>CM057472.1:90743600-91993600 GCA_030035585.1 Dugong dugon
TTTTAATCTGTAAGTAGAGCTGACACTGGACTTACTCTGAAGTAGTGTCTGAACTAGGATACAAAATAATTAGCAAATTTCCGACTTTCTTTTTCCTCTGTTCTTCCCACAGAGCGCTATGGAATTAACGCCCTGGGAGAGCCCTAAAGATGCCTGGTAAATATTGTCAAAAGGTAATTTCAGAAGAAGTTAAAATAATGACTATTACAGATTTAAAAAAATGAACACGTATTAAAGATTTTATTTTATTCACATATGAGAGAACCGGGCAGCTATCATAACTTGTTCAAAGAAAAACTCAAAACAGCACAAATTTATCTGGTGAGCAAAGGAGTGTTGCAATAAATTGCAAATGGAGGCAAAACCCATTTTTTTCCCCTGGGGACAGAAGAGTTAATTAAATCTTTACAAGACTGGATAAAATTTACATGCCTATCAGTTACCTACAGTTTAAGAGTTTGCAGAATAACTCAAAAATAATAAAAGGCTAGACGTGTATAGATAACCTGGATAGATACGGTATATGTAGACAACACATAGTTTCCCGTTGAAATACAATTTTTCAACAATATGCAAAATAGCTAAATCTGATTTTTGTTGACATTTCATTTCTTACTATTTTCTTGACTCAAGCTTTTCTATAACAGGCTCAATATATATCAAGGTTTTATTCTTAGAAGGTGTTTTAATATTCTGAAGGTTACTGTGTTGACAGTTTGAGGATTTCTGGAAACGGACTTAGAGAAGCCCTTAGGGCTGCCTGAGATTGGATTTTAGGTGCTAATTTTAGAGAAAAGGAAATCAATTACTATGTCAACTTCCTGGATGTCAAGAATGGCCGCTGTCTCACACAATCCCTTCCAGTTAATGAAGCAGTCAACATTTTCCCCATTCACTAATTCCTCCTACCAACCATCCAACTCTGACATTCTTAAAGAACTCACAGTATTTGATACCTGTGCCTGAGGTCTTTAAAATTAAGAAATGTTTATATTACATATTCTAGCAATGCTGATCTGTTTGCATTATCTCTAAGGATTGTATTCATTGCTTATGCTGTTTCTGGTGGTGGTGGTGGTGGTGGTGGAGCGGAATAGATATCTATCTCGGAGGGTATACAAAGTGTTGAGTTTTCTTTCCAGTCACCATGTGGTCCTCTTAGTTTTCCTTCTGTGACTGGAATTTACATCATTTGGTTTATCTGAAGAAATTTGTGTCCTAAAAATTTGAGTGAGACAAAAGGGCAGTGTTCTTTGGTATAATTTTCTCCCCTCTTTTTGGAAGGAATGGAAATAAAATCCAGAACTACAGCCCCCTTCAAGGTTGATTACTAGTGAGTTAAGTGCCCAAACACTTGACTATTAGCAGTTTGCAGAATTTCAAGTGGAATCCCATTTATATGGTTTCCATTGCCCTTCTAAATTCTGATTAGCCTTTCCATTGACGCATTGGCCCTTTCACTTCTTAGTGGGGTTTTGGAAAAGTATAAGTAACGTATATGATTCTGGGAAGACCTCATTTATTTTACAGTTCTATGTGCTTGTTTCTCTGGAGAAAAAAAATGTGAGCCACTCCACATCTGCCCTTCCCTCCCCCTTTCCCCTCACATACTAATGGGGTCACAGGAGCAGAGAGGAAAGGATGGGGAAGGACGGTGGATGACAATATTCCAAAACGAAACTTGTTAAATGCCACTTTAGCAGAAAAGCTTTAGATATAATAATTGCTCCTGCCATTTTCTACCATGCCCTCAGAGGCTGACACAGGCTGTAAGAGGTTACTGTTTTAACAACATTTACCCATACTTTGACAATAAATACAAAAAACAGATTGGAGGTGGTAAGGGAGAGTAAACCATGGAGGTGTATTGAGTTAGGTGTGCGGCTGCCCTTAGGCAACCTCAGTTTTGCTTTGTGCCAACCTCACTTTGAACTACCACTATTTTTTTCTCTCCAGGTGGTAAATAAATGAGTTGGCCTTTTTCTTAACTCAGGGGATGGGCTCTGTTCCAAGTCATTACCACTATCACGTACACTTAAGTTCTTGTTTTTCTTCTCTCAGGCATTTTTCATTTTAAGGCTTATCTATTTATCACTTATCTATTACCAAAAGTCAGTCATTTGAACAGAACAGGGGGATATTGTGTGGTTTAAAATCAGGAAAGTTGTGAGTCAGGGTTGTATCCATTCATTATACTTGTTCAATCTGTATGCTGAGCAAATAGTCCAAGAAGCTGGACTATATGAAGAAGAACGAGGCCTCAGGGTTGGAGGAAGGCTCATTACTTGCGATACGCAGATGACGCAACCTTGCTTGCTGAAAACAAAAAGGAATTAAAGCACTTACTGATGAATATCAAAGACTACAGCATTCAGTATGGATTACACCTCAACAAAAATAAAACAAAAATTCCCACAACTGTACCAATAAGCAACATCATAGTAAGTGGAAAAAATATTGAAATTGTCAAGGATTTCATTTTAATTGGATCCGCAATCAATGCCCATGGAAGCAGCAGTCAAGAAATCAAATGAACAATGCTAGGAGCCCTGATACATGGCAGAAACAGAATACCAATTGTAAGTAACAGTGCACAAGCACCAGAAGAGAGACTAGATAACTGGGAGCTCCTAAAAATCAAACACTTATGCTCATCAAAAGACTTCACCAAAAGAGTCAAAAGACAACCTACAGACTGGGGAAAAATTTTTGGCTACGACAAGTCTGATCAGCATCTGATCTCTAAAATCTACAAGATACTGCAAAACCTCAACAACAAAAAGACAAATAACCCAATTAAAAAATGGGCAAAGAATATGAACAGGCACTTTGCCAAAGAAGATATTCAGGCGGCTAACAGACACATGAAGAAATGCTCACCATCATTAGCCATTAGAGAATTGCAGATCAAAACTACAATGAGATATCATCTCACTCCAACAAGGCTAGCATTATTCCAAAAAAAAAACACAAAATAATAAATGTTGGAGAGGTTGTGGAGAGACTGGAACACTTCTACACTGTTGGTGGGAAGGTAAAATGGTACAGCCACTTTGGAAATGGATTTGGCGCTTCCTTAAAAAGCTAGAAACAGAAGTACCATAAGATCCAGCAATCCCACTCCTTGGAATATATCCTAGAGAAATAAGAGCCATCACACAAATAGATATATGCACACCCATGTTCATTGCAGCACTGTTCACAATAGCAAAAAGATGGAAACAACCTAGGTGCCCATCAACAGATGAATGGATAAACAAATTATAGCATATCCACACAACGGAATACTACACAACGATAAAGAACAATGATGAAGCTGTGAAACATAACATGGAAGAATCTGGAGGTCATCATGCTGAGTGAATTACTCAGTAACGGAAGGACAAATATTGTATAAGACCACTATTATAAGAACTCAGGAAAAAGTTTAAACACAGAAGAAAATTTTCTTTAATGGTTACGAGGGTGGGGAGGGAGGGAGAGGGTTATTTACTAACTAGATAGTAGACAAGAATTATCATAGGTAAAGGGAAGGACAGCACACACTACAGGGGAAGTCAGCACTACTGGACTAAATCAAAGCTAAGAAGTTTCCTGAATATAATCAAACACTTAGAGGGACAGAGTATCAGGGGTGGGGGTCTGGGGACCATGCTTTCAGGGGACATCTAGATCAATTGGCATAACAAAATTTATCAAGAAAATTTTTTGCATCCTACTTTGGTGAGTGGCATCCTGGGTCTTAAAAGCTTGCAAGCGGCCCTCTAAGATGCATCAATTGGTCTCAACCACCTGGAGTAAAAGAGAATGAAGAACACCAAAGACACAGGAAAGTATTAGGACAAGAGACAGAAAGGGCCACATAAACCAGAGACTTCATCAGCATGAGATCAGAAGAACTAGATGGTGCCCGGCTACCACCAATGATGGCCCTGACAGGGAACACAACAGAGAGTTCCTGATGGTGTAGGAGAAATGTGGGGTGCAGAACTCAAATTCTAGTGAAAAGACCAGACTTAATGGTCTGACTGAGACTGGAGGAACCTCAGAAAGCATGGCCCCTGGATTCTCTATCAGCCCAGAACTAAAACAATATCCGAGGCCAACTCTTCAGACAAAGATTGGACTGGACTGTGGGACAGAAAATGATACTCATGAAGTGGGTGATTCTTAGCTCAAGTAGATACATGAGACTAAATGGGCAGCTTCTATCCAGAGGTGAGATGAGAAGTCAGGGTTAGGAGCTGGTTGAATGGACATGGAAATCAGGGGTGGAAAGGAGGAGTGTGCTGCCCCAGTATAGGGAGAGCAATTAGGGTCACATAATGTATGTATAAATTTTTGTATAAGAGACTAACTTGAAATGTAAACTTTCACTTAAACTACAACAATAAACAAATAAAAAAAGGAATCAAACAGCCCATTGCATTGGGTAAATCTGCTGCCAAAGACCTCTTTAAAGTTTTAAAAAGCAAAGATGACACTTAGAGGAAAAATGTGCTCCTGACCCAAGCCATGGTATTTACAATCAGCTCATATGAATGCAAAAGTTAGACAATGAATAAGGAAGATCGAAGGAGAATTGATGTCTTTGAATTATGGTGTTGGTGAAGAATATTAGATATACCATGGACTGTCAGAAGAAGAAACAAGCCTGCCTTGGAAGTAGTACAGTAAGAATTTCCTAGAAGTGAGGATGGCCAACTTCGTCTCACGTACTTTGGACATGTTATCAGAGGGGACCAGACCCTGCAGAAAACATCATGCTTGGATATAAGAAGATCCTCAAGGAGATGGATTGACACAGTGGCTGCAACAATGGGCTCAAACATAGCAATGATTGTAAGGATGGTGCAGGACCCGGCAGTGTTTCGTTTTGTTGTACATGGGGTCGCTATGAGTCGGAACTGACTTGATGGCTCCTAACAGAACACCACCTATCACTACAGCATGAAAGAATTACCCCTTCCTAGAGAAATTCCAAGCCTGAGTGTGTAAAAGGAGGCAGGAGGGACTCTTTCTAAAAGACACCAGAATTATACCATGTAGGAGCTGATCTGGTTTGGGACAAGTAACAGCCCTGGAATATTGACCTCTGAGGAAAATTTAGGACGGAGGTTAAGAGTCCTTGCTACACCACTCACTAACAGTGTGAGTTTGGGTAACTTTAATAGCCTTTTAAAGTTTTTCTCATTTATAACATCTTGAACATTACCATTCATGGCGCCAGAGGGAAAACAAGGCTCTTAACCAATATTTCTCAAACTATCTGTGGTGGAGGACCAATTTTTATTTATTTATATTATTTCTAATCTGTGATGGATCAATACTTTTGTAAAATACAATCAAATTAAAACACTGATCACATGCTTGGATGTTTCAGCAATGTTAAATTACTACAGAAGTTTCTGTATGCTTATTTCCATTTCTATACTTATCTTGAATGGACTGGGAACAAATAGTTTATTGACTGTCACCAGTTTTCAGTGCACACTTTGAGTAGCACTGATCTGGAGGGCCTTACAATGGTAATTAAATAATCTGATCCGGAAATGACATTTGTCACTTCATCTTAAAACTCATTGGCCAAAATTAGTCCTATGTTCCCTTCCCCAACAGAAAGGAGTCAGGGAGTGCAGTCCTACTGAGTACTCTAAAGGGGGAAGAAAAGAAAATAATGAACAGCTTTAATGACTACCACACTGATCAGACAAGAGCCACTTTTAGGGCATTGGTGGTTCAGTGGTACAATTCTTGCCTTCCACGTGGGAGACCTATGTTCAATTCCTGGCCAATGTACCTCATGCACAGCCACCACATTGTCACAGTGGCGATGGTTGTTGGGGTGGCGGAGACAATAACCAATGCAACAACTCTTACAGAGAAGTGGGGCCAGGAGGGTCACTCTGAGGAGTCGAACCTCGGCTTCAGTCCCAGGAGTTTATTTTATAGTCAATACAGCAAACAGTGAAGCAAATAACAGAACAATGGGCTTTGGGTGACTAACAATAAGTTTCGGGCAAGGGAGGAGGAATTCAAGTAAACAAGCCGATCAGTAATGGGTTTGGAAAAACAAGTTGTGACAAATCTTAACATGCTGTGCAGCATAGGGGCCTTTATACATCCATATTTTAGTGGCACATATCCCCACATTTCCCCCCTTTTGTTTAGTTAATGGAATAAGAATCAAGAGGATTTTCACTGGTACAACAAGTGTCCGTTAGGAGAAAGTAAAATTTTCTCTACGAGATAAAATCCAAGATTATATCAGCTACTGTCTCCACACCTCAGGGCCTCGCGTCTTAGTGAGTCCTTGTGAACCCAGCTATGGCTGGGGCACACTCCATATGTTTAAGGAGGAGAAGTGGCATAGCTATGAGTAACACCTGGACTTAGTCGCCTAGATGGCAGCCATAGCAGGCTCTTTAAACTCACAGGGCTGGTTTTCCACCGAATACCATCTGTTTTTTCACCAGGTTATTACTTAATGCCTGGGCTTAGTGCTCTTAGATGGTGGCCATTGTAAGCTCTTTAAACTCAGGGTGCTGGTTTTCTACCAGATACCATCTGGTTCTTCACCAGGTTACTAAGTAAGAGTGATGCTCTTATCAGTTGCATAGCCGGAGTGAGCGGACTCAATGTGCCTTTCAGGTGTGTAAGACAATAGAGGATGATCTTATGAGGATAATATAATCCTCTGCACTAGTAATATCCTGATTGTTGGACCCATGGGTTTCCTCTGACTCTCATTTTGTCAGGTAAATACTAACTTTTAACATCCACTGAAATTATTATTCTTAAAGGCTTAAAGATTTATAAAGGCTCAAAGATTCATTAACAATCAAACAAGCAATGATTTACACAGCTTCACTATTACTTGGAAGGGAATCACTAGGAAGGGCAATTTATACATCATAACAGATTTAACAAGCAAACAAACACTGATTTACAAAAATTTACTCTCAGTTGGAAAGGAATCATCTAACTTAGAAATCTATCTATACAGAAGCATCTAACTAGGAGAAGCAGAAAATATAGAGGAATTTACACATAACAAATTTTCATTGGGAACTTACTGATTAACAAATTACTGATTAACAAGATAATATAGGATGACTATTGAGGTTTGATTATCACGAGGGAAACCATAGCTAGAAACAGGTTTTCAGGTGTAAGTGGGGCACCTGTAGTTGAGAGGATATGCTCAGCTTTGGAAGGAGAGGGCTTTCAGACCTTCCCATGTTACTGGTATTGCAGATCTCTGTTGTTCGGTGTCCATCCCCAAGGGAGGGGTGATTTCGGGTCTGATGGTGGCCCTTCAGTGTTCATCCCCGGGGGAAAGGGTGCTGGTGTCAGTTGTAGCTCTGGAATCGGGTCAGATGGCGGCCACCGAAGGGGTGGTGGCGGTGGTTCAGAGAAGGGAAGGGGCGGAGGCGCAGGGCGGAGTGTGCCGGTGTGTGGGGGAGCCGCAGCGTGGGGCACATCTGGGACCCCTAGTCACAGCTGGAGCACAGAGTCCGCTTTCGCCTGCCCAGAGCCTCCAGGCGGGGCCGTCCCGGGTGGTAACACCCCAGGCAACTGGGCTGGCGAGCCCGGGCAGCGGCAACCCAGGACTGGGCTTGGAGCACCGTGGGAATCCAAAGTGGACCTGTAGGAGACAAAACAGCCGCATACCCTCACCTCCAGGTTAGTAATTCTACAGATCCTTGCCAGACAGAGAGATTTTGAGGATCTTTATAGAGGACCTGGGGGCGAGGTCGGGTGTCAGGGGGGATAAAATGTCGTTCTGCAGCAGTACGACCATCTTTAGCAACCGATAAAAAGTTAAAAATAAAGAGAGCTTTGGCAAGTCTTTCATTTTGGTCACATACTCTAGACCCATCATCTCCCCCCCTTTGTTTATTTAAGAGCTGTTTGAGAGTATGATAGGCACGTTCAATTATGGCTTGCCCTTGAGGGTTATAAGGAATGCCAGTGGTATGAAGAATATCCTAAGTGGCACAAAATTGTTGAAATTTAGCCAAAGTATATGCAGGACCATTATCAGTTTTAAGAGCTTGGGGACATCACATAGTTGCAATGGCTTGGGTGAAATGACAACAGGCATGAGTAAAACATTTTCCAGAAAGGGCTGTAGCATAGAGAAACCCAGAATATATTAGCCCAGTGAAAGCCTTTACTACAGTGGGGACACTTTTGGGTTGGAGGTTTAGTGTTGGCATTTTTGTTTTTTAAACTATGACAGTCTTTCTTAAAATGTCCAGGTTTACTGCACCCAAAACAGGTGGCAGTGGATGGACGGAGAGGTGCCGCTAATACTTGTGCCTTATGAGTTTCTGTGCCAACATTTTGACATGCTCTAGTCATTTCAGCTAGATTAAGACTCTGTACCTTTAAGAGAGCTAAAACAGCCCAACAGTCAGCATTAGCATTTTCACAAGCAAGCTGGAGACAAAGAATTTCAGCTGCTTGTTGATTGTCTACCTGTCGGGAAATGGCAGATTCAATTAAAAGCAGAAGTTGGGTAAGGGCTTCTTCTGACACCTTAAGCTTAGAGGCCTTTAACAATCCCAACAACTGGGTTTTGTGTTGACGCTGTTCAGGAGAAAGAGAAATCCCCATAGCGAGGAGGAGTAGGAAAATGAAGAAAAGAATGTTAGGAAAGCTCCTGGCCTGAAGCCTAAAATCCCTTGGGAGTGGTCAGGAAAGACCTGCTGCTCTGGGGCTAAAGCAGCCTGATCTGAGAGCATTCGGGAAAATTCCACCCACGGAAAAACCCCACTGCTCTCTGGCTGTGCCTTTAAACAGCCTGAAATGGACGTCCGATACTCACCACCTAAAGGGATTGAGTGCGAGGGCGCCTATGCAGCTATACTGCGGTCTCTCCTCACACGGGGCACCATCTGTTGCAGTGGCAATGGTTGTTGGGGCGGTGGAGACAATAACCAATGCCACAACTCTTACAGAGAAGTGGGGCCAGGAGGGTCACTCTGAGGAGTCGAACCTGGCTTCAGTTCCAGGAGTTTATTTTATAGTCAATACAGCAAACAGTGAAGCAAATAACAGAACAATGGGCTTTGGGTGAATAACAATAAGTTTTGGGCAGGGGAGGAGGAATTCAGGTAAACAAGCCCATCAGTAACGGGTTTGGAAAAACAAGTCGTGACAAGTCTCAACATGTTGGGGATAAGTCTCAACATGTTGTGCAGCATAGAGGCCTTTATACATCCATATTTTAATGGCACATATCCCCACACCACTTGTCTGTTGGTGGAGGCATCTGTGTTGCTATGATGCTCAACACGTTTCAGCAGAGCTTCCAGAGTAAGATGAACTAGGAAGAAAGGCTTGGCAATCTGCTTTCAAAAATCAGCCAGCCAAAACATTACGGATCAAAATGGTCTGACCTGCAACTGATCATGGGCATGGTAGAGAACCTGCCAGAGTTTTGCTCCATTGTGCATGGAGTTGCCATGATTTGAGGGCAACTTGAAGGCAGCTAACAACAGCAACAACAAGTGTAACTTTCAGTTTGCCTGGGAAGGGTAATTGGAGTAAGCATTTTTTTTTTTGACTTCCCAGTTGATTCAGTCTTTAATGGGAACAAATGCCCTAGGCGAAAAACATAAAACCATTTCATAGGTCTTGAGGGGAACTTGATATCACCTTGTGTTAGTCCAGGTCCTCTGAAAAGCAGATGGGAAGACAGGATTAAACATGGAAGAATTTTATTAGGGGGAATGCCCATGTGAAAGGAAATGGGGTGGGGTGGAGTCAAAATAGGTTGGGAGAACCATCAGACCATAATTCAAGTCTGATCCCGAGTGAAGGAGTGAGGGAGAGAAGGTTGGGTGGACGCATCCTAAGTAGATTCAGGAAAGCTGTTGGGGAGTCTTTGAGCCAAAGTTGGATGACAGTTGATTACTGACACCCAAGAATGGATCTGCTTTTGTCCCCCTATACTCAGTCATCGTCTGGAAGAAGCCTTGGTATAAACCAGGCAATAGATTTTAAAGCACAGCAGCTGAGGCCCTCAGTCAAGTCCATTCCATATAGAAGGAGGTCTGTAAGGCTCATGCTTATGCTTTCACATGCCTGGTCTAGTCTGCTTTCAGCTGTCTGAAATACTTGTTCCTATTGAATGAATTAGTTACTGAGGTCAAAGGAGCTTAATGGAGCAGGGTACTGGCACAAGGTACCAGAGCTATTAAATTAGGAAACAGAGACCAGCACCACTTATCCCCTGCTGACTGTACTGATATACTCATAACTTTCCTAACTGAAAACATTTTAGTATATATTAAATTATTTTTAACCTTTAATCTGCCAAGTACTTCTCCTTTCTGCTGGAAGCAGCACTTCCTTTTTTTTTTCAGCTGTGAAATTTTTGTCTAGTGAGGCCCGTCTGTATAGTATCCTGTCTGCCTGACCACAATTGAGTTGTCTAAGAATGAGCACCTACTCAAGCTGGGCCAATTATGTTCCTTCCTGGGACTTTCAAAGCATGCACATCGTCTGAGTGCTGAGACTGTAAGGCAGGGGAATTGTTGGCCACCACGCTCCCCACTGTGGTATAAGTTAGAGAAGGAAATCAAAATGCAGAAAGAGGCAGAGAGATGAGAGTGGCTGCAGTTTCAGTTGTTCTTGAGGTACAGCTTCACTCCCTTTTCTTTTGGCTCATCTATAAGATACCTCAGTATCCTTCCAATAATCTCCCCTATCTCGGCTAAACTGCAAGGGAGTTGCTGTCATTTGCAACCAAGAGACTCTGACTAATACAGATCCTCAGAAATACAGACTAAGATTTGCTATTGTAGTGCTAATGTGATGCGGTAATTCTTTTTCTATTTCTTACTTTTCTGTTTTTTTTTTTTTTGAATACCTCTGATGGTCTGTTGGGGACAAGTAATTAACACCTAGATAGGAAGCAGAGGGTTCAACCTGTCTTTGGGAAGGCAAGGAGGGAAGGTATACCCAATGAACCATTAGAAACTCATTACTCCTGTAATAAAGGGATTGATCTCTTCATGAAGTCCCACATAGCTTCACAATTAACCCATGTGCAATTAAATACTGATAGCATTGAATGTTCACTGATAAATCAACATTTTATTTCTGAAGGGGAAAAGAGTGAGGGATATTAACATGCTGAGCATATTAAATAATAGGTTTAAAAATCATAAAACAAGTAGACTGTTGTGACTTAACATAGTCCTGATATGTTAAAATGGTATGTCGTTGGTACATGCTCCATAGAGTCTGGTTTTTGAATAATTAAAATATAAAGATAAATCAGTGTAGCTTCTCAAACCCGAGTAAATAGATTATGTTTTAGAGACAGGAATAGCATGGCTCAGGAGAGCAGGATTAGTGTCCATCTTGCCCTCAAACAACGGTAGGATGCTGTACTTGACAGGTTCTCTGGGTCTCAGTTCTCCTTATTTCTAAAATGGGGTTATTAGAATAAATGAACTCTAAGGGCCACCTACAATTCTATAATCCTCTGATTTGAAAGTTATATGTCTGAGGATATTATTTTATTTTATTTTTTTATTGTACTTCAGGTGACGGCTTACAGAACAAATAGTTTCTCATGAAACAGTAAGTAGTACACATATTGTTTTATGACATTGGTTTTCAACCTCAAAACATGTCAACCCTCTCCCTTCTCAACCTTTTTTTTTTTTTTTTTGGTGAAAATATACATAGCCAAAGATACACCATTTAACAAATTTCTACATGCACAGTTTAATGACATCGACTACACTCTTCCAGTTGAGCTGCTATTCTCACTTTAGATGAAGGCTTACGGAACACAATAGTTTCTCATTTAACAGTTAGTACACATGTTGCCCTATGACAATGGTTAACAACCTCACAACACATCAACACTATCCTTACTCAACCTTGGGTTCCCTATCACCAGCTTCCTTGTCCCCTTCTGCCTTCTGGCCCTTGTCCCTGGACTGCTGTACCTCATTAGTCCCATTTGGTTTTATGGGGCTATCCACTCCCCGGCTGAACGGTGAACCTCGGAAATGACTTCACCACGGAGCTAAAAGGGTTTTTTGGGGCCATACTCTTGGGGTTTCTCCAGTCTCCTGTAGGCCAGTAAATCTGGTCCTTTTATTTCTGTGAGTTAGAATTTTGTTCTACATCCTTCTCCAGCTCTGTCCAGAACCCTCTGTAGTGATGGTGGTCAGAGCAGTCAGTGGTGGTAGCTGGGCACCATCTAGCTGTACTGGACTCAGTCTGGTGGAAGCCTGGGTAGCTGTGGTCCATTAGTCCTTCAGACTAATCTTTTCCTTGTATCCTGTTCTCTTCATTCTCCCTTGCTCCCAAAGGGATGAGACCAGTGGAGTATCTTAGATGGCTGCTCACTGAGGATATTATTTTTTGTGTCTCATCTTTTAGTCTGTTTTCATACATAGGTAGTAAAGGCTTGGGAAAGCAAACTGGCTTATGTGAGTTGAAACTTTTTGTCTTTATTGGAAGAATGGATGTAGTCCACCACAGGATGGTAGCACAACTGGGCTTTTCTAATGGTGAAAAATAAAGGGGTCTGAATAGCTGTATTCATTCCTCTTTCTCTCTCTGATTCCTTGTATTATCCTCTAATATACTGTATATTTCTATAATAGGACTTGGTTCAACAGTGGGAAAAGGAGAAGTGCAAAATTAAACCTATGAAAGTAGCAGTAATAACATTTCCACTAGAAATAATGTAATAAATGACAGCATCATTGTATATGTATATTCTTCATAATATATTACTTAGTGGTCGTGTTGTTATTAGGTGCCATTGAGTTTTTTCCTACTCATAGTGACCTTATGTACAACAGAACGACATACTGCCCCATCCTGTGCCATCTTCACAATCATTGCTGTGTTTAAGCGACTGTTGCAGCCACCGTGTCAATCCATCTTGTCAAAGGTCTTGCTCTTTTTCACTGACCCTCTCTCTACCTTACCAAGCAAGGAACTGATCTCTCCCGATAACATGTCCAAAGTATTTGAGACAAAGTCTCGCCATCCTTGCTTCTAAGGAGCATTCTGGCTATACTTCTTTCAAGATGAATTTGTTCTTTCTTTTGGCAGTCCATGGTATATTCAGTTTTCTTTGCCAACGCCGTAATTCAAATGCATCAATTCTTCTTAGTTCTTTCTTATTCATTGTCCAGCTTTTGCATGTATATGAGGCGACTGAAAATACTATGGCTTGGGTCAGGTGCACCTTAGCCTCAAAGTGACATATTTGCTTTTTAACATTTTAAAAAGTTTTTTTTGGCAGCAGATTTGCCCAATGCAATACATTGTTTAATTTCTTGATTGCTGTTTGCATGGGCGTTGATCGTGCATCCAAGTGAAATGAAATCCTTGAGAGCTTCAGTGCTTTCTCCATTTATCATGATGTTGCTTATTGGCCCTGTTGTGAGAATTTTTGTTTTCTTTATATTAAGGTGTAATCCATACTGAAGGCTGTCGTCTTTGATCTTCATAGTAAATGCTTCAAGTCGTCTTTACTTTTAGCAAGCAAGGTTGTGTCATCTGCGTATCACAGGATGATATGAGTATTCCTCCAGTCCTGATGCTTTATTCTTTTTTGTATAGTCCAGCTTCTCAGATTGTTTGCTCAGCATATAGATTGAATAAGTATGGTGAAAGGATACAATCCTGATGCATACCTTTCTAGATTTTAAGCCATGCAGTATCCCTTTGTTCTGTTCAAGTGACTGTCACTTGGTCTGTGTACAGTTTCTGTGTGAGCACAATTAAGTGTTCTGGAATTCCCATTCTTTGCAATGTTATCCATAATTTGTTATGATCCACACAGTGGAATGCCTTTGCATAGTCAATGAAACACAGGTAAACATCTTTCTGGTATTCTCTGCTTTCAGCCAAGATCCATCTGACATCAGCAATGATATCCCTTTTTCCACATCCTCTTCTGAATCAGACTAGAATTTCTGGCAGTTCCCTGTCAATGTACTGCTGCAACTGTTTTTGAATTATCTCCAGCAACATTTTACTTGCATGTGATGTTAATGATATTGTTCTATAATTTCCGCATTCTGTTGAATCACCTTTCTTTGGAGTGGGCACTTATATGGGTCTATTCCAGTTGGTTGCCAGGTAGCTGACTTCCAAATTTCTTGGGTTAGATGAACACGTGCTTCCAGCTTTGCATCTGTTTGTTGAAACATCTCAATTGGTCTTCTGTCAATTCCTGGAGCTTTGTTTTTCACCAGTGCCTTCAGTGCAGCTTGGGCTTCCTCCTTCAATACCGTCAGTTCTTGATAAGATGCTAGCTCCTGAAATGGATGAAAGATGACCAATTCTTTTTGGTACAGTGACTCTGTATATTACTTCTATCTTCTTTTGATGCTTCTGTGTCATTCAATATTTTCCCATAGAATCCTTCAATATTTCAACTCGTGGCTCGAATTTTTTCTTTAGTTCTCAGCCTGAGAAAAGTGGAGTGTGTTCTTCCCTTTTGATTTTCTAACCCCAGGTCTTTGCACATTTCATTATAATACTTCACTTTGTCTTCACAAGCTGCCTTTTGAAATGTTCTGTTCAGCTCTTTTACTTCCTCTTTTCTTCTGTTGGCTTTAGCTACTCTATGTTTAAGAGCAAGTTTCAGAATCTCTTCTGACATGCATTTGGTCTTTTCTTTCTTTCCTGCCTTTTTAATGACTTTTTTCCTTTATTCATGTATAATGTCCTTGATGTTATCCCACCACTCATCTGGTCTTCAGTTATTAGTGTTCAATGTCTCAAATCTGTTCTTGATATGGTCTCTAAATTCAGGTGGGATATACTTAAGGTTGTACTTTGGTCTCATGACCTTGTTTTAATTTTCTTCAGCTTCAACTTGAACTTGCATATGAGCAATTGATGGTCTGTTCCACAATCAGCCCCTGGCCCTATTCTAACTGATGATATTGAGCTTTTCCATCCTTTTCGACAGATGTAGTCAGTTTGATTCCTGTGTATTTCATCTGGCAAGGTCAACATGTATAGTCGCTGTTTATGTTGCTGAAAAAGGATATTTCCAATGAACAGGTCATTGGTCTTGCAAAATTCTATCATGCAATCCCCAGTGTTGTTTCTATAACTAAGGCCATATTTTCCAACTATTGACCATTCTTCATTTCCAACTTTCCCATTTGTCTTAGTCATCTAGTGCTGCTCTAACAGAAATACCACAAGTGGATGGCTTTAACAAAGAGAAATTTATTTTCTCACAGTCTAGTAGGCTAGAAGTCCAAATTCAGGGTGTCAGCTCCAGAGGATGGCTTTCTCTCTGTCAGCTCTGGAGGAAGGTCCTCATCATCAGTCTTCCCCTGGACTAGGAGCTTCTTTGTGCAGGAACCTCGGGTCCAAAGGCCACGCTCTGCTCCTGGTGTTTCTTTCTTGGTGGTATGAGGTCCCCATCTCTCCACTTGCTTCCCTTTCCTTTTATCTCTAACAAGAAATAAAAGGTGGTGCAGGCCACACCACAGGGAAACTCCCTTTATGTTGGATCAGGGATGTGACCTGAGTAAGGGTGGTGTTACAATTCCGCTCTAATCCTCTTTAATGTAAAATTACAATCACAAAATGGAGGACAACCACACAACCCTGGGAATCATGGCCTAGCCAAATTGATACATTTTTGGGGGGACACAGTTCAATCCATGACACCATTCTAATCAATAATCATCAATACATCTTAACTGCAAGTTTGATCAATTTCAGACTGCATAAGTTGATAAAAAATCTTCAATTTCTTCATCTTTGGCCTTAGTGGGTGGTGTGTAAATTTGAATAATAATTGTATTAACTGATCTTCCTTGTGGGCATATGGATATTATCCTAACCCTGACAGCATTGTACTTCAGGATAGATCTTGAAATATTCTTTTTGATAATGAATGTCATGTCATTCCTCTTCAATTTGTTATTCCCAGCATAGTAGACCATACAATTGTCTGATTCAAAATGGCCAATACCAGTCCATTTCAGCTCACTATTGCCTAGGATATAGATATATATGTGTTCCATTTCATCTTTGATGATTTCCAATTTTCCTAGATTCATACTTTGTACATTCCATGTTCTGATTATTAATGGATGTTTGCAGCTGTTTCTTTCCATTTTGAGGCATGCCACATCAGCAAATGAGGGTCCTAAAAGCTTGACTCCATCCAAGTCATTAAGGTTGACTCTACTTTGAGGAGGCAGCTCTCCCCCACTCATCTTTTGAGTGCCTTCCAACCTGCCTGAGGGGCTCATCTTCCAGCACTGTGTCAGACATTGTTCTGCCGTTATTCATAAGGCTTTCACTGGCTAGTTTTATTCAGGAGTAGACCACCAGATCCTTCTCGTAGTCTGTCTTAGTCTGAAAGCACCGCTGAAACCTGTCCACCATAGGTGACTCTGCTGGTATTTGAAATACTGGTGGCATAGCTTCTAGCATCACAGCAACATGCAAGCCACCAGAGTATGACAAACTGAGAGTTGAATGATGTACCTTATTTAGTAAAAAATTAATTTTTTTTAAGCTTTCACAATAGTTTTCCATTAAATTCTTAGGATTTTTTTAATTCCTGCAATTGGGAAAACTTTTCTACTCTAAAAAAACTGCCTATGATTTGAGCTGGTTGGCCGGGGAAGAAAATATAATTCTTCTTTGAGAAAGAACAGTACTTCTGTTTTTTCATTTTTTGAAAATGCTCCAATAGACCTATTTCCTTATGAAGTTATAGTCTCATGCCCCACGTCGGGCTATTTCCTATTTAAGACCAATTGAGAAAAAGAGATTAAAATTTATCTCTACAATAAAATAATTTAAAATAAATTTCAATTGTCCATTGTTTTCAGAAACAGCTTAGGAAAATTGAAGAGGAAATGGTAGGAAGGTTCTAGAGAAGAAACCCCAGAATGAAGGAAGCTTGGGGTCTAAAAACATATGACTAGTAGAATATTTCCTGGGCAGGATGTGTTTGATGAATTCTGAGGCACAGTAATGTCTGATGTTCAGTTGGAAATAACGTCTGGTCCAGTATTGCTATAATCTACTCCATTACCAAAATATTCAGTAGAACCTGCTGCATAAAATATTTTTGTCAAAATGTTGTTTTAAAGAATGATGGAAGAGGGACAATATCCTGGCAAAGTTGGGTGGAGAGATGAGTATAGTTGCAGGAAGTGAGATGCATGTGGGGCAATTGGGAATTCAGTTCCAGCAGCAATATGGAGTGAGAGGGACCTATGAGAAGAAGGGTCCTCTGGGAAGCCTCAGTAAGTAGGTTCAGTGGTGAGGATGGAGTTTGATCCATTTTATGTAGATTGTAAGGGAGAGGATTCTTTCAGAAGGCAACCCATTTTCCAGCATGAGGAAACTTAAGACACAGAGAAATCGTCTGGCTTCTCACTGGTTACCTGGTTGCTGTCTAGTTGACTCCAATTCATCATAGTCCCATGTGTGTCAGAGTAGAGCTGTGCTCCACAGAATTTTCAAAAGACTGATTTTCAGAAGTAGATCACCAGGCCTTTCTTCCTAGGCTCCTCTGGGTGGACTTGAACTTCCAATCTTTTGGTTAGCAGCAAAATGTGTTAACGGTTTGCACCACCCAGGGACTCCTCTTTTTGCTTAGGAGATGGTTAAGGGCAAGGACAGAACTAGAAAACAGTTTTTTTTTTCTTTTTCTTAAGTCCAGGCTTAACAACTCTCTGCTAGACAATAAAGTACAATAGATGATCCTCTTAAGGCAATTGTATAACTAAGTTACATTTCTGGGCAATTGGAAATCATATTGTCCAAGACATGTGTTGTACTTTTTTAACAGTCAGAGCCTCTTCTTATATTTCATCCTATCTAATGCCTGTTCTGTGGACAGGGAGTTACAAAGCATTTGAACTTGGAATATGAACTTGAGAAAGGTAACTGGAAGGGAAATCCAGCTATTAAGGAGGCTGATGTTTATACAATTCGGGCAGGAGTCTCTGTAACAAAGAAAGAATCAAATTCGTGAATATAAAATTAAGTACGAAAGTGAGTATTTATCTGGAAAGAGAAATCACAACCAAGTACACACTTTTAATAAGGTGTCTCAGTCATCTAGTGCTGCTCTAACACAAGTACTGCAAGTGGATGGTTTTAACAGAGAGAAATTTATTGTCTTCACAGTCCAGTAGGCTGCAAGTCCAAATTCAGGGCATCAGCTCCAGGAAAAGGCTCTCTCTCTCTGTCGGCTCTGGAGAAAGGTTCTTGTGATGCCTCAGTCTTTCCTTGGTCTGGGAGCATCTCAGCACAGTAACCTCAGGTCCAAAGGACACGCTTTGCTCCCAGTACTGCTTTCTTGGTGGTGTGAGGTTCCCATGTGTCTCTGCTCTCTTCTCTCTTTTATATCTCAAAAGAGATTGCATTAAGACATTAATCTTGTCAACCTCATCAGTGTAACCTCATCACAGTGATAGAAGTTATAACACATGAGGAGATCACATATAATCTCATCATAGTGGTAGAGTTTACAACACAAGGAAATCACATCAGATAACACAATCATACAGTACTGGGAATCATGACCTAGCCAAGCTGCTACCCACATTTTCTGGGGGACACAATTCAATCCATAACATAAGGTGACCACAAAGATAAAATCGAGAAAAATAATTTTTACATTATTTAATATCCTGTCTATTATATTTTTTTCTGCATGCTATTTTGACTGCTTTTCACATGATAGCATTTTGTAACATTGTTTCCTATTGAGAGAATAGAAAGATAATTCAGTCTTTCCTCTAGAGGGATTGATTGACACTTTTTTATATTTTTGATAATAATAAAAATACAGATGCACTCTCTTGTTTGTAGGATGGCTACAAATTTGTACCCTTTATAGGAATCCTGTTAAATTCTATTCTGCATGATCTATATTAAAAAACAAAAGATAGGTAGGGTGCTTATAATTGTGTATTGTATAATATCAGCTCTATTCTTGATAGGAGAGAATTTCTGTTTTGATTATGCATCTTTGAGAACTGAATCTCCTTTTAATTTTACATCTGATCTGTAAAATTATTCACATTATTGCACATACTAACTTCTGGCTGCAGAACTTTCAAACTTTTTTCTCCTCTAATTCCTTCATGCTGCCAGTCTTGGGCACCATTTTCACACTGTAATAAGGCTCTAGTCCCGCACCCTTGTGTCTTGATGCAGGGTGAGCTAGCAGTGTGGACGGTGGGAGTACTCCTGGAACACATTCCTACAAGAGGACAGCTTACAATAGTGTAACTATATGCAGAAGTTATTGAGAACTAAGTAAACATCATGCAAATCCAAACTAAACATATTCCCAGCTGAACTTTTGCTTAGCCAAACTGTTAAAAATCCTTTAGCCACTAGAACATCATCCAACACCAAAAAAACAAAATGAAAGCAAAAACCCCCACAGAGTCAATTCTGACTGATAGTGACCCTATAGGACAGAGCAGAACTGCTCCTAGAGTTTCCAAGGAGCAGCTGGTGGATTCGAACTGCCAACCATTTGGTTAGCAGCCAAGCTCTTAACCACTGTGCCACCACCCAACACACTGAGAAGTATAATGGTGGGTATGACGGAGTGAGAAGAGATGACAGACTTAGCCAGTTGTGATTGAAATTCTTATTTTGGTAAATTTTACAAAATCATATCAACCATATAGCATATTGCAAGGCTTCCTCCAAGAGCCTTGGAAGAAGGGCTTTGTGTAAGTGAGAGACCCTGAAGCTTAAACTTCATCGAAAAACCAGTTGCCTTTGAGTTGATTCTGACTCATGGTGACCCCATGTGTTTCAGAGAACTGTGCTCCATAGGGTTTTCAATGGCTGATTTTTCAGAAGTAGATCACCAGGCCTTTCTTCCTAGGCACCTCTGTGAGGACTCGAACCTCCATCCTTTCGGGTAATAGCCTTGGCATATTAACCATTTACACTGCTAAGCTTTATTAGCTTCATGGTAAAACAACCTCAGCTACCTGGTCAAGCAATTGCTTTTCAGGCAAGCTCCTCTTTGAGCTAAATTCTTTGGGCAAATGTGTGTATTCCAAAAACACTCTTGCTTGCCTGTTTTTTTTTTTCTTCCTAAGGAATTCTGGCTTTGGCAAGTAGTGCTGCACAATGCAGACTTTCTTACTTTTTTCCCTGGTGAGACTGTTGTGATTAGATGTGATAAACCTAATCATACTTTAATAAGGAACTGCATTCACCTTATTATTTGCCCAAGCTCTGCGTGGGAGTTTTATTGGCTCTAAGCTGTGTTACTCATTCTTCAGGCTCATAAGCAAAGACACCCAGGGAAAGCTTCTTGGCCAAATGGTTTCTTTGTAGATCCATTACTATGTGCTCAAATGCTCCAAAGTATCATAAAATGGTGTTAGTGAGGCACAGAATTGAGTGGGGCTTCCCTGGCAAACACAAGAGTCTTGCTACTTCTTAGCAAAGAACAAATTGTGTTCTAAGAATTTTCCTCTCCTATTTTTTTTTCCCATTTGCTACAGTGGATCTCTTTATTGCCATTGAGGAGGATTAATGGGGAGGCTTAAAAAGAGAGTGCATTCATCAAGATCCTAACGGGAAGAGATGAAGCAATTGAGGACAGTTTTGTAAAGGGATTTTTTGCATGGGCATGGACAAGGTTAAAGAAAATCGATACAGGATGGCTAGTAATAACAAGCCATTACGTCTGTAAACTTGAAAGGGGGGAAGGAGGGATTGTTACTGATACCTAGAGAGAGAACTATTGCTATGGAGGAGGGCCATTTGACAGAAGCTGTGGACTTTACTAGGTGAATACAGACATTGCCAACCTACACCCTAACAGCCGGGAGTCAGGGGAGTAACATCTTGACCTCTTTACACTCCTGCCCGTTGATCTTCTGCAGGTGATTCTCTTTGCTGACCCCACAGGAAACCAAAGGGCAAGAAAGCCCATTGTACATTCAATAAAGGTCAACTTCCTGGGGCACAGGTGAAGGTGGAGAGGGTGGAGAGTGGATTTAGAAGGACAAATCAAAAATACCCAGCACAAAGGGATATTTAAATTGTAGTCTCACCTTTACAGGGCTGACCCAAGAAGAAAAGATCTGAATACCCTTGCCTTAACAGTTTGGCTTGCATTCTGGATAAAGTCCTGAACTTCTGTTTTTTTTTTTTTTTCAAGGAAGGACTTGCTGCCCAGCTGGAGGGAGTGCAGTCAGCAGATAGCCTCAAGGTGTCAGCTTCGTCAGGGTTTATCTCAGGTGCCAAGAGCCACCTTACCTGAGGGCATGTTGTCCTTTCTGGAATAGGCTTAAGTTGAATAAAATTCAATAGTTCAAACCCCCTCCTTCTAAATACTTATTACAATGTGTGCCCTATTAAATACCGTATTAACCTTCACCACTTTTCATTACAGGAAAACTTTCTTCAAGAATATGACCTCGAACCTTTCTTTTGAATATTTTGTATAGGGGCAAACCTTTCTTCATTTCAATAACAATAATAAAATGAAGTTTTCACATGCTAGAATTATAGTTTTCCTTATGTCAGTCAGTGATATTTTACAAATTCTGCTTTTTCTAAACATTACTTTGGTATTTTCCTTGAGTTAGAAGAAATATGTTATTGTTAATCTTGGTGAGAAACTTTAGTGTACAAATTTGTGAATTTCCAAGATTGAAATGGACTGAAATCCTACCCCATTCATTTCTGTGAGGTTTTATGTGATTTATTCAAAGGAAATCTAAGCTGGTTATGGTCCAGTCTGGTTAATGAAGATTTCTTGATGCCACTTTATGATCTGCAATAAACATTATGCTGTGGCATGGCATCTATGAGCTAATGAGGATTGTTTTGTGTTATATAGTCTGCCACTAGTTTTCAGCCAGACTGATGACTTTTTCATCTTCCTTAGGGAATTTATAAATTTCCTAATTGATAACTTTTAAAAAGAGCTTTCTGAATACTTTAATGTCACATCTTACTCTAAGTCCTGCAATGTACTGAAAATGAATCTAAATTTCTTTCTTAGTATGTTTTACTATCTTTAGATGCTTTTCTTTCCATTTTCTTCTAGTCTAGGTTTTTGCTTTATTCTTGCAGTTTGGGCATAAACATGGAAAGCTGGTAAAAACACTAATAACATAAAACAATAAAACATTTTGATGACAAAAACACACTGAATTTAGCATATTATATGAAATAAGAGTGAGAGTCAGTGAAAATGATTTGGTAACAATAAAATTTAATAGGATTATATTGTTAAGCAAAAAAAGCAAGAGCATTCTAATACCATTTATATATAGTTTTTAAAAGTGCTAACAATACTCAATATTGTTCAGTATACACACAAACACTAGTAGTAAAAATATAAAGACATAAATGGATATAATAAGCATTAAATTTAAAAATAGTTACTTTTAAGGTAGAGAGGGGTATTAGGATTAGGGATAGATATGCAAGAGCTTTAGCTGCCTTTTCCATCTTTTTCTGTCTAGCTTTAATCTGGCTATTTTCTTCTTACGTACTTTCTAGTTCATTAATTTTCTCTTTAACTGTTTCTAAACTGTTGCCAAACCTGCCTATTAAGTTCTCAGTTCAGTTACTATACTTTCAGTTCTAAGATGTCCATTTTTAAATAGTTTTTAGCTCTCTGCTGAAATTCTTCATTTAATTATCTAATTTCTGTAAAGAACTGTGAAGGGTATGAGATTTTATCCTACTTGTAAGCTAACAAATTAGCATGTCACAATTTCATGGATCTTGGTGGAAGAACAAGATTCCTGGACAGAGAAATATGATTTTATCACTCACAGCACAGCCAGCAGCTTGTCCTTCATGGTTGTGTTGGTTTTCCTTGCTCCCCAAGTCCTACAGTGGCGATGATGAGAAGTCCAGGTGGATGCTGGACACACAGTAGATTTGTGTCACAGGGATCTCCAACTTTGAAAACCTGAGTCTTTTATAACTGACTGCAAGGAAATCTGCCCTTTTCCCTGGAGGGAGACATTGACTTTATTATACCGTACAGTAAACAAACCTGCTTGCCACTTCACAGGGAGATACTATCACTGTCTTTCACACCTGTTTGCTATATAAATACTTTTGAAAAGATAAAACTGTCAGTGTTTTCCTCACAAGATGAACAGAAGCTCAGGAAACCCATGAAGAATGAATAACTGTATTCTAACAATTTCTTGAATTTCTTATTAATCACGTATTTTAAGAAACTATTTCCAATATCTGCATCTTTCATGTGCCTCTTTTTATTGTCTGTTTTTGCCCTTGGTTTTCATTCATTTATTCTTGTCTCCTGTTATGTCAAATAATTTTGTACTGAATATCACACATGGTTTATAAAAAATTAGAGAGGTACTTTGGGGTACTCAAAAGTACTGATTTTCTCTCCTTTTACCAGGCAGATAGAGTAAGGCAGATCGCCTTAACCTAATCAGGAACTAAGTAAACTGGATGTTGTGTTCTAGTTTTGTGAGGGCTAATCTATTTTCGGTTTATCCCTAAGTGTAGGGTTTGATCTTTTGGGCACTCCAAATGATAGTCAGAAATGTGTACAAGGCCTTCGTCCTTAATGAGGACTCAGTTGCAATTTTAGCTTCCTTTACTTCATAATATTACTGGCATGTCAGTTTCTACTTGAAAATTTATAATAATTTAAAGGCAAAATATCTCCAAATATGAGGCTCATCTCCATGTACTTTTCTTTTCTCTAGGATCTTGGTAGCTCAAGTCCTTACTGCTGTGGTAGTTTTGCAATGATTTTAAACAGTTTTAAAAGAA
The DNA here is from genome assembly GCA_030035585.1 of Dugong dugon. Classification (NCBI taxonomy): domain Eukaryota; kingdom Metazoa; phylum Chordata; class Mammalia; order Sirenia; family Dugongidae; genus Dugong; species Dugong dugon. The sequence goes on from CM057472.1 coordinate 90,767,406, forward strand.
ATATTTTATTCAGCTTTTCTGTTTGTTCTTAGTTGAAGGGTTGGTTGACAACGAGCTTGTCTGCATCACTAAATGTAAAAATCCCTGGTGAGATTCAATTGTATGTGTGATATTTTATTAAAATTGGGTGGTGACTTAGTGGTTAAGTGCTATGGCTGCTAAACAAAAGGTCAGCAGTTTGAATCCACCAAGCACTCCTTGGAAACTATGGGGCAGTTCTACTCTGTCCTGTAGTGTTGCTATGAGTTGGAATCGACTTGACAGCAATGGTTTTGTTTTTTTAAATAAGTGGTAAGTAACCAGTATTTTTATATCATTCTGTAAATTTTTGGAACATTTAAAATATTTTATAACTTAAAAAGGAGATTCTACCTCTATGGGTTTATTTCATTGGAAATAAGAAGTATATTTTTCATCTGTTCTTCTCAAACTAATTAATTAATGCTTCTTATAACTCAGTATGATTTACCACTGTTCTTCAAGGCTTTAATAAGATAAATGCAAAAGTTGAAGCACAAACAAAGGTGAAGGGCTATTATTATCGTCTCTTTTAATTTTTCTGTTATTACGAGGGTAATGTGAACCAGGATTTATAGTAGTCTTTGGTGCTGGTTGTCAAATATTTCTAGTTTTCTGGGCGCTCTTAGGATTATACTTCTCTTCTGCTTGTAGTTTGTTCTGGCCCATGACTTGCTTTGGACAACAAAATGGGAGCAGAGGTAACATATGTCCCTTCCAAGTTGGAGTTTTAAGACTCAGTGCAAGAGTAATTGTGTTCCCCTTTATTTAAGCTTTGGAAATAATGGAAGCTCAGTGCCTGATTTTCAGTGAGTGTGATGAACAACTCTTCTTGCCTAGCTCCCTCCTTAGTCCATAGCTAATCTTTAGTGTTCCTAGAGAGTGAACAAAGAGTAAACTTTTGTTATTTTATGTTACTAAGGTTTTGGGAATGTTTGTTACTACATATCCTGGCCTATGTTGACTGATAGAGATGTTATTTTTTGTTATTGTTACTGTTATTATTATTTTTAGCAGATACTCAAGGAACTTTTCCAGAAACAAAATGGCAGTGTGGCAGATTCCAGAATTCTAATAACATGTTTCCATGAGTAATACATTTACAGCAACTTTCCACCTTTCACTTACTCTTCCAGGAAGAAGAGGCATATTTAATTTGTGACATTCATAAACTTTTGTCTTAAGTGTCTTCTCTCTTTTCATGGCTTCCTGCTTTCACAACACACATGTTCTTCTCTAACTGCCATAAATTGCTGGGGGCAAAGGCCTATGGTTGTTCAATGTTCTGCTTACAAATGGGCAGTGTTGGGGAAATAGAATTAAAAACAAAATCTGATCCCAATCCAGGAAACCTCTCACAAAGGTAGAAAAGAAAGAAAACAGTTTTATTATTGAATCAACATTAAACCAGAATATGATGCACCTCAGGCAATCTGCTAAAGAGATTGCAGAGACAGAAAGAAATCTTACTCTTTTATATAGCTAAGAGGATAAAATTCATTTCTTTCATATTTCAAGACGTAATTGCTGAATTTCTAATATCTTTATGACTGGAGATAGGTTTGCAATTTGTAGTTTCTGACCACCTGAAGTTATGTACATCTCCTCCCGGTAAACTGGGAGGTGGAGGTATGATCTGCCTTGATGATTACATTTCAAAAAAGATAGCTCCCAGCTCCTGGAGGAAACATCTAGATGTACATACTTTCCAAAGAGAAAGAGAATGCATTTACAATAACAGCTTTTCTTAGTGAAATGCTGAAAGGAAAGGGGTGGGGATGGGTAGCGAATTTCTTCCTTATTTTTAATTTGTATTTGCTCTTACAGTAGGTATGTAATTCTAGGAGGAAAACAGTGGGAAGTTCAAATCTGGCAACAGATCAAATCAGATTCTCTAATCCAGCTTTATCGGCAACCAAATATTTTCGATACTTCATCTGCATAAGTCTTTGTTTTTCAGTTGGTTGCACATGATGAAGTATGAGTGTTATTTCCTGTCTCAGTCCCAATATATAGGTCCATGAAAGCTCAAATTTGTGAATCCGTCGCATGCTTCCTGTTCTGGGGGCCATTTTGCATATTGCTTTCATAAGAAGTATTGCACATAGACAGAAGCTGCCTTGTGGGATTTTCTTTTTAAATAAGTAGAGAAGTGCTCAGATTGGTCATGCATAAACTCATTTAGTTTATTGCAAGGTAGTCATGGCATAGCACACAGGTAAGACGCCGAGACGTTCATTTAGACCTGGAGAATCAGAGTAGGGTAAGGTTAGTCCAAAAATTAAAATCCAAGTCTTCTGTCTTTAGGTGTTTACCTTTAACCGGTAGTCTCAGAGGAAGGCTTGACCAGCTGCTCATCTTCAGAGGCATTCCTCACAGCTGGAGTGCTAGGACAGCAGCAGAGCCTCCAGCAATCTCAGTCTTTGGAGATGGTCAGAAACTGTCATTATACCTCTACCTAAAAAGGCAAAAGCCTGAGGATTTTACGTGGTTTAGGTTCTCTGCCCTGAGAGTCGGATGGGGTGTGTCTGGCTCAGAGAGTAACCTGCATCGCAGGTTCATAATCAGGGGTACATATTCAAGGCGTTTTAACATAGATAAACTGAAGGTTAGGTCACAGCAAATCTCCGTCAAGCAGGTGTCTACAACACGGTAGCTAAATATAATACTAGAAATTCTTTACACCAGAAAAGTTGCTGGTCAGTTTTAAATTGTTTACAGCTTAGTTTAAATGCTGAAGTCACACATCACATGTTTCATAATATGTGATTTGGGATCTCTGCATTATAAGCATACATGACAGAGGTATAGAGAATAATGAAGTCACATTGAGATGTAGATGCTGAGTGCAGCGGGTGTCCCTCCCTCCCACCCCCAAGCTTTATTCATACTGGGTGTCAGCAAAATGACAACCGCAAGTTCAAGACCTTCCGAAATTGCTTGTGAATGCATCAGTGATGCAAATGTTGAATCCACAAATATGTGTGTGTTAGTGTATGACCTAGGCCAGCACAGAAATAACATGGGGGGTGCAATCCCCTTACTTGCTAACTGAAAGTTAGCAGAATTCAGGCCAACACATGGGGCTTACTCTTTCTGCCAGAGGGCCTTTCTCTTCAGAGATTCTCTTTTTCAAGAACCACAGACATTTATTTTATTGCCACTCTATTCTGCTGCACAGTTTTTCCCTGGGCTAAGAATGGAATTACTAACATTGCTTGTTCCATACTCTGAAAATCGCTGTCAGGTGTGAGTTAAATGTTTTATTTGAAGATTTGAGCTCCTTCTCATTAGTCACAAAGGGAATTTTTATGGAATAATGCTCCTTGGCGCTAATATGATTCTTACCATCTTAGACTCTCTAAGTGCTTTGTAACCATTCTCTCTGCTATCTACTTTTCAACGACTCCTATTACCCCTCCATCTAGGATCATTGACAGAAGCTTTATACTAACGCCCTCATCTCTTCCAGAGCTGCTGCCCCTTGAACTTAAGTGGAAAACATTTGAATAATTGTGTCTGGATCCCTAGAGGAAGATATAAGACAACTTTGGTGATCTTCTGGCATATTGTGAATTCAGAATTTAGGAGGGGTGCTAAGGGTAAAAGGTTTCTCCATGAACTGACAGGATGGAGAGAAAAAAACAATGTTACATCTCTAAGATTTACTATATAGCAGTTTAAAAACAAGCAAATAAACAAACAAAAGAAAACCACTAAAACTTTTCTTGATTTTAAAAATGTTAGAAACTGGAAATGTAAATTATTCCACGTTCCTATTTGAGTGTTCAAATCATAAAATGTTTGAACTGGAAGGGATGTTAAATACCATTAAATCCAGCCCAGTCGTTCTATAGATGAAGCATCTAGGTTCAGAGAGATCTAATGTCTTATTCAAGATCAAGCAGAAAGCTAATTAGTGCAGAGCCAGGTCCTTAAACTCTCAGATTTCTTCATTTCGCATAGCCTCATACCACCTCCTATATACTACATCCGTTCCTTTCTTTTCCATCCCATTTCTTTCTTTTTATTTCTTCATTTTGTAAAAAATGTTGTAGCTAGATTTCTATCACATGGACAAGGGCTGTTTTGAGAATGGTAAAATATATGTACTAATTATAATGCAACCAATAACTGAAGAAAAACGAACCAGACTCTCTTCCTTGTCATCAAAGATGGTTTTTACTTGCATATTCTGTGTCATCAATACCTTGCATTCTGTCATATTGCTTCACTTCACTAATTAAGGATTCTGAAAAACATAGGTTGTCATGGAGGATAAAGCCTGAAAAGTGCCATTTTTTGAAATAAGAACTGTAGGAAAAATGGTTTCAGAATATCACTACGGGGACCACTACTTCATCATCCTCACCTTTTATTCACCAGCAGTTTTTACAATCTTAGCTTTAAGCCATCCTTTAGACATTGGATCATTTAAAAAATATACATATTTATTTTTAAAATCCTGTGGAATAAGCAGTATTAGGTATCGACAGCTAAGAAATCAAGAACCAAGGACAAAAAATGGTTGACTAACATTTTGAAGTATGCTTCTAATGCCTTTCCTTAGTGCTCAAGTGTTCCTTCTAACTCCAGCGTGACTTATATAATCCTCAATAACTGGGTAGCACCTGTACAACAGAATCATACAGTGTTAGTGCTGGCAAGGGACAAAAAAATTCAGAAACCTTTATTTCATTGAGGAGATTCAGAAGGTGAAATGACATGCCTAAGGTCACCTTCTAATTCTTTGTTTTGATATACTTTGGATATCAAGTTAGGTTATTTTTATTCTTTACCTTCTAGAAAGATAGAATTTCAATATAAGAAAGATCATTATGGCAATTTGGCCATGGAGAATTTAAATGGAGCCAGAAATTCCAAATTATGATTCCCGCAACAGTTTTAACTTGGCTGTAGTCGGCATGCTCATTAAGGCAGAGTCTCTGGGATTACTATGTTAAGAGTGTTTTCTTTCCTTTTTGTCCTTTTTTTTTTTTAAATTGAATTTTAGATTATGTGTATGCTTGGTAGCTGAATTCATTTGGGGGAAGAACTTTTCTGCCAATGAAATACATTGTCTTAGGAGAAAACCAGAAAGGGCAGAAGGAACTTCAGGGAGTCTGGCCTATTTAAACAAAGGACCATCTTTGGATGTGGGATGTACAAAGCTGAGTCCAGGCAGAGTGCCACTGAGCTACTCTGCCAAGCTTGTTAAATTCTCTCTTGCTTGCTGCAATCACCAAGTTAAGAGGGGGTTTTGTAGTCCCCATCTCTCTTGGGTATCAGAATTTTTGGGTTTTTCCCACCTTAAAATTACAGTCTTGTCTGTCTTGCTGCTGTTTGGCTTTCTATCTATGGTTACATAGCACTTCTCAAAGATAATTGCAAATAATTCTAGAACTTTGGCAGGGAATTAGAGTTTAAAAGGCCTTTATAAAATCAACTTGACTGTAGTTAGAGGAAAATACACTGCGTCCTCCCACCAAAAAACAGAAGAGTAGATAGATTCTTAACTTCTATTCTTTTCCTAAAATCATATGTGTTCCCTTAGAAATCATTTTTTCCTACCTCTTCAATTCACACAAGTGCAAACAGAGGCATGGAGGTAGTAGGAGTTTTAGTCAAGAACAAGAATGACAGAGAAGAAACAGGAAGTCTAAAATCTAGCATCTAGCACACTACTTGAAAATCAAGTTGAGTTGTTGCAGAATGAATGGATCCAGGTTCATGAATTCCCAGTCATTACTTTTTTCATTACATTGTGGTTACTTGTCTGTTAGGTGATTCCTCCCAGTCCCTTATCTCTGCTACTTTCATATGATCCTACTGAAGTTCATATCTACTGACCTGCATTCAAGCTGAGACGCATGAGTTCTCATTCCCCAAGGCAGTTCCTTCATGGCATGAATAGGTGCTTCACTCCATGTGTTAATTTGGGATTGCCAAGAGCACAACTCCCTGTCTACTTCTTTCTTTTAACACAGACACTTTCAATCAGGCACCTAATTTGGTCCTGGGGTACCAGTTATCTAGTGCTGCTATAACAGAAATACCACAAGTGCATGGCTTTAACAAACAGAAATTTATTCTCTCACAGTTTAGGAGGCTACAAGTCCAACTTCGGGGTGCTGGCTCTAGGGGAAGGCTTTCTCTCTGCCAGCTCTGGAGGAAGGTCCTTGTCTCTTTGAGTTTCTGCTCCTGGGCGATCTTTATGTGGCTTAGTATCTTTCTTCCCCCATCTCTGCTTCCCTAGATTGCTTGTCTAATCTGTTTTATTATCTCAAAAGAGATTGACTCAAGACACCCTACACTAACCCTATCTCATTAACATAAGAAAGACAATCTTTTCCCAAATGGGATTTTAACCACAGGCATAGAGGTTAGGATTTATAACACACACTTTTGGGGGACAAAATTCAATCCATAACAGGGGCTTCACTCTACTTTAGTAAGACTTGTGAGAAAATTTACCTCTCTGCTTTCAAAGTTATTAATTATGGAGTACATTGCAAATGAGCTATCGAAGCTAATAATCATCCCTGTCAGATGCTTGCATACTTTAATGCTGGGGAGAGGTAATGAGCAATGAAGGGTTATGAAACACCTCTCCATATGGACAGTGGTACTTTGGGAAGACTGAACAGGGTAGTCGTGAAGACCTTTTGATGATGGGCTTACATCGAGTTGTATTTCACATTGTATTCTAAACCCTACATAACCCAGAGGGCTCACATGCTTTTAAAGCAGATGGAAGGAGAGCAGATGTGGGCAGAGAGACCTTCAGATAGATGAGTGGTCTAGGCCACTGATCTCCTTAAGGAAACCGAATCAGTTGCTTTAGGGAATACAGTTTTTTTACCTTCCAGTGTAAGGATAGCCACCTACAGGTTGTGCCAGGTTTCTGGTGAACTTTCTGGTGTATTCTCAGATTCACGTGTGTTGTGAATTCTTATGGTTACTAAAACTATTACTTCTCACTTAATAAATTAGCAGTAGGTTTCTGAGAGGTTTATAACAGGGTCTCTGGTCTTTAGACATTCAAATGCAGTTTAAATAATGATGCAGTTAAAAAGATTTAAACAGTCATCTAAACTACTGTGCCTCAAAAGCAGCAGAGCCCAGCCAACCCATTTACACATGTTAGCTTCAAAAGATGTCTTTTAGTGGCTTAGTTCCAGAGCTTCTTCCATTATTTTCCCATTACTGAAATGATTACCGGGCATTGCAAGTGACTTTGGGTGCCATACAAAATGTTTACTTTTACCCTCTGTGGGGCAATGTCATAGAAAATATGATTGCTCAGGACTTGAAGTGTGGTATAGGTCTTCACGAGGTGGGAATTTTATGTTGTCTACTCAAAGCATGCTTAATTTTGCACCAGGAGCAAGATAGAAGATAGAGCTAAGAAAAGCTTTCCGTTCCATTTTATGAGAAAAGCCAGGGATTTTTTTTTTTTTTTTTTAAATAAACCACAGACTAAGCCAAGATTTTCTAGGCATTACAACGGCCTATTCTACCCAGTGGGGTATAGTCTGGGAGGACCAGTAAAATGTGATCTTGCCTTTGTACCCAACAGCGATCAAAAAAATAGGTTAACATTTGGAACACATTAAAAAAAAAAACAAACAAAAAAACACCAAAAAGCTGTCGAGTCAATTCCGACTCATAGTGACTCTATATTACCAGAAGAAAACCATCAGATTATGATATCTCCAGAACGTGTAATTTTGCTCATTTCACTAAATGGATATTTTGAGGTATGTATGTGGAAATGATCTTCAAAGTCATATAGGCCAAATCCCTTATTAGGATTGAAACCAGAAAAGATCAAATGGCTTGCCCATTATCACATAACTCTTCATAAATAAATGTAGAGAGTTCTGGGCTGAGGAATATCTGTGAAGAATTGTCAAGGTGGCAAATAAAAGGAGGTGATACATGTGGCATGCAAGGAATCAAGATATTGAGTAATTCATTCTTCCTTCCTTCCTTTCTTAATATGCATTAGGCTTGGTGTGAGTCCCAGGCCTGCCATTTATGATAGTCATGGTAACCTTGTGCAAGTCACTTCCCCTCTCAGGATTTCAGTTTTCTCAACTATAATACAAAAATCTTAGTTTAGATGAATCCTCATTTCTCTTCTAAAGTCAGTGTTCAAACATTTTCTCTGAGTCATGATGATGGCCTGTTGAAAAGGCTGGTGTGTTAGGAGAGAATTATTGCCAATCCACGAAATACCAAGATTTTCATCTTTGTGCATTATTAATTGTCAAAAACCAGAAAGTTGGCAGATTAAAGTCCTGAGTTTTATTTTCAAAGTCCTATAACCACAGCAGTATTTAAATGTACCATGTTTTTATGCAAATAACGTGTACCTTCTATGTTTGTTTTGTTTGCCATCCACCACTCTCCCCCTGTGAGGTATTTTCACAAGCACCAATATGCCAATTTTTTTTTTTTTACATGTTGCTGTAAAAAATTTAGCACAGCGTGCTTATGGAAATACATCACGGGGGTTGGGCGCTGTTGGCAAACAATGTAGAAGGGGAGTGGTATTTGTATAAAAATAAGGTAACTTTGAAGAATAAAATATCAGTCCACCCTATTGAATTTGGGCTTGAGGTCTATTGTAGAAATTATTATACTTTTGGGACATAGCGTGAAGATTGTTCTCAGGCAAATGCTGGGAATTCTTCAGCCAAAATGAGTTTAACAGATTTTCACACAATTTCAGGAAAGCCTATAGTAGGATTGTCAGTGTTTTAGACAATCATGAAAAATTCTTCTTTTCTTTCCTGGTCTTTAGTCTATAAAAAGTTATAAGAAATAGGCTCTGATCTCAAGAAGCTCAAATATATACATGGTAATTATAAAACAATATAATAGGTAAGGCAATAGAGGTAGGATTAGTATATAAGGAATCAAAGGGTTCCATCTAACCCAGTCTTGGGAGAAGAAGAGCGATCAGGAAAGTTTTCTAGAGGAAGAAACACCTGAAGATGCTAGGTGACTTGCCAAATGTAGTAGTAGGAGAGCAAGCACTAGAATTCCACCCTTAGTCTCCTTCCTTGTGTCTTAGCCCTTACCCCACTTTTAAAAAATTGAAATGGGGAAATCTTAGATGATAGCATATTCTTTTCTCTACCCCATACAATCTCCCTAAGTATACTTAACAATGTGTGTGCTAGTTGTTGCTGTGTTGTTAGGTGCCATCCAGTCGGTTCCAACCCATAGCGACCCTATGTGCAACGGAACAAAACACTGCCTGGTCCTACCCCATCCTCATAATTGTTTTTATGCTTGAGCCCATTGTTGCAGCCACTGTGTCAATCCATCTCGTTGAGGGTCTTCCTCTTTTTTGATGACCCTCTACTTTACCAAGCGTGATGTCCTTTTCCCAGGAATGGTCCCTCGTGATAACATGTCCAAAGTATGTGAGACAAAGTCTTGCCATCCTTGCTTCTAATGAGTATTCTGGCTGTACTTCTTCCAAGACAGATTTGTTGGTTATTCTGGCAGTCCATGGTATATTCATTATTCTTCACCACCACAGTAATTCAAAGGCATCAATTCTTCTTCAGTCTTCCTTAGTCATTGCCCAGCTTTCACAGGTATATGAGGCGATTGAAAACCCTATGGCCTGGATCTTTGCTTTTAACATTTTAAAGAGATCTTTTGCAGCAGATTTGCCCAGTGCGATGGGTCTTTTGATTTCTTGACTGCTGCTTCCATGGGTGTTGATTGTGGATCCAAGTAAAATGAAATCCTGACAATTTCAATCTTTTCTTTGTTTATCATGATGTTGCTTACTGGTCCAGTTGTGAGGATTTTTGTTTTCTTTATGTTGAGGTGTAATCCATACTGAAGGCTGTGGTCTTTGATCTTCATCAGTAAGAGCTTCAAGTCCTCTTCACCTTCAGTAAGCAAGGTTGTGTCATCTGTATAACACAGGTTGTTAATGAATCTTCCTCCAATCCTGATACCATGTTCTTCTTCATATAGTCCAGCTTCTTGGAGTATTTGCTTAGGATACAGATTGAATAAGTATGGTGAAAGGATACAACCCTGACGCACACCTTTCCTGACTTTAAACCACACAGTATCCCCTCGTTCTGTTTGAACAACTGTCTCTTGATCTATGTATAGGTTCCTCACGAGCACAATTACGTATCCTGGAATTCCCATTCTTCATAAAGTTATCTATAATTTGTTATGATCCACACAGTCAAATGCCTTTGCATAGTCAATAAAACACAGGTAAATATCTTTCTGGTATTCTGTGCTTTCAGCCATGATCCATCTGACATCAGTAATGATATTGCTTGTTCCAGCCCTGTTCTGAAAGTGGCTTGAATTTCTGGCAGTTCCCTATTGATGTACTGCTGCTACTGCTTTTGAATGGTCTTCAGCAAAATTTTACTTGCGTGTGATGTTAATGATATTGTTTGATAATTTCTGCATTCTGTTGGATCACCTTTCTTTGGAATGTGCACAAATATGGATGTTTTCCATTCAGCTGGCCAAGTAGCTATCTTCCAAATTTCTGGGCATAGATGAGTGGGCGCTTCCAGCGCTGCATCTATTTGTTGAAACATCTCAATTGGTATTCCATCAACTGCTGGAGGCTTGTTTTTCGATAATGCTTTCAGCATAGCTTGGACCTCTTCCTTTAGTACCATTGGTTCTTGATCATATGCTGCCTCCTAAAATGGTTGAATGTCAACCAACTCCTTTTGGTACAGTGATTTTGTGTATTTCTTCCATCTTCTTTTGATGCTTTTTGCATCTGCTAGTCACAAGAGAAATATAAGTATCACTAGAAATATAGTAAGGAGCCCTGGTGGTGCAGTGGTTAAGTACTTGGCTGCTAACCAAAAGGATGGTGGTTCGAATCTACTTGCCATTCTGGAAGAGTAAAAATTACAGCCTTAAAAAAAAAAAATTATAGCCTTGGAAACCCTATGGGGCAGTTCTACTCTCTCTTATAGGGTTGCTATGAGCCGGAATTGACTGGACAGCACCAGGGAAAAGGATAGTAACAGCCATGATTATGAAAACTTTGTGTCTTTTGTTAAGTGTTATCATTAGTTGCTGTCGAGTTGATTTCGATTCATGGCAACCCCATGTATGCAGAGTAGAACTCCTCTGTAGGGTTTTCAAGGCCGTGACCTTTCAGAAACAGATCACCAGGACTGTCTTCCAAGGCCCTTCTGGATGGGTTCAAACCACCAACCTTTTGGCCAGTAGTTGAGCTCTTAACTCAGGGACTTTCGTTTATTATATGCTCACCTGTTTATTGAGTTGGTATTGTCCATGTGTCTTCTGAAGAGCACTGCCGAATGTCCTCGTCTCAAGCAATGTGTTGTCATTTCTTTGCTCTCTCACACTTAATACATTATGTGTTACAACCTGAAGGGATGGGGATAAAAGGTAACGTAATTATTCGTTGTTGACAATGATCACAGCGTGTTGGCTGATTTTATTATTTATTAGCTCATGCAGAACCATACTTAGGAAAGTAAAACCATTGTTTTAATAAAGGTATTCCAAGTCAAAGAACCAAGATTTGTTCTTTTTGACTGTTTATTCTGTACCATTCTTTTTTTTTTTTTTTAAACACTTGCATTGATAATCTGTTAGTTCCTCAAGGGCAAAGGTAATGCTTTACTCAATTTTTCATTCCTCTAGAGTACCTGGCACATAAAAGAAATACAAAGTATTTTTGATGACTCTGTGGATTAGTGAATGAATGGATCAAGAAATAAATGTAGAGTTCACTGTATTCATTACTTCACTTGGAACTAAGTATAATTGAATTTCTCTCTTGGTTTCTACTTAACTGAGTCTCTGGAGTAACACTCTGCTTTTTCTCTCTATTAAAAACTGTAGTAGGTGGAATTTTTGGTGCTAATTCTTTCCCTGAATTATGTTTGATGCCACCACGTGTCTGTCAGTTTGTCATACTGTGGGGGCTTGCATGTTACCATGATGCTGAAAGCTATGCCACCAGTATTCAAATACCAGCAGGGTCACCCATGGTGGAGAGTTTTCAGCTGAGTTTTCAGCCAAAGACAGGCTGGGAAGAAGGACCTGGCAGTCTACTCTAAAAAGAATTAGCCAGTGAAAACCTCATGAATAGCAGTGGAACATTGCCTGATATAGTGCTGGAAGATGAGCTCCTCAGGTTGGAAGGCACTCAGAAGACGACTGGGGAAGAGGTACCTCTTCAAAGTAGAGCTGACCTTAATGATGTGGATGCAGTCAAGCGTTTGAGACTTTCATTTGCTGATGTGACACAACTCAAAATGAGAAGAAACAGCTGCAAACATCCATTAATAATCAGAACATGGAATATATGAAATATGAACTAGGAAAAGTGGAAATCATCAAAACAAAATGCAACATATAAACATCAGTAACCTAGGTATTAGTGAGCTGAATGGACTAGCATTGGCCGTTTTGAATCGGACAATCATATGGTCTACTATGCCAGGAACAACTTGAAGAGGAATGGCGTTGCATTCATTATCAAAAAGAACATTTCAAGATCTATCCTGACGTACAATGCCATCAGTGGTAGGGTAATATCCGTATGCCTACAAGGAAGACCAGTTAATGCGACTATTATTCAAATTTATGCACCGACCACTAAGACCAAAGATGAAGAAATTTGAAGATTTTTTACCAACTTCTCCAGTATGAAATAGATTGAACATGCAATCAGGATGCATTAATAATTACTGGTGATTGGAATGTGAAAGTTGGAAACAAAGAAGGATCAGTAGATGGAAAATACAGCCTCTGTGATAGAAACGATGCCGGAGATCTCGTGATAGAATTTTGCAAGTTCAATGACTTCTTCATTGCAAATACCTTTTTTCAGCAACATAAGTGGCGACTATACACATGGACCTCACAAGATGGAATACACAGGAATCAAATCAACTACATCTGTGGAAAGAGATGTTGGAAAAGCTCAATATCATTAGTCACAACAAGGCCAGGGGCCGACTGTGGAACAGACCATCAATTGCTCATATACAAGTTTAAGTTGAAACGGAAGAAAATTAGAACAAGCCCACGAGAGCCAGAGCACGACCTTGAATATATCCCACGTGAATTTAGAGACAATCTCAAGAATAGATCCGATGCATTGAACACTAATGACCCCGAAGACTAGACGAGTTGTGGAATGACATCAAGGACATCATACACTAAGAAAGCAAGAGGTCATTAAAAAGTCATGAAAGAAAGAATAGACCAAAGTGGATATCAGAAGAGACTCTGAAAATTGCTCTTTAACATCAAGTAGCTAAAGCAAAAGGCAGAAAAGATGAGGTAAAAGAACCGAACAGAAAATTTCAAAGGGCAGCTCGAGAAGACAAAGTAAAGTACCATAATGACATGTGCAGAGACCTGGAGATAGGAAACCAAAAAAGAAGAACACGCTTGGCATTTCTCAAATTGAAAGAACTGAAGAAAATATTCAAGCCTTGAGTTGCAATATTGAAGGATTCTAAGGGGAAAATATTAAACGATGCAGAAAGCATCAAAAGCAGATGGAAGGAATACAGAAAAAGAACTGGTGGACATTCTACCATTTCAGGAGGTAGCATATGATCAGGAACTGATGGTACTGAAGGAAGAAGTCCAAGCTGCACTGAAGACACCGGCAGAAAACAAGGCTCCAAGAATTGACAAAAATACCAATTGAGATGTTTCAACAAATAGATGCAGCACTGGAAGTGCTCTCTCGTCTATGCCAAGAAATTTAGAAGATAGCTACCTGGCCAACTGACTGGAAAAGATCCATATTTATGCTTATTCCAAAGAAAGGTGATCCAACTGAATGAGGAAACTGTCAAACAATATCATTAATATCACACTCAAGTAAAATTTTGCTGAAGATCATTCAAAAGCAGCTGCAACAGTACATCAACAGGGAACTGCCAGAAATTTAAGCTGGATTCAGAACAGGACGTGGAACCGAGGGTATCATTGCTGATATCAGATGGATCCTGGCTGAAAGCACAGAATACCAGAAAGATGTTTACCTGTGTTTTATTGACTATGCAAAGGCATTTGACTGTGTGGATCATAACAAATTATAGATAACTTTATGAAGAATGGGAATTCCAGGATACTTAATTGTGCTCATGAGGAACCTATACATAGATCAAGAGGCAGTTGTTCAAACAGAACGAGGGGATACTGTGTGGTTTAAAGTCAGGAAAGGTGTGTGTCTGGGTGGTATCCTTTCACCATACTTATTCAATCTGTATCCTAAGCAAATACTCCAAGAAGCTGGACTATATGAAGAAGAACATGGCATCAGGATTGGAGGAAGATTCATTAACAACCTGTGTTATACAGATGACACAACCTTGCTTACTGAAGGTGAAGAGGACTTGAAGCTCTTACTGATGAAGATCAAAGACCACAGCCTTCAGTATGGATTACACCTCAACATAAAGAAAACAAAAATCCTCACAACTGGTCCAATAAACAGCAACATGATAAATGGAGAAAAGATTGAAATTGTCAGGATTTCATTTTACTTGGATCCACAATCAACACCCATGGAAGCAGCAGTCAGGAGATCAAAAGACCCATTTCACTGGGCAAATCTGCTGCAAAAGAGCTCTTTAAAATGTTAAAAAGCAAAGATGACACCTTGAAGAATAATGTGTGCCTGACCCAGGCCATGGCGTTTTCAATTGTGTCATATGCATGTGAAAGCTGGGCAATGACTAAGGAAGACCGAAGAGGAATTGATTCCTTTGAATTATGGTGCTGGCAAAGAATATTGAATATACCATGGACTGCCAAAGAATGAACAAGTCTGTCTTGGAAGAAGTACAGCCAGAATGCTACTTAGAAGCAAGGATGCAAGTCTTTATTTCACATGCTTTGGACATGTTATCAGGTGGGATCAGTCTCTGGAGAAGGACATCATGCTCGGTAAAGTAGAGGGTCAGCGAAAAACAGGAAGACGCTCAGAGAGATGGATTGACACAGTGGCTGCAACAATGGGCTCGAACATAACAATGATTATGAGGATGGTGCAGGGCTGAGCATTGTTTTGTTCAGTTTTACATAGGGTTGCTATGAATCTAAATGCTGGATGGCACCTAACAACAACAACAAGCTTGATGTAGCCTCATGATAGATGGAGTGTTCTTCCCTGCCCCGTGCCTTTGGGCCTAGGCATATTACTTGCTTTGGCCAATGGGATTGTAGTGAATGTGACAAAAACAGAGGCTTGAAATTTATTTGTTTAGTTTGGCATGGCCCTCTTGTGTTTCTTTTCACCATGAGTAGAACAGGTCCAGGGAGCCATTACCCTTTCAGCCTGGGATCCAGAGTAAAATAACCAAAGCATTCCTGATCCTAACATGTAGCCCAGACCCCAGTTCAGCCTAACCCCAAAGGAGCTAGAAACTTGTGAGTGATTAAAATAAAGATATTTTCTTTTAAGCCACTGAGGTTGTGTAGTTATTTGTTATGTAGCTTTATTATGGCAATAGCTAACAGATGCAAACAGGTGATTGATGCCCCCAGTATGCTGAGTATTCCTGAAAGTTAAACCCAGTACTTGCTCCCACCACTTGAGTTACATACTTAGCAAGAGTCAGTTGTCTTTTTTCCTGTATCTGTGTGTCAGTTGTGCCTGTTATTCTGCTTATGTAACATAATGTACTAGGGAAGAAATTTGTTCTATAAAAGTAAATTAAAGGCTTGATAAGGCAAATTGTTAAAAAATGAAGCCAAATTAGGAGTTGGTAAGAAATTTTAAAAAAAGTAGAGAAAAATAAATATCTAGAAGGATTTTGTATTCATCTTGTTAAATGCTTAAATTCTCTCCTCTCCCTAAAGGCAGTAAAACTGAGAATCTTGGATGATACCATCTGGTTTTATACAAGAAAGGTGAGACATGAATCATTCGAGACATTCGCAAAGAAATACCTTTACTCTTCAACCAAAGATTGCTGAGTGAATGTTTATTTATGTGTTTAAGGTAAAATAAAATGCTTAATCTATGTTTGCATACATTTTTATGATTCCTTCTTTAACCAACCTTTCTGACTAACTTTATAACAATCATCTCAATCCCCTTTTTATGAAGAATGTCATAAATTGGATACCACACTGAAAATTCCTCTTTTCTTTCTTTCCTTCCTTCCTTTCTTTAAAATACTCTTACATTGTTAGAACAGGTAGTCACTGACTTATGACTGGGTTCTGTTCTGACGACTCCGTCCTAAGTCAGTTCTTACGTAGGTTGAATACTTGTTTTTTTTTCTTTTAGTTTTCATTATTATCGCCTTTTATTATCAGTATCTTTATAAATCCAATCTTTGAACATTTGGGAGTGAACATCTGAGAGTGATAACATCAGCAAATTACACACTGCAGCATTGTATGTAGTACATATAATTAACGATAAGATGTATCAAAACAACAACAAAGACAGTTGTAAGTGCAATTCGTTGTAACTCGAATACGTGTAAGTTGGGGACTACCTGTATTACAAACACCAATGTTAGAATAGCCCTTTCTTCACAATAAGTATATAAAGAGTAAACTTTTCTGCTGCTGCCCCTCTTTGCATACTTAGATCCTATTGATTTACAGTGTGGTTAATAACTTTATTCTACTGGAGGACACTCTAGCCTGAATCAGTTTCCCAGTTTTGCACAGTAAACTCTTCTTTTTATAGAAGTTGACTGAATTATGAAAGCTGGGTGCTTCTGGTTATTCAAACTTTTTCTTTTTTTTTTTTTGCTGTTGTTGTTTTTGTTCCCAATGAATTATACCTCAGAATCATCTGGATTTGAACAAACCTGTGAATGGAAAAGAAATGTCAGCTTTAACTCCCTTTTTTTCACCTGGCTTTCTGGTTGCCACCAAATGAAATTACCAAATACATTATTTACCTAAAACCCTAAATCTTTGCAAAGTATGCATGAAACAGAGCCAATCATGGGGAAGAAAATCACTAACATTTTCCATGCATGTGGACTTGGCTCTGGGTTTGGGAGAACTTGGATTTGTTTCAGATTTTCTTAAAATATGGCACATATTAATTGATGAAACACGCTGCTGGTAGTGTTTTTTGAGATGCTGATGGTCACCTCCTTGGAACAATTCTGAGATGAATGCTTTGTGGTATTTTAGGATCAAAAAGCAATCTATAGGTGATGACATTCAATCACCACTGACTAAGGCTGGAATTGAAAAGAGAGCTCCTCTTTGGAAAAGCCAACTTCACACCACATTACCCATAAGTCAATTTCTGGGAGTGTAGGGACTCACTACACAAGGAAATCCAAGAGCCGTTCAACACCAGTTCACCAACAGTTTGGGACACATGTGAGTAATTTGTAAAGAAAGGGAGCTCTGGCTTAGACATTCCGGTTATTCCAGTTTCAAGAGTATCAGTTTTCACCAGGATAGAAAAAGTAGACAATAGGGGCATAGCCTAAATAAAATGCATAGACTCTAGACAGTTTTTAATACAATGAGATTAACATAGGCCCATAAATCAACAAATTCAAAGACAGTGGGCCATGGCTAAGGAAAATCAGGCTGTGTCTTCCAAGGAAACTGAATATATTCTTTTATTGGGATATTATTTTTTTCATTAGGATTTCTTTAAATTTTGAGAGAATGGGGGAATTGAACTAATTTTTCCAGGAAGAAGCAAAGAAATTCCTGGCTTGGTGGTATAAAAAAATGACATGAAAAAAAAGTGACTGTGGGCAGAATATATAAGCGTACATGAGGCCAATTCAAAATTGGAAACCTGACAAAGAATCTTGAAGATTTATGGTTGTACTTCTTATTATTTAATTAATAAACCAACACCAGAAAAAATATCCATGAAATTGATTTAATATTACCGACATAAACTATGTTTAGTACATTGTGTTTGAAGACATCCACGTGAACAACAAACAACAGCCAAGATTATGTAGCTATGCTACTGTGGAAAAGTTGCTGAGCTGGGAATGAAAAGACCTGTATATATTTAAGTCTAGGCTACGGCCACTTCAAAGAAGCCCTGGTGGCGCAGTGGTTAAAGTGCTTGGCTGCTAACCAAAAAGTCAGCTGGTTGAACCCGCCAGCCACTCCGCGGGAGAAAGATGTGGCTGTCTGCTTCTGTCAAGATTTACAGCCTTGGAAACCTTATGGGGCAGTTCTACCCTGTCCTATAAGGTCGCATGAATCGGAATCAACTGGACAGCAACAGGTTTTGGGATTGTTATCACCACTTTCTAGTCCTAAGACCTTTGTACAATTATTTGGGGGAACCATGTTATCATCTGAAAATTATCAATACAACTAAGTTCACTAAGTTATTGAAAAAAGTCACCATATAATACACAAAAGAAATCTGTATCATTACATCAACTGCTGTTTGACTAACACTTTACAGTCAATCAAATAACACAAATATTGACTCATTTGGGTATTCATTTAGGACTTAGATCCTCAAAAGTTTCCAGCTGTTTTCTGAAATTATTTGCTTTTAATAGGAGGGGTGCTTGGTATCTTGTAGACAATACTGGAAACTGTGGTACTCTTAATGACTGAGAAGGAAGTATGTATAGGAATTCCAGCAGGCTCTGGGCCCTACTGACTCTGCACAAGGTTCAGTGTCCTGCAACCCATCCAGCTGATAAGCATTCTTGGAAGGAATGGTTTTATTAAGTGCTCTGTTGACAGGCTGCCCTTTATGATCTGAGCAGATGGCAGTCATGGGTCTCTTTGCCTCTTGCCTCCCACAAACCCAACTGTCTTTATGTCTAGAGAAATCAAAGTGAATAATATATAGCTATTGGTAACACATAAACACCATCTCCAGTCTTTTTCTATTTTAATTGGACCCTGGAGCAGGGAAACAGGAAAAGAGTGGCAGCTAAAATGCTCAGCCTCAGATGCTTGATGCCTTGTCTTCTGCATATGGAAACAAAGAGTCCTTTACTCTGTTCTCAGCATGGTTATTTTTTCACACAGAAAGTGTTGGGAGCAGTGGATAAAGCTAGACTTCATCCTTGTCTGATTTCATTCCATCACATCTCTATTATTTCTTTTCTGAAAATTAATTCTCTCCGTGTGTGCACCTTAGAAATATTTGTAGATGCCTTTTATTCACACGTGTTTAATTGGACAACTGAAAAAAATGGAGATAATAATAGTGCCCTTCTCAAAGGATCATGGGCCAGTTACTCCAGCACGGTTACTCACTCCCAGGTAATATGTTAATGTGCTCAGTAAAAGTTATATAAAAACATTTCAATTTCTTATAAGCAAATCCCTTAAGATTTGAGGCTTCAGTAATTTAAACATTAAAAAAAAAAAAACCAAAACCCTCTGCTGTTGTGTCAATTCCAATTCACAGCAACTCTATAGGACAGAGTAGAACTTCCCCATAGGGTTTCTAAGGCTGTAATCTTTACAGAAGAAGACTCCCACATCTTTCTTCTGTGGAGCGGCTGGTGGGTTTGAACCACCGACCTTTCTGTTAGCAACTAAGCACTTAATCACTGCACCACCAGGGCTCCTTAATTTATACACTGTTGTTGTTAGGTGCTGTTGAGTTGGTTCTGACTCATACTTACCCTATGTACAACGGAACAAAACACTGCCCAGTCCTGCGCCATCCTCACAATGATTATGCTTGAGCCCATTGTTGCAGCCACTGTGTCAATTCATCTCTTTGAGGGTCTTCCTCTTCTTTGCCTACCCTCTACTTTACCAAGTATGATGTCCTTCTCCCGGGACTGATTCTCCTGATAATATGTCCAAAGTATGTGAGACGAAGTCTTGCCATTCTTGCGTCTAAGAAGTATTCTGGCTGTACTTCTTCCAAGACAGATTTGTTTGTTCTTTTGGCAGTCCATGGTATATTCAATATTGTTCACCATCACCATGATTCAAAAGCATCAATTCTTCGGTCTTCCTTACTCATTCTCCAGTTTTTGCATGCATATGAGGAAATTGAAAACACCTTGGCTGGGGTCAGGGGCACCTTAGTCTTCAAGGTGACATCTTTGTATACATAGCAGTATATAAATGGAGACTTTGACATTCACACTGGTGATTTCATCAGGGTTGATGGTCACCCCTAGTCCAATAGCTTGAGAGGTAGTTTTAATTAATTAATTAATTTTTGTCCAGAGAAAATAACAGTTTCTAAATTATAAGGCCTAACCATCACACAAGAGTCCCTGGGTGGGACAGATGGTTAAACACCTGACTACTAATTGAAAGTTTGGCAATTTCTACCCACCCAATGGTGTCTTGGAAGAAAGGCCTGGTGATCTGCTTCCAAAGTTCACTGCCTTGAAAACCCTATGGAGCACAGTTCTACTCTACAAGACATGGGGCTGCCATGAGTGGGAATTGATTTGGTGGCAACTGTTTTTTTTTTTTTTTTTAAACACCAAACCAAGAGAAATGGAATAACTGCATGTGGAGCCTTATTTTAGGGCTCTCTTAAGCCCTTTAAGGAAAACAGAGTTTTCCAGCATGGTGATCTTTCCTGCGCTTCATTAATTCCATGGCTTGAGAAAGTTATGTTAATATTTTGTAGAGGATGATAATATGCTAGGATACTCTATCTGATGAAACATCCTGTGTCATCCATTAAACTTGTTACCCGGTGGGATATCTGTATATACTTGATGAAAAACCAACAATCACACTGATTTCCATCTGAAGCGAAATACATTTTCTTGGTAAATTTCAGCATTAAGACTTTATTTTCCTAAGATAAAGTTGTACTGAAGCGGAAAAGGGAAGGATGATGCAGAAAACAACGTAAAAACAGATAATAGAACTTAGATTTAAATTACCAACACAAAGAACGCTTCTCCTTAGCTCGTCAGTTTTCTTTCTGCTCTACCTCCTAAGATGGGCCTGGCAGGAAACAATATGCTTATGAGAGAGTTGTGTTCATTTCTGAATTCTCAGCATCCCATATCCCATAACCCAAATTGGGCGTAAATCTGGCAAAGTACGTGGTGGAACTCACTGTTCATGGAGCTGGAGAATGGGTTGGTTGGAGACATTTCTGGTTCACCTTCATTTAATTGAAAGGCTAGAGTGACTTTTAAAATCACACATTTGAAACAGTCACACAGGCCTGATTAAGGATAATTGAGGAAGTGCTAGGGGTAAGGAGGGGGAGTAGAGACATTTCACAGTTGGTAAAAAGCCAATATCAAACTGGCTTTTTTCCTTTTTTGTTCTGGGATGTGCCTTCATGTATGATGGAAAAACTGAGTTGCTCTCCCTAAGGATATTTGTAATGTACTGAGATTAGACAAAAAAAAAAAAAAAAGACGGTTATTTGAGCAGTGGTATTAGCTAACGCTTTGAAAACTGTAATTTGAAAAACTGTGGGTGGCAGTGTTGTTTAAGAGGGGAAAGAAAAGATAATTATGAAAAAAAAAAAAAAAGCCCAGATACACAAATCAGGATATGCTAATTACATAAGATGGTTAATTTAAGAAATATAACAGAATTAGTCAACTATCATATGACTCAGATCTTAAAGCAGCAGCAAAATAACCAACAGAAACTAGAACAGTCTGGCATAAGTTTTGGAGGAATAAGAATATTACTACTAATCACAGGTAATATTTATTGAGTGTTTACTATATGCTGGAATTCCTGGGTGGTGCACATGGTTAATGCTCTCAGCTGCTAACCAAAAAGTTGGAGGCTTGAGTCCTCCCAGAGGTGCCTTGGAAGAAAGGCCTAGCTACCTACTTCCAACAAATCAACCACTGAAAACCCTATGGAGCACAATTTTACTCTGACATACATGAGGTAGCCATGAATCACATCAACTCCATGGCAACTGGTTTTGGCTTTTTTTTTTTTTTTTGGTTTTACTATGTGCCAGGTATTGTCCCTTCTATGCTTTACCCTATTTATTCCTTAAAACAAAGCTTTAAGGTGAGCATTATCATTTTTTCCATTTGACAGATAAGATAACTGAGGCATAGGGAGGCTACTTAATCCATAATCCAGGACTGGAACCCAGGCCTTTCTGACCTTAAAAAAGCCTCTTTTATTTACCAAGATTCCCTAGTCAATGAATATTACCATAATTCTGCCAGTGAGAGAGCTTCTGAAGAGATCCAAAGAATCCAGGATCTTGGACTCAAATTACAAGGAAACTGCATTCCTATCACTTGACTCTAGGTAATACCGTTAATTTTTGTTCTTTTTCTTCTGGGTCTTGTCATTACTATGTTAACCAATTTACAATTTACAAACACCAAAAAGCTATTCTTTAAAGCGTTATTTAATAAGCGACAAAGATGTTATTCAGACATTTAAGGCAATACCCTTTATGCTAGACTAAATGAAAATTAAACCTATCTTTGAGATAATTAAGCGATGTCCGAATGTGTAATATGGAAGAAATTTGCCCCGGGGGGAAGGTAAAGACATCAATGCCTTATATTCTTCTTGGACTCTAATCTCATTCCTATCCTTATCAATTTTTTTTTCCTATCCTTCGCCTAAAGAAGCTTAGAATCTCTATATGGATAGTGCCTTTCCTCGTGTTAAAACCAATCCCATTTCATCTGTTCAAAAATGTATTCACGGGTTCAGCACAATGACTTCTATTTTTTTAGCATCTCAAATATTTATACCAATTTGTCAGCAGCAAGTATCAGTGACAAGTGGAGATAAAATATTATTTATGCTGAGATATCTGATTTTTACTTGTGTGGCTGCTTTCTTAAAAGATGATGCTTTGGAAAATAAAACACAACATTTATCATTCTTTGTTTGACTCTGGGAGGGGGGTTTGCTCTCTTCGCTGTGACCTAGTTAGTTCATATAGCAGAGTCTTTGCTGGTCTACCAGGCACAGGGCTGGAAATCTCCAGCACAGGAGAGATGTTTGCAAGCCATTTTCTGAAAGGCAGAGCAGCGTTAAGCTAAACTATTTTTAAATACAATGTTGGAGAATTTACCCTTTACAAGTTGCAACCTGTTTCAAAGCCACTGGATTATAACTATTACAGTTTTTCAATTTGCATGAGATCTGCAATGCCACAAGATACTAAGCATTTGAGGAGGAGAGAAGGGAAGAAAGAGTATGAATGACAGATGGAAAAGAACAAGATGGCTGACGGAGTTTCAAAGAGAGGTTATGGAAAATTGTCTATTTATATTTGACCTTCATCAAAATACTGTTATTTATGGGGTATTTTTAAGAATCATTTAATTTATTCATTTATTCAACACATGTTTATTGAGCACCTACTATGTGCCAGGCACTATTCCACAATGTAGGAATACAGCAGTGAACAGAAGAGACTCAATCTCTACCCTCATGAAGCTTCCATTTGAGTGGGAGAAAGAGATAATGAGCATATAAACAAGAATGTACCATATCAGATGGCGGTAACCATTATAAAGGAAAACAGAACAGGATTAAGGTAAGAAGGAGCAGGACCACTGTATACTCTCGTGTTGTCTGTACACTATATACAGGCACCCAGATGAAGGAGTTAATGGCAGTTGAAATTAATGCAGATGTTGAGTCCTGTCATGTCCTGATCTGGGTGTTAGAGATGGAGAGATTGGCAAAGGTAACCTGGTCTCTGTGTTTGACCTCACAATGTTTCTGATTTAATGAGAAAGAATATAAACTAGAACATACTTACAAAGATTCCCTTCAACCTGACCTCTTCACACTCCCTGGTTCTTGATTTCATTTGAACAAATCACTGAAATCATCCTTTTGCTAAATTTAATTTTATCAAACCTTTTAGTCTGATGCTTTCCCTTCTGCTTTGTAAGATGCTGTGTTCATTGATTATCTCCTGTTTTGGAAGATTTGTGCCAGTGACTTGTAGGTGACATAATATGAGTGCTACAGTTCTCATTTGGAACCTCAGAGAAGTCAATGCTGGTGCTGAAAGTCAAAGACAGACTTTCTGTTTGGAACACTGGTTCCCATGAATGTAGGGTGCTCTATGTAATTGACATGTTAGTTTCTTTTTGAGCATTTAATTTTAGTCTAAAAACCTTGATGAGGACTGATAATCATAGCCAACTGCTGAGTGCCTTTCAAAACAATGAAATCCCTTTTGCCTTGCATTTGTTACTGTGGCAGTGTCAAACCTCATGGGGTAACTGGTGTTGGGCCTGGACAGTTACATATACAGGGTTGATATGGGGCAGAATCTAGGATGTGAGTTTGGCTGACCTTATTTTAAAGCAGTTACATATCTTCTACTTTTTTGTCCAATAAATTGAAAAGGACCTGGAACATTCCCATGAACGACCCAGCAAACAGAGAGCAAAGAATTATTTTGGCCCCTTTTTGTCTTTGATCAATTATTCAATCAACGGATTAGTTTTGATTTAGCAAACATAATATGTAGGTGATATTGTGCTTAATGCTGGCGGATAAAAAAAAAAAAAGAAACTAAGTTCTAATATTGAAGGAGTTAGGTGCTGTTGACCAGCTAAAAACTAAATCAGTTTGGAAAAATAGTGAGTGGTATATAAGTAAAGATCAACCCTTGTGGTTCAAACGTCTTGAGGAATTAATAATTCCTAGTTCTTCATTGCAAGCTAGGGAAGTAGAATCTAGTAAACTAAGAAAAATGAAATTCATTTTAATTCTATGTGTAGCTCACAGAATTACTGGGAGAGCAGAAGAATTGACCCTAGAATAAGTTTTCTGAACAAGGCCTAACAACGTGCCTTAGAACACGTCTGATGAGCAAGCTTCTGCCCCTGCCACCAAACACCAGATTCTGGGGTTGGCATCACTGCTAATTTTGGACGTGACACTCAACCTTGCAACCACGACACATGCTGTCAGGAGCAAAGAGAGAACTCCTTATCCCTCTGGTCTTGTATCATTAGCTACTGGGTCAGAGTCGAGTTCAGGTGAATCTGCTTGGAAGAGCCTCAGTCAATGTCTGAGTCCTAGCAGGAAGGGACACTGGAAATGCTGTTCGCTAGCATTTCCATTTTCTAAAGGTGGTCTTTGTTGTCCACCAAAACTAATCAAAACTGTAGAATTCTCCAAATATAGAAAATGATTCAGATGCTGAGCAGCTAAAATAAATGATGAATTATCACTATAAGAATCAAAGTAAATATTTTCCCCCTAGGCTTAGTTGATCCATAGCCATATCTGCTGTTTATGGATGTGGTGGAAGATTTCAGACTTACTATTACCAGTTTATTCTTTATACAGTTACACTGATCCAGCCATCCATCCCACTTTTATCCTTCTGTCTCATCTTCTTATGCCATGGGTTCCTAGATTATTTCATATACCATGTCCCTTTTTGGACATCAGACAGAAAACTGCTGGATTGGTGCGTGGTAACTGGAAAAACAGTACTTTTTTAAATTTGTACATTATGAAAAATATTCTGGCAAATGGCGGAAAAGTCTTTTGTTCTAACAAACTCAATATATTCCAACCAAAACAGAATTCTTTTGAAAAAAGATTTTAACCATTTGGATTATATTAACTAGTAAGAATAACTATAAAATTTTTAGTGAAGCATTGCCAACATCAGTTGATGTAACCCTTTCATGTATGAATTAAATTAAAAAAAAATTTTTTGTTGACAGTATGTGTTTTCATTAATGGAAGGCATGTGGAATCAGGGAGCATTTCTGAAATTTTGTTATGAGATATGGATTTTGATACATATTATATGGTGCACATATGTCCCTCTGGACTCTGGGGGTAGGATTATGTGAAGCCTGTATGTCCCTCTGGACTCTAGAGGTAGGATTATGCAGGATAGATATGTCTCTCTATAGTTTGGGGATAGAATTTTGTGGGACAAATATGTCCCTCTGGACTCTGCATTGCCTTCTAGATCCCTTGACAGGTGCATACAATGTATGGCTCTTGAAAATCCAGTGTTCACGCAAACATGGAATCATCGTGAGAAATGCAACTTCCAAATAATGCAAAGGAACCCAGAAATATACGTACAAGGCATATCTTGCTCTATGAAGGTCAAAAGAGATAAAAGCTTTGCACAATCGCACCTCCAGGATGCAACACCTCATTCAATACCCCATAAAAACAGTAATTTGTGGTACATGCCCATTTCTTCCATTTCAAATAGTTATACAAGTCCTTGCCTGCCAGCAGCATTACTGTCGGTGGTATAGTGGCTTCTCAATAGACCTCAGAGGAGGAAAATGTAGGTGGGCACTGTATGTCCCTCTGTTCATGAAAGGGATAATCGAGCATACAGAATTGAAAAAAATATTAATGTCCCAATAAAAACAGAAACATAGTTTGAAATATATTCTGAAACTTCCATGCAGTCCTTACGATGAACAAACTATAAAACGGAATATATGAGGTTGTGATGGCTCTTCCACAGGTATTAAAAGAAAAAATGATTTTTGATCATTACAAACTTATGGAATAAAAAC
The DNA here is from genome assembly GCA_030035585.1 of Dugong dugon. Taxonomy (NCBI): domain Eukaryota; kingdom Metazoa; phylum Chordata; class Mammalia; order Sirenia; family Dugongidae; genus Dugong; species Dugong dugon. The sequence goes on from CM057472.1 coordinate 90,793,886, forward strand.
CACATGACAAACCATTTAATACAGTATTGGTGTACTCAAAGGAGCACTACGTAAGTGGTGAAAATAAAATAATTCTTTGATAAATGCTGAAATGAAAAGAAATATCTTTATATTTCCTTCAATATCAATGCTTCAGCTTAAGTTCAGAGTCCCACTTGTCAGAGGGCACCACCACCACCACTACCACCACCATCACCACCATCACCTTCAGAATGACCACAAGTATCATTTTCTCAATCGTGAAAAGCAAAAGACTGAGATCAACATAAGGGGGATGTCTTAGTTATCTAGTGCTGCTATAACAGAAATACCACAAGTGGAGGGCTTTAACAAAAGAAATTTATTCTTTCACAGCCTAGGAGTCTAGAAGTCCAAATTCAGGGTACCAGCTTGAGGGGGAGGTTTTCTCTCTCTGTCAGCTCTGGGGGAAGGTCCTTGTCATCAGTCTTCCCTGGTCAAGGAGCTTCTCAGTGCAGGAACCCCAAGTCCAAAGGAGATGGTATTCTCCTGGCTCTTGTTTCTTGTTGGTGTGAGGTCCCCATGTCTCCCTGCTCACTTTTCTCTTTTGTGTCTCAAAAGAGATTGGCTTAAAACACAATCTAATCTTGTAGATTGAGTCCTGCCTCATTAACATAACTGCCACTAATCCCATCTCATTAACGTCACAGAGATAGGATTTACAACACATAGGAAAATCGCTTCAGATGACAAAATGGTGGGCAATCACAGAATACTGGGAATCATGGACTAGCCAAGTTGACACATTTTGGGGGGACACAATTCAATCCATAACAGGGGAATAATAAATTAGGGACTGAGTCTTCCGTTGTAAGAAATATATTATTGACTGACTATTGAACTCAATTTAAGCCTCCATGAAGCTGGGGTTTATGGTTTAAGGGCCATTGAACTCCAAAACTTGTGTCATGTGTACCAATTACCACAGCTCCTGGGCTAAATTGTGTTGTTTTGCTGTGTTATGTCATTTTGCAATGTTCAATCACCTTCCAAAAGTCTCATCCTTTCTGGTGGGTTGGAGATACAGTAGACAAACAGCAAATAACTAAACAAAAGTATTAGAGTTGGTGAATCAAGCATTACAACTTCCTCAGCTGCTCACAAATATAGTCTGTATTTAGCCTTTATAGCGGAGCCCTGGTGGTGCAGTGGTTAAGAGCTTGGCTGCTAACCGAAAGGTGGGGTTTGAAACCACCGGCAGCTCCATGGGAAAAAGATGTGGCAGTCCACTTCTGTAAAGATGTACATCCTTGGAAACCCTGTGGGGGCAGATCTACTCTGTCCCATTGGGTTGCTACGAGTCAGAATTGATTCTATGGCAATAGGTTTGGTTTTTATATCAGTTTTATTCTAAGAAATAATTTCTGCCAATGTGGTATGTCTGTCTGGTCATGAGAAGAGGTTCAAGCCCATTCCCAAAAGATTTTGTGCCAGGGAAACACAAATAGGAAAAATCAACAGTTTTCTCATTATTCTCTCTATTTTCTGGGCACCTCTCTGGTTCATCTGAGGTGCTGCAAGAGACACAAGGTGGGCATATTGGTGGCTCTGGCCACCATCCTTGCATTAGCCAATTTAACTCTGCTTTTATCATTTATATATTGGGACTCATGTATGATTTATTTTTTAAAAAAGAATTCTGTTTTTTTTTTTTTTTTTAAAAGAAGGTTAAAAAAAAAAAAAAAAAAAACCCTTGGAAATTACCAGCATAAAGAAAAAAATCTAAAGAATCATTTTTTTCTCCAGTAAAACTTTTCATTCCAAATGTTCTTTGCTGTATAATAATAGCTAACACATGGTGCTTACTGTATACCAGGCACTGTTGCAAGTGACTTGTAGATATTAAATTCATTTAATCCTTGAAATGTTCTATAAGCTAGGTATTATTTTTACCCCACTTTATAGGTGGGGAAATACAGGAACAGAGAAGGTCTGCCCAAGGTCACACATAGTAGACTGGAGTTTGATCTCAGGTGGGCCAGTTTCAGAATCCATCCGTTAATCTCTTTTTTGAGCAATGATGTGGTCTTTGATTTAAATGAAGCTCCTAAAAGGTAAGGACTTGCTATAGATTTTAGGATTAAATTTTGTGACCATTCAACATAATATCTTCTATAGTTGTCACCTTTATTAACCAATTCTTGGAACCATAGTAAAGGACATGTATAAGAAACCTGTTGAAGGAAGATTTTTGAGCATGGCATGATTCCTTATTTCTCTACATCTTCTTAATAGTGGTGATTATAAGGCCAAGAAAAAAGTGCTTCAGAATCTCACATACTTACAGGGAGCATCTATTGAACTTCAGTAGGAAGTGGCCCTGTTTCTACTTCTATTTCCCCTCTCCCTCTCCCTCCCAAGAAGGTAACTTTCAACTCTGTCTGGATCTGAGTGTCCAAACCAAAAGTGTTGCTCATAAAACAACTGTGTATCATCAAATGAAAGGATCTGAGTATAATCACTTTGAATCTCTATATACACTCATTCTTTCAAACTTCTAGGTCTTAGCAAATCATTTCACCATCTTCCAGATTGCTGTGATAACTGGACTGGAATTCTGATAGATCCTGGTATTCATCTGGACGAAATCAATGCAGAGATTTTCTGATTTGTGTAGTTGTCTCTCTCTTTGGCATTGCCATCCTTTCTTGTCACGGACCTCTTGAGGCACAAAAAGATGCACATCTAATTTCTCAAAGAAACTTATGAGCCAGTGAGGTCATTCTGGGTAGTTTTTCTCCTTCAATCCCACAAATTTGGAATTGTTAATCACTGAAATAAGAAGGGAAATAAACATCGAGAATGTTAAGAAAAGGTAACTGCTGCATTTTATGGAAAGTTTGCGTGCACCAGGCATTTTGCAAGGAAACTTATGCCTATTATCACTTTTAATACTCACACCAGTCTCTCAATAAATGGATATCGAATAAGAATGAATAATGGTACCATAAAGTAAGTACTGATTTCCAGTTTCTATATAGGCAGAACGATATTTAAAGGGATTAAGAAACTTGCCTGAAGTTTCAGGAAGCTAGTAGTTACAAGCAGTTTGTTCTGACACCAGAAGCCCATATAAGTAACCAAACCATTAACGCTACTCCTCAGTTTTAAGCTTCAAAGAATTAGTATGAACTCAGACGTATTCAGACATTTTGTGATTGCAGAAGCAAGGGCAGAGTGGCGTCCATTTTCATTGTTTGAGTCCTTAGATTATAGGCGAGGGTTGCTATTAAATATTCTCTAGCACAAGCTAGATACAGTTCCGTGACTCGCTGTAGAAATTCCTCTCCACGGGGATTTTCTTACTTACTAGAGCTAATGTTTCCTTCCATCCCCCAACTTTCAATTCTCTCATCTTCATTTGAGGAAATTCAGAAACGTATGTTGAGCTTTCAGCATCGGCCAGTAGATAGCAGCAAAAGTCCACCCTAGACCCCTAGAATTTTGTCTCTGAGCTCCTGCATGAAGTGAAGCTGGAGGCAGCTTTTAAAAATATAATCGTCCACGTTCGTTCCTTACCTGACACGGTGGAGGGGCTGATTTCCCAGGTCACACATGTCTTATTACTTTAGAAAATAAACATGTGGAAAGGCTTTTCATTGTGTTTCCTGCTGCTTTTCTGCACAGTGGTGACTGTCAAGCCAAAAATCAAACTAATAGCAGCCAAAAAAAAAAAAAAAAAAAAAAAGACAACCACCCCTGAGAAGCGCAAATAATTTCCGTTAAGAAATATACCTCATGGGTTTTCAAAGATGTTTTCATCACCAAATCTGATCAGTGAAGCAGTCTTGTTCCTAAATTATTTATCAGTGGCTTTTTTGTATCTCATCTTTCCCATCCTGGAAACACGCAAAATCCAACGTTGGGCGAATTCTCTTTTAAGAATATCTGGAGAGAAACATTTGTCATCACCTCTGCGTGTCAGAAATAAAGCACAACTATAATGTGCACCATATACAACAACAAAGTTGTTTTTTTTGTTTTTAATTAGAATTGTCTTTTATAAGGGATGTTACTCTTGGCGTTTAGCATTTTACCTTAGTGTTAATTTGATTTCCACCTCTTGCTGGCTTGTTTTTCTAGGCAAGGTGACTTGGATTTTATGGACAATGTCCTGTGACTGGTCTGAATTTTGAATGAATTGGTTCCCTGTCCTGGGAGAAGGGGCTTCAGTATAGGTTCAGAATTGTTGCTGCTTAGCTATTTGACAAGTAGTAGTGGTGGGGCAGTGGTTCGAAACCACTCCGTGGGAAAAGAATGTGTAAAGATTGTGACCCGTTGCCATCAAGTCGACTCCAACTCATAGCAACCCTATAGGACAGAGTAGAACTGCCCCATAGGATTCCAACCAGAGACTGATAGATGCGAACTGCCAACCTTTCGGGTAGTAGCCGAGCCCTTACCTTAATGACTGCGCTGCTTGAAAATCCTATGGGGCAGTTCTACTCTGTTCTATCTGGACGCTGAGTCGGAATCTACTCAATGGCACACAAGAACAGCTATTTGACAAACATGTAGCTTCTCCAAGTCTTTATTTATTTTCTCTCTAAAATGGCAATAAAAGTATCTAACAGGATTGTTGTGAGGATTATATAAAATTAACGAGTTAATGTAATGAAACACCCAGCTTAGCACATGTTAAAAATTCACTTAGCTGAATGTGAATTGAGAAAGTGAGACTGGGGATATCTAAGATTCTTTCCAGTTTTAACTGTCTGTGATTCTGATCACTTTCTCTCCATTCAACCTCAATCCTGGAGGACATCTATCCTAAGAAGGGAAGAGGCACTTGAGAGACGCGGAGATGAAAACGTTCTAGAGGTTGAGAGGATTCACAGTGGAGACGGGCGATCTTATGTTAACTGCTGAAAGATGGTTATAGCTCATCTCTGGCAAAAATTCACCGTCCAACAATGAGAACTAATGGAAAAGAGAGGCAAAATGATATGAAGAAGGAAAAATGAAAACAAAGGCTCTGAAGGAATAGAAAGGGTACTGCCATCATTCTCTTTGCCTGATCAACATGGGGAAAATTTTTCAGGATCCAGAAGCAAAAGAATGATGTTGGAAGAGCACTTCAAAAACTTTGTAAATCACAACGATAGAAGCCAAACAAAAAAGGCCATATTTTGTATGATTCCATTTGTATGAAACGTCCATAATGGGCAAATCCATACAGACAGAATGACCATTAGTGTTTGACAGGGGCTGGAGAGGGAGTAAAAGTTAATATGTACAGAGTTTCTTTTTATCACTGTGGCAATATTCTGGAATTGGGTAGTGGTGATGGTTGTACAATACAACATAGTGAATATACTAAAAAACACAGAATTGTACACTTTAAATTGGTGTATTTTACGTTATATGAATTACATCGCAAAAATTTTTTATAAGGCAAAAATTTACAAGCATAATATAGAAACACTCACCCAAGAATTTCTTACTTGAATGTTGTTATTTATTTTTGGAATTAAATCCTACATCAGGTGATAAAATCATCCCTCACCAACGACACCTTAGCAACCTGACAGATTTGGTGTTTCCCCTATCATTTTGGGGTAATTCATCCTTTCTGTTCGGTAACATCACAGTGCGTCTTCATAACACTGGCGTGAGCAAGTGCTTGGGGTCCCATTTTGATGACGATAGAATGGAGGTCCAGAGAAGTTGATTTCCCAAAGCTGGTCTCATTCCAGAGTTAGGATTGGATTTCAGAGATCTGTGAGTTTCCCTTATTACTATTGCTGCTCTACCGCTCCCATGGCTACTACTAACACAAGTAGTAAATAGTGATCAATAATGAGGCCATTGAAGGCAGGGTGAGTATTTGGGTTCCAATCTTCCCAGCCGTTTCTGGGCTGTATGACTGTAGCCAAGTTTTTAGGAAGATAAACATGACATGGACGAGGATGGTGGTGTTTTACTGCTTTTTTTTTTTTTTTCCCCTCCCAGCTGCCATCGCGTTGATTGACTCATGGCAACCTCATGTGTTGCCAAGTAGAACTGCACTCTGTAGGGTTTTCAAAGCTGTGCCCTTTCTGAAGCAGATTTCCAGACCTTTCTTCTGAGGAGTCTCTGGGTAGATTAGAACCATCAACCTTTCTATTAGTAGTCAAACATTTAACCATTTGCACCACCCAGGGACTCCGGTTTTACTGCACAGAGGTGATTATATTTCATTTATGTTCATCCAACATAGAGTAATAATAAAAAAGAAAAGAAATGATACCTTGATGAAGAGGAAAGATGATTAACAAAGACTGTGAAGGTAGCAGGAAGGTCACAATAATCATTTCCTGCACTTAGTAAGTACAGAGAAAATTGCCCAGGATCTGAATAAAACGAAAATCAAGACCAGCTCTGAGTCAAATTCTGGTTCAAATCCTGGCTTCAAAGCTTCCTCATCTTAAAAAGGAAATGGTAACAGGACAAGCTTTATAGAGTTGCTTTAAGTATCAAATGAGTTTATGCATGGTGAAATGTTTACATAACACCATCACATAGAAGGTGCTAGTTAATGCACGTTAGCTATTACTATTACCATTACTACTGTTATAACTCTATGTATGTGAATGATACAGTTCTTGCCAAGGGCCATGGGCTAATTTGGCCTTGAATGATCAACTTGTTCATACTTAGTATAATCAATAGCATCCTTCTACAATTTCGGCAAAGTACTTTCTTTTCATTTTTAAAATCTTTCCATAGCAAGTACAATGTTATAGCTTCCTCTTGGCCTTAAACTTGAGACACATTCATAGGCTATGTATAATTGCCTCTCTTTGCCAGTTACTGGTTATTAATTGGATTTTTTGCTGCTAGAGATGGTCTTGATGAGAAAAACAAAACAAATAATTACGATAACAGATTCTGGCCTATTTTCTGAAAACAAATACTCTGTTTAAGCCTGAAACATATAATTAATGTTTTTTAACGTTGGGTTTTTTTTTTTTTGATGAACCGCTGAAGCTCTTTGAACACATATTTCCTTATCTAAAAAATGTGGGGACTGGACTAGTCCCAGTTACCTTTTTTGAAGCATTTATCAGGTGCCAGGTTCTGTGGTAAGTGTATGATAGACATATTATCATTTAAATATACAGCAACTTGGTGAAGTAAATGTTATTTCTGTCTTTAAAGGGGAAACTGAGGCTCAACATTTAAATGAGCAGCCCAAGCTCTGTGACTGGCACATGGCAAGTCTTGATTTACACCCAGGTCTTTCTGACTCCAAAGCATAACAATTGTGCAAATCTAACATGACTGTGAAGATTTCTTCCACATCTAACATCCTGAGATTTCACTTAAAACACTCTTTACTATAGTAGGCAAAGGTGTTTTGACGTATTGTCTTCAGCTTGAGGGGAAACAAGACAATTTAACGAAAATAAACATAGTGTATCAGGTATAAATTTACACATCACCACTCAGGGGCACAAAGGTATATTTTTTTAGTTTTCTATAACTGAAAGTTATTTTGTTCTCTAGTTCTCCCAAGTTGCCTAGAGCAGACACCTTATTGTATGGCATTCTGGTATATTCAGTCCAATCTAGTTGAGTTGTTAGCCAAATGCAAGCATTATGATTTTAGTCACTGCCAAGTTTGACGCTTCCTCAGTCTTGAGGGGAAAGAGAATCAATATTTTAGGGTTCCGCTACTTCACTTTCATTTTTCACTTTTCTTTCTATTAGTGGTATTGGTGTAGAAAAAAACTATGTCATATCATCATGGAGGGGAGAAGTGTCTCTGGTCAGTGTTGGTCAGAAGCTTCTGGATCCTTGCTGGTCACTGTTGGTGATAAAATTTGTCCTACTTGACCTATCACATGTTCTGATGTCTGCGGCAGATGATTAAGTTTCATGCATTCTACATCTCCTTTGTTTTGACCCTGGATGTCATCCAGTGGATTTTTAGCCATTATAGTGCTAACTGAAAGGCTGGCAGTTCAAATCCAGCCAGAAGCACCTAAGAAGAAAGGCCTGGTAATCTACTTCCAAAATATCACAGCTATTGAAATCTCTACAGAGTACAGTTCTACTCTGAAACACATGGGGTTGCTTTAAGTTAAAATCAATTCCTAGACAACTGGTTTGGTTTTTTGAGGGGTGTGTGAGAACCACTGGATGTGCTGCAAGCGGCAAAGAGCCAATGGAGAAATGGGAGAACATCCTTGATCTCTCTTTCTGCCTTGTCATGAGACTTTTTTTTCCCCCCAGCTCCACTATGGCTGCGGTGTTGGCATGCCTTCCTGTTTGAGGACAAAAACCAGGTGGTTTAGAGCCAGTTGAATACAAAATCACCATTTAACCCTTGTCTTATTCCTTTAAAAGCTCTCCCAGTCCCTTCAGATAACACCTACCCCCATCTCCTAGGTCTGGAAGGGATTTTCCTTTACTTATGGGGAGGAACTTCCTGTATGTCATATCCTGAAAACTTTCTGCTCCATATTTATTCTGTGGTCAGGTCTTGATGCTGTATTTTGTATTATGTAATCTTCAACTTTCTGAGTTTTCAGGAAATCCTTTGCTATTTTCTGAAGACTTTCTTTCAGGAATATTATTCAATTATGGATTTTTTGAAGTCTACTTCAAAACAAAAGTTAAGCAATTGTTTCCTTATAGGGATCTCCTGCCTATCCCTGGAAGCAGTTACAAATGCTTTGGCTATAATTTGTTGAAGGGCAGAGATCCTTGAGGCAATTAGGAACAGTCAAGATTACCCCACTGGGGCAAAGCACTCTATCTTCACTGGGATTAGTGCTTACCTTCTATAATGAAGGGTTTTCAGTGATTCTCGAAGAGCACCCATATTTCCCACCTTGCGTCTAAGTATGGCCATGTGACTGGTTCTAACCAGAAATATGAAAGGAATTTGCTGTATCAGTTCTAGGGTGACATGTGTTTTAGTCATCTAGTGCTGCTAGAACAGAAATGCCACAAGTGGATAACTTTAACAAAGAAAAATTCATTCTCTCACAGTCTAGCAGGCTAGAAGTCCAAATTTAGGGAACCAGCTCCAGGGGAAGGCTTTCTTTCTCTCTCAACTTTGGGGGAAGGTCTTTGTCATCCATTTTCCCTGGTTGAGGCACTTCTCAGCACAGAGTCCTTGAGTCCAAAGGATGCTCTGTTTTTTTTGGCTCTTGTTTCTAGGTGGTATGAGGTCCCCATGTCTCTCTGTTCACTTCTCTCTTTTATAGCTCAAAGAGATTGACTTAAGACACAACCTGATCTTGTAGGTTAAGTCCTGCCTCATTAATATAACTGCTGCTAATATCACCTCATTAACATCATGTTGTTGTTGTTGTTGTTAGGTGCCATCAAGTAGGTTCCAACTCATAACGACACTGTGTACAACAGAACGAAACACTGCTCAGTCCTGCGCCATCCTTACAACCATTGTTATGCTTGAGCCCATTGTTGCAGCCACTGTGTCAATCTGTCTTGTTGAAGGTCTTCCTCTTTTTCTCTGACCATCTACTCTACCAAGCATGATGTCCTCATTAACATCATAGAAGTAGGATTTACAACACATAGGAAAATCACATCAGATGACAAAATGATGGACAATCACACAGTACTGGTAATTGTGGCCTAGCCAAGTTGACACACATTTTTTTGGAGGGGCACAATTCAATCCATAACATGTGATTAATACATTCCTGTGCTTTTCCCATGCTCTGTCTTATCCCCTGACTACACGCTGGATGTCAACATCAACGGTGACCATGGGAGTCCTGTGTTAATACTCAGTGATTCTATGCCATTTTGGGTCCCTGCATGACAGTATGGAGCAGACAGTCCCCTCTCATCCTCTCACTGGGTGAAAAATAAATTTCTGTTGGGCATACCCACTTGAGATTTTGGAGTTCATCTCTTATACAACCTAGTGCTACTTTAATAAAGCAGGAGTGAAAAGACATTACTTTATTTTATTTATTTAATTATCTCAGCAACAATAACAAAGTAAAATTTTCTTGAAGGAATAAAGGAATCCTTTTAAAGGACAAAGTCATTTCTTCCACTCATTATTTGGAATATAGGTGCCGAATATATTTTGATCTTGGCTGGAAATTGGTGGTTGGCAAACTCTGGCCTATGGCCTGTTTTTGTAAGGGTCATGCGTTAAGAATGGTTTTTGCATTTTTAAAGAGTTGTGAAAATAAAACAAAACATAAGAAAAAAGAATATGTTACAGAGATCATATATGGCCCAAGAAGCCTAAACTTTTACTATCCAACCCTTTATAAAACATTTGCCATTCCCTGGTGTAAATGGTGGAGAGCTCAATGAGCTTCAACTACATTGTATAGAAAAGACTGCTCTTGTGATGGTTAAGATGGTATGTCAACTTGGCTGGGCCACGATTTTCAGTGTTTTGGCAGTTGTATAATGTTGTGATCACTTCCCTGTTAAATTTGATATATGATCACCCCCGTGATGGAATCTGCTGAGTGGTACTGGCGGGGGTGGGTCCTGTGGCAGCTCACCACCCCTTCAGCCTTCATCTCTCCGCCCTCCACAGGGTACTTCCTTCCTGCTCGCCGTGCCAAGGTTTTTGGCTCGTTCTGGACCCAGGAGCTGCCTCTTGTCCTCTCACCCCTGTTTGGGACTTGAGCTAGCAGCTTACCTGTTGATCTTGGGATTGTTGATCTTCACAGACTGTGAGCAAGAGTCCTGCACCCCGACCTGCTGATCTTGGGTTCACCAGCCCTTGCCGATATGTGAATCAGGAGAAACTTTGTGGTCTCGCCTGCTGATCTTAAAATTCGTCGACCTTCACAGCCTGTGAGTGAGAGCCTTTCTCTCCAACCTGCCGATCTTGGGTTCACCAGCTTCTGCAGCTGCATGAATTGGAAGAGGCCTCTACCCTGATCCACAGGCTTGGGACGTTCTAGCCTTTATAATCATGTGAGCTATTTCCTTGATTTAAATCTCTCTTTATATATATTTATACACTTTACTGGTTTTGCTTCTCTAGAGAACCCAGCCTAAGACAGCTCTGAATATAAATAATTGAATATTCTATCCTAGATTTAACTGTGATGCTGTGACTTAAGACTTCGAAATTGACAGGGGCTCTGTGGACATTGCACACTTGACCTAACACCACTAGTGGAAAAGTAGTAAGAGTTGCTCAATCTTCATTCCTTATGTCTGTAGGACTAAAAGCAGCTTGACTCGTTCATTTAATTGACTGATTATTTTTGAGCTGATAGTCAATTTGATATTGCACAGACACAGCCAGAGAGGAGAAACTGTTCTTTTGTGTTTACTTTGGATTGGTGGCTCCCTAAACCAAGGCCAATGACTCTTGGATTTATAGGGTAGATGAAACATTGTCAACACTTCAATGAGGAAAAGAAATTCTCTTGAGACTTGAGTAACTAAAACACGGTAATGTTCTTTTCTTCCTCCATTTACAGCCTCAGAAAAGCTTAGTACATTTGTCCAGAATAATCTAGATTAAGCATCACGTTCTAAATGTATTATAAATGTACAGCTTTCAGTAGGTTTGTAGCCAAACCTATCCTTTTTATCCCGTGGGTCATTGATGATAATTAAGAGGCTGTGCTTGTGGTTTTCAAGGGGAACCAAAATCAAGACTGTACTATAATTAAGTCTATGCTTATAGTATGTGCCAATGAGCAAGATTTGTTTAAGTTGGCAGATTTTAAAGCTTATGAAAAATATTTTTTATTTTCCTGCCACTAATTATGTTATGATTAAGTTACATCTGCTGGAGTGTAATTGTCTATTGCATGATACTTTTTCTACATGGGTCCCTAGAAATTTTCCACTTCAAAAGTGCTGATGGAGGGTTTGCTGCACCTTGTTAATGATATAACTTTGTTTTACACAGTTCGGTTTATCGTCTTCTCCCTAGGAGCTCCTTAGTAATCATTTTCAGAAGAATAAAAATCTTAGTTTAAGCTGTTTATCTTGGAGATAGGTTTTTTCATCTGCCCCTTGTGAATTCTAGGAAAATCATGATTATTGTGGGTCCCAAGAGAAAGGGGCCCACTCAGCTGTGCTAATGAGAAACTTCTCCAAGAGATGGCACTGAGAATTCATTTTCATTTTAATTTCTATGTAGATAGTTTCAAGTTTTTTCCAGGGCCACAGAACTAGTGAAACTCTGGAATGTGTTTCATAATTGATACCATGTATCTTAGTTACTAGAGCCCTGATGGCACAGTGGTTAAGAGCTATGGCCGCTAACCAAAAGGTCAACAGTTCAAATCTACCAGCTGCTCCTTGGAAACCCTATGGAGCAGTTCTACTCTGCCCTATAGGGTCACCATAAGTCAGGATTGACTCGATGGCAACAGGGTTTTGGTTTGATCTTAGTTATCTAGTGCTGCTATTACAGAAATGCCACAAGTGGGTGGCTTCAACAAAGAGAAATTTGTTTTCTCACAGTTTAGTAGGCTAAAGGTCTGAATTCAGGGTGCAAGCTCTAGGGTGAGGCTTTTTCTCTCTGTTGGCTCTGGGAGAAAGTTGCTGTCTCTTTTCAGCTTCTGTTCTCAGTTCCTTGAAGATCTCATGTGGCGTGACATCTATCTTCCCCCAAATACTTGCTTAATCTACTCTTTTATAGCTCAAAAGAGATTGACTTAAAACACAACCTACACTAATACTGCCATATTAATATAATGAAGAAAACCCATTCCCCAAAAGGAGATTATAACCGCAGGTGTAAGGGTTAGAATTTACTACACATATTTTTGGGAAACACAATGCAATCCATAAAACCACCTATTGTCCTCGTATATAATCCTCACCTTCCATATGGGAGACATGGGTTAGATGTCATGTAGAGCCACCACCCATCTATCAGTGGCAGATTGTCTGTTGCTACTATGCTGAACAGGTTTCAGCAGAACTTCTAGACTAAGGTGGATTAGAAAGAAAGGCCTGGCAAGCTATTTCTGAAAGTTAGCCAATGAAAACCCTATGGTCTGATCCACAAATTGGGATGGTACAGGACCAGGCAACATTTTATTCTGTTGTGCATGGGGTCACCATGAGTCGGCTGCTAACTTGACATCAGCTAACAACAATATTTTCTTCACTCATATTTTATATTCTTCCCAGTTTTAGATAGTTACAATTTTTTTTTTTTTTGCCTCTGAGACTCTAGGACTTTGTATTAGATCACTGAGTGTGTATGTAGGACAATGTTCCTCTTAAGTCGTCCCAACCCTGTTTCCTCCTCTCCCTCTTCGACGTTTAAGCCACTTAACCTAGGGATCATGATGGCAAAGTCCATATTTGTCTTTCCCACCATTTGATTCCTGAGGATCCGTCATGGAGCCTGGCACGTAATACATATTTGCTGAAATAACTAACGAATGATATCTTTCCCCTGCAGTGGCTTCCTAGAGCCTTCTCAAAAGTCCTATTTTAGCTCTCTAGAGTTCATTTTATACTTCTGGAAATTAAGGCATTAGAGTAGATTAACCCCGAGGTCTTTCCCTGCTCCAAAATTCTGTGATTTTTAAATACATACTTTATGACTGATGCATTTTATTCAGTCACTTGATTCATTCAATCATTCAACAAATATTTGTCAAGTAATGTTCAAAGTGCAGGGTGAACATGGTTGAAAAGTCCTTGATCTCATGGAACTTACCTTTTTATTGTGGAAGAAGGAAAGCTAAGTAAATCACAAAAATATTAGATAGTAAAAAATGTTCTAAAGAGAATTAGAACAGAACACTGTGAATGAGAGTCACTAGGGGGCAAATTTAGACTGAGGGCTTGGAAAAGTCTTCTCTAAGGAAGTAGCATAAGTCAGCCATGCATGGATAAGGTGGTAGAACATTCCAGGAAGGAGGAGCAACGAAGGTAAAGGCCTCATGGCAAGAACAAGATGGTGACATTGGAAGGCCAATGGGGCTGAAGCATAGGGAATAAATGACAAGCTGAAGCTTTGAGCAGGATTTGGAGGTGGTGGCTGGGCGTCAAAGTAAGGTGGGGTGGCCTAGTGGAAACATCAACTATTCAACATGAAAACATTAGCAAGAATAGCATTTGAAAAGCATTCTTGGGCTGAGGCTGAAAAGGCTGAAAATTAATCTAGGATCTTAGTCCACTGTCTACATTACATCCTTGAAACATGGATAAAACTCCTACGTAAGCCTAGGACAACACACAAAAATATCCTTAAAGAAGGGTCAGAAAAGCAAAAAAGAAAGAAAAAAAATTCTACAACATTTAATCCAAAATGGATTCACAGAGGGAGGTCTTTCTTCTTGAAAGCAATTATACTTTACAAAGTGTTTGTTTCTCTGGTGTTTCAGCTTCCCATGATGCCTGACTTCATTAAAGCAGGCAGGAAACAGGGTTTGCTTTGATGTGCTGGTAGAATTCTATCTGCTGAGCTGCAACTAACTGCTTTGATGAAAACAAAAAATATAATATAACACTATACAAGAAGAAGATCAATACTTGCACATTGTTCAAACTTAGAAAGAAAACAAAGGGAAAAATAACAGAAACACAATATAGTGTTTTATCTGTCACGCTTTGTTTACATTAAACTAGGAGAAGACAGTTTGGCTGAATGTACGTATCAGAGTGCCATTTGAGAAAAATTTCATTGTAGCTTGGCTCATGGATTTTATTCTCTCTCACTCTGTGTGTTTTCACAGGCAAGTTATTTGTTTATTCTGTTATTATCTAGGCTACCTTTGTTTTTAGAATGAGACAGGTAGATGAGTTTATCATGACTGTAGCTCAAGCAATGCTGGCAAGATATAGTTGTGAAAACCGCGTCTGAATTTTTATTGCATCCTCTCTACTTTTCTACAATAATAATAATAACAATAAATCTCAAATTAAACTAAGTGCTTCTTTATAGATTGGCAGAGAATTGGGCTCTAATCTCAGCTCTGCCACCAACTAGAGTGAGCCCTATGTCAAATTTCTTGAACTCTGGGCGCTCCATCTGGGATGGTTGAAGTTTGATCAGATCAAAGTTGAAGGCCTTCCATGCTATGAGGTTCTGTGATCCTAAATATGTACAAGTCCTTAGTATCCTCACTGCTTATTTTGACTATACAAACATAGGGACCCATGATTTTTCTCTTAAATAATATTCTGATAATTGTAACCAAATGAGGATAGGAAAAAGGAGAGATGCTTTCTTTGGAGTCTATTCAGAGAATAAAAAGCCTTTATATCTACGAATCCTGCATACTTCTTGGCACCACAAAATGAACAACAAATTCATCAATAGAATTAAAGGAATGATTGGTATGTTTTAGATCTTTGCTAATTAAGCGTGGACCAGCAACATCAGCATCACTTGGGGGCTTGTTAGAAATACAGAATCTTAGCACCCCCTCCACCCCTGCCCAGACTTACTGAGTCACAATCTTCATTATAACAAGAGTCCTAGGTGGAATAATTTACACATTAAAATTTAAATAGCCATTAAAGAGGAATTATCAGCAAATTATTCATTCCAACCCCAAACTGACTAACACACTGTTATTAACAGATTTTATTACTGCAAGGGTTCCAGCTGCAGCACACTGGTTGCTCTTGGCCCACACCTTGAAATTCATCTTCCAAATCACTTGTAGAATATTGTGCGTTCCAATATGGTACACTTCCTTTTAACTTCAGAATTGAGCAGTGACCTGTTTTGCTGCTAGCAGTTACCTTTCAATCTTTCAAAATGTAACTCACATTTATGCTGTCTGAGATAAACAAATGGATGGAAAAAATATTCCCCTCAAGTCCTCAGCTAGAGGCTATAAAATTTGATAAGCTATCCTTATATTCCCTTGTTCTTAAGGTAAAAATTAAAATCTGTTTCCCTCTCTTGAGCCTGCAGTGAATAAAGAGTTGAGTATGTGTGTGTGTACATGTGTGCAGGAAAAGAGGCAGGTGAATATTAAGTTCTGTTTACTGAAAATATTCCTGGTCATGCTTGAGGTCACAGTGCAATAGGCTCTGTAACAATTGACTGGAATGGGTATTTCTCTTCCAATTACTAGGGCCTGAAATTGAATGGGTAATTTTTGTACCAGAGAGGTGGTGACTTCACCATAGAACATACAAATGAGCCGCTGGGAATCTGTTTTTGCTCATTTCAGCTGAGGGCTGCTATATGGCTTTGAAGATTAAATGTACTTTCAATGTATCACTTGGATGCTTCTTTCTTAGAGAAAAATGACCAGAGACTCTCAAAAGAATGCATGCAACTCGTGTCCCTGACTTAAAAAAAGGAGCAGACTGAAGAACACACAGTGCAGAAGAGAATCTTACTGGCAAGAAGTGGAAAATCTTCTGAAGTCATCAGGGCAGTATTTCAGTTGAATAGCAGAAGTCAACAGACCTCAGAATGCAGCCTTTACAGCTGAGTATGTCTCAACTGACTCTGTACACATTGTGAGTCTATAGAGATCTCATTTATAATACCATAAGCTGTTCTGGCCAGTCTATATACGAAAGGGGCTATTCAAGAAACAGGAAAGCACAACCATACATCTTTTGAGTTAAAGCCTCTCGTAATAACCCAATGCAGGCAGTTCTTTGCCTCTGAGTAGATGGCCCTGTGGGGAAGAAGTAAAAAAGGAGGAGTGATCCAGAACAGTTGGGTGATTATGTTCATATGGTTATGGGCTTGACCTATGTTAGAGTTTCATAATATGTTAGATTTCCTGAAAGAGACTTTAGCGAGCTGCTAGTTAATCCCTTTATTTTACAGTTACTGAACTAAGTCCCAAAGAGGCTGATGATATGTCAAATTCACCTAGATGGTAGCAGAACTGGAACCAGAACTCAGATTTCTTCAATATCAAAACATTGAACTTTGTGCTTCATGGGAGGATATAGGAGAAGGTTAACCCGTGAACATTTGAAGCAAACCTAAAGATTATAAGAATTAGGGTGAAATAGTCTCAGACTGAAATGGCCATTTGCTTAGCAATCAGTACTGTGGCATGCAGGTTCTGCCTGGTGTATGTGTGTGGAAAAGACTTCCATGACAAAGGAGCATCAATGGATATCTCCTTCAGAATGATCTGGCATTAGGGAAATCTGCTTAATCGGAAGACGGGAGCTAGAGTATGGTGAGGGTGCTTCCATCCCTATATGTGCTTTTCTTTGCTTAACAAACCTATCTTGACTCTCAGCTGGCATCTAAGTTATGCATTAATAATATAAAAATGAACAAGGCACACACCCTGTTCCCAAAAAACTTATTATCAAGTGGAGTAGATGGTTATGTAAACATGTGATTTATTTATTCAATATATATTTTAAATATTGTCAGGTACTGTGTTTGTTATGGCGGATACAGCCCTTGCACTCAGGAGCTGACTATACAGGCAGGGTAGAAGCCAAAGGAAGCCAGCTACCCTTGTGTTGACTCCACTACCACTCGTGGCAACCCACGTGTTTCAGAGCAGAACTGTACTCCATAGGATTTTCAATGGCTGATTTTCTGAAGTAGATTACCTTTCTTCTGAGGCATCTCTGGGTGGACTCAAACCTCCAACCTTTTGAGTTAGCAGCCAAGCCTTAACCATTCATGCCACCCAGGGCCTCCATAGAGACAGAGTAACAGACATTACAGGAATTAACAAATAATTAGTATGTGATCACAGTTTATATCTAGCATTCTGGGAGCACAAAGTACTGTGAGGGTTAGGGAAATGAAGAGAAGTGACAGATTAAGCAAGAGATACCCCTCAGAGTTAATGGTGTCCCTAGATTTTTCTGGCCCCTTTTCATAAGCCCCAGAATGATGTTGAAAATACACGTAGATGAAGATAGACTTGTTTCTCTAGCTTGAAACAATTCCTTCTCCCTAGGGCCCTGGGACTTGAATGAGGCAATAATTTCTGTTGATTTCTTTGGCTAGGAAGAGAGGATTCTTGGCCCTTTCCCCAGAAGACTGTTTTCTACATGCATCACTTTGTGTGACAGCTTGGAAATGTGATTAGCAGGTATTGACTTAAGCAGGAAACACTCCACTGGATGTTACTAGACTGCGGGGCTCATTGTTTTGGGCTGTTTCCACTGGGATCGTGGAGACCTGAGATGGTTTGTTTTTTTTCCCCTCTCCCAGAATGCTCCTGTCTGAGGTTTTGGGAATCTGAGTCAAGTTTTCAAGGGCTGTTAAGCTTTTTGGAGATTTTGTGATGTTAAGTAGAGAAATTTTACTTTAGGAGATTTACAGATGAGGGAACTGGAACTCAGAGAGAGAGGTGAAGAGAAGCTGCCCAAGGTGAGACAAGCTAGTGACTGAGATGCCTGGACCTGTGACTTCAGTCTCTTGAACCCAGTCCAGACCTCTTAACTCTACTTGTTTCTTACAGAAACTGAATCCAAATACACAGTCATTTCCCAAAGAATCAATCAACCAGACTTACTTGTGGAGACTCATACAGGTGATGTCATTCTATGTTGTTGCTGCTGTTGTTAGCTACTGTTCAGTTACACACACACACACACACACACCCCACCATGCACAATGTAACTAAACATTCCCTGGTCTTGTGTACACGTGCTTAATGCAATTGTCTTAAAGTATAAAACCACATTGGTAGTAGAAATTAGTTTTTTTCATCTTTGTATCTTCAATACCTAACACAGTGGTGGCATGCAGCAAGTATTTAATAGATGTTTTTTGAATGGAAAAAAAGAACTGGGCAAGGGCATTTGAAATCTTTCCCCATCAATGCCACTATTTAGCTATGTGATCTTAGTTTTTCTAAACTTCTGTTTCCTTAGCATTAAAATGGCAGCATTGCTTCATTCATCGGTTCAACACATATTTCTTGATCTTTTACTGTAATTCAGGCAATGTAATAAGTTCTGAAGAGTCTGAGGATAGTTATGGAAGAAACAGTTCCACTCATTGTGGCTGCCAGTCTACTGGGAATGCAAAACAGATAAAAAGCTGATGTAATAGAAGCCTGATTATCTGCCATGCTTGGGAACCAAGAGCTGCCTGATTAATAAAGAAAGGTCAATTAAAATTTGGAACTATTAGAAAACTTGCATACTTACCTTTTATTTTAAGTTAGACATTTTTAAGAGGACTGCTAATTAGAGTTTTCTGTTATTGTTCTTACATAAATCACATCCATAATATCTTATCTAAAATTTCTAGTTTTGGTTTCTTTAATATAGACAGAGAACCTAGACACTCAAGAGCAGTTGAATGGTGAATTAATCCAGTTGATCACTTTAGTGCAAGTTGTTCTGCTGTCCTACCAGAGGATTGAGGGCATTGGTGGTTCAGCGGTAGAATTCTCTACTCTCATGCAGGAGACCCAGGTTTGATTCCTGGCCAATACACCTCATGCACACCCACTACCCATTTGTTGGTGATGGCTTGCGTGTTGCTATGATGCTGAATAGGTTTCAGTAGAGCTTCCAGCTAAAATGAACTAGAAATGCAGGACTGGTGATCTACTCCCAAAAAAGCCAATGAACAACACCCTATGGATCACGACAATCTGAACTGCAACCAGTCATGGGGATGGTGCAGGACCTAGCAGTATTTTGTTCTGTTGTGTTGACTTGATGGCAGCCAACAACAATAATGTTAGAGGGTTATACACAGAAGGATTTGGGAGCACCAGTAGCAGCAAGGCCTAACAGTCTAGGGATGAGGAAATACTTCCTAGAGGAGATATTCAGATTTATCTTGAAGGATGGGAGGACATTAAGCACAGAAAACTAGGAAGGATATTCTAGGAAGAAGGTATAACGTATACAGTGGTATGAGATAGCAAAAGCATCTGGAGCATTTAAGTATTATGTCATGATGGGAGTACAAATTGCATCAGTTTGTTTAAAAAGGGCTTTGTATATGTTAGGCACTGGGGGACAGAAGTATAAGCAAAACAGACATGGCCACTACTCAGCTGAAGCTTACTATCTAGAGGCACTCATCAAACACAAATAAATATGACACTATGACAAGTGCTAGAAAATGAAATGGGAGCCCGTAACAGGGTAGGCAAAGTGGCTCGAATGAGGAGCAGTCAGAGAAGGGCTCTGAGTAAAATTTTAATGTGTTGGAGGCGAATATTGGAGCGAAGAACATTCTAGAAAGGAAGGAACACGTGCAAAGATCATGTGGCGAGAGGCATTAGCACCAGTAAAAGAGATAAGACTGGAGAGCTTGGACAAGTGCAGACAAGGTTCTAATGTCGTATGGAAAGATTGTAAGATTTAGGCTAGATGATTTCTAACCCCCATCCCCATCTCTAAAAATCTATTACTTTACAAATCCTGTACATGCCGATCAGCATGTTCCTTTCTGCCTTCCTCCATTCTGCCATTGTATTTCTTCCAAGCTTTCAGGGAGACTATGAATGCATCTCGATTGTATGTTAACTTATATGTTCCATAAAATTCTAATGGTTTGTCAAAGAAAATAAATTGCTGATGACTTAAAAGAGAAACGAGCTCCTTTTAAACAGCAAAGGCTTTTCTCTACAGCTTCATCTCTCTTAGCATCAAGTACAAGAAGACACTCAATACAGTTTCCTGGTCTACTCTGGGCAATTTCTACTTTCTCCCCAACATGCTGAATCCTAATTGGTTGCATTCCTTCAAATCAGATCTTAGAACTGGTTTGTTTCCGTTGGAACCCCTGCTGACAATTCGCATTTCTAACAAGTTCCTAGGAAGTTATACATAAGAATCACCTGGAGATTCTTGTCAAACTGTAGATTCTGATTCAGTATATCTGGGGCAGAAATGCAAATTCTCAGCAGGGGTTTGAACGGAAACAAACCCGTTGGAAACATGGCTTCAAATGCAGACATCTCATTGAGGAGAGCAAAACAAGGTAGAGTTTTCCCTTCATTCCCCATGTGCGTAGCTGGTATATCACACCCAATTAAGGGATCGTGGCTGAGATGGTGGTCTACACCCAGTCGTTTGGTTTAGCTTCTCTGGTAGAATAGTTATACTCCACTTAAAAATTCTTTCACTTAACGTAGTCTTTGTTCCCAAACTTCTCCTTCATTATAAAAACAAAGACCTATAGAAACATTCCGGTGCCCACCCAAGATGGTCAAACCTTATGTTGGATTTTGTTTCTTTATAAGAACAAACAAAATAGTGATGTTAAATATTTTTATGTTTATTTTGGATGTTCTTCTGGGAGCCAAGAGGATGAACATCAGTAGTGTCATAAGTCACCGATATTAATAATGTTGTTTGACAGTGTAATAATAGAAAGTCTGCACAATGATAATCAAAGTAGGGAAAATAACATCTGATCTGCTCCCAAGGTCAAATTTTTTCCTAAATTTTATCTGTGAAATGTATTTTAAAACCTCTAATCCTTCCCAAGGTTTTGCTGCTTAACTTAATGGATTTAATTGTGAAATGGCACTTTCTTGCATATCATTGTGCACTACTTCAGTTTGGTCCCATTTGAACCTTCTAGTTGCATTTCAGAATCGCACACATTTTTGCTGTAAAGGGGATTTGGAGGTTTGAATAATAATGTATTATTATTTAATGTATTTTGGTTAGCATTCTCTAACTAAAAAACAACAACAACAACAACAAAAAAAAACATGCTCCTTACCATTGAGTTGACCATATCTTTCTCCTGTGGAGCAGCTGGTGGGCCCAAACTGCCAACTTTTCAGTTAGCAGCCAAGCACTTCAACCACTGCACCACCAGGGCTCCTAGCATTCTCTAGCCCTGAGAAACTACTTCTAGTCCCCCTGAACAGGACAAGCCTTTCGTGCCTCTGGTTTTGAGCCTGCTCTTTCCTCTCCCTGAAATGCTCCCCTCTTCCTCTGCCTGCTAAGGACCACTTATCCTTTAAGACTGAGCTCGAAGGTCATCTCCACTGTGAAGAATACTTTATGTGTGTATATACATATGCGTGTGTGTGTGTGTGTGTGTGTGTGTGTGTTTGTGTAGATGTATAGAACTGCCCCATAGGATTTCCAAGGAGCATCTGTTGGAGTCAAACTGCTGACCTTTTGGTTAGTAGCCTGAGCTCTTAATCACTGTGCCACCAGGGCCACAGTGTTCATGTATACATGTGTGTATATATGTGTGTGTGTAATTGTACACAGCTATATATATATAAAACCAAAACACCAAGCCCGTTGCCGTCGAGTCAGTTCTGACTCACAGCGACCCTATAGGACAGAGTAGAACTGCCCTATAGGGTTTCTAAGGAGCTCTTGATGATAATTAGCGTGGTTAACCTGTATTGAACTGTATTGAATTATTATTTTCACTCAAGGTAAGCCTCATACTTTCACCATTTTATTTCATCTTCCCAACAATTCTTTCACGTAGGCATTATTATATCTATTTTTCCATCAAAGTATCTGAGACATAGCAACATTAATTAACTTGCCCAAGGTCACCTAGCTAGAAAGAAGGGAAGCTAATATTTGACCACCAGTTCTGTATCATTCCAAAGGCCATATAATCTGCCTCCCACTGGTATGATTGATGTAGAAATCATAAAAACAGCTGTATAGAAAACAATTGGAATGATGATTAATAATAGCTCATCTGAATAACACTTTATCATTTACATATATTTTAAATGCATCATATCATTTCATTAAAAGGTATAACTTTATTACACATAATGTATTTTCAATTTAGAAGAATTTCAAATAAAATGCAAATAAGCTAAGGAAACAACCTCCAAATTTCACTACGTAGAGATAACTTTCATCAATATTTTTTGTGAGTATCTATTTTCTTTCTTTCTCTTCCCCTTTGTGTGTGTGATATATGTGTGTGTGTGTGTTTATATATATGTAATAGGAGCCCTGGTGGCACAGTGGTTGAGCACTTGGCTGCTAAATGAAAGATTGTTAGAACCCACCAGCCGGTCTGCAGGAGAAAGATGTGGCAATCTGCTTCTGTAAAGATTACAGCCTTGGAAACCCTATGGGCAGTTCTACCCTGTCCTATAGGGTTGCTATCAGTCAAATCGACTATGGCAATGGTTTTATACATTTATATATATATATATATATATTTATATATATATATATATATATTTATATATATATATATATATATATAAAATTGTGCATGAAGTTCTCTTAACGATGTATTAATAAATACCAACATATATACATGTTGTTGTTAGTTGCCATCAAGTTAGCTTCGAGTCATTAGCCTTTCCGTTGCTGTCAAGTTGATTCCCACTCATAGAGACCCTATAGGACAGAGCAGAACTGCCCCATAGTGTTTCTAAGGAGCAGCTGGTTCTGTTATACCTAACAGAACGAGTTGTTGCTTGCTCCTGTGCCATCTTCATGGTCATTAGTATGCTTGAGTCCGCTGCCACAGCTATTGTGTCTAAGGGTTTCCCTTGTTTTAGCTGACTATCTACTTTACCAAACATGATGGTCTTTTCTAGTAATTGGTCTTTCATGTGCTGTGTCCAAAGTAAGCCAGTTGAAGTTTTGTCATCCTCATTTCTAAAAAACATTCTGGTTGTATTTCTTCCAGGACTGATTTGTTCATTCTTCTGGCAGTCTGTGGTATATTTAATACTGTATTTTTACTTAAATAATGCATGCCTTCTACATTTGTTTGACAACTGTGCCCTCTCCCTGCGAGGTATTTTTGTAAGCCTGCTATGCTAATTATTTTTTACAACAACATGAAATATGAAATATGAAAATACCTCATGGGGGAGGGCACGGTTGGCAAACAAACGTAGAAGGTGCACGTTATTTGAGTAAAAATATGGTATTCTTTGCCAACAACATAATTCAAATGCATCAATTCTCCTTTTGTCTTTCTTTTTTCATTGTCCAGCTTTCTTATGTATATGAGACCATTGAAAAGGCCATGGTTTGGGTTAGGCACAACTTAGTCATCAGAATGACATCTTTGCTTCTGAAAACATTTAAGAGGTGTTTTGTAGCAGATTTGCCCAGTGTAGTTCATTGCTTTATTCCTTGACTGCTGCTTCGATGGACATTGATTTTTGATCTAAGTAGAATAAAAAATAAGCCAAACCCATTGCCATGGAGTCGATTCTGACTCATAGCGACCCCATAGGGTTTCCAAGACTGTGAATCTCTACATGGAAGCAGACTGCCACATCTTTCTCCTGAGGAGACTCTGGTCGTTTTTCAAACCACCAACCAAGTAGAATCAAATCATTGACCAGTTCACTTTCTTCTTCATTGATGGTGATGCTATTTATTGGTCCAGCCATGAGGATGTTTGTTTTTGTCAACGTACAGGTGTAATCCATACTGAAGGCTGTAGTCGTTGGCCTCCATCAGTAAATGCTTTATGTATGTCATTTTCATTTTTGGGAAGCAAGGTTGTGTCATTTGCGTATCACAGGTTGTTAATGAGTTGTTCTCCAATCTTGATGCTATATTCTTTTCATATAGTCAGTGTTCTCAGATTATTTGTTCAGCGTACGGATTGTATAAGTCAGGTGGAAGGATATAACCCTGCCATACATCTTTTCCAATTTTAAACCTATGTGTTTACATATGTGAGTCTCTGCTTTCATCTTTGACTATAATCAACAAGATAAAATGAAGCAGCATCTCCAAAACTTTGCTTAGTAATGTCTGTAGCTAAATATCCAAGTTCATCACTTAGAAGTTCTGTTTTTCACATAACTTCGGGACACAGTTTTGCTAAGCTCTCTGCCACTGAAAAACCAGGATACACCTTCCTCCAGTTTCCAGTAACATGGTACTCACTTCATTTGAGTCCCCACCAGCAGCATCCTCTGAGTCCAGATTTTTACTAACAGTTTATATGCAGTGCCATTTAGGCTTTCTCTGTCATACTCCCCCAAATTCTTCCAGCTTCTGCCCAGTGCTTTTTTCCAAAGCCACTCCCATATTTTTAAGTAGTTACATCAGCACTCCATTCTGGTACCAAAATCTGCATTCATTTTCTATGCTACTTAACAAATACCACCAACTAAGAGGCTTGAAACACACTTTTGCTGTCTCGCAGTTTTTATGGGTCAGGATTTGGGCACGGCTTAGCTGGTTTCTCTGGAAGGCGATAAGCAGGAGTTTGGCCTGGAGACAAGGATCAAGGGGATCACCTTCAAGTCTGTCCACCATGGATGGTTTATAGAATTATATGTGAAACAAACAAATGAATAAGTGAACAGCATATTAAGGCAAAAAAAAAAAAAAAAGACAAAATATAGTTGAATATTTATCTCACCCTGGATGGTGAATAGACCAACAATCGCTATTGAGACAACTTCAACTCATGGCGACCCCTTGTGTATCAGAGTAGAATTGTGCTCCATAGGGTTTTCTTTTAGCCATAGGGTTTTCAATGGCTTATTTTTTGTAAGTAGATTGCCAGGCCTTTCTTCTGAGGTGCTTCTGGGTGGACTTGAACCTCTAACCTTTCAGTCTGCAGCCTAGCCTTTTAACATTTGCACCACTTTGGGACTCCACTTTAAGCATTCCCAAACCCGTTGCTGTCACGTCGATGCTGACTCATAGAGAAAAGAAATAAATATTATTATGTCATAATACAAAAACTTCTGACTTTAAAAATGATGAAAGAGTTTTAAGAAAATACGAGACAAGTGATTTCAATAAATGTGATTAAAAAAATGTTGATATCATTAACATATGCAATGCTCACACAGATTGATAAGGAAAGCAGTAGATATGCAATAAGTAAACGGGAAAGAACATGGACCAAATCCGAAAGAGAAAATACAAATGAATTGCAAATGTGTACAAATGTTTAGTCTCATTAGTCATTTAAAAAATAAAGCAACAATAATTCTTTCAACTATCAGATGAGTAAAATAAGATACAAAGTGCTCTGTAGTGGTGAAAAATGGCAAGTTGTGCTCTCCCAATGCTGCTGAGTGGAAAATTAGTACAACTGTCATAAAGTAATGAATTAATCTATTTCAAAAGCCTCAAAATTGTACATGTTGTTTTACCTAGTAATTTCTCTTCTAGTAATCTGTTATAATGAAATAATCAGCCATGCAGACAAAGATTTATGCCCAATGATTTTCTCTGAAGCACTGTTCATAATAATAAGCACTGAAAATAACCTAAACAGCCATCAAGAGGGGAAACGTTGAGTAAATTATGGTGTATCTATAGTATGGAATATTGTGCAGCCAGTAAGATGATATTTATAATGAATATTTAATAATGTGGTAAAATGCTTAGATTAAAAAAAAAAGCAGGATACAAAACTGCTTTTAATGTGAAAGTAACATGTAAAATAATTTACTATTAGAAGGAAATGCATAAAGATATTAACAGTGGTTTTCTTTGAGTTTTGGAATTACCTCCATCACACAATTGGCTTCAAAAAAGAGGTAATTGCCTTATTTTAGAGTCTTTACAAAGTTTCTAATATTATAGGAAGCCCCTTCCCTTCTCTCCTTTTATTTTTTTTCTTATTCTTTACAAAAACAAAGTAATGTTTGGGAAAGGCACATTAGCCTTCCCGTTGCTGTCAAGTTAATTCTGACTCACAGCGACCCTGTAGGACAGAGAAGAACTGCCCCATAGGGTTTCTAAGGAGCAGCTGGTGGACTCTAACCGATGACCTTTTGGTTAGCAGCCCTAGCTCTTAACCACTGAGCCACATTAGCTTTAAGTGACCTCAATCAAAGCTAGATTTGAACACTTGTAGAGGTCACTTGACAATCACAAGTTTCAAAATGTTGTACCAGAAACAACTTAGTGGAAGTGAAGATGATGTATGCCAGGACACTCTTAGATGGCTATGTGACTAATCATTTTACAATAAAATTATTTCCAGAAATATGAGACAGGAAAATTTTTTTTGTGTTATATATAATATGTGATTTAAATATTCATACCTAATTAAATCAATACATTAAATATTATAGGTCTACATTTGATCATTTGGTTTATGTCCCTAAACTACCCATTGCCATCGAGTCAATACCAACTCATAGTTACCCTATAGGACAGAGTAGAACTGCCCCATACGGTGGCCAAGGCTGCAATCTTTACGGAAGCAGGCTGCAACATCTTTCTTCCCTGAAGCGGCTGGTTGGTTTGAACCACTGACCATTCTGTTAGCAGCAGAGCACTTAATCATTGCACCACCAGGGCTCCTCTGTTTATATCTCTAGTAAGTAAATATTTAGCTTAGCTTAAAATAATAATAATAGTAATAATGATAATCATAATAATAACAGCTTTTATTGATCTCATTGTGAAAATGGAGAACTGCCTAACATTAAGGGTCGCTTTATTTCTGGCATATACTGCTTTATATTTTGTGCCTTTTTTTGCAATTAGCATGATTGTAAAAGAGATTAAGAAAGAAATAATGAAGTTCTAGTTTATAATTTGAAAGAGAATTTAAGATTGTAAATACCCTTAGGAGAGGAAAGACATCTTTAATTTCAACTTCACTTTAAATTAGGATAAACAGGTCTCAAGTTCTTCTTACCTAGGTGATTTGAAAGTGTGTGTTAAAGGCATAGAAATTCTGGGGATTTTGATGTGGTGGAGAAAAGAAAGGAGAGGGAAGAAATTGATATAACTTTTTTCTCCTTAACTCTGCTACTCAACACTCAGAATCTTTCTATTTCCTATGCTATGTTTCACAGGAACTGGAGAGAACTCCTTTCTCCAGAAAGGGTAATATAGCCTTATTGGGCACATTCAGTCCTTGAACTTGGAGATGAAAGTTAGCACTTGGGTTAGATGTCTGTAGATGAATCTAGCTAAGAACTCATCCTATGAGGTTGCCAATTTCCTTCTAGAAGATTCACATGAAATAATATCTATATGGACTTCTGTTTTGTTTTCTTTTTTTGGCTGGTGAAGGGAGAAATTTTTTGCACACATGTTTGTGTCATGTATTGCCGTGTAACAAACAATCATAAAATACTGATGGCATACAACAACAGGCATTTATTTTCATGGGTAAGCTCGGTTTCAGTTGATGTAGGATAGGTCCAGCTAGCCTTGGCTCTAAATTATGGATTGGTTCTAGCTCTGCTCCACATGTCTCTCATCCTCCTAGTCAGGGCTTGTTCTTTTTATGGTGATGGTAGAAGTGTAAGAGGGTAAGCCCAAACATTCAAGTGTGTTTCAGGCTTCTGTGATTGTTGTGGCTAAGGCACCATTGGCCAAGCAAGTCACAAGGCAAAGCCTGAAAACAGCAGGTAGGGATGCACTCTTTATCTGTTATGAAGCCTGTGCCTGTTATGAAGCCATCAGTTATTAGATCTCACTTAATTTTCCCCTCGATAGAGTTGGAAGAAACACTTCAGGTCCCTTCAAATCCTTGAGGTGAAAGAGGCGGGGGGATGTCTCCCCCTGCTCCAGACTTAGGGCGAATTCTCTACAATTCAAACATAAATTTTCTTCCAGTAAGATGACTGTCCTTCTTTACCTTAGCTCCTATGCATTACTCTCCAACCAAAGACTCTGTCCTTTTATTCTGTCTTTGCATAGTCTCCCTTCTTTTATCCTTGTTAGGGCTCAGAAGGGGTATGCGTATGAGGCCTGCCCCAGGTAGATGGGTGCACACCACATCCTGTGTTTAAACTTGACATGAGTTGTATTACATGACTGCATGTCTTCTCCTAAGCATGTCAGGTGTCTTAAACTATCTTATCAAGAACAGAAGAACAGAATCATGTCTCTGTGCATGTTATATCCCTCACAGGACCTAATGCATTGCCTTATACAGATTGAATGTTTAATACATACTTATTGAATAACTTGTAGCTTGTAAGAGTTTGATTAACGGTTAGAGAGACAAGAAGTGAACTACGAAGTGGGATGAACAGAACATGCACTACGTGCTTCCTCTTATTAATCTTCACAAACTCAGGTTGTAGGAGTTGACCATATATTAGATCTCAGCATTGTTCAAGCTAAACTTCCACCATCCTCTCCTCCACATATGTTCTCAGAGGAAAGTTCTGTGGGTGCCTTTAAGAAGCAGCTGCAGATGTGGCCTTTTCATTGTGAGTAGCAGAGAAGACTCATTAGCACTGGAAAATCTTAGAATTATGCTGGTATTACCCCCTCCCCTCCACCCACCTCTTCCTACTCAACACCTTTACAGGGAAGAACATTTAGATCTAGACTATTATTGAGTGTATACTTTTTATGTTATGAACACTAAAGTCAGTATCTCATTGACCAGATAATTTTAATCCACTTGTGTATTCTCTGCTTCACTCTATACAAAGTGTCATGGTTTGAACGGCCCCCCAAAAAATGTGTGTATCAATTTCGCTGGGCCATGATTCCCAGAATTGTGTGGTTGTCCTCCATTTTGTGATTGTAATTTTATGTTAAAGAGG
The DNA here is from genome assembly GCA_030035585.1 of Dugong dugon. Lineage (NCBI taxonomy): Eukaryota > Metazoa > Chordata > Mammalia > Sirenia > Dugongidae > Dugong > Dugong dugon. Next base: position 90,823,213 of record CM057472.1, read on the forward strand.
ATTAAGGCGGATTGTAACACCACCCTTACCCAGGTCACATCCCTGATCCAATGTAGATTCCCTAGGGTGTGGCCTGCACCTTTTACCTTATGAGAGATAAAAGGAAAAGGAAGCAAGCAGAGAGACAGAGGGACCTCATACCACCAAGAAAGCAGTGCCAGGAGCAGAGCGTGTCCTTTGGACCCGGGGTCCCTGCGCGGAGAAGCTCCTAGTCTGGGGAAACATTGATGAGAAGGCTGACAGAGAGACAAAGCCTTCCCCTGGAGCTGATGCCCTGAATTTGGACTTTTAGCCTACTTTACTGTGAAGAAATAAATTTCTCTTTGTTAAAGCCATCCACTTGTGGTATTTCTGTTATAGCTACACTAGATAACTAAGGCACAAAATACATAGAAAAAGCTAGAGAAAAATACAAATGCTAGACCATTGTTTTGTACAGATTAGAATTTAATAAGTGTACAAAGAAACAGACTCACAATGGGATGGACTAATTAGGAAAACCTTCTCAGAGGCAATTAATCTATTATGTCATTTACTTCAATTCATCCAGGTCCCTGAAGTTATTTTTCTTTGGTTTTCTGCTGAGTTGCTCTTAGACTGATGATATAATGGAAAGGATCACCCTTTACTAATATTCAAATTTCCCATTATGCTTATTTTCAGAGAACAAAAGTGAGAGAATTCTGTAAGGAATGGAGTGTTACAACTTGTGTTGGTAAGAAGCCCAGGTATTACAAAGAGTACAACATTTTAGGTATTATCACAGAAATAGAGAAAGATCTTGGGAGGAGAATCAGAGTTATCCAGAAGGAAATGAAAATCAGAAAAAGAATGGAAGAAGCTTCAAGCAAAAGGCAAATTTTTGAAGACTCACAATGAAAAGAAATGACTGTGGTCAGACCAATTTAAAGCTGTGTTTTCCTTTTGAAGTTTTAGACCAGTGAAGGATCTTAGAGTTCATTTAGTTCAACCCCTTTATTTTACAGATAACAAATCCGGCAACCAGAGAGGTTAAGTGATTTGCCTGTGGTCACACACCAGTATGGAGCAGAACCATAACTGCATTTCAGGTGGTTTGACCACATCTCACTGCTGCCTCCAGTTAGTGTCATTTTGGGGAGGAGACATCCATGGTCTTTAGCAACGTGGGCCAGTAGGGAAGAGGACAGATGCAGAAGGCAAAAGCAGAACTAAAAACACTAACCTGATGGACAGGTTATAACTTGCAAGAGATAATGGACAAAACTCCACAGAGAGTGTGGCAAGCTTTGATGTGGTTCTGGCAGAAAGCAATAGTGGGGATTTTCTAGTGAATAGGGCAATAGGAGAAATGTGGGGGCAAGTATATTAAATGATGGAGTCTTAAGATTTGAGATCATTACTTTGAGAGCAGGTCACTAGATGTAGATTGAGGCAACAAAAATCTATACTCGGAGAATGGCTCTGCCAAGTGTTAAGTAGCATACCAGAGCCTTGGCAGGCTAAGATTAGGGAAGGGCTAACTCCAATTCCAGAATGAAAATTAGAGATTTAGTGGAAAAAACTTCTGAGCCCACATTTTATCAGATAGAGAAAGTTTGAAATTTAGAGACAAGATGAGTGATCGTGGATCACCTCTGTTACATGGACCATGAATTCAGCAATTTTCCCATGCTAGTTTGTTAAGTTCAAATCCACCAGCTGCTCCTTGCATACCCTATTGGGTAATTCTACTCTGTCTGATAGAGTTGATATGAGTTGGAATTGACTTGACAGCAGTGGGTTTGGTTTTTCAGTCTATAATTGTGGTTGAGTCAAATATTAGTTTTTCCTCTCATCAGGACTATTTCATGAGAAAGAATGAACAAGCAGATTGAAGACCTCTTGAAATTAGCTGACGGAGACTGTGGATGATAGGTTGCTGACCTTCTAGGCACGTGTGTACTGTACCAGACAGGATGCATTCAGCTGCAAGTAACAGATTGCCTGATTAAAATGGGCTTTTTTTGTACTTAACAAGAAATATGGAGGTAGGAAGTACCAGGATTGTTTTAATGACTCAGAAATATAATTGTTCAGTTTTGTCACTCTGCCATTCTTAGTATAGTGAGGATGACTCTTTTCTTAGTTGCACAATGGTGGCTGCACCTCCAAGCATCAATTCTTTATGTGATAGAATTCTAAGCGAGAAGTCTGAGTGGCAAAGCAAAAAGATCTTTCCCTGCATGCTTCTGTCATCATCAAAGAAAAATATTTCCTGGTGGCACCTCTTGGGGAGTTTTCCTTACATCTCTTTGTCTGGAAGTGGATCATGTGACATATCTAGACCAATAACTGACTAAGGCTAACCAGTAAGTGACTTTAGCCTTAATCGACTTTAACTAACATCCAGTGACTTAGACCATTTGTGATTCATCTCTTAGGGCTAGACTTATTTTTACTCCATCAAAATGAGTTTTACTGGGTGTGGAATATTGGAAAGAAAGCCAACAGTCAGCCACACTTAGTTAACTGACATTTCCCTAAGTTTTTGAGTCACACCTGACTACAAATAGTGGCTGGTATACACCAAATTTTTATATTGTTTCACCTAATCACATTTCACATGAGGAATAAAACCATCACACTCAATTTCTTGTGAGTCCATCCATAAATTCAGAAGTCTCCCCTTTTATTTAATATAGTAATAAAATGGTGAATAAAATATATTGGAAAGTTAAAAAACAGAACAAAACACACAGCATATCTTCTTTCTCCAACCCAAGATGAACGTTCAAAAAAGTATATAAGATTGGACAGCATGCAATTTTCCCTTTTCTGCCTTATATACTTTCTTAATCCTCTCAATATTTTCTGCTGATATGATTTTAACTAAGAATATAGAACATTTTCATTTTCATGGATGAAAAAGTATATCAGTTATCTTTACATATATGCACGTGTATGCGTGTATATTTGATAACATTTAAATGTTTTATTGCATGATATGTTATATAGATATATCTGGAACACTAAATTCATTAATTTTCATTAATTACAATCCATGTTTTTAATGTATCTCACCAATGAATAGTTGAGAATTGTATGACTGGGTTGTACAATTACTATTTGTGACACAGTCAATGTTACGTATTCACTAAACACTGTAGCTAGACTATACCCCTAAGACTCCCTTGCAAATGAGTGAAACCATGTGACTGAATTCTAGCCAATGAAATGGCTGTGCATGTGAAATACGCCACTTCTAGGTCTGGCCTATAGAAAATTTTCTATTGCTATTCTTCATGCTTTCTTACCTGTTGGCCAAATGCAAGATCTAGTAAAACATCGAATGGCAGGAGTTTGGATTCCTAAATAACTACATGGACCACACACTATCCCATTATCCTCTTGTATTGGACAGTGGTATGAATGAGAAATAATCTTTGTTGTGGTAAGCCCTGACATGTTTTGGGTTGTTTACAATCACAGTTAGTCTACTTGATTGAATATATCATCTTTCTGAATGGCCATAAAGCCTGGGCTGGAAATGTTGTGAAATTACTGGTAATCACAATGTAGATTATTTTAGAGTTCCCATCTCTGTAAATGTTGCAGATGCAGTAAACCAAATAACCCAATATGTTATCTGCCTGTTTAGGAGACTGCAAATCAATGTGCGGTCATTTTTCTATCTTAGGTCCAATGATCAGGAGCTATAGACATCACACTGTTTTGCCTCATAAACTGAAAACATGTTGAATAACATGAGTGATGATATAGAGAAAGATACTTGCTGTAATTTATGAGTGTGAAGCTACTCTTTCTTCTCTTTTAATATTATTGTACAGATTATCAGTTTGCTTCAATAGTGTTGGTACTCTTTCAATAATTGAAAAGAAGGAAATTGCTATCTACATCTGTATAATTGATTGTTGGTAAACATAACAAATAAATGCAGATAACTGCAAAGCTTTCTGCATCAAATTCCATTATCTTCACCCTAGGACATGGAGAAGATTTGGGAAGTTGAACATTCACTATTATGTTTATAGCCAGATTTGACTTTTGTTTGGGAAGGCAAATAATAAAAGTAAAATATTAAAGGAAGACATGCCTAATATAGCTAGATGTGACCAGCAGAGACTATAATCTAACCTGTAATGAGGAATCTGGATTTGAGACCCTCATTGACCATTCATGAGCAGTTTGACATAGGGAATACTTGCCCAATGTCTCTGGTCTCCATTCTATCATTTTGAAAGTGAGATTTTTAAAAGCATTTGAAGAAACCAGAGCTTTCCATGTTTCCTCAGGGTCTAACTCAAGAAGCTTCCACCGGAGTCCCTCTGCTTTTATGTGTTTACGCATTCAGTTTCAAAAGGAAACAAACAAATTCTTTGACCAAGGAGTTCTATGCCAACAACCATTTGGGAGCTGCTTGTCTATGTCATGCTCAACAACTGACATTACTTTTTCCTTGCAGAACAGAACCTTTTTATAGGATTGCCTAACTCTTCCAGAATTTGTATTTCATTAGACACAGAGATAATTCTACTAAATCAAGCAAACTCCTAATTTTAGTCAGCTCTGGATCTCAGAAGCAGAGCTGTGTAATGATTAGCAGGACAGGTTGTGATAAACTATGGTTGTATGGGAAGCTCCTGCAATGTGTCCAGAATTAGTAGCAGTGTGTCCTTGGATCAATGACAGCTTCATAGTTAAATGCTTTAGAGAAATTCGTGCCTCTAAGTCCAGGACTTTAGTGTGTTGTTGTCCTGTCCCTGATTATTGGAAGGTCAGTAGGGGGAATGGCGGTGGCCTGGGAAGGGGCTGGGAGACACTCCAAGGCTTCCTTTCTTCCTTCCTATGTAAGTAAAGGTGTTTTCCTGTGGGTTGTGAGAAGGGTGGTGTTGAGTATTTTATGGTACGTTGGTGGCTGATAAATATTTCCTCAAAAAATTATCCTTACCTCTGATAGTGCCCAACAATAGTAATTATGAGTTACACTCTTCAAAGAAATGCATGTTCTTTTATCTTTTTCTCAATGTCTGGGCAACATGTGTTATGGCTGCCTGAGTCTTTAAGTGGGTAATTTGGAATAGGTTTTCCCTCCATACCCCTTCTTTACGCCTTATGTTCAGAATCTATCCAACTGACAGGCTGATGAGGAATGTTTTTTTATGAGACTGGAAGAGTCTGAACAGGCAGAAAAGTCTTTTAGTGTTTTCATTTGAGCTTTCCCATGTGATAGAGCCCAATCATTAACCAACTCTCTTTTCATTGTTTTATGTTTTAGAGAAGGGAAACTTTTAGAGATGCATTTGAAGAGATGCCAAATGGGCTTCAGAGAGCTTTACAGTCATATATGAATTGGGGAAAACATTTGCATGACATTAAAATTTTACCATTTACCAGTTGCAGTATTTTAACATGTTATCAGGAGGAACCAGTCCCTGGAGAAGGACATCATGCTTGGTAAAGTAGAGGGTCAATGAAAAAGAGGAAGACTCACAACTAGATGGATTTACCCAGGGCTGCAAAATGGGCTCAAACATAGCAATGATTGTGAGAATGGCACAGGACTGGGCAGTATTTCATTCTGTTGTACTTAGGGTCACTATGAGTCAGAACGAACTTGATGGCACCTAATAACAACAGTTACAGAACAGCACATAGCAAAATGGAATGCCTGTTCCTCTTTCTTTTCCCCTTATTATCTCATGAAACCATATGAATGGGTCATTATATAAGCATATGTTCTACTTGTGTTAAATAACAAATATACGTTCTGGGAAAGAATTCACCAGATTTGAAAGTTCAGTCTTAAAATTCCACTTTCCTTAAGCAGTGTCCCTCCCCTTTTCTTCCTCACTCTGCTAAGTTCAGCATGTGTTACACTGTCAAAGATTACACTCTTTTAAATTCCAAAGAAACATTTGGCCCCCTGTCTAAAGGACAGGATTTTCCAAATTGCCCTTATCAAAGAATTTTGTAAAAACATCATGGTAAATTAGACTGATCAATCTTGGATACGTTAGATTCTTTGAATAAAACAGCCTTTCAATGCCCCATTCCTTTCAAAATTGCATCACTTGTTGAGCCCAAAGGCTTGCTAAAACCAAAGCAGACCATAGGGAATAAAAGGATGTGGTATCTGGGTTACATGCGCATAACAGCTGGGTTCTTTATCCTTAGGAGAGGTGGAACCAACAGTGAAGCTGAGATCAGTTTTAATTATGATGAAGATAATAGTAGTTACAAGATTTTGAGTGTATATTTTGTACCAGGCATCTTCTAGAACTATCTTCTCTAAAACTGAAGAATGACCCTACAAGGTAAATACTATGAAGGAAAATGTACGTTGTTCTGCATGAGTATATTGGGGGTAAAACTATCCTAAAGTTCTCCTGAGGGAGAAGTATTTAAGCAAAAACCTGAGGATGGGTCTCCATTAGGAGAATAGAGGAAAGGATGTTCCTGGCAGGTGAAAGGCATATACAAAAACTCTGAGATGGGAAATAGTCCAGGATGTCCAAAAAGCAGAGGGCAGGCTAGTATAGATGAAGACTAGTAATGGAAAAGTAGAGTGACTTCAGATAAGTGAGCAGAGGCCCGATCATGAAAGGCCTCTGTCTCTGACTTGCTTCTGAGAATGAATTGTTTATACTGATCAGTGTACCTATGTTGTCTATGTTCTCTATCACATTGAGTTAAATAGGACACTTAATCACTTTTCTTCATTTCCACAAAAACAAAACTCACCTAAGACCTTTGTATGCACAGTAGGCTTTATTAGATGCGTGGTCAGTGACAACGTTATAGTGTAGCCATGTAAACAAATTAAAAATTGAATATTAGGCATCACTTTTTAACAATATCTTACAGGCGTATCTACCTAGTGGTCTGCAACATCCAACAAAGTTGTTTCTGTCTCTTTTATCTCCCCTCCCTTCCCCTTCCCCCTTTCTCTTAACCTTCCCTCTCTCTTCTGCTTTCTAATTAACACACTTAATTACTGCTCATATTGAATGCATTAACCAATGTCCTCAGGGTCTCACCTTTTACCTCAAACGGCTTGACTAGAAAAATAACTTTATGAAACAATGACAGGTCTCTTTCCACAAGGAATTCTGATGATATGCATTAAGATAATTATTTTTAATCTCACACCTATAAATTGCAAAATTTCCCCCTCACTAGTTCATGCAGATGAAGAGGCACACAAAAATGCTATACGTTTCTTGCGCTTGTTTGGTGATAAACTTACCATCAAAGGCCAGTTTGGATAAGAAAATGAGCTAGATAAGGTTTTAGTTATGGTTTTGTTAAAATGCTTCCAGGATATTCCATTTTCCTGGGTCCGCTATGTATAATCCAGTGGAGTACAAGTCTCTGTGTTTATGGAGATGATCTGTTGTGACAATTTATTGTCTAATAATCCCTCCTCATCAAATCTGACGTTCTTCTAGTTTTCTGTTTCTCAGTGTGGAAGTCAGGATTCTTGGTTGCAAACAACTGAATCCTCTCTGAATGGTTTAAGCAGAAGAGAATATTAGTTAAAGAATTTTAGGTAACTCACAAACCCTTAGGATTGAAAGAGAATCAACTTCAGAAGTTATGAAACCAAGAATAATACCCAATTATATCCCACTGGAGTTGTTCTAGCAAAAGACTGTGGCTTCCATTGTTTGACAGCAATGCCACAGCTCAGATGAAGACACTCCAAACTAGAAGCCAAAAACTCTGTTACTTTTGTCCTGAAGAATTAGGCTCATCTGCCACTGTGCTTAACCCAAAGATAGATTCTGGGCATGCTATTTCCTCATGCTGCTCATTTTTTGGGCAAAAGTACAACTTAGCAATAAAGAAGGTTGTGAAATAAATTCTAACCTCTACTTTGGTGTCACATTATTCAAAAGCTTACAATGGCCAGGAAATGTGATTATCAAACTTCTAGCTCTTAAACCAGAAATACGGGGCTCATATTTCATTTATCCCTTTCTCTGATCTCCACATCAATTAATCTTCAAATTATGTTGATTTTATAAGCTCAGTATGTCTAAATACATTTTTAAAATCTCCTTTGTCCCCTACTCCAATGTAGGCCACCACCACCTCTTTCCAATTTCACTGCTACAGCCTCCAGTCTCCCTTCACATAGCGCTGTACCCCTACCAGTCTATACTATCCCGTGTAGTCAGAGTCATCCTTTTAAACTGCAGATGTGATGATATTGTTCCCCTACTCAAATTTCCTCAGTGACATTCCTCTAGTCTGAGGAATAAAGTCTCAATTTCTTAAGGTAGCCTTCAAGGTAATCCAGGATGTAGCCCCTGCATACCTTTCCAACTTCTCCGTATTCACTTTCCTCGCCCCTTATCCTACTCTCCGGTCGCTCCTGATTTCTTTCAACTCCTTGAAAGCACCATGCCCTCCCTAACGCCATACATCCTCATTAGTAGATGCCGTTTCTCTGGACTACTCTCTCTGCATCTTTCCCCCTCTCCCATATCTTACCAATTCTCATACATTCTTTGCATCTTCATTGACTCCCTGCATTGCAATAAGTGTCTCAATTTGCGCTTCCATAGCTAGTTGGACTTTCCCCATCATCACACACATCACAATTTACAGGGATGATTTGCCCAATACTGTAGCTCCAGGAGGTCTGAGATGATGTCTATTTTGCTCAACACTGTAGCAGTCCCAGCCCTTGGCATAGTGCTTGTCACATAGTAGACTTTCAAAAAATGAATTTGTCAACCCTGGTAGTTTTGCGTACCTGTGAATCAGATAGCTATCTAGCTTTGGATCTTGTTGGATGGTTTGCATTGGATGACATAGTATTGCGTCAGTCATTAGTCTTTAAATACAGGATCCTATTAAGGGAAATGTATTGAAGTTCTTAGAAGGGTGTAAGTTGCAGAAACTTTCCCCAACCTCCTGTGTGTAGGAATGACCTTGGATAATTGTCTTGTTATAATTTCTTGTTGGTAAACTTTGTCCTTTAGTAACTTAATGCAAACACAATTCCATATTCCCTTTTAGACTTTGTTCATTTCTCTTTGATTTATTAATGCAAAATAGTTTTATAAAGTAATTTGACAATAGTCATTACAATGGTAATTCATCTTCTACTTTTTAGTTATTATAATCATTATTAATTTCCTTTAACCTCCAGGCTTCAAACATTAAGTATAAAACAGGTGTTTTGTGCAACTGCCATAGATTTACTGGTTGTTTAGATGAACTTCTAGGATTCAGAAGTACGATTTCTGATTTCCACTTTATAGTGTATACCAACTCCTGTCTCAATAACTCACACTAAAAGAGTAAGGCTTGATTATCCCTCAAATGGCAGCTGCTACAGAAGTATTTTCTATTGGCTGTTGTATGTTTCTACATTTATGGGTGAGTTTGAGTATGTCTGTTTTTGGTCATTTGAAATTTATACAAAATGCACTAATTCAGCATTAGTTTCCCATTCTCTGAACACCCCTACTCTTTCTATTACTTTTCTGGTTCTTGGCAGAAATGAATTTTAATGCTTTTATTTTTAAATGTCTCCCATTTTACTGCAGGTTGTAGGTAGAAATAAAAGAAAGGAAGACATGAAAATTAGTTTAAGAAAAACCCTTTATCAATTTTTCTGCTTAATTACTTTAGGAACTAATTGAATATCAGCAGTTTTCAATATACTAGTACATATAGTAACAAAATAGAAGCTCTTCAGTGGCATAATTTGTTATAAGAAATCACCAAATTTCTAAATCCCTTGTGTATCTTCATATAGCACTTATCATAATAGTGCTGATCTTGGCACGTATTGCAATTTGTGCCATCCATTCTTTAATATCTGCTCAGCACCTCCCTCCAACACAAGCACACACACACACACATACACACACACACATACACCCCTAACTGGAGTTACATGACTGCAGGAACCATTGTTTACTGACTGCTTTTTACTTAGTTGGGTATCTAATAAGTTAATGAAGCAACAAAGGAATACAGTATACTGGGATGTGTTTTAAGAAGTGGAACTCCTTCCCACTGTCCTTTACTGGATGTTTCCATCTTTCTCTTTTTCTGCAGTGGTTTCATCAATCTGCAAAAGGTCTTTCAAACGATTCGGGTACTATTTATATGGATGGGAAGAATTACACCTCTATTTTCTCTAACATCTGGGTGATAGCATTTTCTTCAACTGAAGTTAGCCACAAACCTTACTAATTTTAGTGGTGTCTGTGACTTCCTCACCAATAGAAATGACAAATATTTCCTATCAGAGTTGTTGCATATATCTTAAAGATATTTTTGAAATTGTGTTAGTTATTCCAGCAAGACCTTATTGTTTAATGCATAGTATGGAAGCATATCATACATTTGTTCTTTAAAAAAATTTTGTTTGGTGTCCACTGTAACCATGTTAGTTATATTTTATGCATTTAAAAATATTGTTTCACCACACTGTCAAAGGGATCTATAGCATAAAATGTTTAAGAACTCTTGCTCTAGGCAAAGTGAACTGTACTTTTGGATTCTTTCATCTTATTTGAGGGGCATTGACCTCGTGCTTAGACAGGTCTCAACACAGTAAATCAAGGGCTACAGTAACATGGGCCATGTGCATATGGCTCTTTCTAGTTGAGCAGGTCCTGTGAGGCCTAAATGAAATGTCTCTCATCCTTCTTCACTACCAGAACTACACTTAATGTTTGGGATTGAATTGTGTCCTCCTAAAGTATGTATCCCCCATGCGTCTGTCAGTTTATTGTACTATGGGTGCTTGCATATTGCTGTGATGCTGGAAGCTATGCCACAGGTATTCAAATACCAGCAGAGTCACCCATGGCGGGCAGGTTTCAGCTGAGCTTCCAGACTAAGACAGACTACGAAGAAAAGCCCAGCAGTCTACTTCTGAAAAGAATTAGCCAGTGAAAACCTTATGAATAGGAGCAGAACACTGTCTGATATAGTGCCAGAAGATGAGCCCCTCAGATTGGAAGACACTCAAAATACGACTGGGAAAGAGCTGCCTCCTCAAAGTAGAGTCGACTGTAATGATGTCAATGGGGTTAAACTTTTGGGACCTTCATTTGCTGGTGTGGCATGACTCAAAATGAGAAGAAACAGCTACAAACATCTATTAATAATCAGAACCTTGAATGTATGAAGTATGAATTAGGAAAATTGGAAATCATCAAAAAGGAAATGGAACAACACATAAACATTGATATCCTAGGCATTAGCAAGCTGAAATGGACTGGTATTGGCCATTTTGAATTGGACCATCATATGCTCTGCTATGCTGGGAGTGACAGCTTGAAGAGGGATGGTATTGCGTTCATTGTCAAAAAGAATGTTTCAAGATCTATCCTGAAGTACAATGCTGTCAGTGATAGGATAATAGTCGTACGCCTACAAGGAAGACCAGTTAATACAACTACTATTCAAATTTACGCACCACCCTCTAAGGCCAAAGATGAAGAAACTGAAGATTTTTACCAAATTCTGCAGTCTGAAATTGATCAAACATGCAATCAGGATGCAGTGATAATTACTGGTGATGCAAAAGTTTTAAGCAAAGAAGAAAGATTGATAGTTGGAAAATATGGCCTTGGTGATAGAAATGATGCTGGAGATCGCATGACAGAATTTTGCAAGACCAAAAGCCAACGACTTCTTCATTGCAAATAACTTTTCTCAACAACATAAATGGAGACTATACACACGGATCTCGCCAGATGGAACATACAGGAATCGAATCAACTACATCTGTGGAAAGAGAAGATGGAAAAGCTCAATATCATCAGTCAGAACAAGGCCAGGGGCAGACTGTGGAACAGACCATCAATTGCTCATGTGCAAGTTCAAGTTGAAACTGAAGAAAATTAGAACAAGTCCACGAGAGCCAAAGTATGACCTTGAGTATATCCCACCTGAATTTAGAGACCATCTCAAAACAGATTTGATGCATTAAACACTAATGACTGAAGACCAGACGGGTTGTGGAATGACAGCAAGTGTATCATACATGTAGAAACAAATGGTCATTAAAAAGACATGAAAGAAAGAAAATATCAAAATGGATGTCAGAAGAGACTCTGAAATTTGCTGTTGAATGTCGAGTAGCTAAAGCAAAAGGAAAAAAATGATGAAGTAAAAGAGCTGAACAGAAAATTTCAAAGGGCAGCTTGAGATGACAAAGTAAAGTATTATAATGACATATGTAAAGTACTGGAGACAGAAAACCAAAAGGGAAGAACATGCTTGGCATTTCTCAAGCTGAAAGAACTGTAGAAAAAATTCAAGCCTCAAGTTGCAATACTGACGGATTCTATGGGGGAAAATATTAAATGATACAGGAAGCATCAAACGAAGATGGAAGGAATACACAGGGTCATCATACCAAAAGAATTGTCGATGTTCAATCATTTCAGGGAGTAGCAGATGTTCAGGAACTGATGGTACTGAAGGAAGAAGTTCATGCTGCACTGAAGGCACTGGCGAAAAACAAGGCTCAGGAATTGACAGAATACCAATTGAGATGTCTCAACAAACAGATACAGCACTGGAAGTGCTCACTCACCTATTCCAAGAAATTTGGAAGACAGCTACCTGGCGAACTGACTGGAAGAGATCCATATTTATGCCTATTCCCAAGAGGGATGATTCAACCGAATGCAGAAATTATGGAACAATATCATTAATATCACAGGCAAGTAAAACTTTGCTGGAGATCATTCAAAAGCAGCGGCAGCAGTATATTGACAGGGAACTGCCAGAAATTCAAGTTGGATTGGGAAGAGGACGTAGAACCAAGGATATCATTGCTAATGTCAGATGAATCTTGGTTGAAAGCAGAGAATACCAGAAAGATGTTTACTTGTGTTTTATTGACTATGCAGAGGCATTCAACTGTGTGGATCATAACAAATTATGGATAACATTGCGAAGAATGGGAATTCCAGGACACTTAATTGTGTTTCTGAGGAACCTGTACGTTGATCAAGAGGCAGTCATTTGAAAAGAACAAGGGGATATTGCATGGTTTAAAGTTAGGAAAGGTGTGTGTCAGGGTTGTATCCTTTCACCAAACGTATTCAATTTGTATGCTGAGCAAATAATCCAAGAAGCTAGACTATATGAAGAAGAACAGGGCACAGGATTGGAGGAAGACTCATTAACAACATGTGTTATGCAGATGGCACAAACTTGTTTGCTGAAAGTGAAGAGAACTTGAAGCACTTACTGATGATGATCAAAAACTACAGCCGTCTGTATAGATTACACCTCCATATAAAGAAAAAAAATCTTCACAACGGGAGTAATAAGCAACATCATGATAAATGGAGAAAAGATTGATCCACAATCAACACCCATGGAAGCAGCAGTCAAGAAATCAAAGGACGCATTTCATTGGGCAAATTCTGCTGCAAAAGACCTCTTTAAGCTATTGAAAAGCAAAGACGTTACCTTGAAGACTAAGGTGTGCCTCACCCAAGCCAAGGTGTTTTCAATCACCTCATATGCATGTGAAAGCTGGACAATGAATAAGGAAGACTGAAGAAGTCTTTGAATTGTGTTGACGAAGAATATTGAAAATACCATGGACTACCAAAAGAAGGAGCAAATCTGTCTTGTAGGAAGTACGACCAGAATTCTCCTTAGAAGCAAGAATGGCAAGACTACGTTTCACGTATTTTGGACATGTTATCAGGAGGGATCAGTCCCTGGAGAAGGATATCCTGCTTGATAAAGTAGAGGTTCAGCAAAAAAGAGGAAGATCCTCAGTGAGATGTATTGACCCAGTGGCTGAAACAACAGGCTTAAGCATAACAATGATTGTGAGGATGGTGCAAGACTGGGTAGTGTTTCCTTCTGTTGTACATAGGTTCACTATGGGTGGGAAGCGACTGACTGCACCTAACAACATAATGCGTATGGAGCCCTGGTATTGGAATCCTTAACCTTATACCTTCTGATGAAATCCCTTTTGGGAATAGAGTTTTGTTATTTTAATGAGCCCATATCAGTGTAGGGTGTGTCCTAAATCTAATCACTTTTGAGTTAAAAAAGAGTGGATAAGAAGATATATGCCATGTGAAGACCTTCAAGGAAATGAGGAAAGCTGAAAGAGACAAGGATCTTCCCCCAGAGCCAAAAGAGAGAGAACCTTGCCGTAGAGCTGGTGTCCTGCATATGGACTTCTAGCCTCCTGACTGTGAGAAAATAAATTTCTGGTCTTTAAAGTCATCCATTTGTGTTACAGCAGCACTAAGAGACAAAAATATCCACATCAAAACTAGTCCCAGCCACTAGCCTGCCTGCAATATTTACCCTTTGTCTTACTTTAAAGATATTGCAGACCCATTTGCCTTTTAGGCAGTATAGGTTAGTATTTGAAAACACAGACCATTACACCAATCTGGGTTCAAGTCCTGTCTCTATTATTTATAGACCTGTGTTGTGTTTTTAGAGAAGCTACTGAAGGTCTCTGTACCGGCTTGCCTCATATTTAAAATCAGCCTAATTACCTTCTTTCATAGGTTGGTGGTGAAAGTTAAATGAGTTAACACACGTAACATATGTAACATATGAGTTTTGGGCAAAAAGAGAGTGGAATGTGAATGTTTGCTATCATTCTTGGATAAGTGTGCTCAAGAGTCTTGTAACTCTGTAATAGATAACTATAATTTTAAATGTCAAGGCACTGTTTTAAAAAGAATCCCTTTATTATGTGCCACCTGAGATTATCTTGGCCCCCTTATTATAGCTGCTGCTGAGGCAACCAGCTCTTAGCGGGCCCTCACCAACCACCTGCAGATCCAACCTGACAGTGCTTCACCTCATGCTCGTGCTGCATACCTCTCATCACCTGTGCTGGGATTTTCCTGTTGATGTAGAGGTTTGGACACCGTCCACATGTACAAGTACAGCTCAGTGCCCATGTGTGACCAATCCAGCAGTATAAAACAATGCAAAAACCAAACCTGTTGCTGTTAAGCTGATTCTGACTCACAGCGACCAGACAGGACAGAGTAGAACTGCCCCATAGGGTTTCCAAGGCTGTAAGTTTTACGGAGGCAGACTGCCACATCTTTCTCCCATGGAACAACTGGTGGGCTTTAACTACCGACCTTTCAGTTAGCAGCTGAGTGCTTTAACCAATGTGCCACCAGGGCTCCTTTCATTAAGTATGGGGGGAGATAATGTATCAAGGGAGAGTGGTCATTGGAAACATTGCCCTCTTTTCTCACCCTAAATGGATGGTACCGAGTCAGAATTTATACCCCATCTCAGTATACAATCCTCTGAGTTTAAGCAGTTATTTCATCATAGCACCATTTAGCTTGACAGTGTATCCTCATATTGGCTCTTCCTCCTTCCCTGGTTTACTCTCTCCCCTTGCCAATCACTTCTGTTGTCTGGGACTGTGATTCCTGATAGAGCAGTGGCACGTAGATCTTACCTGTAAACTCTGCTTCCCAAGGAACACAAGCTAAGAGAATTGGAATTCGGAGTGTCCCTAGAAAGAAATTCAGAATGCGTTTTAGAGCTCAATTACTTACTAGTCTTAGGCAATAAGGACCTGATTGCTAGTGGGAAATATAGTGATTGTTGCAGCGACGACGGTTGTCGGGGCGGCAAAGATAGTAGCCAAACACTACTCTTACAGAGAAGTGGGGCCAGGAGGGTCACTCTGAGGAGTCAACCCCCAGCTCCAGTCCCAGGAGTTTATTTATAGTCAATACAGCAAGCAGTGAAGCAAATAACAGAACGATGGGCTTTGGGTGAGTAACAATAAGTTTTGGGCAAGGGAGAAGGAATTCAGGTAAACAAGCCAATCAGTAACAGGACAATAGGTTTGGGAAAACAAGTCGTGCCTAATCTCTTCCTTATCACTGACAAGTCTCCAACATGTCATATACAGCATAGAGGCCTGTGGGGGCTGCAGTTGTCAATAGTGCAGCCATGTTTAAATGGCATATATCCCCACAAGTGATGAAAACCCTTGGCATGCTGGTGGCATCACAATTACCAAGGCTTTCATCTCTAGGTAATTTGGATGAGTGCAAGAGGAAAAGGAGGTATAGAGTTTATATGATAGCTACAGCTTACGAACTGTATGTGGGCAATGATGATTATAAGGATTGTGGAGTGGTCTGGCTTCTAGTAACTAATTTGGAAGCCTTGAAAACAGAAAATGAAAGACCCAAGACAGTCAGCTGTAACTTAACTCATTCCGAGAAAGCCAGAAGGTCTCTAAGGCAGCTTTTAAGGAGATTGCCACCTCCTGCAGCTACAGAGTAGAGGGTGCTGAGAACCAGGCTTGGCATCTCATTTTAAGGATTGCACCATGGCAAAAGAGGCTGATTGCATAGTCTTGAGATATGTCTTATGTTAAATAAAGAACCCCGATAGAAAAATAGTGGGATCTTGACTTCTGGAATGGAGACATTTGGGAAGATGAGATGAGAATCTTGAACCCTAAGTTTACGTGAACACTCAAGGCTGGCAGAAGCAGACTCCTTCCCCTTGAGAATCCTTCTCTTGTCTAGTTGTTGTTAGGTGCCATTGAGTTGGTTCTGACTCATAGCGACCCTATGCACAACGGAATGAAACACTGCCCCGTCCTGCGCTGTCCTCATAATTGTTGCTATGCTTGATCCCATTAGTTTCAGCCACTGTGTCAATCCACCTCGTTGAGGGTCTTCTTCTTCTTTAATAACCCTCTACTTTACCAAGCATGATGTCCTTCTCCAGGGACTGATCCCTCCTGATAACACGTGCAAAGTATGTGAAACGTGGCTTTGCCATCCTTGCTTCTAAGGAGCATTCTGGCTGTACTTCTTCCAAGACGGATTTGTTCATTCTTTTGGTAGTCCATGGTATATTCAATATTCTTTGCCGACACCACAATTCAAAGATGTCAGTTCTTCTTTGGTCTTCCTTATTCATTGTCCAGCTTTTGCATGCTTATGAGGCAAATGAAAACACCATGGCTTGAACCAGGTGCACCTTAGTTCTCAAGGTGACATCTTTGCTTTTCAACACTTTAAAGAGGTCTTTTGCAGCCAATTTGCCCGATGCAATGAGGCTTTTGATTTCTTGACTACTGCTTCCATGAATGTTGATTGTGGATCCAAGTAAATGAAATCCTTTACAATCTCAATCTTTTCTCCATTTATCATGATGTTGCTTATTGGTCTAGTTGTGAGGATTTTTGTTTTCTTTATGTTGAGGTGTAATCCATATGAAGGCTGTGGTCTTTGTTCTTCATAAGTGAGTGCTTCAAGTCCTCTTCACTTTCAGCAAGCAAGGTTGTGCCATCTGCATGACCCAGGTTGTTAATGAGCCTTCCTCCAATCCTGATGTCTGGTCTAGAGACCATGGCATTATCTTACGCATGTTCTCCTCAAAATTTGATATGTCTTCCCTGTTATATCCAGGCTGATAGCCAAGATCCATCTGACATCAGCAATGATATTCCTCATTTCACGTGTTCTTCTGAATCTGGTTTAAATTTCTGGCATCTTCCTGTCAATATACTGCTGCAACTATTTCTGAATTATCTTCAGCAAAATTTTACTTGTGTGTGGTATTAATGATATTGTTTGATAATTTCCAAATTCTGTTGGATCACCTTTCTTTGAAAGGAGCACAAATAGTCATTTGGTGAGGTAGCTATCTTCCAAATTTCTTGGCGTAGATGAGTGAGCACCTCCAGTCCTGCATTCTTTTGTTGAAACATCTCAACTGGTATTTCAACAATTCCTGGAACCTTGTTTTTCTCCAATGCTGTCAGTGCAGCTTGGACTTCTTCCTTCAATACCAACTGTCTTAGGCTGGGTTCTCTAGAGAAGCAAAACAAGTGACGTATATAAATATATATAGAGAGAGATTTATATCAAGGAAATGGCTCACTTGGTTGTAGAAACTGGAATGTCCCAAGTCTGTGGGTCAGGATAGAGTATTCTCCTGATTCACATAGCCAAAGGGACTGGCAAAGCCAAGATCGGCAGGTCACAGAGAAGGGCTCTTGCTCACAGATTGCAAAGATCAAAGAATCGCAAGATCAGCAGGCAAGACCACAGGTGAGCTGCTAGCTCAAGTCCCATGAACTGGAGGTCAGACAAACGGGAGCCAGCTGCAGGATCCAGAGAGAGCAAAAACCCCTGAGCCTTGCCAGAATGTCTACTTAGATTCGATGCAAGCCACGTGTCCAAAGAAACTCCCTTTCAACTGACTGACTACTCATGGCAGATCCCATCACGGAGGTGACCACATTATATCAAATCTCATCATGGAAGTGATCACATCATATGATTGCCTAACCATGGAGGATCATGGCCCAGCCAAGTTGACACACAATCTTAACCATCACACCATCATTTCTTCATCATATGCTATCTCCTGAAATGATTAAAATCCGACCAATTCTTTGTGTATTCCTTCTACTTTTTTGTTGATGCTTCCTTTGTCGTTCCATATTTTGTCCATGTTGTTAGTGCCGTTGAGTCATTTTAGACTCATAGCAACCCTACGTACAACAGAACAAAACACTGCATGGTCCTGTGCCACCATCACAGTTGTTGTTATGCTTGAGCCCATTGTTGCAGCCACTGTGTCAATTCATTTCTTTGAGGGTTTTCCTCTTTTTCACTGACCCTCTACTTTACCAAGCATGATGTTCTTCTTCAGGGACTGATCCCTCCTGATAACATGCCAAAATTATGTGAGATGTAGTCTCCCCATCTTTGCTTCTAAGAAGCACTTGGTTGTACTTCTTCCAAGACAGATTTGTTCTTACTTTTGGCAGTCCATGGTATATTCAATATTCTTCACCAACACCACAATTCAAAGATGTTAATTCTTCTTCAGTCTTCCTTATTCATCATTCAGCTTTCTCATACAGATGAAGCTATTCAAAACACCATGGCTGGGTCAGGTGCACCTCAGTCTTCAAGGTGACATCTTTGCTTTTCCACACTTTTACGAAGTCTTTTGCAGCAGATTTTCCCAACGCAATACGTCAAAAGACACATTTTGCCCACAGAATCATTTAACACTGCAACTCGAGGCTTGAATTTTTTCTTCAGTTCCTTCAGCTTGAGAAATGCCGAGCGTGTTCTTCCCTTTTGATTTTCTGACTCCAGGTCTTTGCACATGTCATTATAGTACTTTACTTTGTCTTCTCGAGCTGTCTTTTGAAATCTTCTGTTCAGCTCTTTTTCTTCATCATTTCTTCCATTCGCTTTAGCTACTTTATGTTCAAGAGTTTCAGAGTCTCTTCTGACATGCATTTTGGTCTTTTCTTTCTTTCTTGTGATTTTAATAACTTTTTGCTTTCTTCACATATCATGTCCTTTATGTCATCCTACAACTTGTTGGGTCTTAGGTTATTAGCGTTCAATGCATCTAATTCATTCTTGAGATTGTCTCCAAATTCAGGTGGGATATACTCAAGGTTGTATTTTGGTTCTTGTGGACTTGTTTTAATTTTCTTCAGCCTCGACTTAAATTTACATATGACCAATTGATGATCTATTCTGCAGTTGGCCTCTGCCCTTGTTTTGACTGATGATATCGCACTTTTCGATTGTCTCTTTCCACACATGTAGTCGATTTGATTTCTGTGTTTCTATCCAGTGCAGTCCAAGTGTACAGTCACCGTTTATGTTGTTGAGAAAGGTATTTGCAATGAATAAGTCATTGGTCTTAGAAAATTCTGTAAGTAAAATTCTCGTGTAGTTTCTATCACCTAGGCCATATTTTCCAACCACCAATCCTTCTACTTTGTTTCCAACATTTGCATTCAAATCATAAGTAATTATAAATGCATCTTGATTGCATGTTTGATCAATTTCAGACTTTAGAAAGTGGTAAAAATATTCACTTTCCTCATCCTTGGCATTAGTGGTTGGTGTGTAAATTTGAATAATAGTTGTATTAAGTGGTCTTTCTTGTAGTCGTTTGAATGTTATCCTATCATTGACAGTGTTGTACTTCAAGATAGATCTTGAAATGTTCTTTTTGACAATGAATGCAAAGCCATTCCTCTTCAATTTCTCATTCCCAGTATAGTAGACCATATGATTGTATGATTCACAATGGCCAATGCCAGTCCATTTTAGCTCACTATTGCCTAGGATAACGATCTATATGTGTTCCCTTTAGTTTTTGATAACTTCCAATTTTTGTAGATTCGTACTTCCTATGTTCCATGTTCTGATTATTAATGGGTATTTGCAGCTGTTTCTTCTCATTTATAGTTGTGCCACATCAGCAAATGAAGGTCCTGAAAACTTTACTTCATCCGTGTCATTAAGGTCAACTCTACTTTCAGGAGGTAGCTCTTCCCCTGTTTATTTTGAGTGCTTTCCAGCCTGAGGGGCTCATCTTCCAACACTGTATCAGACAATGTTCCACTGTTATTCATAAGGTTTTCACTGACCTGTGTTTTCAGAATTGGACCTCCAGGTCCCTCTTCCTAGTCTGTCTTAGCGTGGAAGCTCTGCTGAAACCTGCCCACTATGGGTGACCCTGCTGGTATTTGAAACACTAGTACATAGCTTCCAGTATCACAGCAACACACAAGCCTCCACAGTAGGACAAACTGACCAACATGTGGAGGTGCTTGGTAGAGATAGCATCTATTTACTTGTTAACTCACTTTGTTAATTTTCCTATTCTTTGTCAGAATATGATTGCAGGGATGTCAGTTGTTTTGATGGTCAACAGAACATCACATTATCCCACTATATTGTGACATTATGCAATTAAACTTAGTGAACCAAAAGTGACAAGTACTGTGAATGTCCTAATAAGACACATTCATACCAGAGGTTGGAAAATAAATCTCACAACAATTTACGGGCTTGTCATCAATAAAAATTTTAGAGGTCAAATTGTCTGTGACATGAAAACAGTACCCTTTAAGGTAAAGGACAATGTTAAACCTTGTATATCTTAGTACTGAGGAATAGGACGGCACTTGGTGAGCTTCCTCTTTTGAATGTGGGTAGCATACATTATACTTGACAATAATGCTCTGACTCATTTATTGGAAAGCTTTCAATTCTGAGAGTGGATCAGAATAAGAAAGACCTCTGCGACAGTGCAAGTTGCTTTGCCACTTAGGCAATATGACCCTGTATTTGTAATGGTTTTAGAAATATCTGTGATGATTAAGGAGGCCATGTGAGGTAGCTGGCAAATTCCAATGAGAAAGTTATAGCATAGATCTCTAAGGTTTTTGAGCCATTCTTTGCCTTCTGTGAGAGATAACTACTCTCAGTTTGGAAAGCAGCTTCTGATGGGCTATTAGTCCATAGTAGAGACTGAATGTCTAAAACTGGAACAAGTGATTGTGCCACCAGAGCTTCCCATCATTGGCCTAGTATTACCACATTCATCAAGTCATAAGTTCAGGCAGTGCAGCAGCCATCCATAGTATGATGGTATATTCAGAATAAAGCCTAGATTGGTCCAGAGGGCATGAATAAATTTCATGACTCATGGTCCAGAATCCAATGTCACCTCTCTCTATAGTCCTTCTTCCCTTCTTTCAGCTCACACCTTTAGTTCATAGGGCATTCTCTATAATCAAGCGACAGAGGAGAAAAGAACATGGGCATGGCTCACAAATACAAGGATATGGTACATTGGTACAGGCTAAAATTGGAGTAATGCCTCATTTCAGCCTACCCATGTGTGTTCCTAATGAAAAATGGGTAAGGGAAATCCTTCCAGGAGCATATTTGTAAACAATACACTTAGTCCATTTTTTTAATAAAGGGAGGAATGGCTTGAATTAAGGATGAACATGGATTTCTGGTCAGTGGCAAATAGCTTGGCTTGTTGGTCAGGGACTGGAAGGAATAATATTGGAAGATTAGCAATGTGAGATTTTAGAAGGAGTATGAGGACAGCCCCCTGAGAGTGGTTACAAAACTTGTGG
Organism: Dugong dugon; assembly: GCA_030035585.1. Taxonomy (NCBI): domain Eukaryota; kingdom Metazoa; phylum Chordata; class Mammalia; order Sirenia; family Dugongidae; genus Dugong; species Dugong dugon. The sequence goes on from CM057472.1 coordinate 90,845,144, forward strand.
ATCTTTGTGTTTCACATTTACGCCTGTAAGAAAGCATCCATTGCAGATGAAGCGTTCCATAACCACCCTCTTTCTTTGGCTATCCTACGATTAAAAGAACAATAAGTTCATGAAGAGAGTGATCATGGTAGCTGGCACTGAGGCACTGGTCCATGAATACATTGACTCAGTACTAAGTACTCCCTCTCGTAAAAGCTGATCTAGTTACTGCAATTGCTGAAACTCAACCTGCTTGCAGCAGAGATTGAAGCTGAGCCCTCAATTTATTACTGTCTTTCAAGGAGATCTTCCAGTCACTTGGAGATGGTAGAATTTCTTACTTTCTAGAATTGTTCGTCTGGATTTGGGTTTGCCTTCACCACCAGCAGTGCCTCTACTAGTGCCACTATCAGAAGGCACATAAAATGTCTGATCCAAAGACATCGTCACCTTTGATTAAGGGACCCATTTGATGGCAAAAAAGAGAAGGATACACTAGTTATCATGTACCCCCTAACCCTGCACATCACAATGGAATTGCCTGTTAAAGGCTTGGGTACAGCATGAGGTCAAATAACACACTGTGGTTTTGGTGTACCTTCCCAAATACAGTACATGAGCTTAATCAATGACCAATATATGGTGCTGTGTCTCTAATATCTAGAATATATGGGCCCAGGAATCAAGGGAAGGAAGAGGATTGGTCCTGGTCCTTTTCACTTTCATTCCCAGTGAACCATTTGTTATGTGCAGTTTATGCTTCCCATTCTCACAACCTAAAGCTCTGCTCCAGTAGAGGTCCTAGGTCCCAGGAAAAAATACTTTCATCAAGAGACAGAGTAAGAATTTATCTACTGAACTTGAAGGTATGATTATCATTTGATTCCCTCAGATTTCTCATGTGAAGGGATCATCAAGCAAAGAAAGATACTGCTAAACGAATAGGATAATCGATCTTTATTACTGTGAGGCGCTTGGGTTTCTGCTACACAATGGAAGTGAGGGAGAAGTATGTCTGGATCCCAGGGATTCTCTTGGATGTCTTGTGGTACTTCTGTTCTCAGAGGTAATGGCAAGTGTGCAATCACAGCAACTATGGCCTGGCAAGTGCAAGGCAACTAAGGTATTAAATCTCCATAGGAACTCTTATTTTAGAGAAAAGTAGTTCATGGTTATTCAAAACATCGAAAAAGAGTATGACTTGTGTAAAGGCATAAACAAAACAAAATGAAATAAACTAACAAACAAAAACAAATTAGAAGGGGTTAGGTTAACCTCTCAGGAAACTGTGAGAACATTTACCACTTGATTCAGATGATGGGTTTATTGACACACTCAGTAACTCCATGGCCTTATCATATTTATAGAACAAATTGTGAATTTTGTGTCAGCAGTGGGGTGTGACTAGATCCATGCTGCTGTTTTTGTTTCATTTGCATTTCTGTGTTGGTTTGCTGTAATGATTCGTGTGGGTGGACCTAAAACAATTATTTCATTGCCACTGTTCATTCTTTGCTGTTTTATTGCCATCCATCCCAAGTGGGTTGGGAGCTTGAGAGAAAAAGAAATAAGACAGTTGACAGTGCTCATAACATAAATTCATGTTAAAAACCACTAATAAGTAACTGAATCACCTAGTTACTCCACAGACATTGAATTTTAAACGGGGTCTTTGAGGGTATATTGAAGGGTTCCATACCAGTCATCCTGTTTTCTAATAGTCATATTCTGAAAGGCTCTCATTTTATTTAAGAATATATGTTATAGAAATTACATATTTTAACATTTCAATAAATGCCAGTGCAAAAGTAAAGAGCTTTCTTAGACCCTGTAAAATAAAATATTCACAGGATTCCACAATCTCTTTTATTCCTCATCACATGAATAGGGTAAAGAAATGGAGTTAAGTTCCATCTTAACTGTTTTCTAATGAAACCATGTGGGCAAGTTATTTTTGTAAGTCTTAGTTTCTTCATCTATAAACAAAGAAATTGTTCTAATAATAAGAAAAAGAGAAGAATAGAAAGATGTAGCATTCTAGGAGAATTATGCCTGTGGACAGGGTATAAACTTCTCAGTACCTTGGTTATCTGATCTGCGAAACATGAATAATAGTATCTACTTCATAGAGTTGTTGTGAAGACTAAATAAATTAATATATGTAAAACACTTAGAACTAGGCTTGATATGGACTAAGGTTTTTATTATGTTTCCAGGCACTATGCCAAGTACTTCTTATATATTTATCTCACCTATTTGTCCCCCTAACGCTAGAGGTAGATTCTGTTATTGTCACTCCATTCTATAGACGGAGAAACTTGAATATCAAGGAGATTAAGTTTTTTGGTGAAGCTTGTATAGACAGTAAGTGGCAAAAGCAGATTTTCCACCCAGATATTCTGGCTTCATTGCATCATACTGCCTCTCTAACAAAGATTTGCCTTACCTCCAGCATATGTTCTAAGAATCTTATGAGATAATCGATGCAAAACACTTTGTGTACTGAGAACTCTTGAACGTTACGATATAAAAAATCATACATAAAGCTGAAAATTGGTGTAGTCATTTCATAATTACTATTTACACATTTTCCAGTTGGCATTTTTAGTGGCAATCTAATGTTTCAGGAAACCGACATAGCATTGTTTTTTTCAACTTAGCTGTTTCCTTTCTATTGAACATTTTGATTATTTTATTCTTTGTTTAATTTTATTCTTTTATAATTCTAGGAGCAGGTTCCAAAGCAGGGGCAAGGCTGTCGGGCCTGGCTTTTAGCAATGGAATAACCAGCACAACCAGCAAAAGACAAAATAAATAAATGGGACCTCATAAAAATTAAAAACTTTTGTTCATCAAAAGACTTTACCAAAACAAGTAAAAAGACAAGCTGCGGACAGGGAGAATAGCTACAGAAACCATATACTCGATAAGAATCTAATAGCTAAAACATACATAAAACTTAAACAACTTAACAACAAAAAGACAAATAACCCACTCATAAAATGGGCAAGGGACTTGAATTGACATTTCACCAATGAGGATATTCAAATGGCCACCAAACGCATGAAAAGATGCTCAACATCATTAGCCATCAGAGAGCTGCAAATCAAAACCACAATGAAATACCATTTCATTCCCACTAGGATGGCTAGGGTCGCTATGAGTCAGAATCATCTCGATGGCAACAGATTTGTTTGTTTGTTTGTTTTGGTTCAGGATGGCTATGATTAAAAAAACAAAAACAAAAATAGCAAATGTTGGCAAGAATGTGGGGAATCCTTATCCATTGCTGGTGGGAATGCAAAATGGTACAGCTGTTGAGGAAAACAATGTGGTGGTTCCTCAAAAAAAAAAAAAAAAAAAATAGAATTACCATATAACCCAGCAATTCCACTCCAGGGCTTGTACCCAAAAGGCTTGAAAGCAGAGACTCAAACAGATACTTGTACACCAATGCTCATTTACAGTACTATTCACAATAGCCAAAAGGTGGAAACAACCTAAATGCCCTTCAATGTGTAAAAGGATAAACAAAATGTGATATGTATATTCAATGGAATACTACTCGGCCAGTAAGAGAAATGAAGTCTTGATACATGCTACAATGTGAATGGAATTCGAAGACATTATACTGAGTGAAATAAGTCAATTACAAAAGGACAAATGTTGTATGACTTTACTTATATAAAAAGACAGGAACAGGCAAATATATAGAGACCAAAGTTTATTAGTGGTTACCAGGGGCAGGAGGAAGGATTGGGGGGGTGGTGCAGTTATTGCTTATGAATTACTGACTTTCTGGTTTATGGTAATGGAAAAATCACATTGATTAAGGGTAAGGTTGCAAAGCCAGTTAATGTAACTGCTGTCAATAAGTCGTAGACTTGTAAAAAGTTGAATTGGCAAAAGTTGAGTGAAAGATATATTTACCAAAAAAAAAAAAAAAAAAAAGAGGAAAGAGTAGCTGTTGAGGCTGCTTATGTACAACCAAATACCTCGTGGGATTTGATTCCTTGGTTTGGAGGTTTAGTGTCACAGTTTCATGGGACATCCCAGTTAATTGGCCTAATATCATGTTCAGTGCTTCTGTTCTAGCTCCTAGTTCATTGACTGGTGCCTGGGGTCTCAAAGGCTTGCAAGCAGCCATCCCACGTACAACAATTGGTCTCTATTCACCTGGAGCAACAGAGGAAGAAGGAGAGTCAGGAATAGGAGAAAGAAATGGAATGTGTGGCTAATTGCCTCCATGAACAATTAATTGCCCCCTTTGTCATGAGACCAGAAGAACTGAATGGTGCCTGACTACCACTACTGATCATTTTGATCAAAGATTCTATAGTAGAATCCTGATCAAAAGAGTGAAAATGCAGAACAGAATTATAAATTTTCAAAGAATCCAGCCACTCTGGAGCCACGTAGCCTTGATGAATCTTTGAAACTATTGCCCTGTGATAATCTTTAAACCTTAAACTTTAAACCAAAAATATCCCCTAAAGTTTTCTTAAAACCAAGCAATAGTTTAGCTTAAGTAGTAAAGAATGTCTGCCTTGAGCATTTTGCTCTTTTAAGATCTGTCTATATGGGATCAAATTGACAATAGCAACTCAGAAGATTAGATAGGAAACTTAGGGGGCAGTGAGCTTATGTTAATGGGGTAGGAACAACTTGGAAGAAGAGGGTGAGAATGGTTGCACAACTCAAAGAATGAAATCAATGTCACTGAATTGTACCTGAAGAAATTGTTGAATTAGTGCATGTTCTGTGACAACAAAAATAAATTATTATTAATAATAAAAAAGATATGCCGAGCAAAGAAAACTCAGAAGCACCAAGACACAAATGAGTCAGCAGGTAATAAGTATTCTTTTTTTACTGACTTTGTGCCATTGCTGTTCATATCACAATAGGGATGGGATACTTTTATTCTTGGATATCTAATCAGAAAATGACAGATCTGTTTTCTTGCCCTAACTCTCAGCAATTTCTATCTTATCAACAGCTTTAGTAATATTAACTTCAATGTCTGTATCCACCTAGATTGAAAAATAAAAATACAAATAAGTTGATGATAGAACCTTGAATTTGTATAAGTTTTTATTTTTTAAAGTGTTTGAGTGGCAAACAATAGAAATTAGCCTGTTTTTAATAACACACAAGACAACAAGCCTAGTTTTCTTGACAAACTATGTATTATCATTAACATTTTTCTGATGGTAAGCTATATATAAGGCTACAGTGTTGTTATTAGGCGCCGTCAAGTTGGTTCCAATTCATAGTGAACCTATGTACAACAGAATGAAACACTGTCTGGTCCTGTGCCATCTTCATGATTATTGATGCTTGAGCTCATTGTTGCAGCCATTGTGTCAATCCATCTCGTTGAGGGTTTTCCTGTTTTTCGATGACCCTCTACTTTATCAAGCATGATATTCCTTCTCCAAGGACTGATCCCACCAGATAGCATGTCCTAAGTATGTGAGACGTAGCCTCGCCATCCTTGCTTCTAAGGAGCATTTTGGCTGTACTTCTTCCAAGACAGATTTGTTCATTCTTTTGGTAGTCCACGGTATAGTCAATATCCTTTGGCAACACCGTAATTCAAAGACATCAATTCTTCTTTGGGCTTCCTTGTTCATTGTCCAGCTTTCGCATGCATATGAGGCGATTGAAAACACCATGGCTTGGGTCAGACCCACTTTAGTCCTCAGGTGACATCTTTGCTTTTCAACATTTGCCGATTTGCCCAATGCAGTGCATTTTTTGATTTCTTGATTGCTGCTTCCATGGACGTTGATCGTGGATCCAAGTAAAATGAAATCCTTGACAACTTCAGTCTTTTCTCCATTTATCATGATGTTGTTTACTGGTCCAGTTGTGAAGATTTTTGTTTTCTTTATGTTGAGGTGTAATCCACACTGAAGGTTGTGGTCTTTGATCTTCATCAGTAAGTGCTTCAAGTCCTCTTCATTTTCAGCAAGGAAGTTTGTGTCATCTGCATAACACAGGTTGTTAATGAGTCTTTCTCCAATTTTGATGCCGCATTCTTCTTCAGATAGTCCAACTTCTCAGATTATTTGCTAAGCATACAGGTTGAATAAGCATGGTGAAAGGATACAATCCTGACACACACCTTTTCTGACTTTAAATCATGCAGTATCTCCTTGTTCTGTTTGAATGACTGCCTCTTGATCTGTGTACAGTTTCTTCAAGAGCATAATTAAGTATTCTGGAATTGCTGTTCTTTGCAATGTTATCATAATTGTTATGATCCACTCAGTCGAATGCCTTTGCATAGTCGGTAAAACACAGGTAAACATCTTTCTGGTATTCTCTGCTTTCAGCCAGGATCCATCTGGCATCAGCAATGCTATCCCTCATTCCGCGACCTCTTCTGAATCTGACTTGATCTTCTGGCAGTTCCCTGTTGATGTACTGTTTCAGCCACTTTTGAATGATCGTAGCAAAATTTTACTTTTGCATGATATTAATGATGTTCGATAATTTCCACATTCTGTTAGATCCCTTTCTTTGGAATAGGCATAAATATGGATCTCTTTTAGTAGGTTGGCCAGGTAGCTGTCTTCCAAATTTGTTGACATAGACAAGTGAGCACTTCCAGCACTGCATCTGTGTGTTGAAACATCTCAGTTGGTATTCTGTCAATTCCCGAAGGCTGGTTTTTCACCAGTGTTTTCAGTGCAGCTTGGACTTCTTCCTTCAGCACCATCAGTTCTTGATCACATGCTACCTCCTGCAATGGTTGAATTTTGACCAGTTCTTTTTTGGTACAGCGGCTGTGTGTTTTCCTTCCATCTTTTTTTGGTGCTTCCTGTGTTGTTCATAGAATCCTTCACTATTGCAACTTGAGGCTTGATTTTTTTCTACAGTTCTTTCAACAACTATGTAGCATTATGAATTTTTCCTATATAAGGAGAGATTTAAAAATTTTGTAGAATGGAGTCTCTTAAACCCAAGAAAGGTGAATTTATATTCAAAACCTCAAAATTTATTTTTCAGTAAGTGATGAATCTTATAAAGATTTACTGATCTCTTTCACACCAATAAGACCCACACAGGGGCTTATTATCATTGTTTTTAAAATCTGAAATGTTCTATTTCTAAGCCTTCCATGGCTTTCCAACTCCAGCTTAGATAATGCTTCTTATAGAAGGCTATTTCCGACCTGCTAGTTTACATAATAACCTCCTATGTACTCCAGTAGGATTACTTACTTTTTATACTTTCTCTTATCACAGCATAACATACATCAGTTGTATATGTAAATTTTATGTTTGCATTTTATTTTTTGATTTTCTCTCATACCAAACCTCCTACAGGTAATGACTTAAACTTCAGACAAGATATAAGAAAACAATGGCCTGAAGCCATTGGAGAGTAGACAAAAAAATATATTCTGGAGGAGGAGTCAAAACTTGTAAGAAAGGACCAGAGCACAGTGAGTTTCCTGTTTTTATAATTTTTAGCATGAAGGCAAATTAAAGTCAGCACTATATTTAATCTCAGATAGAGATTCTGAGATTTTTCTGGCTTGAAGAACAGAGGACATATTTGGGGGCTACCTTAGCCATGGAAATGATGGAGGGACTCCTGTAATGAAAGATCCAAAGAGGTGAGCTTCAAATTCTGTGCAAAAATGCTGTCCAAGTCTTTGGCTGACCCCTGATCCATACAAGTGCAGGGAAGACTTAAAGCTTCAGAGCTAATGATAAAAGACTAAAGTGAGATTGAGCTGCTGCTGAAGAGAGAGAGTTTGCATATTGGGTGCAACCAGGTTAATTATCTACTTAAACAGAAACATCAATACTCTTTGATGGATTATAAATAGATCCAGATTCTCTACAATATAATATTTACAATATCTGGGATACAATATGAAATTACTTGATATATTGAGAAGCAGTCTCAAGAAATTTAAACTCAAAGAAGTCAAGAAAGTAAGCTAATAATAAATTCAAACATAGAATATTTAATTAGAGAAATAGAAATTTTGAAAAAGAAATAAATGGAAATTCTAGTACTGAAAAAGAAAATAACAAATAAAAATTCTCTAGACAGGTTTAACAGAAGAATGACGATGATAGAGCAAGTAATCAGTGAACTTAAAAATAGATTAGTAGAAATAATGTTATCTGAACATGGAGAGAAATAAAATTGAAGAAAATGAGCAGAGCCTTGAGTATCTGTGAGACAATAACAAAAGGCACAATATATGTGTAATTGGAGAAACAGAAGGAAAAGAGAGAAATTGTCATAAAAAATAATTGAAGTTACGATGAGGAAAATTTCCCAAATTTGGTGAAAGGCATACATTTTCAGATTAAAAATCTTCAAAAGACCTCAAATGTGATAAACACTAAGACCATACTTAAGCACATTATAATCAAACTCCTGAAAATAAAGGCTAAAAAATCTCGAAAACAGAGAATAATGACATTTTACATACAGAGGAAGTAGAAAAATTAATCTATGTTGAAAAAAATCATAACGGTGTTTACCTTTGGAGCTAGGGACAAGGGCTGACTGGGAAGGGACATGAGGAAAGTTTTTAGGTTGACATCATGATAGAAGTCAGTCATCTGTTAAAACAGTCTATACATCATATTATAGGTGTGTAAATTTGTTAAAACAGTAAATGCGTACTTCAGTGTATTTTATTATGGGTATTTAAATCTCACATCAAAAGAAAAAAAAACTAAGCAAAAATTGTAGGCTTACTCTTACTAGCTTTAGAGTCGGTGAGGAAAGGGATCCACTTCTTACTCATCATGATCATCAAGCTTGTGTGTCAACTTGGCTGGACCATGATTCTCAGTGGTTTGGCAGTTATAATGTAGTTTGGTAGTTTTATGATGATGTGATAACCCTCCTGATGGGATCTGCTGTGAGTAGCCAGTCAGTTGAAAGGGAGTTTCCTTGGGGGTGTGGCCTGCATCCAATATAGGTGGTCTTTCTGTCAAAGCTCTTTCTGTCAAGGCTTTTGCTTGCTCTGAATCCTGCAGTTGGCTCCTGTTTGTCTGACCTCCAGTTCTTGGGACTTGAGCCAGCAGTTTACCTGCTGTCTTGCCTGCCCATCTTGGGATTCATCGGTCTTCGAAGCCTGTGAGCCAGAGCTCTGCTGTCTGATCCGCAGATCTTGGGTTTGCCAGCCCCTATGGCTACGCGAATCAGGAGAAGCCTCCGTCCTGACCCACAGACTTGAGATATCCTAGCCTCTACAGCTGTGTGAGCCATTTCCTTATTATAAATTTCACTATATAAGTATTTATACACTTTACTGGATTTGCTTCTCTAGAGAACACAGCTTAAGACAGCCATCACTGTGTCACTTGTGCTCTATACAGTGCATGGTGTAGGGTAGATGTTTAGTAAATTTTTGTTGAGTTATGTTTAATTTCATGTATTCCTTTTTTATCTCTGCTGATCTAATTCAGATGAGTAGACAATGACTAAATTCCTGGAAAATGGAAGAATGAAATAAGAAATCTATAATTATGAGCATTATAGGCTAATGAGAATTTAAAAATAATATACATAGTTGGTCTTGTAATAACATGGTGGTAGTTATTGTTGTTAGTTGCCATTGAGTCGATTTCAACTCATAATGACCCCATGTGTGCAGAGTAGAACTGCTTTACTGAGTTTTCAAGGCTGTAATCTTTGGGAAGCAGATCATAAAGCCTGTCTCACAAGATGTTGGTGTGTGGGTTTGAACTGCCAAGCTTTCAGTTAGCAGTAGAGCATTTAACTATTTGCACCACCAGGGCTCCCCTCAAAAAAAGTGAAGGATGAAAATTATATAGCTGATAAGTGAGAAGCTGTGTCAATCAGGATAGTGGCAAGAAACAATTTATCCAAATCATTCAAATGAAGAGTTTAATGAGTACCTACATATAGAGGTTTGGGTTGTTGTCCTTAGGTGCTGTCAAGTCGGTTCTGACTCACAGTGATCCTGTGAACAACAGAATAAAATGTTGCCTGATCTTTCACCATCCTCACAATCATTGTTATGTTTGAGCCCATTGTCGCAGCCATTGTGTCAATCCATCTCATTAAGGGTCTTCCTCTGTTTTGCTGACCCTCTACTTTACCAAGAAAGAGGTTTGGGTAGGTAAAGGAAATCAAAAAGGAGACAAGGTACTCAGTGACTAGCCATCATGGAAGCCATTACAACCTCATAGGTCTGGAGGGACCAAAGGAAACAATAGTGTCACTGGAACCCAGTGAGAATTGGAAATATGGAGGAGAAGTTGCCTGGTTGACCCTGTAGTAGTGGACATTTGCAACTACTGCCAGAGAGGTGGCATGGAAGAAGGAAAAAATATCCAGTCCCTCTCATTTCCTGCCTCCTTATCTCACTTCTTCTTAATCATTGGGTGAATCCAACTGGATACCATCCTGTAAGGGAGCCAATGAGGTCAATCTCCCAGGTTACAGAGAAAGTGGGAAAAGGGTGGAGAATACAATGGATGTGGGAGGCAGTAACTGGAAATTAACCAGTACTGTAGCTGTACCCATGGAACTCTGGTGGCACAGTGGTTAAGGGCTCAGCTGCTAACCAAAAGGTCGGCAGTTGGAATCTACCAGCCTCTCCTTGGAAACCCTATGGGACAGTTCTACTCTGTCCTATAGGGTTGCTATGAATCGGAATTGACTCGACGGCAATGGGTATGGGTGGCTGTACCCAGATTTGATCCCATGTCCTTATGTCTTCCAGGCCCATGTTCTTTCTTATGCATTATACAGCCTTTCATTTTAGTCATAGAAATTTTAGTAACAATCCTGAGTTTTATTATGGTTAGAGACTTGTTAAACTAGGCACTCTTCATTTCTTTCGTAGCAGTCAGAAAGTCATCACGCAGCTCCTGAATTTAGATGGGAAGTAGGGGGTGGGAATGAACAGCCATCACCTAGGTTAGTTCTTGGATCATTAGCTCAGACACCCCCAGTCATCTTTTATATTCAATATATACTTGTCCCCAGGTTAGTGGACTCTTATAGGACTTTCCCATGAATGAGCTTGAATTACTAATTAAATGCCATAAGGCTAACTGACTGATGGTTACTCTTTAATGTGACATTTTAGAGCACAGAAAAGACAGGGACTAAGATAATTGTGCTCTAGCTAGCTAAATGTAGTGCAGCTAAGAAAAAGGACTAGGGTTCATGGTATGAGTTCAATTATTTCCACCCCAGCAGGTCTTTTAGAAATGTCCTTTAGAACTGCCAGCCCTATCCAATTGTCTTGGCAGCGTGAGACACAGACTTGTTCTCACAAAATGTGAATGAAAATACATTTCCAAATTATATTTTCTTTTCTAAGTGTTCTTTAAACAAGTTAATTAATCTCACTGAGTCTCAACTTCTTGTCTGCACAATGGGGATAATAATAGTATATACCTCATATAATGGTTGTGGGATTAAATAAGTTAATATACATAAAGCATTCACAACAGTACCTGGAAAATAATAAGAATCCAATGAATGTTAGCCATCATCATAATAAACCTTTGCCGGTTCTTTTCTCCAGTCCCTTTATTGAGTCCTTTCAGGAGATCTTCTGAGTTGTAATTTTTTTTATTTTCTCTTAAATTTCAAGTTTGTTACCGGTATTTTCACTTTTGATCAACTATAGGGTGACTTGAATACGAGTCCCTGAATAAAACTTCTCTGAGGAATAAGCTATATGTTTTTGGGTTCATTACAGTATGAAGACCTGTGAAAAGCAGCCTCTCCCTTTGGCATATCTTTTGCTTTTATGTGTTGAATAGGAAACAAGCAGACCTCGAGATTATATCAAGTCCTTAAAAGAGAACCATTGATCAAAACCTTACAATTTCCCCATCCTCCTCTTCCAACTGAATCCTGATTTTTAATTTAGACTTCTTTCTTGTGTAATGAAAGATTCAGATTCAAATTTTGATTCAGCCATTTACCAATAAATGTCCTTGGGGGAATCACATACCTTTCCAAGTCTTAGTTTCCAAATCTGCAAAATAAAGATGATAGTGCCTACCACATATATGTATTTGCTGGCAGTGTGAATGCTTAGCACATATAATAAAGTCTCAGTTAATAGTAATTAAATCTTGAACATCTATTATCTGTAGGTCTGGGGATGGTATTTGACATAGTAATTCCTCTACTGCTTCCAGAGTAGCAGTAAAAAAGGGCAGAAGCAGCAGGGGGATCAAAGTCAGAAGATCTAGGTTCTGGACTCTGCCGACAATTCTGTGTTACCTTGGTCAGTTTAGTTAACCTCTGTGTTTTCGTTTTCAAGTTTGTAAAATTAGGATTGGACTAGAACTGTGCTTTACTGGACAGATTAAGTTGGGAAGTGCTGTATCCCTCTTGGACATTTGCAATGCATATTAGCAGAGTAAAAGCTCTGTGAATTCCTTTAATAGGAAAATTTAACTCTGCTTAATACAGTGTTTCCTTGACTGTACATCCCTTTTCTGAAAATAGTGAATTAACATCTTGCTGAACACTAGTGTTCTTCACAAAATGGGAGTGGGGGTTAAGGCAGGGAGTAGGGTGGATTCTGGAGTAGCTGATATCTGATTCCTTCCTCCTCCTTTGGGAATTCAATGAGTTCATGATTACTCCTTATTATTATAAATTGATGTCCCTATTATGCTTTTATTCTCTACACTTAAGTGATGAGCCATGAGTTCACTTCTTTCCTTCAAGGGAAATGGAGTTAATATGATTGATCACATGGTCCACATGAATTCACAATTTCCTAATGGGAAATGTTACATACGGTAAAGGCATAAGTCTACACTGTATTTGCCCTTTGGAATTACTTTTTCTTCTACTGGTTCTAAAATGTATATTAAGAAGCAAGAAAATTCAATATAGACTCTTACCAATAAGCCCTATTCTTGGAATACATTCTGAATTCATAGTTATAATTAATGTGGTACTTGGATTTTTTATTTTATTATTAGTTATTGTGCGTTAGTTCCTTTTTAGAACTGAGCAGGGCAAACAAGGGCATGATTGGTGTTATGGATTGAATTATGTTCCTCAAAATATATGTTGCAAATCTCTATGCCTGTGGTTATAACCCCATTTGGGAATGGGTTGTCTTTGTTATGCTAATGATGCAGGTTTTGTGTAGTATGTATCTTGAGTCAATCTCTTTTGAGATATAAAAAGAGATTAAACAAGCCAGCATCAGAGAGAGAGATGGGTTAAGATAGATGCCAAGACACATGGAGATTTGCAAGGAACCAGGAAGCAGAAGCTGAAGACACAAGGACCTCCCTTCAGAGCCGACAGAGAGAGGAAGATTTCCCCTAGAGCTGGTGCTCTGAATTCGGACATCTAGCCTCCTAAACTGTGAGAAAATAAAGTTCTATTTGTTAAAGAATTTCACATGGATTTCACCACACCACATCAAAGTGAAATCCATGTGAAATTGTTCGTTATAGATTAATAAGTAAGCACAAGTAAGCACCTACTTACCTTGCTTATTGGGCCATCTGCCCCTGTTAGGGATTATAAATTTGAAAAGAGGCTTTGATTCTGTTGGAAGGTGTCGTGGGGTTGGGAGAGGGACAGATGCCAGCCATACCCAGAAGAAGAATCTTTGATGTGATGAAAAAAATGTGAAATTATTCATTACAGATTAGTAAGCAAGCACAAGTAAGCCCATGCTTACCTTGTTTATTAGATAATCTGCCCCTGACTTCTATTCATTTTCTGATGGATAAAGCTAAGAAAAACCATCTTACCTTTGGAGTTGTTTCATTTGAACCTATGGACCCAGAATTTAAATAATTCTACTACAAGAATAACCTGGCATTGTAGGTCTTAGCTATGAGGAGTAAACGACGAGAGGACATCTCCCTTGTAGTGCTATATTAGTCAGGGTCCTGAAAAAAAATAGATGGCACACACCAGCTAGGTGAGTCAGGAGAGTGTCATAAATAGACTATTTACAAATGTATGGGCAAGGTTTACCAAAATAGACAAAGGTTGGTACAGTACCCTACAGCTAAGGTCTGTAGTGAGTCATTATCAGACCTGAAAGGGGAAGAGGAAGGTATCTTTACCAAATCTGAAAAGTCTGTGACAAGGACATCTCATAGGATCTATGGCCTTTGGGATTCAGTCAAACCAAGGATATCCAGATAAAACATGAGCCAGGGGAGAAAAACTGTGGCCACACTTTCCTTCTGCCTTATACTCTACTGATGAAGGTTGAACAACACCTGAAGCCAGAAAGCAAGAGAGCCTGCTAACTCAATCCGGGTCCCTATTAGGGTGAGAGTGGATCTCAAGAGAAATGGAAAATACTCAGCAGAGGTGCCGAGTAGTCAGGTCACATAATTTAATAACTTCCACAAGAAAGAAAATAGTTGAACCTACAGAACCCAGTCTATCCTGAATGTTAAAATTTTACCTTGGTTCAATTCTCTAGTCAAGCACTACAGTTTATCATTATAATAGTAATAATCATCCCTATTTTATAATGCCACCATGCCACCACTCTTCTTCAGTTTGTTGGACTATGGGGGCTTGAGTATTACTGTGATGCTGAAAGCTACACCACTGGGATTTCAGATACCAGCAGTATCAACCATAGTGGGCAGGTTTCATCAGCGCTTACAGACTAAGACAAACTAGGAAGAAGGAACTTGTGGTCCAATTCTGAAAACAGAGGCCAATGAAAACCTTATGAATAGTGGCAGAACGTTATCTGATATAGTGCCCGAAGATGAGCCCCTTAGGTTGGAAGACAGTCAAAATACGACAGGGGAAGAGCTGCCTCCTTAAAGTAGAGTCAGCCTTAATGACGTGGATGGAGCCAAGCTTTTGGACATTCATTTGCTGATGTGGCATGACTCAAAATGAGAAGAAAGAGCTGCAAACATCCACTAATAATCAGAATATGGACTGTATGAAGTATGAATCAGGGAAAATTGGAAGTTGTCAAAAATGAAATGAAACATAAAGATCAATATCCTAGGTATTAGTGAGCCGAAATGGACTGGCATTGGCCGTTTTGAATTAGACAATCTTATGGTCTACTATACTGGGAATGACAAATTGAAGAGGAATGGCTTTGTATTCATCATCAAAAAGAATATTTCAAGATCTATCCTAAAGTACAATGCTGTCAGTGATAGGATAATCATACCCCTATAAGGAAGACCAGTTAATATGATTTTATTCAAATTTATGAAACAACCACTATTGGCAAAGATGAATAAATTGAAGATTTTTACCAGCTTCTGCAATCTGAAATTGATCAAACATGCCGTCAAGATGCATTGATAATTGCTGGTGATTGGAATACAAAAGTTGAAAACAAAGAAGAAGCATCAATGGTTGGAAAATATGGCCTTAATAGAAATGATGTCAGAGATCACATGATAGAATTTTGCAAGACCAACAACATATTCATTGCAAATATCTTTTTTCAACAACATAAAAGGTGACTATACACGTGGACCTCATGAGATGGAATACACAGGAATCAAACTGACTATATCTGTAGAAAGAGACCATGGAGAAGCTCAATATCATCAGTCAGGACAAGGCCAAGGGCTGGTCACGGAACAGACCATTAATTACTCATACGCAGGTTCAACTTGAAGCTGAAGAAAATTAAAACAAATCCATAAGACCCAAAATATGTCCTTGAGTATATACCACCTGAATATAGAGACAATCTGAAGAACAGATTTGATACACTGAACCCTAATGACAGAAGACCAGAGAAGTTGTGGGATGACATTAAGGAATCATACATGAGGAAAACAAAAGGTCATTAAAAGACAGGAAAGAAAGAAAAGCTCAAAATACAAATGAGAATTTGCATTCCCACCCCAGATGTACTGAATCAGAATCTACATTTTTAACAAGATCCTCAGGTGATTCTTAGGTATAACTTCTTAGAAACTCGTTAGAAATGCAAATTCTCAGCAGAGGTTCAAACCAGAATGAACCAGGGCTTCATCCACTAGCTAGAAGTTCTTCAGGAAAAAAGACCTGGCAATCTGCTACCATAAAGATTACAGCCTAGGAAACCCTATGGGGCAGTTCTACTCTGTCCTATAGACCTCTCTGAGTCCAAATCGACAGGACAGCACACAACAACAATATTTGAGAGGAGCCCCTCATTAATGTGCTCTGCAAATGATTAACGTGCTATCTGTAACCAAAAGGGTGGAGGTCTGAGTCTACCCAGAGGACTTAAGAAGAAAGGCCTGTGATCTACTTCTGAAAAATCAGCCATTGAAAATACTATGGGGCACAATTCTACTCTGACACACATGAGGTTGCTTGCTATGAGTTGGAATCGACTCTATGGTAACTGGTAAGATTTTAGAACCACTGAATGGATATTTATTAAGAGTAAAAAGTCAGAGAAAATGTTGGGTCAAAAGCTGGAAGTCTTAATTAAGAGAAAAAGTTTAGCCTAGGGCCTATGGTTTCCCAAGAAATAATCTGACTTCTCAGCACAGCTTCACCAAAGCAAAGTCATAGAAGCTTCATAGATACATCCAAACTCCCTGAGGGACTGAATTACTGGTTTGAAGGCTGGGGACCATGGTTTTGGGGCACATTTAGCTTAACTGGCATAACATAGTTTATTAAGAAAATGTTCTACATTCTACTTTGGTGAGTAGCTTCTGGGGTCTTAAAAGCTTGTGAGCAGCCATCTAAGATGCTCCGCTGGTCCCACCCCATCTGGAGCAAGGGAAAATGAAGAAAACCAAAGAAATAAGGGAAAGTTTAGTCCAAAGGACTAATGGCCCACAAGTACCATAGCCTCTACCGGACTGAGTCCAGCACAGCTAGACGGTGCCCGGCTACCACCACCAACTGCTCTGACAGGGATCACAATAGAGGGTCCCGGATAGATCTGGAGAAAAATGTAGAACAAAATTCTAACTCACAAAAAGAGGCCAGTCTTACTGGCCTGACAGAGACTGGAGAAAGCCCGAGAGTACGGCCCCTAGACACACTTTTAGCTCAGTATTGAAGTCACTCATGAAGTTCACCCTTCAGCGGAAGATTAGACAGGCTCATAAAACAAACAATAATATGTGTTGCCCAACCATGTATATGAGACTAAAAGGGCACACCAGCCCAGGGGCAAGGACGAGAAGGCAGGAGGGGACAGGAAACCTGGATGAATGGAAATGGGGAACCCTAGTTCGAGAAGGGGAGAGTGTTGACACATCGTAGGGTTGGCAACCAATGTCACAAAACAATATGAGTACTAATTGTTTAATGTGAAACTAATTTGCTCTGTAAACTTTCATCTAAAGTACAATTAAAAAAAAAAAAAAAAGAAATAATCTGACTTCTAATCCTAATTTTAGAGTGACAGAGAATGTCTGTAGGTACACCAAAATTGTTATTCTCCTTTATATGATCTCAGCTGACTGCTGAGTTATTGTTCCTCTAGGGTATAGAGTTTAAGAACCCACCTGCAGTACACTTGACATAACCATGGAAAAAAAGAAAGCAATAATTTCTTGCATTCCAGAGAATGGAAGGCTTCCAAGTCTCATCACCCATGGTCTTGAGCTCTGTTCCTGGCATCTCTTCTTTCCTTAAAGTACGAATTATAGGGGAAAAAAAAAATCTTTTCACACTGTTTAGGCCATTGCTTACCTAATGGGACATATAATGTGATGAAATTGCCACCTGGTGGTTGAGATATGGGACAGTTCTCAAGGGTATAATTATACAGGCTGTTATTTAATATTTTAACTGTACCTACTCTAAAGTCATGCCTCTGGAGTTAATGTTATGATAAGTTGTAGATTGGAACTGAGATTTTTGACACATTTGAAATGGCAGAACAACAAATGACTAGAATTTGGGGGAAAAACCTAGCCATTTGATTTAAAGAAAAATTAATCATAGATGCAGACATTCAGCATATAGAATAAAACGTGACTAAAGTATAAAAGACAAGGACAGTAAAATAAAAGCCTAGGGTTCAAACATTTGGCACATACATTCATTTGGAAAATGGAACAGAAAGGAAAGTGTTCTGTTCTCTGAAATATGAAAATAATATCATATGTAGAAATGAGGTGAGATTAATGCAAAGTTAAATATTTCCTTACAGGAAAATAAAAGCAAAAAACCAAACTCATTGCCATGGAGTTGATTCCAACTCGTAGCGACCCTATATACAAGAATGCGTGTGTGACACACACACACACACACACACACACATATGTATTTATATATATAACTCGGCCAAAAACCAAACCTGTTGCCCTCAAGTCAATTCTGACTCATAGCAACCCCACAGGACAGAGTAGAACTGCCCCATAGTGTTTTCAAGGAGCAGCTGGTGGACTCGAACTGCCAACCTTTTGGTTACCAGCCGAGCTCTTAACCGTTGCGCCACCAGGGCTCCATATATATATATATAAATTACTAGAAATTTTTTTAGGGTGACTTGGGAATTTTAAAAGCAGTCTCTCCTGGAGCAGTGATGAAGTGCTAGTGTTAGCATAAAATAGGCTTTGTTGCAAGAAACAAGTTAACTTTTAAATATCAATGACATAACAACAAAACAATAACAACAACAAAGATTTTTTTCTTTTTCATTTTATGGGTTGGTTGGGAGTGCTTTAATACACAGTTACTCAAAGACACAGATTGATGAGATGCTCTGACAAGTTGTGGTTTCACCATTTGAATGTGAACTTCAGTGTTGCCCGAGCAAAGTCAGAGAATATACACTGGCTCTTAGATGCTCTGGCTTGAAAGTGATCCACATCACTTCCACTTTTGGTCTGTTAACTTGACCTCATCACATGGCCATACTTAACTGTGAGAAACCTTGGAAATATGGGGTTGTTGTTGTTAGGTACCACTGAGTCTATTCTGACTAATAGCGACCTTACGTACAACAGAATGAAACACTGCCTGATCCTGTGCCATCCTCACAATTGTTATGGAGTCCATTGTTGCATCCGCTATGTCAATCTATCTCACTGAGAATCTTCCTCTTTTTAGCTGACTCTCTGTTTACCGAGCATGTTGTTCTTCTCCAGGGACTGGTCCCTCCTGATAAGATGTGCAAAGTATGTGATGCAAAATTTTGCATCCTCCCTTCTAAAGCACATTCAGGTTGTACTTCTCCCAAGACAGATTTGTTCATTCTTCCGGTAGTCCATAGTATATTCAATACTCTTTGCCAACACCATAATTCAAAGGCATCATTTCTTTTTCTGCCTTCCCGATTCATTGTCCAGCTTTCCCATGCATATGAGATGATTGAAAACACCATGGCTTGGGTCAGGGGCACCATAGCCCTCAAAGTGACATCTTTGTTTATTACCACTTTTAAAAAGATCTTTTACAGATTTACCCAATGAAATACACTGTTTCATTTCTTGACTGATGCTTCTATGATCATTGATTGGATGCAAGTAAAATGAAATCCTTGACAACTTCCATCTTTTCTCCGTTTATCATGATGTTGCTTATTGGTTGAGTCGTGAGGATTTTTGTTGTCTTTATGTTGAGGTGTGACCCATACTGAAGACGGTGGTCTGCTCTTCATCAGTAAGTGCTTCAAGTCCTCTTCACTGCCAGCAGGCAAGGTTATGTTATCTGCGTATCACAGGTTTTTAATGAGTATCCCTCCAATTCTGATGCTGTGTTCTTCATATAATCTAGCTTCTTGGATTATTTGCTCAGCATATAGATTGAGTAAGCATGGTGAAAGGATACAACCCTGATGTACACCTTTCCTGAATTTAAACCACACAGAATCCCCTTGTTCTATTCAAACGACTGCCTCTTGGTCTAAGTATAGGTTCCCCATGAGCACAATTAAGTGTGCTGGACTTCTTATTCTTCCAAATGTTATCCATAATTTGTTATGATCCACACAGTTGAATGCCTTCACATAGTCAATAAAACACAGGTAAACATCTTTCTGATATTCTCTGCTTTCAGCCAATATCATCTGACGTCAGCAATGCTATCCCTCGTTGCATGACCTCTTCTGGATCTGCCTTGAATTTCTGGCAGTTCCCTGGCGATGTACTGCTGCAACTGTTTTTGAATTATCTTCTGCAAAATTTTACTTGTGTGTGATAGTAATAATATTGTTAGATAATTTCTGTATTCTGTTGGATCACCTTTCTTTGGAATGGGCACAAATATGGATCCCTTTCAGTCAGTTGGCCAAGTAGCTGCCTTTCAAATTTCTTGGCATAGACAAGTGAGCATCTCCAGTGCTGCATCTATTTGTTGAAACATTTCAATTGGTATTCCATCAATTCCTGGAGTCTTGTTTTGTGCCAGTGCCTTCAGTGCAGCTTGAACCTCTTCCTTCAGTACCATGGGTTCTTGATCATATGCTACCTCTTAAAATCACTGAATGTCAACCAGTTCTTTTTGGTGCAGTGATTCTGTGTATTCCTTCTATCTTTTTTGGTGCTTCCTGCATCGTTCAATAGTTTGCCCATAGAATCCTTCAATATTGTGAATCAAGGGTTGATTTTTTTCTTCAGTTCTTTCAGCCTGAGAAGTGTTGAGTGCTTTCTTCCCTTTTGGTTTTCTAACTCCTAGTCTTTACACATTTCATTATTTCATTTTGTTTTCTCAAGCTACCCTTTGAGATCTGTTCAGCTCTTTTTCTTCATCATTTATTTCATTTGCT
Source organism: Dugong dugon (assembly GCA_030035585.1). NCBI lineage: Eukaryota > Metazoa > Chordata > Mammalia > Sirenia > Dugongidae > Dugong > Dugong dugon. The sequence goes on from CM057472.1 coordinate 90,865,803, forward strand.
TTAGCTATTCTATGTTCAAAGCAAGTTTCAGAGTCTCTTCTGGCATCTATGGTCATCTTTTCTTTCCTTCCTGCCTTTTTAATAACCTTTTGCTTTCTTTATGTATGATGTCTTTGATGTCATTCCACAACTCATCTGGTCTTCAGTCATTTGTGTTTAATGCTTCAAATCTATTTTGAGATGGTCTCTAAATTCAGGTGGGATATACTCAAGGTCATACTTTGGCTCTGATGGACTTGTTTTAAATTTCTTCAGCTCCAACTTGAACTTGCTTATGAGAAATTGATAATCTCTCCTAAAGTTGGCCCCTGGCCTTGTTCTGACTGATGACACTGAGCTTCTCCATCGTCTCTTTCCACAGATGTAGTCGATTTGATTCCTGTGTTTTCCGTCTTATGAGGTCCATGTGTGTAGTTGTCCTTATGTGGTCAAAAAAAGTATTTCTAATGAATATGTTGTTGGTCTTGCAAAATTCTATCAGACGATCTCTGGACATCTTTTCTATCACCAAGGCCATATTTTCCAACTACCAATCCTTCTTCTTTGTTTCCAACTTTTGCATTTCAATCACCAGTAATTATCAATTCATCTTGATTGCATGTGTGATTAATTTCAGACTGCAGAAGTTGGTAAAAATTTTGAATTTCCTCATCTTTGGCCTCAGTGGTTGGTGTATAAATTTGAATAATAGTTGTAGTAACTGACCTTTCTTGTAGGCATATGGATATTATCCTGTTACTGACTGCATTGTACTTCAGGAGAGATCATCAGATGTTCTTTTTGACAATGAATCTGATGCTCCTCCTCTTCAATATGTCATTCCTGGCATCACAGACCATATGATCATCTGATTAAAAATGGTCAATACAAGCCTATTTCAGCTCACCAATGCCTAGGATATCGATCTTCAAGCATTCCATTTCATTTCTGGCAACTTTCAGTTTTCCTAGATTTGTACTTAGTACATTCTACTTTCTGATTATTAATGGATGTTTGCAGCTGCTTCTTCTCATTTTTAGTTGTGCCACATCAACAAATGAAGGTCCTGAAAGCTTTACTCCATCCATGTCACGAAGGTCACCTCTACTTTGAGGAGGCAGCTCTTCCTCAGTTGTATTCTGAGTGCCTTCCAACCTGAGGGGCTTATCTTCCAGCACTAAATCAGACAATGTTGCACTGCTATTCATAACTTTTCACTGGTCAAATGTTTTAGAAGTAGATCACTTGGCCCTTCTTACTAGTCTTAGTCTGGAAACGCCACTAAAACCTGTCCACCATAGGGTGACCCTGAAATACAGGTGGCATAGCTTCCAGCATCACAGCAATATGCAAGCCACCACAGTACAAGAAACTTCCGAGGAGTTGTGAAAATATGGGGTAGCAACTGAAATTTTGTGAGTAGCAAATATCTTGGTCTAATTAATGTAGTTATGTAAGTAGACCTTAGGACAAACTAAAGATAATCAGAGAATAAGAATACGAAAGACAAATATTTCAATGGGAACATCACCCATGAATTTTATGATCTGCTTGCAGGCCACATAGTAGTTCGATTATACATTCTGATAGCCTTCTGGGACTCCAGGTCAAAAGCCTCAATTCTCATAGTAGAATGTGCACGTTATCATTGAGTCCTCTGTTAACGAGAGCATATGAATATTCTTTCCACAGCTGTTATCCAGCTTTTACCAAAACACTGAGATAAAAATGATGTTAAAGGGCTCATAAGGGAATTTATTTCCAATTATTTATCCGTGACTAAATAAATTTTTGGAATAAAATTAGATTAACAGAAAATGCTATTCCTAGATCTTCTTATCCTAGCCTTTTAAAGAAATATCTTTGGTGAGTTAAAATTTAATATAACACCATCTACATTTATCAAGAATCAGTAGAATACCCTGCATAGCACTACTCTAAATGCTTGAATGCCCTCTGCACAAAGACCCATGGATACCATCCTCTTAGGGATTATAGTGGAACAGAGTGGAGCAGATGTAGGCATTGGAACTGGTTAGCTTTAGATATGAACCCTGAATCTGGCACTTCTTGCCATAATGACCCTCATTCAATCACTTCACTCCTTTCCTTTTCGTTACCCCACTATAGAGGTTTAAATTGAATTCTAGTAGAGCCTACTGGTTAACAGTACTCTGAGTTCATGCTGAGCTGTAATACCAGTTCAGCCACTTTCTAGCTATGTGGTCTTGGGAAAATCACTTGACACTTCTGTGCTTCAATTTACTCACCTGTAAAATGGGGGAAATAATAGTATCTATATCAAAAGCTGTTGTGAAGATTAAATTGGTTAATACATGTAAAGCCTTTAAAACAGTACCTGACACAGAATAAGTACTATATTAGTGCTGGCTATTGTTATGATTAAATTAGATAATGTTTATACAGAACCTTCCATATAGTAAGTGCCTTGTAATTTAGAAACACAAAAAGTTAGTAATTAATGAAGGTATCTGCTCCTTTATTATCAAATAATAACAATGTAAACCTTTGTACTTTTTCCCCCTTTGCTTTGGCTACTAGGAAACTTGGAGCTAGATTTATTGCTCAGTGATACTATCTGCACATCCCTACATTGTTAGGTTTATCTGCATATGATATAAAATGCTGCAATTCTCTTTTGAGAGTAGGCAGGATACACACACACACACACATCTATTTTAGGTAGTAAAAATGTAGAAAGATTGAAATTTTTTTTTCTTATAAGACGATTTTTTTTTCTTTTTTGTAAAGGCAAGTGTTGTTGTTGTTAGGTGCTGTCAAGTTGGTTCTGACTCATAGCGACACTATGTACAACACAATCAAACACTGCCCGGTCCTGCATCATCCTCGCAATCACTTGCTATGTTTGAGCCCATTGTTGCAGCCACTGTATGAACACATCTCATTGAGGGTATTTCTCTTTTTTGCTGACCGTCTACTTTACCAAGCATGATGTCCTTCTCCAGGGACTTGTCCCTCCTAATAACATGTCCAAAGTACTTGAGATGAAGTTTCACCATCCTTGCTTCCAGGGAGCATTCTGGCTATACTTCTTCCAAGACAGATTTCTTTGTTCTCTATCCAACTCTATAACCTGTGTGGGAGTTGAACATTCTTCCAGGAGTTAGCAGCCAACTGAAATACTACTTAAAATAATACCTATGACTTAAATAACTAAAGATCTTCCTAAATTCTCTACAGATGATTATTAATGTTCAATGACTCCATTTACCCCTACTGAAACCATGTCCCTCCTACCATGCCCTGTATCAGTCAGTGATTAGCAAGTAGCTTGTGCACTCTAAGCTCTGCTCTCCCAGAGAAATACTTGTGAATAAATACCCAGCCCATGATGTACAGAATGGAGAAGTGGAACTTGAGGAGTTTATTTCCGACCTCTCCTGGTTTCGTTTGGACTTGCTTGCTTCTTCTTCTTCTTCTTCTTGAGGAGGCACAGTTCCAGGAAGATACAAGACTGTTGGAAAGAGTTCAGTGAAATGAAAGAAAATACGATCTGTGGCAGGTTAGAGGTATTGAGTTCTTAGGAACTGTCTGAAGCCACGTATATAATACACTTGAGTAAATGACAAGACAATGGTGAAGGATAATTGCTCAAAGTTTGTGGTGGGTGTAAACACCGAGAAAGTAGAAGAAATGGAAAAGAGGATTTCAGATAGCATGGCTGCGAGCAGTTGAAAGAAAGAAAGCTCTCTCTACAGAACTCCAAGTACTTATGGTTTATACCATCTTTTCTGGAAATAGTCGTTTTTATTACTCAGGACCTTTCCTATATGGTTTTGTATTACTGCCCAACCTTTTACCTGTATATGTCTTATCTCCACAGTATAATCATAAGTTACTGGATGGCAGGGACCACATCTATCTTTCTTTGTCTCCCTGTCAGTGAACAAATCACATGGTTCTAATTCTAGCTCTACTAGTCACTAATGACACAAACTAGGACAAGTTACTTGCCTTTTCTAGGCCATAATTTCTTCTGCTAAATGGGGTAATGATATCCACACCACAGAGTTTTAGGGAAGTTTAATGACATGTAAAATGCTTGAACACATTAAGCAAGATGTAATGCCAGTTTTGTTATCTTTCCCTCTCATAGTGGTTCACTCAGTTCCTGGCCTATAGTAAGTATAATATTGCACTGTTACAGTGCAGGTTAGCACAATATTTTTTATGCAAATATATAGTATACATATATACTCTACATATATAGATATACTATAGTGGTATAAATAAAGTAAAATATATATAGTTATTCACTTATAAGCTTTTACAACTTGCCAAAACTTTTGAAATCTTGTTTTGAAATTTATGTATGTATGTGTTATGTACATATTATATGTGCGTGTATGTATTTAATATATAGTTGGAGCATAAAATGATGGAATTTACCTGAACATTGCCCACCTTGGAGAGGTCCTGAGTAAATTCACCAGGTCTATGCACCAACCTCATGCTCCAGGATTTCTCTATATGTAAATAAGCTCATTTGGCTGTGACCCACAGATCCCTGGTGTCAGAAAAGCACAGTCCCTTGGATTGTCCAAAGATGGTCTAGGTCAAGTTGAACAAACAGACTATGCTCTCTTTAATTGGGAAGGCTACAAAGAGCTTGGGTGTTGTGACCTAATATAGGTTTTCCATTTCTAATCATCGTTCTATGAAATCTTTCCTGATTACAGAATCTGAATTCAGAGAGAACACTCAACTATCAGTAATCCCTTTTAAGCTCTCTACAGACCTGGGCACCACTTTTCTCTTTAAGTACTGTCTGTTCTGTGAGGGGAATAAAGCAGCAAAGAGAAAGAGGGTAGGTAGCTGGTTAGCATGTGGTGTGGAGAAGTAGATCAGTCAGGCTTGTGCCAGCGTCTTAATCAGAGGCCTGGGGTTTGCTGCGGTGGTTGAGTGCTACCTCCTTGCCAATGGCATCTTCTGTTTAGAGATGTTATTGACTGATCCTCTCCCCTTCTCTTCTGGGAGAATTTCTGACTGCAAGGCGATGTCAGAAGGGCAAAGGGAAGGGTGATTTGCTAACAGTGAGTGGGATTTGGAGCAAAAATCTAATTTCCCAAGCAGCAGATGCAGTGCCACTCAATGGTGATGACTGGGGATATATGAGACAGAAATGATGAGCCAAGGATGCCAGCAGAAGGGTTAAGGAGTGTGATTCAGTGAGTAGATCAGAAGTGGATTCAGTTTAGAGAAGATGGCACTGGTCTGTAGGGGGCCATGCTGAGTGCATTAACAGTGCACGGAAAAAACAGGAGATAGTTGCAGGTTAAAATGATTTTTCTGGAGAAAGGTAAAATCTGGAAATCAGGCAGGGACCTAAAGTGTAATGGATCTATTTGCAGCCTCGCCATAACAATCAATATTTTTATGTAGACACTGGTGAGCAGATAAGAACATCAGTAGCGACTGAGACCCATCACAGAAGAAATTTAAACTATTGTGAGCGCAGAGTTGGGGGTGGAAAATAGAGAACTTAATTATTCTTGATTCAGAGTTTGCTATGAGGATGAATAATTGAATACAATCAAGAATGTTTTTTCTTCAAGCTAGAGACGTATGTTGGCGGAAAGACACAGTGGGAGACTCAGATCAATTTGGATTACAAATGAGAAGGTAACATAATTTTGTATATTGAATGCTGATGAAAATCAGGAATAATTCTTCACTGCTTGACTGTTGTTAAGCAATTCAGAGGCGGATATACAAAATGAAGCAAACTTAAACTCCAGATGCTATAAGGTAGCAAGCTGTAATAAAAATAAAAACGATATTCAAGTTTCAGGTTCAAATTTTAGCTCAATCATATATCAACTGTGTTACTTTGGTTGAGTTCCTTATTTTTTTATGAAATTTTTTTCCATGTAATATTGGGGTAATTTATGCATTATTCTTCCTCTCTGACTCCCCCCAAATCCATGTCCATTCCCCAGCATTCTCTGCCCTGTTCTGTGCTGGAGAGACTGACCCCCGTGATTGCATTTCCTGCTTCCTATGCTGGCTGACCTCAGGTTGGGATCAGCCAATGGGAAGTACCAGCAGGGAGAGAGAGAAGTCCAGGTGTTTCTTCCCTACTCCCTACTGGCTTTGGTACCACATCTCTGGTAGCAGCTTTTTCCCTTCCTGACTAGAGCTGTTACCGGATAGACCCTTCTCTATGGTTCTTATTTTCAATAACACTGTTTTCTCTCCTTGTCCATCAGCTCTGGGGACAGTGGGTAAAGGCTTTCCATTGTTGCTCATTTCTGAGTACCTCCCATCCATTGTTTGTTCCCTTAACTCTGTCTAAGGAGCCCTGGTGTCCCAGTGGTTAAGTGCTCAGCTGCTAATCCTAAGGTTGGTGGTTCAAACCTACCATCTGCTCCATGGGAGAAAAGACCTAGTGATCTGCTCAAGTAAAGATTGAGGCAGTTCTAGTCTGTCCTATAGGGTTGCTATGAGTCAAAAGCACTGTGCAGGGGTTAAGCACTCGGCTGCTAAGTGAAAGGTTAACAATCCAAACCCATCCAGTTGCTCCTTAGGAAAAAGGCCTGGTGATCTGCTCCTGTAAATATTACAGCCTAGAAAACTCTATGGGGACGGTTCTACTCTGTCACATGGGGTTGTTATGAGTTGAAAATTGACTTGATGGCACATAGCAATTCCTGGAACCTCTGAATGTTATATTATGTGGCAAAAGAGGTTTTGCAGATGAAATCAAGTAAGGGAAACCTTGAGATAGGGAAATTATCCGTGAGTACTATAAATGCCATTACACGTGTCCTTATAAAAAGGAAGCCAAGGGAAATCTGATGCAGAATAAGAAGGCAATGTGAATACTGAAGCAAGATGCTACTCTGCTGGCTTTGAAGATGGAGGATGGGGTCAAGAGCCAATGCAAGGAATGTACTCTAGAAGCTAGAAAAGGCAAGGAAATGGATTCTTCCCTAGAACCTCCAGAGGGAGTGAAATTAATTTTGGACTTCTGACCTCCAGAACTGTAAGTGAATAAATGTGTATCAGTTTAAATCTCCAAGTTTGCGGAATTTTTTACAGCAGCCATAGGAAACTTTCAGTGAATATTCCAAGGTTCATGGCTTAGCTTTCAGGTTGCAGACTCAGAACGAGCTCTCAATGACCATATCAAAACGAACCCTCCAAAGAAGCACTCACATGAACAAAGATATGAGACTAGTGCATAAAATCACAATGATAATTCAAGTTACCATGAGAAATATAACTCTCCCATTGACTGGAAGACATATCAAATTGACCAGTCAATTTTCCCTATATTGTCAGACAGACTTGGAAAACCAATCCATAATCAGGATGCCAGTATACTGGTTTATAATTTACAAATAAAATTCTGCCACATAGATGAGACCCTTAAATGTTTCCATGAGCAACCTATTTCCCCCTGTCAGTAGACAAATTGGGAAAGACAAATCCTAACTGAAGGTTGTCTGTGGACACTGAATCTAAACAAGGGCAGTTAGATTAACTACTTGCTGAATGGCAGCAGGATAAGCTATCCTGAGACATGCCTTTAGGACCAAAAAAAAAAAAAAAAAAAAAAAAAAATCAAACCAGTCGCCATTGAGTCTACTCCAACAAGGCTATGACTTTTTGGAAGCAGATTTCCAGGCATTTCTTCTGAGGTGTCTCTGGGTGGTTTTGAATAGCCAACCTTTCAGTTAGTAGTTGAACACATCATCCAGGGACTCCATTCCTATAGGGCTACAGCATTTGAATTCCTTTCAATAAAACCTAATAACTACTCCCCCTTTAGAGAATTTCTTGCCAATGGGCTCAGTAGAGCTGTGCTTGTTTTCCAGGGATCCCTCTCTTCTAGGCAAAACCTGGATGGTCACTGCCAAATTTCTCTCTGGGATTCTTCTTTCTCACATGGGTGACCACCACTACCCCCACCTTTGTGGGGTGTACAGATGATTTTGTTCCAGCTAGAATCAGCTCTTGCTGGTCTAGGATCCATCTTTAATGTGGCACTGCTTATCTCATTATGTCCTGATATAATAATAAATGGGTAATCTTCTTTTCTTTTTTTTTCAAGTCATGGCAGAAGGATATATTTTGACATTTTTCCATAAATTGATAGAAAATTTTGTGAGGATCACAGGAAATAGTGTATATTAAGGAGTTAGTTCTGTTCCATGCAGAAGGCAACCAATGAACATCATTTCTCCTGCCTGTATTCCCCAAATGTCTGGAGTAAGGTGTGGTGTAAGGACAAGTCAGAAGGTTACAATTTAGAATGAGAACATGAGAACCTGTCATCTGCTGACAGTCTAAAACATCTCAGGGAAGCAGAAAATCCAGCATTTAGAACTCTGTTTCTTTCTTCTTTTGATGAAACATATATTGTTCATGAAAGAAATCTATTTTTTTTTTTTTTTTCTATTTCACTCTGATCTAGCTACAGAGATACTTTCAGGCAGGGGCAAGATTTCATTATCGCAGAGACTTATGAAATTCTCAGCAGGCAAACACATCTTTAAAAGACAATATCTCCATTTTACATGTTGAGGTATTGTAGAAAGAGAAAACCCAGTGATAAATGTATTTCACTTAATTCAAAGGTTTGTAGATCAAAGTTTTGTATAATGAACTACCTTTTCCTCATTTGTTTATAATTTCTGAAATATACTCCCACCCAAGTTGGCCCCTGGAGAACAAAATAATTTATTTTAAAATTATGTAATTAACCAAATCCGAATAATTTAGCAGCAAAATACTCTCATAAACTGTCATATACAGTACTATGCTTAGTACATAGTATAACAGAAGGAAATAAGCTTATATTTCAGACCCTGACAGACCTGGCCCTAAATGCTGCTTCATTATAAAATTCTTTATCTCTAAAATGGGACTGGTAAATAAAATAATGTAGGGAAATAACCTGGTTCATCATCAGGTATTTGTTAACCAACACAAGAATATCAACTGCCGTTTATTGATAATGATAATGATGCTGATAAACTCAATGATGTATAGAACCAGAGTGATGTATGGGAAGTGACAGTGATATATGTTGTTGTTGTTTTTAGGTGTCATCAAGTTGGTTCCAACTCATAACGACCCTATGTACAATAGAATGAAATATTGCCTGGTAGTGTGCCATCCTCACAATTGTTATGCTTAAGCCCATTGTTGCAGCCACTGTGTCAATCCATCTCATTAAGGGTCTTCTTCTTTTTCACTGACCCTCTACTGTACGGAGCACAATGTCCTTCACCAGGCACTAGACCCTCCTGATAATATGTCCAAAACACGTGAGACAAAGTCTCGCCATCTGTACTTCTAGTGAGCAGTCTGACTGTATTTCTTCCAAGACAGATTTGTTCATTCTTCTGACAATCCATGGTATATTCATATTCTTCACCAACACCATAATTCAAAGGCATTGATTCTTCTTCAGTGATATATGGGAAGAGGAAAAAAAAAAGTTTTTATGGAAAATTACACAATTTTTTCCCCCATTTAAAAAAATTACCAGCACTTAAATAATCTTTTGCCTTGTATCTTGTACCCACTATTTCTTGATCTTTAGTAGATGTGGTAAATCCAGCTGTAATAGAAATACTGTGTTGTGCACTGATACTTACAATAAAGAAGTAATTTTTTTTTTTTTTTTTTAAGGAGTCAGACAGGAAGAAAATGCATTCTAGCATCATGGCAAATTGGAGGCACTATTCCAAGTTTTATATCAAAACACCTGGTGGTGAGCTAAGTCACTGTTTGATGTTGCTTAGCTACAGGAAATGGAGACAATGCCTCTGGGGCAGGTAGGAATGTTTTGTTACCCAAAACCCTAGAATTTTTGGAAAATAGTTAATGGAAACCTTCCTCCACCTGAGTATCTGTAGCTCCTTCAGTACAACAGCTATTATCATATTGCTTTCCTATAGTATTTTATATAATCCCTTCAGAACAGAGTAAAGCCTGTTGGATAGATATGATCATATTGTTGTTATGTCCTCTCCCTTTTTATTTTGTTATATTTTGTTTTGTTTAACAGCTGAGGAAACAGAAGCTAAAATTAAAAATAGATAATATTCCAAGTTTATTTAGTTGAACTCTGGATAAGAGTTTCCTCTCCCTAGAAAAAGACCTGGTCTGATTTTTTTTGGGCGAGTGGGTAAAGTAGGTGGGTCAAGGAAGTAGGCAATGGCTGAGAATATTAGACTGGCACTTTTGTAACATAGACCAAGATCTATGGTCCAATTAAATTAAATTAAAGTTCCTTTCGGTGTCTAGAATTAGTTTCTTTATGCTACAATAAATGTCACCAGCTGCACAAAGTATTGAGATACCTTGTGCTATGTTACCACATGATGCCACCCTCTGATATTGGGGATAGGAGGGTCATGAACTCCAGATGATTTTCCTGCTCACTTGCTAGTGTTAAAGTGTAGACACCCTGGGGAGTCTGGGAAGTCATTAAAATGGTGGCTATTATTCTTACTGAAGAGCGACCATAACCAAGTAAGCTTGAAAATTATAAACTCAAAAGTGGATTGAAACTAACAGAGTAGCATCTTACATAGAAAATGTGAAAGAAAAAAAAAAAAAAAGATAGTTTGCTTCCCATTGCATGTAGTGTGATTGTTTTATGCATTTACCTACAATTCAAGTTCTTAGACAAAATTTTTGTTTGTTTGCTTGTTTTGTGTTTTAATCTCCACCTCTCACTCTAAACATCCATCATCTTTACTGTTGCTTTTTTCTCCATCTCCAGAAACCTCTTAGCTGTGAAACCTGCATGGGTGATAGCAATAGAAACTCTACAGAGGTTAAGACCTCAGCTCTGGAGTTAGACAGGTTTGGCTTTGAAATCTAGTCTGGCTATTTCTGAGCGTTGTGACCTTTGACAAGTTACTGGGCTTCAGTTTCCTCATCTACTAAATGGAAATAAAAGTAGAACCCATTTCATGGGATTATTATGATGAATATTCATTAAAAACCCATTGCTGTCGTGTTGATTGCTACTCATAGTGACCCTACAGGACAGAGTAGAACTGCCCCATAGGGTTTCCAAGGCTGTAATCTTTACAGAAGCAGACTGCTGTATCTTCCTCCTGCTGAATGACTGATGGATTTGAACTGCTGACCTTTCAGTTAGCAGCCTGAGGCTTAACCACTATACCACCAGGGCTCCTTGAATGTTCATTACTGAGTGTAAAAATTAGAGCAGTGAGCCTGGCACATAGTAAGCACTCAATAAATGATATGTTTGCTGCTGCTGTCGCTGCTGCCAATGTTAATGGAAGTTTGCATTGATAACCAAGTGCCTTTTAGGTTTAAGTGCTTTTAGAATCTTCTCTCTTCTTTGTTCATTCATCCACTAACTTATTTATTAGTTCAACATATGTTTTTGATTATTTACTCTTGCAGAAAGTCTTATGAGACATCGAACTGACAAATTTCAGGAAACTCATCAGGAAGAGAACAAGAAAGGCTGATCTAAAAATGGATAATAAGTGTTTCCTTCTTGTTTTTCTCTGAAAAGAAATCATTGAATTTAACAACAAGGACAACAAAAAGTACTTGCTGTGAATTGTATTACATCCCACTAGAAATATACAAAGCTGTATACAAAACTGTTGCTGTGTGAACTGTATTATATGGATTTCTTTGGATTAATAGGATTTTTTTTTCTAATTCTTCCTGATTCTCTGTGACAACACGAATGAAAAGCTGTTTTCATTTTATTTTTGGACAAGATAGCTTGTCTTAGGGTCTGATAATGAAGAGTATGAGTGTGTTGTTTACTAAGCTAGCATTCACATTGGACCTCATAAGTATACCCAAACATGAGACTTAAATTGAAAACTAAAGGGGTAAAGAAGCCTGAACCCCACAAAGTAACTCACCAAGGAAGCTCCTTCTATGCTCTGAGATCCCTAAAAGAGGACTCTGAAAGTTTGGAGACAGATTTTGTCCAAAAGACACATCTACTTAGAACATACCTCCTTCATTAGCTTCATTTAGTTTAGGCTGAACTTTCAAATGAACTCATTACCATGAGCAAGGTAGAAATGGCAAGGTAACCAGCACCCTAACACAGTAACTAGGCTCTAAACCAAGGCTGTTTTCAATGTGATCTTTCATTTCCCCTAAAATTGCCTTTCTCTAATTTATGCTAATCTGCCTATTATTGATAGTTCCATTATGCTACACGTCTAATGACTTTTCCTTGGGGGAAGAGAAGTTTACTTGATATTTGGAATATTCCTTAGCAGAACAAATTGAATAAAAAAGAGCATCATAATTAGAAGAAACACTTCTTAGGCTTTCCCACCATTCTTTCTAGCCAAATCCTAACCATCTCTTAAAGTATACCTCAGCTTCTATCTCTTCCATCAACTGGCTCTGACTGCTTCAGTCCAATGATTATATTCTTGCTCCTATTATTCATTTGACTCAATTAGTACTTATTATTCCATTCTACCCTGTGGTAAATTATTTCTATAGATTGATGCGTTAGATCCTTAACTGGGTTGTAAACCCTTTGAGGTTAGGGACATGACTTATTCTTCATTGTTTTCTCATGGTCCTGAGCATTATTCTCTTTGCCAACAGTAAATTTTAATGGTAATCACGTTGATCCTATTATTGCTGTTTTATAGTTATATAATTTGTAGGATTTTACAAATATTTCTAAAAACATTATCTCTATGGATTTCTCCAACTACCTCATGAGTGAGGAGTCTTGAGTCTAATTTTACTTATGAGAAAATGGAATTAAATGAAGATTTAAGTGACTTCTCAAAAGTCAAACAGTTAGAAAATATTAGGGTTAAGATTTGTACCCGGGTGTCTGACTGAAAATCAAGTGTTCTTTAACCATACCATTGAATTTATTGATCATTAAATAGGGATATTTTATTGTTATTATTTCAACTCTGACTTGCCTTTATTACAGTTAATGCATATAAGTAAAAATTGACTTATAACTTTTTTACTCTTTGGACAGACATCAGAAAGATAAAGGCTATGAGATAAAAGGGGGCAGGTTACACAGGTCTTCTTTCCGTTGAACATGCATATTTTTACTCCCCTTGGTGGAAAGGAAAGCGTGGATAAAAACAGGGCCAATGCTGGCACATATGTCATTTTCATGTGAGTTAGAAAAAGGCATCTTTTCTGGATAGATGCAGCCCTGGACTGATGATGTGTAGAACCACAGGTTGAATTTCAGCACCCCACCCCATCTACATCCTGGGCCAGGTGCTCTTGAATAAGGGCAACTTGTGCACAGCAGCCTAGGGTGAATATTTGTAGAGGTGGCTGTGGAAGGGATTGTGTGTTCTAAAGCAGGCACGATAGGGGTATAGAAGGAATTAATGATACTGGAGGAGTTTGTTGGAAGGTGCAATGAAGGAAAGCATATGAACTAACAGACACATTTAGAAGTGTTTTTTGGTATAGAATAGAAATCATTCTGACTCTTTAGACCCGTGCGCTCTGGAACTATGAATTTACTTAGCAAGCAGAGAACAGAATTCAGGAGAAATGACTATATTTTGACCTTAACTCTAGGGACTTGGTTTCTTAAAATATCCTAAATATTTTGGTATATGAGTTATTTTCATCAGTGTGGCTGCCCATTCTTGAAGCTACCTTCAAGAATTTGAAAAAGAGAGGCATCCTCTTTCCAGAAAAAAATATACTTCATCACATGCATACAAGTGTTTTGCGATTAGTTTCTGTGGGTATGTGGATCCATTCATAGGTTTGTTGGAGGGTTCCCAAATCTGGCTAATTGTCACAGTTATTGAACAGCCTTTAAAACTTGCAGATTACCTGCCCCCACCCTAGCAGATTCTGATTAGTAGGTTTGGAAACAGGTCTAATGTATTTTTAATCATTTCTTTACATATAAGATGAGATCAAAGGAAGAAAATGTCAACAGATGTGACAAGAAAAGTACTTAAAGGCTGTTTTTATACTGTTGAACATAAATCAGTGGGAAACTTGTAAGTGTGATTTTGCAAACAAATCAATTAGGTATTCAAAAATCACATTTCTGGAGTTACTTTCTCATAACATTATTCCTCTCATTTTGTTCATCAGTGTCAGGAAAAATATGGTGGTAATGGAAACCTGCGGGCAGAAGAAGAGCTTGCAGGATATAGTATAGAAGGAAAGATTCTCTTTCCACAATTGGTAGCACCTAGAGAGTACCTAGTGGTGTAGTAGTTAAGAGCTTGGCTGCCAACCAAAAGGTCAACAGTTGGAATCCACCAGCCACTTCTTATAAACTCTATGGGGCAGTTCTGCTCTGTCCTATAGGGTTGCTATGAGTCAGAATTGACTTGATAAAAATGGGTTTTTTTAGAGAGTACCTGGAAGCATGACCATCTGAAGGCATAGAAGATGATATTGTGTTTTCACTTTGTCAAGTTTTTGACACTGTGAATAGTTGAGTGAAAATATCCAGCTCCTTTAGAATTCAAGAGTAATTAATGAGTCATGAAAGTATGATCAGCAATAATTAAATCTCAAGCAGCATTCTTGATGGAATTAAAAAAAAAATCCCTTAATTTAAAGAAAAGTTAACAGGTTTGTAATGAAATGTTTTAAAAAGTTGCTTTTGTGCATTTTCATTGGCAAAACAAAAGTTACCATTTGCAAGAACTGCTTTATTGCTGCTTTACACAGAGAAAGGCTCTACGGTATAGATCACTGCGCCGGACGTTAGAGATAAAGGAATCCTTAGAGGTCAAAATCTCCATCATCAAGTTTTAATTCCTTTGCTGTCTTCTAGTTTAGTCCTATCCTAAGGATCAACTTTACTTGAAGGTCCCAACATTAATTAATATTGTAAATGCAGTGAATTTACACATATTGACTAAAAAAATACAGGAAATTTTTCCATCAGCAAAAAGTAACTTCCTATAATATGTTCCTCTTAAATAAAGTTTACTGAGAAAAACTGTAGAGATATTTTACAGCAGAGCTAGAATACCAGCTGGAGTAGCAGAGTATTGTGGAGAATACTAATCTGAAGACATTGTTGTTGTTAGGTGCCATCGAGTGGATTTCTACTCATAGTGACTCTATGTACAACAGAAGGTAACACTGCCAGGTCCTGTGCAATCCTCACAATCATTGCTATATTTGATCCTGTTATTGCAGCCACTGTGTCAGTCCATGTAATTGAGGGTCTTCCTCTTTTTCTCTGACTCCTACTTTACCAAGCATGATATCCTTCTCCAGGGACTGGTCCCTCTTGATAACATGTCCAAATTATGTATCATCTTTACTTCTAAGGAGATTCTGGCTGTACTTTTTCCAAGACAGATCTGTTCCTTCTTCTGGAAGTCAATGGTATATTCAATTTTCTTCACTAACACCGTAATTCAAAGGCATCAATTCTTCTTTGGTCTTCCTTATTCATTGTCCAGCTTTCACTCACATATGAGGCAATTGAGAATACCATGTCTTGGGTCAGGTGTGTAGGATAATTGAATTCTTGTTCCATGGACCTGAAGTATGCTATCTCTCTTATCAGAGCCTCTTAGTTTCTATATCTGTACATGAGGAAGTGTGCATGTATGTGTGTGTGTGTATGTGTATGTCTTGTTAGATCCTAGAAGATCACATATTTATTCAACATACATTAATTGAGTACCTGCTATATTGAAGTATGATATTAGACCTTGGAGATCCAGATGTGATTAAGACTCAGCTCTGAAAAAGTGTCTGGAGCTTAGTAGGGCAGGCAGATGGTAATTGAAGAAATTACAGAACAGCATAATAATGGGAAGGAAACAGAAGCAAATGAGAGATACATAATTTTGTGAGGAGGAGGGCTTAGAAACTACGTGATATCTATGGTTCCTTCAAATTCTTTTGTTAGATGAAACATTCTTTAGAATTTGATGGTTGGTAGGAAAATAGAGTAAAAACTTGGCAGGAAACTGGAGCCCATGTTGATGGAAATGATTGGGAATCTTTGGGAAATATGGAAATATGGGCATCCAATGTTTGTGGTCTAGGCACCTTTATCTACCCAACAATTTAGTAAAGTTGACTCTGTGCACATAGGCCTCATGCAAGTGGTTGTTTTTTTAGAAATCAAGGGAATGAGGCCAAGTTCCAAGTCTGGGATGACATGAGACAGACATAAAGTAACATTTATAAGATATAAAATGAGCTTTAGAATCAAATGAAATAGGATATTGAATTAAGAGGTGGCGAGGAGAATTGTAAGCCAGTGGCAATTTGTAGAAGCCTCATGTTGAGGTTGACAGTGATTTCTAGCGAAGGTATGATGGGGATTGTGTTGGAAATTCTTCCATTTTTTCCCTCTAGATTTACTCCTCATGTTTCTTTACCATGCTCTGTGACCCAAGAGGCTGATTTTTATGGATTTTAAGAAGGGACTGTCTTCCCCTCTGGCTCCTTATTTGGTTTGGCCAATGGGGAGCACTAGGTGACCGGGAGGAGGAACGAGAATGTATGGGGAATGTAGTCCCCTGACTTCCATTCAGTAGGGTTGCCATGGGATAGCTGCATTCCTACAGCAAAGGTCATGGCTTTTTGCACTAGGCCTTCTTCCTCTGTCCCCTTTAGCCTTACAGATGATAACAACTTCACTATAGTTACTATACCCAGTGTACTACGCTGTCTGTTGTGATTTTCTTACAAATGCCTTCAACTTTAATATAGTTTACTTAGTAAACTTTCTTCAAATTACCTACTTTCTATGTGCCAATTTTTTCCTATTGGAAGCCTGACTCATATAGGTGTGTAAGACTTACACTTGCTTATGACTTAAGTAAGTCTTATCTAAATACTGATGAGCAGGGTGGGAACAGGAAAAGAAAAAAAAAATAAGAAGATATAACTTAAAATAATCAATAGTTGATACTTCAATTTTAAGTTAAAGTGAATAACAGATACTACAATGTATTTTGTGAAGTTTTGGGCAAATGAAATCATAGATTTTTGTGCCAAAGGAAATCTAGTCCAGTATCCTTATTTTGCAGATAAGAAACTTATACCTCCTCAGAGGTTATATGACTTGGTCAATGTCACCCTGGTTTTTAATGACAGAATGTGAGTATATATGAGTTTCTGTGTGTGTGCGCGAATTTTCTTATTCTCTTATTTATCAGTGACAAACTCTCAGCTATTAAACAAAGAATCTTACAGAGGTAGCTCCATGAGTTCCTCTGGATTGCTCTTCCACCAAATCGTCATGAACCTCTACCTTTTCAATTTTCTCTTTAATCTGATGACTGTTTTCCAGAGAAGATTTTTTTTTCCATATATATGGAAATATATGTATATTTTATTGATAAACCACTTTGTAAGAAGCATTGCAAAAAGGATCAGAGGACAGAAATAAAGCCACTTTGAGATATACAAGTATACCAGTTTATTGGCTTGCTCTGCAAACCAACTTTGTTTATACTGTGCATGGGCTGCAATTTGGTGCCTCAGATATATTACATATGACATTCACAATTGAGATTTGATGAAGAAAGAGTTGGAACAGAATATTTAGTTCATGGTTTTGAAATGTACAAATGACAATGGTGTGCTCCTCAGAGTTTTTCAAAGTCTAGTTCAAGAACTTCCTGCATCACAATTGCTTGAGCTCTTTTTAGTAGTAATACAAATTCTCTGGCCCCACCTAAGAACTACTTAATCTGAACTTTCAAAGGTGAGGTCCAGGGATTTCCATTTTTAATAAATTTCCTGAAATAACTTCTATCACATCTAAGTTTGAAACTGTGATAATAAGTTTGATAGAAGAACTTTGAAAATACAACAAAATCATCGAGTGCACTCTGCCTGATATTCGCTTGGTCTTTAAAGCTGGTGTTTTAAATGTTTCCCCTGAAGGACAATGGTTGTCTGGTTTGTATTTGGGTGAACAGGTAAAGTAGGCACCTGCATTTATTGGACTACGTGCTTTTAGTAGTAGACTGGTTGTCCTGCAACACTAACTTTCAGACTACAGTGAGGATGAGTGAAAAACACAATCACTGATGGCTGAACCCCTACAGTGTTTTGAACCTTTAAAGAAGCAAAGATGGGTTGTTGATCTGTGGTTAAAAGGGGCTAAATGTTTTCTCCTGGAGTTTAGGGAACCAGCTGCTTCTTGAGCTGGCAAAGAAGAGCAAACCTTGAGGCAGAGGAGTTTCAATTTGCATGAGACGTACTAAGCAATCCTCCCATTAGCTGACTGTTGCCTTTCTTGATGACTACCTTGGGGAGGAGATGGGGGTTGTGAACTTTGAAGGGGATTTTTAATTATTCATGCCTCCTTCGCCTGGATGGAGGTAACCTGCATCTCAGGAGCCAGGCCCAGAATTCATTATCTTCCTGTCAATGTTTGCAATAAAAATAACACTGAGTATTAACCCTTTCAACTTCACTCTGAACTCTCTCTCCCTCCTCCTCCATTTTCTAGGTAGGTTATGCAAAATTGTGCCGCCCACTTTATCTCCCCATCCTTGGTACTGTTGCATCATTTATTGTTTATTCAATTAGCTGGAGGTCCATTAAACTGAAAATTAAGTTGAAGGGCTGGTTGTTGATTTGAAAGTTCCCTAGGATGCAGTATTTCCTTGCTCAGATTTTCAATTTATTTTTCAACATGTTTGGGATAATCATGTCATGATTAGGGACTTGTCACCTGCCCTTCTTTCTATGTCTATATTTTGAAATTTTAAGGATTTCATGCTTTTTCTTTTCCTTAGGTAGAGTTCTCTAGGGGCTTTGCTGTCAAGTTTAATCAAGGTTTTATAGTAAAAAGTAGAAGATTTTTTCCCTTGTCAAGTACATGTGTGTGCATGCACACACACCTATATGAGCCTGTATGTTCATCTTTTAAAGGGAGTCAAGATATAAGTCATTACTTCTGAAAAATATTAATTAATTAACTGAGAGGTCATTAAGTCATAACCAAGAATAATTGGCTGCATTATCTGATATATTGAGACAAGGATTGATCAGACATGAGTTAAGACTAGCTTGCAGAAGACTTGGCATGAAAATTTATAAATAGAAAAGAGAAAATATATTAAAAAAATACCATGACATACTTAACAGTTTATTGAACAAATGTAATGACAATCACTAAGATAATGTCAAGACACATTTATATAGTCAGTGTTGGTGCTTCTAACCATTGATTTCTTGGCTTCTCTCCAAATTTCCATTTTTTTTATATAACCTTCCTGTCATGGATTGAATTGTGTCCCCCCAAAATATGTGTCAACTTGGCTAGACCATGATTCCCAGTATTGTGTGAATGTCCACCTTTTTGCCGTCTAATGTGATTTTCCTATGCATTGTAAATCCTACCTCTGTGATGTTAATGAGGCAGGATTAGAAGTAATTATGTTAATCAGTCAGGACTCAATCTACAAAATTCTCTTGTGCCTTAAGTCAATCTCTTTTGAGATATAAAAAAAAGAAGTGAGCAGAAAGACAGAGGGACCTCATACCACCATGAAAACAGAGCCAGGGACATGCACTCTTTGGGCCCGGGGTCCCTGTGCTCAAAAGCTCCTAGAGCAGATGAAGATTGATGACAAAGACCTTCCCCCAGAGCCAACAAAAACAGAAAGCCTTCTCCTGGAGCTGGTACCCTGAATTTGGACTTCTAGCCTCCTAGACTGTGAGAGAATAAATTTGTTAAAGCCATACACTTGTGGTATTG
This sequence comes from Dugong dugon, assembly GCA_030035585.1. Taxonomy (NCBI): domain Eukaryota; kingdom Metazoa; phylum Chordata; class Mammalia; order Sirenia; family Dugongidae; genus Dugong; species Dugong dugon. The sequence continues at coordinate 90,885,511 of CM057472.1, forward strand.
CTGTTATAGCAGCACTAGCTAACTAAGACAGAATTTGGTACCAGGAGTGGGGTGCTGCTCTGACAGATACCTCAAATGTGGAAGGTCTTTTGAAACTGTGAATAAGTAGAGATGGGAGGAGTTTTAAAGTGCCTAATAGGAAAAGCCTAGATTTCCTTGAAGAGACTGTTGGTGGAATTATGGACATCAAAGACAATTTGGATGAGGACTCAGAAGGAAGTGAGAAAAGCTGTTACACTGGAGATGGTGCAGATGGTGATAAGCAGCAGCAGAGAAACGGCAGCAGCAGAACCAGGAGACCAGCTCAAGACAGAGCTAGAGCTGACCCACAGAGGGAGAGAGGTGAGTGCCTTCCCATCGAAGTTTACTGGCGGAGTGGAGTGCCTTCAAACACTTATTGGTGGAGCTGAAGAACTTTGGAACACTTGCTCCAGCAGGGAAGATGCAGGTGGTGAGGTCTGAGGGGCCAAGGGGCCAAGAGACTGAGAACCAGGAGCCTGGTCTAAGGAACCATGAAGCACAAGCTGAAGAGACAAGAAACACAGGAAGCAGAGCTGCCTCAGTCTCAAAGGTTAGAGTCGCCACTCAAATGAACTAGGAGAATGTGGCTACCTAAAGCTGAGGGAGCAGAGTAGCCATTCCAGTAGGCCTGGAAGGTGGAGCTGAACCCCCAGGGCAGAGGAGCCTCCACTCAGAATCCAGAGAGTGTGGCCAATACCTAGAGTTTGGGGGGCAGGGCCATTGTGTAAATGGTCTCAGAGAACAGAGGATTATTGTGAAGCCTTTAGGACTAATGTTATGTGTTCTGCTGACTTGCTTGGTGCCTGTTATCCCTTCTTACCCTCCAGTTTCTCTCATTTGTAATGGAAATGTCTAGCTTGTGCCTGCCTATTCCATCATTGCATTTTGGAAGCAGATAACTTGTATTCTAGATTTCACAGATGAAGAGAAATTTTTGGATTTTGGACTGGGAGTTGAATTAAGACTTTTGCTATGATATGATGAGGTGAATATGTTTTACATGTGACAAGGACATGAATTTTTTGGGGCCAAAAGGTGTAATGTCTTAGGCTTGGTTCTCTAGAGAAGCAAAACCAGTAAAACGTATTAATATATATATAGAGAGATTTATATCAAGGAAAAGGCTCACATGGTTGTAGAGGCTGGAACATCCCAAGTATATGGGTCAGGATAGAGGCTTCTCCTGATTCAAGTGACCACAGTGGCTGGCAGACCCAAGATTGGCAGGTCAGAGAGCAGAGCTCTTACTCACAGGCTGCCAAGTTCACAAATCCCAAGGTCAACAGGTAAGACCTCAGGTAAGCTGCTAGCTCATGTCTCAAGAACTGGAGGTCAGATGAACAGCAGCCAACTGCAGGATCCAGAGCTAGCAAAAGCCCCCAAGCCTTACCAGAATGTCCACTTATATTAGATGTAGGCCACATACCCAAGGAGACTTCCTTTCAACTGATTGGCTACTCACAGCAGATCCCATCATGGAGATGATCACATATATCATATCTCATCATGGAAGTGATCACAACATCATACGACTGTGAAAATACATCATAACTGCCAAATCACTGAGAATCATGACCCAGCCAAGTTGACACGCAACCTTAACCATCACATTCCCTTCTCGTTATTCTATCTTCATTCTTCTTCTTTCTTTCTGTAGTTTTCTTTCTCATTTTTTCCTCTCTTCTTAATGTAAAACTACATTCTGAATGAGTCATGGCTTTGCTATTTTCTGTGTGATCTTGGACAAATTTCTTTTCTTCTCTAAACTTTAGTTTCCAGCTTCCTTGTCTATAAAATTAAATTAATAATGTTGCTTATTTCCTGGGTGTGCTGGAAAAGTTAAGTAAGAGAATGCATTGAAATTCATTATTTAAATGGTAAGTCTCTATAAAATCTTACTTTCTTTTATTTTCCTCGTCTCTCTCATTTGTCTTTCTTACCACCCTCTCTTGCCTAACCTTGAATATGGGTGATAAATCTTTTAATAAATTATCATATGAATCAATAAGAATTAATTCCCTGTGGAACTGTAGGTAGTTGTGATGGTTAATGTTACATATCAACTTGGCTAGCCTATGATTCTCGGTGGTTTGGCAGACAATGTGTAATCACTTTCCATTTTGTGATCTGTTGTGCACAGCGAATCAGTTGAAAGGGACGTTTCCTTGGGAATGTGACCTGCCTCCATTATATAAATGGATGTTCTGGCAAAGGTAATTCTCATTCTCAACCATGCACTCTTCTCTTTGTCTGACCTCTGATTCTTGGGACTAAGCCCGAACAAGTCTCTGGCCTGCCACTTGACCTGCAGATTCTTGTCTTGCCTACCCCCACAACTCTGTGAGCCAGCACTGGCCTCTAGCCTCCTGCCTGACCTACAGATTTTGGGTTCATCATCCCCTGTCACCCATGTGAGCCAGCAGAGGTCTTCAGCTTGTCACCTGACCCATGGATTTGGGACTTGCCAGCCACCACAATTGTGTGAGCAATTTCCTTGGAGTAAATTTCTCTTTACATATATGTAATATGCTTCACTGGTTTTGTTCCTCTACAGAACCCAGACTAAGATAATAATTTAAAAGACTGTGTACATATGAGTCCAAATCAAATGTGGGTTTAAAAATTATTGAAACACTGTTTGTACCTATGTCAATAAAAGCAGGAGGATGACTAAATGTTTCATTTTGTGTGTGTGTGTGTGTGTGTTTGTGCACTCACCTAGTGAACTCAGATGAATTGTCTTATAAAATAAGGTGAGGGTCATGTTTTAACCTTCAAGTTTATTTGGCAAAGAAAATAATTCCATTTTTGAATCTTATTTCCAACTCAGTCAGTAACATTGGCCCACCAGTTGATACTTTATGTCCATCCAGGCAGTGGCTTTCAAATTGATTTCTGTGGAGCCGTTGGGGTTCCAATACTATGCTTACCCATCAGATGTGAGGGTGGGGTTGGAGCTTCCAGGACTTTGAGAACATCTGTACTGATTTTGCCAGAATAGCTTTGCTTGTTTTAATTAAGCTTCCATGTGAAACTGTGCTTGAAGAAAAAGATGTGTTGATAACAAAATGTTTGGTTATTGTCAAAATTATAGACTTGACTTTAAGATTCTAAATGAGTTCACTGGTACTCTGTATTAGAGACTACTTCATATATTTCAAGCCCATTTCCAGAAGGAATTATATTAAATGTATTCATTGTTTGATAGGTTTAGAGGCCATTGAGACTGGTGTCCCAAGTATGGTGGTTTACCAGTGAACTATTCTTTCCTTAAACTCTTTGGTTTATGACTGCCTCTGACACAGCCACTGTATCTTGCCACTGATTCAACTCAAGTTGAAAAGCACTTGTGCCCACACTCTAATATGCTTTCTCTCTGGCTTGATTTATAAACCTGGCCTTTATATTTTGAGAGCCAAAGATGTGGATATAGACTTGAGATATAAATGATGAGGTTGTTTATTATTCTCTTTCTTTTCCAAAGAGACAGATCAAGCAAGAGTTGGAAGCAAAATTTGTGTGGATGGAAATATAAAAGAAGAAGCCTCAGTGGAAATGAACTCAAGCCCTCAGATATTCAAGCCATTAATTTCTGTGGATTTATCCTTTGAAATATCTTGTGCATCAGATCTTTCTCTTTATTCCTACAGTTTCCATCCTCTTCCAAGTATTTAACTCATGTCATTCACCTGACAATATTCCCTTTCATTTTAATGCATTGTATACATGGATTATAGAATTAACCTTCTAAAATGTCAATCTCATATGATTTCTCCCATGATAAAACACCTCAAATGATTATCCATTATATCAAGATCATGCGTGACAGCATGACATTAAATTATCTATAGTTTTTATTCATCTTTAAAAGGATTCCAATTCTAAATTTGTATAAAAACACCAAAACCAAACCCATTGCCATTGAGCCGATTCTGACTCATAGTAATCATTATATTATTTTTCGTCTCATCCAGACCAAGGCCATTTTTTCTCTCCTTTTAAAATATGTCATATTCATTCCCTGCTTTAAGCCTCTACTCATGTTTTGTTTCCTATCATCCCATTTGATTGTCCAAATAACTGAGCCATTCTTCTTTCAAGTTTCGAGTCTGTCTCTTCACTACATTTATAACCATCCTTGGCTCACTATCTTCTTATACTTCTATTTTTCTAAACATATTATCTGAGACATTTATTTCAATTAAATTAATGTTATGTATCATTTTAATGGTTGTATTGCATTTCTAAATAGATTGTCATGTATTGAAACACATCAACCAGGTATTATCACAGCACCACCACCACAGACAGAAATAATAACAATATTATTATAACAACTATAATTTTTTTGTGAGTACTTATTATGAGTCCGGTAAAGCGATAAGCACTTTGTTTCCATGATCTCACTTAATCACACAAGCTAGCTATTAACATACCTTGTTTGATACATGCAATAATCAAGGCTTCTAGATATTAAATAGCTTTTCTAAGGTGCTACAGATAATATGTGAAAGAGTCAGGATTAAAACCTAGTTATATTTGACCAAAAAGTGTCTCCTTCGGTACCGAGGACAGCGCCACTAAAAGGGAAAAGCCTGGAATTGAGTTTTCGAAATCCAGCCTTAGAGAAAGAAATAAGGAGTCAAAACAAAGCAACAGAGTAAAAACCAACCAACCAATCAAACAGAAAACAACTCCAGAGACTGCTTAAAACTAATTACTACTAGTTAGGCAAGGAACTGATATTGCAGTCAAATCAGAGAATCTTGATGGTTTATTCTATGCTCTGACATAGAATGTCCTGGATCAAGAAAATACTATGAAGTGTGAGAATGTTGAGGGTACAGAGGTACTTGGAGAAACTTCTGTAGAATATGAAGTTTAAATTTTTCCTTGCTGAAGTATGAAGAAGTATTCTAAATATTATCTTATGCTTCTCCTAGCGCAAGCTTTGAACTACTAGTGAGGCCAGAAGTAACATTTATTTCTGTGGAATAAATAGGAGAACTGCTCTGGGACACCTTCACTTCTTGTGGAATGAAGGCCTGTAGAGAGAATAAAGACTCATTACTAATCATTGGTAAACTTTTCTAAAGAAAGAATAACTCTTTTGTAAACTCCTTGGTCTGTAAAGATGTTTTTCTTTCTTATTTAGAGCATTGAAGAAAGTCCTCTTTGATGATTTCTTTATTGACTTTGTATATTGAATTTTTCTTGATATCCCTTTTCTCCTGATCACCATAAGCTTCTATTTTTTCTACTCAAAATACCTTTGCCCAGTATGAATACATATCACAAATATCATCTGAGGACTCTGGGAAGCATTAATAATCATAAAGATGACAAAAAACATACCAAAAGCTGCAAGTTTGTCTTTCTACTTGCAGTTTTTTTCCACCTTTTTAAGTCCTTAGTTTAAACCAATGACGAAAGTAGTTTTATTTGGAACTGGAATTTGTTAATATTCTGCTAGGCAGTTTTGCTATCTCTCTGGGTCAGACATTTTTTGGTTCTAATCTGCTTATTGTATCGGTCTGTTGGCTTAGAAAACAAGAGCTTAGAGAGATACTGAATAAAATTCAAAACAAACGAACAAACAGAAAAATCCTAGGGAATCATGAGTAAACTCCCCTTCCCCCCCAAAAAAAAGAGTAAATGTAAAATGATTGTCCCCTCAAGAATGTTATTTATTTAATATTTGAGTCAGTGCATTAATTGAGAGGTGTAATATCCATTGAATATTTTTAAACTAAATTCCAAAGAAATCTGTCTACAATTTTTTCCTATTTCCTGAAAAATAAAATCTGTATATAAACTATAGGTTCTGTATTTTTGCTTTTACAGAGGTCAAATAAGTTAGAAGTTTAGACTACCAGCTGTCAAGGTAACAGAAATTAGTTATGAAAACTTAGGAAGAGCAACAGTGTCTGAGTAATTTTAGGAAACAAATCTAAAACACTTAGAGAATTTCATGGGAATTAAATTAAATTTATTCAGATGATATGCTCCTTAAAATTTTATATGGTTTAAATAATTGCTGCAAAAAGCTTATAGAGGAGAAACAAGTACATTTTGGATTTAATCAGCTTCCCAATCATAGAAATGCCATTTGAGAACCTTGAAGGACACAGCAGAATTTTTCTATGCTTATTAATTAGATCATGTTTGTAAAGCACTCTGAAGATGAACAGTATTATATAAGCACTATAATCTTGTTGTTTGGGGCATTAAGCATGAGTTCATGTACACTTATGGAACTGATAAATATTTCTTAATGGGCTAAATTTTTATGCTCTATATTCCTCTTGTGTTTTTGAAATTCATGTTGACTTTTGAGTTGTGATTTTTTTAAGTACACAAATATGGGTACATTTTAACTCTGTTGTTAGACCATCATTATATTCTAGTCTAGAAAATGTACATGTATTCTTTTACCTAAGGTAAAAACATAACATTTCAATAATTTATGTTTTAAAATTATCTTCATTGTTATTATATCTTAGCACATGCTTTTTTTTAATCCTTTCTACTTTTAGTCTATAAGTTTCTCTTGTTGTGAAAAATAAAATGTTGTGAAGAAAATAACAACTTAATTGCCTGCTTCTATAATGAATAGCTGGATATCTAACTGTGAGGAAAAAAATTTTACATTACTTCAAATAAAGGGTTCTAATTTTTGTGTGAGCAACTAACAAAATGGGAAGTATATTTTTATGTACCTATGTAAATATAGCTAAAATCTTGGAGCTATTTAACTGTTAGGAGTGTAAAGTTTTTAGATCTCAAGAATAGATTTGATGCATTGAATGCTAATGACTGAAGAACAGATGAGTTGTGGAATGACATCAAGGACTTCATACATGAAGAAAGCAAGACGCCAGTAAAAAGACAGAAAAGAGGGAAAAGGCCAAAATGGATGTGAGAAGAGGCTCTGAAACTTGCTCTTGAACATAGAGTAGCTAAAGCAAAAGGAAGAAATGATGACGTCAAAGAGCTGAACAGAAGATTTTAAAGGCAGGTCAAGAAGAGAAAATAAAGTATTATAATGAATTGTGCAAAGACCTGGAGACAGAAAACCAAAAGGGAAGATGATGCTCAGCATTTCTCAAGCTGAAAGAGCTGAAGAAAAAAATTCAAGGCTAGAGTTGCAATATTGAAGGATTCTATGAGAAAATATTAAATGACGCAGGAATTATCAAAAGAAAATGGAAGGAATACACAGAGTCACTGTACCAAAAAGAATTGGTCGACATTCAACCATTTCAGAAGACAGCATATGATCAAGAACATATGATACTGAACAAGAGGTCCAAGTTGCACTGAAGGCATGGGCAAAAAACAAGCCTCCAGGAATTGACAGAATACCAATTGAGATATTTCAACAAATGGACACAGTGCTGGAAGTGCACACTTGTTTATGCCAAGACATTTAGAAGACAGCTACCTGGCCAACAGACTGGAAGAGGTCCATATTTGTACCCGTTCCAAAGAAAGATGATCCAACAGAATGTGGAAATTATTGAACAATATCATTAATATCATAAGCAAGTAAAATTTTGCTGAAGATCATTCAAAAATGGCTGCAGTAGTACATCGACAGGGAACTGCCAGAATTTTAAGCTGAATTCAGAAGATGTGAGACCAGGGATATCATCACTGATGTCAGATGGATGCTGGATGAAAGCAGAGATTACCAGGAAGAGGTTTACCTGTGTTTTAGTGACTATGCAAAGGCATTCGGCTGTGTGGATTATAACAAATTATGGACAACATTGCAAAGAATGGGAATTCCAGAAGACTTAATTGTGCTCATGAGGAACCTGTACTTAGACCAAGAAGCAGTCATTTGAACAGAACAAGTGGATACCGTGTGTTTTAAAATCAGAAAAGGTGTGCGGCAGGGTTGTATCCCTTCACCATACTTATTCAATCTGTATGCTGAGCAAATAATCGGAGAAGCTGGACTGTATAAAGAAGAACCTGGCATGAGGATTGGGGGCAGACTCATTAAGAACCTGTGAAATGTAAATCAAACAACTTTGCTTGCTGAAAGTAAAGATGAGTTAAAGCATTTACTGATGAAGATCAAAGACCAGAGCCTTCAGTATGGATTATGCTTCAACATAAAGAAAACAAAAATCCTCACAACTGGACCAATAAGCAACATTATGATAAGTGGAAAAAAGATGATAAGTTCTAAAAGGTTCTAAAAGATTTCATTTTTACTTGGATCCACAATCGGCACTCATGGAAACAGCAGTCAAGAAATCAAACGACACGTTGCATTGGGCAAATCTGCTGTAAAAGACCTCTATAAAGTGTTAAAAAGCAAAGACGTCACTTTCAGGACTAAGGCACACCTGACCCAAGAGATGGTGTTTTCAGTTGCCTCATATGCATGTGAAAGCTGGACTATGAATAAGGAAGACCAAAGAAGAATTGATGCCTTCAAATTATGGTGTTGGTGAAGAATATTCAATATACCATAGACTGCCAAAAGAACGAAGAAATCTGTGTTGGAAGAAGTATAATCAGAATGCTTATTAGAACGGAGGATGGTAAGCCTTCTTCTCACATACTTTGTTTTTTTTTAGAAACTGATGTTTGTTGTCTGTCAACTTTATTTCCATTGTCTAAGAGACTGTGGAAGAGCAGTTTAAGTCCATGCCATAGTGGTTCCCATACAGTCAGTGGCCTGAGTGGTGGGGGCTGAAGACCAGTCTTCAGTTACAGGCTGAGCACTCCAGTCTTCAGTAGTGAACTGCTGAAAGGGTACAGAGGGCACTGGCATGCCTTAGGACCAATTTGAGACCTAGGGCTGAGCAGCAATAAACTCAGGAGGGGGAGCAGTCCATTCACCCTGAAATTCTTCCTTGGTCACAGCCTTTTTAGAAGTGGCCTTCTCTTCCTTTTTCATCTCTTCCTGATCTCTGAAGAGGTAGAGGTCAGGCACGACCTTCCATGGGTGCTCCCGAGAGATGATGTCATGCATGTGTGGAACTTCCTGGCCCAGGATCTACCACATCAGATCTACCAAGTGAGCTCCCTTGTTGTTGCATGGGATGGCAATGTCCGTGTAGTGCAGAGGAGAATCTGTGTTATACAGAGCAATGGGGGGCAGGTTCACAAAAGACACCTCTGTGAGAGGCTGGTGGTCAGCCCTGGGATCAGGAACCACCAAAAGATGCAGCTCCCGAAGACTGCCTGAATCTGGGTAGTGAAGGTTCCAGGAGTGAAGCGTCCAGCAATAGGAGTGGTGCCAGTGGCAGCAGTAAACTTCAGCACAGCCTGCTGGCTGATATTCCTGGAGGATATGACACTGACATCAGCCAGGTTTTCAATGGCAACTATGGCCAACAGAAGCTTCTCCCAGGTCCTTTTTAGGTTTATGATGTATATGCCATCACTTTTACTCTTGTAGATGCACCATTCCATTTGGAAGTGAAGGCTGATGCCGCCTAAGTGGGTTCATACTTCAAGGAATTTGAGGACATCCTCCTCCTTCATCTTCAGGACATCAAGTGCTCTGGACATTGTGACAGTTTCCCTTTTAAGTTATGACGGGAACCCAGGACAATGCCATATGCGTCCTTCTTTGGGTAGCATGGAAAGCCGTCTCATATACTTTGGACATGTTATCAGGAGGGACCAGTCCATGGAGAAAGACATCATGTTTGGTAGAGTAGAGGGTCAGTGAAAAAGAGGAAGACTTTCAATGAAATGGATTGACACAGTGGCTACAACAATAGGATCAAGCATAATCACCATTGTGAGAATGGCACAGGACTGGGCAGTGTTTTGTGTTGTACGTAGGGTCGCTATGAGTCAGAACTAACTCAATGGAACCTAACAACAATAACAACAAAGTTTTTTACTCTCTTCATTCTAAAATTTTTCTTCTAATTTTTTTCATATATATATCACTTATGTATATACACCCACTCCTAACTTATTGACGTGGTTAGGTTCCAAAGAACAGGTCTTTATGCAAAAATTGGCATTATGTAAAAATGGAGGGTCAGCATATCAGATCACAAAATGGAAGATGACTACATCATTACCTAACTGCCAAATTACGTCATTTCATAATTGCCAAATTACATCACTACATAACTGCGAAACCACTGAGAATCATGGCCCAGACAAACTGACAAATAACATTAACCATCACGGCCAGCATTACTCTTGACTTGCACCTCGGCAGTCCTTACTGTCAGATGTATATCATTAATGTGCAAAATAGTTGGGTAGTTTTTTACTATTGTTATAAATGTGAAATGTCAGATAACGAGGTAGTTGATAAATGAGGAGTAGGGGTATATGAAATTTTTTTAGAATATGTGCTAATATTATATACTTGTATACATGTGTGTATATAAAGAGTGAGAGAATGCTAGATGCTTACATATAGTCTAATTTCAAAAAAAACAAGTTTTTATCTAGATACTACCAACACAAACAGCTGAAAATTGAGACCATTAATGCATCTTTATTTTTAGTATTATTTGTTTTTTGTTTGTTTATGTGTTTTCATACACTACTTCTAGCTTGACTGACTTCTTTCGTTGACCTGATTGATAGTTTGGCCACAGGTAGACATAGCTATAGAAATGCTTATAAAATGAGAGATACAGATTCTTAGCTGTACGAGACGTGAATAGATGTGTGAAATTTTAAGCTTTCTTATTTATCTTATATTCACAGGTGGTACTTGGCTTCAATATAAACGACTTGAACCTTATGTATTATTCAATGCCACCCCTTAACTGCCCTTCTAGTACTGAATCTGCTTTCATACATCAGTTGACAAATATTTGAAACTATCTCATGCTTAGGATGTCTGCCAACTGTTTGATTTTGACAATATTAACATCTTTGTACAGAAGAGTTTGTGCAATTATTTGACTATTGAATGTTCTAATGCACTTGTCTTTTGAAATGAATAGAAAATTGAAAGTTACAAAATGATACAAGTATTACTCATATTAAAAGTGAAACTTATTCCATTTGAATGTTCATTAAATTTAATTCATTAATGAAAGAAAATGAAAGACTAAACTGTATGAAATCCTAGAAATTTGTAACTGAATATTCTTTCTTAAAGGTAAGGTTTAATGATAGATGAAAGGAAGATTATTTTTAAACTATAGTCTGAGTAGTAATTAATAATGTTGTGGCTACATTTTTATGGTTTCTTTTTTTTTGCTCAGACACTGAGCTAAAGGTTATGCAGGCATCAGTATAATTCAAATCTCACACAACCATGTGAAATATATGTTAAGAACTGTGAAGGGTCTGAGAATTCACTCTACTTGCAAGTTAACAAGTTAAAACAATGCAGATTCATGGGTTTAGGCAGGAGATACAAGACTCTTGGGTTAGAGACAAAGAACTGTTTATTACACCAGTCGCAGAAGCTAGAATATCAGCATTTGCACAAGTTTCCCAAGCCCAAGTTCCCACAGGGCAATGTGACAAGGGCCAGGTAACTCTTGGCTTGCATTACAGGGGAGGAACCACATGTTGAGGAAACCTCAGTCTTTTACAGAGGCTATAAGCAAACCTGCCAAACTTTTTCCCTGGAGGAATGGAGATATTATTGTTATTATCCTGGATAGTGAAAGATACTGCCTCTGTCTTGGCACTATCTCTATCTTCCAAGGCTGTTTGGTCTGTTAATGTTCTTGAAAAGATATTCTGGAACAAAAGGCTGTCAGCGCCTTGAGTCACAAGATATGCATAAATGCAAAAGATCCATGGGGAAAATTGTCCCCTAACAGCATATATTTTATTTTTCCCAATTTAAACGTAAGGAAGCTGAGGCTTACAGACCTCAGGTGACTTGATCAAGACTACACATTTGCATCAAAAATCATTCTAGTGATTTAAATGCAAAGTGAATTTCATAGTTCTACTTAGCTATTAATAGGATTAGAGCTCATCAAAGAATCCTTTGTCTAGAGAAGGTTGGTTGTCATATTCCTCTGATAACTTTTGTTAAGAATATCTGTGGACAATACAAAAAAAAAAAAAAAATGGCCTCACAATTTTAGACTCAATCCATGTTCAAACTGTTGCAATTTTTTTTCAATTACAATGTCTTCTCTATATCAGGACCAGCTTCTTCTTTCCACTTAATATCATCCCAGTTCAGCTAAAAATTAACATTCTAAACACTTAAAATTAATTTGTATGGTATGCAGCAAATGGAAATCTATGTTATTAGCATTTAGAATAATTCCAGACATATTGGCTAATCTAAAGCAAAATTATGGCAACAACATCAATATGTCTTTATATCTTCAATAGTGAATTTATAAAAAGTTTTAGTTTTCTGAAAGTAGAACACTCACTTAAAATGTGCCATTTTATTGTGTAGACTTTTAGACATTCGATCATCAAGCACCATTCAATAATGCACTGTGTATTAAAGTATAGAACTATTTGTCTGTATGCATCAATGTTAGGACTAGTCAATAAGAATAAATCAATGCCTCATTTCCTATTAGCTGGTAGAGTCACGGTGGAAATGTGATTTCGTGCTGACTTGTGATGGAAGGAAGGAAGGGGTGACCTTAGGGTTTGGAAAGGCAGAGTCCACAGGCCCTGAATGGGATTGCCAGAGTGAGTTGGAGTGAGAGGACTTGTAAATAGAGGGAAGGAATGAAGCTTATATAAGGTGTGATATCAGCGGTGTTATGGGTTGATTTGTATCCCCTCAAAAGATATGTTCAATTTCTAACCCTAAGTACCTCTGAACGTGACCTTACTTGGATATAGTCTCTGCAAATGCCATTAGTTAACATGAGGTCATGCTGAAGTAGGCTGGCCCATAATCCAATATGACTGGGTGTCTTATAAAAACAACAGAAGATCACAGGGACATAGATACACTGGGAAGAACACTGTGTGATAATGGAGGCGGCGATTGGAGTTATGTTGTCAGAAGCCAAAGAATGCCTGGAACCACCAGAAGGTAGAAGAGGCAAAGACAGATTTCTCTCCTGGAAGGTTCAGAGAGAGCATGGCCCTGCTGACACCTTGATTTAGGCTTTCTAATTCCCATCACTATGAGAAGATAAATATTTGATGTTTTAAGCCACCCGGTTTGTGGCACTTTGTTACAGCAGCCCTAGAAAACTAATACAAACTGGGTTGGGACTTCATTTTGAAATTACATGTTAACCGTACTTCCTGTGATATGTTAACAACACTGGGCTAGCTCAGCCCATTCAGAGGAAGCAGAGCAGTTGATTCTATTAGAGGTTACTTTGAATAATTAAAAATTGAGTTCATGGGATTATATACTGTATTTGTGGAGTAGGTTTCTGGAGTTTGCTCTCATTAAATGGCATGTTTTTTTTTTTCCTTCCCCTTCAAGGGGCTATCCTTATTCTATGGTGAGACAGTAGTTATAATCTTATGAGATGGTATAAGACTGCAGAGTAACCTCCTTAGTGTGGATGTGATCTTGTGGAAGTTTTACACCTATACTAAACTACAAATATATACATATATGAAAAGAAAATGCCTTACTTATTTTCGCTCAGACACCAATAGAACTATCTACCAGCCAGAATTCTGTCAGTTCCCCATGAACTTGAACATCACATACTCCTTTCCATAGAAGGTATATGCTGCTTTGGTTGAACGCTGAATTAAGTTTCATACTGTTCTGGGAATTTACTGAACAAAGTTAATCAGTCATGTCCCTTGAATTGCAAATGAAGTTTCTCAGGTACAGATTAAAATATCAGCAAACAATTCAATCATCTGATCAACTGCCCGTACATTGTGGAAGCTCTATACCAACTGAGACTTCTTCTTTAAATTCTATTCATTTGACCCGTATGAAGAGCCTGAATGAAACTTTTTCTATAATGTAGTTTAGAGCAGTGTTTCCCATTTGCAGGCCATGTGCAGTACAACAACTGAGTTACAGAGCACTGCACCACTTGCAAATTATTTATAAGAAATAAGTGGATGTAAATACATTCGCAACTCATAAATCTACAAGTACATACATCACATACAATTTTGATTATTTCATGAATGCGTAAGAGAGCTAGTACTATTGATATCCAGATTCTTTCTACTTTTTTTAAAAAAAAAAAAGACTTAAAAGGCACTTAAAAGAGAGAAGACATAAAATGTTTAGAGATTTCATACTGAGAATCAACGATTATTGCTATTCTTTTTCCATTTCCAAGGGTGAAGTACATTATCTTAAGAGCATTAGCAGATTTCAGCTGTGAAGAAATAGTCACCTGGGGCTGGGAAAGGATGTTGAGGAAGCTGTAGAACCAAATCATGTTGGAGACGTTGAGGTAAAGAATCAGGAGGAAAGAAGGCAGGTAATTAGAGCCGGTGGATGAAGCTGAGTGGGAGCTCGACATGGGTAGATAAAATCTGATGAGAAAACGGTAGTCTTTACAATCGTCAAACTACATGAGAATGCTGACTCCAATACATGGCAAAAGAAGGCTAAGAAAACCCTGCACTCACTCTGAAAAATGTATATGCATATGTTAAATGGTAATAGAAGAAGCCCCCTCTGGGGTTCACCCCAGCTGCAGTGGTTTGTCGTTTTCAATAAAAACTTAATGCTTCTCCCTGAGAATGAATGCGTGCCCTGGTTTATAAAGGGATAATGCATTGGCCTTATTTCCAGTGTCTGACAGATCAGCAAATACGTGTAGGCACAACTGCCTATTTGCTATTTACTACTACGGTAAATGGCAAGCCATAAAGTGTGATCTATTTAAATTGCATTTTCCAAACAATCCTTACTTCGTGCCATGCACTCTGTGAAACATTATTATTATTATTTATGGGGCACAGTTAACGGTGCCTGGTGCTAGGAGAATTGCGGATTTCTTTTACTTTTAATTTTGTGAAAGGAAGGGGCCCAACGATTATCTCATTGGGGGCTTTCATTTCATGGCAGAGGAAACTGGAATGTAATAACTTGACTAGGATTATACAAATAATTAGAGATGGAGGCCAACCACAAATTTAAGTTTCTAGCTCCTTTCTATTTTGAAGGCAGATTAAAATAGCCAATTTCCTATATTTAAAACAATTGTTGGTGAGGGAGAATAAAAATTCCTAGTGAGTAAGGGTCCTTGTAATTGTAATTTTCATTGTGAAGGGCATTTGAATATGCCATTCAGATAAGGGAATATATATATCTAGGATATTGTGTGTGTGTATGTAAATATATATATATATGTATATATTTTACTGGTTGTCATTGTTTAGATATTTCACCTTGGAGAACTTTATCAGTTAAGAATAAGTTTTCAGGGCTTATCATGTACAACAATTATGAGATACAAGGGAATGGGACATACGGTCCCATGTTTTTCTTAGGGGCCTAGAATGAAAAGCCCCAGGGCCATTAAAGTAAGTGGGTTCTCTTCTCTGGGGTCAAACATTTAAATATAAACATAATGGTTCACAGCAAAAATATGTAGTTATCTTCCAAAATTGGCAAAATATTTCTTAGGCTTGTAAAGCTAGACTGTAATCTTCTTTCCATGTAGTTCATGCCAACCTGTTACTTGACATCTTCACTTGGACGTCTACCAGGCATTTTGGACTAAAAGTTAACTTACGGCTTTGTCTATTCAAACCAACTGCTCCTTCCCTTGTTCTTCTGTATTTACAAAAAGAGTTCTGGTGGCATCCAGGCTAAGGAGCCCAAATCTACGTGGTATCTTTGATTTCTCATGTCCCACATCCACTACCTCAAATCCAGGAGGATGTGCTGTTCACTCTTCCCCCAAAACTTATCCCAAATCAGCTGCTTTTCTCTATTTCTGCTACTACTCTCCTAGTACAATCCATCATCTCTTCTGGCCTGGACAAATGCAGCAATTTCCTGATTAAGCTCCCTGCTTCCACTCGGACCCTTCTGTAATTCGTTCTGTACACAGTAGCAAAAGTGATCCTAAAAAAAGTGTAAATAATTGGATCACTACCTTGATGAGAAATAGTAAATAGCTTCTCACTGCTTTTAGTACAAAGCAAACGAATGGATTCCTTTCCCTAGTTTTATATAACCCTACATGATCTGGCTACAGCCTATTTCTCTGACATCACTTAATACCATTTTCCCCCTCCCCACCTTCTAGGCTCACATTCAGTGTTTCCTTTTAAGTTCCTAAAACAAGTCAAGCGCATTCCCGCCATAGGGCTAATTTCAGTTCCTGGAATGAGTTTTCCTAATCTTTGCAGACTGGCTCCTAGTTGTCATTGAGCTTAAATGTCTCTTCTCAGCAAGGTCTTTCCTGACCCTGCAATCTAAAGCAGCTATGCAGCTCTCTCACTCTTGGGGTCTTTTCCTTCTTTCACAGGGGAGGAAGGGTACAGAGTTTCTCACCAGAACCCACCAACTTCTTGTCTAACTTCTCTCCTCCCTTCAGCTGAGCAGAGAACAAGAAAAATATCAGTTAGTAAAAAGTGCTACACAGAAAATTAAAACAAGGGAGTAAAACATGATCAAATCATCAAATAAGCAAACCCTAGGTAAATATGTAATTACAAATGGCAAATAAGTGAAGAAACAGTCACAGAGTACTATGGTATGCACAAACTCTCTCCCATGATCTTACCCGTGACTAATGGAATCACCCACACCTTTGTGGTGATATTCACCCAGGTGGGCTAGGATCCCGGAAGTGGTCAGTAACAACCTAAAACAAGTTTCTACAAACAGATTTATAAGCCATAATTGCATTTTCATTAGCTTGACTCTTTGAGCTACCCAGTGGCAGGTATCTCATAACTCATTCACCTGGATTGTGAATTGTAGCAGGTCTAAACCACTGTGATTTAGAGACTGAATGCCATTAGTACACAGTGTGCCAGATTGCCTCACTGTTTAGACTTGAGACTATTCTCTGGTTTTATTATTATTTTTTTGTAATTACTTTAGGACACTGTAATAAGTCTTCTATTCTGGATTCCTTTGAGAAGTAGTATATTTCATGGCAAGAGAAGAAGTTTGGATATCAGAAAGAAAGAGACACCAGTACTTACATGGATTAAGCACCTACTATGTGCTAGACTAGAGTCCTGGTGGCTCAGTGTTCAAGAGTTCAGATGCCAGCCAAAAGGTCAACAGTTTGAATCCACCAGCTGCTCCATGGAAACCCTACAGGGTAGTTTACTCTGTCCTATAGGGTCACTATGAGTCGGAATGGACTCGACGGCAATGGGTTTGGTTTTGGTATTGGTTTGGGATGTGCTAGATTGTCACTTTTATGTTCCCAAACTAAATTGTACATTTCCTTTTATACTCACTAGGGTTTGTAATTGTTTACTGTATTTATTTATGCAGTAATTTGATTAATACCTGATTCACCAAATAGATAATCACTAAAATGAAAGCAGAGGCTTGTTTGTTTAACTCACTTCCTGGCATTGTGTCTGACATGTAGAAAGTGCTTGAAGGAAATTGTTGAATGAAAAAAATGAAAGTGTTATTTCATCCAATCATCTCAATAATCATGTTTAGAGGTAGTATTTTACAGATAATATCATTACCCAGAAATAACAAGTCAATATTTTGTTGCATAACATTTATAAAAGCCACGTGGACAAATAAAAGTATATCTCTGCAAATGTTTTTAATAGCTGTAAGGTATTCTATTATACAAAAAAATACCATCATTATACGGTCAAGTTGTTTCCATATTTCCACCAGTGTAAATGTTTCAATAAATAAACATATATTTTTGTATGATTTAAAACAATCTCATCTTTTAGCAACCCTTTCTAATTACTGATTTTTTTGTTTGCCTGTATTTTCTCTGCTTTTGCCTTGATTAGGCCTGGTTGTAATTTGTTGTTGAATTTTGTTTTGCTTTGTCTTTTCAAGGAAACAACCTTGGATAAATTTGTCAGCTATACTTTTCTCAGTTTCCTAATTCATTCATTTCTAAGCCTCTATTTTATTAATTTCTTCCTTCTCTTTTCCCTAAAAATTATTTTGGTAGTCTTTTTATAACCTTTTACATTGAATGCTTAGTTTATTCTTCCATCTTTAAAAATAAAAGCACTTAGAGCAACAAATTTGCCTCTTAATGCAGCCAAGGTCACATTTTAAGTTTTGATAAATCATATTCTAAATTTTGAATTTGGATTTATACTATGAACTCAAGTTTGTTTAATATGTGTATGGTTAATCTTTTAATTTCCCAATGATTTTTTTTTATTTTAATGAATGAATCTTTAAACTGAAATACAACATGCATGCAGAAAAGTGCACAAATTATGATTAACAGCTAGATAAATTTTCCCAAACTGAACACACCCGATATACCCAAATGCTTTTTTCCCAAATTTTACTTCCTCTTTTTATTGCCTTACAGTCAGTGACTACAGTTTGCATGTTTTCTATTTGGAGGAGGAGAGGGAAATATGTGCTTTCTATGGTCAGCTCACTCCCAAGAGCAAAAGAGGAAACCTGAGTTGAGCATGCCATTATTTCTTTAAAAACTCACCAATCAAATAATCCACTCCACTTTCCATGGGAAGGTGTGGCAGAGCAGAGAAAGGCAGGCAAGGGAAAGCTAATGACGTGCTCACCATGTGCTCATCAGGAGTGAGAAAGATGGCACCCATTAGGAAAAACAAAAAACAAAAAACAAAAAACTCATCTCCATCCATTTATCTTTAAATTGGTATTAAATAACGAAACAATTATTTTTATGCTACCACTTTATTAATACAGCAGTCTCTGGGAGGAAGCAAAGGAACCTGGGCCATATTGTCTCTAGAAATAATTTCATCTCTGTAGTTTTTTCACTGTGTTTGGGAAACCATGAAATCAATAGTCTGTTGTCTCTGTTCTGCCTATCCTCTGCTGCAGATGACTGGCTTGGTTATGTCTGGGTTTCGTGTTATCATCTACCAACTGTGGGAAGTCTCTGCTACATCAGGAACACTCCTTCTGTGCTGGTCCCGTTGACATTGTGTCTGGCTAAAAGGACACACATCTCATGACATAAAGATCACACTTGGTCCTAATTTCCAACACTTTCACTTTATTTGTATATTCTTTTGTTCATTTTAATTGGGGTCTGGTGGGGTGAAGGTATATAGATATTTGCATTTAAATACTACCTGGCCTGGATATTCCCTTTTTCTTTTTTCAAATAAGATCTTAAATGTTATACGTTTGTGCATTTTAAAATTATCAGTATAAATGTACTTATAATGGCTTAAGTACTCAGATAAATATATATATATATTGCTTTTTCTTTGGATTATTTGGAAACCTATACCCAAAAAGTATGCATGGTTTTGTGCCCATATTCTTATTTCCATATATAGTTGTCATTATAATTTATTCTAAATTTTTTCTTATAAGGTTTCTCTAAAATATTCTGGGTCATTTTTGTTTTTCTTGGACTTTCACATCTCAAAATGAAAGGTAACCCATTATTAACCTTTAGACCCCTCACTTGTCAGTAAATCCTGAAGTCATTCAGTTGCCCCTGAGATTCGTGGATGTGAAAGCTTACCGGAGAGATTACTGTGGATCCAATATTTTCCTGGCTGGCCTTTATTTCCCTAGCTTACTAAGCTATTAAATTCTGTCATGTTTAAATGTGTCTTTCCTTTGGAAAAAATAAAAACAAGTTGAAGAAAATACATTTTTCTTAAAATTTGACTCCTGTCAGGCTTAGCTTTCCCCTTGATATAGATTAACCATTGAGGGAATTTAAAGAAAAACATGAAAAGTTTCAGTTTTTAAGCACAGAGAGTTGATAGGGAAAAATAGTTACGTAGGATTGAGGTCAGTTTATAGTTTCAGTTTGTGGCTTAGTGAGTCACTCATCTAAAGCTCTAAGTTATAGAATGTAGCTCCGTGTGCAGGTTTATAATTTTACTGTCATTTATGAACTATGTTTCAGGTAGCTATGGCTGCTACCGTTAATTGTATCATTTCCAGCATAATTCTGAATTTTAAAGTCTCAAATCCAATTATTCAAAGATATACATCACAGCCTTGCAAAATATCCTTCTCATTCTAAGCATTTTGAAATTTGTCTCATTCTGGCTTTATCTCCGACACCTCACCTCTTAACCTCCTTCTATTTAAAATTATGAGAATGGAAATGAATGCTGTGGCTTGTATAAATAAGATCTTAAACTTTATACATTGCGCATTCTAAAGTTATAAGGACCCAAAACAGTGCGTCAGTTCAGTAGGTGAAAATGGAAAACCTTTGGACCCAAGCCACTGATCTATCTGTTCTTTTGAATTTTAGTGAGGTGTGACTGGAAGTTGATTCTCGCATTCATACAATAATTCGAGTGCCCAACATTTGCAGTGATGGAGGCCAATACTGTGGATCCCTTTTTAAAGGAACCTACAGTCTGCTGTAGAGGTTTCATGCTCCATCTCGTTCTGGAGTTATCTGTGCTCTAAGAGCCATATACAAGTATTAGAGGGGTTGATGTACCGTTTCAGGGGATAGGCTGATTACTGTAAGCTTGAGAATCAAAAATGTCTTCAGAGAGGAGGTGGTCCTTGTTTGCAGGCTTGAAATCATCCAGTGGGGATTTCACAAGATGTACATTTCTGTTGACCTCACAGAAACTCCTACTACTAGACAATGGGTTTCCTGAGGGACCCAAGCTAATGAATCAGTGTGCCTGACCCATAATAGATAATTTAATACTTTTCAGCTGAAAGAATGAATAAATTGAGTCGGAATTTAGTCTTGTGGAATTAAGAATATACTTTAGTCTCAAATCTTGCTACACCAGAAGTTCCACTGAGTTGTGGGGGCGAGAAATAAATGCCACCTATGCATGGTTCCATCACCCTGACAGCAATGCCATCTCACTCTGCTGTTTTAACTGATCTCTGAGGTAAGCGGTACGTGGTACTCTTGATTAACTGACTGACAAGTAATCTGCAAATGGCTTAGTGTGTTGGTTTGATCACACAGAGCTGGTCAGACTCATTCTATCCATCTCATTCCCTGTGCTGACTATCAAGATAAAGAGCCTTTCAGAGTTGCATTTAGTCTAGAATAGAATGCTGGAAAAGAGAAATCAAAAGGATTTATAAGAAAGCCTGAGAGACAAAAACAAAACAACAAAAAAACACCCAACACACACATACTACAGTTCCTGACGACAATGATAGGGAACTCATTTAGAAAATCAAGTGCACTAACCAATTTATAGTTTCTCTGGTATAAAAGAACCAAGCTATCTTAGGGTAGGCACTTTTTCTCTAATTCAAAAAATTGTGGGCAGATGACAAATTGCTGCATGAGCAACAGATTATGAGGGCTGAGCATGCATGTTTGTATTTCATTTTTCTAATCTAATCTAATACAACACACACCAAAGTCCCTCATACACACATTTAATGGCATGCATAATCATGATTGTGCTGCGTAATAATTAGGCATTAGTGATAAGAAGTTCCCATAAATTACTGTAATTAGTACTACCCTTATACCATCACAGCAAATTTTTTAGGTATTCCCTTCTTATTTTGTTAATTCTTTAGTATCTATCATCAGTTCAAATGTCAGCACTTTCCCTAATACCATGTGTGACTTTAATTATCATTACTCTTTGCCCAGAGTAAGGTCTCGATCAATGTTTGTGGCATGGGATTGAATAAAATCATCACACATAGCAGCTAACATTTGCTGTCTTATGAGGTAGAGGACTTGGTTTTGCTCTTCAGATTTGAGGTCTTTATGTGCATTTCCCAGGGTCAGGTGCTACCTCCTTCATCCCATACTCTTAGCCTCCTCACTCCTTCCTTGACAGAACCTTGAGTTTTAGCACTTGATGAAGCAGTGGTCATGAATGCTTGGCTGGAGCAGAAAGCGATGGTCATTGATCACTGCCCTGGATCAAAGATGAAACTCTTAATGAAGGGAAGGGGAACAGCGAAAATATATTCTAGATACTAAACATATTATTATGTTGAGAGAAGACATGAGCTGGGCGGTGGATTTAGTTCATTAAACAAATTATTGGCTAAAGATTAACAGAGAATTGGGAAGAAAGTTGATGATTTAGACATCCTATAATACAATATGACCTAGCCACCCCAGACCCCTGAAACAGGGACGTTGCAGTTGTTAGCTGCCATTGATTTGGTCCCTGACTCATGGTGACCCCATGCACAACAGGATCAGACTGGTGTGATCATAGGGTTTTCATTGGTTGATTTTCAGAAGTAGATCATCAGGCCGAGATCTCCAGGCTTTTCTTCCTAGTGTGTCTTAGTCTAGAAGCTCTGCAGAAACCTGTTCAGCATCACAGTAACACACAAGCCTCCAGTGACAGAAGAGTGGTGGCTACACTTGAGTTGTATTGGCCAGGAATCAAACTAAATCTCCTACATGGAAGGCGAAAGTTCTACCACTAAAGCACCACTGCCCTCTCTTAAAAGAAGGGAAGGGAGATTTATCTGCTGGGATAAGCTTGGCCTTGAATAACTCTGAAGAAAGAAAAAAAAAAAAAAGAATTCACTTGATTTCATAAATATTTCTTCTTCTACTAGCGGGAGACAGAGATTTCTTTCTACAATTTGAGAAAAATAACTTAAAAACTCAAATTCCTAACAGAAAACATTTGTATAAATAGTTTAAACCAAATTGTAAAATTGATATCAAACCATTTCTTGGATTGTTTATGAGAGAGGACTAAAAAACGTATTTTTAAAGTTGGCAGGAATTGCAGGCTGGGTAAATATTGACGGCTCCTCGAAGGGCCTGATGTCTTGGTTTGTTATCATCTTCATAGTAGCCATATACAACGATGGTACTTGACTGTATTTCTTGGTCAAGCAAAAAATCACAGGGCATAGATGCACTGGGCAACTGTATTAGCTTCTGATTCCTGTAACTAATTACTGCCTTAAAACAACACACATTTATTATCTTACGGTTCAGTAGGTCAGAAGTCCAACACGTGCCTCACTGGGCAAAAATCAAGGGATTAGCAGGGTTGCATTCTCTCCTGGAGGCTCAAGGGGTGAATCTGTTTCCTTGTCATTTTTAGGCTCTAGAGGCTGCCTACACTCCCTGGCTCATGGAGCTCTCCCTCCATCTTCCAAGCCAGTGGCATAGGATCTTCAGATTTCTCTCTGACTCTCCTTCTTCGTCCCGCTTTCACGTATAAGGGTTCTTGTGATTACATTGGGACAACCCAGAAAATCTAGGATAATCTCATCTCAAAATCCATCACTTAATTATAACTGTATAGTCCCCTTGTCCCATGTAAGGTAACATTTTCACAGATTCCAGAGCTGTGGAGATGTGGATGTGGGTATCTTTGTGGGACCATTATTCTGTCCACTACCGTAATTGGTTGTTCATTTGACTGGTTAGTACTGAACTTCCTAACAAGATCCCATGACTTTAAAACCTGTGACAGGACACTCTGTCCCCATATTTGGAGCAGTTTCTTGCCTCCCTAGCTTCCTTCTGGCCCTTTTCACATTAGGATTCACGTCCTAATGGTGAACATCTCCGTGATCACTGTTCTGCTTTCTGTCCAATGCAGGGATAGATTGTTGGTCATTGACACATAGATTCAGTGTCATTGACACTGTCTTTGCCACATTCATACTCCATGGACTGGATATCCTGCCTGAGTCTTATAGCTACTCCCACAAGCAATTCAGGCTTAGGAAGCATGAAACTAATAATAAGAATAAAGATTTCTATGTATTAGGGCCTGTTCAAAATGTTTTACATGTATTAACTCATTTAATTGTCAGAATACTCCTGTGAAGAAAGTGCTATTGTTATTGCCATTTTTCAGATGAGCAAACTGAGGTCCAGAGTAGGTAAGTAAATTGCCAAGATCCACACCTGGTATGACAGAGCTGGAATGCAAACCCAGGCTGCTTGGCTCTAGACTCCATTCTATTAATCACTAAACTACATATTGCCTTGCCCAGCACTTGTAACAAAAGCTTAATTTAAAAACACAAACAACACTATACTGAATTAAAAATGATGCTAGAGAGATGGAGTGGGGGGCAGAGTTAGGGAGACATTTAGGAGAGATACAGTGAGAGCAAGAGCGGGTAAGAGATCGGGAAACACATTGTCTATACTCACAGGTCTAAGAGCTCACAGGGAGGAAAGACGGAGAAAGCAAAATTGGCCATTGATGACCAGCAGTCAAAGCAGGGTCTTAGACCTTTAGAGCCAGACTCATTCCCATGTGGAACAATGAGACTGGACCCAGCAAGTTTCCCATGTGAAGACACCTCCAACCCTGCCCTACCCTCACCTCCCCCACAGTGCCCCTGTTTACCCTGGGGAAGACATGACTCGATATTTCCCTCACATTCATTTTTTCCTGAGGACTTAATGATGTAGACAAACCCTAAACAGCCCAGCCTCCACCTGATAAAGGTAATTAAAGCATAATTAATATGCATACCGTGAGCCAATAAATAGTAAGACTTGGGCCTTACTCCAGTCAGGAAACACGGAAGGCTCAGTAGGACAAATAAGGTTCGATTTGTTTCTTAGTCATACACAACAATTCATGCAAGTCTCTTTATAATTTGCATGCTGAAGGTCAATAACAGAGATTTTGTTAAAGCTCTCCAATTTCACCCATCTATTAAAGTATCATTAAATTTTTTAAAATTGACAGATTTAAAAAATTCATGGCTGTGATAAAACTCACTATATTTCTCACTAATAACGTGTATATGGGATGTTTATATATTGATGCTATTTACAGCATGATTAAACACACTTTGGGATAAACACTGACCTTGAACTTCCTCTCATTTTCTATTTCCCTTTCAGTATAGTCATTTATAACATATGCTTATTAAATTGCATACAATGTGGTTAGGGTTCAGCTGTATAGTGAATAAAACTATTAAATAAAACCATTTTAATATTTTTAACATATTTTAGAATTTGTTTCTCAATGAGGTTTTCTCCTAATGGCCCTCTTTATATATAATTTATATTATGCTATGTTAAATTTATGCTGACAACCAAATACACACCAAGACTGATAATCCATATGGTGTATATTACCTGCTTTCCCCATTTTCCTTATGGGAAAGCCTAAACAAATATAGCAATATGGCTAATGCTCCCCACACATTCCAACAACACAGAGAGAAGAGAGCGGGAAGGGAAGGCAGAAAAGCTTCCTTTGAGGTCTAGCTAATAATAATGGCAAGCACTCACTGAGCTTTTCTGAAAGACTAGGATTTATGCTGAATACTTTTTATGTATTTATTACTTTATTTAATCCTTCCAGTAGTCTTATGAAGACATTGTTTTTACTTCATCTATTTTGCAAATAAAGAAACTGATGAACTTCCTCAAAGTCAGAAAACGTCACTCAGATTCACAGTATTAATTCCAATGGACATTTTTAAACTAAGCTTTTTTATTGTGGAATCATTTTAGATGTGCAGAAAAGTTGCAAAGACAGTACAGAGAGTTTCTGTATATCTGTTACCCGGTTTCTCCTAATGTCAGCATCATACATGATCGTGGTGCATATATCAAAACTAAGAAATTAACATTGATACATTACTATTAATTAAACTTCAGACTTTATTTTGGTTTCGCCTGTTTTTCTGTGTTAGTACCCAGCCCAGGAACATCGTTGTAATTACTTGTCAGGTCTCCTTAAGTCTTCTCTGTTCCATGGCAGTTCCTCTGACTTGCCTTGTTTTCTTGACGTTGACAGTTTTTTGAAGAGTATTGGTCAGGTAATTTTGTAGACTGTCCCTCCATTGGGGTTGATCTGAGGTTTCTGTCATGATTGGACTGGGGTTATGAGTTTTTGGGAAGAACATTACAGAAGTGAAATGTACTTCACATTGCATCGTGTCAATGGGCACATGGCTTACCACTTTTTATGAATTGTTTCCTCTTTTGTAATTAATGGCTTAAAGATCAAGGTTTTAAGTGGTCTGTCTTGGTCTAAAATTTTGTGGTTTTAGTGAAACATAAATAGCTCTCCAATGGAGAAGTGCTGTCTTCATTCAAAACCACTTTGAAATGCTGTGGTATCTATATGTGGTATTTATGCCCCTACTTAGGCATGTTAGATTTATCAACCTCTTAACTAAAATATGTTCCATGGAAATAACATCAATCATTGGTTTATAATGACTAGACAGCAGAAATCCAATAATCAGTAAATTTTGATCCTGAAATACTAATTCTTAGTCACTCACTCTGTAGTTAAACTATTTAACAACTTCATATTGATTGTGCATTAAAGTTGCTCTTTAACACAATGGCTATTTCTGAAAATGCTTGGATGTGGGAAATAACTGCATTTCTACTGAAGCTATTAGAATGAATCACAATTGGATTTAACATAAAAGTTTTTAATGCGTAGATATTTCATATAATATGTTCCTAGGAAAGGGTTCTTCATATAAAGCCGTTTTGTTCTCCGGAAATTTTATCTGTGAGTCAGCTTTACCTCTAGTTAGATAAGATGTTCTTGCTTTTTCTTTCTCTTTCTTCTTTTTAAAAAAAACTTTGGAACTTAAACTGTTTCTAAGAATGTAATAGCCACTATAGTCATAGTTGTGACCACCCTACAGAAGTAAAATAAACCCCTACCCAAAACTGGAGTCATTGGTTGGTGCAAACAATTAATGTTTGGCTGCTAACTGAAAGTTTGGAGGTTCAAGTCTACCCAGAGGTGCTTCACAAGAAGGGTCTGACAATTTACTTCCAAAAAATCAGCCATTGAAAACACTATGGAGTACAGTTCTACTCTGCCACACATGGGGTTGCCATGAGTCAAGGCGACTCAACATCTAATGGCTCGACCCAAAAACTTTGTTTGGATAGCAAGATCGATGATGCCGCACACACACCCACTGAGTATGAAAAGGCTTATTACTCACATAATGAGGCTTTCTGCGGAGGGCGAGGCAGGCCCCCAAGCTGATTCAAAAATGACTTGAGAGCAAGAAAAGGAGACTGACTTGGGGTATGTACAGTGATTAGGGGAGTGGAGCAGTGGTGAGGGTTCCTGCTAGTGGTATTTCTCACCAGTGCCAAAGGAGATATCCTGGGCTTTCTTGAGGCTGACCCAAATATGAAGCAGAAGGGAAAGAGGGTAGGGTGAGGCTTAAAAGCTGTCAGCAGTCAAACATCAAAAAATGGAGTTAGACTCTTTATTATGATCATCCATATTAGAACTTATGTATACAATAGATTTTTCCATTGGTTAATATGGGAAAAAAAGCAAATTGAAACTGCTTTTTGTTTTAAAAATAAAGATCATATGCATAGATTACTAGACAGCATAGTCTAGTGGGAAAAGCAAGATTTTAGAGTTGAATAGACCTAGAATGGAATTAGAGGTCTAGTGATTACTTGCTGGATACTAGTCTGGATTTGGTGCAGGAAACAGAAACCACTGTAGTTATTTTCAGAACCACTGTAATGTTGTAGGAGGGCGTTTAATATAGCAGATTAAGGCTCATAAAATTGTTGGAGGGGCTGAAGAAACAGGTTCTAGGATGCATCCCCTGGAGTGACTCTCTGAGCGATACAGAACTGATCTCCCAGGAGAGTACGCCTTTTGAGGCTGCCGCTGAAAGTAAGCTGGAAGCAAGAAACCTCTACGGCACTGTCATTGCAACTTCTTCTCAACACCCAAAAGATTGCTACTGTAAGAAAACCTTAGATTTTCATGGACTTGCTTGCCAGCAACAACAGTCAAAAGCCACAAGAATTAAGCTCTGCCTCACTGCCACTGCCTATGTAATTTAGGTGGTGGTGCTGATACAAGGAAGAACCCTTGTAAGATGGGGTAAATAAGCAGAGACCAAAGAATAAAGGATCAGTATTAATCTGCTGCAAAAGATCTCTTTAAGGTGTTAAAAAGCAAAGATGTCACTTTAAGGACGAAGGTGCGCCTGATTCAAGGCATAGTGTTTTCAATTGCCTCATACGCATGCGAAAGCTGGACAATGAATAAGGAAGCCAGAAGAAGAGTTGCTGTCTTTAAATTATGGTGTTGGCAAAGAATATTGAATATACCATCCATGGACTTCCAGAAGAACGAACAAGTCTTCCTTGGAAGAAGTACAGCCAGAATGTTCCTTAGAAGCAAGGATGGCTGACTTTGTCTCTCGTACTTTGGACATCTTATTAGGAGGGACAAGTCCCTGGAGAAGAACATCATGCTTGGTAAAGTAGATGGTCATCAAAAAAGAGGAAGACCCTCAAAGAGATGGATTGACACAGTGGCTGTAACAATGGGCTCAAGCATAACAACGATTATGAGGATGGCACAGGATCAGGCAGTGCTTCATTGTGTTGTACATAGGGTCGCTATGAGTCAGAACTGACTTGACAGCACCTAACAACAACAAACATTAACTGATCAGTTTATAAGTGGAGGAAAGAGATTTCCAGACAGAGGCTATAGCATGTGTAAAGTTTCGGGACAAGAAAGAGCTTGACACATTTAAGATACTGAGAGAATATCACTGTGTCTAGAGTGTAGTGAGTAAGGAGGAAAATGATCTGAAATGAGGCTTCAGAAGTGGGCAGGGACAGACCAGGAAGATAGTTGTTGTCGTTGGGTGCCGTCGAGTCGGTTCCAACTCATAGCGATCCTATGTACAACAGAACAAAACACTGCCCGGTCCTGCACCATTCTCGCGATTGTTGTTATGCTTCAGCCCATTGTTGCAATCATTGTGTCCATCAGTGGTGTTAAAAAAAAAAATTTATATATATATATATATATATATATATATATATATATATATATATATATATATATATAGTCCTTTGCAAACAGTCTTATGTGGAAGTGGGTGATTTGAAGGCCCAGACCTCTCCATTTGCTCAATAGCTTTCATGCCCTGCAGTAGCAGTCCCTAATGGGACTCAATGGTGTAAGGCATCAGACCACTGTGTACTCCCCTACAGCTGATACACAAGAAGGGAAGCAACTTATCCAAGTTTTAATATTTATTTTAAAACCATCAGTCCTAACAATTCAGTGGCCAGAAGTGGAAAGCTTCTAAATTTACCTCTAAAGCTAAAATGATTTGAACCACAGAAAGTCAACCCAGCACTTTACTTTTGGAGATTAAACTGATCAGAGAGCATGTAAGTCAGTTTAACGTTTTACAGTTGGCACCTATCAGTCAGCTCCATTAGGAAATCATTGATCACTATAAGAATTCTAGTACTTGAAGTCCAAAGACTGTCTTCTTGACCATCCCCAGCTCAAGGCAGGTAATCTCCATTAAGGAAGGAAACTAACATTTAATGAGCTCATACTATAGCACATGAGGGGTGGGTCAGTGATAAAATTCTCAATTTTCATGAAGGAGACCCAGGTTTGGTTTCTAGCCAATGCAACCCATCTGACAGGGGTGGCTTGCATGTCGCTATGATGCTTAACAGGTTTTAGCAGAGCTTCCAGGCTAAGATGACTGGGAAGAAAGGCCTGGCAATCTATTTCCAAAAATCAGCCAATGCAAACCCTATGCATCATGACTGTATAATCTGCATACAATCATGGGATGGTGTAGAACTGGGTGGCATTTTGTTCCATTGGGCATGAGGTTTCCATAAGCAGGGACAGACTCCATGGTAGCTAACAACAACATTTCACAGCACACTGACATTATCACATTCTCCTTTTTTACAGATGAAGAGGACAGGGGGCTCAGAGAAAAGTTACTTGTTTGAGGCTACTAATTAATCAGTCATGGGGATAGAAATTGTGTCCAGACCTGTTTGACTACAAAGCAGAAGTCACAGTTTGGGATAGAACTGATCTAAGGTTTATCACTCCTGTTTAGAAAGGTGAGTCTCCAAAAGTGATTTTGGCTTCTGTTTTCCATATAATATTTCATGCACAGAACCTTTCTTGTGACTCACTTGCAATAGAATTAACATTTATGTTTTGAAACAGATTGTGAATTTTGTGTGTGAAGTTTTTAATTTCCTATACACTTCTGGGATGTTAGTCATCTGCCTTCTTGTAGGAGAGTTTTATCTTTCACCTCAGGATCTATTGGATTTGTGTGGTGATGACATAAGCAATATCATTAATTCATGACTGTAAGGCACTTCAAAACACATTTTCACTTTTTATTAGTCTCGGAACATTTTAAAGAATTGTGCAGAAAACTTTAAATTCTACATATTATTTTTAAACTATGAGTATTTATTATTATTTTAGTCAGGAAGGGAGAGAAAAATGAAAGTGCGAGAGTAGAGTAGGAGAGAACATATATACTACAGGGAAAATAGAGCATGGCTCCTTTCCCTGGTTTCTGGTTATTATTTCTTTTAAAAGTTAATCAAAGAGAATAACTTATTGAATGAAGTAATATATTAGGGTTATATTTCTAAAAAAGGTATGCTAAATAGCATGGGTTTCCTGTTAAAAAATCGTGAAATGTGAATATACTGTCTATAGCATTTACCTGAGTAAGTTTACTACCACATTTCTAATGCAGAGTAAGTCAAGAAGGATGTCTACCCAGGGATGGTAAAAAGGTTTCCGCTCAGATACTAGCTCTGGCTAACTGGAATGTATGTAACCCTTGCCATCCAGACAATTCCAATTCCTAGCGACCCTATAGGACAGAGTAGAACTGCCCCATAGGGTTTCCAAGGAGGGACTGGTGGATTTGAACTGCCGACATTTTGGTTAGCAGTCAGATGCTTAACCACTGGTGCCACCAGGGCTCTGGAATATATATAAATATATATACAACAACAGAACAACCCATTGCCGTCCAGTCCATTCTGACTCATAGCGATCACATATACATGTGTATATATATACGCATATGTATACATACATATATATACGTATACATATATATACATACAAACTCAAAAACCAAACCCGTTGCCATTGAGTTGATTCCGACTCATAGTGACCCTACAGGACAGAGTAGGACTGTCCTGTAGAGTTTTGAAGGAGCACTGGTGGATTTGAACCGCCAATCTTCTGGTTAGCAGACATAGCTCTTAACTACTACACCACCAGGATTTCCACATATACACACATACGTACATATATATATATATATATATATACATACACATACTGGCTGAATGGTTAATAAGTGGTATGGGGACAGTGTTGTGGTTGGAATAATGAGGTGAAAGTAGAAAAAAGCATAAGGAAATGAAAGACCATGCAAGAAACAGAAAATACTCAATAACTCATTAAAATATCCCTATAAATTTGTATTTATATGTAGAATATTAATAGACATTTAAAAAGATAAATATAAAATATTGTACAGAAGCAAAATATTATTCAGGGAGTGACTCCAAGCAGGAGGAGGGATTTTGAAATAGTATGGTAGGACTGTAAAAACGGCGTGGAGGTCCTGTCTGACCTCCTCTAACTTCACAAGGGGGAAGGAGAATCAAGATCAATAGCCCAAGGCTGATTCATATGAGGTGGAGGTCAGACATGCCTCCTCTCTCTGTCATTTTTACCAATTCTGACACTAACCCTCCCTCCCATGACACTCTCTGCTTCTCTGCTGGGTTCGATAATTCATTGCAATGACCACACAGAACTCACAGACAATACTCATAATTACGGGGTTTATTAGGGAAGTAACAGTTACAGTTCAGGCTCAGGAACCCTCAGGATATAGTTCTTCCGTCAGGACAGCCTCTTTCCTGTCATGATTGCCGGCACGCCCCTCCCTGGCTCTAAGCTTCTGCCCAAAGGCATTCAGCTTTCTCGCTCAGTAGGCTGGAAAGTCCAGTGAGCCATCTCCTGAGGGTCTCTCCTTCCTTACTTGTGGTGGGCTCTACTCTTTCCCATCTCTGAGATAGCTCACCTCAAGCCTAGCGGGATGGCAGAACTGACCAATCCCTTTGGTGGGCCACAATTACTATATCTGCACAGTCCCGCCCAATCACCTGGGTGGGAGTTACAAGACCATGGCGAGAAAGGCCACACAAAAGTGATCCATCACACCATAGTAGTGGTCTATTGTTGAAATAAATACAACTGTTTTAGGTTTATCTCCCAATATTTTGAAGTTTTGCAATAAATCAGTTACAGAACAGGAGGAAAGGGTGGGAGCTGTGTGGCTCATCTAGACTTCTGCCAAATCCGTGGGGTTGAGGATAGAACTCTGGTTAGCTTGGGTGGGAGAATGGGCATAGGTAGGACACCTGAGGAGAAACAATGGATGGACTGACTGCACCCCAACCACACGACCCAGGGCTATAGCCACCAACTCTAACAACCCATCCCAGGTGAAGTGTGAGGAGACTGAGCCTTTGTCCACTCCAATCCAGAAAGCCAAATCTACTAAACATTTTTAGGCCTAAGCACAACTGTCTGAAAAAGAAAATTGTCTAGGTCAGTTTCCTCTACTGTATGCTATGGTAGGACTCTACTCTTTATCTGCATAACATTTCTCACAACACACATTTATTTATGAATTAGGCACTGCTGTCTCTTCTCCTACCCCATCCCACACCCACCTCTCTAAGGGAAGGCATTTAGAGTCACCCTTACCCTTATATCCATACGGCCTGTGGTGTATAGACACAGTGCCTATGTGGACTTAGCATAGTGCCTGGTACTTAGTAGAACTTCAAGAATACAGCAGAACTTCAAGACAGGAGGCCCATATACCTTCTCTTTTGGTGGCACAGTGGTTAAGAGCTCAGCTGCTAACCAAAAGGTTGGCAATTCAAATCTACCAGACACTCCTTGGGAACCCTTTGGGGAAGTTCTACTCTGTCCTACAGGGTCGCTATGTGTTGAAATCAACTCAATGGCAACAGGTTTTTTTTTTTTTTTTTTTTTTTTTTTTTAGTATTTCTTAATTTTTATTTTTTTTTGGTTACAGGACCATTGGAGACTTTGATGAAAGCCATTGAACCTCTTCTCAGAAAAATGCAGAATTTTGCCACATTTCTTGTAGATTCATTGTTCCCCCCTAAAAACCCATTCATGTGGAGTTCATCTTTTCCAAATTATTGTTAATTCCCCATCTAAAGGGTAGACGGTAACTTTTATTGAGTACTTACTATATGTCGTACTATAAGCTGTTTTACGTGTAATATTTCAATTAATCCTTATAGCTCTAGGAGATAAGTTCTATTTTCATTTTGTAAGCAGATGAAGACTCAATTTAAGACAGATCAAGTAACTTACCTGGATTCACAGAGCTAGTTAGTGGCAAAGCAGAGACTCAAACCAAGGTCTTTTTAAATTCAAGCCTGAGCTTGCACCCTTAACCACTAAAAACCATATGCCTGTTGTATGTTCCTGCTCATAGTGAGCAATGCAGTTATCCCGTGAAGACACTTAATTTAGCTACCTCCCCAGTAAGAAACTGAAATGATAATATTAGCTGGCTTGAGCTTGTGACTTGATGTGAACAAAGTTCCTTTGATCAAAAAGGACAGGCTGTTCCCCCAAGAGCACTCTTGATGCTTAGAATGCCTGCATTCATGCCGTACTTGTTTGGCAATTGGCGTGCATGTTTCAAACCATTTAAATCGTCATTGTAGGATTTTGCCTATTAGCAAGATACCATCCCCTGAATACTGATTATGTAAAAGAGCACAATTGTCTGGTGAGAGAAAAGCAGTGACTTCTTGAATATAGTCCAGCATAATGACTGTCTCTTTTTTAGTGAAACCTAAGGCAGTGGCTTGTGCAGTATTCTTTATGTAATTGGGTCCTGGGCAGAGTGGATTGACATGATGGCTGCAGCAATGAGCTCAAACATAGCAACGATTGTGAAGATGGTGCAGGACGGGGCAGTGTTTTGCTTTGTTTACATAGGGTCACTGTGAGTTGGAACCAGCTCGACGGTGCCTAGCAACAACAACAATCCTGGGTGTTTCCATGTTTTACCACATGTTTTTAGCAAACACGTAGGCACAACATTTTAAAAATTGCTTCATTCCACATCTAAAGGTCCTTTGTTAGAGTTGAGGCCAGAGACAGTGAAACATGTCTTCTTTTGCATTCTCCTCCTCTTCTTTGGCTGTGACAACATTTCTACTGGAGATTGAATTAACCCAAGAACACTAAATACAGGCTTGTTTTGGGACTTGGCTCTTAGCCAGCTGGTCCCTAGGGAAAGCACTCCTGGTTAAATTGGGGGCCATTAGCATGCTGGTGATTGATCAGCTGAGTTATTCACTTTTAAGCTTCATCATTTTCACATTTAAAGTAATTTTGGCCAGGAAGAGCAAATTGCACTCGTTATGCCCAAATGCAAATATATGTTTAGAAAACATGTGGTTTAGAAAACAAATGGGATACCAACTCAACACTAAGGCCTCATTATGGGCATCTACACACCTTCAGGGAGTGTTTCTATCACCTAGCTCTTTATAATCATCGTGATGTCAGCCTCCCTCCATGAAATTGGGAGATTTATTTATCTGAGTCACTCTCTCTCCCTGGCATGTGACAGAGCATATCCCCTGGAGTGGAGTTCTCCCTCCCTTGTTTATTTTTTCCTTTCTTTCTGCAGCAGAGACTGTACTAATCAGATTTGACTAAGCCTGAAAACATGCAGAAATCCTAGGTAACATCTCTGGAAAACACTGCAAAATCTTTAGGAGTTTCAAAAAGTTAGGAAACAATTTCCTTTAGAATGCCCAGTTTTACTGATTATCGATTAGGGATCTGTAAAGACTTGACTGAAGTGAACTCGTTAAGCGCTTGATTACTAGCCGAAAGTTTGATGGTTCAAACTCACCCAGAGATGCTCCTCAGAAGACGGGCCTGGCGATCTGCTTCCAAGAAATCAAAGCCTCGAAATCCCATAGAGCAGTTCTACTCTGCATACGTGGGGTCGCCGTGAGTCGGAATTGACTTGACGGCAACAGCAACAGCAACAAAGGCTTGACTGAAGTAAGCTTGCTTGCGGAAGATTAAAGACGGTTGCAAATTCTTTACTACCCTGGCCATTGAGAGACCGAGTCTAATTTCTATCCTTTGAATCTGGGCTCACCTTAGTGAATGTCTTGATCAATTTAGAGGAAGTGACATTCTGAAACTTCTGAGACAAGGTCATAAGAAGTCTTGCTGCTTCCACCAAGTCTCATGGAAGCTGTTTCTGGGAGACTTGAGCTGCCATGTAAGAAGTCTGACTACTCTGAAACTATGTGTAGGTGCTCCAAATGACAGCCCCAGGAGAGCCTAACCATCCAGTCATCCATGACAAGGCACCAGACACGTGAATGAAGCCATCTTAGACCTTCAGACCAACTCGTCTGCCAGCTGAATGCTATTGCAGACACTCCATAAATGCCATGTGAAACTGAAGAATCACCCGGCTGAATCCTGCCCAAATTCCTGACTCATAGGGTTATGTGAAATAATAAAATAGTTCTTTTTAGCCACTGAACTTGGAGTAGCTTTTTTTTTTTTTTTAATGAACAGTAGTTAACTGGGATAGAGTGCCACAACTTTAGAGTTCCTTCACTTACTGTCCCAGCAATCCATTTAAATAAGTATTTATTCTTGACTTATGAAAAAACTCACAAAGACAAAAAAAAAAAAAAACAAAAAAAAACTTTTAACTGAAGGTGATTTTTGCATATTTGATTTTTTTTACTTTTAATCCCATCTTTTGGCATAATTGTTCTTGGATGATATAACTGGCTAAACTTTTTAAAATTACTCTGATTAGTAGCAAAACCACAGAAAAAATATAAAATAATGCAAACAACCAATAAAATGACACCTAGATTTCTATATTATAAAATGACAAAGTCTTCCAGCTTGGAGAAGCCTTGGAACTCATGTATGCTTTTCAAACCTTGGTCTGCCAAAGCATAGTGGATGACGGTTCTAGCTGATTTTCAGATAAATGGACAGTGAAGGTAATGGTACTGTTAAAAATGATGAGGTTACATGAAAGAAGGATGAAGAAAACTAATGCCATCTCTGTTTCCATACAAATTAATCTCAGAGGGTTTTTGGGTTCTCCCAAACATTCACTGCACTGCTGGACTGAACAGTGTCTGCATTTCCTTGTCCTGTGGTTGCCTCTGTCTGGAGTTTAATATGCACTCATCTCTTTTCCATTCCAGGGGGAGTATGTAATGAAAATCTCCATATTAGCCATCAGCTGTCAACAGTGACAAATTTCAATTACCAACCTTTGGTAGCAGTTCTCACTGGAGAAGGAAATCAGGATGGCTCACTGGGATAGCATACTTGTGACAGATCTATTTTAATTGCCTTTCTTATCCACATTTAACCTCTATCATTTTGACAGGAAAAAGAAATTTACAGAGAAGGTAACTTTTCTTGCCAGTAATAAGAGGGTAGGGGGTGGGGAAATAGGCTGCTGGAAAGAGACTGGGCAACACCCATCCATATACGGACTGGCATTGATTGCTGGGAACACCTTCCACCTCCTATGAGGCCTGCCATGATAACTTTCTGCTTATCAAAATACTTTGCATTTAATTAGGTGCCTGGATGGATATTCCTGATGATCATCCATAAATTATTCATCAATTAAAAAAAAATCTAATACAGTTTTTTGTTTGTTTCATTTTCTGAGAGTTGATTTTTCAGTGGACCCATAGTGTGAGTCTTCCTTAGTGAGTTCTCATTTATTCTCATTTCTTCCAACAAGACTGCTCATTTAACCTTTTGATTTCAGCTTGATGTTTGCATCAGAGGATATCTCTACAGAGATCTTTCATGTAGAGCTGCGCTATTTCTTTTGCTTCATTCTATTCTTTTAATCCTGAGGGATCTATCTAACTGCTTTCTTGGAAATAAAGAGGAAATGTTTTTCTTTAATGAGAAATGTTAGAAAAGCATCCATGAACTTTGTATTCTAATGTACCCATTTCTCAGGGGATTTTCACTGCGGTTTCCATTCCTTGGGTCATCTGGTTTCTGTTATAACTCTGTCAAAATTAAATTGAAGTATCTTTTTTACAACAATGATTAGCTAATATCTATTGGCCCTGACTTTGTTTCAGAATGCAATATTAACCATACCACAGTTATTTCTTTTAATCTTCAAACAACCCTGTATGAGACAATTACTCTTAGCTACATGTTACAGATAAGACAGATTCCTAGGTGGTGCAAATGATTTGCACTCAACTACTAATCAAAAGTTTGGTGATTCAAACCCAACCAGTAGTGTCGTGGAAGAAAAGCCTGGCCATCAGTTTCCATAAAGATTACAGCCAAGAAAACCCTATGGGGCTCAGTTCTACTCTATAACATATGGGGTCACCACAAGCTGGAATCAACTCAATGGCAACTGGTTTACAGATGAGAAAGAGGCTCAGAGATTTTAAGTAGCTTGTCCATGGTTACACAGATACAATATAGTGAACCTGGGATGCATTCTCAGGATCTGACTCCAGAATCTGTGTTACCGATTCCTCTGCTGCACTGCTTGTTAACAGTCCATGCTTGCATTGTTTTGTTAACCATGTCAGTCATTATTTACTACCCTGCTGAATAATAACATATTCACTGGGGCCTAAAAAACCATCATTACTTTGACAATTGTTATGAATTAAATTGTGTCCCCCAAAACATGTATTGAAATCCCAACCATATGCTGTTATAATTCAGTCATGTGATTGAATCAGTTGACCTTGGGTAGATTGGATTATCTCCTGTAATGTAATGTAATGTAAAGTAATATAGTTACTTTCCACAACTCAACCTACTGTAATGTAATCAATTAGCCAGTTGAGGTCATACCAGTGTAAGGTGGATCTTAAACCTAATCACTTCCGAGTTACAAAAAGAGCAGAATGGATACAGACACACACAGGGAAAAGACAGAAGATATGTGAGGATTATCTACAAGTAAAGGAAACCCAAGGGTTTCCAACAGGCCCCAGAAACTATTAGAGAGGCTCACAGAAGGAATCGACATGATAGAAACTCTTGTTTGAACTTTCAGTCTCCAGAACTGTGAGGAAATAAATTTCTGTTCTTTAAAGCACCCACTTGTGATATTTGTATTACAACAGTGCTACGAAACTAAGACATCAACTAAAAAGAGAAGAAAGATAATGTCCCTTCTCATCTCGGGGAAAGACAAAAAAAGACCTAAGTTAAATTTCCCAGAGAAGGAAGGGTAGAGACAAGGACAACAGTAAGACTTGAGAAAATTACTAAAGGAATTGAACAAGGCATTTCCAACTTTAGGAAAGAGCAAAACCGGGAGTGCAAATGGAGCCAGATGTACCCAAATGGAAGAGAAACACTGGACAGCCAGAACTTCTCTGTAGTCTTTTCTAGATATGGAATCACAGCAGTAGCCTGGATAATTTCTCTCTTATATTTCCTTTTAGTTCAAGTTCTAGCTCGGTCTAGGGATCATACGAGCTATGTCCACACAAATATAAAACAAGGGAACACATGTCACGCCCTTCAGATTAATTTTAGTCCTTAAAATAATGCATCAAAACTGTCAGTAAACAATATTTACCCACTGCTTAGTGTGTAAGAACCCCTGGCGGCACAGTGGTTAAAGCGATCTGCTGCTAACTGAAAGGTCAGCTGTTAGAAACCACCAGCCACTCCTTGGGAGAAAGATGTGGCAGTCTGCTTCTGTAGAGATTGACAGCCTTGGAAACCCTATGGGGAAACTATGAGTCAGAATTGACTTGATGGTGGTGGATTTTTGGTTTTGGGCCTAGTATGTATGTAATTAAAGAAATGTAAAAAATGTTTTGCAAAATAGCCTAGTCCACCTGAAACATCAGGGTTTCAAATGGGTGCTCTTTCACTAGATGGAAGGACTCTGAGAAACAAGTTAAGATTAAGGTGTTAAAAAATTTCCGATTCTGAGAAGGCAGTTCAGATGAGACAGAACATGCAGAGCTTTGGATGCCAGGCCAAAAAATGGCCCAGAAGGAGGCAAATTACAATCCGTTATTAATCATAGTGGAATTGAGAGGGGTTAAGGAGGTAATTAAAACCTTTCCTCTGAACAGATTGCAACCTTCAGGTTGAAAGAATAGCCTTGATGTAATTTAATAGAACTCTTCCTAATTATTGAAAGGATAAACTCCAGTGTTTGATAGAGTGATCATTTTTAAATGCAAGCAAATCAAAATCACCCAGGGGTATGTGAATTAACTGTGCTCATTTATAAACTATAAAGTGCTTTATATCTAAGAGAATGCATAAGACAAGCTGAAGAGAAATCTATGAATTTATTTAGACTCGCTAGTGCCGAAACTCCTTATCTGTCTTTAGGAAATATCCTGAATGAGATACAACACAGCTCAGGAAATATTAGGTCTCATTTAGTGCTGCCTGGTATAACCAAGGAGCTTGGGTAATGCAGGGAAGCCTTTGGAATGATTAATACAGAGCACAGATTTGAGTTATAAATATAATAGTTATTGCTGCCCCTGGGAGTATGGCACCATTTATCATGTGGATCTTCCGTACCTGACAGCTAGGGCTTGTGGAGGGGCTCACATTTACTGAGTACATTATTATATAAGAGGAAATGCCTGGGCAGTTAATGGGTATTATTTTATTTAGCTGTCAGAGTGACTCTGTCAATAAGGCACCATTAGCACTGTTTTGTACATGAGGAAACTGAGACCCAGAGCTGAAAAAATGGCCAATGGTCATAACAGCAGAAGTATATACTTTCCACTACTACATCATGCTGTCTGTCTTCTAGGATATTATAGATGCTTACTGCACATACACAAGAAAGAAACAAACAAATAAAAAAAACTTAAACCTGCTGCCGTTGAGTTGATACTGACTCATTGTGACCCAGGGTGTTATAAAGTAGAACTGCTCCACAGGGTTTTTGTGGCTATAATCTTTACAGAAGCAGATTTCCAGGCCTTTCTTCCATGGTACCACTGGGTGGGTTCAAACCATCAACCTTTAGGTTAGTAGCCAAGCTCAAACCCTTTGTGCCACCCGAGGACCTCATTTCCTGAACGTGGTAGGTACTTAATAAAAGTTTGATGTGTGTCCTCTGAAGAGTCAATCAATCTGCACTCAATGTACTTGACATTTAATTATAGAGAATAAATAAAAGTGAAACAAAGTTCAATTAAAAGCAACATGTGGATACTACCAAAATTATAAAAATAAAAATATATAAGTAATAATATTTATAAAAACTCTACGGAAAGTGCTACTGTTGAAGTGTAGTATTAGCCAAGGGAGACGTCTTGGAGGAGAGAGATTCTAAAGAAAAACAGTATTTTTTTTTTAAATATGCAATTTTTAATTATAATTTCCTCTCTACGTCTTCCTACCAAC
Source organism: Dugong dugon (assembly GCA_030035585.1). Lineage (NCBI taxonomy): Eukaryota > Metazoa > Chordata > Mammalia > Sirenia > Dugongidae > Dugong > Dugong dugon. The sequence continues at coordinate 90,925,822 of CM057472.1, forward strand.
CCTTTCAGAGAAACGTATTTTGATTTTTCAATATTATGTACTAGAAGGCGCCTAAAATCATACTTATTCTACAGTAATTTTACCACATCATTGGAAGCATATTTTTCTTTCAGTAATAAGGCAAATTAAGCACATTTTCAGGTTATTTTTACTGACAGACTGTGCAAACCACCATAAAGTTACCCAGTGAAAATGTCCTCAGGGGAAAGGCTCTACCTAGGCCCTCAAGAACATTTCAGGATTGGCAGCCAGTTCTCAGGAATACATATTTTATTAAAGCAAGGCATGTTTGACCTTGAGAAGCAGCTGGAGATTCTGAGTACCGAGCCACATGACTTCCCAAAGGCCACGATCAGTCTATTGCTGACTGAGGTGTTGTCTCTATTTCATTGGGAGCACTGAGAAAAAAAAGGCAGAAGCAGCTTTTTGACTTAGTTGATTTGGTTAGAAGGGCCCCAGAAGACCAGTTTAGATGACAGGGAAGTCAATCCACAGCCCCTATGTTTAGGGTGATCTAATTAAGGCACTTCAATTGGCATCTACATAACGTAAAGTGAATTGCATCAAATTGCAGGGAAGCATGTTCCATTCAATTCTTGCCCCTTACTCTCCATTACCATATGAAATATTTCTATTTATCTCATTTTAGGCTATTTCAAGATAATTTTCCAGGTGCTCCCACTTTCTTTTTCCTTCAAGGCTTTGAGTGGATTTTGGTTGTCTATTTTCCATTCACAGGTTTTGGAGTAACAGAATTAAGTAAAAATTATAGCATGTAAAAATATCCAACTTTAATTAATATGTGTAAGGCACTTGCAAAGGGCTTATGCATATTACTTTTTTTAATCATTATAAAAATCTATTAGTGAGTTTCACTCATTTCCAAATGGGATTATAACCACAAGCATAGAGGTTAGGATTTACAACACATGTATTTGGGGAACTGTTATGGGTTGAATTGGGTCTCCCAAAAATATATGTTATAAATCCTAATCTCTATGCCTGTGGTTATAATCCCATTTGGGAATGGATTGTCTTTGTTATGTTAATGAGGCAGGACTAGTGTAGGGTATGTCTTGAGTCAATCTCTGACAAGATATAAAAGGAGCAGATTAAGCAAGCAGAGATGTGGGAAGAGAGATGCCAAGCCACATGAAGATCGCCCAGGTGTAGAAGCTCAAAGAGACAAGCACCTTCCTCCAGAGCCAACAGAGAGAGAAAGCCTTGCCTTAGAGTTGGCACACTGAATTCAGACTTCCAGTCTCCTAAACTGAGAGAAAATACATTTCTGTTTGTTAAAGCTATCAACTTGTGGTATTTCTGTTATAGCAGCACTAGATAACGAAGACAGGGACACAATTCAATCCATAACAAGCTGGATTTGCCTGTGTTATTGCATTTGAGCTCACCATTGCCTATAATGAGCATATCACTTCTCACCCCATTTTCTTGTCATCCTTTGGGCCTTTACTGGTAAAAACTCACCGCTTTGATGTATTTAATATTTTTTATTGTGGTGAAAATATACACACCAAAACATTTTTCATGTTACATTTCATTTTAAAAGGATAAATTAATAACCAAGGATCTATAAAAGTGCTTTTTCACCCAAATTCCAATGTAGGGGTAGATGAGAGAAAAAAGTAGGTTTAGCAAAACCACCAGGATGAAAGATTAGTTCTTGTTTCTCAGGCCACTTTCTTGAGCAGAAAGATTATTTCTATTTCTTCTCCAAAAATTTTATATTTTCAAAGTAAGAGTTTATGGAGACTGATTTTAGAAGAAGACTACCTCCAGAAAGCTATATGTACATATAAATTGTCCTAAGAAATTGAATTAGCTTTTTACCACTTGCCTAGAGTCAAGACCTTTATCTCCAAGCTAAAAGCATAGTTGTAAACTATGCCTCTAGAAGGCACCCTTCCTTGAAAAGGGGAGAAAACTTATTTTAAAAAAAGGGAATTAACGTCAGTTTAACCCAATTGGCAGCAATGTGATTAATTTTGGGAAATGGTGGGGCCCAAACCAGGATTGGTGGAAAGTATAATGCCAAGTTGCAGTAAAGGTCTTTGGGCAATTAGAGAGACAAGATGACTAGGGACAGTTTATAGATAAAAGAGATCAACATGTAGTCTCAAGAGTTTGATCGTGGAATCTTAATGAGCCAGATACTGATTTGTTTTACAAGCAATCACAAGAGACCAATGGTGCTTAAGTAGAGTGGATGGGAAGAGATGAATAAGCTACCTGTTTGATTCAAATGGGAAGATAAAAGACCAAATGCTTGAGTAACTGCATTAAAATATAAATCATCAAGCATCATTGCAAAGGTAAGAAATGAAGAGAGAAGAATGATTTTGAAGCCAGCCCTGTCTTCTCATTGGTGACTATTATGGCATTAGATATGAAATAAAAGATTCAGAATGATTGAATGCAATCCATGTTCAGTGAGTTCCAACCTGTTGGGACTGTAGTGGCATTAAAAGTGTAAAATGTGCATTTAAAGTTTTGCAACTTTAAGTTTTGAAGGTTTTTGTGCATGCTTTAATTTGCAAAAGAGAATTTTAATTGCCTAAAATTTTAATAATTTTTTTAGTTTAACTAAAAAATCACTTACAAGGATCTCTAAAGAGTAAAATAGACTTTACAAATAATTTTTAGTTTTTCTTAATGAAAACAAATATTTTATAAACGCAAACTTCGATGAATTCTGAATGTGTGAATGTATGAATGTAAATGGCAAAGACAGTGGGTCATATGTGGTGTAAAGCAGTTAACTCAGAGAAGAAAAGTGAAGTGAAGAGATACAAGTTAAGAACCAAATGGCTATAGGTTAAACAAAAGAAGAAGAAGATTCCAACTCATGGTGACCCTATGTGTGTCAGAGTAGAACTATGCTCCATAGGGGTTTTAATAGCTGATTTTTTAGAAATAGATCGCTAAGCCTTTCTTCTGAAGTGCCTTTGAATGGACTCAGACCATTACACTTTTTGTTAGTAGCCAGACATGTTGACTGCACCACTCAATGATTCTGACTATAAATTAGTAGGGCATAAAAGGACTCAGGAGTCATAGAGTACCAAAACAAGAACAGACATCAATAGTATAAGTAATACATTTTCATATAATCTTTTGTCACCAAGGATGTTGTTGTTGTTAGGAGCTGGTGAGTCTGTTCTGACTCAGCGACCCCATGCACAACAGAATGAAACATTGCCCAGTCCTGTGCTATCCTCACAAATGTTGCTATGTTTGAGCCCACTGTTGCAGCCACTGTGTCAATCCATCTCATTGAGGGTCTTCCTCTTTTTCTCTGACCCTCTACTTTGCCAAGCATGATGTCTTTCTGCTGAGAGCGGACCCTCCTGATAACATGTGCAAAATAGTGAGACAAAGTCTTGCCGTGCATGCTTCTAAGGAGCATTCTGGTAGTCCATCTTCTAAAACCAATTTGTTTAGTCTCCTAGCAGTCCGTGGTATATTCAATATTCTCTATCAACACCATAATTCAAATGTATCAATTCTTCTCTGGTCTTCCTCATTCATTGTCCAGCTTTTGCATGTATAGGAGGTGATTGAAAATACCATGACTTGGGTCAGGCACACCTTAGTCCTCAAAGTGATATCTTTGAATAGGACGTAAGAATAGGATGCTGGAATATCAAAGGAGTCCTTAGGCATATATTACATCCTATAATGACCTTTCTTGAGAACCTTTTTGGTTTTGGGGAAGTGGGATGTTATTATTCACAATTTGAATAGAACTTGAAGAGGCTGTATTTTTTTTAGTTTTTGGTCACAGACCCACTTAAGGAGCTGATGAAATCTATGGGTATTCTTACTATGAAAAAAGCATGTATGTACCTGCACACAATTTTTTGAACAAAAATTGTTAGTTATTGTATTAGTTAATCTGAGTCTTCCAGAAGCAGATGTTAAAATGCCAGAACTTTTTTAGGGGCAAGTTCTGTGAGGCATATTGGGGAGGAGCCTGGGGTGCTGGAAAATCTATCAGATCATGATTCAGGTCTGCCCAGGTGAAGGAGAGAGAATAAAGGAAGACGGTAGAAATATTTTAGACTGCAGTTACAGTTCTAAGAGGACCCAGCAAGGCTGTTTCAAAGTCTCGAAGTCAATGTCACCCATCAGAAGAATCCCCTATCTCCCGAAACTGGCATACTGGTATGCTGGGAGCAGCCTGTGCAGCATGTGGCAAGAACATGGTGATAGATCTCAGAGGACACCAGCTGTAGTCATGTGTCAATTATGCTAACCACAATTGAAGATCTGAGAGGCTCATTCTCACAGACCATACACTCATGGACCCTGGGTTGAAAACATCAGCTTTAATGAAAAATGACACTTATGATTAGAGTGATAAATTTTACAAGGTGATTATTAAACCTATGCACATGCTATAAATGAGCAGATACTGACTCAAAATTAGCCAGATCCCTGTTATAAGCCCAGAAGTTAGTTCAAATCCGTAAGTACTGTGGACACTATCAATGATTAATATTGTTTATAAATTAGTACCTACTGTGAATTAGAGGAGCCCTAGTGGCACAGCGGTTAAGAACTCAGCTGCTAACCAAAAGATTGGTAGTTCGAATCAACCAGTCTTTCCTTGGAAGTCTTATGGAGTAGTTCTACTCTGTCCTGTAGGGTCACTATGAGTCAGAATAGACCCGATGACAATGGGTTTGGATTTGATTTTAGATATGAACTAGAACCACCACTCATCTGTCAGTTTGTCATATTGTGGTGGCTTGAGCATTGCTGTGACACTGGAAGCTATGCCACCAGCATTTCAAATATCAGCAGGGTCACCCATGGTGGACAGATTTCAGCGGAGCTTCCAGACTAAGACAGACTGGGAAAAAGAGCCCGGCGATCTACTTCTGAAAAAAATGGCCATTGAAAACCTTGTGAATAACACTAGAACATTGTCTTATATAGTGCCAGAAGATGAGCCCCTCAGGTTGGAAGGCACTTAAAATACGACTGAGGAAGACCTGCATCCTCAAAGTAGAGTCAAAGACCCTAAAGATGTGGGTGGAGTAAAGCTTTTGGGACATTCATTTGCTGATATGGCAAGACTCAAAATGAGAAGAAACAGCTGCAAACACCCGTTACTAATCCTTTAGTAATCAGAACGTGGAATGTAGAAAGCAGGAATCAAGGAAAATTGGAAGCTGTCAAAAGTAAAATGAAGTGCATAAAGACCGATATCCTGGGCATTAGTGAGAGAAATAGTCTGGTATTGGCCATTTTGAATTGGACAAGCATATGGTCTGCTATGCTGGGAATGACAAATTGAAGAGGAACGACATCACATTCATTGTCAAAAAGAACATTTCAAGATCTATCCTGAAGTATAAGGCTGTCAGTGATAGGATAATATCCACATGCCTACAAGAAAGACCAGGTAATACAACTAGTATTCAAATTTATGCACCAACAGTTAATGCCAAAGATGAAGAAATTGAATATTTGTACCAACTCCTGCAGTCTGAAATTGATCAAACATGCAATAAAGATAAAATTGCAAATAATGGAGATTCCAGAACCCATACATAGACCAAGAGGCAGTTGTTCATACAAAACAAGGGGCTAATGTGTAGTTTAAAATCAGGCAGTGTGTGTGTCAGTGTTGTATACTTTCACCCTACTTATTCAATCTGTATGCTGAGCCAATTATTTGAGAAGCTGGACTATATGAAGAAGAATGTGACATCAGGATTGGAGGGAGACACATTAACAACCTGAGATACACAGTTTACATGACCTGAGATACGCACATTACGTGACCTCACTTACTGAAAGTGAAAGAGACTTGAAGCACTTACTGATGAGGATCAATCAGCAAGGATTACGCCTCAACATAAAGAAAACAAAAATCCTCACAACCGGGCCAATAAGCAACATCATGATAAATGGAGAATAGATTGAAGATGTCAAGGATTTCGTTTTACTTGGATCCTCAATCAATGCCCATGGAAGCAGCAGCCAAGGAATCAAACGACTTATTGCGTTGGACAAATCTATTGTAGAAGCCCTCTTTGAAGTGTTAAAAAGCAAAGACGTCGCTTTCAGGACTAAGGCGCACCTGACCTAAGCCGTGGTACGGTAGTCTCCCCTTATCTGTGGTTTTGCTTTCCTGGATTTCAGTTACCCATGGTCAACCATGGTTGGAAAGTGTTAAATGAGTACGTAGCCTGATGAAATCTCAGGCTGTCCTACTCTGTTATTCACATAACTTTTATTGCAGTATATTGCTATAATTGTTCTATTTTATTATTAATTATTGTTGTAATCTCTTACTGTGACTAGTTTATAAATTAAACTTTATCATAGGTATGTATGTATAGGACAAATCATAGTATATATAGGGTTTGGTATCCACAGGAGGTTTCAGGCATCCACGGGAGGTCTTGGAATATATCCCCCATTGATAAGGGGGGACTACTGTATTTTCAGTCTCCTCATACGCATATGAAAGCTGGACAATGAGTAAGGAATACCTAAGAAGAACCGATGGCTTTGGATTATGGTGTTAGTGGATATTGAATATACCATGGACTCCCAAAAGAACAAACAAATCTGTTTTGGAAGAAGTACAGCCAGAATGCTTCTTAGAAGCAAGGATAGTGAAACTTTGTCTCACTTCCTTTGGATGTGTTATTAGGAGAGTCTAGTTCCTGGAGAAGGAAGGACATTACGCTTGCTGAAGTAGAGGGTCAGTGAAAAAGAGGAAGACCCTCAACGAGATGGATTGACACAGTGCTTGGAACAATGAGTTCAAGCATAGCAACTATTGTGAGGACAGGCATTCAAAGATGAGAAAACACAGTTCATGACCTCTAGGTTTCCTTAAGCAAGCTCTGCCAGTTGGCTATTCAGTTTGTGATTCTCCTTCCCAACCCCATCCACTCCCAGCCCTTGCCTGTCCTGTCTGCTACACATGTGTGTTGACCCTAGTCTCTGTATCACCTTGCCTATTGGCTTCTAGGTGGTTTTTGCCAATGGGAGGCACCAACAGAAGATTGGAAGGCAGAAGCAGAGAGAGATCAGGGCTTCGTTTTCCTCTTCCCTCCTGCTCTGGACTGTGTTTTCAGGTGATGGGTTTAGCCTCCATAACCACTTTTCCTGTAAGAAAAACTCTTCTCCATTTCCCCAGCTCTCAATACACTACAGTAACACTTGCTACTACCCTTGCTGTTCCATGCTTTAGACTTTAGAATTCTCACTATTACTAATCACGGGGGCCTCGATGTCTGTTGCTGGTTTCATTAACGTTTCCTATATCATTATAAGTAGAGTTTTAAGCCTCTGGAGCCATTTGAGTGCTATTCTGTGTCTGCTGAGACTCTTTCACTATTATGGAAGAAGACATATATAATGTGAGTGTGTAAAGGAAGCAGAGCAGGAGAGAGAAATTCTGCACTGACCTTTCTAGGAAGATTTTTTTTTTGTACATGCACCCATGGGGTGTGGGGTTGTTGACAAAGGGTTTTTTTTTTTTTTTTTTTTGAGATAAAACATGAATAGTTTAACACTGGAAAAGATTTGTTAGATGAAAACCTAACATAATTCAGCCTGGCAAGTTATATATTCATTTAGAGTTTTACCATTATGTCTTTTACTTTTGCATCTTGGCTGAAAACTATCCTCTAGTTCAACAAAAATTTTGTCACTTTGAAAATATCCACGTGTCCATCACAAACTTATTTACTGGTGAAGAATAATGATGCACTTAAGGGCATGAAGTGCTTGTAGGTTGAACACTAGAGTTATGCCTCTGGGGAATATTTTATTTTAATATAATGATCACTTTCTCAGAGCAAAATATCCTTAAGGCCCAACCTTTCATTGTTAAAGACCAAAAAATGGGGACTTGTAATAATGTGTGTAGCTGATAGAGCTTTCTGTATGCTGCTCTATTTATTTTGTATTTCTTTGGCTGCTATGACCTTTTTACTTTGATTCATTTGACAGGCTGGCTAATTTAGCATGAAACAGTAGCAAGCAAGAGAAAGCTACCCTCTTGCTCATCTGAGGAAGACGTGGACATGTTGGCGAAAGCTAAACAAACGTGGCTTTTTGACCTTCTCCTTTAACTAGTGCTCCAGTCCAATGAGCTCATTACAGGGAAATCTGTTAGCATCTCTCACATGTTGGCAGATGACTCGTGCCGAGTACATGCTGCCAACCCAACAGGGGATCAGGAGAAACCCAGTTGGTGCATGACCCGTCATTGCTAAATAGCAAATTCCTGTAGTTACTTGCATCACACAAAATTGCTTGATGCACATTAAACAGAACATTTTGAACCCTGCACTCATTATTTTTTTTCTCTCCCTTTCTTTCTGTTTTCTGACTTCCGAGGTGAGATTGCCTTAAAGTCTTATCATATGTGCTCGTACTTCAGGCAGCTAATGAATATGGATGTTGTTTGTGCTAATTCTTGCAGTGGTAAAAGCCTAGAATTGGAAGCAATGGCAGCTTTTAGCCTCAAGGAAACTTTCAGTAAGTAATGCCACTTAAGTCCTCTCGAATTCAAAGGGCATTAGAGTTCAGAGACATGAGTCATGTGTGCCCCGTTTTTTCTCTTGGCCCTCAAAATGAAAAATAAAAAAAGAAAGTTATGACAGAATTACCTTCCCTCTTTTTGGAGATTTTTAAATATAACTTTAAAAAAAATGTTTGCAGGCTAAAGCAACTGTCCCTTTCGTTTAGCCTATGTAGTGATTGTTGGATCCTTAGTCAAACATTGGTTCTATTTTGTCAAACCCTCCTGATGTCTGGTGTTTTCTTAGTGTGAAAAGAGCAATGCACAACTTACAGTGCACACTGCTCCACACTCATGACACTTAGATAAAGCCTGAAATTATACAAGTATATTATATGTCAAATAAGGGCTCAAAAAGACAAGATGGAAAGAGTCATGGGTTACAATCCCGGTTCCACTGGTAATTTACTCCTTAACCTTGGACCTTGGGATTCAACTACATGATTTTTTTCAGTTTTAACATTCTGATTTTGATGTTAGATCAGCCATCTAAAGATGGGAACAATCTTGATTAATAGCAAGTGTGTATGATTAATGGTGAAATTTACTGCTGAATCTCATAATATTGTTCAAGTCAGACTTTAGTCACTTCATAGAGAGATCTTATAAGCCTGTTGTATGTAGTTAGGCCGGAAGGAGGCCATTCTGAATACATGGAAGTTCTGAGTATAAAGTATTCTTTTAAAGAAATGCAGTACAATTACTGCTGTGTTTCTCACAGCAACATAAACTAAGTTTAAAAACGTGGCCAGATATTTTACCAAGAATATTATTACTGATCTACTTTTTCCCGTTCAACATATCCAGCTAACATGTAGTTTATATACTAATAATTTTCATGCAAATGAATTGAACTCAAACGTTTGTGATTTTGCAAGATTTTACACAGTACCATTCTCTGTACTCCAGTCCTTAGGATATATACATCCCTGATGCCATGACAATGTTCATCTATTCAACTTCTGTTCTACTCTTTTTTGTATATGTTGTTGTTGTTGTTAGGTGCTGTCTAGTCAGTTCTGACTCATAGTGACCCTATGTACAAAACAAAACACAACCTGGTCCTGTACTATCCTCACAATTATTGCTGTTTGAGCCCATTTTTGCAGCCACTGTGTCAATCCATCTCATTAAGGGTCTTCCTGTTTTTCGCTGACCCCCTAATTTACTAAGTATGATGTCCTTCTCCGGGACTTGTCCCTTCTGAAAATATGTCCAAAGTATTAAGGAACATTCTGGCTGCATTTCTTCCAAGGCAGATTTGTTCATCATTCTGGAAGTTCATGGTATATTCAATATTCTTCACCAATACTGTAATTTGAAGGTATCAATTCTTCTGTCTTCCTTATCCTTTGTTCAGCTTTCACATGCATATGAAGCCATTGAAAATATCATGGCTTGGGTCAGGGACGCCTTAGTCTTTAAAGTGACATCTTTGCTTTTTTAACACTTTAAAGAGATCTTTTGCAGCAGATTTGGCCAATGCAATATGTCGTTTGATTTCTTGACTGCTGCTTCTATGGGAAGCATGGAAGCAATCAATGGATCCAATTAAAATGAAACTCTTGACAACTTCCATACTTTCACCATATATCATGATGTTGCTTATTGGTCCAGTTGTAAAAATTTTGTTTTCTTTGTGTTGAGGTGTAATCCATACTGAAGGCTGTAGTCTTCGATCTTCATCAGTAAGTGCTTCAAGTCCTCTTCACTTTCAGCAAGCAAGGTTGTGTCATCTACATATCACAGGTTGTTAATGAGTCTTCTTCTAATCCTGATGCCGTGTTTCTCTTCATATGGTCCAGCCTGTCGGATTATTTGCTCACCACACATGTTGAATAAATATGGTGAAAGTATACATCCCTGATGCACACCTTTCCTGATTTTCAACCACATGGTATGCCCTTGTTCTGTTTGAACAACTAAATGCCTGTATTTAAAGAGGTTTGAGTTCCTTAATTCTTAGTAATGAGGAATTATTCTACCCTTCTTTTGAACCCATACACTTAATTGATGAGCCAAATGATGTGTGCCATCTAATGAGTCACTGTGGAGAAAAAAGTGTTGCTGTGCACTTTCTTGAATGGGATAATGAAGGGTGAGATTTGGGCTATGGCTGCCACTTTTGCTGTGGTTCGCTATATGAAACGCCAGTGAATCATGTGTGAGGATGAAGAATATCTAGTCTACAATTTATTAAATGTGGCTTCATAATTATTCAGTCAATTATACCTTATTTAGGGTCAATTATAGCTCAAATTTGCTGGAAGTATATATATTATTATGTAAGAATAGCGGCAATATAAACCGAGTTTTGAGTAAAGCAGAATCAGTTCCCCAAAACAAGGTTCTAGTTTATATTTTACAAAATACATTTTGAAGATTTTGCCATTGAAAAATGTTGGTCTGGGGCATCCAAATTTCAAGCATTTGTATTATCAGGCAGGATGCCTAGCCACTGGGGGCAGAGCTGCAGCCTTGGTGCCCAGCTTCTGGAGTAGTAAAAGATATGGTCCATAATCTATTATCTAGTGAGGGTAATAGAATTTCAATAAGGTTTTATGTGAATTAGGCCTTTTAGTTGTAAGGAAGAGCGACTACTAAAGTGAACTCAATTCCCGAGTACTGGTAGTATGGATTCAAATGGCATTAAAGAGGATTGGAATTGCATGCCTTATGACATCACTCACTAGAAATTGGTTCTGGGTCCAAAGCAATTGAGAACCAAACTCTAGTGTTCCTACTTAGAAATGCAAAGTTTTGGCTCTATAATGCCATGCTCCGTCATTATATCACTTCCTTATTGTCCATTTGTCACTCTAATTCTTTTCTTTCTACAAACTTACGGTAAAGCAAGAGAGAATTTGGTTCATACACTCTGGAGAGTTGTTTTTATTTTTTTATACTAGACCATCGCATAGATTTTTGTACTGCTTCAATATTGGTTTTACTTGAGTTAGCTATCCACTGTGGTGGTAGAAATATCCAAAGTTTTGCAGAGGAGGGAATGACATCATGTAAAATGAAACTTTCCCTCTAAGGCTTAAAGAACAGTTTAAAGAGATTTCTCTAAGTATAGACCATGAGTAGGGCAGCTTCCTAAAGTATAGGAAGTGATGTGGTTGTGGCTAGCATTAGAAGTCTCTAGAATAGCCTGCATAGTGATAGTGAACTAGCTTGGTGGAAAACAAAAAGCTCTCATTTGTAGAACTTGGCAATTTCCATGGTGTAAATACTCCTACTATGGCCAATTTCAGCTACCAATGCTTTAAAAACTGGCTTACAAAATTCTTAAATATTAACAATCGACTCTCACGAGCCAGAAGTTTATACTATCAGGACACACCAATAAGGGTATCTGTACTAAATGAGTAAATTGGTTTAAAAAAAAAAAAAAAGGTTGTCATCACTCATGTCAGGGTTGGGGTCGGTGAAACTGACTAGAAGAAGTTGGACTTCTAGCAATCAGGGTTGAGATTGGGGCGCCAGAAAGTCTTTCAGAAATAAACTTTTAATTCTTGGTTTTGATATAGTTGGAGGGCAGAAAAAAGTACAACCAAACTAGCAGTCAGCTGATAGCCATTTATATTATTCTGCTTATTTCATGTCAAAATGAATAGCTGTAATGATTTTAAATGACTTAATGGCTATAAGTATTAAGGAAAGTTGTATCTGACTAAATGTATTTTCCACTGGAATACACATATACAATCCCCTCTCCACACATACTCACAAACTTGCTTAGAAAGCAGATGCTGCCGTTTCATATGGCATCAACAATAATTCCAACTTATTGTCCTTGGGAACTGCAATGTTTGCAGCAAGATCCCTGCTAACTGTTCAGCAACACAAAGTGTTATCCAACGAAAGAATGTTTGGAGAAGTTGTAATTAGACTTAACAGGAGCTTAATGTATTGAAGATCTAACATAGATTTGATTTTTATATTTGCATTGATGATGTATGCTTATATTTGATTTACCTAACTGGGTCTGACATCTTTATTGGAATATTTGCAAAATAGAAAGGAATGGCTTATATGAAATATTGTTGCGTGGTTTTGACCAGATGGAAGCTTTCTGAAATGATGTGATACTGCATCTGAGAAGCTGGCACCTGGTAGACTCAATATGACCATTTACTGAATGGGAAACAATGGCACTCTTGAGGTAAGCCAATCTGACCATATGAACAGTCTTTCTGTCTTCATTTATGATAGATATTAAGTTATGTAGTGTACATAGAAGCCTGCTTATTATCTCAAGACACATGTTAACATAAACTAGGAAGAATGAGTAGGGGAATAATTGCTGAGAGATGGGAATAGAGCCACAGAGATTATGATGACCAAACAGAGAAATGATAGAAGCTGGTATAAGTAAGTGCAAATATTCCCTTCCAGGTCTTTGTGAACTTATTATAAGCACATAGCACAATAAATGTTTCCTCAGCAATTTCCTTCCTTTCTCTGGTGACAGAAATTCTACAGCCAAGGAAGCCAAATCAATACTTTTTTATTTTAACCCTTGCCTATTGTTTTGGTGTTGTAAGCACCTTTCCTCTGAGTATCATTTGAGCTGGTTGAATTTGGATTTCTGTACCTTTCAGTTTAAGTTATCTGAGCTGATACAAGTTTTCACTCTCATGACTAAGGTGTGACTGACCCCAGCCATGGTCTTTTCAACTGCCTCATAGGCATGTGAAACTTGGACAACAAAAAACAGAAGAAGAACTGATGCATTCAAATTGTGTTGGAAAAGAATACTGAGTCTACTGAGACGTCCAGAGGAACGAACAGACCTGTAGTAGCAGATATACAACCAGAATTCTCCTTAGAAACAAGGATGGCAAGACTTTATCTCATTTAATTTGGACCCATCACCAGGAAAGATCAATCACTGGAAAAGGACATCATCATTGGTAAAGGTGAGGGAGGCCCTCGGTGAAATGGATTGACACTGTGGCCGAAACAATAGATTCAAACACAGCAACAATCATGAAGATAGCACAGGATTGGGCAACGTTTTATTCTGTTATACATAAGGTCATCATGAGTAAGAGCCGACTCGGACTTGATGACGACTGACAATGACAACTGATACAGAAGTCAACGACTATACTATATTCAAGGAAGGGTTATTATAATATGTTATTCTTAATCTGGATCTTTAAAGAATTATAATATGTAAGGCTTTTGGAGAGTTTTTCTGAGGGCAGGGAGACTACAGAGTATCTCATTATCAATTAGGGGAATGTGTGTAAGCAGGTGAGGATAGGTTTTTCTCTGGGAGGGCTTGCTTGGAGATGAGTGCAGAGCTCCTAACAGCTGTGCTTCCTTTGGTAACTCAAAGCCTACAAATTGCTGAATTTCTTTCTGAATAATATTTATCCCTAGAAAGTCTTATCTCCTGGCTGGTACTATTTGCAGTATCATATCTCTTGGTAAGTCATTGCCTGATGGCCAGCAATTGTAGTCTCTCTAAAGGGGCGTCGGTGGTTCAGTGGTAGAATTCTCATCATTCCTGTGGGAGACCAAGGTTGATTCCTGGCCAATACACCTCATGCACAACCATCATTCATCTGTCAGTGGAGGCCTTCATGTGGCTATGATGATGAACAGGATTCAGAGGTGCTTCTAAACTAAGATGGACTAGGAAGAAAGGCCTGGCAATCTACTTCCAAAAATGAAAACCCTATGGATCACGATCTGCAACTGATCATGGGGATGGCAAAAGAAGGTCAGTGTTTCATTTCCTTGTGCATCGGAGAGCCATGTGTTAGAGGCCAGCTTGATGGCAGCTGTCTTAGGCTGGGTTCTCTAAAGGAGCAAAACCAGTAAAGTGTACAAATATATGTATATATATATAGAGAGATTTATATCAAAGAAATAGCTCATGCGACTGTAGAGGCTGGAATCTCCCAAGTCCATGGATCCGGATAGAGGCTTCTCCTAATTCATGTAGCTGCAGGGGCTGGTGAATCCAAGATTGACAGGTTGGAAAGCAAGTCTCTTTCTCACAGGCTGGGAATATCCGCAAATCCCAAGACTAGCAGGCAAGACCACAAGGCTTCTCCTGATTCACATAGCTGCAGGGGCTGGTGAACCCAAGATTGGCAGGTTGGACAGCAGTGCTCTGCTCACAGGCTGTGAAGATTGACAGATCCCAAGATCGGCAGATAAGCTGATAGCTCAAGTCCCAAGAACCGGAGGTCAGATGAACAGGAGGCAGCCAATAGAACCAGAGCAAGCAAAAAGCCAGAACCTCTGCTTATATTTGGATGCAGGCCACACCCTCAAGGAAACTCCCTTTCAACTGAGTGGCTACTCACAGCAGATTCAATCATGGAAATGATAACATGTAAACATTGAGAGTCATGGCCCAGCCAAATTAACACACAACCTTAACCGTCACAGCAGCTAACAACAAGAACACCCCAAAAGTGGTGCTTGATAAAAGACTGAATCCTCTCCAAGTTACAGTCTGGTGCCAAAGACTATCAGACTATCTGCAACCTAATCATGAGAAATACTTGTTAAAAGTATAGGTTTTGGTTGGAATCCACCCATCAGTAGATACAGATAACTTGTATTTTTTTTTCTTTTTCTTTTTTGAGGCTGTCCAATCCCCTGCTGAACTGTGAACTTCTCAGATAACTTGTATTTTTAACAAGAAATCCAAATGGTTCTAAAGCATCTAGCTATATTTGCAACCACATTCCAGCCATTACTTCTCAGACTTGAGATATCTTTACCTATACAAAGTCTTACTTTTATATCTCATTCCAATATTCTTATCTTTGTTACTGTTACATGGACATCCTTTTCTAGGCATATACTTTATTCACCATGGAGGAAGAGAAAAGGCCTCCTAGTAGGCCTGCATGAAGACTCGGGGACAGGAAAATTCAAGAGTAGAAGGTACCAATAAAGGAAATTGTAGAATTGCCTAAGGAAGTCATATATATAAAACTATGTGTGTGTGTGTGTGTGTGTGTGTGTGTGATATATATGTGTATATATATATATATATATAAACACATACTATAGACACACACTTGTGAGTGTGTGCTATGATATTGTTTAATACAGATGGGGTCTGATCTTGCAATCAGACAGAATTGGTAGTTATATTCTTCTGATTTCCTAGATGGAACCCTGGTAGCAGAGTGGTTAAGAGCTCCGCTGCTAACCAAAATGTCAGCAGTTCGAATTAATCAGTTGCTCCTAGGAAACCCTATGGGGAAGTTCTACTGTGTCCTACAGGGTCACTATGAGTTGGAATTGACTTGATGGCAATGGGTTTGGTTTGATTTTTTGGTATATTCCTGCATATTAACTGCTTAATGATTTTCATAGAAGAAACGTTAAAAGTCCATGAGGAATCCAGGAAAATGACTAAGAAGCAAGACTTGGAATGTGTGCTAGAGAATAGAGTGATATTATTTAGGGTAAAACAAAAAAAGAAAAAATTAACAAACCCTTTACCACTGAGTCATTTCCAACTCATAGCCACCCTATGGGACAGAGTAGAACTGCCCCATAGGATTTCCAAGGAGTAGTTGGTGGATTCGAACTGCTGACCTTTTGGTTAGCAGCTGAGCTCTTAATCACTGTGCCCCCAGGGCTCCTTATTTAGGGTATGGATGCCTAAATCCTAAAGCACTGTGTTAAAAATTTTTTAAATATTAAAGAAGAGTTTAATGCATTTCAATATTGGTATTTTTTAAATGGACTTTTGAAAGCATTTCTGAAGAATGAACTCAATCTGGGCTTCCCATGGGGTTCACTCTTGTGTCCCAGATACTCTCATGCTGTGGATTATTGTTACAGTTTATGACATTTTCATTTAAATGCTTCAAAACATATTATAGGGACAATGCAAGAGCAGGAGTAAATATTTATATATAGAAGGCCATTTTATTTTCTCATGTTAACCTGCTGTTTAATTACATGTACTAAGTTACTGTAGTTGCCCTGCTGCTTTATTGGTGGAAGAAAGAAAGCATCCTCTGAAGCAGGGCTCAAGCCCTTTGCATTTGCATTTTTCCTTTGCCCTCAGAGAGGGTGATTGGCTTTTCTTAACCAAATGAAACATGGGTAGCCTTTATGTTAATTAGTGTTTCATATTCATTGGTTATAAGCTATTACTGAGACCACAGCTTGGGCAGCTGGTACAATGCAAAGGAAATGGAGCAGTTATTACGGGTCCAGTAGCATCGGACATCCTTCTTTGGAATAAGTGTTTATTACCCAGAAGAGAAGGAATGTTGGCTAAATACTACCAAGGAGGCACTAGCAATTTATTAAAGACAATTTCAAGACCCTTTCATTTGTCCATATAGATTTTTCATATTATTGCAGCTTATCAGTGGGAGGTAGAGTTTACAGAAGAAATAATAGAGTAAGACAAACCTGAGAAACAACCATTATTCTACTTTACATGATAAGACCTTTGGTCAATTATTGAACCCATTTAAATCTCTCACTCCTTATTTATAAAATGAGAATAGTCACAGTTATATAAAAGATTGAAAATTAAATGAGTTCAGATGTGTGTCAGGGGTGAAAGCCATTCATAGTTGAGTATCTGTTGATATGGCGAATTACACCAGTTTTCAAATGTTGAAACAAGCTTGGTTTCTTGAGATACCTGTCTTGATCATGGTGTATTATCCTTTTTACATATTGCTGGATTTGATTTGCTAATATTTTGATAACTATTTTTGCATGTATGTCAACGAACGATGTTGTCTGTAGTTTTATTTTCAAGTGATGTCTTTGTCTAGCCTGGTTATTTTGGCCTCATAATGTAAATTGGGAAATATTTCTTCCTTATTTTTGGGAAAGGTTGGTTAGAAATGGGATTATTTCTTCCTTAAATACTGGTAGAATTCACCAGTGAAGTCATCTGGAACTACATTTTTTAGGGGAAGGTTTTTAATAACCAATTTAATGTATTTAATTTAACTATTTATTTAATAATACTCAGATTTTCTATTTCTTCTTGAGTAAATATAGGTAATTTATGTCTTCCAAGGACTTTGTTATTTTCATACAGATTGAAAGATTCTGGGGGCATGAAGTTGTTTGTAATGTTGTCTCGTTAGCTTTTTGATGTCTGTAAATTCTGTACTGATGTCTCTTCTTTCATTCCTTATGTTAGTAATATGTGTTTCACTCTTTTCTTCTTATTCTAGATGAAGATTTATCTAGACATAGATAGAGACTTGCTCAAGATTTATCAACTGAACTTTCCAAAGTGCAGCTTTTATTTTAGAGGGTTTTCTCTATTGCTTGGTCATTTTTTAGTTTATTAATTTCTACACTGATCTTGATTATTTCATTCTTTCTTAGCTTTGGGTTTAATTTGCTCTTATTTTTCGAGCTTCTTAAGGTGAAGCTTAAATAAGATTTTTTTTATATTCTTATTCTTTCTAATATAAACCTTTTAAGATATAAATTTGCTCTCTAAGCACTGCTTTAACTGCATACCACAAATTTTGATATTTTTATTTCCTTTCAAGATATCTTCTAACTTTCCTTGTAAGAACTATACTGGGATTATTTCACGTTCTTTTGAAAAGAGTGTTTATTTTGCCTTTGTTTGGGGAATGTTCTATGGACATCAATTAGATCAATCGAGTTGGTAGTTTTGTTCAGTTCTTCTATGTCCTTACTGATTTTCTATCTACTTAATTAACAAATTACCAAGAGAAGGGTGTTCAAATCTCTATGTGTAATTAATATTGGCTTGCCTAGTTTTATTCAGTTCCGTCATCTTTTACTTCAATTATTTTGTAATTTTGTTATTATACACATATACATTTATAATTGTCTTCCTGCTCTTTTGGCCTAGGTATCTCTAGGGAATGTCTCTTTTTATGTCTAGTAATACTTCTTTCTTTTAGTCTAATTTGATATTAATACAAAACCCAAAACTCACTGCCTTTCAAGTCGATTCCTACTCATAGTGACCCCATAGAGTTTCAAAGACTATAAATCTACGGAAGCAGACTGCCACATCTTTCACCTGAAGAGCCACTGGCAGTTTCAAACCACCAATCTTTCCCTTAGCAGTCCATCTCTTTAACCACTGTGCCACCAGGGCTCCTAGATATTAATATGGCAATTTCATTTCTCTTTTGCTTATTATCTGCAAAGTATATGTCTTTCTATTGTTCTACTTTTAATGTGTTTGTTTCTTTGAATTTAAAATGTGTCTCTTTGTCCAGGAAAGGATTAATAAAGCAAACTAGATGTTGATCTTTAGAAGGGTTGTCTTGCAGTATAGGCCTTTGGTTGGCACCTGGAAACTGGTCTTTTGGAATGTCCCTCTACATTATTAACTGATAAGGCTATTATATATCTCTGGAGCACTAAACCTTGCTATATCTGCTTGCCCAGATTGTGCAAATAATGTGATTCAAAGCGACCACCTGCTTCTCTCCTGGAAATCTGTAATTTTAATAATTACGGCTGGTCATGCAGGCAAAGAATGTCTATGTGATCAGTCTCCAATTAAAAAACTCTGTTGTCTGAGTCTCAGTGGGACTTCTTTGGACAGATATAATGCACATAACAATGCACATATGTTGCTGCATTTCATTACTGGAGGAAGGAGTGTATTCTGTGCATCATCCCCTCCCTCACTAGCAGGAAACATTTTAAAAGCCTGAACTCCTCCAAACTCTGCCCGATGTTTCTTTTTTTTCTGTGTTGATCCTACTGTGTATCCTTTTGCTGTAATAAACCATAAAAAAAAAAAAAATTGCTCTGGAGTCAATTCTGACTCATAGCAACCCTAGACGACAGAGTAGAATGGCCTGAGAGAGTTTTCAAGGCTGAGTCCTGCTGCCGCAGTGATTAAAGCTAATCGACTGCTAACCAGGAGAAAGATGTGGCAGTCTGCTTCCGTAGAGATTTACAGCCTTGGAAACCCTGTGTGGTCCCTACGAGTCGGAATCCACTTGATGGCCGTGGAATCTTTACGGAAACAAACTGACACATCTTTCTCTCCAGACCACTGGTGGGTTTGAACCACCAACCTTTTGGTTAGCAGCCAAGCACTTAACTGCTGCACCACCAGTGCCCCTGTAATGAACCATAGCCATGAGAATAACTGCCTCATGATCCTCTGAGTCTTTCTAGCAAGTCACCAAATATGTGGGTAGCCTTCACTTTATACAGTTGGATATATGTATTTTAATCCAATCTAACAGTGCCTGACTTTCGATTGGGGTGTTTAGTCTGTTCATGCTTATTGCTATGGTTGGATTTAGCTCAGCTGTTTTTCCATACCAGGAGCCCTGGTGGTGCAGGGGTTAAAGGCTTGGTTGTTAATCAGAAGGCTGGTGGTTCAAACCCACCAGCTGCTCTACAGGAGAAAGATGTGGCAGTCAACTTCCATAAAGATTTATAGCCCTGGAAACCCTATGGGGCAGTTCTACTCTATCCTATATGGTTGCTATGAGTTAGAATCAACTCAACAGCAATGGGTTTTATTTTTCTATATTTTCCCTATTTAGGTAATTTCTATTTTGTTCCCTTTAGTCTTTCATTATTTCATTTTGTGCCCAATAAATATTTTTTAGTATACAATTTTAATTCCTCTGTTTACTTTTTATGTATATTTGTTTGCATTTTTTACTGGTTTCTCCAATGATAAATATAAGTATACTTATCATCATCTGGTGCCACAGTGGTTAAGAGCTTGGCTGCTAACCAAAAAGTCGCCAGCTCTTTAAAATATGCAGGGAGAAAGATGTGGCAGTCTGTTTCCATAAGGATTAAAACCTTGAAAACCCTATGGGGCAGTTCTACTCTGTCCTATAGGGTCTCTATGAGTCAGAATCTACTTGATGGCAACGGGGTAATTTCAAGTTAATATTGACTTGCCTTTGGCACAAATGGTTAAGCGCTTGACAACTAGCCAAAAGGTTAGCCTTGGAATACAGGTCTGGCAATCTGCTTCTGAAAGGTCACAGCCCTGAAAATTCTATGGAGCAGTTCTACTCTGCACACATGGGGTCACCATGAGTTGGAATTGACTCAGTGGTAACTAACAACAATGCTTCATTCTTCTCCCTTTTGTGCTATTATTTTCCTGTAATCTCATTTATAAATACTAAGTTCAGTAGTATAGCATTATTATATTTTGCTTTATGCAGTCAGTCTTTTAAAGAAATTAAGAAAAGAGAATATATACACATACATAAACACACATTAAGCTTTACATTTTTTCTTGATATTTACCCACATATTTACTATTTTTGGTTCTCTTTATTATTTCTTATGAGTTTAAATTACTGTTTGATGTCATTTGCCTTTAGTTTTGAGCATTCAATTTTCTGAACTGAAGGTCTGCTAGCAACAAATTATCTCAGTTTTTGTTTATCTGGAAATGTCTCTATTTTGCCTTATAAAGCCCTCATAAGCTTTTACAAATGATTTATTTTTCTGTATAAAGAAGTCTTGATTGAAGGGTTTTCATTTTATTTAACAGTTTGAATATGCTATTTTAATATCTTTTCATCTTCATTGCATCTGATGAGGTGTCAGCCACTTACTGTATCATTAAATCCGTTGCCATCGAGTCGATTCTGACTCATAGCAACCCTAAAGGACACAGTAGAACTTCCCCGTAGAGTTTCCAAGGAGCACCTGGTGGATTCAAACTGTCAGTCTTTTGGTTAGCAGCCATAGCTCTTAACCACTAAGCCACCAGGGTTTCCACTGTATCATTTATTCCCCTGTATATAATATGTTATTTTTCTCTTACTGCTTTTGAGATTTTCTCTCTCTTTCGGCTGTTTAATAGGCAGGATGTGACGAGGGATGTGTGTGTGTATGTGTTTCTGCTTATCCTATTCTGGGTTTGTTAAGTCTCCTGGATCTGTAAGTAAAATTTTTCATCACTTTGCGGAGATTTTGCTATTATTTCTTCAAATCTCTCTCTCTCTCTCTCTCATCTTCTGTGATGCTAATTACACATATGTCAGAAATTTTCATACTGTCCCACAGGTCTTTGAGGTTCACTTCTTTTTTTTTTAATCTTTTTTCCCTCTGTACTACAAATTAAATAATTTATTTTGATATATATTCAAGTTCACTGATTTTTTTTCTATCATCTCATAGCTGTTATTGAGCTCATCTAGTGAATTTTTCCTTTTAGTTATTGCATTTTTCAACTCTAGAACTTCCCATCAGGTTCATTTTTATTGTTTTAATTTCTCTCTTGTGATCCCTATTTGTTCACTCATTATTGACATATTTTTCTTTGTTCCTGAAATATTTTCTTTAATTTTTTTAAAAACATATTTGTAGTAGTTGCTGTGAAATCTTTGTCTGCTTTATGTAACACCTGGGCCTATTCAGGCCAATTTATATTGACTCCCTTTTTTCTGATTACGAGTCATGTTAACTTGTTTATTTGCATGTCTAGTAATTTTTGGTTGAAAACTGGGCACTGTGGATAATCTGTTGTATTGACCCTTAATTTTGTTTTGTTATTCTGAGAGTTATTAAGCTTTTGTTTTAGTAGGTAATTAGCTTTCCTGGACTCAAAATGTGAAATCTGTGTACCCTGTGGTGTATATCCACTGATGTCTCTGCTCACTTTTACTTTTTAGCCTGAATCCCTTGAGGTCTACTTTGTTCTTTTGTAGTTTAGTAGTCAGCCAATGAGTTAGACAGAGGTTATGCTCAGACATCACAGGCCAATAAGTATTCTATCGTCTGTGTTCTGAATTCTGTGAATTGAGAAATACATCAAAAGATGCAACAAATTTCCAAATGTCCTCAAGATTTTAATTCTTCACTGTACTCTCTGTATGTCCTACATGCAAACTTAACATAGAAATTATCCAAGGATATTTGTAGAGCTTATTATATCAGCCCTTCTATGACTTGATCTCACTTCTATTTCTAGTTGCTGTGCTTTGGGTTATGACCCAATCTGCCACTTCTGGCTGGTGAAACTGTGGATTTTCCCTGTCAGAGGTAGGCAGGATAGGAACAATTCAGTGTGATAAGGCCACAAACTCATAGTTTTTCATGAATGAACATTTCTCAAGTTGTTGCCTACCTTGGGTCACTTTTCAGTTCTTAGAAATATGAATAATTCAAATCAGTTTTATACTTGTTTTCTGTTTAAGGGGCTCATCCAAACTCTTCATGATATCATTCTTGGAAATAGATTCCTGGTTTTTAGGGTTTAATATTATACCATATTTAAAGCAACTAGCTAAGGACCCCTAGAAACTAGCTTAGTGTCAGTTATATACCCAACTCACTGCAGTCGGGTTGGTTTCAACTCATAGCAACCCTATAGGACAGAGTAGAACTGCCCCATAGGGTTTCTAAGGAGTGGCTGGTGGATTCAAACTGCCAACCTTTTGGTTAGCAGCCAAGCCCTTTAACCACTACACCACCAGGGCCCCATCAGTTGTATAGTAGGGACTTAATAAATGTCATCTTCATTAATCCTAATCTGAATCTAAATATATAGTTAAAAAAAGACTGTTTTTAGGTAAGCAATAAGAAAAACTAATTATGGTTGAGTGAATTCTGACCCATGGTGACCCCATGCCTGTTAGAAGAAATGTGTTCCATAGGATTTTCATTGGCTGATTTTTCAGAAGTAGATCATGAGGCCTTTCTTCTGAGGCATCTCTAGATGGACTCAAACCTCTGACCTTTTGTTAGCAGCTGAGCATGCTAATCATTGGCACCACCCAGAGACAGGTAAGCAATAGAGGTATAGTCATTTTGCTACCTTGGAGATAAGTAATGGCAAATTGTCATCTAAAAACTTTTGGATTTTTGGAATGAGGAGACTGAAAAACAGTTAATTAAGTATCTCTGAAGTAATGATCACACTTTAGTATTGACCAAAATTATTTGAAGAGACAATAGTGACAAAAATTCTGTTCATACATCCTGTTTATTGGCCAACTCTACAGAATTTGTAGAGTTTAGTCAACTTTTTTTTTTTTTTAAATATATGTTGTTCTTAGGAATAAAGTTGTGATAAATTTTAATAGATCTTCACTTGTCTAAGCAAGCTTTAAGGAAGGCTTTATTTGAGAAGGTGCTGAGTCTATAAAACATTTTTCTATTTAGTATTACAAAATACTAATTATTCAACAAGACATCCAGCAAACTACAACTGAGGGGTCCTTAGGAACAAATTAGCTATACGAAGAAGCTGAAAATACTTAAGACGGAAACATCAACCCAAGAAATATATATTGGAGGTATAAATTAACAGAAGTTATTTAAGATTAAAAAGAAGAAGGAGAAGGAGAAGAAAGCTCATATTCTTGCCTGGAGTGGCTGCTGAGAGAAACCTGGATTATGAAAGTTTAGGAACTTCCACAATTCAAAAGAATCTTCAGAATTACATGCCTTTTAGAGCTTTTGTAGTGGTAGAGAGTAAACTTAATATACAAGAGAATCTATATAATGGTAAAATTTCAGAATGATGTAAGCACTGGCTTAAAGTTACTCTGAGTGCTCAAACCTTATAGTCTGTCCATCTATCTTCCAGTTGGACATTACTTACATTACTCTTGGTATAAGGCTACTAATCATTGGAACACTTTTTATTTTATACTTGGTCATTTCAGTGAGTAATTCACTCCTTCTTAAATTAATTTTGAAATCCAGTAGGAAGTGGCTGGGGAGAGAGAGAGACACAGAAAGAGAGGACACACACATACAGAAAGAGAGAGAGAAAGAGAATGACTGATGGAGAGAAAGAAAGAAAGTGATGGGGATATGAAAGAGGGTATCTTTAAATTTTTCTTTGCCTTATAAAAGTTGTAATGTAATCAATTTTTTTCTATGCAATGCAAGAAAAAAATCTATTCTTAAGAAAAACCTGTTCTTAAAAGCAATTAGATCTTCCAAAATCTAGTATTTATTCTTTTGCAAGTATTTTGTATTTATTCTATTTATATTGGCTCGAATAAATAACATAAGATGAAGTGGGAAGTATATGAAGAAAAAACTGTTAAGGTGGCTATTTGTCTCACATATTTGATAGTAATGCTCTAATTAAAGAAATTCTGTCACTTTCCACAGTTCTAATTAGTTCATTTCTGTACTTGCTTTCTCCATGACGTTCCTTCCATATCTTTTTTAGGCATCATTTTGTGCATTTTCTGTGCTGTTCTTATCACTAATTAGTATTTCATATATGTCAAAATAATTGACAAGAAACTTTATAAATCTGTAAAATTTGAGGCTTATTGCTTTAGTTTTTTATCTTTCCTTGTTTCTCCAATACCAGAGCCAATGATTTATTTTAACATTTGTAAGTATATTGATTCAACTGCTCCTAAGTCTGGAAATTTGAGAAAGACAACTCATCTACCTTATTAATTAATCAAAATAAAATCAAATTGGCTGAAATTTTTCATTATTCTGTTCAAGAAACAAACAATACATTCTGAAAACAAAATAAATTAGCTTGTAGTTTATTATCTAATATACTTATTGGGAGGTTAATTTCTGAAGAAAAATCATGAAACTAGTTTTAGGAAATTCTGCTTCAATGTGACATTAAATATGAGTGTCTGTTTTGAGTATCGATGCACTTTTCTTATGAGTAGCATGTGGTTGAGCCCTAGAAACAAAGGCAGATTTGTAAAACTGAGGAGTTTTCATTTCTGTTCTTCTTCTGGCATTTTCTTCAGAGAAATCAGTGTTTAGTCACATGATAATAAGTCAGAACGTTTCTCTTGAACATTTCAAACACTATCTGAATTTTTCCCCTCCCCCCATTTTTTTGTTCTCCACATTGAATGATTCATTGTTCCCACTTGAATCAGGCACTTGACGACTTACACAAATAGGAATCTGAAAATATGCATTTTGAAGTGTAAGGCAATAGAGGAAAATAAGTAAATGAGATGGAAGTGTGCTTTCAAAACTAAACCACACTAGAGCTCCTCTACAAATCTTGAAAATTTATAATTTCCCTCCTATATATACATAAGAGCCCTGGTGACACGGTAGTTAAGAGCTTGGCTGCTAACCAAAAGGTCAGCAGTTCGAATTCACCAGACGCTCCTTGGAAATCCTATGGGGCAGTTCTACTCTCTCATATAGGGTCGTTATGAGTCAGAATCGACTTGACTGGAAATTTTTTCTTTACATACACGTTAAGGAACACCTTCAAATTTGGTATCACATGTATACCTAAAATTTGCCTTGGGTGGAGAAAGGATGCTTTAATTAGATGTGTTATTACTTATATATTTACTTTGTCTCTTCCTTCATCATATTCTAAGTCAAATTAAAATTACACCAGCTAATGTAGGAGTTATAAATATATATAGCTTTAAAGAAAACCAAACCTGTTGCTGTCCAGTCGATTCCGACTCATAGCTACCCTATAGGACAGAGTAGAACTGCCCCATAGGGTTTTCAAGGAGTGCCTGGTGGATTAGAACTGCCAACCTTTTGGTTAGCAGCCGAAAGCTTAACCAATATGCTGCCAGTATTCCACATATAGCTTTAAAACATTTAAAATGCACCACAAGAGTCTTAAAATTTCTGGGTACCCACCTGGTCATTAACATGCAAATCATTGTCTTAATTAGAATATCATTGAATGAAAGAGTTTCCAATATACATTCTTGAGTATTTTTTTGGATAATTAAAATCATCAGTTAGATTTGTGTTTCAGTTTCTGGTAACCTGGAAAAGACCTCTTAAAGGCTGCCTAACACCCTCTCCCCAGCACGTACACACACACACACACACACACACACACACACACACACACACACACTTTTTATCTTAATCCTGTAAAAGCTAAAAAACAGAATAGAGAGATAAGATCAAATGTTCCCAGTGCTTAACCTATAAAAGCCAGCAAGAACTATTGATGGCTTTGTCTGTGGTATCGAAAACTGGATTCAGCTGAGCAGTGCTTTACTGCTTGACAGGGGGAGTAATGACCAACACAAAATGGACCCTTGTTTTTGCAAATTTACCAGTTTAGTACAGAACTGTCAGCTCTCACTTGCTCTGAAACCACTTTTAGTTCCTAGCATGGGTGCAAATTAAGGTCTGTCTAATTTCTTCTGCAACCTTGCTCTGTAGTTCCTGTAATTTTATCACTCTCCACCGATATTGACACTGGCTCTCCTGGGCTGGTTTTGGTACATTTCTATCCAACCTCATCCTGACCTTGTCAGACTCACCCAGGGACAAAAGGGCCTCAAACAATAGGCATGACTTGATTCCTTCCTTATGTTTAATAATAAACCCATTGCTGTTGAGTCAATTCTGACTCATAGCGACCCTATAGGATGAGATAGAACTTCCCCATAGGGTTTCCAAGAAGAAGGTGGTGGACTTGAACTGCTGACCTTTTGGTTAGCAGCCAAATGCTTAACTACTGCACCACAAGGGCCCCATGACTAATAATAGTTAATAATAATTGAGCACTTACACATGCCAGGTACCGCACTAAGGACTGTACAGGCTTTACCTAATTTAATCCTCATCACAGCCTTAAGAGGTAGCTACAGTTACTACAGATGATAAAAATGAGGGCTGAAATACTTGCTAGAAAGTTACCCAATTGGCAATTGACAGAGTCAAGATTCCAACTCAGATCAGTCTAAGTCCCAATGTTAACCACTGCTTTTGACTGTATCCAACTCTGCTCTATCATCAGGAAATGAGTTTCTCCAGTCTATATGAAAATGAAAACAATTTAGTAGATTGTACTCTTGGCTTTTTAGAATGCTTATCCATTTGCATACTCTCCAACTGTGCAGACACATCTAATTTATTTTATCACTTTACATTTCTCTGTCATTTGTTGACTCATCTACTTCCTCTTCCTTACAACTTCCTTCACTTCAAAGCCCCAAATTTTTGTTCAGAAGCTCTCTGCAAAATAGTTTACTCTGGGTTTTCCCTTCTGCAGGTCATCCATTTTCTCAAGGCTGCCTAGTCTGACATTGCCTTTCTTTGCTTCTTATCCTTGGGCTGTTTTATACCTAGTTACTAAAGAACAAAGTCACGGGCTGTTCCTTGATCTTTCTCTGCAGGGTTTCTGTTTCAGCCTGTGTAAGATTATTGGTGAAAGGAAAATGGACTTTACTTAAAGATACTTAAGGCAACTGAAGAAAAGAACGGGAAAAAAGCCTTGAAAAATTATAATATTAAACTTAATGGGTAATCATTCACCAAAGAATTTCTTTTTTGGGGTGCGTTAAGTGAAAGTTTACAATTCAAGTTAGTCTCTCATACAAAAGTTTATACATGCATTGTTATGTGACACTAATTGCTCTCCCTATACTGTGACAGCACACTCTTCCTTTCCACCTCTGATTTCCCATGTCCATTCAACCCCCTCCTGACCCCATCTGCCTTCTCATCTCACCTCCGGACAGAAGCTGCCCATTTTAGTCTCATGTATCTGCTTGAGCTAAGAACCACACTCTTCACAAGGATCATTTTATGTTGCATAGTTCGTCTAATCTTTGTCTGAAGAGTTGGCCTCAGGAATTGTTTTAGTTCTGAGTTGACAGACGGTCCAGGGGCCGTGCTTTCTGGGGTTCCTGCAGTCTCAGTCAAACTATTAAGTCTGGTCTTTTTTATGAGAATTTGAGTTCTGCACCCCACTTTTCTCCTGCTCCATCAGGGACTCTCTGTTGTGTTCCCTGTCAGGGTGGTCATTGGTGGTAACTGGGCACCATCTAGTTCTTCTGGTCTCAGGCTGATGCAGTCTCTGGTTTATGTGGCCTTTTCTGTCTCCTAGGCTAATACTTTCCTTGTTTCTTTGGTGTTCTTCATTCTCCTTTACTCCAGGTGACACCACAGAATTTTAACACCAAAGAGGCAACAACAACAACAAAGACCAACAAACAAACAAAAATCATGTACTCTTAACACCCTTATTTTACAGATGGTGAGTCTGGAGTCTGAGGGAATAACAAACTTGTCAAAGATTTCTGGGATAGTTAGTGCTGTCGTTGTTGTTGTTAGGTGCCATCCAGTCAGTTCTGACTCATAGCAACATTAGGTACAACAAAACGAAACACTGCCCAGTCCTGCACCATCCTCACAATCATTGCTATGCATGAGCCCATTGTTGCAGCCACTGTGTCAATCCATTTTGTTGAGGGACTTCCTCTTTTTCACTAGCCCTCCCCTTTACCAAGCTTGATGTCCTTCTCCAGGGACTGATCCCTCCTGATAAAATGTCCAAAGCATGTGAGACTTAATCTCGCCATCCTTGCTTCTAAGGAATAGTCCAGTTATACTTCTTCCAAGACAGATTTGTTCATTCTTTTGGTAGTCCATGGTATATTCAATATTCTTCACCAATACACAATTCAAAGGCATCAATTCTTCTTCGGTATTCCTTATTCATCGTCCAGCTCTCACACGCATATGAGGCGATTGAAAACACCATGGCTTGGGTAAGGCACACCTAGTCTTCAAGGTAACATCTTTGCTTTTCAACACTTTAAAGAGGTCTTTCGCAGCAGATTTGCCCAAGGCAACGAGGCTTTTGATTTCATGACTGCTGCTTCCATGGGTGTTGATTGTGGATCCAAGTAAAATGAAATCCTTGACAACTTCAATCTTTTCTCTGTTTATCATGATGTTGCTTATTGGTCCAGTTGTGAGGATTTTTGTTTTCTTTGTATTGAGGTGTAATCCATACTGAAGGCTGTGGTCTTTGATCTTCATCAGTAGGCGTTTCAAGTCTTCTTCACTTTCAGCAAGCAAGGATGTGTCAGCCGCATATCGCAGGTTGTTAATGAGTCTTCCTCCAATCCTGATGTCCCATTCTTCTTCATATAGTCCAGCTTCTCAGATTATTTGTTCAACATACAGATTGAATAAGTATGGTGAAAAGTTACAACCCTGATGCACATCTTTTCTGACTTCAAACTCTGCAGTAGTCCCCTGTTCTGTTCGAATGCCTGCCTCTTGATCTATGTACAGGTTCCTTACGAGCACAATTAAGTGTTCTGGAATTGCCATTCTTCACGATGTTATTCATAATTTGTTATGATCCATACAGTCAAATGCCTTTGCATAGTCAATAAAACACAGGTAAACATCTTTCTGGTATTCTGTTTTCAGCTAGGATCTATCTGACATCAGCAATGATATCCCTTGTTCCACATCCTCTTCTGAATTTGTCTTGAATTTCTGGCAGTTCCCTGTCGATGTATTGTTGCAGCCACTTTTGAATGATCTTCAGCAAAATTTTACTTGCGTGTGATATTAATGAGATTGTTTGATAATTTCCACATTCGGTTGGATTGCCTTTCTTAGGAATAGGTGTAAATACAGATCTCTTCTAGTCGGTTGGCCAGGTAGCTGTTTTCCAAATTTCTTGGCATAGACGAGTGAACACTTCCAGTGCTGCATTTGTTTGTTGAAACATCTCAACTGGAATTTCATCAATTCCTGGAGCCTTGTTTTTTGCCAATGTCTTCAGTGCAGCTTGGACTTTTCCTTAAGTACCATTGGTTCCTGATCATATGCTACCTCCTGAAATGGATGAACATCGACCAGTTCTTTTTGGTATAGTGACTCTGTGTATTCCTTCCATCTTCTTTTGATACCTCCTGCATCTTTAAGTATTTTCCCTGTAGAATCCTTCAATATTGCAACTCGAGGCTTAAATGTTTTCTTCAGTTCTTTCAGCTGGAGAAATGCCAAGAGTGTTCTTCCCTTTTGGTTTTCTACCTCCAGGTCTTTGCACATGTCATTATAATACTTTGTCTTCTCGAGCTGCCCTTTGAAATCTTCTATTCAGCTCTTTTACTTCACCATTTCTTCCTTTTGCTTTAGCTACTTGATGTTCAAGAGCAAGTTTCAGAGTCTCTTCTGACATCCATTTGGATCTTTTCTTTCTTTCTTGTCTTTTTAATGACCTCTTACTTTCTTCATGTAAGATGTTCTTGATGTCATTCCACAACTCATCTGGTCTTCAGTCATCAGCATTCAACAGGTCAAATCTGTTCTCAAAGTCCAGGTGGGATATACTCAAGGTCTTACTTTGGCTCTTGTGGACTTGTTTTAATTTTCTTCACTTTCAACTTGAACTTGTATATGAGCAATTGATGGTCTGTTCCACAGTTGGCCCTTGGCCTTGTTCTGAATGATGATGTTAGGCTTTTCTATTGTCTCTTTCCACAGATGTAGTTGATTTGATTCCTGTGTATTTCACCTGACTAGGTCCACGTGTATAGTAGCCGTTTATATTGTTGAAAAAAGGTATTTGCAACGAATAAGTCGTTGGTCTTGCAAAACTCTGTCATGAGATCTCTGGCTTTGTTTCTATCACCAAGGCCATATTTTCCAACTACCAATCCTTCTTCTTTGTCTCCAACTTTCGTATTCCAATCACCAGTAATTATCAATGCATCCTGATTGCATATTCGATCAATTTTGGACTGAAGATTTTGGTAAAAATCTTCAATTTCTTTGGCCTTAGTGGTTGGTGGGTAAATTTGAATAATAGTTGTATTAACTGGTCTTTCTTGTAGGCATACAGATATTATCCTATCGCTGACAACATTGTACTTCAGGATAGATCTTGCAATATTCTTTTTGACGATGAAAGCAATGCCATTCCTCTTCAATTTGTCATTCCCAACATAGTAGACCATATAATTGTCAGATTCAAAATGGCCAATACCAGTCCATTTCAGCTCACTAATGCCTAGGATATTGATGTTTATGCATTCCATTTCATTTTTGACAATTTCCAATTTTCCTAGATTCATACTTTGTACATTCCACTTTCCGATTATTAATGAATGTTTGCTGCTGTTTCTTCTCGTTTCAGTCGTGCCACATCAGCAAATGAAGGTCCTGAAAACTTGACTCCATCCGTGTCATTAAGGTTGACTCTACTTTGAAGAGGCAACTCTTCCCCAGTCAACTTCTGAGTGGCTTTCAACCTGAGGGGCTCATCTTCTGGCACAATATCAGACAATGTTCAGCTGCTATGTATAAGGTTTTCACTGGCTAATTCTTTTCAAAAGTAGACTGCTGGGCCCTTCTTCTTAGTCTTAGTCTGGAAGCTCAGCTGAAACCTGTCCACCATGGGTGACCCTGCTGGTATTTGAATGCCAGTGACATAGCTTCCAGCATCACAGCAACATGCAAGCCCCCATAGTATGATAAACTGACAGACACATGATAGTGCTAGTTAGTTACGAATCTGGGATTATCCTCCTGGATTTCATTCAAATGTTCTTTCTATTATAACACACTGCTTATCTGTTTTATTTCTATTGATTAGAAACTATTTATTTATCTCTCTATTCCTCCACCCATCCAACCTGTGACTATAATTCAGGACATGTTTATCAAGGACTAAACACAAATAGGAGTATAACATTTTCTTGTTAATGACTTGGCAACTATGTGGGATTCAAGACACATACCTAGGGGTAAGTATATTGCAAACATTAATACATTAATTCAATGTGTATGCAAATAAAATAAAAAACAAAACAACAACAAATGCTTTATACATAAGAGAGGAAAATAAAGCACACACTTTGCACAGCACAACTTTTTAAATTAAGTAATTGTTCACCTAATCTATGATACATAGAAAAAAGGAAAACTAACACATTTTTTTTTTGGGGAAGAGAAGTACAGAGTAGAGACCTTTCAGTGAGATGGCTCTAGTCTAAATGGTCATTAGAGGAAGGCTCTGAGTCTAGGCTAGTCATCACAGACTTCAGACAAGTTTGGATCCAAAGGAGTGTGGCAGAGATAGGCAGAGTTGAAGCCATAGCCAAGGTGATTTGGAAAATTTGATATGAACTCAGGCATAGGTGACTGTACTTGAACTGATTAACCACAAGACAGAAGTTTTTTTTTTTTTTAATTTCATATATCATGCCCTGAGTAGAGATTAAAGATTTCAAGCTAAGAAAGAAAGTGGCTCAGATATGCTGTAATATTCCTTGGAATAGTCGGTGGAAGAAAGTGGCTTCAATATCATGGCCATTCAGGAGTTCCTGGTACCACTGCCCTTGAGAGTATGGTGGCAGAATAATTATTTCCAAATTATTCTAGAACTTGAGATAAGGGTTGGTGGTGTGTTAAAGTCATTGGGTGACATGTACTTACACCCTGTCAGTGATGGAATGCTTGTTAGAAACAGTTGAAATGGACTAGCATGGGACTAGTTTGGAGTAAGAATTTACAAGGATGTGGATGAGTATCGCTGTCTTAATGGTTATGCATTAATATGATAACTTACTCTATCAATATGGTGTGAACTACCTAAATATTGGTCCAATAACACAACTATCTGACAATGTAGCATGATTCTTTTTACAATCTGAGTGAGTTAAAGATTCTTTTTAGAGTCTGCATTTGATTTTTTCTCTCACCAGTTTGAGTGAGGTCAAAACATATAGCTAAAAGTTTAAGAGGTAGTCAGTCATTCAGTTAGAATGTCTAAGCCAAATTTTTGGATGTGAGGGGATATCTGGTTAATTTATGCAGTTATGATAGAGCGTTAGATTAAAAACACTCCTTTCAGCCTTGTCAGTTGTCCGACACATGCTAAGACCTCACGGTCTTTCTCTGTAGAAATTCTAGGCATCACCTAACCTGAAGGTTCTTATCTATATTTGGTTCTGGAACTTTTAAAAAATTTGATAAAAGGCTACATATCCCAACAAAATTAATAGATTTGGAAACCAACAAAAGACAACATAGAGTTATGTCTCAAGGCCTCTAAAAGGTTACTTGATCTCAATTTAAAACGCTCTGGTAGAGCTTTTCAAAGAACCCCCAACCCAGGACAAACAGTCACACCTATCCTGACAGAAACCAAAAAAAAAAAGACAAGAAAAAAAGCAAATATATTAGGGTAATTTACCTTGCCACTCAAGAGCTCAAAGTGACAGATACAAAGTAATTAAGCCTGATTTAATTAAAAGCCAATTAAACTATATAAACTTAATAATTATTTCTCATATACATGGTTGTACTAAGAAGGATGGTCTATGATTATGCTGAGAAAACAAACAACTCCAAATCCCAGTGTCTTAACAGGACAGAAATTAACTTCACACTCATGTTACAGCATAAAGAGACTTTGCTCAGAGATCCAAGGGGATGGCAGCTCCACCATCCTATAACTACGACATCATTTGTATGGGCGGCCTCTTTAGTCACTGTAGTGAGGAAAGAAAAGCTATAGAATTTCACACAGATTTTTCACTGTCTCAGTCCAAAAGTGACAAATGCCATTTCCGCTCACATTTTATAGGCTATAAATATTTACATGAGCAGCCCTAACTGCAAGGTCAGAGTAGTACAATCCTTCAGTGTGTCCAGGAGAGAATAACTGGATATGAGTATGAACGAGATGTCTCTACCAGGGGTGTGAGATGCGAAAAGAGGCATTGTTCCCACTATCAAGGTGTCTACTCACGAGGATAAGA
The DNA here is from genome assembly GCA_030035585.1 of Dugong dugon. Classification (NCBI taxonomy): domain Eukaryota; kingdom Metazoa; phylum Chordata; class Mammalia; order Sirenia; family Dugongidae; genus Dugong; species Dugong dugon. The sequence continues at coordinate 90,959,860 of CM057472.1, forward strand.
TGATTATTCCTAAAACCATGCTACCAATATATGAGGGTTAGGGTTACAAAGGAGCCCTGGTGGTGCAGTGGTTAAGAGCTCAGCTGCTAACCAAGAAGTCAGCAGTTTGAGTCCACCAGCCACTCTTTGGAAACATTATGGGGCAGTTCTGCTCTGTCCTATAGGGTCTCTATGAGTTGTTGTTTAGGATTACAAAAAAAAATTACGGGGAGGATATAGGTTGTAAGAGAGGCCACAGAAAGAATCCACCTTGATGATTGTTTAGCAAAATCGAACCGTGTAAGTGTAGTGGCAGTTTTTGGTGGATGAGCAAAGCTGATACTGATGGATCCTGATATCCTGTCTCATAAGAAGCTCCCTTCTCAGCCAATCTTTGAATTGCTGACATTCAAATTCAAGTTTTTCCTGTTGTGCTTAAGATATCAATCTTTGAGGGAGTCAAGAATTGCAATGTCCAACATAACATTTTCTGTTCTTAATTTTTTTTCCTGCTGTTGTTCATTTATTAAAACAATGTTTGGACACAATACAGGATACCTGAGAGAAACATTGCTACATCAAACTTAGGCAATATTTTGTGAATTTACAATTTGTGCTATTCCAAATGTTTTCGCATCAGACTTCTTAATGAATTCAATGAATAACAAATAAGTGCCGAGAAAATGTCCTATCATTTAAGAAATTATCCACTATATTTATTCCACATCCCTCATCCTGGCAGGAAGGAAGCTCTCCGTAGACTACACACATACATGTACTCTTGCAGGGATCAATAAGTACAATGAACTCTCCGCTTAGCCAACAATTAGCTGTCCAGCAGCTCCGATCTTCTTGAACATATATACATAGTGTGCAGAATTGAACTCCAAGTGGTAGGAAAATTAGCTATCACAAGGCCCTCATATTATTCCAAGGAGCTATATTGTAGAGTAACTCCTAGACCTTCTCCTATAATCCTAGAAGTTTAGTATAAAATAAATCTTAATTTGCAAGTTTGGCTAGTCTCTTTACAATTTGCAGCAAACCGAAAGCCCAAGTTAGGAACAAAGGCAGGGAGAAACTGATGCTAGGCTAACACAGTGACAAGTATGACAAACAAAGAAGTAACAGTTAATTGAGAGAAAGATCTATCAGTGAGTTTGAAATAAACACCAAAAATCCGATGCAAACCAGTTAAACCAATTTATTGAATTAGTGAATACAATGACCTGTTTTAGGGTGGCCTTCAGGCATGGTTCAATCAGAATGTCAACTCTATAATTCTCTCAGCTCCGTGACACTGTGTTTGGTTTCATCTGTAGGCTGACTTTTCATAATCCAGAAACATAGCCTGGTGGCATGCTTCCTTATTCATCTTAAGTGCAGATGGAGCGTTTTGTTTCTGATTTTGCCAACTCTGGATTAATTTCTTTGGTCAGGATAGTGTCAAGTCCTGACAATGCTAGGCCTGGGTTACTAGCCCCTCTTTGAAATAACATGGCAAAAGGAGTGTAATTACCCTGATTGAATGTTTCCCTGGAATTGGGAGAAAGGTCAAAGCTCCTGCCTCCAAACCACATGGATGCTATCTAAAAGAGAATGTTGGAACAATATTAGGGAGAAAACCATAATGTCAACAACAAAAAGGCAGTAAGCAAAAAACAAAAAACAAAAAACACCAACACGTAAAAATGGTGAAATATGGCAGTTGTGACCATTTATTCTAAGGACATTTTTTTCATTTCAATAGCTTTTATTTAACACAACAATATACAATAATTCACACTTATAATAGATAGCATGAGACAGCAATGGAGTGTGAAATTATAGTCTGTATATTCTTTTCAGAGACTATATTTTCTTATGTCCTAATGTTCAGTGTAAGAGTGACAAGATATATGAATGATTAACTCATCTTTTTTTTTTTTTTCCAGTTTTCAACTACATGTTTGACCTCATTTACACGAAAGACAAAACGTGAAGTCTTTCAGAAGAGCCTTTAAATACCTAGGCGGAAAGGATGCTGCATTTTCAGCAAGTCAGTGTGTTGGGTCATGTTGAGAAAGCTTTTACTGAGAAGGTAGACAGGAGAGCTGCTGCAATGAGGCTATGTCTCGATTCTGTATGTCTGTACGGCTCTCATGCGGCTGAAACATTGCCATCATAGTGGGTCTAAAGCCCCAAAACATTCTTCACCGGAAGCTTAATTTAACTCTTGCTAAAAGAAGACATTGATTACAAATTCTTTTGCTTCAAATAATACAAAGTCAGGTTAGCGTGGACTTGGGATAACATTCCTTTAGACATGGAAAGAAACAGTTGGTATCCTCCTATTGAATAATTTGCAAAACATTTAACACCAGAACTAATCACAAAGCTATGGTCAGCACGGGGAGAAACTGGATAAATCTAGATTGTGGAATATTCTGCAGGAAGTCTAACCTGAGGTCTGCAAGAAGGTCAGTGTAACATGAAATAGAGGCTAGGAAGTGTTCTAGGTTAAAGGAGGCTAAAGAAACATGTCAATTTAATGCTATACGTGATTCATATATGAATCCTGGATTTTTTTTTAAAAAGCTAAAAGCCATAAAACATATTATGGGGACAATTAGGGAAATGTATATATGGTCAGTAGATGACGTATCTATGTTGTATTTTTTTGGTTGGGTGGCAAATTACTGTGGTCCTGTTCTTAGGAGATGCTGAACTATTTAGCAGTGAAGTATCATAATATTTGCAACTTAATTTCACATTTTTCACAAAAAAATATAGTTAGATAAATTGAAAGAAAGAAAAGGAAGGTAGAGAGGAATGAAGAAAGAGAAGAAGAGAGGGAGGCAGGCAGGCAGGCAGGCAGGAAGGAAGGAAGGAAGGAAGACAAAAAAATTTGACACAGTGTTAACATTTGGTGAATCTGGGTGCTGAGAATATAATATTCATTACATAATTCTTTTAAAGTTTCTATATGTCGGACATTTATTAAAATAAAATATGAGCTAAAAGGAACATACACACACATTAATTAGAATCTGTATTAAACATTACCATCCCTCCTTATGAAGTTTTTACATAAGTGTAAGACTTTGTTTTCAATGCTTTAATGACAAGTATGTAGGAGCACATGGGCAAAGGAGCATAGAGCTTTCTGTGATGGTATCTGAGGCAAGACTGATTCCCAGGATTTTTCTCCCTCAAATGATACTAACTTTTGGAATGATCAAGGACACTGAGTAATAATCAAAATGATATGTTTCCACTGCCTCAACCAGATAGTCCCTGGTAGTCTAGACTTCCAACACTTTCCCTAAGTTTATGCTCCTACTTGTTGTTATTTTTCATATCACTCTTTTCTTTGTTTCTCTTTATTTTCCCTCTGACTACCTATCCTCCTGAAATTTAAGAATAATTCTGCTCTCAAGTGATTGCAATTCTTTTATTTAATGAATTTTTTCTCTTCTAAGATTCCCAAAAAGTGGCTTTGTGTTTTCAAGCTTTTAGCTCTCTGGGGAAAAAAAAAAGTTGGAAGAAGAATGTTATCTATGACTATTAGAGTCTATTGGGACATGCAGCCTAAGTGGCTGTTAAAGATAATCCTCTCCCATTGACTGACCCACATAGATCTTTCTATTCTCTCCTTCTGCAGAATAAATTCCTGCTAATCTCACAGAGTTTGTGTTGGCCCTTCTCTTCTTTAATCAGATGAGTGGTTACCTGGTCTGAGATTGGGAGTGAGATTGATTATATATGGGCATAAGAAAATATTGTGGGATGATGGAAATGTTATAAAACTAGATTTTGGTGATAACTGTGCAACTGTATAAATTTGCTAAAATCATTTAACTGTACACTTACAATGGGCAAATTTTATAGCATGAAAATTATACCTCAGTTGTTGTTGTTAGCTGTTGTCGAGTCAGCCTCCAACTCCTGGTGACACCATGCACAATGGGATTGGACTGTTGTAATCCGTACAGTTTTCACTGGCTGATTTTTGGAAGTAGAGTCCAGGCCTTTCTTCTAAGTTTTTCTTAGTCTGGAAGCTCCGCTGTAACCTGTTCAGCATCATAGCAATATGCAAGCCTCCACTGACAGATAAGTGTTGCTGCCCATGAGGTGCATTGGCTAGGAATTGAACCCAGGACTCCTACATGGAAGCTGAGAATTCTACCACTGAACCATTTATGTCCCAATCTAATCACATAGGTTTCCTAAAAGAAATGCTGGTATTTAAAATTTTCTCCACACCATTATATTTCCAGGGAGTTTTAGAGTCCCTGTAATGATTTAGGAATCTGATATTTTGTATCACATATAGATGCCAGGTTGGTGAGGTCTTCATTCAGGATCCATATTAAGGTCAGCTTTTAATATGTTTATGTACTTGACGGTCTGTTGTCAACTCAGCACCCCCTAGCCTAAGGTCTCCTAAGTCAGAATTTATCTCTCCCTCCTCCCCCTATAATATAGTTCTGAGTTACTTTCTGCCCATAAGCAGTCCTTGGAAGGCAGAAAAGAGAGAGAAGCCAGTATTCTACAGAGGATGGGGCAGATAGCATTGTGGGTGGGCAGGCAGGAAGTCTGAGAGAAATTCAAGGAAAGCCGTGAGAACCACTACTGCACTGTTGCAGACTGTTGTAGCGGTTTCCGGACATGCTCTTGAACTATGGACTGAGATCCATAGTGGTTGTTCTCTTACTGTTTATTGCAGCTCTTCCAAGGGTTACAGAATACTCTAGTTTGCTGTATTAAACTCCTCCATAGGTGTAACATGTAAGATGGTTTCAATTTTTCCACCAAACCTTGACGGGTATAGCCAATCTAGGTTGTGTGCAATTCTCCCTGCCCCACCACCATGCCACCAGCTACAGTTTTACCTTTCTCTCCTATTCAAAAAAACAAAGGGAATAGAGTTGCCAGATATAGTAAATAAAAATAAGAAATATGAGTTAAATTTGAATTTCATTTTCCCATCTTCTGAGAGGCTGTACAATTGCTTCTTAAGACAGACTTTAGACTGAATCATGGGTGAAGAATCTATACACAAGCTCTCATCTCTCATTGGTCAGAGCTTCTTCCCACAGAATATTAATTACCCAACATTTCCAGGTAGTTCGTGTTCCTCAAAGTCTACAGAAAACCCCAGGGCAGGAAGTAAAGTGTGTGCAGTGTGGGTATATGACGAGGCCCTGTCAAGGTTTTCCACATAGATTTGGTTAGCTTGTACTAGAGCTGGTTGCAACAGTGGTAGTTGGAGTGTAACAAGTGGCCAGAGACCCCAGAAACAGACAAGTCTGAAATGGTCTGAAGTGAGGCATAGGAATATTTTTCTAAGTTAGGTTTGAGGTTGCTATGACTTGGAAGCGACTTGATGGCAAGGGGTACAGGTATGGTAGCTAGTTGATCCTGGATTCAAATCCTGACTTACACTAGTCATAAAATTAATCAGTTTTGCTTGTCCTCCATGCATTTCCTCAACCATAAGACAGTAATGATAATAAGAGCTGCATTGGTTTCCTAGGGCTGCTATAACAAAATCCCATCAACTGGGTGACTTATGAGAACAGAAAGTTCTGGAGACCAGGAGTCCAAGATCAGGGTGTCAGCAATATTGATTCTTTCTGAGTCTTTGAAGGACAATCTGTTCCAGCCCTCTCTCCTAACTTCTGGTATTTCCAGGCATTTCTTGGATTGCAGCTGCAGTGTCACATGCCATCTTTCTTCTGTCTCACTGTCTCTGTGTAGCTTCTCTTTTTTTTATAAGGACACATAGGATTAGGACCCACTCTATTCCAGTATGACCCCCTGGTAAAGTAACTCATAATATCTTCAGAGACCCTATTTCCTAACAGGGTCACATTCACAAGTATGGGGGTCAAGACTTCACTATATCTTTTTGGGGACACGATTCAATCCATAACAGTAACCTCATGCGGTCATTCTGAGGATTAAGCCAGGTAAAGTATGTAATGTGCTTAACATTGTGCATGACACGTAATAAATGCTCAATAATGGTTCCTTTTGCAACAATTATTATTTGTCATTTTCCAGGATTTTATTGGCTGCAGTACGAGGAAGGATGGGTAACCCAGTGGGCTCTGCTGCTCTTGCATACATGACTTACCATAATTAGCATCTATTATGCTTCCTCCATCCTTGTTCAGAATCTGGAAAAGATACTCCAAATGACTTTTATTCTCTTTCTCCCTGAGATTGCTTTTTGAAGAATGTGACTTCTGGAAAAAGAGCCTTAAGATTCTAAAGGTATGGCAGAAGAGCTGAGAACATAATTGTTCAAACCTTGAAACTCATGATTTTCTGGACTAACTCATCTTTGCTTAAATACAATTGAAAACAGAGACCAGAAGCCCAGATGCCCTGAACAAAAGCTCATGATGTCAGCTACACAGCTTTTAATTCTAAAAGCCTGTAAAATGAAAGCCAGTATAAGGGAAAAATAAGCCAAGAAGAAAGAAAAGCGATAGAAGACTGTAACGCTCTACATAATAAGATATTACAATTAAGAGAGGCACAATTTAATGATCTCGCCATCTTTTTCATCTGTAAAATTGAATTTGGGAGTTGGTGATACTTGCAATCACCTCAGTTTAGTCTATGTTGGTCATTAACTATGGATATTTCACACCAGAGATTTGGAATATTAAAGTAAACTGAAATTGCATTTATCAATTAACTCTCCTATATGTCACTCTACACAGTATGTTCAACTGCAGTGAGAATCTATGCATTTAAAGGAAAACTATTTACTGAAAAATACTAGGTTTGAATTAAAGAAAATGCATGTAAAATAAACCAAGATTTGTGATCTCAATATTTTTTTAATCTTCTAAAAGAAAAATCCAGTCAATTTCCTCCTCTGCATGCAGGTAAAAGCACACAGTCCAAGACTTTCTCTTCGCTAAACCCCTTTTAGAAACAGAAGACAAATCTCAAAGTTTGTGAGGCTCTGCTCGCTTGAGGACCCGTAATCATCCATCAGAGTCTAAACACCAGAATGAAACTTTCTCAGAACAAATGGGAATTTTCTTCTTGTTAAACTTGACTAACAGTTTTCTTTCAGAGAATGTTGATATGTTGGTTTTAGTGAGTTCTCTTGGCACACCTAAACTGGCACTGTGTCTTTGGGGCATTGGATGGATATACCTGAAAAGTCTGGGTAAATTTCTTATGATAAATGAGAGATAATTCTCTCCCCTGAAACATAATATGGATAGTCATTGGATTATGTTTGTGCAATAGGTTAAAATTGACTCCTGTCAACCTAGAGTGCATTCAGTACCACACTCTGGCTGGCACAGTCCTCTCCCATGCCTCCTGTAATTTCAGAGAAAGTCACTCAAAGTAGTCATTTTATGTCACAATGAAAAGACTGTGTAAGTTCTCATTTTTCAGCAGGTTGCTTTGATTTCATTTATCTACGGTCATGCTTTATCATCTGCTCAGGTCTCCAAATTCCCTTGATTTAAAAGAGTTATGATCAGACATTAAATTGAAGGTGGGATGAGATCTTTATTTGAACCATTTTCTAAGTTGAAATTGCTCTTTCTCCTACAAATTCCATATTTAGGAAGAAAGGTTAATCTTGTTACATTTTATTTATTGACAATTTAGAGATCCCGAAGAAACTTTGATGTGAAGTGCAGTGTTTAAAAACTTGCATTTTGTCACTTCGCTTATATTTGAGTACAAAGGTGAGTTGTTGACTCCAAAACATTCATCATGAGTCAATAACCTGAGGTTCCCTCGTTAACTGCTTTAACAGTGATAACATCAGCCAGCGTCTAAGCCTTCTCTTCCTTATGCATCATTATGATTTTTCATCTTCATCTTTCCTTCTTTGCTTTTAATTATGTGTAACCCTGGCATCATGTTCCATGACGTCTGGAAGATGCACAGGTACAACTTATTATAAGACATTCATTGCCAAAAGCTTTTACTACTAAACTATCATGAACACAAAGAGAATTTTCTCATTGCTTACCTTCCATTCCATGCTCTATTAATCACTGAATGTGTGTCCAGTAGTTTAGTTTTTCTGTCATTTTTTTCTTTCTTCTCTCCTACCTCCTTCCTCTGACCTCTCTCATCCTGCTGTCCAAACATGATTTAAGTTTGGAAGATAATCAGTCGTGGTTCCATCTGAGAATGGTTATGGTGCACCCTGCAGAATCCTCTATAGGAATACGTTGAACATTTGAGATTCCTCAAAGGGGAGAAGCTACAAATTTGGCAGATATTTAAAATTAACTCATTCTTCTGTGAGGTGATTTTGGGGACTTTCCAGAGACCTCTCCTTCTGGCCCTCCATTGCTGGGGACTTTTCACATGTATTTCTCTTGATGTAGGTGAAATTTGTCTTTTCTGGCTGATGACTTATTACTTCTCCTTCAGACTTACAACATTTTTTGGCTAAGTATTCCACCTGATTCCAAGCAGCTCTCTTGGGCAGAATTTAAGTCAGCCATTCTCTGTTTTTCTCTGCCTATACTCTGAAAAATTCTGGGAATGGAGGCAATATCCTCAAATCTATAGCTTATTTACACCATTATCAGAGCAGCTAAGCTGCCACAGTCTTCCTCCCTTTAGATTTCTTAAGCATGTTATCAGTCTACTAAGTCCTCAAAGGTTTAAAAAAAGCAGATAAATCTCTCTGAGCCATCTCATTGATTCTCTTTTCTTGAGCTTTGAGGAAAAGTTAAATTCTTTCAGCTTCCTTCCATGGAAGGAGTAGAGAACTCACAGCATCCTTACAGCTCTCTCTTAAATCCTCTCTAAGTCCATCTCCTCTGGTCTCTTCAGCCTCTTTAAAGGGTGGAAGTGAATGTCCACCTAAGTATTGAAAAGCTGGCTCTTTACTGCCTCTTTTGCTTAACTGTCTTGTGTTTTGGAATTTGGTAGTAGTTGATACCTATAATCTTAGAATCTCAGTGAAAACCGATTCTAATATAAGTCCATGTTCATATCCCATAAAAAAACAAAAACAAAAACAAAACTCATTGCCGTCGAATAGACTCTGACCCATAGCTACCCTACAGGATAGAGTAGAACTGCCCCATATAGTTTCCAAGGAGTGCCTGGTGGATTCGAACTGCTGACCTTTTGGTTAGCAGCCAAAGTCATAACCACTAAGCCACCAGGTTTCCTCATATCCCATAGAATCTAGAAAATAAGAGAACTATTTGGACAGTATCACCCTAGAGTTGATTCTCTTAGACTTACCTATTAAAAAACTTTAATCTATTTCTCCTTGATGGGAATTTAAAATATAGTAATTCTTTTTATTCTTGTATAATTCTTCTGTATAGCTTTGGTTAATGCTATTATAAACTATTGTTGTTGTTAGGTGCTGTCAAGTTAGTTCCGACTCATAGCGACCCAAGTACAACAGAATGAAACACTGCCTGGTCCTGTGCCATCCTCACAATTGTTGTTATGCTTGAACCCGTTGTTGCAGCCACTGTGTCAGTCCATCTCCTTGACTATATACTGGTCTAATTCCATTTTGAGAATGTAGCCATTCTCAATTAATTCTGTTGTTTTCTTTAGACAGCCTCAAGCATCTGGATTGGATAAAACTGAACTGACCAGAATGTAAGCTCTTCAAAGGCAGAGATTGTCTTGAACATCTCTTGTGCCCTGTCTCACATAGTTTTGGCCCTTGTTTTTACTCCAGCCACTACTGTGGCAAATAGTTGCATGCAGGTTAATCTGACAGCAACTTGCCTCAACTATACTGTAGGTATCTTTCTTTCAGCCCTGGGTTTCCACTACTGCTTCCAACTGGGATGCCTGTGGGAACCTGCTCAGCCATTCTAACACATCTGGAGAGAGTTAACTTTCCGTGGGAGAATCCTTAGCAGGTAACAGTGAGAAATGTCTCAGATGGACAGTTCTCGGGTGCCCATACACGGCTCCTTAGAAGATATTTAGCGGAATTGTTTCCCAGTTGCTCACTGAGGTGTTGAGCTCAATGATGCAGTCCTGAATTATCTTGCCCTAGTTCATTGGGTTTCTCCTCCCAGATCCTTACTTGGGTTCACTTCCCAAATTAAACTTCATGCATTACAGGCTTATCTCAGGTTATTTTTTGGAGGGACCCAGGACAAAACTGTAATTTAAAAAAAATTAATTAATTATTTTGGTGAAAACATACAAAGCAAAAGATACACCATTTCAACAATTTTTACCTATAAAGTTTAGTGACATTGATTACATTCTTCAAGTTGTACAACCATTCTCACTATCCTTTTCGAAATTAGTCTACCATCATTAACATAAACTCACTGCCCTCTAAGCTTCTCACCTAACCATTTGAGTTGCTGTTGTCTATTTGATCTCACATAGATAATTCTTTGAAAGAGCACAATGCTTGAGATAGATATCCTTTACTAAGTAAGCTAAACCATTGTTTGGTTCAAATAAGACTCCAGGGGATAGTTTTAGTTGAAGGTTTAAAGATTATCTCAGGGCAATAATTTTGGGGGTTCGTCCAGCCTTATTGGCTCAAGAAAGTCTGGATTCTATTAAGAATTTTTAAATTATATCCCACACTTTTCTGTCTTTTGATCAGGATTCTTCTATAGAACTTTGATCAAAAAGTTCCACAATTGGTCACCATCCGATTCTTCTGGTCTCATGGCTAAAGAGGCAGTTGTTCATGGAGGCAACCAGATACAAATTCCATTTACTCCTTCAATTCCTGACTCCCCAGGAACTATTCAATGAATGTTGAGGTAAAACAGAAGCACTGAAAAACATTATTTGGCCAATTGACTGGGATGTCCCACAAAACAATGGCCCTAAACTTTCAAACCAAGGAAAAAAATCCTGTGAAATGTTTGGTTGTACATAAGCAACGTCAGAAACTGCTCTCTCTCTCTTTTTTGTAAATATACATATAACACAATATTTGACATACAACATTGTTCAGGAATACAGCTTAGTGATATCAATTATGTTAGTTGGTTGTACAATCATTATCTTTAACCAATGCCAGATTTCCCATCAGCATAAACAGAAACTCACTGCTTCCTAAAGAATGCCTTCTCTTATCCCCCTCCCTCTAGCCCCGGGTATCCACTAATAAAATTTAGTCTCTATATATTTGCTGATTCTTGTCATTTTATATAAGTGAGATTGTACAATGTTTGTCCTTTTGTGATTGACTTATTTCACTCAGCATAATGTCTTCAAGATTTATCCAAGTTGTCGTTTGTATCAGGACTTTATTTCTCTTTCTGGCTGAGTGGTATTCCACTGTATGTATGTATCATATTTTGTTTATCCATTGATGGACATGTAGGTTGTTTCTACTTTTTGGCTATTGTGAATAGTGCTGCCATGAACTTTGGTGTATATACGACTCTTCACGTTGCTGCCCTCAAGTCTCCTGAGTACATACCTGGGACTAGGATTGCTGGGCCATATGGTAGTTCAATGTTTTAGTTTTTTTGAGGAACTGCAACACTGTTTTCCACGATGGTTGCATTCCCACAAGCATTGGATAACGGTTCCAATTCTCCCACATCCTCTCCAACATTTGTTATTTTCTGGGTTTTTTGTTTGTTTTTAAATCTTAGTCATCCTACTGGGAGTGAAGTGGTATCTCAGTGCGATTTTGATTTGCATCTCTCTGATGGCTAAAGACACTGAGCATCTTTTCATGTGTTGTTGGTCATTGAATATCCTCTTTGGTTAAGTGTCTATTCAGGCCCTTTGCCTATTTTTTGATTGGGTTCTTTGTCTTTTTCTTGTTAAGTTGTAGAAGCACTTTATATATTCTGGATATTAGACTCTTGTCCATTATATAGTTCCCGAAAGCTTTCTCCCAGTCTGTATGTTGTCTCTTTACTTTGTTAACAATGTCCTCTGATGTGCAGTAGTCTTTAACTTCGACAAGATCCCACTTAACTATTTTATATTTTGTGACTAATGCCTTTGGTGTGGAAACCCTGGTGGCATAGTGGTTAAGAGCTACAGCTGCTAACCAAAAGGGTGGCAGTTCAAATCCACCAGGCACTCTTTGGAAACCCTACAGGACAGTTCTACTCTGTCCTATAGGATTGCTCTGAGTTGGAATCGACTTGACGGTGAGTTTGATTATTATTTATTTATTTATTTTTTTGGCCTTTGGTGTCATGTGTAAGAATCCCCTGTTGAGGACTAGGTCTTGAAGCAGTATCCTGATGTTTTCTTCTGATAGTTTTATGGTTTTAGGTCATCCATTTAGGTCTTTGATCTATTTTGAATTAGTTTTGTATATGATGGGAGGTATGGGTCAATCTTCTTTCTTTGGCATGTGGAAATCCAGTTGTCCCAGCACCATTTCTCAAAGAGAGTTTTTTTTCCCTTCCCAATCCCAATTTTAATTTTATTGTTCAGTGAAGAATTCCATGCACATAGAATAGTGTCTGGAACACAGTAAGGACTTAACAAGAAATTGTAGTATGAATGACTGAATTACAACAGTATGGAATCTAGAGGATAGACAAGATAGGTGGCATTCTTTGTAGAATGCAGTCTTAAGGAAGTCTATTCCTGTGTGGGTTGTGCTACATTTTAAGACTGATCATTAATAATTGGTGCAGTCAGCGTGTTTCTGATGTATTATCTGAAACATGCTGCATGGCTCTTCTCGAAAAGAGGGAGTTGCCTCTTCACTCTAGCATTAACTTTCCAGGAAAATGATGTTTTACCAGGTGACTTATGGTGGTTTAACATGGAGTCCAGCATGATACATTGTTCCTCACTCATAAACAATTCAAAGAGGATCTTAGGCAGCGATAAAGGCTAGTGCCTTTATCCACATAACCTTTATGAAAACCTCATAAATTGCACAGTGGTGTCTGTGAATGTGACAGTGGCTGTGGCACTGGATGCTGTTGACAATGGCAAGTATCTAATGCACTGAGAACAAGAGCTGAAGAGAACACTATTTCTCAGTACCCTTGGGCTCTCTTACCAGGGAAAAGACGAAGAAGATAATAATATTTCCAGAATGAAGCGGAAGACTCAAAAATTGGCAGTAATAATATTGATGTAAAGAAAAAAAAAAAACAGTGTTATCAAATTCCATTATGTAAGATCTCATCATGTAATAAATCTATTTACAGAGGTTTGATTGTTTCCCATTTGTAAAGTTATATTAATTTATATCATTTATGTTGCAAATATACATAAACATAATATAATATAAAATAATGTTTTATATATACATATACAGAGAGAGAGACTTTTGATGACATGAGAAACCCTTATCTACTTCTACCAGAATGTGAAGGGTTTTGTTTTGAATTTTCTAAGAATGGGATTTAAAAATCTTTTAGAATTTATTTTATGCTTCTTTTATTAGTAAAGACAGACACATATACAAGGAGTTTTGGTTAAGGACCTGGAATATAATAACTCAATCTTCACTCTGCTACAAAATCACCATGGGAAATAATATTGTGTAGTAAAAATGAGGCTTAGCGAAATCATAAATGGCTTATCATGTTCAGAGGAGATGGAACCTTAAAAATAACATATAATTAAATAGTTTAAAGAGAAACGGCTAGATGAGAAATAGAACATGAACAGCTAATTTTAAAAGGGAGACACACAAGGAAGCAAAAAACCAAAACAAAACAATAACAACGGCAAACATAACCTGCCCCAGAATCAGCTCAGCATAGTGGAGTTTATACTACACATAAAGTAATGTATCACAGTGAAATCCATAGGACTTACTCTACTAGGGAGCCCTGGTGGTACAGTGGTTAAGAGCTTGGCTGCTAACCAAAAGTTAAGCCATTCAAATCCACCAGCCACTCCTTGGAAACTCTATGGGGTAGTTCTATTCTGTCCTATAAGGTCGCTATGACTTGAAATTAACTCGAAGGCAATGGGTTTTATTCTACTAGAGTCATTCAACTTTTGACCTCAACTCTGTGTCGTAACTTCCTGCCATGTAAATTTCTTTTTATTCTTCTGAGTTTCCAAAGTCCCTGAAGGAATCAAAGGAGATCACAGAGATGCAGCATAAGCTTAACTAGCTAAATTGCCTAACATGATATTGTTAATTATTTCTATAGTCATTTGGCAAAGGTCAGCTTTTAAACTTAAGTGAGAGATGCTGTCACTTGCTTCTAAATAACTGTGCCGACTCTAGTAAGGAAAACAACGACAAAGAACACTGCCATTTCATCTTTTCATTGTCCTTAAAAGAGAGATTGTTCACACTTAAAATGAGCATTGAGTGCTTTGACTGGTAACTGGAATCAGGTTTTGCCTTAGGCAGTTTTCTATAAAAAATACTAGTTTTCTAAAATAAAAGAAAACATGACTGTGACACTAAGAATGGGAAGCATCGATATTAGAAATTCAATACATACAATGGTCTTATGCAATTATAAAGCAGCTGCACAGTTTAGCTGCCCTTGATGTAAAAATACAAGTTATAAAAAGAAAGTACAGTTTCTAATTCCCTGAGGAAAAATAAAAAAACTGACAGCACTGTCGCACACTTGAAGCTGTCCCTGTTGTAGGATGGTCTTTTGAAGATAGATGTGTACAAAACAGCTTAGATGTTACTCTTTATAAACATGATCTAACTTGCATATGAAGAGAATTTCCAAAAAGGAAATAGCATTAAAGAAATGATTACTTTCCTTGGGGAATAAAAAACATAATGAGAAGTATAGTATATTTAGGTCTCCTATGCTATGCTCCTGGAGTCAGACATTAAAAACACTATTGCCTATTCTTAGCAATTCCCAGATTCAAAGATATAAATCACTGAATCCACAGAAATATTTGTCATGTGCCTGATAGACATTGGACCCTGCAACAGGCATGTGAGAAATACTTAGTATTATATATAGTCCATATTCCAAAGAGAATAAAATCTTTTTAGGGAGTTAAACATAAGCCACATAACAAATAATACCTAAATATTACCTCTTATCTGGATTAAGAAAATGTTCACTTCTCCTCTAGTCTCTTTTTCAACCAATTTTCATATTTCAGGGATATTATTCTTCATGCTTTTTAAAAATAATTTTTCTCCTCAAATTTTTTTCAATAACTCCCCATTTATGGTGGGATAAATAAACTCAATCATTTGTGATAAGATTAAAAAATAATTAATTGGGGAGAAGGTCACAACCTTGTGTTGGGAAACAACTGTCTACAAAGCTCTCATTTTTCTGTACATCTTTTGAGCAGAAGCACTCACTGCTCCAGATGACATTTCCTAGAATATTTGTAGACTGCAGAGCTTTGGAAGATATAGTGTCTCCCTCAGGATCCAAGGACAGGTTTGTTTACTGTCTAGTAGATTAAAGATAATGATTTTCTTTAGGGCAAAGGGCAGTCATGCTTTCTGTCTAGTATAAAAGATTTGGGTTTCCTAACCTTCATGTTCCTTTCCTGTAGGTGTCCCCTGGGCATCTTTGCATTGTCCTGTGGCAAGTGAGAGAACTAACCAAAATGCTTACCTGCTGGCTACTGCTGTTGCTGTAAGAATAAAATTTTTGTTCTCTGGCCCTGAATCTCATGTCTTCTGCCAGTTCCCATGAAACTGTGGCAAGTTAATTTGTTAGCTCTTAGCTTTCATAGTTCTTGATACCTTACCCCTCCCCCCACCATTTGCCTTCTATAACTTCTTTTTCCTAAGTAATTGAGAAGGGAAATGACAAAAGTGACTGGGAGAATTTTTGGGAGAAAGATAATTAGAGTAGCAGAAAAATGATCCTTCCCAAGAGTCAGTTTGTGACAGAGAGGACAGAGAGGATTGAGGAATTAATGGGGTGCAGAGGTGGGATATTACTTTAAATGTATAACACATATGGAATTTTTAAAAACTTTGCCCATTTTTTCTGGATCTCATTCTCATTATTTAAATATGTGAATGTTTAAGCTTTTTTTCTAAACCGATTTGTGTGGCATGGTTCCATTTTACTCCATGGTGTGAATGGTTAACACACTTGGCTACTAATGGAAAGACTGGCAGTTCAACTCCTTCCAAAGGTACTTGGGACGAAAGGCCTGGCAATCTACTTCTGAAAAATCAGCCGTTAAAAACCCTGTGGAGCACAGTTCTACTCAGACACACATGGGGTCCCCATAAGGCAGAATTGACTCCATGGCAACTGGTTGGTTTTTTATTCCCAAATGCAATTTCTTTGTTATTTTATAACTCATCTGCCCTTTCTCATATTTACTCCATGTTTAAAACCCCACTCCCATGTCACACCTCCAGGTGTTCTTGAGCATATATTCACTCACACATCCTCTGCTAATGGAGACTGAGTTTAGTCCTAACTGGTCCAATAATTACAAGTATCTCTTTCAATAACTTTGGAAAAATGCTTGCTCTTTCAGATTACTTCTGCCTTCATTTTCCTTTCTTTTGGTGGTATCTGAGTTTGAGAGAGTTTTACTGCATTCTTATTTTGGTGAAGGAGGTACTGGATCCATACACTGTGGTATCCATACAGTGTCCCCTAGATCTTGCTGTTCTCTGTCGCCTGGTTGTTAGTTTGGCTTTTCCCCTAGACTAATGACCACCAAGTTGCACTGGTTCTATTTGGCCTTTTGTAGGCATTATGCTGGTACTCATCTGCAAAGTCTATGTTCCAGCAATTAAATATCCATCTCTAAGTGAAGAACCTTTGCTGAACACTCCACATTCCTTCACAGCCTACAGAATCATCTGGGTTCCCTGCACACCCATACTCAGACAATGAGGTACCAGAAACTCAACTTCAGGTGTATCTACTTGACTGTTCTTGTCCCATTACTCCTATTCTATGTTCCGAGTTGAACTTAGGTGACCAGTCCTCCTACCCCATGTTATATCCAGAGAAAAACCTCTACCTCCAATATTTTTTGATCTCCCCAAACTCATCTGGAAATTTTCTTTTCCTACCTTATGGGAGAAAATCTCATAGCCTTCCCAACTTAGCGAAAAGGTACAATCTCTCTAAGCTAAGAAGGGTGGGGAACTATAGGATCTAAGCCTGATCCTTCATTTGCTAAGGTAATTTTAAATATCTTTTTCTCCAGAAAGTTTGACTTTCAAGACTATTATCTTGTTTCATAATTTATATTTTGGTATTAAAAACCTGAAGGAGTCTTTCTCTTTGAATTTCTGCTTTAAAAGTATTAATTATCCACTTCTATATCCCTCCATCTTCAATGTTCATTGAAATGAAAGAGAAAGATATTTATATATTTAACAAAAGTATTATTCTTATTTTGGTTATTTATTGTTTCTGAAGCTTTTTTTTCGTTTCTTCCATCAAACGATAAAGCCATCCACAGCTCTCTTTTTCTATCAATCTCACTGATTCTAGGAAGACTTTCTTCACCATTCAGATTGTCTTCCTTTTATTCATTAATATCAAACTCCTGAGGTTTTAAAATCATTTTCTTTAGAGGGCTAGATTAATAGCAATATGCTACAGGAGCGACTTAGAGAGAGTGGATAGGGCTTCCTATGCTTACTTAAATGGTAATAGCTCTAATTTCTCTGTTTGATGTGCATATGCTACGTTATTTCATTTGTAAAAATAGTTCAAAGATTAAAAAAATTGAAATGTTTAAAAATTCCTGGACTGCTTATCATTTATTTTGTAATTAACCATTGGAAATCTTACAATACTATTATTCAAATTTTCACACCAACCACTAAGGCCAAAGATGAAGAAATTAAAGACTTTTAACAGCTTCTGCAGTCTGAAATTGATCAAACATGCAATCAAGATGCATTGATAATTACTGGCAATTGGAATGTGGAAGTTAGAGACAAAGAAGGATTGGTACTTGGAAAATATGGCCTTGGTGATAGAAACAATGCTGGAGATGGCATGTTAAAATTTTGCAAGACCAACGACTTCTTTGCAAATACCTTTTTCTTTAACAACATAAGCAGCGACTATATATGTGGACCTAGTCAGATGGAATACACAGAAATCAAATCGACTACATATATGGAAAGAGATGATGGAGAAGCTCAATATCATTAGTGAGAACAAAGACAGGGGCCGAATGCAGAATAGACCATCAATTGCTCATATGCAACTCAACCTGATGCTGAAGAAATTAGAAAAAGTCCATGAGAGCCAAAGTATGACCTATATATCTCACCTGAAATTTAGAGACCATCTCAAGAATAGATTTGATGCATTGAACGTTAATGAACGAAGACCAGACAAGTTGTGGAATGACATCAAGGACATCATATACGAAGAAAGCAAGAGGGCATTAAAAAGACAAGAAAGAAAGAAAAGACCAAATGGATGTCAGAAGAGACTGAAACTTGTTCTTGAACTTGGAGTAGCTAAAGCAACAGGAAGAAATGATGAAGTAAAAGAGCCGAACAGAAGATTTCAAAGGGTGGCTTGAAAAGACAAAGTAAAGTATTATAATGACATGTGCAAAGACCTGGAGTTAAAAAAAAAAAAAAAAAAAAAGGGAAGAAGATGCTTGGCATTTCTCAAGCTGAAAGAACTGAAGAAAAAATTCAAGCCTTGAGTTTCAATAGTGAAGGATTCTATGGGCAAAAATACTGAACGATGCAGGTAGCATCAGAAGAAGATGGAAGGACTACACAGAGTCACCGTACCAAAAAGAATTAGTTGGTGTTCAATAATTTCAGGAGGTAGCATATTATCGAGAACTGATGGCACTGAAGGAAGCAGTCTAAGCTGCACTGAAAACATTGGCAAAAAACAAGGATCCAGGAACTGACGCAATATCAATTGAGATACTTCCATAAACAGATGTGGCACTGGAAGTGCTCACTAGTCTCTGCCAAGAAATTTGGAAGACAGCTACCTAGCCAACCAACTGGAAGAGATCTATATTTATACCTATTCCCAAGAAAGATTATCCAGCCAAGTGTGGAATTTATTTGAACAATATCATTAATATCACACTCAAGTAAAGTTTTGCTGAAGATCATTCAAAAGTGGTTGCAGCAGTACATCAACAGGGAACTACCAGAAATTCAAACCGGATTCAGAAGAGCACATGAAACAAGGACTATCACTGCTGACCTCAGATGGATCATGGATGAAAGTAGAGAATACCAGAAAGATATTTATCTGTGTTTTATTGACTATGTAAAGGCATTTGACCGTGTGGATCACAACAAATTATGGATAACATTTGAAAAATGGGAATTCCAGAACATTTAATTGTACTCATGAGGAAACTGTACATAGACCAAGAGGCAGTCTTTGGAACAGAACAAGGGGATACTGAGTGTCTTAAAGTCAGGAAAGGTGTGCATCATGGTTGTATCCTTTCACCATACTTATTAAATCTGTATGATGAGCAAATAGTCTGAGAAGTTGGACTATATGAAGCAGAAAGGGGCATCAGGTTTGGAGGAAGATTCATTAGCAATTTAACATATGCTTGCTGAAAGTGAGGATGACTTAAAGCACTTACTGATGAAGATCAAAAACTACAGCCTTCAGTATGGATTATACCTCAACCTAAAGAAAACAAAAATCCTCACAAGTGGACCAATAAGCAACATCATAATAAACGGAGAAAATATTGAAGTTGTCAAATATTTCACTTTATTTGTATCCACAATCAACATCCATGGAAGCAGTAGTAAAAGAATCAATAGACGCATTGCACTGGGCAAATCTGCTGCAAAAGATCTCTTTGAAGTGTTAGAAAGCAAAAATGTCACTTGAAGGACTAAGGTGCACCTAACCCAAGCCATAGTGTTTTCAATTGCCTCATGTGCATGAGAAAACTGGGCAATTTATAAGGAAGACTGAAGAAAAGTTGACACCTTTGAATTATGGTGTTGGTGAAGAATAAAGAATATACCATGGACTACCAAAAGAATGAACAAATCTGTCTTGGAAGATGTACAGCCAGAATACTCCTTAGAAGCGAGGATGGCTAGACTTTGTCTCACATACTTTGGACATACTATCAGAAGGGATCAGGCCCTGGAGAAGGACATCATCTTTGGTAAAGTAGAGGTTCAGCGAAAAAGAGGAAGACCTTCAATGAGATGGATTCACACAGTGGCTGCAACAATGCCCTCAAGCATAACAACAATCATAAGGGTGGCACAGGATTGGGCTGTGTTTGGTTTTGTTGTATATAGGCTTGCTATGAATCAGAACTGACTCAAGGGCACCTAACAACAACAACCTTACAATAACTCAGCAATTTTTAGATCTTATATATCCACTTAAACTATATATGCTTATGTCTCATGTTAATTCTATTATAGATTCTTGGAAAGAAGTGGCCAAATTTACCCTCCTGTGTTTCTTCTGGAGCCCCACTGGCTCAGCAGTTAAGAGATTGGCTGTTAATCAAATGGTCTGCAGTTCGGTTTCTCCAGCCCCTCCTTGGAAACTCTCTGGGGCAGTTCTACTCTGTCCTGTATGGTCGCTACGAGTTGGAACTGAATCGACGGCAACAGGTTTGGTTTTTGTTTTGGTGTTTCTCCTACACTTTCTAGTTTGTACATAAGCATAAAAGTTGGTAAATACTTTTGGTTTTGTTTGGCTTTGCTATGATCAAATTCATTAATAACTCAGAAAAAAATAAAAAGAAAGAAGGAAAAAACTTTGGGCTGTTCATCCAGAGGCTCATTGATGAGGTGAGACTCCATCTAGCCCTCAAGGATGGATAAAGTTTGAAAAGATAACTAGAGGAGGAGGAAAATTTATGAAGTGTGACAGCTGAAAAATATTTTGCAGCTGAAAACAAAATCGATGGTCTCAGCATTCACATTTTATAACCAGTGTCTGGTTAGGATTCATTCCAAAGTCTTTAGCAAAAGGGAATCTTCCATTGAGAATAAACCAGATCAAGTTGCTGTTGACTCAGTTCCTACTCAGGGCGACCCCATATGTGACCCTGCGTGTGTCAGAGTGGAACTGTGCTCCACAGGGTATTCATTGGCTGATTTTTTGGAAGTCGATCTCCAGGTCTTTCTTCTGTGGTGACTCTGGGTGGACTCCAAACTCCAATCTTTCAGTTAGCAGCCCAGCACATTAACTGTTTGTACCAACTAGGGACTAATTGGGAGCCCTGGTGGCATAGTGGTTAAGAGCTTGGCTGCTAACCAAAAGGTCGGCAGTTGAAATCCACCAACTGCTCCCTGGGAACCTTATGGGGAGTTCTACTCTGTCCTACAGGGTTGCTATGAGTTGGAATCAAGTCAATAGCAATGGGTTTTTGGGTAGGGACTAACTGAGAATAAAAGGCTATGTAATAAGCTAGTTAAAAGACAAGAACTCATGACATTGAGTTAACTGCCTTAAGTACTTGCTGCTTAATGGCTAAATACCTTGGTTTGTTCAGAATAGATACGCATGGATAAACCAATGCCTCTGTCATTAGCAAAGCCACATTTGCATTGTATATATAATGATAATGTGCATCTGTACTAGTGCTAAGCACTTAAAATTAACTTTAAAAAAATAGCACGTTAAAATAGAAAGGATCCTTTGGAAATCTGGCTGAACCTCTTATTTAATTAGATTCTGGAAGTTCTGGCCCGGAGACAGCAAGTGAATTCTCCAAGTTTCCTCCATAACTGGTAAGCAGCAGAGTGGGGACTTAGCTTGGGTTCCTTAACTCTCCAATCCCACCTTCTTGCCCCTCTACAGGAAAATCACTGAAAATCCACTTGAGATGACTTATGAAATAACATGAGAATGTTCAGCATTTTGAAATTCATAATAATCTAAACACACTCCAACAACACTGCTGTCTTCAGGAAATTGGAAGGCAATTTAGGACAATGAAATGAATCAAACTAGGTGTCACTGAAAGAAAGTTGTGGCTCAACCAGTAAATCAGTAACTGCTTCCTGTGCTTGAGATTTTCAACCCCTCAGGTTGGGAGGCAAACCACCAAATAAATTTAAAAGGATTTCCACCGAGTTTTTCTTGTGAAACTCTGAAGACATTTATATTAGACTCTCTACACCCTTAATTTCCTGTGCAAAAACAGAATGGCATTCAGCGGTCTCATGTTTTGAGGGTTATTTTCTATCATTTTTAAAAAATACCATCAAGCACTTTAGCATAGGGGTTAATTCTCTCAGTAGAACTGAAGAGACTCAGATATTTTTCTAATGAACGCTAAAATTTCCTTGTTTGACCTCATCTTATTGACCACTGACTGCCGTTTCTTTCCTTTCTGTCAGGATTCCAGGGAAGGAAATCAGCCAACAAGGTACAGTAGCTTCGTTTTAACTTGTGCTTCATACACAATTTTAATGACAGTTTTTCATACATTATTCAATGCCCAGTACGCTTAGAGGTCAAATCAGTATTTAAACAGACATTCTAAATGGAAATGAGTGTCCAGTCATTTATTCGTGATCAGTTTGATAGAACAGCAACTTTCCAAATCATCTCAGAGTAGCAGGAGCCAGGAAAACCAAGAGCACTACTGATTTCTTACCCACTTGAGAAGCTGGAAAAGGCAAGAGAACAGATTTTTCCTTAGAACCCCAGAGAGGAAATAGCCTTCCTGACATCTTAGATTTATTTAGCACAGTGAAACTTATTTTGCACGTCTGTCCTCCAGAAGTGTAAGATAATAAATTTGTGTTGTTTTAAGCCAGTAAGTTTGTGGTAATTTATTACAGCAGCAACAGGAAACTAATACACGATATTTATACTCCACTTACCTGATAGAGAGCTCTGGTGGTGCAGTGGTTAAGCTCTTGGCTGCTAACCAAAAAGTTGCCAGTTCGAATCCACTAGCTGCACCTTGGAAACTATGGGGCAGTTCTACTCTTTCCTTTAAAGTTGCTATGAGTCGGAATTGACTCCACAGCACTGGTTTGAAGTTTTTTGGTAACTGGATAGAATTAATTGAAGTTTTTTTTTTTTTTACATGTGCTATAATGTGACATTTCATTTATTCATTTTAACTGATGAATAGTACTCTGTGAATATTTTATTAGGTGCCATCAAGTTGGTTCCAACTCATTGAGACCCTATGTACAATAGAATGAAACTTTGCCTGGTCCTGCACCATCCTTCCAATCATTGTTATGTTTGAGCCCATTGTTGTAGTCACTGTGTCAATTCATCTTACTGAGGGTCTTTCTTTTTTTTTACTGATCCTCTACTTTACCAAGCATGATGTCCTTCTCCAGGGACTTATCCCTCCTGATAACATGTCCAAAGTACTTGAAACCAAGTCTCACCATTCTTGCTCCTAAGGAACATTCTGGCTGTATTACTTCCAAGACAGACTTGTTTGTTCTTCTGGAAGACCAAGGTACTCTTGGCCAACACTGTAATTCAAAGGCGTCAATTCTTTGGTCATCCTATTGTCCAGCTTTTGCACGCATATGGGGCGATTGAAAATGCCATGCTTGGGCCAGGCACACATTAATCCTCCAAGTGACATCTTTGCTTTTTAATACTTTAAAGAAGTCTTTTGCAGTAGATTTGCCTGATGCACTATGTTGTTTGATTTCTTGACTACTGCTTCCCTGAGTGTTGACTGTGGATCCCAGTAAAATGAAATCTTTGACGACTTCAATATTTTCTCCATTTATCATGATGTTGCTTACTTGTCCAGTTGTGAAACTGTAGTCTTTGATCTTCATCATTAAGTGTTTCAAGCCCTCTTTCCTTTCACCAAGCAAGACTGCATCATCTGTACAACACAGGTTGTTAATGAGTCTTCCTCCAATCCTGATGCCACATTCTTCTCATGTAATCCAGCTTCTCAGATTATTTGCTCAGCATACAGATTGAATAAGTATAGTGAAAGGATACAACTGTGACATACACCTTTCCTGACTTCAAACCATGCAGTATACCCTTGTTCTGTTCGAACTACTGCCTCTTGGTCTATGTACAGGTTCCGCATGAGCTCTGTGCATATACCACAATTTATTTATCTACCCTTTTATTTCTGGAGTCTTAGGTGCTTTCCAAGGCTTACAATTACAAACATACTGCAAGGATCTCCTGTGCTTTTATGTTAGTGTTTCTCTTGAGTGTAAACTTGGATGTGGGATTGCTAGAATATGGGAAATGCTTATTTTCAACTCAAGTAGATATTGGCAAATCACTATCCAAAGTGAAGGGACCAATTTACACTCCCCTCAGCAGATATAAAAGTTCGAATTTCTTCACATTGTTGCCCAAACTAGTTATTTACAGCCTATTTAATTTAGCTGATTTAATGAGTTTTATATTACAAATCACTACAGGTGGTATTAATCGTATGAAAAAGTCAGCTAACTTCTGATATGGAGTGATATTTTTTGAAGGGATCACTTAGAATGCTACAGTGGCTTCTTATTGCTTCCAGAATAAGGCACAAGTGTCCTAACATGGAGTATACACCTGGCCTATTTCTCTATCCTCACCTCTTCTCGTACTCTGTCTTGTCTTTATGGTTCCATTGTTCATGGCTTGTACCTCGATACACGTACAATACTGGCTATTGACCCTAAGACTTTCTTCATCTTTGTCTTCCACCTGGAGACTCATCGCTTCCATCCCTCTTGATAAATCTCTTCTCCCTAGCCTAAAACTTACATAAGAATACATATTTCATAAGAAATCTTCACTTAACATCTTCCTTATGGGCTTTTTTTGTTTTTTGGTTCTCAGCACAATGTATCATGTTAAAACATGTTTTTAAAATAGATAATGCAGGTATATGGTTTAAAAATCCAAAACTATAAAAGGTACAAAATGAAAAATCTCCCTCCGATCACTGCCTCTCAACTGCTGAGTTTCCTTTCCTTTCAAAGGTAACTACTGTTAAGTTCATGTTTAACCTTCCAGAAAATTTTTATGCATATGTACAATATCTATGTTGTTTTGTAGATGTTGTCTTACTTAGTTTTCTTTTCTCTAACTCATTTATTTCTTAAACATTAGTGAGAAATTCTTTCCAAAAATCTGATCTTTGAGTAAAAGACCTGAAGAATACGAGGTGGCTGGTTATGGGAAGTTCCCAAGAAAAGCAAAGGAAACAGCAAGTACAGAAACCTTGAAACAATGGCAGGTCTGGCTTATTCCAGAAAAGCAGGTAGGCCAGTAATAGAGTGAAGTGAATAAAAGATGAGCCCAGACAATAGATTTCTATTACTATCAATAGAAATATTAATGTGAATGTATTGGGTAGGTAGGTATTGCAAATCAATACATTTTGTTCTGTAATCCAAATTTTTATATATAGATGTGCTTAGCCTTCTTCCTTTTATTGGTATAATGTATATTTTGCTATTTTTGTCAATATATTTTATGATTTTTTTGTATTCAAGCTTTTGTGTGTGTGTATTTTATGATATATTCCATTTTCTTCATTTTTCTGTGTGTAATTCTTTATTTAGGAAGGCTTCCATTTCTTTAAAATAATAATATTGTGTAAAAATCTTAATCATTTTTTATGAACCTTGTTCTATGAGAGATGATATAATTAGCATATTTCCATTTCCTTTCCCTCCCCTGTCTCCTCTCTACCCCTCAATTTTAGTCAACTTTAAAATCTTTTTTGATGATTGTCATTGTAGAGTTAAATGCTCTTATATGTCTGGTATTTGACCTGTCAGCCTTAAATTATATCCTTTGAATCCCAACTATTAACCATTCAATACTCCCTTGCTAGCCCATTGCTATGGTTTTCCTCCAGTCATTCTTGAAGGCTGAACTTTGGCCTCTAGTAATTTCCTCAAAAAGACTCATGGGAACAATTTTTCTTTAGTTCTTACACAGTCAACAGTTTGCCTATAGTCTTTATAGCCCAAGAATCATTTGACTTGATATAAATTTCTTGACTTAGATTTATTTAAGTTCATTTTAGATATTTGTCTTAGTCGTCTAGAGCTGCTCCAACAGGAATACCACAAGTGGATGGCTTTAACAAAGAGAAGTTTATTCTCTCACAGTCCAGTAGGCTGCAAGTCCAAACTCAGGGCCTCAGGTCCAGAAGGCTGTCTCTCTCTGTCGGCTCTAGAGAAAGGTCCTTGTGATGCATCAATCTTTCCTTGGTCTGGGAGCATCTCAGCACAGGAACCTCTGGTCCAAAGGATGCGCTCTGCTCCCGGCACTGCTTTCTTGGTGGTGTGAGGTTCCCTTGTGTCTCTGCTCGCTTCTCTCTTTTATATCTCAAAAGAGATTGCATTAAGACACTAATCTTGTCAACCTCATCAGTATAACCTCGTCATAGTGATAGAATTTACAACACATAAGGAGATCACATATAATCTCATCATAGTGATAGAGTTTACAACACATAAGGAAATCACATCAGATAACACAACCATACAATTCTGGGAATCATGACCCTGCCAAGATGACAGGTATCTTTGGGGGACACAACTGAATCCATGACAATATTGTTCTACAAGTTTTTAGGTTTGAATGTTGTTATGGATTTTCGCATCTTTCATGTTTATATATATGTGTGTATACTTTTTTTTGGCCGCTAAAGGGATTTTGAATTTTAAGTTCATATATATTGATATCCATTGTTCTCAGTTAATTTCCCTAGCATATAGATTCAAGTGTACTTTTATTTCAGGAAAAATTTCTTGAATTATAATTATTTTTTCCCAGTAGTTTTGTGTTCTTCTTCGGGCTCTACTTAGATATTTGCTGGCTTTCCTTTGGTCTGTTTTCTCTATCATTTTCTCTCTCATTCATTTGTATGCTTTGTTTTATTTCTTTTGGTAAATTTGCTTTATTTCCATTCTTTCTGTCCATGTTGTGTTTTCTTCAGTGTTTTTTCTCTTTCGTATGATTTCCAGCTTTATCTTTACTCTTGCGTAGGCTTTGTTTATTTGTTTGTTGTCTACTTCTTTCCTGAGGTCTGTCAGCTTATTATTTCATCTCCTCCACTTTTCTCATCATTTCTTCCTGAGAACTTTGATTTCTGCTTTGTGATGATATTCCAGAGGGACAGTAGTCATTCAGCTTTTTAAATTCATAATAACATATTTGCTCACAATTTTCATCTGATGCATGGCCATATATAAGGGTTCTCCATCAATCAATTTTAATGCTTGTTAGGTTTTACATTGCTGTAGGTTTAATGACAGCTGAAACTGCTAAATGTTTTTGGAATATGCTACTGCTAAAACGTGTCTCCTCCATTTTTTCTTTATGCTGTTTATTTTTTTAATTGTGATAAATATGTGTGTAACAAAACACTTGCCATTTTGACATTCTTCACATGTACCATTTGTCGACATTAACTTAAGTTCATCATGTTATTCAACCATCACCCTTGTTTGTTCCCCAATTTTTTTTTATTTTATTTTATTTTTTTGGCGTGTCATCCTTGCGCAGGGGCAATGCTAATAATCTTCTCTGTATCATTCCAATTTTAGTATATGTGCTGCCGAAGTGAGCACTGTTCCCAAATATCTTTGCCACCCACGTTTTTATTTCTAGATTTAACTTTTGGCTTTAGTTTGTCAACATCTGCCCTTATCAATTTAATTTTTTCTATTTTATAGAATATATTCTATACTTATATTGAAGATATATATGAATATGTTATCCAGAATAAGATCGAGACAGAGCTCTCTGACAATCCGCTAGATCCCTCTTTCAGGCTGACATCTGTCCATGACTCCATGTTCATGCAGGTTCAACTGTTGCACATATCACTAAGCTCCTTACCCACCTCACTCTCTCCAACTTTTCCAACAACGCTCCAGTCCATATCCTGCCAGTAGTTCAGTTAGCTCCTTCTGTAGACTCAACTTTTAAGTTCAGTCCTCATTTAACTAGAGTTAAATTTGACTCTGAAAGTGTTGATGAGTATCAGAGGGCACAAAGATAGATCCCTGGACTGATTTTTGTCCTGACAGATAATAATAATACTGAATAAGTTGTCTTTATTACCATCATCATCATATTATTATTATGAATAATTAATATTTACCGATTATTTACAAACCACTTTTATTAATTATTTTACTTAATCTTCACAGTACTCTCAGAGTAGTAGAAACTATGACCACCATATATGAATGCAGAAAGATTTAGTAAGTCTCTCAAAGTTAAATAGCCAGTATTTAGTGGAGTCAGCATTCACACTGAGCCAGTCCGATGCTAGAATATACTTTTTAAACCACTATTTTACATTGAGTTTTTATTGTTGCTGTTGTTGTTTTAACTCTGTAATCTGGGTTCTGTCCTCTAATCTCTCTGGAACTTTGAACATCTTTTTCTAAAATAAGGATGCTGAAATGGATAATCTCAAGGATCTGTCCATCTCTAATATTTTGCGATTCTTGGGAAAATTTTCATTTCTCTTTTCTGTATCTCATATAAAATCATGGATGGATTACCCAATAAGAAAGGTATGCACAGGCTTACTTGTGCGTATTTACTAATTTATAGTACAGTTCTGCACTACAGGTTAGTAAATACACATATGTAAGCCCATGTGTACCATGCTTACTGTAAGCACGTGAGTACCTTGCTTACTGTAAGCCTGTGCGTACTGTGCTTACTGGTTAGTCTGCCCCTGTATAAAATCCATTTGTTTTTCATGTATGGAAGCTGGGAATTGACTCCCACCATGACTTCTGGAATCGGGCTGGGTTTCCCCTTTCTCAACAGACTACACCTGAGGTGCTATTGAGGGGATACCAGGTCAGCTGGCAGTCATCCAATTTGTGACAGACAGGCTCTCCTTGAAAACAGAAGCCCTGATTGCAAGTGAATTAATATTGTAAGTTTATTGCTGGGAACTCATGCCCTGGGACCTCCTTATTTAAGAGAGAATCTACCTCAGTGGATAATTCACTAACCTTCTGTCAGTTTCCTTCAGTCCTTCATCCTCCTGAGTGCTAAATTTAAGGGGCAAGTCCGTATAGCCAGTTGCAACTGAAAAGTTCAAGGCCTCTTTGCAGTCCTAGCCAGTTCTCCTTATACCACTGTCCCCAAAAGTTACAAGTGACAGGCAGTCCTAAATTAATGCTATTTGGGCTGCTTCTTTGTTGTTATAGATTTCTACGCCTCTAGCTCCCTGCTTAGCAGCACCACCTCTACCTCCTAATGCAGATGCCTCCTTGGTGTGTCATTGTCAGATCCACTTCAAATCAAACATGCAAAGCATTTGGTCTCATTTAACCCAGCTCTTTTCCCCAAAGAACAACTCAGACAGTGAATTCTATAAAGGAAAAGACTCTGACTCATCATCTTGTACCTTGTGAATTCTTAATACTTCATGGAAATTTATAAGAAGAGGGGATGATGATTAAAACCAAATTCAGACTTGGTTATTAATATTTTAAATTCCTGGATGGCATTTTTTTTTGGCAACAATGTTCTGCCTCTTTTTTCTATCTTTAAACCGGCCAGTTTCTTTAGGACAATTATATACTAACAGTTCAATATTAGACAAAGGTTTTAGAAGAAATGATTTGTTCTTGGTATGTGTCTGACTAAAGAGGTCCTCTCTAGGTAGCCCCAGGCACAAGGAGCCTCCTATTGTTCTGCCTTTTCTCTCTTTGCTTACCACCATTTCTTACCTTTTTTTTTTTTTTGTTGTTGTTGTAATTAAATGAAGTTTACATTTCAAGTTAGTCACCCATACAGAATTTCTTTTTTTTACGTACATTTTTATGAGACCCCAACCGCTCACCCTATTCTCTGGCAGTACACTTCTGCCCTCTGCCCCTGATTCCCCATGAACATTCAACCAGCTCCTAAGTCTCTCTGCCTTCCCATCTCACCTCTGGACAGAAGCTGCCCCTTTGGTCTCTTTTATTTACTTGACTAAGAGGTACATTCCTTACAAGTATCACTTTATGTCCTACAGTCCAGTCCAATCCCTGTCTGAAGAGTTGGCCTCGGAAATTGTTTTAGTTCTGGGGTGATAGAGAGTCCAGTCACCATGCTTTCTGGGGTACCTCCAGTCTCAGTCAGACCATTAAGTCTGGTCTTCCTACTAGAATTTGAGTTCTGCATCCCATCGTTCTACTGCTCCATCAGGGACCCTCTGCTGTGTTCCCCTGTCAGGACGCTAATTGGTGGTGGCCGGACACCATCTAGTTCTTCTGGTCTCAGGCTGATGAAGTCTCTGGTTTATGTGGCCCTTTCTGTCTCTTGGGCTACTACTTTCCTTGTGTCTTTGGTGTTCTTCATTCTTCTTTACTCCAGGTGGTTGGGACCACTTGATGCATCTTAGATGGCTGCTTGCAAGCTTTTAAGACCTCATACGCCACTCACCAAAGTAGGATGCAGAACATTTTCTTAATAAGCTTTGTTATGCCAATTGTCATAGATGTCCCCAGAAAGCATGGTCCCCAGACCCCCCATCCCTGCTACTCTGTCTCTCAAGGTATTTGATTTTATTGAGGAAACGTCTTAGCTTTGGTTTAGTCCAGTTGTGCTGGTTTCCCCTGTAGTGTGTGCTGTCCTTCCCTTCACCTAAGATGATTCTTATCTATTATCTAGTTAGTGAATAACCTTCACCCTCCCTCCCCACCCTGGGATGTTTTCTTCTGTGTTTAAACCTTTTCTTGAGTTCTTATAATAGCAGTCTTATACAGTATTTGTTCTTCTGTGACTGACTAAATTCACTCAGCATAATAAGTCCCAGCTTCCACCAGGTTATCCGATATTTCACAGCTTCATCATCATTCTTTATCTTTGCATAATATTCCATTGTGTGGATATACCATAGTTTGTTTATCCATTTGTCTGTTGATGGGCACCTAGGTTGCTTCCATCTTTTTGCAGTTGTGAACAGAGTTGCGATGAACATGGGTGTGCATATATCTATTCATGTGATGGCTCTTATTTCTCTAGGATATATTCCAAGGAGCGGGATAGCTAGATCATCTGGTACTTCTATTTCTAGCTTTTTAAGGAAGCGCCAAATAGATTTCCAAAGTGGTTTTACCATTTTACATTCCCACCAGTGTATAAGTGTTCCAGTCTCTCCACAACCTCTCCAGCATTTGTTATTTTGTGTTTTATGGATTAATGCTAGCCTTGTTGGGGTGAGATGATATTTCATTGTAGTTTTGATCTGCATTTCTCTAATGGCTAATGATCGTGAACATTTCTTCATGTGTCTGTTAGCTGCCTGAATATCTTCTTTGGTGAAGTGACTGTTTATAGCCTTTGCCCATTTTTTAACTGGGTTATTTGTCTTTTTGTTGTTGAGGTTTTGCAGTATCTTGTAGATTTTAGAGATTAAACGCTGATTGGATTTGTCATAGCCAAAAATTTTTTCCCAGCCTGTAGGTTGTCTTTATACTCTTTTGGTGAAGTCTTTGGATGAGCATAAGTGTTTGATTTTTAGGAGCTCCCATTTATCTAGTCTCTCTTCTGGTGCTTGTGCATTGTTACTTATGGTTCGTATTGTGTTTATGCCATGTAGTAAAGCCCCTAAGAGTTGTCCCTATTCTTTCTTCCATGATCTTTATCATTTTCGATTTTATATTTAAGTCTTTGATCCATTTTGATTTAGTTTTTGTACGTGGTGTGAGATATGGGTCTTGTTTCAGTTTTTTGCATATAGATATCCAGTTATGCCAGCACCATTTGTTAAAGAGACTGTCTTTTCCCCAGTTAATTGACTTTGGGCCTTTGTCAAATATTAGCTGCTCATAGGTGGATGAGCTTATATCTGGATTCTCAACTCTGTTCCATTGGTCTATGTATCTGTTGTTGTACCAGTACCAAGCTGTCTTGACTACCGTGGCAGTATAATAGGTCCTAAAATCAGGTAGTGTAAGGCCTCCCACTTTGTTCTTCTTGTTGAGTAATGCTTTATTTATTCGGGGCCTTTTCCCTTTCCATATGAAGTTGGTGATTTGTTTCTCCATCTCATTAAAAAATGCTGCTGGAATTTGGATCGGGATTGCATTGTATCTGTAGATTGCTTTGGTTAGAATTGACATTTTCACTATGTTGAGTCTACCTATCCATGAGCAAGGTATATTTTTCCACTTATGCAGGTTTCTTTTAGTTTCTTGCAGTAGTGTCTTGTAGTTTTCTCTGTAAAGATCTTTTACATCTCTGGTTAGATTTATTCCTAAGCATTTTATCTTCTTGGGGGCTATTGTAAATGGTATTGATCTGGTGATTTCCTCTTCGAGGTTCTCTTTGTTGGTGTAAAGGAATCCAATTGATTTTTGTATGTTTATCTTGTATCCTGAAATTTTGCTGAAATCTTCTATTAGTTCCAGTAGTTTTCTTGTGGATTCTCTGGGGTTTTCTGTGTATAAGATCATATCATCTGCAAATAGAGATACTTTGATTCTTTCCCTACCTATTTGGATGCCTTTTATTTCTTTTTCTAGCCTAACTGCTCTGGCTAGGACCTCCAGCACAATGTTGAAATATAGTGGCAATAAAGGGCATCCTTGTCTGGTTCCTGTTCTCAAGGGAATGCTTTCAAAGTGTCTCCATTCTGGATGATGTTGGCTGTTGGTTTTGTATAAAAGCCCTTAATTATATTGAGGAATTGCCCTTTTACTCCTACTTTGTTGAGAGTTTTTATCATGAATGGGTGTTGGACTTTGTCAAACGCCTTTTCTGCATCGATTGAGAAGATCATGTGGTTCTTGTCTTTTGTTTTATTTATGTGATGGATTACGTTGATTGTTTTTCCAGTGTTGAACCATCCCTGCATACCTGGAATAAATCCCACTTAATCATGGTGAATTATTTTTTTGATATGTTGCTGAATTCTATTGGTTAAAATTTTGTTGAGGATTTTTGC
The DNA here is from genome assembly GCA_030035585.1 of Dugong dugon. Taxonomy (NCBI): domain Eukaryota; kingdom Metazoa; phylum Chordata; class Mammalia; order Sirenia; family Dugongidae; genus Dugong; species Dugong dugon. The sequence continues at coordinate 90,992,566 of CM057472.1, forward strand.
ATCAATGTTCATGAGAGATATCGGTCTGTAATTTTCTTTCTTTGTGGTGTCTTTTCCTGGTTTTGGTATCAGGGTTATCCTGGCTTCATAGAATGAGTTTGGAAGTATTGTATACTTTTTTATGCTCCAAAATACCTTTAGTAGAAGTGGTGTTATCTCTTTTCTGAAAGTTTGGTAGAATTCTCCAGTGAAGCCATCCTGGCCAGGGCTTTTTTTTTTTTTTTTTTTTAAATTGTACTTCAGGTGAAGGCTTACAGAAGAAATAGTTTCTCATGAAACAGTAGTACACATATTGTTTTATGACATTGGTTAACAACCCCACAACATGTCAACCCTCTAACTTCTCAACCTTTTTTTTTTTTGGTGAAAATGCACATAGCCAAAGGTACACCATTTCAAAAATTTCTACATGCACAGTTCGGTGACATTGACTACGCTCTTCCAATTTGCTGCTATTCTCACTTAAGATGGAGGCTTACAGAATAAAATAGTTTCACATTTAACAGTTACTACACATGTTGCCCTATGACAATGGTTAATAATCTCACAACACATTAACAATATCCTTACTCAACCTTGGGTTCCCTATCACAGGCTTCCTTTTCCCCTTCTGCCTTCTGGTCCAGGGCTTTTTTTTTTGTTGGCAGTTTTTTGACAACCTTTTCAATCTCTTCTTTTGTTATGGGTTTATTTAGTTGTTCTACCTCTGTTTGTGTTAATTTAGGTAGGTAGTGAGTTTCTAGAAATTTGTCCATTTCCTCTAGGTTTTCAAATTTGTCAGAGTACAATTTTTCATAGTAATCTGTTGTGATTCTTTTAATTTCAGTTGGGTCTGTTGTGATATCACCCATCTTGTTTCTTATACGGGTTATCTGCTTCCTCACCTGTTTTTCTTTTGTCAGTTTGGCCAATGGTTTATTAATTTTGTTGATCTTTTCAAAGAACCAGCTTTTGGACTTGTTAACTCTTTAGATTGTTTTTCTGTTCTCTATTTCATTTAATTCTGCTCTAATTCTTATTATTTCCTTCCTTTGGGCACCTGTGGGCTTCTTTTGCTGCTCTGTTTCTACTTGTTCCAGTTGTAGGGTTAATGCTTTGATTATGAGACTTTCTTCTTTTTGGATGTGTGCATTTATTGTTATAAACTGACCTCTGAGCGTTGCTTTGGCTGTGTCCCAAAGGTTCTGGTAGGATGTGTTTTCATTCTCGTTTGATTCTATGAATTTCTTTATTCCATCCTTAATTTCTTCTATAACCCAGTAGTTTTTGAGCAAGGTATTGTTCAGTTTCCATGTTTTTGATTTCTTTTCCTTGCTTTTTGTGTTGTTGATTTCCACTTTTATGGCTTTATGGTCAGAAAAGATGCTTTGTAATATTTTGATGTTTTGGATTTTGTTAAGGCTTGCTTTATGGCCTAATATGTAGTCTATTGTGGAGAATGTTCCATGTGCCCTGGAAAAGAAAGTACACTTGGCTGATGTTGGGTGCAGTGTTCAGTATATGTTTATGAGATCAAGTTGGTTGATTGTAGCATTTAGCTCTTCCGTGTCTTTGTTGAGCTTCTTTCTGGATGTTCTGTCCTTCACCAAAAGTGGTGTGTTGAAGTCTCCTACTACTATTGAGGAGCTGTCTATGTCTCTCTTCAGAGCTGTTAGAGTTTGTTTTATGTATTTTGTAGCCCTGTTGTTGGGTGTGCAAATATTTATTATAGTTATGTCCTCTTGGTGTATTGACCCTTTAATCATTATATAGTGCCCTTCCTTGTCCTTTATGGTGGATTTTAGTTTAAAGTCTATTTTGTCAGAGATTAATATTGTCAGTCCTGCTCTTTTTTGAGTGTTGTTAGCTTGAAATATTTTTTCCATCCTTTGAGTTTTAGCCTGTTTGTTTTAAGTCTAAGGTGCGTCTCTTGTAGGCAGCATATAGATGGATCATGCTTTTTTATCCAATCTGCCACTCTCCGTCTCTTTATTGGTGCATTAAGTCCGTTTACATTCAGTGCAATTATTGATAGGTATGAGTTTAGTGCTGTCATTCTGATATCTCTTTTTGTGTGTTGTTCACAGTTTCTTCTCAATTTTCTGTGCTGAGTCATTTTTCTTTATGTAATTTTTTTATCTTTTTCTTTGCTGTAGATTTTGTGTTTGCTGGGTCTTTACGTTTTTCTACTTTTTTATTTTTATTTGTAGGATTGTTAGTTTCCTTTGTGGTTGTCTTAATATTTACCCCAATTTTTCTAAGTTTATGCCAGTCTTTTATTACTTTATATCGCCTTAACTTCCCTCCATATGAAAAATCAATGTCACCATTTTTTAAGTCCCTCTTTTTTGTTTTAATGTTGTCCTTTTTTACGTATTGATATTTGTTTCCCTATTTTCAATGTTTTAGCTCTGATGTATTTCTGATATCCATATCTGAGTCAATATCTGGTTGCTCTGTCCTGTGTTCTAGTCTTGCATTGTTAGCTGGTGTTATTGATTATCTAACTGTAGGACTCCTTTTAGTATTTCTTGTAATTTTAGTTTGGTTTATGCAAATTCCCTGAACTTCTGTTTATCTGGACATGCCCTAATTTCACCATCATATTTGAGAGAGAGTTTTTCTGGGTATATAATTCTTGGCTGGCAGTTATTTTCCTTCAAGGCTTTAAATATGTCATCCCATTGCCTCCTAGCCTGCATAGTTTCTGCTGAGAAGTCTGAGTTTATTCTAATTGACTCTCCTTTGTAGATGACTTTTCCTTTATCCCTAGATGCTCTTAAGATTCTCTCTTTATCTTTGGTTTTGGTAAGTTTGATTATAGTATGTCTTGGTGACTTTCTTTTGGGATCTACCTTATGTGGGGTTCGATGAGCATCTTGGATGGATATCTTCTCATCTTTCACGATATCAGGTAAGTTTTCAGTCAACAAATCTTCAACAATTTTCTCTGTATTTTCTGTTATCCCCCACATTCTGGTACTCCAATCATTTGTAGGTTATTTCTCTTGATAGTGTCCAACATGACTCTTAGAGTTTCTTCATTCTTTTTAATTCTTTTATCTGATTTTTCCTCAGATAAGTTGGCGTCAAGAGCTTTATCTTCAATGTCACTAATGCTAACTTCTACTGCCTCAGTTCTGCTCCTATGACTTTCTATTGAGTTGTCTAATTCTGAAATTTTATTGTTAATCTTCTGGATTTTGATTGCTGTATCTCTATGGATTCTTGCAGCCTATTAAATTTTGCATGTTCTTGAATAACTTTTTTAAGTTCCGCTACTACTTTGTCTGTATGTTCCCTTGCTGTTTCTGCATCCTGTTGAATTTCCTTTCTTATTTCCAGAAGAGTTCTGTATATTAATCTTTTGTATTCTGCCTCTGGTAATTCCAAGAAATTCTCTTCCTCCAGAGAATTTATTGATTCTTTATTTTGGGACCTTGCTGGAGCCATCATGGATTGCCTCTTTATGTGACTTGATATTGATTGTTGTCTCTGAGCCATCAATAATTTATTATAATTTTATTTTGTATTTGTTTAGTGAGACCTAGCTTCTTAGTTTGTTTTGTTTTGATATGCTTAAATAGGCAGCTTGTGTGCACTAGTTTGATTTTTGACATCTTTGAATTTCTAACATCCTGTCACCAGGTAGTTAGTTCTGTAACTAAGTGTGTGCACACAGGAGTCCATTAAATTTTCCTATATGGGTTCAGCTCAGGTCTTCAGGCAGTCAGTCACCAAGTGTGTGATGCAGACTCTCACCCCCTGTCCTACAGAGGCATGGGTGATTGGTGCAGGCACTGGACTCTGGCTGTGGTAGGGGATCACTCGCTGACCCAGGCAGGGGGCTGACGGCTGCCCCTGAGAGTCTGAAAGGAAAGCGTGTCCCTATTCTCTAGGGTGAGTAGGTAGGTGAGTTTTGCACCTGGACTATGAGCACCCCACTCTGTTGGCTGTAAAGACTCGAGGGCACCACTTTTTCTTGGACTCCTGTAGCAGGTGACTAGGTGCTTTAGGTGATATCACCAGTCCTCCAGCCCCTGCTGCAGAACGATAAAAGTGCCTACTTAAGGGGCAGGGCTGTTTTGAGGGTCACAAATCTGCCAGTTCACAGCTGAAGCAGTTGAAGTTAAACTTCAGATATTTGCCCTGTTGTACTGTGGTAGTGAGGACTAACACTGTTGAGATGGGTCCCCACAAGTCTATACAGGGGTGTAAGGCACTCAGAGTCTGCGGACCCCTTATACCTGTGCCTAGCAAAGGAGCTGTGCCTACCCTGTGTTCCTGGCTTAGGGAAGCCAGTAGCTTATTTGTTCCCTCTCCAAGGCCAGGAGAATGGGTCAGGGTGCCTTTTGGGATCTACTTCCTGCCCAGCAGACTCCCAGTGAAGAGCGTAGAAGGAGGAGGTAAAAGGAGAGAGGTATTTCCCAAACAGGCTTTTTTGCTGTTGTTGTTAATCCCCGTGAAAGGCTGCATGCTTGTACTTATCTTAGCCACTTGGGAGCTGCTTTTCACTGGTGCAGAGTGTCCAAGCAGAATCTCTGGTGCTGGGTCTCTCTTGATGTGGAAACTGCTTCCCGAGTGCACACACAGCACAGCTGTTTGCCTGCTTCACTGCTGACCGGGCGTGGCTGCAGCGCTGCTGTTTCACTGCCGTGGCTCTGGCACTCTTCGCGTCTTTGAAACCGCCTCCCTCTCCCCTATTACTCAGACAGATTACTCAACTTTGTCTTGTTCAGGGCTCCTAGATATTCATACAGAATCAAATCACTTGTTTTTCCAGGTCTGTTGTAGGAGGGATATAGGAAGTGTCTAACTACTCCACCATGTTGGCCCTTCTTACTTTTTTCTTAAATTTTCCAAGAAAATTTAGAAAGACACTTTCATGTTCACAGATGAAACTTCATTACACAAGAAAGCCAGCTTAGCCAGAAATGAGACTTGGGTTCCAGTCCAGTCTCCAATTCTATGATCTTGAACAACTTAGCCACTTGAATTTTTATTTTTATTTTTTTTTTCTTTTCCCCAAATATACCATGTTCCTCACCCTCTGGTGATTGTGATAATTTTTAAAGTCCCTACCAACTTTAAATTCCTGGGATTATACTCATTATAAATAAGAACTATCTTAATTTTAGTGGCATAATAATCTGAATAATGAAAACTTTAGCTTCCAACTAATTGTCTATCCTTCAGGATTCTTTCCTGAAAGTAGTAGCTCTGGATAGACAGCTAATTTCACATCCTTGTTTTGGAGAGTTCTACTAGGTAGAGAAAAGAAAGAATAGGATGCAATTTTAGAAGTCTTACATCTTTATTTCAGAGCTATAAAATCTTTTACTGTCTTTTGTAGATGGAGTTTTGGTCAGAGGGTCTTAGGTGGGCTATATCATTTGTGAGAACAATTCAAGGCTTTTTCACATAAAGGTGTTGATTGATTACCCAAATAAATGCTGAGTGTAAGTTTTTCTATTAAAAGACTCAAGGACCACATATGTACTCTGTTAATTGGAAAAAACCTCCAGCTAGTTCCATATAGCAAGACAACAGTGTACAGACATAGAAGCCAGGAAAAAAAGAAAAAAGAAAATGGAACAATATAAGGAAAAAAAGAGATTTAAAAATTTCCCAAATGCAGAATTCCCCTGACTTACTCTCACAGCACAAAAATACTTCTTTTCATATAAAACCTTTATGCTTCACAACCTAGGAGTCCTGATCCTATGCTCAGTGTGCATTTTCTTCAGTTATCAAAGCCATCGCCTTGAGCATTTTGCCCACAGTCTTGGGCAAGAGGGTGTCCTGTCCCATGTCCTGAGCTTTAGAAGATCCTACTTGTCATGGATTGAATTATGTCCCCCCAAAAAATGTGTGTATCAGTTTGGCTGGGTGATGATTCCCAGTTTTGTATGATTGTGTACTATTTTGTAATCCGATGTGATTTCCTTATGTGTTGTAAACTCTATCACTATGACGTAATATGATGGATTAACTGCAGTTATACTGATGAGGTATACAAGATTGGACAGTACCTTAAGCAAATCTCTTTTAAGATATAAAAAAAATAGCAAGCAGAGATGCATGGGAAACTCATACCACCAAGAAAGCAGTGCCAGGAGCAGAGCGCTTCCTTAGGACCAGAGGTTTCTGTGTTGAGATGCTCCCAGACCAAGGGAAGACAGATGCATCACGAGGAGCTTCCTCTGGAGCCAACAGAGAGAAAAAGCCTTTCCCTGGAGCTGATGCCCTGAATTTGGACTTGTAGCCTAACTGTGAGAGAATAAATTTCTCTTTGTTAAAGCCATCCACTTGTGGTATTTCTGTTATAGCAGCACTAGATGCTTAAGATGCTACTCTAGATTTCCTCCAGGTAAAACCAGAAGATCACAGGACCAAAGCGGGATATCCTCACCTAGTGATAGTACCTCACTCTTCTGGACTTTATTCTCAGTACCTGGTACTCTATCCTTGTCCACATGACCCTGAGTCAGTTTCCAGGGCAAGTGCAAACCAATCCTTGAGTCCTTCCTCCTGAAGACAGACTAAGTCACTAACTGGCTCACCCTCATGCCCAAGAGGGAAGAATGGATCAAGATTCTCACATGAAGACTTAAGCTGGGGAAAACCAGAGGCCTGGGATAGATCTCCTTGCGCCACCATGTTCTGGCAGGAAATTCCAGTTTCCAGACATTGTAAATTCAAACCTGACTTTCCCAGGTATATGAAGGTATATTTGCACATCAAAGGATAGAGTATATTTTAATGAACAGTTTGATAACTTGACTTATAACTTTAAAATATTTATGGGCCTCCATTTGTACTCTTGTCCTGAGTCCCACAAACATTAGGGCTAGCCCTGCCTTTAAGAGCTGTTTTCACCATGTGCGTAGGTTTTGGCTTGAAGCATCAGAGTTGGCACAAGACACAGGTCTCAGCATATCACAATACTCAGAGTCTGTCAGTCAGGGTTAAGCTCTCTGGCCCAGGAGGAAGACTCACAATTCTCCTTTCACTCCATGCCCTGAATCAGGGCCGTTTGTTTTTGTTGCTGTAGAGTTGGCTTCAACTCATGATGACCTTATGGATAACAGAAAAACAAAACATTTCCAGGCCCTGCACCATCTCCATGATCTTTGATATGTTCGAAGCCATTGTTGAGGCTGTTATGTCAATCCATCTCATCACTGAGGGTTTTCCTCATTTTTGCTGACCCTCTACCAAACATGGTGGCCTTTTCTGATGACTTGTCCAAAATAAGCAAGATGAATTATTGCTATCCTTGCTTCTAAGGAGCATTTCAGTTGTATTTCTTCTAAAAGTAATTTGTTTATTTTTCTGGCAGTCCATGGTATGTTCAGTATTTGCCAACACCACAATTCAAATACATCAATTTTTCTTTCTTCATTTTTTAACCGTCCAGCTTTTGCATGCATATGAGACAATTGAAAAGACCATGGCTTGAATCAAGCACACCTTAGTCATCAAAGTGACGTCTTTGCTTTTTAGAGGTCTTTTGTAGCAGATTTGCCCAATGTAATTGCCATGGATTGGATTGTGTCTCCCCAAAAATATGTGTCAACTTGGTTAGGCCAAGATTCCCAGTATTGTGTGGTTGTCCTCCATTTTGTGACTAATGTGATTTTCCTATGTGTTGTAAATCCTACCTCTATGATGTTCATGAGGTGGGATAGGCGAAAGTTATGTTCATGAGGCAGGACTCAATCTACAAGACTGGATTTTGCCTTGAGCCAATCTCTTTTGGGATATAAAAGAGGGAAGCGAGCAGAGAGACAGGGAGACCTCATACCATCAAGAAAGTAGAAATGGGAGCAGAGTGTGTCCTTTGGACCAGGGATCCCTGTGCATAAGTAGTTTCTCAACCAGTGGAAGATTGAAGACAAGGACCTTTCTCCAGAGTCAACAGAGAGAGAGAAAGCCTTTCCCTGGAGCTGACACCCTGAATTTGGACTTGTAGCCTACTAAACTGTGAGAGAATAAATTTCCCTTTGTTAAAGCCATCCACTTGTGATGTTTCTGTTATAACAGCACTAGATAACTAAGACTATAATACTTCATTTGATTTCTTGACTGCTGCTTTTATGGACATTGATTGTTGATCCAAGTAGAATGAACTCTTTGACCCTTCTGGCAATATCCTAGGCCTACAATCACTTCCAAGGAGCTCTGGTGGCATAGTGGTTAAAGCAATCAGCTGCAAACTGAAAGGTCTTTGGTTTGAACCCATCAGCTGCTCCATCGGAAAAAGATGTGGCAGTCTGCTTCCAAAAAGATTTACAGCCTTGGAAACCCTATGGAACAGTTCTACTCTGTCCTGCAAGGTTGCTATGAGTTGAAAAGGACTCAACAGTAATGGAGTTTACAGTCACTTCCTGGGCAATGTCCCCTTCCCTGATTCCCCCCCCCCCTTTTTTTTTTTTTTTTTTTTTTTGCTGCTGCTTCTTTTTTTTATTGTATTGTATTTTATTTTACTTTCCTGAGGTTTCGTACCTGTATTTCAGCTCCTTCTGTAGGAGTCTTACCCTAGGATCTCTACATTTACCTTGTATTTGCAGAGGTGATGGTTTCCTTAGGTTTCTGACCCATTTTTTGTTGAGTTAACTACAGCTTTCTCATCTTATAGGAAAAAATAAAATGGAATGCAGCTAACATTTCTTTAGCACAAACAAACCAGGCACTGTACTAGGCACTTTACTTATCCCCCTCACCTTACAACAAGGCAGATATTATTTCTATTGAACAGGGGAGGAATCTGAAGCTTAGAAAAGTTAAGAAGAAATTGGCAGAGCTAAGGAACCCACTTATGTGTGACTGCCCTAATCCTGTAATTGTCACAGAGGGGCTGTTTCAAAGTGAAACTGCCACTAATCACTCACCTTTCAAAGGTAGCAGCAGAAATCTTGCTCACACTTCTGATAAAGTCTCAAACCAACCATGCATTGACCGAGATCCCTATATCTTCATTTAGCTCCCTACTAAATGTGTTGGCTATTATAACTGCTGTCTAATGATCTTGAGTGAGCTTTTCAGTCTTATCCTTAACATCCTCAGAGGTTGGACTTGTGAAGGAAGAAAAAGAGACTAGAGGGAGGAAAAGATCAAAGAGTGGGCAAACTGATGTTTCTGATAAACCCTAATATTTCTGACAAACTCACAATGGAATTTTTCTTAGCAACTTAGAATATGTGAATGTTTTGTATTCACCTTTTAAAATATATTTTAGGTAATGGATATTAAAGGCAGAAAGTCCTTTGACAAGAGATCTGCTTTGGTTACCATCTAGAAATACGTGTTTATGACTGTTCTCAAAAAGACAAATATTTTTGCAGAGTTAGCTAACACAGTTTCTTAATGATGATCTGTTGTTGTTAGGTGCCATTGAGTCTATTTCAACTCATAGTGACCCCATGTGACAGAGTAGAACTGCCCCAGAGAGTTTTCTATGCTCAGTGGTTAAGATCTACAGCTGCTAACCAATAGGTCAGCAGTTCAAATCCACCAGCTGTTCCTTGGAAACCTTATGGGGTGGTTCTATTCTGTCCTATAAGCTAGCTATAGTTGGAATCGACTTGACGGCAACAGGTTTGGATTTTTTGGTGGAATCTTTACGGGAGCAGATTGCCAGGTCTTTCACCCATGGAGCTTCTGCCTAGTTTCAAACCACCAACCTTTTGGTTAGCATGAAATGCTTAACTATTACGCCACCAGGATTCCTTAATGTCTTGGTATTATGTTGAACTTTGCTCACGTAAGGAAGGGTGGCTGTTGTCTGTTGAAGGTGACTGGCAGAAGGTTGTCATGACTGGTGTAGACACAGGATGAATGGTGGGAAGAGTTTAAACTTTGTAATGAAACTAAGAGCTAGTATTAGCAACTGAAGTTTCTAAACAGTGTCATGGCTTGAAATCATGATTAAGCTTAGGCTTCAGCAGAGGGTGTTGGTAAGTTAGGCCTCATAGGGAGGTACCCTCAACTGACCCCCAGCTAGGTTACCAGGTCAGGCCTAATGTCTTACAGGAGACTCGAAGTTATAATGAAGGAAAAATGTGGCCAAGGACTCATAAGTGACCTGCACAAATATGACATAGAGTAACAGAGGTTGCACCTTTGGTAGGCACTGTGGCTCTCATAGGTAGTGCTGCACACTGCCAGCTGTTACAGGGACACACTAAATGCAGGTATCCTATCTCAGTCAGAGCCTGAAGGGGTTAAGGTTCTAGGCAATTTGCCTCCAATTGAAAGAAGCTAGGGAGATGAGGCAATCTCCCTCCAAAAAATCAGCCATGGAAAATTCTATGGAGCACAGCTCTATTCTGTCACACGTGCGGTTGCCATGAGTCACAGTCAACTTGATGCCAACTGCTAAATGGTAAGGAAATCAGGGATGGACAAGCAAACCCTTTCCTCTGAGTAATTTATAAATTAGTTCAATTTAATTCAGTATGACATCTACTGCACCTAAGGAATTACTTAAGCGTTGTAGAAAACAGTGTTAAGTCGGATAAGATGGCCACTACTTTCCAAGCCACTGCTACCTCCAATGAAGGAGAAAGCCACGTGTAGTATAATAAACCACCATTGTGTGAAAAATGCTGGAAGTACAAACTGCAATGAAAGAAAAGGGAAGGAGGGATTAACTTCACTGCAGGTCAGAGGGGTTGCTACCAATTTATTAAATCTCATCAGTCCAGTGATTGTTTTCTCTTTAGGGGCTGTCTACTGAATAGTCTAGATTCAGAATATTAATTATGTAACATATTCTGATTTTTTGACTACAGAAATGATCAATTCCATTTTTCTTATATGAACCAACCTAGCATTTCTTCTGGAAAGAAGAGAAACTGATTTATAGTTATGTTTCTTCCTCTTTACTTTTAAGCAGGCAATGTTAACCATGAGTTGGTGGTTTTCTAGCTAAATGAGTCATTTTTCAACATCATAAACTTGATTATAAATCCTGTTAAATTTTTTAATTATATTTTTTAGTACAGGGTGAGACAGACAGACTTCCAGAAAATAAAACTCCTGGAAAATCATTGCATTTACTTGTATGTATATATATAAACCAAACCTATTGCAGTCGAGTCAATTCCGACTCATAGTGACCCTATAGGACAGGAGTAGAACTGCCCTATATGGTTTCCAAGGAGTTCCTGGTGGATTCGAACTGCCAATGTTTTTGTTAGCAGCTATAGCTCTTAACCACTACACAACCAGGGGTTTCCATACGTGTGTGTGTACATATATATATATATATATATATATATATATATTAGTCAGAGAACAAACTTTAAAATAAATTAATAAAAATGTAAAGTGATTTTTTTTCCTGGAACATCAACTTCCTGAAGTTTCTGCTATAAGCTGGTTAGAAAGCAGTTTATTGAGAAATGATATGGTGACTGTCATTTGCAACCTCCCTGCATCTATCAGGTAAAGTGATTAAACCTGCATCCATCATTCAGCATAATTAATCAGTAAGACACAACAGCCCACGCTCATCTGCTGATTAATCTGTAGTCCAGGTACATACATCTCAGCCTTCAAATTCATATGAGAAACGCATTCGTCAGTGCTGCCACAGGCACTGGCGTGCCCTAATGCAATTATAAGACGAGTAAACCAAAAAAACAAACCCATTGCCGTGGAGTCAGTTCTGACTCATAGCAACCCTATAGGACAGAGTAGAACTGCCCCATAGAGTTATAAAATGGGTAGATAGTCTTTAAAGAAGGAAGGTAGAAGGCTTTTTCCTAACTTGCTTCGAGAAAGTACAGAGTTCTTCAATGACTGCTAAATGGAGAACAAAAACCCAGCAAAATAGATTTTTTTTTGGTTATATATTTATCTTAAATAACTTTCCCCCCAAATGATGTCAAATACTTATCCACTTGATGAAATAGATCTCTAAGCATGAAGAACTTAGATTTAAGGGTTTGCTTGATAATTTAACAAGTATTTGTTGGGCACCTAATATGCCCGAGGTACCTCTCAAATGGTTGAGTGTTCTGCTACAACTGAAAGGTTGGTGATTTGAATCCATGCAGAGGTGCCTCGAAAGAAACGCCTGGTGATCTATTCCTAAATATCACAACCATTGAAAACCTTAGTCTGAAATACATGGGGTCGCCATGAGTGGATGGCACCTTTTTTTTTTTAAATATGCCCAAAGGACATAGCAATGATCCAGCTAGGTCCTTGCTCCCAAAGAAGTGCGCATTTTGGTGTTCTAATGTCAATAGTGTTAGAAAGGACAACTCCTGTCACCCTGGACCTCATCAGCATCAATCTGAGCTATAAGTTTTCAAACAGACAAATCTCTTTTTTGAGTTAGTTAACATGTGTTTTAATAATTATTTAGACACCTGAAATAATGCTAAATGTCTCTGTGTAATGTTTTAACTTTGCTTATATAAAACCGAAGTGTGTTTTGATAGTGAGAAGAGACCATGATGGTTACCTGGTTCTCTTCTGTTTCACAGATGAGAAGAGCTAAGAGAGAAGTTACTCATTCATGCTCACCAGATTGGTGATTATTCACTTCCCAACATAAATTTATGGGTGACTCATCCAATTTTCTGTTCCCACCCTTCCATGGTATCATTAGTGTGAATTTTAAACAGTAGATAGGGACATGATTTGCTATAGCTTCAAGAATTATTAAAAACAGGGATTTTCACATACATTATTTTTAGCACGTTATTTCCTTTATTGTAATGATTGTTTTAGCAATTCAAATGATATAGAGGTGTGATCCCTTCCATATTCTTTCTATATGCATACAAACATATACATATTTATATATATATACACGTGAACATGGTATTCAAAATAAGTGGTTATACTTCATGTTTTACATAGTTTTTAAGAATTTCCTTAAAGATTCCACTTCAATAATTCTGTTTATGTCCCACTGTAATCACCATTACATACAGGATAGCTCAGTTTCTAACTGTAGACATCAGAAGCTGATCAACCTCTCAGTTTTATATTAAGCAAAAAGAGCTACTCTCTCTTGGCTGCCATTATAACTGCTGTCTAACCATCTTTGGAGTCCTTGGGTGGCGCAAACGGTTAAGCACTGAGTTCCAAAAGGCTGGCAGTTCTGAGTCCACACAGAGGTGCCTTGGAAGAAAGATCAAAGCCATTGAAAACGTCGTGGAATACAGTTCTTTTATGACACACAATGGGGTTGCCATGAATTGGAGTCAACTCATTGGCTACTGTTTTCTTTTTCTTTAAATGATCTTTAGTGAGCTCTTCAGTCTCACTGTGAACATCCTCAGGGGTTAGGCTGGTGGAGGAAGGAAAAAGAGACTAGATGCGGAGGGAGGTAGAGTAGATAAACTGATATTTTTGACAAGAATTGATGTTTCTCAGAAACTGAAAGTGGTATTTTTCTTAGCAACATGGAGTATGTGAATATTTCATCTTCACTTTTTTAAATACATTTTAGGCAATGGATATTGGTGGCAGAAAATCAGCAGAAAAGATGCCTACATTGGCCCCCACCCAGAAATGTATAAGCAGCTATGACTGAGCTAGGATGAGGGATGACTTTGTCTAGAACACAAGGTCAAGTGTTTCAAATACTTTCTCTCACTCTCCAATCAAAGTTTCACACAACTACACTCTCTAGCCAGTAACTAGATAAGGTTGAAAGGGGTTGATAATCTAGCTAAGAGCTGAAATGCAGCAGGGTATTTAAGTACCTCCCATTGGATAAGTGATGAGATCGATTTTTAACCGCTTAAGTGTTTCAGGAAGTCTGACCACTTTAAATAACAGCTCTTGCTAACTGAAGGATATTTGCGATGAAATGTGGTTTCCTTTTAAGTTTTGCCTTCCTGAGCCTGATAAAGTCATTTCCACAATGTTGTCCACATTCTTATTCATTTCTCTTGATAATCACATAAATTAAACTGCAAAGTCTTAACTCTTAAAAATTACAAAAACTATATGAGATTAAAAAAAAAAAAGAATGAAAAGAAACCCACACAAAAGGAAAATGAGCCCCTAATATTTATTTTCTTTCTGAAAAAAACTAAGTGTTCTTATAAAAAATTAACCCAACATATCCACTCTTTATACAGTTAAGCATCTCAATCGAATAAAGTATCTCACCTTAGGACAGTACAAATTCTCTGACCTTCCCATAAGTTTACACTATACTGTTTACGTTAATAAAATTGTCTCTCTTTTCCATCTTTTTAAAATAGCTAAGCATTTTCATAATTATTCTTGAGAAAAAATAGAAGTATTCCAAATTACTAGAGCTTTATAGATTAATAACCAATGAAACCAACAGGAAGTAACCCAAATAAATCTTTTATTTGAATACCACTTCACTGTTTACAAGCACCTTTTTTGGATTTTAATTCATTTTCATATACAGGTTTCCCCCACTATCCAAAAGTAGAGCATTCCTATGAAACTCTTCCTAAGCTGAAATGGCATAAAACAAAGCAATTACCATGAATTTATATAGGAAAGCATTTTGAGCATTCCCAGACACGAAAAATAACCTACCAAATAACACATAAGACCTAAAATAACACTAACATATAGTAAAAGAGGGAATGATATCATGCTCCCAGACATAGTTCAAAGCTATGGCAGCTTGATGCTGAGATGCTGAGTGCAGCTCCCAGGGAAGGAGCTTGGCGAGGCCACTCTAGCCTCTTGGGGTGTGCGCTGCCTCTTTAATGGCTTACTGCAAAACAAACGCTGAAGGCTAATTTCGTTTTTTGACTTTTTTCAAACAAGCGAAAATTCTCTTCAAATTTCTTTTGGTTAGCGAAAACAAGTACTAATGTAAGTCTTTTGTAAAAGCTAAGTGGCGTAAAGCGAACTTTTGAAAAACTTTTGTCACTTCATTTACGATAACTGAGAAAGAGTAAAACAGGGTGCATCTCCTCCCTGACATTTGGCACATAGTACGTTGTTACACGGTTGAAAAATTTAAATCGGTAGCTCATATTTAAAAGGTTGACAGTTCTTTTACAAGAAAATTGGCAGCCTGTCTTTTGTGGTAACATAGTCTAAAGAAACTAGCTGGTTACCCAAATTGAAGGAGAAATGTACAATTTAAGTTCCTTTAAAATGGGAGTAGGAGAAATCATGAGCTAGTTCACATTTTCATCTTCATTTCCTTTAGAGCCTCAGATGTTTGTGAGAGGGAAAATAAATACGTAAATAAATAAAAATGTTGCTACCCTAAGGTGGCTTCCATGAAAAAAGCAAAGTGTTATGGTTTTGAGAGAATGCCCAAAATTATAAGTGCCAACTGCCAAAATGAGCCCTAGCGTATTCTTAATCCATTCTGAAACTTGCAAATCTTAATTAGACTAAGTCAACTGAATGCATTGCCGTAGGATTTTAGAATCAGTTTGTCAATTTATATATATTATATATATAATATATATATTTATATATAATTTATATATGTACATAATGTTTACTGGAATTCTGTTTAGGTTTGTGTCAAATCTATAAAACAATTTGAGAGAATTGACATTCTAATAATATTGAGTCTTATGGCCTAAAACAAAATATATCTATTTATTAGGCTTGCTTTCTTTCAGCAATATTGTATAGTCTTCACTGGAGAGGTCTTGAACATATGTTATCAGATTAATTTCTAAGTATATCATTTTTTATGCTATTTTAAACGCTATTGTTATTTTTATACACCTACTCCTCACTTAACTATCTCATTATTCAACATTTTATGTTCACAATAATGGTAAAAAACCTACTATCTGACTATTTTGTGCATTAACAACGTATGTCTGACAGTAACAGATGCCAAGGTGCTAGGCAAGGGTAATGCTGGCTGTGATGGTTAAAGTTATATGACAGCTTGGCTGGGTCATGAGTCTCAGTGGTTTGGCAGTTAAGTAATTATGTAGTTTGGCTGTTATGTAATGATGTAATTTGTCACTTTTGTAATGACGTAATTTAGAAGTTATGTAATGATGTAGTTATCCTCCATTTTGTGATCTGATGTGATCACCCTTCATTTTTGCATAATGCTGATTTTTGCATAGTGACCTGGTCTTTGGACTCTAACCATGTCAATAACTGAAGAGTAGGTGTATTGCAATTTGCAATGGTTATTACTAGTATATAGAAATACAGTTGACTTTGATATTGATCTTGTATCTTGTAATTTGCTAAACTCATTTATTATTCTAGTAGCTTCTTTGTAGATTCTGTGACATTTTCTACATAGATTGTTGTGCAAACAAATACAGATTTACTTTTCTTTTCAATCTCAAAATCTTCTTTTTATTGTTTTATTGACCTATACAGTACAATGTTGGATAGAAATGATGAGAAGAGAAGTCCTTGACTTCTTTCCTGATCTTAAGGGAAAAGCATTCACATCCGAGCAGCACATTAGCTATAAGTTTTTGCTTGGTTGAGGACATTCTGTTTTATTTCTAGTTTGCCGATAATTTTTGTCAGGAGTGTACATTGGATTTTGTCGGGTGTTTTTCTGCATCTACTGTGATGAACCTATTTTTTTATTTGTAGTTTTTTATCAACAATTTGTTTAGAATTTTTGCATACATGTTCACGCAGGATATGGATCCATGGTTTTCTTTCCTTGTAAGGTTTTTGCCTTGTTTTAGCATCTTAGTAATGCTAGTCTCATTGAATGAGTTGGAAAGTATTCCCTTTTCTTCAAATTTCCGGAAGAGTTCATATGCAAATGATGTTTGCTTCTTTGTTTTAGCAGGCAATTGGTTGGGTCTTGTACCGCAAACCTGTTTCTTGGGTGGCAGCTTTGATTTCATGTCAGATCTTTTGTCTTAGGAGCTGCTGTCAGTTTGCTCCATAAATGTGTGTTTCAGGCCAGAGAGGTGGGTAGATAGAATCTGGGGACCTTCTCTATGTCTTGTTCCCTTCTGGGATTCCCTCTCTAGGACAAGTGGTCATGGTTTTCCCAGATTCAGTCTTTTGTTTTCCTCAGGCTAGAAAGACTGCAGTTTTCCGCTGTTTCAGTTACTCTTGATATTTCAGTGAGTGAGGCTGGTTCCAGGGTAAAAACCATGAAAACAGGCACTAATTTCTTACAAGTCCTCTCTGCCATGTATAGACTCTCTGCCAGAATATTGCTGCTTCTCTTCACTCTCTGGTGCCTTCAGGCAAGTACTTTTTGTATTATGTCCAGAATTTATAAATGTCATCCGCGGGGAGGTTGGTATGGTAGAATCTTATTCAGCCACTACTGAAAGCACAAGTTTTCTATGCTTGCTTTAAACTTTTAAACCCTCAGTTGTTAGCTGTTGTTTCATTTCCTGTGCTTGTCTGTAACAATCTCACTGCCGCCTCAATGTGCTACATCTAATCTGATGTGAGTTTAGAAACAAAAACTTCCGACAGAGTAGAAATTTGTCTAATTTAAGAGTAGACAGCCACGAGAGAGTCTGATATCTGTCAAGAGTATGACCTTTATTACATAAATTTTGTGTAACAAATTTTGGCTGCACTGAAATATTATTTAATCACTTTTGGGATTTTGTTGTTGCTGTATTTTTTAGATTTAAAATGCTTATATGAATTTTGAAAAAGTGAGGTGTTTTCCTCATACATGTACACAGATTCTCACACAAAACTACAGGCTTGCATTTTTTTTTTTTTTTAATTTGAACCAATTTACCCAGCATCTTACAACTGCTTGATGGAAATATGTGCAAAAAAACTCCCCGTAGATTTATTTTTATTAATTAGGAAAAGAATATAATGATTTATGCATATTGGTTAGGCTGAGTATGTTGGATCAAAACTAAAATTTATTTTCAACTATTGATAGCCCACAGTGGGTTTTTGAATCAGGATTTATTGCTAATCTTGGCACAATATTTTTTATAAAGTGGAGCCCTTGCTATTTCCTTTTTCTAAAGCTGTCCCTATGATGCCCTTGTAAGTAAAAAGCCTTAATAGATTTTATAGCTGTGAATTATTTTCACCAATACTTGAGTACATAGCGTAATATATAAGAGAAGTGCTGAATATATTCTTCAAATCGGCACAAGCCCACGTATCTTATTAAAAATTTTGTTCAGTTTTCAAAATTTTTTGTTCATATTTGATTTCAGGAATTCTGTGTTTTTGGTAACTGAGCTAAACTTGAAGCTCCTGGATTTACCAATGCTTTATGCATTTGTGAACTTGGCCATCTGATTCTAAGTACAACATGCCCTTTTTGTCCCAGTTCATAAGAATACATTATTGGGTAATTGTTTTGACTCAGTTTTAGCCAAACAATTAATCCCCATGGTTGGATGGAGGTAACATTTCCATTCAATCACACATATGTTTATATTTCTCAAGCCAGTTCTTTTCTACTCTGCCAGATCAGTCTGAATTCTAAAAGTGGAGAAGCAGAATTTTCATCTCCACTCTTTAAATTTCCAGAGGTTAGTTGGATGACACTCAAATAAGAAGACATATTCTTTTACTATTCTTACAAATAAGTGCCCCCCTAAAGACTAAATTCATGACCCAACTGTCAGTTTGTCATACTGCAGTGGCTTGCATGTTACTATGATGATGGAAGCTGTACAAATTTCTAGAAGAGTTTGTATACAAATACCAGCAGGGTCGCCCATGGTGGACAGGTTTCAGTGGAGCTTCCAAACTAAGACAGACTTGGAAGAAAGGCCTGGCAGTCTACTCAAACATACCAATGATCATGAGGATGGTACAGACTGGACTGTTATACATAAAGTTGCCATGACTCAGAGCCAGCTCAATGACAACTAACAACAATAGCAAAGACTAAATAGAAGAAACATATTTGGAATATGAAAATAAATTCAGTAAATTTTTTATTAACTTAGAGAGAAACTTTCACATATTAGGAGATAACACTGTTATCAAAGAAATAATAGCAGAGCTAGAAAAAATTACATTTGGTTGAAGGGAGTGAAAACTATCCTTTAATCCTCAAATGATTTATAAATATTATAGTGGAAGAAGAAACTGGAGTGGCATAGAAGTGTTTAGGAGCCCTGGTTGGGTAGTGGTTAAGAGCTTGGCTGCTAACCAAAAGGTCGGCAGTTCGAATCCACCAGACGCTCCTTGGAGACTCTATGGGGCAGTTCTAGTAATAGTAATAAGATGATGTCAGCTTAAACGACATGTAGACAGAATATCAGAAAAATCTCCAAATGACAGTCTCCAGTGGGAAATAATGAGAACCTTGGGGAAAAAATTGGAAATAACATATTTTCACCCAGGTGCCAGAAAAAGATTCTAATAGAGCAGAGTATTTTCACCTCTTATTTCTGAGTCATTACAATAACTAGAATATATTATAGTGATAACTGGATATCTGGACAGCAGAAAGTGTGCTTGCCTTTAAATCAGGCACTGGTTCATGTTCTCCGACCTATGTGGGTTGTGACAAAATGATTGTATGGTCATATACTATAGTTGCTAGCAATTTATGCCAAAAATCTAACTCGTGACATATGTAGGAACAATTCCTGAAGGTCATATCAAGTCTTCTAAGCCATCCAATTATTTTTTTTTTTTTGACATAGCCGTTCTTGTCAAATATTAAGCAAAATCAAAACATACCTTAGATATATAACATGACAGTGGTACAAGAATGCCCTAGAAAGGAAGAAAGGAACTAGAGAGCTGTGTGAGCATGTGGCTTGCATGTTACTATGGAGGACTAATTGGGAGCTAAACATCACATGGGAAGATGGAACGACTTTCTAGTCAATCCAAGAAAAAAGTCAAGGTGAGGAAAATTCATGGTGACTATAAAACCACAGATTAATTTTCTCTCCATGTAATTGGCAAGCGTTGAAAAGCTAACTAAGCTATAACCTCTGATGGCAAGCCTCCTGGGATCTTGGAAGATGGCGATCTTAGCTGACTGCAGGATATGCAACCAAAACCTGGTTGGTAACAGAAAATAACAGAGAGAGCAATTCTTCAGAGGAGGTATTCTATCTGCTTTCAGGATTCTAGGTAGCCTTTGTGTGAGGGAAAAGAGGGAACCACATACCCTGATGAGGATGCATTCAATATGGGCCATCAATAACACTGACATTCACGTAGTCCATGGAATTCTATGATAGGGACAGCATACACATTCAGATTGCTCTTGTGAGGAGGGTAAATGGATTTTGTAGATTGAGATCATCCCCAGATTCTTGGTGTCTATGAAATTCTCCCAACACCTATCTTTAAGTTTACCATATTGTAGTGGCTTGCATGTTGCTGCGATGCTGGGAGCTATGCCACTGGTATTTTAAATGCCTTTAGGGTTACCCATGGTGGCCAAGTTTCAGCAGAACTTCCAGACAAACACTGACTAAGAAGAAAGGCCTGGTCATATGTTTCCAAAGCTTAGCCAATGAAAATCCTATTGATTACAGTAGAATATTGTCCAATAAACTGCCAGAAGATGAGACCCTAGGTTAAAGGACACCCAAAATACCCATGGACACAACAATGGACTAGAGTACACCAATAATCATGAAGATGAGGTAGGACCAAGCAACAGTTCATTCTGTTGTACATGGGGTCGCCATAAGTCAGAGCTACTTGATGGTAACTAACAACATGCAATCTGCACATTTAATGTCTTATACACATGTGTATAGACTTTGCTTTCAGTCAAAATTCTTAACATTACTACGTGAGATAGGTTTTTCCCATATTTTATGAATCCTATGTTTCTGGAAAAGGGAGAAGACTACTAACAAATAGCCCATAAAATTAGTTTACCTTGGAATAATTAAAAGATTATATGGATTATGGCATTTTCTATAAACATAATTTCCAAAGGAACGTGTAATATTCTGAGACTTGGATGCCATTTGTGAAAAATAGCTTGGAAAGAAAAGGAGGAAGGAGTTTATAACTGGCAGAAGCTCACAGATAAGAGCGGGCCAAGCCAGAATCAGACACAGAGGGCCAGGCAGGCATGATGGTGATCCTAAATGACTGCCAGAATTTTGAGTGGTCTCAGTAGAGCCCTGGAAGGTGAGTAGCCTATAGACATAGAGAGCAGGTGAGCAGTTTTACAGAATCAAGAGTGGAACTGATTACATGGATGAGTTCTTTGCAAGTGTTATTTCTTCCAGACTCTAGACCAGGGAACTCACAATATGCCATCGATAGAAGCATGCTCATGGTACTAGAAGAGCTTTTAGAGGAACTGAAAGTTGAGTACCAGTTCCTTGGACAGGAGGAATCTTTTTTTTTTTTTTTTTTAAAATTGTGCTTTAGGTGAAAGTTTACAGTTCAAGTTAATTTCTTGTTCGAAAACTTATACACATATTGTTTTGTGACATTGGTTGCAATCCCCACAATGTGACAGGAAGGTTGGAGGAATCTTAATTCTAAGTCATTAAATGCCACCTACTTTACATCTGAGAATGCTAGGAAACTGCGGCAATGACAAGAGATCCAGCTATGGCAGAACTGCAGAAAAAAGCAAAAATAGGTGGTGGGAGAATTAGGTAAAGCTTGACAGAAGGAAGTCTAGTTTTACTTTCTGTGGTGGGTAGATTACTTCTCTTCTGCTCTGTATATACATATGCACATCAGAACAGTTATGTTCTTGTATTGCAAAATACCACTGAACTCTGGTGCAATTATGATCTTGATGCATTCAAATTATCGCCATTTATTTACATATTTCATTACCACTGTTTATTGCCTTTTGGTTTTTTCTCCATATAGTTGTCCCTATTGTTTTTGTTGTCAGCATCATTGCTGGTTTGTTTGTTTATTGTTTTCTTTTTTAGAAAAATTTGTCAGCTGCTCTCTGTAGAGGCCAGGATAAAAGGTCTCCTGGGAGGAGGTCTTCTTGGTTCTAGAAAAGTCATGCAGTCCTTTTAGCTATTTACACATAAAATGATTAAGCACCCATTGGTCTAGGAAGTGGGTTGAGAGGACCTTCTAGGTCTTATACAAGGCAAGCACTGCTCCCTGAGTTATTCACAGGGCAGCCTCCTCTGTATTATGAATGAGGTGCCTCTGCACCTGCTCTCTCCACTCTCTCTCCCGTATTCTATGGGTAATTCACACAGAATCGTTTGCCACTCCCCAGGCACCATATGCACTTTCATGCCTCTAAGTCCTTGCTTGAAACACCTATCCTGTTCTCTTTCCCTAGTGGAATTCTTCTCATCTTTCAAGGACTAATGCAGATTGTATCTCTTTAGCCGTTACTCATTCATCCTTTCCACAAATAGAGGCTGAGCCCGTACTATGCTAGATATAGCAGTAGCAACTGGGGATGCAGTGATAAGACAAAATTCTCCCTGATATGGATCTTATGGTACAACGGGTATTTGAAACAATAAAATATGTAATAACAGCAAAGTATCACAAGCATTAGAATATGGAAACTACGAGAACATGAATCGGGCTCCTAGCCTAGTCTAGATTAGAAAAGGCTTTCCCTCCTCTGCACTCCCCTAACATTCTATTCATTCTTCTGTCATTGTAGCCATTTTTTATCATACAGTTATTTATTTTACCTATCCACCCCCCGCCAAATCTCTAAAATGTGACTTTCTTGAGTAAAAGTCTCTAACTTTTTGATGCTCTACAAATGAACAAGTAGTTAATGTGTGATGCAGTGGCCTTCCCCGTTTCAGGAATCTTCTGCTCAAGTGTTCATAAAGATGAATCTCTAGAACTTTACATTTCCAATATCTTTGTGCATCTGTATTCTTGTTTTATATGGATACTATGTCAGATTGGGAAGCGAAATATATAGGTTATTTACTAGGAGAGATTCTGGCTTTTATTTGTTTACTTCCTTATTTATAAATTATTTTGTCCTGAAAAATGATATACTATTTTTTTACACAAATCATTTCAATGATGTGAAAAATAAAAAGCTTTTACCCCAGAATAATATTAGCAGTTAATTTATCCTTCAGTAAGCATTATCTTACCTCTTTTTGCTGTTAATATCCCTAAAATTTTGCATTCTAAACATTATTGTCGCAAGATAAGGAAAATTAGTGTTACAGAGGTAATGAAACTTATACAAGTTAAAACAACTTGCAAATGTAGACTTAATATTTAAAATATTTCCCCATGATTTCAATGTCTGTGTTCTTTTCATTACACTTGGCTGAAACTCTCCCAAAGGGGTAAGGGGACCCTAGGGCCAAGGGCATGGCCTCACCTAGTAACAGTACTCCTATTCTGCATACCTGGTACTTCAGAATTTCCCATCCACATTCTAGGGCCTGTGCAAGCCTATCATTCCTTAGATCTTTCCACCTGAAGACAGACTAAGCCAACAATTGGCTCACTCATAGGCCAAGAAGTTGTTAAACACTCTGATACCTGCAACACCTTCCACATTTATAACGGTTACTTCCCGAATCATTGGTGTTAAAACTTTATATTAAACACAGTAGGGAACACTGTGGTTTTCCAGCTTGTCAAAACAGCTTCAATGAAGATGTAAGACGAAACAGAGGTGACAGGTTGGTGAGACTTGGAATCTCTGTTAGAAATCAAGACATCACTGGCTAACATTTCTTGGACCTTTGTGAGTCTGAAATGTCTTGGCTCTTCCCCGGAAAGACTTCTGCTGAAAAGAGGTCACAGAAACAAAACGCTACTTAGCTGGGTTAAGACAAGAGGAGATTTCTGATTTCAGCTATCCTTCAATGACTGGGCCAAGAGCTGCAGATATTGGCTGCAATATATTCTGTAAGTTAGTTTAGTCGGTACTGAATTATCTCGGGAATTAAAAATATTTTCTTCAGAAATAATCTAGCATGCATATTACTTCACACATATATTTCAAGTTTGTTCAATAGTTTCTTTCTTTTTTTTTTTTTTTCCATTTTACTCCTTCCTGTTTTAGTTTCTTCTTGTCTCTGTTTTCTTTTTTCTTGACCTCATTAGTAATGGCATGGCACCTAAACTCCTAAGGCCTTTTAATTGAATATTGAACATACTATAAGATAAAACTGTCACCACGTGCTTGTGACTCCTTGGGAATGAAAAATTAAGACAAAATTAAAAATAAAAAAATTAACATCTAAACTAAGAAAATTTAACCTATAGAGGGTCATTCTCTTATTAAGTACATTTTTTTTTTTTTTGTCTATATGTTAGGCAAAATTCTAAGAATAATCCTGTTGTCATTTTCCTTGGTCTGTATCATTTCTTACCCTTTGAGGGTGGGTGGAAGATGTTAAAATTATGAAACATCACTGCTATGATTATGTTATGTTATACATGAAAGGTAGAATATCTGGGCGGGCCTAAA
Source organism: Dugong dugon (assembly GCA_030035585.1). Lineage (NCBI taxonomy): Eukaryota > Metazoa > Chordata > Mammalia > Sirenia > Dugongidae > Dugong > Dugong dugon. Next base: position 91,016,843 of record CM057472.1, read on the forward strand.
TTAATTTGTGAACCTTTAAAATGGGAGAGGTTTTTCAGAGTGGTGGTAGGAAGGGAAGTCTGAGAGATTTGAAGCATGAGAAGATTTCAATGCGCCACTGCTGTTCTGAAGATGGAAGAGGCCACAGGACAAGAAATGCAAGACCCCGAGAAGCTCAGCACTTCGCTAGCTGACAGTCAGCAATAACGTGGAGACCTCAGTCTCTTCCCAAGCCAGTAACTGCAAGGAACTGAATTAAAGCAAGAAATCTAATGAGCTTACAAGTGGATTGATTTCCAGAGCCTCCACACATGAGCTTAGTATGGATGACACCTTGATTTCCATCTGTGAGACCATAAATAGAGAACCTAGCTGAACCCGCCCAGACTTCTGACGCTTGGAACTTGTGAGATAATAAATGTGTATTGTTTTAAGATATTACGTGTGTGGTAACTTGTTATGCAGCAATATAAAACTAATTCAGTTTACTATATACTCTGTGTGAAGCACTGAAAACACAAAGATGAATAGAAAGCTGCTCCTTCTCTTGAGATGTTTGCAGCATAGCAAACACAACAGATGTGTAAGGATCAAATATAATTATAATGTATTAAATGTAATGATAGAAGTTGATTATAAAATGCTATGGGAATGCAGATATGTATTAGTGAATTCTGCCTAGGGAAATCAGGAAAGACCTTTCAGAGAGTGGGATGTTGAATTTTATAATGAAAAAAATAGCATATAACAGGGACAAAGAGTATTACTAAGCAAAAGAGACACAAATCTTTACTGCATGAATATTCACAATCTCGCAATACTGATTGAAGGTACATAAAGGCCAACTTCAATTTTATAAGAAATTAAATGGTGTAAGTGTGAGTACACCTTAGCGCTTAGAGGAATAGTTCCATTTGAGAATACCTATTTTAGCATGTTGCAGAGATATTTATTCCAAGCGTGTTCTGACTGAGCAGGACTGATCATTAATGAGTGACTTAACTGAATTTCTATGATGTATTTAATAGCTTCACTAGCTCAGGAAAGAAAATTTTAAGCTTTGAAAAATCCTGTAGCGGTTAAGATTAGATTCATCTGGGAATGCCTACAAATTCTAATAACAGTGGCTTAAATAACTCGTTGCCATTGAGTTGATTCCGACTCATAGCGAACCTATAGGACAGAGCAAAGCTGCCCCACAAGATTTCCAAGGAGTGGATTCAAACAGCTAACCTTTTGTTTAGCAGCCGAGCTTTTAACCACTGCGCCACCAGGGCTGTGGCTCAAATAAGGCATTTATTTTTCTGTTGTGTAACATCTTAAGGTGGGAACTTTGGTAGAAGTGGTTTTCGTGATTTCATGTTGTCAGAGACCTAGGGTTTTGTGGCTCTGAAGCTCACCTCGTGGTCATGTGGTATGTTAGAACTCCATGCTTTACATCTACACTCCATCTACTGGGAAAGAATAAGATAGATATGTTAACCCTCCCTTTATACTCTAGTGGTGCAATTACGCAGAAGTTACTTTTATCTCTTCTGCTTATATGCCATTGGTCAGATCTTATTTACATAGTCACATGTAAGGCTACCAAGAAGTAATGTGTATAGCAGAATATAGGATATGTAATACTTTTCTTCTGAAAATGAATAATTATTATTTAGAGTATGTATCAGCTTAGTCCTAAATACACCTACACTTTCTTCTGATTCATTGTCAAGTGATCTCTTATCACCTAAAAATAAAAACTCCAGGGAAGGAAGGCAAGACTAGAAAGTGTTGTTCTATTTCAGATAGCCCTGTACACTACAAAAAGTCACAGGTTCTATTACTGTACATTATGAAAACCATGTGACTTGCATTGGTATCAACTAAGAGCGTTGTCAGTTGCTGTTGAATCAACTCAATGCATGTGTGCAGAGTAGAATTGTTCCATAGGGTTTCCAAGGCTCTGACCTTTCAGAAGCAGATTGCCGGGACTGTCTCCCAAGGTGCTTCTAGATGGATTCGAACCACCAACAACCTCACTGAGTAAAAGATGCTGACTTTAGTAGCTTTGGAAATTACTGGGGTCTGTAAGACTAAAGGTACCCTAGTAGCAGCGATCAAATCTGGCACCAAGATATTGGTTTCTAATATCATTATCAAATAAGAGAAAGCAAGGCTCCTTTCAAACTGTCTAACATTGGGGCAGTAAGTATACAAAATTACAATGGAGCATCTTGTAGTACGAGAACGTAAGGAAGTTCTCAAAACTATAAGAACAGAATGATGGGGGTATGTCAAAGGAACACAGGATCCACATGAAAGCTCATAATGGCCAAAGCTGGAATAATTTGAGCAACAAAATAAACCAAATTGTATTGGATTATAACCCAAAATACAAAATAAATACAATAAGTCCATAATGATATAAATAAATTATCAATATAATAAATAAATGAGGGAAGGGGTAGAAAATTTTCCTGTGCAGAATTCTAAAAACTTAGGTATTTACTCTGCCCTCAAGGAGGTAGAACTTTACTTCCTAGTCTTTAATTATAGGCTGATCATAGTGTCTTCTTTCCAAAGAGTACAGTATAAAAAAGGAAAAAAAAGTATAACACTACAGTAGAGGTACCTGATAAATACTACCTTAGTCATATGATCAAGAGAAAGTATCAACAGTGATAAATCATGTTGATAGTATGCACTCTTGATATGATATGATCAGGATGGTACTTTTCCTCTGTGGTCTTTCTCCCAAAAACCTATAATTCCAGTCTAATCATGAGCAAAAACATCAGGCAAATTCCAGTTGTGGGAAATTCTACAAAATACCTGACTGGCGATTCTCAGAACTATGAAGGTCCAAAAGAAGAAAGTAAAGTCTGAGAAACTGTCACTACCAAGAGGAGTTTAAGGAGATATGGCAACTAAACTTAATGTATCCTGGTTGGGATCCTAGACCAGAAAAAGGACATGAGGTAAAACTAAGGAAATCTGAATAAGATATGGACTTTAATTAATCATAATGTATCAGTGTTGGTTGATTAATTGTAACAAATGTACCGTACTAATGTAAGATTTAATAATAGGGGAAACTGGGTGCAGAGTATATGGGAACTTTCTATACTACTGTTGCAATTTTTCTGTAAATCTAAAACTGTTCTAAACTAAAAAATAAAATTTTTAAAAAGAATAAAGCATTTTACAAGACATTTATCAAGGAAGATATACAAATTACCAGTACGCACATGAAAAGATGCTGAACATCATTAGTTATTAGGCAAATGCAAATCAAAACTGTATCAAGATACCACCTCACTTTCACTAGGATGGCTAAAATAAAAATACAGATAATAAGTGTGGAAGGAAAAGTACAGTAATTGCTGTTGGGATTGTAAAACATTACATTTTGGAAATTCCTCAATATATTTAACATAAAGTTGCCATAAACTAAAAAAAAAAAACCATTGCCGTGGAGTTGATTCCGACTCAAAGTGACACTATTGGACAGAGTAAAACTACCCCCACAGGGTTTCCAAGGAGCAGCTGGTGGATTCAAACTGCTGATCTTTTATTTAGCAGCCAACGCTTCACCACTGTGTCACCAGGGCTCCGTTCGATAAATTAGTGAGAGACAAAACAATATTTTATATTTCTCCTCAACTCTGACCCTTCTCCACCTTTGGGAGGCTTTCAGACTTCTGCCCTATGAAGTCTCCCTGAGATGAACTGACCTCCCCTTCTCAACATGGGAGAATTGAGCACGGTATTTTGATTTTTATAATATCTCCTCATGCTCTGCAGTTCCTCTTAGCAGCCCAGTGGGAGAAATGTAGGCTGCTCCCTCGGAATTTAACTGACAGAAATGAGTAATGCTCATTCAGAGCAACGGCCTGCATTTCGTCAGATGCCATGCTCTGCAGAATCTCCTCTCAATGGGACAGCCAGACAGCATGCAGTGCCACAGTGCACAAGGTTAGCAGTCAGAAAAGAAATCATGGCAGGCTGGTGCTTCAATGGAGTGAGGAGAGATGGATGTGAAGATTCACAGTCCTGGAAAAACATAAGGGAAACACATAGTCTAATAGACGCAGAGTTGCTACTGTTCATTACCAGTACATTTCTGGTGGAATGCCCTATCTTTATCTCTGTACTCCTGGTTATCAAAACCTGTTGTGGCTTAGATGTAGCTAAGAGAAGCGGTTGTGGTTAAGAGAATGGATTTTGAGGGAAACAAAACTAGGCATGAGTCCTACCTCTAAAACTTGAAGAGGCAAAAAGCATGGAAAGGTCCCACAGCTACTATGATTCAGTTTCCTCAACTGCAGAATGCCAATAATAACAGAGTTTTCTTCCTAGGATTGTTTTAAGGATTAAGTTATCTAGAGCATGTAAATTGCTTTTTTACCATAAGCTACAATTTTTAATGTTAGTTTTTATTCAGTGGGAAGCTGATTTTTACTTTATATGGTGGTGCAGTAGTTAAGAGCTACGGCGAGCTATAGCTGCTAACCAAAATGTCAGCAGTTCAAATCCACCTGCTGCTCCTTGGGAACGACATGGGGCAGTTCTACTCTATTCTATAGGGTTGCTATGAGTCAGTATTGACTAGATGGCAACAGGTTATTAGTATCCTAGCCCTAGCATTCACTGATTTCCAGAATCTTGAGTGAAATTGTCTTCACCAGGTAAGAGACTGGGTTGACAAAGCTGTAAAGAATTATTCTCCAGAAGTTATCCAAGACCAGGACTATGACTAATACTCCAGGATCGTCAATTTTATGGAATGGAGACTGGAATGGAGAATACCAGAGGAAAGAACAAGAGACTCTCATAGTTGACTGAAACTGAAAGAAGAATTAGAATGGTGTTCTGAACTATTTTAGCAGATTGATCTTGTATGGAGGTCAAATAATCATGTGTGTGTTTGTCTGTATGTCTGTGTAATTGTGCACTACCCAATGAGTTGGAAGTGACCCTTTTATATTATCTTTTTTAAAGATAAGGAAAGTAAGGTCCCTGAGGTTGTGCTACTCATTAAATATCAAATAATTTTCTGATTGTCTATCTTCAAACAAGATTTTCTGATTCTCAGCTTATTGAATTTTCCGTGATGCTACCTTGCAATATAGAACAAGATAAAGTAAGCTTGAACACTGACCATGATAGCTTCTAAATGAAAGCAGAAGCTTAAGAAATCCTACGTGACAAGTACAGTAAGGCTAAGAGAAACTCTTTCTTTCATCTACCCAATAAAGGTAAGTGTTCTCTTTCTTTCATCTTACTACGTGCCAGTGTGCATGTAGTAGAGTTAGACAAAGTCATCCCAGAGAGAAACTTCCTCCTTATTTGTTTTAAAGGAAGACATAAATTGAACCCTTGGGGGAGAAATGAAGTCATCAGGCACAACTGTGATGGCTTTTTAATAAGATTGTTTGTACTAGGCCAGCAGGCAACCTTGGTGCTGAGTCAAACCCAAGAGAGAGATGGTGAGAGATCAAGGGAGGAGGGAAGAGGATAGGAAGATCAGGAGGTTGGAGCTGACAGCTGGCCAGCAGGCCACAGAGAAGGAGCTAAATTATGCATCTTATTTAGTGCATTTATTAAAAGAACATTTCTAGGCAAACATCCCAAAACAAATGTGACTATCAGTTAAGCACCCCGCAGTCCTGAGCAGATTTAGTGCAGGACAATTTTCTCATAATGGCTTTGTGGTGTTTGTGGAATTTCACCTCTTTATAGCATTTTATGAACTGTCATTCCATGGGGATTTTAAATAGACTGAATTTGCCTGGCATTTGTGGTTGTTCGAGAAGGTCAGAAATGCATAAATGTAGGGTGAAGATGAAACAAGAATGGTAAGAACACGTTTGTGCAAATGATATCTGACTTAAGTCTGTGGTTGGCATTTGCCAACAAATCAGATCGTTACCCTTCTCTATTGCTCATTAATTTATTTAACAAATTTTTGAACATCTCTTTTGTGCCAGGGCCTGAACTCTAGATTCTGGGAGTACAAAGATACATAAGACAAGGTTTCTAACAACAGGAAGTTGCAGTTTTAGGAGAGAAAACATGTAAAAGGGGAAGGCAGATCTACATAAAACTATCAAGTAGTGTGAGGAATAAAGGTGAGTGTAGTGGCTATTCCACCTAGAAAGTGTGGTCATCCTACTTGGGAAGAGCAGCAGAGTCTTCATAGAGGAAAGGATGCTAGGTTGAGTCTTGCCTAGCACCGATAGGGGAGAAACTGATGATATTCCTGACAGAAGAATAGAGTTTGAAAAGGAATTAGGTCTGGCGTGAACCAGCCTAGTAGTTTGGACAACTAGAAACAGCTCAGAATGATTGGAGCATAAAATGAAGGAGAGGGAAGTGGGTGTCCCAGAGAGAAGACTGGTAAGAGGGGGGAAAGGCAGTGAGTTACTCTGTAAGCCACATTAAGGAATTTGACATTTTTTAGGACAATGGAAAACTATCGAAAAGATTTTTAAGCTGTAGAACAATATAACCAATGGTGCACTAAAAATAATCATTTTGGAAGTAACTGGAAAGATGAGTTGAAATGTGAAACCAAAAATAGAAATGAAAATTATAATAATATTCTATATCCCATAAGAAAGATGATATAGATTAACTTAAAATAGCAGCATTTGGCTGGAGAGGAAAGTATTTGAGATATAGTAGATAGGAAAAGCTACAGAATGTCCAGTATATGATGACTTATTGAAAGTAGCTGGTAAGTAAGGCAAAGTGAGAAATCTAGAGTGAGTTCGAAGTATCTAACTTGGGCAGCTGAATAAATTAACCATGTTAAAAGGATTGTGAACCTCATTTGATATTCCAAGCTGGTAAAAAAGAAGATATTGATTAAATATAACCAAAACCAAACCCGCTGCTATCAAGTTGAAGCCGACTCACAGTGACCCTATAGAACTGCCCCAAGGTTGTAAATCTTTACAGAAGCAGACTGTCACATCTTTCTGCCACGGAGCGGCTGGTGAGTTCAAACTGACGACCTTTTGGCTGGCAGATGAGTGCTTTAACCAGTGTGCCACCAGGGCTGTTTGATTAAATATACATGCAAAAAATACACTGGAAGGAAATATAATAAATATTAACAGTGGTAATCATTGAGTAATGCAGTTATAGACTGTGTTTTTTTTTTCTTTAGATTGCACAGTATTTTCCAAATTAAACAAACATGAGTTACTTTTAAGCATCAGGAAACAAATGCCATAAATGTTCCTTTAGCAACTGCAAATGGGATAAAAGGAACAAGGTGCCTATAGAACCTTTTTTCTTTGAGCTTGATTTTGATAATATAACCTGATCAATTGGAAAAACAAAACTCTAGGAATAAATTGAAGCATAGGATTCTATTTTGGGTAATGATATAATTTTTTTTCTAGTATTTTTGTACGTATGGTGTACTTATCAAACTATATGCGCATGGAAAGCAAATAGTATAATAGGAAAAAGTAGTTAAGACTTGTGTACCCTTGAGTCGATTCCAACTCATAGTGACACTATAGGACACAGCAGAACTGCCCCACAGAGTTTCCTAGGCTGTCATCTTTACCAGAGCAGATCACCAGGTCTTTTCTCTCGCAGAGCCTCTGGTGGGTTCAAACCACCAACCTTTTGGGTAACTGCCAAATGCTTAACCATTGCACCACCAGGGTTAGAACGGATGGACAGCAGAGTGGAGAAAGTATCCTGCTCACTTTCTTGACTTGGGTCACCTGCTGGATGTGCGATTTGGAAGCAGTGATACTTCTTTGGAGCTTCTTATGTCACCATTTGCTGAGAGTTTGAGCAATGTTTTCCAGATGGGGGATATTGCCAAATAAGCCTGTATTCACAAGGTTTCCTGGATGGTGTCCATACTCAAGAGGCTTCCACATTCATCCTGTATATGTGTATAAACACAATCCTTGATGCCTTTTGCTAGCCTCTGTGTTCTCCAATATCCTTTAGAGTGGTAGTTATTTATTAAAATCGTAAGTGTGATTTGTCCATAGGTGCCCACAAACTCTTTACAATTCAAGGCATTCACTCATTGTCCTGTGGATTTGGGTTCAACTTTTATCTTCCAAAGTCCTGAGAATTAATAAAAAACCTTTTGCTCTAGAAGCTAAAGAGCATTTGCTGCTGTCTGACACCTTTAAGCAGGAAAGAAAAAAATCAACAGCTGACCTTAGTATACTCTTATTTCACAGAGGCCATTGACTTTTCTTTTCCACCACTTATTTGTGAACCCAGATCCTCATCTGAGTGTCGTGGCTTTTGATTATCAAGTCTCCTCATGTTTTTTCTTCATCGTTTGTCTTGAGTAATGCTTTCATCCATAGGTAGTCCATTCTCTAGAGACTATTTCAAATTTCAGTCACTGAAAACTTGAAGCAGGACTGCACATTTGACTGGATCATGTTGTTGTGTTCCCTCTCTGACACGTCTACGTTTTCGATTTTAATACCAGTTTCCTTTAGTGATGAGAGGTGTACCTTTCCTGTTCTTTTACTACTCCTAGAAAGTATTCAGAAGGAGCATTGATGGACTTAAACTCCCACTGGGATGCTAAAGTTTAAGATATCAACTGCAAATCATAAAGAAGCCCTTTCTAACTTTTCTCCTTTCCCTGCTACTTTTTTTTTTTTTTTTTTGCCTTGGCTCAAAGCCTATTTCAATGTTAGGATTTTTAGTCCTCCTGAGACTTGGAAATTGTAAAATATGATCATACTCTAGTGGCAAGGAAGCAGATAAAACTACTCACTTACACATTTGCTAGGAAAAATTAGAAGGGAGGATGCACTTTGAAAAGACATTTTACCCAGAGGAATCATCGTAATAAGCCATAGCCAGCAATAGATGACTGTTGGATGGACCATCCATCTCTGTAGAAGGCATTTCATTGTGGTGAGGATTGTAGTTAAGAGGCCAATTGAACTTTTGAAACAGTAATCAGCATGCATCTACGCCTTGTATTCCAAGCTATTACTTTACTACCTCCCCCCACATTTAAAGTACGAAACTAATATTTTATCTCAGAGAGCAAGTTTAGACTTAGACTAAAAGTGTTCTTTCAAATTGTGTGAGAAATGGTGTGTAGGAGAGAAAGAGTGAAGTGGTAGCTCCTTATATCTTAGATTCCATTCTGAAGTAGCACATTCTAGTAACATCCTGAAGATTCATGAGTTTCTTCTTCACCTGGAATTATGTTGAATTTATACCTGAATTGATGACTTGACTTCTCCAAAATGCAGATCAGGAAGATACACACTTCAGCATAAAGGAGAAAGAGCTTACATGGTGGAAATGGTATGCAATTTAGATCTACACAGCTTGGATTTGAATTTTGTCTTCTTCTTACTGGTTGTGTTTCTAGCCAAGTCACTTAGCCTGAATGACACTATAAAATAGAGATAAAATAGGGACAACGTTTTCAAGAGGTTTAAGCAAAATGTTTTATAATATGTGGTAAAATTGAAGATAAAATTTCATAATTTGGGATTTAAGATATGACATGATTAAGTAACATTAGTCAGCGTAAGTCTTGTCATGACTATGGCTATAACTACATAAAGTAACAAATTTGATCTTTAATGCATCAAACTCAGTAAACTGCAATCTTCCTACTCCAGCCAGTCTGAGGATATGTTGCCTCCATTTTCCTACATGATATCTCATTATTGATATTTAAACAGAGCCTTGAACTGCTAAAATGCTCTAAAAGTAGAACTGTAAGCCACAGGATTTTCAATGGCTGATTTTTTGGAAGCAGGTCGCGAGGCCTTTCTTCCAAGGCACCTCTGGGTGAACTTGAATCTCCAACCTTTCAGTTAGCAGCTGAGAATGTTAGCATCTAATCCCTGGCTATTATTAATACAGATTGTGATCTAGAATTGCCTTTGTTATGGCTGGAACAAAACACACACTGGACCCACCTACCAGATGAAAATCATTGTCCATTCAAAGAAGTCTCCACGTTCACAGAAATGCCACCTAAATGCTCTTTTCTTAAAACTTCTCCAAACAGCAGTCATTTCAATTAAAATAACAAACTAGTGAATGCTGAGCTCTTGCCTAGGTGTGGCGAGCACTGCTGAGTAAGGATGAGGGTGCACACCTTTTCGGGCTGAATTCCACTGAGTCATGAGAGGGAGAAGAGAGAGGACCGTTGGCTCTTTGAATGGAGAAAACATCTAGTTAAATGTAAAGCATATGGATTGCATAATAAAGAAATAATTATAAGCATATCAAAGAATACATTAGGAATTGCTGAATTTGCAGAGCAAAATTTAAAATCTGCACCCTGGAGGGTAGTGAATATCCCTTGGTTTGGCCATCATTTTTACAGCATTTTCTCTACTTCTTGGTGATTTACTAGGGCAATCCCCTAGTCTCCATATTTTCTACTCCCTCAAACTGCACATCTCACACATTCCAACTTGCACTTCAAGAGGCTGTTGTAAACCTTCACCTCCTGGCCACAACATTGTTAGGGATAACTCTCCAGAGGGCTCTTAAGCGAGTGTTTGTGCTTAATGAATGGCGTGTGATTTCTATTAAATATTCTTAAGAGACTGTGTATCAGTATGTGCATAATCTTTCCTTAATCCTTTCAGAGCAGGATTGTAACAGTGCTTGAGGTAAGTGAAGACTTGTTTCTCCTGTTTCAGAAAGTAAGTCACGATAAAGTACAAGATTCCAGGACCAAGAAAAGAGAATGCTTCAGAATTTCTTTTCTGGCTTACACATGGTACACCTCTCCCATGATGATTTATCTAGAAGCTAACAACTTCTATGTGTTTTGACTCAAATTAGGCCAATTACACAGCTTACTGAAGAGTGGTTTATCAAGCCTCCACAAATCTGTTTTTATTTCCTGTGGGCAGAGTATTTTTTTTCTCCTTCTCTCAGTAAAATACGTCTCTGGGCTATTGATTTGTCAGTCAAGTAGGGTCCTAGCAACAAACAGATTAATATATCTCAGATTGGATATTTTGAGGAAAGTTATTAAAGAGTGTCAATAGAGTATATGAAGCAATACCAGATGTGGCACTACTCAGGGGAGATCAAGAGGGGCAACAGATGAGAGACAGAGAGAGAGAGAGAGGGAGGGAGGAAGGGAAGGGAAGGAAAGGAAAGGTTAGATGAGACAGAAGAGAGAGACGACTCTGTGAAGAAACCCAACTGGAGTGGATGCAGAAGAGAAAAAGAGGAGCCAGGGTAATATACATCCTGAATTTATTCTTTCCTTCTCTCCCTCCAAACTCCTGCAGGTGCTGCCCATCAGCAGAATCAACCATAAGACAGAAGACAAGGGAGTCTGTTGATGTGGCCTCCCTAGACCAGCCTCCCAGGCACAGCAGGTCTGAGAAGTGCGGGGATTGGAGCAGAAGGAACAAACTGAAGGTGCTTAGCACATTGGTCTCTGTAGCCTCTCTGTGAACCCTGGCAGTGCCTTGATTATTGGTCTGAGGACGTCTCTAATTATGAACTCAATACATGTTCACCAGAACTTCAATTGTCAACAGTTTGGCTTAGGTAAGCTATTCTTTGGAGTCAAAAAGAAGGATTTTGAGCTACAGTTCTTTAGCCATTGCCCAGTGAAAGTTTTATGGTGGTGTGCTGGTTATTCTTGGGTGCTCTTCCCTCCACACCTCCATTCTCAGCTCAGCTCTGCCCTGCTCTGTGTCCTGGGAGACTGACCTCTACTGATGCATCTCAGGGATTCCTGGACTTCTAGCTTCTGGTTGGGGGTCAGTAATAGGAAGCTTTGGCTATGCTTATAGCTTTTTATTTTATTTTATTTTTTTTGATGAAAATACAGATAGCCAAAGATACACCGTTTCAAAAATTTCTACATACACAGTTCAGTGACATTGACTACGCTCTTCCAACTGTGCTGTTATTCTCACTTAAGATGAAGGCTTACAGAACAAAATAGTTTCTCATTTAACAGTTACTACACATGTTGCCCTATGACAGTGGTTAACAATCTCACAACACATCAAGAATATCCTTAATCCACCTTGTGTTCCGTATCACCAGGGGACTTCCTTGTCCCCTTCTGTCTTCTGGCCCTTGTCACTGGACTACTGTACCTCATTAGTCTCATTTGTTTTTGTTTTTTTTTTAACACCATTTCAAAACTTTTTACTTACACATTTAAGTGATATTGACTATGCTCTAACAATTGTGCTGCCATTCTCGCTCAAGATGAAGGCTTACAGGACAAAACAGCCTCCCATTTAATAGTTACTACAAATGTTGCCCTATAACGGTGGTCAACAATCTCACAACACATCGACAGTGTCCTTACTCAACTTGTGTTCCTTATCGTCAGTTTCCTACTCCCCCTCTGCCTTCTGGCCCTTGTCACCGGACTCCTGTACCTCGTTAGTCCCATTTAGTTTTACTGGGCTGTCCACTCCCAGGCTTAACATCGAACCTCGAAGGTAACTTCACCTCTGAGCTGAAAGGGTGTCTAGGGGCCACACTCTTGAGGTTTCTCCAGTATTCTTTAGGCCAGTAAATCTGGTCTTTTTTTTTTTTTGGGGGGGGGGGGGAGTTAAAATTATGCTCTACATCCTTCTCCAGCTCTGTCCAGAACCCTCTGTTGTGATCCTGGTCAGAGCAGTCAGTGGTGGTAGCCGGGCACCATCTAGCTATACTGGACTCAGTCCGGTGGAGGCCTTGGTAGCTGTGGACAATTAGTCCTTTGGGCTAATCTTTTCCTTGTATCCTGTTCTCTTCATTCTCCCTTGCTCCCGAAGGGATGAGACCAGTGGAGTATCTTAGATGGCCGCTCATAGGCTTTTAAGACCCCAGACACTACTCACCAAGGTAGAATGTAGAGCATTATCTTTATAAGTAGTGTCATGCCAATTGAGCTAGATGTTCCCCGAGACCATGGTCCCCAGAGCCCTCCGTCCAACAACTCAGTCCCTCGGGGGATTTGGATGTGTCTATAGGGCCTCTACGACCTTTCCTTGTGCAGGTTGAGTTAGTTTCCCCTGTACTGTGTACTATCTCACCTCTCACCCAAGGTACCACTTATCTATTGCCTATTTAATATTCCCCCCCCCCACTCCCCTCCCATCCCTAGTAACCAACAAGGATTGTTACATTTTGCATGTGAATTTTTTCATGGGTTTTTACAATAGAGGTCTCATACAATATTTGTCCTTTAGTGATTGACTTATTTCACTCAGCATAATGTCCTCCAGTTTTATCCATGTTATGAGATGGTTCACAGATTCATTGTTGTTCTTTCTCGTTGCATAGTACTCCATTGTGTGTATGTACCATAGTTTGTGTATCCATTCATCTGTTGATGGACATCAAGGTTGTTTCCATCGTTTTGCTATTGTGAACAATGCTGCCATGAACATAGGTGTGCATGTGTCTATTCGAGTGATGACTCTTATTTCTCTAGGATATATTCCTAGGAGTGGGATTGCTGGATCAAATGGTATGTCTATTTCTAGCTTTCTGAGGAAACGCCATATCATTTTCCAAAATGGTTGTATCATTTTGCATTCCCACCAGCAGTGTATAAGAGTTCCCATCTCCCCGCAGCCCCTCCAACATTTGTTATTTCCAGTATTTTTGATTCGTGCCAGTAATGCCGGGGTGAGATGGTATCTCATTGTGGTTTTAATATGCATTTCTCTAATGGCTAGTGATCGCGAGCATTTCCTCATGTGTCTGTTGGCCATTTGAATGTCTTCCTTGGTGAAGTGTCTGTTCATTTCCTTTGCCCATTTTTTGATAGGATTGTTTGTCTTTTTGTTATAGAGGTGTTGGATTTTCTTGTAGATTATGGAGATTAGACCTTTGTCTGACTTGTACTGCCCAAAAATTTTTTCCCAGTCTGTAGGTTTTCTTTTGACTCTTTTGGTGAAGTCTTTTAAAGAGCATAGATGTTTGATTTTTAGAAGATCCCAGTTATCTAGTTTATCTGTTGGGTTTTTTGTGTTGATGTTTATGGTTTGTATCCTGTTAATGCCATGTATTAAGGCCTGAAGTGTTGGTCCTATTTTTTCTTTTATGAATTTTATAGTTTGAGGCTTTATATTCAAGTCTTTGATCCATTTTGAAGTAGTTTTTGTATATGGTGTGAGGTATGGGTCCTGATTCATTTTTCTACAAATGGATATCCAGTTTTGCCAGCACCATTTGTTAAAAAGACTGTCTTTTCCCCATTTGATGGACTTTGGGCCCTTGTCGAGAATCAGGTGACTGTAGGTGGATGGGTTTACATCTGGGTTCTCAATTCTGTTCCATTGGTCAATGTCTCTATTGTTGTACCAGTACCAGGCTGTTTTGAGTACTGTAGCTGTGTAGTAGGTTCTCAAGTCAGGTAGTGTGAGTCCTCCAACTTTATTCTTCTTCTTCAGTAGTGCTTTACTTATTCGGGGTTTCTTCCCTTTCCATATAAAGTTAATAATTAGTTTTTCCATCTCTTTGAAGAATGTTGTTGGTATTTGTATCGGGATTGCATTGTATTTGTAGATTGCTTTAGGTAGAATTGCCATTTTCACAATGTTGAGTCTGCCTATCCATGAGCATGGTATGTTTTTCCATTTATGTAGATCCCTTTGGGTTTCATGCAGCAGTGTTTTGTAGTTTTCTTTGTATAGGTCTTTTACATTCCTGGTCAGATTTATTCCTAAGTATTTTATCTTTTTAGGGGCTACTGCAAATGGTATTGATTTCCTGATCTCCTTTTCATCATTCTCTTTACTGGTGTATAGGAATCCAACTAATTTTTGAATGTTTATCTTGTATCCTGCTACTCTGCTGAATCTTTCTATTAGTTCCAGTAGATTTCTCGTGGAGTCTTTAGGGTTTTCTATGTATAGTATCATATTATCGGCTAACAGGGAGAGTTTAACTTCTTCATTACCAATTTGGATGCCCTTTATTTCTTTCTCTTGCCTTATTGCTCTAGCTAGAATTTCCAGCACAATGTTAAATAGGAATGGTGATAAAGGGCATCCTTGTCTTGTTCCTGTTTTCAAGGGGAATGTTTTCAGCCTGTCTCCATTAAGAATGATGTTGGCTGTTGGTTTTGCACAGATGCACTTTATCATGTTGAGAAATTTCCCTTCTATACCTATTTTATTGAGAGCTTTTATCAGGAATGGGTGTTGGACTTAGTCAAATGCCTTTTCTGCGTCAATTGAGATGATCATGTGATTTTTTTCTTTCCTTTTATTTATGTGGTGGATTACATTGATGGATTTTCTAATATTAAACCATCCTTGCATACCTGGTATGAATCCTACTTGGTCGTGGTGTATTATTTTTTTGATATGATACTGAATTCTATTGGCTAGAATTTTGTTCAGAATTTTTGCATCTATATTCATGAGAGGTATTGGTCTGTAATTTTCTTTTTTTGTGATGTCTTTGCCTGGTTTTGGTATCAGCGTTATGCTGGCTTCATAGAATGAATTGGAAGTGTTGCTTCCTCTTCTATGCTCTGAAATAGCTTGAGTAGAACTGGTACAAGCTCTTCTGTAAATGTTTTGTAGAATTCTCCAGTGAAACCATCTGGGCCAGGGCTTCTCTTGGTTGGGAGTTTTTTTATTACCTTTTCAATCTCTTCTCTTGTTATGTGTCTGTTCAGATTTTCAACATCACTTTGTTGTAGTTTGGGTAGGCCATGTGATTCTAGAAATTTATCCATTTCCTCTAGGTTTTCTCAAATTTGTTGGAGTATAATTTTTCATAATATTCTGTTATAATCCTTTTTATTTCGGTTGAGTCTGTTGTAATGTCCCCCATTTCATTTCTTATTTGGGTTATTTGTGCCCTCTGCTGTTTTTCTTTTGTCAGTCTGGCCAGTGGTTTGTCGATTTTGTTGATTCTTTCAAAGAACCAACTTTTGGTTTTGTTGATTCTTTCTATTGTTTTTCTGTTCTCTATTTCATTTATTTCTGCTGTGATGTTTACTATTTCCTTTCCTCCGGTGGTTGTGGGCTTATTTTGCTCGTCTCTTTCTATTTGTTTGAGTTCTGTAGCTACTGTTTTGATTTTGTCCCTTTCTTCTTTTTTGATATGTGCATCTATTGCTATAAATTGTCCTCTGAGGACTGCCTTTGCTGTGTCCCAAAGGTTTTGGTATGATGTGTTTTCATTTTCATTTGATTCTAGGAATTTTTTAATTCCATCTCTGATTTCTTCTATTACCCATTGATGTGTAAGCAGATTATTATTCAGTTTCCATGTAGTTGATTTTTTTCCTTGCTCTTTCTAGTGTTAATTTCTACCTTGATGGCATTGTGATCAGCGAAGATACTGTGAATTATCTCAGCATTTTGGATCTTGTTGAGGATTGCTCTGTGGCCTAAGATGTGGTCTATTCTGGAGAACGTTCCATGTGCATTGGAAAAGAATGTGTACTTTGCAGCGGTTGGATGGATTGTTGTATATATGTCTATGAGGTCCAGTTGGCTGATTGTGTCCTTTAGGTCTTCTATATCTTTGCTGAGTTTCTTTTTAGTTGTTCTGTCCTTTACTGAGAGTGGTGTGTTGAAGTCTCCTACTATTATTGTGGAACTGTCAGTTTCTCTTTTCAGTGTTGTTAGAGTTTTTTTAATGTATTTTGGAGCCCTGTCATTGGGTGCATAGATATTTATTTTGGTTATGTCTTCATGATGGATCATCCCCTTAATCATTATATAGTGTCCTTCTTTGTCTTTTATGGTAGATTTTGTTTTAAAGTCTATTTTATCTGAGATTAAAATTGCCACTCCTGCTCTTTTTTGATAGTTGTTAGCTTGATATATTTTTTTCCAACCTTTGATTTTTAATAAATTCACATCTTTGTTTCTAAGGTGTGTCTCTTGTAGACAGCAAATTGATGGATCCTGTTTTCTTATCCATTCTGCCACTCTCCGTCTCTTTATGGGTGCATTGAGTCCATTTACGTTCAGTGTAATTATTGATAGATGGAAGTTTGTTGCTGTCATTTTGTAGTGCTTTTTTTTTGTGGTGCTGAAGTTTTCTTTGTTCTTCTTACTCTCTTGTGCTGAGTTACTTTTGTTTGTGGATTTTGTGTTCATTTCTTTTGTTTTTGTTGAGACTTTATGTTTTTCATCTTTATTTTTATGAGTTGGTTTCTTAACTTTGTTTGTGGTTACCATGAATTTTACCCTTATCTTTATAATTTTGAAGCAGTCTACCCTTACTTGGTATCACCTTGCCTTCCTCTCCTTTAGAAGGTTCTATACCTATGCCATTTGTTCCCTCTTTCATTGTTTTGATGTTGTTGTCATCCTTTGATTGATTTCTCTGATTCCCTGTTGTATTTCTTTTGTTTTTGGAAAGTCCTCTGTAGTTCAGTTCCTAGAATGGTATCTGGTTCATATGAACCTGCGTCCTAGGTCCTAGGTCCTGCCTGAGGGCTGAAGCTGTTTGTCCTCAGATCGAAGAACTCCCTCTAATAATTCTTGTAAGTTTGGTTTGACTTTTGCATATTCCTTTAGTTTCTGTTTATCTGGAAATGACCTAATTTCACCATCAAATTTGAATGAGAGTTTTGCAGGATATATTATTCTTGGCTGACAATTTTTTTCTTTCAAGATTTTATATATGTCATCCCATTGTCTTCTTGCCCGCATGGTTTCTGCCGAATAATCTGAGCTTAGTCTTATTGTTTCTCCTCTGTATGTGACTTCTTTTTTTTTCACGATCTGCTCTCAGGATTCTTTGTTTGTCTTTAGTTTTAGCGAGTGTGAATATGATATATCTTGGTGATTTTCTTTTGGGGTCTCTTCTATATGGGGTTCGTTGAGCTTCTTGGATGGCCAGCTTTTCATTTTTCATGATATTGGGAAAGTTTTCTGTCAGCAGTTCGTCAATGATCCTCTCTGTGTTTTCTGTTTTCTCCCCCTGTTCTGGTATGCCAATCACTCGTAAGTTTTTGCTTTTAATTGTGTCCCACATAACTCTCAGGGTCTCTTCATTTTTCTTTGTTCTTTTTTCTGAGATTTCCTGAAACAGAGGTGTATCCAAGTGTTTGTCTTCAGTTCCACTGATCCTGTCTTCCATGGTTTCAAATCTACTTCTCAGCCCTTCTATGACACCGTCCATTTCTGAAATCTTGTTGTTTATCATTTGGATTTCTAATTGTTGTTTTTGTATAATTTCGAGTTGTGAATTTATTTTGGCATTTTGTTCCTGCATCATCTTCCTGAATTCTTCCAATTTTTTGTCTGTATTTTCCATAAATTTGTCTATTTTTTCCTCATATTTGTAAGCTTTTTGCCTCAGTTCTTGGAAAATTCCGAGTATTAGTGATTTGAGTTCCGTATCAGGTACTTCTAGTGCATTTTCTTCCACAGGAGAGTTATCTGGTGTTTTAATTTGGACGCCTATTGGAGCCATCTTGTCTTGTTTTTGTAAATGTTTTGATATTGTTTGCTGTTTTCGGGGCATTCAGTAGACATTTCTCTCGTTTATTGATTGTAGATTTTTTGTTTTTTTTTTTTGTTTCATCCTTGTGGTACAGCTGGGCAGATCTAGCTGAAGAGGAGCCACTGGGACGGGTTGTTTGTGGCACTCACCACAGCCACCAGGACGGTCGGTAGTCAGTGCTGTGCAGGTTCCAGTAGGGCGTGCCTGCACAGCTTGGTGGTGTGATGTCAAGTGCACAGTGAAGGTAGGTAGGGTGCAGCGGGAAGATGGTTATGTGTGAAGCTAAGCTGGATATGGGAGAGAGGACAGAGGAGCAGGAGCAAAAAGCATACAAACATAAAAGAATGCTAGGGGAGCTTGTCATTGGAATGTACAGATGAGAGACTATGGGATGGAGGAAACCAGAAGGGGGAAGAGAAAGAAAAGGAAAGAATGAACAAATAAAAATCAGAAAAGTTAAAGAACTGCAAAGTTCCCAGGGATCCCACCGATGCAGCTATGAGGTCTGGGGGAGTCGGTCTCAGTTTTCACAGCACAGCCTGGCCAGAAGGTACAGAGGCATACATCGCCTGGTATTCAGGGATCAGAAAGAGAAGGAAGAGATTGAGAAACGAGAAATTAAGCAATGAAGAAAGACAAAAGGGAAAAAGAGGGAAAAGATGACAAACCTAATCAAAAAAGAAGAAAAATAAAATTAAAAAAAAAAAAAAAAAAAAAGCAACACCAGCAGTCAGTGCCAACAAATGGGACCCAGAGAGCCCTCACTCAGGGGCACGAATTCCAAGCAGCCGGCAGTCTCGGGGTTAAGATACCGTGGCCACGGGAAGCAGAGGGGCCAACGAACAAAGGCCCCGGGATCTCGCCAGCATGGCAGCCTAGACCTGGAATCTGCCACATGCCCGAACGCAGTCCCACAGCCCCGCCAGAGAGAGCAAAGATGGCGCTTGGAACCAGGCACCCGAGCAAAAGGAGGGGGAAGCAGCGAGAGCCAAGTGAGAAACCAGAAGAAGCAGAAAATGCCACACCAACAGCCAACAAATGGGACCCAGAGAGCCCCCACTCATGGGCGCAAATTCCAAGCAGCCGGCAGTCTCGGGGTTAAGAGACCGTGGCCATGGGAAGTAGATGGGCGAATGAACAAAAGCCCTGGGATCTCACCAGCGCTGCAGCCCAGACCTGGAAGCAGCCACACGCCCGAACGCAGCCCCACAGCCCCGCCAGAGAGAGCAAAGACGGCGCTCGGAACCAGGCACCCGAGCAAAAGGAGGGGGAGGTAGCGAGAGGCAAGCGAGAAACCAGAAGAAGCAGAAAATGCCACACCAACAGCCAACAAATGGAATCCAGATAGCCCCCACTCAGGGGCGCGAATTCCAAGCAGCCGGCAGTCTCGGGGTTAAGAGACCGTGGCCACGGGAAGTAGAGGGGCAAACGAACAAAGGCCCCGGGATCTCACCAGCGCAGCATCCCAGACCTGGAAGCAGCCACATGCCCGAACGCAGCCCCACAGCCCCGCAGGAGAGAGCAAAGACGGCGCTCGGAACCAGGCACCCGAGCAAAAGGAGGGGAAGGCGGCAGAAAAAGCTTGCCAGCAGCCAGCAAATGGCTCTCAGAAAGCCGCCAGCCCGGGCGCCTGGAATCCAAGCACCAGCGCCCCCAGCCCAGGGACCCTGGCCGCGGAAAGCAGGGGAGCCCCAGCCGAGGTGGAGAGGGGTGGGGGGTGGGAAAGCGCGCACCGCAGTTTACCGGTCGTTCTGTCTCCCACTGGACGCTCTGCGAGGCTGCTCTCCCGTTCGCTGGTCTCCGATAGGAATCCAAGATGGTGGATCCGCGCTGCGTTAGCTGGTAAGGAATCTCTGCGTGAGTCTCTCCTCGCTCTCCGTTCTCTTTTAGTATTCTCACTCCGTCTGGTGTTTGGCTGAGTTCTTTATCTCTTTATTCGGTGTTCTAGTGTTTCAGGATTGTTGATTCTCTGTTAGGCTTAGTTTTTCCGATCTTTACTGTGGAGGGACTGCATGGTGCTTCTGCCTAGAGCGCCATCTTCTTTATTTTATTTTTTACCAACTAGTAAACCACAAAAGCTTAGAGATTATGTATCTATTTGTTTATTTCTTTCACAAAGCCCAGCAGAAAAAGCCTATATATATATATATATTATAATGAAAAAGTGCTGAATGATTGGTTGACTGGAGGTTCATAAATACGTCTGAGCTTGCATCCCAAAGCATATTCTAAAGACACTTATGAATGGTGCTGCAGGTGCTGCATTTATTGAACAAATATTAACTGACATCCCTACTATGTGCCATACCTAGTACTATGGACTGCAGGTGCAATGGAGAATGATGTAGTCGGAGAACTTACCATGGCAGCACTTAGATAATGACATGGTGATGATGAGAGTTCCGACTTTGGAGTCCAGCATATGTGGAGCGCTGGTTTGAAGACTGGTTTCGTATAACACTGCCAAACCTACATAACTTTCAAAGCCTCAGTATTCTCATCTATAAACATGGATATTAATACGTCATAGTTGTTTGTGAGCATTAAATGAAATAAGTCAAATATATCAGTTAGCACAGCACTCGGTACATAACAAGGGCTCAATAAATGTTCACTACTATGGTTGTTATAGTGAACTGCATGGGCAGAAGAAGGAGCATAAGTGGGAATTATTAATGCTGACATAGTAACCCTGGTCTCAGAGTTGGAAGATTCCAAGAATCCAACAAGCTATTTGGAAGAGGACTTATACCAAGAGAAGGAGCAAGCAGAAAAGCTTGGCCTTGTAAGCAAACCTCAGTTCCCAGAAGAGAGAGTCAGGATTGAGTACTGCATGGTGTTTGTCACTTGGATTCACCTCTCAGCCCAAATTTCATGGCCTCATCTGAATCCTAAGGTCTTTGTGTGTTTTGGGGGTGGGGTATGGAGTAGGGAAGATGGTACAGAACCTTTATTGCCTCTCTCACAGAATGAAACTCAAAGAAGGGAGAGAGACAGTCTTCTTGTCTCTGTCATAACACACTTTCCATTTTGGGCACTTTAGGACTACATTGTAGGGAGAGTATGGAATGCAGTAAATTGCAGAGGCTGCTGTGTGTCTGGTGAAAATTCTAGTGGACGTGTCAGAAGTGCTTGGGAGAAGCAGCAATGGTCATGTTCCGATTACAAAAAAGTGCTCAGCTGAAGAAGAGAGAAAGGAGGAGAAGAGGGAATAAAAATCTGTCACAGTATGGTGAATGTAGCAGACTGGTCCATAAATGCAGACCAGCCCCCAGGGATGCATGGAAACATCCGGGGAAGGAATTAGCAGAGGACTGGGGTCAGGGCCTCTTAGATTCCTGGTAGCCTGAAATACATTTTTTTTTTTTTAAATTCCAAAATAGTTTCAAAAGTTTTGGAATACAAATTAAACTTTTAGCATACTAATAATAATGCAAAATACTTCTGGTGTCTACAAGCTACAATGTTTATAAAAAGCAATACTACACAATTCTCAAAGATAATGGGGCCCAGTATTGGAATACAGTTTTAATGTTTAGTGATACACATCCTTTTATTTCAATCAGTGACTTTCTGTCAGTGTCTGTGCTTGATTGCCATATAACTTCATTTGAAGATAATATCAAGGGTCCAACTGGAAGCTTTTATGTATGCGGAACACACACTAAGTGGTCTCCCTCCCATTGTCTACCCTCTGCTTCCCCTGTGCCAGGAATGGGCTCTGATTGTGGTGCAGCAACAGATAATGGGGTAAAGCTTTGCCACAGATGCAGTATTACCTGTGACCATGAGGTTTACCCACAGTCCGGGTCGGTCTGTGCAATCTCACGTCACACATGTGGAAGCCTGTAATATAGTAAGTGTTTAATAGCTGTACTCCCTTGACTCCCGTTTTCTTCTCAGCTCAGCATTGGTTTCTCTCCCCATCACTCTTCTAAAACTCTTTTCATTAATGTTATGGGTGACCTACTAAATTGGCAAACCAATGACATATACTACTTCATCATTTTAGTCTACTTTTTGACCCTTTCCTTCAGCTTCCTGGTTGCCCTTCTATATTTAAAACCACTGGTCTTTCTCTTTAATTTGTCCTACTTCCTCCTCTGCCCTCTCATTACAGGCCTGCGTTCCCCCAAAATCACACTGGGTCCTATACTGTTCCAAGTCTCTGTTATTTCCCCAAGGTCCATCATTTACACCAATGGTTACAACTCCTTTACATATGACTTACAAACCCACATTACATCTCCAAACCCAAATTTTCTCCTGAGTCCCATATTTACATATCCAATTATCCTTGCTTACTAGGTGATTTTACTGGTGTATCACATACTCAACAAATATTTGGCATAAAAACAAAACAAAAAAACTGATATCCTTGTATTTTCATTCTCCCTTAACATGCTCTTTTTGCTTATTCTGAGTTAATAACATGCTATTCACACACGGAAGCATTTTTGAATCTGCTCTCACTCTCGTCAGAAAGTTACAATCATAGTGACTGACTGTATTTCACAATGTCTTTTAAATGTGGCATTCTAATTGCTATTTGCTAAATTCTGAAAACAGACTTCTGTTTGGCTCTGCCCAACACCCACCCTGCCGTCACCAGATTTATCTTCTAATAAATAGATATAAGCATGTAACTTTCCAGTTTCAAAACCCACTGTTGACTCTCAGTTGACTTTAGAATTATATCCCAACTCCTTACAAGGTTGTATAAGATACTATAACTAGAGGAACTGAATGCCATGGTCCTTACATGGGGATATAAATAGGACCTTAGGATACTGTTCCCTCTAGGTATTGTGCCCTTATCACTTTTATTCATCTAAGAAAACTTCCAATTGTTCTTTAATAGACAAATCAATTGCCAAATTTGAATGAAAACTTTCTAGAATCTCCTAGGAAGAGTTATTTTATCTCTTTATTCTCCCACACAAATTTTTTATAACATCACTTTAAACTTCCCAGAATATAGTTTGTTGATTTGCATTTCTGAATCTCTTTAGCCTGAGAAGAGTCCAGTGCCTGGTAAATTGAAGGGGCTCAGGATGCAGTTGAATAGACGGATGAATGAAGGAAAAATAGTGAAATGCAGGGGCTGGTAGTAATAATTTGCTACTCCTATGCCAGTTTGAAGGAGCCCTGGTGGCACAGTGTTTAAAGCACTTGGCTGCTAATCAAAAAGTCAGTGGTTCAAACCCGCCAGTCGCTCCCTGGGAGAAAGATGTGACAGTCTGGGTCATGGTTTGAATTATGTCCCCCCAAAAATGTGTATATCAATTTGGCTGGGCCATGATTCCCAGAATTCTGTGGTTGGACTCCATTTTGTGATTGTAATTTTATGTTAAATAGGATTAGGGTGGGATCGTAACACCACCTTTACCCAGGTCACATCCCTGATCCAATGTAAAGGGAGTTTCCCTGGGGTGTGGCCTGCACCACCTTTTATCTCTCAAGAGATAAAGGGAAGAGATAAGGAAAGCAAGCAGAGAGTTGGGGACCTCATACCATCAAGAAAGCAGTTCTAGGAGCAGAGTGCGTCCTTTGGACCAGGGTCGCTGCGCAGAGAAGCTCCTAGTCCAGGGAACACTGAAGAGAAGAAGGCCGACAGAGAGAAAAAGCCTTCCCCTGGAGCCGATGCCCTGAATTTGGACTTTTAGCCTACTTTACTGTGAGGAAATAAACTTAGTTAAAACCATCCACTTGTGGTATTTCTGTTATAACAGCACTAGATGACTAAGACAGTCTGCTTCCATAAAGATCCCAAAACTCAGTCCCCTCAAGTCTATTCCGACGCATATCAACCTTACAGATTATAGCCTTAGAAACCTTATGGCTCAGTTCTACTCTGTCCTATAGAGTCACTATGGGTCGGAATCAACTCGACGGTGGCAGTGGGTTTCGTTTTTTTTGTTAAGCCAGTTTGATAGACTGATGAACTTGGTAAGTGACACCCCCTAAATTTAGTTTATTCTGACAGAAAATGTAAAAAACAAGAATGTCTAAGGAAACAGCACTCTCCTTTGCAGGGAAAGAGTTAAAGAACTCTTGCCTGAGAGATGGCATTTCTCAGGGAGTCAACATAGGGTAGTTAATTTACATAAAGAAGTGAAGTGTGCCCAATCAGGCAGTCAAGGATGGTTTAGTTAATACCCTCAGAGTTTAGGCTCAGTACCCATTGAGGTCCTCCATCCCCTTTGGCCAGTAGACTTCTGCTTATCTTCATGACATTCCTGATTTAGTTAAAATGTAAAAAACAAACAAACAAAAAAAACCCTCCCTCCCAAACCTATTAATTTAGTAATCACTTCACTATGCCTTCCATTTATGATAACAAACTAAGGCAGTTGATCTGAACTATACATTGTCATCTCTTGGTGATTTTCTTGTTTGTCCTCCAAAGACAATAGGCTATTAAAAAGAGAAGCATTCCTGTGTACATACAGGCATACTAGGCTAACTAGGTTTTTGTGGGTAGATGACAAATGATTGTAAACAAAGGCAGTTTCGTCCACTATAACCTTGACCCATGAAGGCCAAGAAATGTATTGTTCATTTAAATGAAATTCATTTGGCTGTCATATTAGTTATGCTTGAAAGTTTTATATCCAGCAGAGATTTTCAGGGACATGCTGTTCCTGGAACAGTGAGCAAGCTAATGCAGACAGATATTAGAACTACAGAACAAACTTTAACCAGCATAGAAAGTCAGTGCAGTAAAGGGGGTGGGTGGAAGAGGGAATGAGGGAAAGAGAGAAGAAAAAGAGAAAGAGAAGAGAGAGAGAGTTACAGAGAGAGTTTTCATACTGACTATTATTTAGAATAGTTTTAGGATATCGGTTCCTGTGGAAGATTGCATAATTTTTGCCAAATACCCATTCCTTCTTCTATAAAAGGATTAACATCCACATCCTGTCAAGAACTGTGAAGGATCTGAGATTTCACCTTGCTTACAAGCTAACAATTTAGCCTGTCACAATTTTATGGATTCTGGCAGAAGATACAAGATTCTTGGGTCAGAAACAGAGGACTTTATTACTCATAGCACATCAGACAGTGTGAGATTCATATTTGCACCAGTTTTTCTCCCTCACCACAATGGACTCCCAAAGGGGTGACACTAAGGTAAACTGGGTCAAAGCTTCACACACAGTGGGTTCATGTCTCATCTGAGGGGTCCAGAGCTCAGAGAACCCTCAATCTTATAAGGGGCTGCTAGCAAACCTTCCCAACCTTTGCCCTAAAGTGAGACATTATCTTTATTATCCTGGAAAGCAAACAAATTTCTGTATCCTGGAGTGGGACACTATATCTTCAAAGGCTGTTTGCTATACAAATGCCCTTGAAAAGACAGTTCTTACCTACATAATTGTTTTCACAATTATTTTTTCCCAACCCTTGGAAGATCCAGAAGTTCAAAATTATGAAACTTTGCTTAAGCAATAAAGTTTTAGTGCACACTAATTAAAGATAATACTAATGCATATCGTGAGATGCCTTCCAGTTTACAAAATAATTCCCTGTGCATTACTGTACTCAATCATGCATGAGGTCAATGGTAGTAAAGCTAAATTAATTCCAGGTTTGTAGGTAATAATCCATGTTGGTGGGAAGGAGGTCTACAAGTATTTTGACAATCATATATAGTAAGGTGGTATGGCTGGCAATGGAAGTTGTGGGAGTTGCAATAAATTGTGTGTGTGTGTGTGTGTTGGTGTTCCTTACCTAAGTCATTGTAAAACAAATGTTATAAATTATCCACATGCATGCACTGTTGACTTTCTGGTGTGTCCTTAATCAGCATTATTAAAAAAGCATCACAATAGGATGTGGCTGTAACTTAGAAATTAAAAATAGAGGTGCTGGACTTAGAAACCCAATTATCAAACAAATATAAGATTAAAAAATACTAAAATCCTTTACACATAAATGAAATACCAGAGACAACTTCTCCAAGCTGAGGCATTTTATACAGACGCGACTAAGCACCTCAGTTATTGTTGAGATTCTCCCTCCCCTTCTGTTGCAATAGAATCAAAATCAAACCTGGATCAAAGATAGAAAGGCCCGAAAGAATATGCAGCCCAGTGAATCTCAAACTTTAGTGTATGTCCATTGGAATCATCTGGAAGCCTATTAAAAATACAGAGGCCACTGTCCTCATTGTTCAAGGGTCTGGTTTTTTTAGATCTGTTAATTCTGACGCAAACCAAAGTTCTAAGAACCTTTATTCCAATATTAGTGTTTAGAAGACATTGTATGAAGTCTCTAGTTGTTATTCTTTCATATCCATTTCCATTACTACCATCCTTATCTCAACTCTTGTTACCTCAGGAGCTAGAACAGTACCTAGCAATAGGAGATACTGAATAAAGGTTTATTAAATGAATGGATGTTTACCTTTTGTTCTGAAGTAGCTAGTACATTGGTTAAGTGGTCAATGGTGTGAACCGAGCAGCCGCCTGGGAGAGAGAAGTGGCAGTATGCTTCCATGAAGATTACAGCCTTGGAAACACTATGGGGCAGTTCTACTCTGTCCTATAGGGTTGTTATGAGTCCGAATAAACTCAACAGCAACAGGTATAATTATTTCACCTCCAAACCAATCTGTGCTTTGCTGTTGATTAATATTGCTATTAAAAGAAAAAAAAAATAAGTGAAGAAGGCATTATTTATCCATTTGACCATCCATTATTTATTATAAAGGCTTTATTGATCCAGTTGAGAAACAGACAAGGAGAGAGGTGAGTGATCTTCATTTCTTTCATGGTGTATAGTGTATAGTGAAAGAGTTATTACTTGAATTAAGAAATGGCATGTTCATGAAGACATAATTCATGGACCCTTTCTATAATTTGGAGCCCTGGTGGTGCAGTGGTTACCATCTCAGGCTGTTAATCAAAAGGTTGGCAGTTCGAATCCACCAGCCTCTCCCTGGAAAACCTATGGGGCAGTTCTACTCTGTCCTATAGGGTTGCTATGAGTTGGGTTTTGGCTTGGTTCTATAATTTAGGTAAGTCAGAACTAGTGTGCATCAAGAAATTTACTATGACAAGAAATATGATATGACAGAGGACATAGAAGGTAGTATATTGTAGTGATAAAACAGGCAGAGTTTAGAGCTAGACTCATATGTCTAAATCCTGCTTCTACCGTGTACTACCTTTGTGACTTCAGGATCTTTCTGAATCTCTCTAAACCACATTTTTTCTTATTCATAAAATGATGATGATAACGGTATTTTCTCTTGGGGCTATTATCAGGATTGAATGAAGATTAAGGGTAAAAGCATAGAACATCATCTGGCCAATAGTAAACAGTCAATAAATTTTACTTAATCATTACTAATCTTACCGTTATCATCATCATCATCATTAACATGGGGATATATTACAAGATCAGGCTTTGCCAAGTTCAGAATCAAGGAGGGACATGGTGTTTATTTATAAGTCTGTGAGCTCTTAAACGAGGTTATGATTTTAACTCAAAATAAGAAAAAAACGTACTATCAGGTATACAAGACAAAAAAAATATGGAAGCAAATTCAAGTTGCTTAGAAATATTTGAACAAACATTTTCCTTTATGCTAAGGTAGGCTGTAATATGTCTGGACTTGACTCTTGTTCAAGATCGTCTTAAAGGTATGATGGAATGCCTGAAAGTAATTGTTCATAAATCATCCATTTCAATACGTTTTTAAAGTACACAAGTAGGATCACTGGGTATGCAGGATCTGAGATTCCTTGAGTTGGAAATGAGAATACTTTTTTTTTTGCATATGAGCATAATTTCATACAATGAGAAATAAAGTTTAAGAAAAATGTTGTATCCGTAAGCTGAATGATAGCCTTGCAGCAACTTGAGTTGTTTTTCATGCCCTTCCCTGTCATTGTGAGCCATTCCATTGACTCAAATATACAAAAGAAGAAGCATCAGTAGAATTGTAAACTAGTTTATTGAGGCTGTAAGTAGGCATTGCCACTGTCCATAAAACTTCATTGACATTAGAAGGATCTCACCATTTACCTAGTGCATCACATGACTACCCAGGTGAGGTCTTGGTAGCTGTATGGTCAGGCACTGTCAGAGAGATTCAGGGCTCAGAAAAAGAAATATCCTTCTCTTGTCAAATGACTCATCTCATTCACTGTCTATATAGACTATTGACGAAACCAAACTAAACTTGTTGCCGTGGAGTTGATTCAGACTTATAGTGACCCTGTAGGACAGAGTAGAACTGCCCCATAGGGTTTCCGAGGGGCGGATGGTGGGTTCGAACTGAAAAGGATGTCAAAAGATTTTAGCCAGTCTTATTAACAGTAACAAATTTGAACAGCATGTTCCTTTGGAACTATATACATATTCTACATAAATATAATAATAATAGCAAGTATTTATCAACAGTGCTTACTATGTGCTAAGGAATATGGTAGGTTCTTTATATGAATTACTTCATCTATTCGTTATGCCTGTATATGAAGTAGAAAGTATTAATATCACCCTTTTACAGATTGGGGCCCTGGTGGTGCAGTGGTTAAGCATTTGGCTGCTAATCAAGAGGCTGGCAGTTCGAATCCACTAGTTGCTCCTTGGAAAGCCTACAGGGCAGTTCAGCTCTGGCCTATAGGGTTTTATAGGTTAGGAAATTAAGGAATTTACTCAAGATCATTCAGTAAGAAACTGTCACAGTTTGAACACAGGTAGTTTGTCCCAGAGCCCTAGTTCTTAAATATTAACTCTACATAGTATTTTCATTCATATTAAAGGTATGCTATTGACCAGGAACCAATAATTTTTGGTGTTACTTCTTCATTTCACTCATGAAAAAAAAAAATTGGTCAAAAAATTTCTTATAACATTATGTTTGGAAGAATAGGTTCTGTTATTCTGTGATAACAAATAAATCTCCAAATCTTAGTGGCTTAAAAGAGAAATGATTTATTTCACATTCTAGTCAGCTGGAGAAAATATTAAAGGACACAGGAAGCATAAAAAGAAGATGGCAGGAATATGCAGAGTCACTATACCAAAAAGAATTGGTTGATGTTCAACCATTTCAGGAAGTAGCATATGATCAGGAACCAATGGTACTGAAGGAAGAGGTCCAAGATGAACTGAAGGCATTGGCAAAAACAAAGCTCCAGGAATTGATGGAATACCAATTGAGATCTTTCAACAAATGGATGCAGTGCTGGAAGTACTGCCAAGAAATTTGGAAGACAGCTACTTGGCCAACTGACTGGAAAAAATCCCTATGTATCTCTATTCCAAAGAAAGGTGATCTAACCAAATGCTGAAATTATTGAACAATATCATTATATTACACATAAGTAAAATTTTGCTCAAGATCATTCAAATGCTGCTGCAGCAGTACATCAACAGGGAACTGCCAAAAATTCAAGAGGGATTCAGAAGAAGGCGTGGAACAAGGTATATCATTTCTGATATCAGATGGATCCTGGCTGAAATCAGAGAATACCAGAAAGATGTTTTACCTGTGTTTTATTGACTATGCATAGGCATTCGACTGTGTGGATCATAACAAATTATGGATAACTTTGTGAAGAATGGAAATTCCAGAATACTTAATTGTGCTCATGAGGAACCTGTACATAGATCAAGAGGCAGGAGTTAGAACAGAACAAGAGGATACTGTATGGTTTAAAGTCAGGAAAGTTATGTGTCAGGGTTGTATCGTTTCATCATGCATATTCAATCTGTATGCTGAGCAAATAATCTGGGAAGCTGGACTATATGAAGAAAAAAGGGGCATCAGGATTGGAGGAAGACTCATTGACAACCTGCGTTATGCAGATGACACAACCTTGCTTGCTGAAACAGAAGAGGACTTAAAGCACTTACTGATGAAGATCGAAGACCACAGCCTTCTATGTGGATTACACCTCATCATAAAGAAAACAAAAATCCTCACAACTGGGCCAATAGCAACATCATGATAAATGGAGAAAAGATTCAAGGTGTCAAGGATTTCATTTTAGTTGGATCCATAATCGACACCCATGGAATCAGCAGTCAAGAAATCAAATGATGCATTGCATCGGACAAATCTGCTGCAAAAGATCTCTTTGAAGTGTTCAAAAGCAAAGATGTCACCTTGAAGACTAAGGTGTGCCTTACCCAAGCCATGGTGTTTTCAGTCGCCTCATATGCATGTGGAAGCTGGACAATGAATAAGGACGAGTGAAGAAGAATTGATGCCTTTGAATTGTGGTGTTGGCAAAGAATATTGAACATACCAGGGACTGCCAAAAGAACAAATAAATCTGTCTTGGAAGAATTACAGCCAGAATGCTCCTTAGAAGCAAGGATGGCAAGACTACATCTCACATACTTTGGACATGTTCTTATGAAGGATCTGTCCCTGGAGAAGGACATCATGCTTGGTAAAGTAGAGGGTCAGCGAAAAAGAGGAGGACCATCAACGAGATGGATTGATGCAGTGGCTACAACAATGGGCTTAAGCATAACGATTGTGAGGATGGTGCAGGACCGGGCAGTGTTTCCTTCTGTTGTACATATGGTCACTATGAGTTGGAACTAGTTCAACAGCACCTAACAACAACAACAACAACAACTAGTCAGCTGTCCCCCGTATTTGTTTTCCAGGGCTTCTGTAACTAAGCATCACAAACTAGATGGCTTAAGACAATGGAAATTTATTCTCTCACAGCTCTGGAGGCTAGAAGTCAGACTCTAGGCTGTCAGCAGTGCCAAGCTCTTTTCAAAGCCCCTGGGTGAAGATTCCCCTTGCCTCTTTCAGCTTCTGACAGCCTCAGGCATTTTTTGGTTTGTAGCAGCATATCTTGGATCTCTGTCTTTGTGCCCAATGGCTGTCTTCCCTCTGTGTCTGTCTCTTCATCTCTGTATCTCTTCTGTTCTTGTAAAGATCCCAGTTTTATAAGATTAGGCCTCACTCTACTCCAGTTTGACTTTTTGTTAACTCCTTGACAATCCTTGATGTTTGTCCCCCCCCCCCCCGCCCATATGTGTCTTTATGTTAATTCTACTGTTTTTATAAGATACCACTTAAAAGTGATTAGTTTTAGGACCCACACTACTCTGGTAGGACCATTAACATAACGAAATAGAACCCCTGTTTCAAACAGGGTCATATTTTCATATACAAGGGTTAGGACTTCAACATATATTTTGAGGGGGGGGGGGCAATTCAATCCATAACAACAAGGAAAGAAGTGGCATGGTTTTAATTACCAGTTACTACTTAATTGCTCTGGTTGCTCAGGGATTAAGCTCTCAGCTGCTAACCAAAAGGTCAGGAGTTGAATCTACCAGCGGCTCCTTGGAAACTCTATGGAGCAGTTCTACTCTGTCCTATAGGGTTGCTATGAGTCAAATTTGACTCGAGGGCAACAGGTTACTTAACTGTTCAGTATTCTAATGCAGCCTAACACTTCATTTGCACACTGTATACTGTGTGTGTGTATTTAGTGGCCTAACTAGTATGATAAGGAACCTTGGTGGCCCAGTGGTTAAAGCACTCAGCTGCTAACCCAAAGGCCAGTGGTTTGAACCCAACAGTGGCTCCACAAGAGATAAGACCTGGCGCTCTGCTCCTATAAAGATTGTTGTTGTTGTTTTCAGGTGCTGTTGAGTTGGTTCTGACTATGTACAATAGAACAAAACACTGCCCAGTATTGCACCATCCTCATGATCATTGATATGCTTAAGCTCATTGTTGCAGCCACTGTGTCAATCCATCTCATTGAGGGTCTTCCTCTTTTTCACTGACCTTTTAGTTTACTAAGCATGATGTCCTTCTCCAGAGAATGATCCCTCATGATAACATGGCCAAAGTATGTGTGACGTAGTCTCACCATCCTTGCTTCTAAGAAGCATTCTGGTTGTATTTCTTCCAAGACAGATTAGTTTGTTCTTTTGGCAGTCCATGGTATATTCAGTATTCTTCCCCAGCACCACAATCCAAAGGCGTCAATTCTTCTTCAGTCTTCCTTACTCATTGTCCAGCTTTTGCATGCATATGAGGTAATTGAAAATACCATGGCTTGGGTCAGGCCCACGTTAGTTCTCAAAGTGACATATTTGCTTTTCTATACTTTAAAGAGGTCTTTTGCAGCAGATTTGCCCAATGCAATGCATCGTTTGATTTCTTGACTGCTGCTTCCATGGGTGTTGATTGTGGATCCAAGTAAAATGAAATTCTTGACAACTTGAATCTTTTCTCCATTTATCATGATGTTGCTTATTGATCCAGTTGTGGGGATTTTTGTTTTATTTATGATGAGGTGCAATCCATACTGAAGGCTGTGGTCTTTGCTCTTCATCAGGAAGTGCTTCAAGTTCTCTTCACTTTCAGCAAGCAAGGTTGTGAAATCTGCATAATGCAGATTGTTAATAAATCTTCCTCCAATCCTGATGCCCCGTTCTTCTTCATATAGTCCAGCTTCCTGGATTATTTGCTCAGCATACAGATTGAATCAGCATGGTGAAAGGATACAACCTTGACACACACCTTTCTTGAATTTAAACTTTAAACAATGCAGTATCCTCTTGTTCTGTTCGAATGAGTGCCTCTTGATCAATGTACAGGTTCATCATGAGCACAATTGAAAGTGTTCTGGCATTCTCGTTCTTTGCAATATTATCCATAATTTGTTATGATCCACACAGTTGAATGCCTTTGCATAATCAATAAAACACATGTGAACATCATTCTAGCATTCTCTGCTTTCATCCAGGATCCATCTGATATCAGCAATGATATACCTCTTTCCAAGTCCTCTTCTGAATCTGGCTTGAATTTCTGGCAGTTCCCTACGGCAGCTTTTGAATGATCTTCAGGAAAATTTTACTTATGTGTGATATAATAATATTGTTTGATAATTTCCACATTCAGTTGGATCACCTTTCTTTGGAATAGGCATAAACGTGGATCTCTTCCAGTCTGTTGGGCTGGTAGCTGTCTTCCAAATTTCTTGGCTTAGACGAGTGAGCATTTCCAGTGCTGCATCCGTTTGTTGAAAGATCTCAATTGGTATGCCATCTATTCCTAGAGCCTTGTTTTTTGCCAATGCCTTCAGTGCAGCTTGGACTGCTTCCTTCATTACCATTGGTTCTTGATCATATGCTACCTCCTGAAATGGTTGAACTTCGACTAATTCTTTTTGGTATAGTAAATCTTTTTGGAAGAAATTATTCCTTCCATCTTCTTTTTATGCTTCCTGCATCATTTAATACTTTCCCTGTAGAATTCTTGAATACTGCTACTTGAGGCTTGAATTTTTTCTACATTTCTGTCAGTTTGAGAAATGCTGAGTGTGTTCTTCCCTTTTGGTTTTCTAATTCCAGATCTTTGCACATGTCATTATAATACTTTACTTCGTCTTCTCGAGCTGCCCTTTGAAATCTTCTGTTCAGCTCTTTTACTTCATCATTTTTTTTCCATTTGCTTAACTACTTGTCATTCAAGAGCAAGTTTCAGAGTCTCTTTTTACATCCTAAATTTACATCCTAAATTGATGTCTGTAAAGATTACAGCCTAAGAAACCCTGCGGGGCAGTTCTACTCTGTCCTATAGCGTTGGCATGAGTCAGAGTTGACTCTTTGGCAGTGAGTTTAGTGGTTTTAACTAGTGATTAATTGAAGCTAGTAAGTGTACTCTACTTTCATTTATCCAGAACAATTCTCTCTTTTCTTAAGACAGGTGTGATTATCAGGGCATTGGGGGAGAGGGATATTCTGTTTATTGATGACAGCCTTTCTTAGCATGCATCTCTTCTTTTTTCCACCCCCACCCTCAGCCACGGAGAATTTACCTTCCCTACCTTATGTCTCCACTGTACCCTGTACTTTCTTCTATCACAACACTTATAATATTTTGTTGCATTTATTTGTTTGTTTGTTAATTCTGGAATTCAATATTTCAACTCTGGAAGTATTCAATACACAATACTCCACTATGCAACTGTAGCAACTGTTGTATAAAACCAAACCAAAACAGTTACCGTAAAGTTGATCCCAACTCATGGTGATACCAAGTAGAACTGTGCTCCACTAGGTTTTTAATAGCTGATTTTTCGAAAGTAGATCACCAGGCTTTTCTTTTGAGGCACCTCTGGGTGGACTCAAATCAATTTTTTTTTATTGTTGTGCTTTAAGTGAAAGTTTACAATTCAAGTTAGTCTCTCATACAAAAACTTATACATATACTGTTTTGTGACTCTCCTTGCTCTCGCTATACTGTGATAGCACATTCTTCCTTTCCACCCCAGATTTCCTGTGTCCATTCAACCAGCTCCTGACCCTCTCTGACTTCTCATCTCGCCTCTGGACAGGAGCTGCCCACTTAGTCTCATGTATCTACTTGAGCTAAGAAGTACTCTTTACGAGTATCTTTTTATGTCCCATAATCCAGTCTAATCTTTGTCTGAAGAGTTGGCCTCGGGAATGGTTTTAGTTTGGGGTAACAGAGAGCCTGGGGGCCACATCTTCCAGGGTCCCTCCAGTCTCCATCAAACCATTAAATCTGGTCTTTTTACTAGAATCAAAGCAAAAATCTTAAGCTTAGCAGCTGAGCGTGTTAACCACTTGCACCACACGGAAACTCCACTGCAGGAGTGCTGGATAAATTAAAGTACATAAGAAGAGCTGCACATTTAAGTACACACAACGGTGCTAGTGTCATAGATTAAGGAGTCAAAGATTTTTCTGTGATGGTCGACGTCATGTGTGTGGGTCAAGCAGGCAAGGGAACTTCATGGATAGCATATACCAAGTTCAGAATGAAGTGAGGAGTACCTGGTCTAGATTTCTACTGGAAATGAAGCCATTAAAATGAAGAAGTAGAGCTACAGAAAAATGACAGTTTGAAAGAAGAATAACACTTAGGAATGTAACACAGAATGAGAAACACTAAGACAGCAGGTTGAATCAAAAAATCTATAGCTGTACCCAGGAAAAGCAATCTTAGAAAATTAGTGAGATTGTTTTCTCCTCCATGGTGATACTGAATTATTGAGACAGTGTCTATGAGTTCTGTTTTCTTTGGGAATCTGTCGTCCTTAAAAATGTAAAATGTTAAGAGTCTTTCCTTGTTTGAAATTCATCTTGTTCCCTTTCACTGTAACTTTTTTCTTCATGTTGCTCCAGAAATACAGACACTTGAATGTATCGCTTCTGCCCTAGTAGAGCTAATTTTTCAATTTACATAAATAAATAACCTGCCAAAACTAATTACTTCTCTTCAAAATCTAAATACAGTATTTCTCCTCTTTTTCCAGTCTCTCTTGGTTTAATTATTTTCACATCAGTTGTCATTTTAGAAGCTGGTTTAGACTAAAAGAGATAATCGGATGTGTCTTACTGTTTTAATTTGGCTAATTAAGATTGCTGCTTTTGTCTGGGTGTCTGGAGGCATACATCTTCAGCCTGTTTGTAGTTATAGGGTGTGGGGAGGAGAGTGTAATCAAGAGAAATTTTTTAAATAACGATATATGTATGCATATATATTTATTTATATATGTATATAGAAACTGACCATTATCTTTATTCTCTTTACCTCCTCAACCTTATTCTCCCTTGTCCTCAAGAGCTTTAGGATCAAGTCAAGGAAGGCAGATCAAAATCTTCTTTATCCTTATTGTGTTTTATTCCAGAGTAAAGAATTGCCTCAAATATTGCATCTGAGGTTTTTGCATCCTCCTCGTGGTTTGAATTAAGAAAGTTGTGAACACAGCACATGATTGCTCCTGGAAAGCAGATGGGTAGCTGACTAACCACACAATTCATAAGGTGTGATTGCCTGGTTGTGAGAAAGATTATGTAGCAGCACCTGGGAAGTATATAGGAGGAAAGAGCAGGTGGGACATGGAGCCATCTTTGCATCAACGATGTAGTTACTGCATCTGTAGGGCTTAAATTTGTGTTCTTCAGAGTAGTGCCAGTTTGGATTCATATGGTGCGTTGTCTTCCAAATTGGTCTCAGGTATTTTTTCTCTGCTTTGTTTCATTTATCTTTACTACATGATTATATAAAGTAAATTGACCACGTAGAACTCTTATTACCAGTGGGACAACTAAAATAGAGTGGATTTATTATTGATCCCAAATCATGAAGTTAATTATACCTCTTGTCTTGTGTGTGAGCTGTTAACAAGCTAGCTGCTAACCGAAAGGTTAGAGATTCAAATCTATCCAGAGGTGCCTTAGAAGAAAGGCCTAGCAATCTGTTTCTGACCAATCAGCCATTGAAAACTCTATGGAGTACAGTTCTGCTTTGACATATATGAGGTTGCCTTGAGATGGAATTCACTCTGTGGCAGCCATCTGCTTGCAGTGGTGATGGTCTCTCTCTCTCTCTCTCTATATATATATATATATTTTTTTTTTTTCTATTTAAGTGCAGTGGGGATTCAGCCCAATGGAGGGCACACAATATTTTTGAATAAAATATTTTGAAAATGGAAGCTATATGTAGCCTGATTTTCTGAATCAATACAAGTAAAGCCTATTGTATATGGTGAGATCCTTTTAATTATAAGAGTAGTTGCTATAGAAGTCCACCATTGTGGCCAATTTACATATTCACGTGATAGTTTGTGAAACAGAGTATTTTTAATTATATATGTATATGTATACATACATATATATATGTATATGTGTGTGTATATATATATATATATATACATATATATATATATACATAGTCTTAGATGGCCTAGTCCTTGATTTTATGTTTGCAACATAGATTTTGGTTTTGTTCTTGAAGGTACATGATGTACCATTCTTTACATCAGGTGATTCTTGAATCCAGTTGGCAATGTTGTTTAGGTGCAAATGAAGGTAACTCTTTGGTATCATATCAAGTAAGGAATACAAGTAGTCCCTGACTTATGACAGAGTTCTATTCCAAGGATCCTGTTTTAAGTTGGTTCTGATGTAAGTGAAATACCTCAATTTTTTTAGTTTTCATTATTATTTCCTTTTATTATCGGTATCTTTATAAATCTGATCCTTATTTGTCTTTGAGGGTTGGCATGAGAATGATAACATCAGCAAATTACGTGTTGCAACATTTTGTGTAGTACATATTACTAATAATAAGATGTACAAAAAAAAAAGGATAGTCATAAGTGTGGTTCCTCATAACTTGAACTCGTCGAAAGTTGGGAACTACCAGTAATAATAATAATATTTTTGAACGACCACAACACAGCAGGCCCAATTCTTGCTGCTTTATAGGTATTTTCTCATTTTAACCTCAGACAAATCTATAAAGCAGCCGTATTATTACAGTACTAGTTTTATACATGAGCTACCTGAATTGAGGAGGAGTTACAGGACTGGCCAGGCCCTCACATTTAGTAAGCAATGGAATCAGAATCTAGACTCACAGTCTCATACTGGAGACCCCACCTCCTGGCATTGCTGTCTTCTGTGTGCTATAGTATTCGGGATCCCAAGGTGGAACCACTGTTCCGTACACTCGGTACAAACTCAGCAGAGAGTTAGATGCACCAAATGGAATAGTCTTCCTTGAAAAGTTATAGATTAAATTAAATCCCTATACTAGCATTTCTTTCTAAACATGTTGCCATTATTAGGTGCCGTCATATTGGTTCCAACTCAAAGCAACCCTATGCACAACAGAACGAAACGCTGCCTGATCCTGCACCATCCTCAGAATCATTGCTATGCTTGAGCCCACGTTGCAGCTGTGGTGTCAACCTCTCTCCTTGAGGGTCTTCCTCTTTTTCACTGACCCTCTACCAAGCATGTCCTTCTCCAGGGATTGGTCCCTCTGGACAACATGTCAAAAGTACATGAGACAAAGTCTCACCATCCTCACTTCTAAGGAGCCCTCTGGCTGTACTTCTTCCAAGACAGATTTGTTCCTTCTTCTGGCAGTCCACAGTATATTCAATATTCTTTACCAACACCATAATTCAAAAGCATTAATTCTTCTTTAGTCTTCCTGATTCATTGTCCAGCTTTCAAATGCATATGAGGCGATTGAAAACACCATGGCTTGGGTCAGGTGCACCTTAGTCCTCAAAGTGATATCTTTGCTTCTTACACTTAAAGAGGTCTTTTGCAGCAGATTTGCCCAGTGCAAAGCTTCCTTTGATTTCTTGACTGCTGCTTCCATAGGCCTTGATTGTGGATCCAAGTAAAATGAAATCCTTGACAACATCAATCTTCTCTCCATTTATCATGATATTGCTTACTGATCCATTTGTGAGGATTTTTGTTTTCTTTATGTCGAGGTGTCATCCATGCTGAAGGCTGTAGTCTTTGATCTTCATCAGTAAGTGCTTCAAGTCCTCTTCACTTTCAGCAAGAAAGGTTGTGTCATCTACATATCACAGGTTGTTAATGAGTCTTCATCTAATCCTGATGCCGTGTTCCTCTTCATATGGTCTAGCTTGTCGGATTATTTGCTCACCACACACACTGAGTAAATATGGTGAAAGTATACAACCCTGACGCACACCTTTCATGATTTTAAACCACAAAGTGTCCCCTTGGTCTGTTCTAGTGACTGCCTCTTGATCTATGTACAGGTTTTGAAAACTATCAGAAGAGAATATTCTTTTGCCATTT
This sequence comes from Dugong dugon, assembly GCA_030035585.1. NCBI lineage: Eukaryota > Metazoa > Chordata > Mammalia > Sirenia > Dugongidae > Dugong > Dugong dugon. The sequence continues at coordinate 91,055,849 of CM057472.1, forward strand.
ATCAACCTTTTTTAAAAATTATTGCAGGTCATGGAATTTACAAAGAAGGAAAATTAAAGGCAAAATTAAATAATTCATTTTCATTATTTTAATTTTCCAACATTTTCCATTTTAACTTCTTTAATTGACAGCATCTTGAATTATTGGCACTCTGTAACTTATATACACTTTTAAAAAGGTTGTCAATCACTTTTGTATTTAATTGTCATCGAGTTGATGCCAACTAATTGCAACCCCATAGAAGAGTAGAACTGCTAGGTAGCGCTTCCAAGTCTGTAATCTTTAAGGAAGTAGACTGCCACATCTTCTGGGAAGCAGCTGGTGGGTTTGAACAACCATCTTAGGTTAGCAGCCAAGTACTTAACCACTCCACCACCAGGATATCTTCATTTTTATATACATAGTCAAGTTTATTAAATTTTGGATAAACATACTCGCACTCACCTCTCCATAGTCTATGGCTTCAAGTTGCACAGTGCTGGACTGTGAAGCCTGGTGCTAAAGGATAATGCAAAAAGAAAAAAATAAAGAAGAAGAAGAAAATCTTGACTCATACAGATACAAAATAAACATGTGTTATAGTATTACTTTACTCATTATTAATGAAGGAACAAGTAAGATGTTACAACCAGCTCAAAGAAGTCAAAGAGACACAGACTAAGTGGAGTAAAGCTACGGTGAAACTAATTTAGAAGTGCAAAGAAACTGTTTCCACAAGGGGAAAATGGTAAGTCAATTTAACTTCCACCAGGTAGAATTTATTTGCATTTCTATATGCATTGTTATCAATCATCTATAAACTTTAGAATTGTAAAACAGCTCAAAGGCAGTGAAAAGTTTGAGTTAGATTATCCAGAAAGGTGTGCTCTAAACAACATAGTTTTCCTACACTGGGCAAACCAGAATATAGACATCTGAGGCTGTCTACCTGCAGATAGCTGAGATGAGATGGCTGGTACAGAAATGATCCAATAGAGACTCCGGCATGACAGTTCTACTACCATTATTACCATACTATAGAAACACAGATTAAAATGCATGGCATGGTCTATTGTGTTATCATTAGAGGCTGGAAATAATCCTATGAAGGGAAAGGTTTAAAAACTTAGGTATTTGTCAGGAGTACTTCCACAGGAGGGGAAAAAAATCAGAGACTGAGATTTCTGGAAAATCAGTTCTCACTGTAGAGAATTTAAGATTCAGAATGATAATTGGAAGAGAAAGAAAACTTCAAGATGTAATTTGGATGTCAAAGTTAGCTATATCTCACTGCATCCATAGTCTTTGGAGGACGTTCATTCAAGACCAAAAGAAGCTGGTCAGAATGGTAAAGTTCATGGATAGGCTTTTTTGATACACCATAAAAGTCTGTTGTTTGATGCAAGATCACAAGGTAGGGTAGCCATTACAGAATGCCTCGTGAATAGGAGCAATGAGGAGGTAGTTTATGAGGTGGAATGTGGGATTGTGCTTTGCTGATACCACAAAACATGACATTAATAGATGGCATGCTGCTGGTTCCTTCAATATGACATTGTTGTTGTAGTTAGGTGCTGTCGAGTCACTTCCTACTCATAGTAACCCTACATACAACACAACGAAATACTGCCTGGTCCTGCGCCATCCTCACCATCCTCACTATGCTTGAACCAATTATGACATTACCAGACCAAACACCAAACCTTTTGCTGTCGAATCAATTGTGACTCACAGTGATCCTATAGGGCAGAGTAGAACTGCTCCTTAGGGTGTCCAAAGAGCAGCTGGTGGATTTGAACTGCCGACTTTTTGGTTAGCAACTGAGCTCTTAACCACTGTGACACCAGGGCTCCTATTATCCCATTAGAAGATAGCAAAACAGTGGTTTCTGTGCAGTGTTATATAGGTCCTTGTCTAACACGTCAGGTGAGACAGTGGCAAAGCTTGAAATCTTTGTACTTGTCCACAGGCAGCTTCACCTGGAAGGGTCAATTTAACGTGCAAAGAATCGGGATGAAGACTGCTCTGTCTGAGAATCAGACATGGACCAAATTTGATTTTCCAGGCCTTTCACTCCACAAATGGGATTATTTAGTCTCTCACTCATGGACACAGAACCAATTTTTTGGAGAAGTGAGACAGAATTCTGGCCTTCTAACTCCTTTTAGTAAGAAGTGAATTTAATTTGCATCTCTCTTTTAAGGATATAAATATAAAAGTAAGATATATAAATAAAAATAATTCACACACTTGATATATAGATAGAAAATATATATTGGTAATTCTATTTAAAACAGCTGCTAACAAATGTATTGGCTAAATGGTTAGATAAGCAGTTAAGTCATCTTAAGCTCATTTTAAGAAGCAATGTATATTTGCTATTTAATTTGAAGCTTTTAAGTCTAAGCAATTTTTTAGTGTCACAGCATAGTAAAGTAATTGGCTTTAGCAGATATTACTTTTTTACTACAATGAAGGGATAAACAGTAGTAAAGAAATCTTCCTGTCTCAAAGAAAACACGACGTCTCTTTTTTACGCAGTTTAGAGAAGGGAGGAAACCCTGGTGGCTTAGTGGTTAAGAGCTATGGCTGCTAATCAAAAGGTCCCCAGTTCAAATCCACCAGGTGCTCCTTGGAAACTGTGGGGCAGTTCTACTTTGTCCTATAGGGTTGCTATGAGTCAGAATCGACTGGAGGCAGTGGGTTTTTGGGTTAGAGAAGGGAGGGATAGCTTTTGACCATCTCACCCCACTTCACTCCCCCTCTGGAGTTATCATCAGGGATATCCTCTGGAAATTGAAATCAACTGTATTAGAAAGCTTCCATCATATTCTTCGCTTCTCTGGGGACAGTGGCAAAAAGAGAGTATTTATCTACATGCACTTAAAGACGTAAATATTTTAGCAATTCTCTAGTTTACATATATCACCTTGGTTAAAAGGTGAAAGCTCTTACATTTGACTTAACTCTATGACTTTGAGTGAAAAGCAACATTATTTTTTAATTACTTCCATCTCCAGACTGCTTCTTACCTTTATCGTCTCCCAACTAAGAGTCTCCCTCAGAATATAAACGTCTCATGGAAGAGTCTCACCCACTCTGCCCTGCACTACATTTCTGCATTTTTCTGCCAGAAAGTGGGGAGGGGTTGAGAGTGGAAAATTCCAGACTTGGCCATTAGCATACATGGCAAGGCCAGAAGTTAAGGGGATATATTGGGCAGCCTGTGAGACAAGCTGTATGCTGTGTATCCTTTCTCGAATTTAGCATCAAATAAGCTTTTTCACCTTGCACTAGCTATACAAGTCACCTTTGAGTCACATCTGAAACCATTTTTGCTTATGCCTGATTTTTTTTTTTTAAAGGATTTGATTGTACTTGTCATGTTTGAAAAAGTATTGTTACTGTTCAGTGCTTTGAGACTGTGCAAAAAACAGTTTGCAAAATGAAGTTGTAGCTGTTTGGGAGGTATTCAGTCTTTGGAATTTCATAATGGCTTTTAGGAATCTGGCTTTTGACTAGTCTTCTTAGATAAAATATTCACTGTCATGGATTGAACTGTGTCCCCCCAAAAATTTGGGTAGCAACTTGCCTAGGTCATGATTCCTAGTATTGTATGATTGTATTATCTGATGTGATGTCCTTATGTGTTGTAAACTCTACCACTATGATGAGATTATATGTGATCTCCTCATGTGTTGTAAATTTTATCACTGTGATGAGGTTATACTAATGAGGTAGACAAGATCAGTGTCTTAATGCAATCTCTTTTGAGATATAAAAGAGAGAAGCGAGGAGAGACACAAGGGAACCTCACACCACCGAGAAAGTAGTGCCGGGAGCAGAGCGTGTCCTTTGGACATGAGGTTCCTGCGCAGAGAAGCTCCCAGACCAAAGGAAGACTGAAGACACAGACCTTCCTCCAGAGCCAATGGAGAAAGCGTTCCCCTGGAGCTGATGCCCTGAATTTTGGACTTGTAGCCTACTGGACTGTGAGAGAATAAATTTCTTTGTAAAGCCATCTGCTTGTGGTATTTCTTTTGGAGCAGCACTAGATGACTGAGACATTCACCCTACCTCACATTCAAAATGTGATTCTCATAACATAAGTATGCCTACTGAGGCTTGAAAATATTTTTTAAGATTTCATAAAATCTCCAGTAATGTCAAAAGTTTCTTCAAGGTACATATCATCTCTGGTTTGAGGTATGGAGTCTACAGATAGTGAGATGAGCTTTGGTAGTAGATAAATGTTAATAGTCAAAAGCATTGACATCACAATTCATCTGTTTCTTGTTGCTGTACAAGTGTTTTAATCTCTTTCCATGCAATTAACTTAAGGTAGGATTTTTGTAAATAGAAGCCTTCTTTTATTATTTAAGAAAACATCCAAGTAGAAGACATGGAACATGCAACTGTATTTTTTACCTATATTCTCCCTCTTAGGGAGGCAATGTGATTACATAGTGGCAAAGAGATAACATTTGGATTCAGGACGGTCCAGGTTCGAATTATTTTTGGTTTATAAATTTCACTAATAAAATTGTTTAAGCTTTAACTTTGAATTTACTATGTTAATTCACCTTTTAAAGTCTGTTTAATTCTGCATAAAATGGGAATTAAAAAAAACACAGACCAGCTGTCCTTGAGTTGATTCTAACTCATGGTGACTTCATGTGTTTCATTGCAGAACTGTGCTCCATAGGGTTTTCAATGGCTGAGACCTTCTGGAAGTAGATTGTCAGGACTTTCTTCTGTGGCCACACTGGGTTGAACAGCCAATCTTTTGGTTACCATTTGAGTGCAAATTGTTTGTGCCACCCAATGGTTGCCATGAGTTGGAATCGACTTAAGAGCAACGGGTTTAATAAAAAGAAAGCCATTGAGCAATATACATAGTATAAATCCATTAAAAATCATCCTAAATATTTGTACATATATTGAATATTTTTAAACACACAGGCAATTATTTGGAAGGAAAAATTCCAGACTTTTATCAATGCTTACCTTTAGGGAGGATGGTAGGATTGGAGGGTTTAGGAATATGTGGAGAGGGATATTATAAAGACTTTTGTATTACTTGGATTTTTTGTCAGTGAACATGTACTCAAACACTCCTTGTCTAATTCAAAATTAAACAAGTCAACAAACCAAGCACACAAAAATTAAAACACCCAGAGAGTTTGTGATGTAGCCTAAAACACATAGATTTTTGGTTATAATGATAGAGTCCAGAACTCAGGTCTCTGGATCCCTCTTCTGGGGTTTCCTTTCTGCTGCATATTACTGTGAATTCTAATTGGGATCAATGCATTATCTCCTCAGTTAAGTTTTGTAGAATTGAAGACTGAGTACATTTATATTATTACATTAACATACCTTCTCAGACAAAAGCATGTTCAAACCCTTTAGATTTTAAAGAGAACAAAAACATTTTTTCTTTGACTTCACTTTTCCCTGCCGCTCGTGGATTTTGTAAATAGGACCAAAACAACAACAACAACAACAACAAATCTTTTTTCGTTGTTGTTTTATGTCCAATGTTTCTGTCATCTCACATTTTCTCCTTCTGCCTTTGGTCTACCTTTTCCGGCCCACGCTGATCCTGCAGAATAATCTACAATGAGTGTTTCAACTGAGCATACTTCAAAAACAGCCTTCTGTATGAAGATCTGAGCCATCCCTATCAGCTTGCCTCTTGAAGCATTGATTCTCCAGCTTTAATTTCCTTTTATGATATTTTTAACAACCACATACTTTTCATGTTGTAATTGTTTTTCTTTTGTGCTGATTCTGTTGTGTTAAATTCCAAATCAACAAAATGGATGTTGTCCTCTCTTCTGGATTTCTTATCCCCTTCACACTTTCATCTCCTCTCATTATGTGCATTCTTTTTATTAACAAAATACCTGATTCTTGTCTGAGTGTGGGGTGCGTTCTGCAAGTCAAGAGCCTGGGCATTTTCACTGAGCCAAAGACCATCATCATTGGTTATCTCGTCTATTGATTTAGTAATGGCTGAGGGCCTGATACTGTACTTGGCATTCTATTATGAGAGATCCATTCACAAATTCCCCTCCACTGTTCCAACGCCACCCACTTTCTCCTCCCTCCCAACTAACCTTCCATCTGCAGTCTCATTACTCTATTTCTTATTGGACACATGCTGTTATAGACCATGCCCCCTGCCAAGTTTAATTATTGTGCTCAGACTTCAACTCCATGTTGATGCTGCTTCAGTGATCTCACCAGTGTTCTACCTCCTTTCCACAATGTGGCTGGTTTTATTTTGTCTCTCTCTCTTCTTGTAGTTCTGCCTCTTTGAGATGTTTTTCCACTTTTTCATGAAGAGTAATGGTAGTACAAAAAAAAAAAAAAAATCAGATAAAATGTCATGCTTTCCATTACAAACCTTTCCTTGTGCATATTTATATGAAATATATTTTATGGGTATAATACGATCTTAGTCTTAGTGACTTTTCAATAGCCTTGAGATCTGTAAAACAACTAAAATGGCTTCTCTCTTGACCTCTGAGTTAAATACTAATGACTATCTTTATTACCCTGTTAGTTTGTCATACTGTGGGGGCTTGCTTGTTGTTGTGATACTGGAAGCTATGCCACTGGAATTCAAATACTAACAGGGTCACTCATGGCGAACAGGTTTCAGTTGAGCTTCCAGACTGAGACAGACTAGGAAGAAAGACTTGGCAGTCTACTTCTGAAAAAGAATTAGCCTTTGAATTGTGGTGTTGAAGAATATTGAATATACCAAGGGCTACCAAAAGAACTAAAGAATCTGTCTTGGAAGAAGTACAACCAGAATGCTCCTTAGAAGCAAGGATGGCGAGGCTTCTTCTCACACACTTTGGACATGTTATAAGGAGGGATCAGTTCCTGGAGAAGGACTTCATGCTTGGTAAAGTAGAAGGTAAGTGAAAAAGAGGAAGACCCTCAACAAGATGGATTAACCCAGTGGCTGCAACAATCAGCGTTGATAGGATGGTGCAGTACAGGGCCGTGTGTTGTTTTGTTGTGCATAGTGTCGCTGTGAGTTGGAACTGACTCAAAGGCACCTAACAACAACAACAATCTTTATTACAGAAGCCCTGGTAGTTAAAGCGCTCGCCTGCTAACTGAAAGATCATTGGTTTGAACCTACCAGCCACACTGTGGGAAAAAGATGTGGCAGTCTATTTCTGGAAAGATTTACAACCTTGGAAACCCTATGAGGCAGGTTTACTCTGTCCTGTAGAGTCGCTGTGAGTTGGAAACGAGTCCACGACAGTGAGTTTTTACCAGGTTTCTCATTATTACTGCTGGTGAGACATGAAGTGAAAAGAACACAAATCCACCTTAAATTGATCATTCATATCTGGAAAGTCTCACAATTGCAACTTCTTTATGAATCTGCTTACTGTGGAACACACACATCCACATAAGATAAATTCCAAAAAAGATATTGCCTTTCTGTGGTAGGTAGTATAATGGCCCTCCAAAACATCCATATCTTAGTAGTTGGAAGCTATGAATATGTTAATTTACACAGCAAAGGGATTTTGCAGATGTGATTAAGATAAGGAACTTGAAATAGGGAGTTATCCTGTATTATCTGGGTGGGCCCAATGTATCAAAAGTGTCCTTTGAGTGAAAGAGGGAAGGAGGAGAGTCAGGTCAGAGTGATTCCCTGTGAGAAAGATTCCAGCAGCTATTGCTGCCTTTAAAGATGGAGGAAGGACCACAGCCAAGGAGTGCAGGTGGCTTCTAGAAGCTGGAAAAGGGAAGAGGACAGATTTTTTCCCTAGAAGCTCCAGAAGGAAGCAGCCTTACGTCACCTTGATTTTAGCCCAGTGAGACCTGTGTTGGACTTCTGACCTTCAGAACTGTAAGATAATAAGCGTGTGTTACATTAAGGCATTAAGTTTGTGGTATTTTGTTTCAGCAGCAATGGGAAACTAATACTGTCCAAAAATGCAGTATTAATAATAAATTTACTCTAGCAGTAGAAACACCCAGCTAAGATCTGATAGAGTAATATAGCCTCAAATAACTTCTCACTTCTACCTTCCAAAATGATGTTTATTTTTATTTCAACAACATGAATGTTCATCCTCTAAATCCCTCTTAGGCTGAACTTCCTTTAATATCTCTAGCTATTTACCACCTCTGCCTACTTTTGCCAAATGACCTAGTCCTATAATACAGAAAAATCCCTAAACTTTATTTTTCTTTCTTCAGTAGAGTAGACTCAGTGAAACTTGGGGGCCTTGCCTTTTATTAAAGTAATATATCTTTCAGTTGAGATGAAGACTCATTTTCACAACCAGTTCCTTTTTCAATGACAGCCAACCACAAGACCAGTTGAGGCTGAGTTGTCAGAAGTACAACATCTGCATTTTCGAGTGAAAGAACATTCTATCAAATTCATTGATTAGAAAGAAATATCCTTATTGCCACTGAAACACAAATATATTCAGGAAGTAAAGCACTGAACACTACTTAAGTATTATTGTTTTTCCAGCTTTGTGGTTTTATATTTTCCTATGTTCTCTCAGACTTATTCTCTCTATTCAAATATCCTGCATCATCGTTTGTTAAGTGATTTAAGTTACTTCATGCCATGTTACATGGAAAACATGTTATTAATCTCCCTTTTCCCCACTATGTTTTTTTTTTTTAACAATTAAGTAAAACTACTTGCTGCTTCCTTGTTTCCATCTCTGAGCCTAACGGTAAGTTATTGCATGCTGCTAGCATAGGAGTGTTTTCATTACAAACTACATCTTAACGATATGACTTTCTATTTGCTTCCAAACTATTAATCCAGTCAATTATTCACTTGAAAAAGGTTAATTCCAAGTTAAATGACTAACTCCTGTGTGTATATTAATATACTAGGATTTACAGTGATTAAATATTTTTTAAAAAGATATAGCTGTGGTCCCTGCCTTCAGAGAGCTTACTTGTACCGTTGACATGTATTGAACAGCTTATTAATATTCTATAGTGCAATGATCACACACATACCCCAAAACTCTGGTGCTACATACATTAAGAAGCACTTCATACTTCCCTCATCTCTTAATGCCTGCTGATTTCTCTCTCTCACTGAAGTAGACATGTTCCCCAAAGTTCAGGTTTTTTACACCTTTTCCTTTGATACTCACTTCCTTAATTATAGTTTATACAAATATTTATATGTTCCTATTTTCAATGTAGTCTACTTAACATCTTCACTTGGATTTCCCAGACAATTTAATCCCAAGGAGTTTACAACCAGATTCACAATCTTCTCAACAAAGTAAGCCCTTACTATGAACTCTTCTTCTTTTATTGGCTGATGACACCATGTATTTCAAGCATTTAGGCTTAAACCATCATTTTCACTGTGATAGCATTCTATACCTTTAACTTAGAGTTGACAGATAAAAACACAGGATGTACAGGTAAATCTGAATTTCAGATAAACAACAAATGACATTTTAGCGTAAGTATGCCCAATGGGACATACCCATTGCCATTGAGTGGTTTCCAACTCATAGTGACTCTATAGGACAGGATAGAACTGCCCCACAGGCTTTCCAAGGCTGTAATCTTTATGCAAGCAGACGGTCACATCTGTCTTCTGCAGAGTAACTGGTGAGTTTGAACCCCCGACCTTTTGTTAGCAGGGCTTAACCACTGCGACACCAGGACTCCTTCCATACAATATTCTATATTTTTGCTAAATCTAGCCACTCTAGGCCAGTAGTTCTCAAACTTAAGTGTGTATCGAATCACCTAAGGGACTTGTTAAGACTTGGATTGCTGGGCTTCACTCCTGGAGTTTCAGTAGTCCCTGTTTAGTAGATCTGGGTGGGGCTGAAGAATTACCATTTCTAACAAATTCCCAGTCAAAGTTGAAGAGACTGGCACTTTGAGAATTACCTGGCTGCATATTAGAATCAATTTGGGAGCTTTTTAAAAAAAATTTAATATATGGGGCCTATACCAGCTACCTTGGTAGCACAGTGGTTAAGAGCTTGGGGGCTAACCAAAATGTCAGCAGTTCAAATCCACCAGCTACTCTTTGGAAACTCTATGGGGAAGTTCTACTCTGTCCCACCGGGTCACTACGAGTCAGAATTGAATCAATGGCAATGGTTTGGTTTTGGTTTTGGTTATACCAGATGCTCTGCTTTATTTGATCTGGAGTGTGGTCCAGACTGAGATTGTTAAATGCCTCCCAGGTAATTATAACTTGCAGCCAGGGTTAATGTGACACATTTTGTACCCTCTATCGCTGCTGAGTCTGTCTTCCTGAGCAGTATCAGAGTTACAGCTAGTTTAAACCTTATGACTTTGCTTAAAAAGCTTTCCAACCCATCTGTGATTTTCATGGTTTCACTACCTAGTTCATCCTTCATGCAAATATATATTAATTTTCTGAAGCATTTCTCTGATTTTATGATTGTTTTTTAAAAAATATCTTCAACAGCCACCCTTGACAGTTGAATAAATACACATTTTTTATCCTGGCATTTAAGATGTTACACAACCTGTTTCTAGTCTACTTTTAAAGGTTTTTGAGCCACGTTTCTTCACACATACTTGACGCCCCAGAGAAACAAAGCTATATTCATTTCTTTGTTTCCTTGTCTTCCAAATATGTCTCCTGCTCTATTTACTCAATGACTTTGCATTTGTCTTCATTTCTCCCTCACGTGTAAATCACGCTCTCCAGCAATTCTCCTTCCTTTTTCCTTCTCCTCACATATCTGGAAATACTCTCTTTCCTCGGAACCCTCTTTTTTAACCCTCTTATATACTTATTCCAACTTGGATTATCTATTCATTTATTCAGGTGGTTCACATGCAACCAATATTTTTAGAGTGTTCTTTATGTGCCAGGCACTGTTGTTGGCACTGGGGTGACAACAGTGAACAAAACAAAGTCCTGCTGTTCTGAAGCCTCTTCTCTAGCTTATCTTCTTGTGGGGGAGACAGATAACCAACATATATAAGGTGGTGATAAGTAATAAGAAGAAAAATAAAGAAGATAAAAATGGCTGAGTAATGGGGTTAGTACGGGGCTATTTTGAATAAGATAGTTTTTTCTGAGGAAGCTTCTCTCATAAGTGGTATTTTATGAAGTCCAGGTAAGGGAGGGAATGAGCTCCAAGGGTATCCAGAGAAAGAATAGTACAAAATTCTTGAAGGGGGAACACTTGGCTCAGCAACAACATTCCTGTAAAAATTTGAATTTTCTTCTGAGTGAGATATGAAGTCATTGGAGTTTTGAAAACAGGAGTGATGCACCCTGGTTTACATTCTAGAAGATCATCCAGCTGCTCTGTGCAGAATAGATGTCTGGATGGAAGCAGGGAGAGCAGGTAGGAAGCTCAAACAGCAACTCAGTTGCCTGGAAGAAAGTTGTCAGTAAAAAGAGCAGTCAAGAGGAGGTATTGGCTTTGTTAAAAAGATAGTGAATAGAGAGTAAAACTGTTGAGCATAAGCTGTCATGTCTGTAATGAGGGAAAGATCTGTGAATTTGTTGCTTGAAGAATTATCTGATTTGTTTGTTTGTTTATTTGTTTTAAAGAAAGAATACATTACAGCTACAATTGATATTGATGTATTTTGCTCCTATGTCATATGTAGGTATAGAGGTAGATTGTTCTTGAAGCCAATGAAAGGAAGTGTCAGAGTCGTGCCCCTTCCTCCCCCCACCTTGGCTCTCTGAATGCTTTGTAGAGTGATCTATGCAGAAGGGAAGCCAGGTTGCAATTAGGAAGCGTGTCTATGTAAGCATTTCTGATAAATTGCCTATAGGGACCTCAAGAAAAAAATGCCTCTAGCAATTAGTTGCAATTTCTTTTCTCAATCTAAATACATAATCACTTGTGTACCTAATTTTTCATTTGTAAATTTGTATTCTTTTCCTTCAAAGCCCCACACATTGTATAAACAAAATATATATAATGTAGTTCTGTATATGTAAACATTCACATAATCATTTCAACTTTCTGCATGTTTTATGAATTTATATTCTGTTTATGAAACATATCCATGTTGATATGTACATGTAGATTTTTTTACACATTTTAATAGCTGAATAGTATTTTACGATACAATTACACCAGAATTTATCCATTCTCTTCTTGTTGGAAAATTAACTTATTTTAATTTTTTTTTGCTATTAAAAAGGATGGGCAGGATACTAGTGTCCAGTAAAAGTGCCCACTCACTTGAGCTTCTCTAGATTCTCTATCTAGAATGTAACTATGGAGTCTTAGGTTATGCACATTTTCAAATTACATGTTAGACTCAATTGCCTTTCAAAGTGATTGTACCCATTTACACTACCTTTGGCAGTTTATGAGAGTTTCTTTAGCCTTGTTTTAATTTAACCCATTGCGTGGGGTAGATTCTGACTCATAGTGACCCTACTTGTGGTAAACAGAATAGCTAGTTGGGTAGGCCTAATGATGTCCGCATCCTCATTCTTAGAACCTGTGAATATGTTACATTACATAGCAAAGGGGAATTAAAGATGCAGAAGGAATTAAGGTTGCTAATCAACTGACTTTAAGAAAGTCCTTTCAATGAGAGACAGTGAACATGCCAGTGAGATTATCCTGGGTTATCTAGGTGGGCCCAATGTAATCAGAGGGGTACTTAAAAGTGGAAGAGGGAGCAGAACAGGGGAATCAGTGAGATGGTAGCATGAGAAGAGCTTGACCTTGTGTTGCTGGCTCTGAAGAAGGAGGAAGGAGACCATGAACCAAGGAAATCAGGTGGCCTCTGGAAGTTGAAAAATGCAAGGACACAGGTTCCCCCATAGAACCTCCAGGAAGGAATGCACCTTGCTGACATTCTGATCTTGGCCCAGTGAAATCTGTATTGGACATTCAAGCTACAGAATTCTAAGATAATAAATTTAAGTCTATGTAATATAACATATTCACAGGTTCTGGGGATGAGGATGTGGACATCATTGGGCCTACCTGACTGGTTGTTTTAAGTCACTGTTTGAGGTAATTTGAAACAGCAGCATTACAAAACTAATATACTAGTGAAGGTAATCATCTTTTACATGCTTATTGGACATCCAGGTTTCCCCTTCTGTGAATTACCTGTACTTACCAATTGCTCATTTCTCTATTAGAGTGTTTGTCTTTTTTTTTTTTTTTTTTTTTAATTGTGCTTTAGAGGAAAGTTTACAGCTCAGGTAAGTTTCTCATACAAAAATTTATACATGTATTGTTATATGACCCTAGTTGCTATCCCCACAATGTGACAGCACACTTTCCCTTTCCACCTGGGATTTCCCATATCCATTCAACCAGCTCTTATCCCTTTCTGCCTTCTCATTTTGCCTCCAGACAGGAGCTACCCATTTAGTCTCAAATATCTATCCTTTTCATGAGTATTATTTTATGTTTTATAATCCAGTCTAATCTTTGTCTGAAGAGTTGGCTTCAGGAATGGTTTTAGTTCTGGGTTAACACAGAGTCTGGGGACCATGTCTTCTGGGGTTCCTCTAGTCTTAGTCAGACTATTAAGTCTGGTCTTTTTACATGAATATGAGTTCTGCAACCCACTTTTCTCCTGCTCCGTCAGGGACCCTCTGTTGTGTCCCTGTCAGGGTGGTCATTGGTTGTAGCCGGCACCATCTAGTTCTTCCGTCTCAGGCTAATGGAGTCTCTGGTTTATGTGGCCCATTTTGTCTCTTGGGCTAATATTTTCCTTTTGTCTTTGGTGTTTGTCTTTTTTTGAATTGATTATATAACAGTTTTAGAAATATATTTCAGATAGTCACTGTTTGTCAGTTATGTACATTGTCTTTTGGGGTGTCTTTGAGAGTGACTTTTTAGGACACAAAGAAGACTATTCTGAAGCATTATATTTTGGTTTGAATAAATGATAATTAATCTTATAAAATTATATAAAATTAAAACTGCATTCCTCCTTGGGCTTTAAGTTTAGCATAAAAATCTCATTAATATATTTCTAAGTCTAGGAAGTTTTAAACACATTTAAGTATCTTCCGAATGTTCAGTCCTATTTATTACTGCCCCCACATTCCTTTAAATGTTTTGAAGTTCGTTTATAAATTTTACATACAGTCATGTGTCGCTTAATGTCCACGATATGTTCTGTGAAATAGGACTTTATGTGATTTGGATGTTGTGTAAACACCATGTTAATTTCTAAATGCAACTTTGAGATAGCTGAAGCATTCCTTACAGGGGCAAATTATGCAACAGGCAAGGTAAGCACAGTGCTTACCAGATCATCTGTAGTGAACAATTTCACATTTTTTCACCACATCAAAGATTTTGCTTCTAGGTACGGCTGGCACCTGTCTCTCTCCCAATCCCACAGCACCTTCCTGCAGAATCAAAGCCTCTTTTCAAAGTTTCAATCCCTGTAACATGAAAAACATGTGAAACTATGCACTACAGATTAGTAAGTAAGCACAAGTAAGCCCGTGCTTAGCTTACTTACTGGGTCATTTCCCCATGGCTCCTTATCAGGGGGCAGGGAGGGTCCAGAATTCTGCTCTCTGCTGTCCAGGCCTGAGTCAGTGGCTGCATCCCAGAAAGCGAGGGCATAGAGAGGGTGCATGCTAAGCTGGTGGAGTCCAGGTACTGGGCTTTTAGGTGAGGCCCTGGGGCACTCAGGAAGGCATTAGGCCCTTTGGAGGCCCACACAGCCCTGAAGGCCCAGTTTGCTGAGGATGAGGTCTGGGGCACGAGGCACGCGCAGGGTAGGTTCTCCAAGCAGGAGCTGGTCCAAGGCGCGAAGGTGGCAGCTCCCTCCTGGCTACGTTTGGTTATATACCCTAGGTCCTATTCTCCCATTTGGATTTCTGAACTTATGGGACCATAGATGTATATGCAGTCAGACGTTGCTCTAACGGATATTATGCAGTGCATGACTGTATTTAATGTAATTTTTAATACTACTCTATTAAGTAGTTGCTTTAATTAAGAAAATAATCATTCCTGAATACTTAAATAACTCTGATGCCCCAGTAGCAACAAGCTCACCCAGTGCCTGGATCTTGTTTTCTAATAACATTCTCCAGTGAAAGGACTCAGGGAGTCCTTGGAGTAGTGGCTGATTCTAGGGCTGGGTCAAGGAATATACAAAATAAACCTGGAGCATCTTGTAGTGCCAGAAAGTAAGGATACTTTCATTAAAACGCACACACATATGCACACAACAATGGGGGTCAAAAGAACACAAGAGCCAACTGAAAAACCATTCAATGGCCAAAGCTAGAACAATTTGTGGAAGAAAATAAATAAAATAGCATTGGGTTATCACCTAAAGTATAAAATAAACATTCATGAGTCCATGCTAATATAAATAAATGAATGAAAAATGGGGAGAAAAAACCAATTTTCTGTGCAGAAGAATTCCAAATGATTTTCAGAGATACCACCCCCTTCAAAGACCACAGCCTTCAGTATGGATTACACCTCACCATAAAGAAAACAAAAATCCTCACAGCTGGACCAATAAGCAACATCACGATAAACAGAGAAAAGATCGAAGTTGTCAAGGATTTCATTTTACTTGGATCCACAATCAACACCCATGGAAGCAGCAGTCAGGAAATCAAAAGACACATTGCAATGGACAAATGTGCTGCAAAAGACCTCTTTAAAGTGTTGAAAAGCCAAGATGTCACCTTGAAGACTAAGGTGTGCCTGACCCAAGCCATGGTATTTTCAACCGCATCATATGCATGTGAAAGCTGGACAATGAATAAGGAAGACCGAAGAAGAGTTGATGTCTTTGAACTGTGGCATTGGTGGAGAATATTGAATATACCATGAACTGCCAAAGAACGAACAAATCTGTCTTGGAAGAGGTACAACCAGAATGCTCCCTAGAAGGAAGAATGGCGAGACTATGTCTTACATAGTTTAGACATGTTGTAACGAGGGATCAGTCCCTGGAGAAGGACATCATGCTTGGTAAAGTAGAGGGTCAGGGAAAAAGAGGAAGACCATCAATGAGATGGATTGACACAGTGGCTGCAACAATGGGCTCAAGCATAACAACGGTTATTAATATGGCGCAGGACTGGGCAGCGTTTCGTTCTGTGGTGCATAGGGTTGCTATGAGTCAGAACTGACTTGACGGCACCTAACAACAACAACAACAACACCCCCTTCAAGGAGGTGGAGCAAATGCCCCACTTTTTAAGTGTTGGCTGGGCATAGTGTCTTCTTTACAGAGTATAATATGGAAAATGAAGCAGGGAGGACTTCACAGTAGAGAAATCTGACAAACGCTCTCAGCCAGGTGATCAATGTTAACATCAACAGTGACATTTCCTTTGACAGTATGATGTGATGAGAATGACACTTTACCTCTGTCTTCCTTCTAAAAGTAGGTAATCCCAGTCTAATCATGAAAGAAAACATCAGATAAATCCCAACTGAGGGACATTCCACAAAATATCTGACCAAAAACAAACAAACAAACCTGTTGCCATCAAGTAGATTCTGATTCATAGTGACCCTATAGGACAGAGTAGAACTGCCTCATACAGTTTCTAAGGGGCACCTGGTGGATTCGAACTGCCGACCTTTTGGTTAGAAGCCATAGCACTTAACCAGTACACCACTAGGGTTTCCAGTATCTGACGAGTACTCCTCAAATCTGTCCAAGTTATCAAAAACAAGAAAAATGTCAGAAACTGTGATAGTCTAGAGAAGCCTAAGGAGAAATGATGAGTAAGTGTAACGTAGTATACCAGATAGGATCCTGGAACTTAAAAAGAACATTAGATGCAAATTGGAGAAATCTGAATAAAGTATGGACTTTTAGTTTATAGCAATGTTATTAATATTTGTTCATTAGTTTTGACAAACGTACAACAGTATGAATGTAAGATGTTACAACAGTGGAGACTGGATGTGGAGTATATACAAATTCTTTGTACTATCTTTCCAACCTTTCCTCACTTATTTGTATTGGCATTTCTAGATTGTAAGCATTGAGGGACTGTTTTTTTTTTTTTTTTTGTCTGTTTTATTTATTGTTGTATCTCTAGTACCTAGAACTAGGAGTACTACTCAGTGATTATTTGTTGAATGAATAAATTAATAGAGAATTTTCCATATGAATAAAAAATAAAAAAATAAAAAAAAAATAAAAAAATAAAAAAAATAAAAAGTCTAGCTCCATTCATGCTAGTCAATTCCCTACTTTCTGAACAGCCTTGGATCTTTCTTCTCCGTAACATTGTACATAGTCTTTTTTTCTCCTTTACACATATACATAAATCCTCAACATTGTTTTTTGTTTAAAAAAGCTAATATTTTTCATGAATTGTATTTAGATTTATTCAGAGCACAGTAATCTCCTCTTCCCTACCCCATCCCATCCTCATATCTAATGGTAACTATTGTCCATACATTCTTGGTAGAATTCTTTTTTTGGCATTAATTACTTACCAACTAGACAGCTAGACAGAAAAATACAGCATAAGAAAGTATGTGATGATGAGTTTTAGTTCAAATCTCACTTTATCATTTATTTTCTTCTAATCTAGTTACTTACCTTCCTGAGTTAGTTAACTAATCTATCAGAGATTTGGAAGTTTTTGAGCAATGAGATAATGCATACACAATACCTAAAATACCTAACACAATGGCTATCATATAAAATCGTTTGTTGAATGCTAATTTCATTTCTTCCTAGAAAGATTCCCAGGAACTGATGCTTATGGGGGAATGGGAAAGGGAAGGGGATTCTTGTTGTCTAAAGGTCTGAGCATGGGTTATCAAGGGATTCATCCTGGTTACAGACTGAGTTTCACCACCTTGTATGACAAGGTATGTTATTTTTCTGAATTTCAGTTTTAAATGGTGATGATAATACCAACTTTTCAAGGTTATTGTAAAAATTCAAGATTATCATTATTAAGTCACTACGGTATGGTAGAACTTTGGTTTAAAAAAAAATTTCCTTCTTTCATTCTGTTTGATTGAAGAGACCAAGTCTTAATTATCTTTAGATCATTCAGTTACCTAACATTACCCTATTCATATATAGAAGATGCTCAAGAAATTTTAATTAATGATTGTTTAAGAAAGAAACAAGGAAAATAAAGTATAGCAACAGGAAGATGAAAATAAAGATAGTAAAGACTGCTTTGAGTTTCTGTGGCATTGCTCTAGCACTGCTACTTTAGTGTCTATGTGGAATCTATTTAAGATGATTTCATTAATAACAGTGTGATTTATGTTTGTGTATGTAAGTTAACTCTAATTTACACCCTAGGGTAAGTTAGTGTTCACATTACCCTATTTAGGAATTCATGCTTCGTAGGTGGTTAGCCAGCACATCCCATGAAGCACCACAATCAGAAATCAACACCTTCGGAGGTGGTAACTTAGTGCTCTTTCATGGAAATTCACACAAGAGAGGTTGTTTATTATTAGTGTAAATGGTGTTAAAAATAATTTTCCATTGGTGAAATAAAGGCCTAATATTGGTGGTTGCTTAGAAACTTTGTGTAGGTGCTATGGCAATTACAGGAATGAGGTGTAAGAATTCAGCAAATTTCAGAGTGGAATAACATCAGTGTAGTTTTTGGTCTCCTGTGACCCTCTACTTCCTGGAGGACTCTGTCAACTGGACTTACTAATGGCTGGCTGGGTCTGACACCAGAATCTCACTGAGTCTGTCTCCCAAGAGCCTCTCATAAGTCTACTAGTGGGTAGAGTTTAACTACTGAAAAGATGGTGTAGCTCTCTTTATTTCCACTTGCTAAAAGTGCTTGTACGTTACTTGGAGGAATTTAGTCTTAAATTTGCTTTGGTTTAACATACTTACCAGTAGTAAAGGTGTAGGGAAAGGGATGTTAGATTCTACCTAGCTACTCCAGGATAGGTTCTCAATATTTATTTAAAGAATCTATGCTGTGTTAAAAGATGATTTTTTTTTTTTAAAAAAAGGTAAAATCATAATTTGCAAACTAAAAATGAGCACATAATAAATATTTTACTTAACTAATCAATTAGTGAGGGAATCAGGATGATGTTATAACTGGTTTAAAGAAAAATCCAAAGAACAGACACACTTATAGAATATTGAAATGAAGGGCAAATGGAGGTGTGTAGGGGGCCCCAAGATCACCCTCAGGCTCAATGATTCACTAATAGGACTTACATGACTTAGAGGCTGTTATACTCATGGTTACAGTTTATTACAGTTAAATACTGCAGATTAAAATCGGCAAAGGTAAAAGCCACAAAGGACAAAGTCCATGAGGAATCAAGCACAAGTTCCAGGTGTTCCCTCCCAATTATGCACTAGGATCAGGGGTGGATTAACCAGTAAGGACGGTATGCACTAGCTTGCATTGAGCAAGGTACACACGGCCTTGATTGCGTTTACATGCTAATCTATGGTGAACATTTTACATGGACTTCACCACATCTTTGATGTGATGGGGGACAGATAAAATTGCGCACTGCAGATTGGTGGGAAAGGAAAATTGGGCCCAAGTGTACCTTGCTTATTGAGTAATCTGGCTCTGACTAGGATGCCCTTAATTCTCCCAGCAAAAATGTGTGACAACATGTGCAATGGGATGCTCACCTAACCCTTGGTGTCCATGACTTTATGGGGGTCAGTCACATATGCATGCAATGTCTGCACAACCGACCTCAGCTACTCAGACTGCAGCCCATCCCCAAGAGCAAAAACAGGTATTCACCATAAATCACATTGTTAGGATAAACTTATGTGGTCAAACTGGTACAAAGTGTTCCAGAGTATAGAAAAAGCGTACAAAACATTCTTATCAGGAAGAATATTCCAAAGGTTCAGAGGTTATCTCCCAGGAGCCAGCCAAGAGCCAGTCAAGAAGACAATCCTTTATTTGGAATGTTTAGGAGTTGAGCTACTCATGTCTGTTGAGTTAACCCTTTCCTGTTCTGGAGGTAAAACTAGCTTTGTCATGGGGGAATGAAGAGGTACTACTATCAGACAGAATTATTTTGCATTGCTATCATTTATCTGCAATTTAAGGAGTTGCAAAATAGCTCCCATAGCATCAGAATCAGGTAACACTGTAAAGGGTGTTCTATAGATAATGCTTATTTTTCTATTAAAGCACAGCCTTTTCCTTCTTACTTATGTGAAAATTGAATTAGTTTAATTTGCAAATGCAAAGATAACTCACTGTTAATATCTCTTTCTCTATATTATTACTATTATTATTAAGCACTTAGAAAGAGTTTTTAATTCTCCTGGAATTCAGATTTCTGGGGTCCATGGAGTTGGGGTGACCCACCCAGGCTGTACAATGAATAAGGAAGACTGAAGAAGACAGAAGAAGAATTGATGCCTTTGAATTATGGTGTTGGCGAAAAATATTGAATATACATGAACTGCCAGAAGAATGAACAAATCTGTCTCGGAAGGAGTACATCTGGAATGCTCCTTGGAAGCGAGAATGGCGAGACTTTGTCTCACCTACTTTGGACATGTTATCAGGAGGGATCAATCCCTGGAAAAGGATATCATGCTTGGTAAAGTAGAGAGTGAATGAAAAAGAGGAAGACCCTCGACGAGATGGATTGACACAGTGGCTGCAACGATGGGTTCAAGCATAACAATGATTGTGACAATGGCACAGGACCAGACAGTCTTCTGTTCTGTTGTACACAGGGTGATTAAGAGTTGGAACTGACTCAATGGCACCTAACAACAACCCAGGCCATCGCTCTGAAGGTGATCTTTTGAACCTGGAGCCATGAGCGGACTGGTGTCCTAAAAGTCACCTTTAAGTCAAACAATAGTCTTGCTAACCAGTAAAGATCATTTTGCCTTGGACATTGGGCTCTTTTGGAAAATTCAGGAAATGGAAAATCTGGGGTCTGACTAGAAGCTGGGTTTTGGGGTAAATTATTATTATGTAAACACTTTTTCCATGGCAAGGTCGATAAGATGGGATAAGAATCTCTGCAGGCTCTTTCATCTTTGGAACATTCTTGACTCCCTAGTTAAAATCTTCCCCTGATTTGTAAATAGTATATTAAATAAACTTCAATCAATTTCTATTATTGCCTTAGTATGATTTTTATTTTAATAGCTTTAACTCATCATGACTGCATTCAGGATTAACAGAGCATTAGTCTGGTATTAGAGAGACAGACCTCCAGAGAAATTCACAGAAAGTGAAACCAGTGTTCACAAACCAGTTCTTGTTCCACATAATTATGCTTCTCTGGACTTGTCACAGACATTTGGGGAAATAGATGTTAATCTTTCAAGACAATCTGAAACACAAAAAATGATTCTTATGATTTTAAGTCTTTACTAGCAGTCTAGACAGAAGCTTGAGTAAGCCTGATTCTCCTCTTTCTTGACTAAGACAACCCATTCAGGTAAACGTTTACTAGGTGCAGGCATTAGCTCCTCCCTTCTTTCTCTTTAAACACATGGATATGACTCGTTATTGCAGGCCAGGGAAGGCAAACCTGGGCTCTTCCTTGGACCCTGTTGCCCAGTACAACAGGTGAAATTCTCCGATACTGCAATTATCATGTCCTGGTAAGTCCATGCAAAATATTTTGGAACATTATGTTAATTCACAAACTTACACATTTCCAACCTTGTGATTTTCTTGTCTTCAAAAAGCATTTCAGTGTAGTAAGTGTCAATTATGTCCCTAAACTCCTGTTTCTCTGGGTGAGGCGAGTCCTCTCCCAAGTTATTTTAACAGCTTTCAATTCAGTCTTTAAGTAAGTAGTAAACTGGACATTTCTTTCTCTGTTTCAGCCTTTGCTTATATATTTTAAGGTGTCTTTGCACAGGCTTCCCTGGGAAATATGTTAAATATAAAACAAATATTTTTCTGTCTAAAAAGGTGTATTTGTGTATGTGTATGCATGTGCACCTGTAAGTATGTGTTTGAGGAAGAAAAAGGAAGAAATTATGAAATTTCCAAGGCAAGCAAAGATGCTAATAACAGTACAGGAGCAGTGGCCTTGTTTGTTAATGTGTAAGGAGAGTGTTTCCATGGTCTTAGGGAGGCTTGTTATCTCCAAAGCAGAGAGCAAAACTGTGTGTAACTCTTTCTCATTTAGAAATGTGAAAAATCATTTTTCTCTTTTAAGAGGGAGATCTGGACTTTTGAAAACATGTGATAGATGGATAATTATTGATATGGGAAGTGTGAGATAGTTCTAGAGGGAAAAAATGTTGGTTACAAACAGTAGGGAGAGTATGATCTCATTTATGTACTAATATAGTAGATGTGCATAGAAAAAATATCTAGAAGCATATACATTGCAGAGGTAATAGTTTTCCTGGGTCTGTTGGGATTATGGATGGTTGTAATTTTCTTCCCTTTGCTCTACAATAATTATTTCTACATGTTTTATGATGAACATCTTTTGCTTTTTTATTATGAACATCTTTTGCTTTTTTATTAATAAGAAAAGGAACAGAAAAATATTTGTAAGTCTTAACAAGGTATAGGGAGAATAATTGAATATGTGTTGGGTCACCTCCCACGACGGCAGACTTCTTCAGCTATAGAAAGAAAACAATAAAGTGAGTGGAGTTGGGTTATATTTGGCACTTCATCCAGTGCCCCAAATTCCAAGTCTCACTTTACTCTGTTATCTGTTAATCAGAAATATCTCTAAAGTTAAAAAAATATATATCGGGGAAGAAAAAAAAAACTTTGATGGTTATGAGGGAGAGGAGCTGTGAGGAGGGGAAATATCACTAACTAGATAGTAAACAAGTGTTAACTTTGGTGAAGGGAAAGACAACACACAATATAAGGGAAGGCAGCACATCTTGACCAAGGCAAAGTCATAGAAGCTTCATAGACACATCCAAACAGCTTGGGGGACTGAGTTCCTAGGACTGAGTCCTGTGGACCATAGTCTTGGGGGACATTTAGGTGACTTGGCATAACAGTTTATAAAGAAAATGTTCTACACCCTACTTTGGTGAGTAGCATCTGGGGGTTTAAAAGCTTGTGAGTGGGCATCTCAGACACATCCACTGGTCTCATCCCATCTGGGGCAAAAGAGAATGAAAAAACCAAAGACACAAGGAAAATAATAGTCCAAAGGACTAATGGACCACATTAACCACAGCCTCCACCAGCCGAGCTCCAAAGAACTAGATGGTACCTGGTTACTACCACTCACCGCTCTGACAGAGGTCACAACAGAGGGTCCCAGACAGAACAAGAGAAAAATGTAAAACAAAATTCAAATTCACGAAAAAAGATCAGACTTGCTGATCTGATGGAGACTGGTGGAACCCATGAGACTATGGCCATTGGACACCCTTCTAACTCAGAACTGTAGCCACTCCCGAAGTCTACCTTTCAGCCAAAGATTAGGCAGCCCTATAAAACAAGCAATAACACACGTGAAGAACGTACTTCTTAGTTCAGTCAAGTATACGAAGCCAAATGGGCAATACCTGCCCAAAACCAAAGACAAGAAGGCAGGAAGGGACAGGAAAACTGGACAAATTGGCACGGGGAACCTGGGGTGGAAAGGGGGAAAGTGCTGACATGTTGAGGGGATTGCAACCAGTGTCATAAAACAACTTGTGTATAAATTTTTGAATGAAAAACTAATTTGTGCAGTAAACTTTCATCTAAAGAACAATTAAAAAAAAAAAAAACTGGAGAAATATATCCTTTAAAACATTAAAAACTTTAAACCCTGCTGTAACTAAAAGAAAACAAAAACAAAAAACTAGCACCAATAAGGCTGAAAACAAAGGGGACCAACAAACAAAATGAGTTTATTTCAAGACTGCTTGGGCAGCTCCTCATATAGATGAAACATTTTGCATAGGTGAAGAGGAAGAAAAGATTGGCTTAATACAGAGTTTCTCAGCCTGGGCACTACTGATATTTTGGGCCAGATAATCTGTTGTGGGGGTCTGTCCTGTGCATTGCAGGATATTTAGCAGCATACCTGGCCTTTATCCACCAGATGCCAGCAGCAACTTCCCTCCAGTTGTGACAACCAAAAGTGTGCCTGGACATTTCTAAATGTTCCTAGGGGACCAGTATCACCCCTGCTTGAGAACCACCACCTTAATGAACACTTGTGTGTGAATTCTATGTGGAGTTTTGTAAGTTAGGATTATGTTTGGCTGCATGTGATAGATAAACTCAACATAGTGGTTAATTAAAAAAATAGAAGGCCACAGAAAGAAACAATCTTTGATGGTTACGAGGGAGGGGAGGGATGAAAGGGAAAACACCAGTTAGATAGTAGATAAGTGGTGACTTTGGTGAAAGGTAAGACAGTACACAATACTGGGGAAGTCAGCACAACTTGACTAGGGCAAAATCATAGAAGCTTCACAGACACATCCAAACGCCCTGAGAGACCAGGCTACTGGGCTGAGGGCTGGCGACCATGGTCTAGGGGAACATCTAGCTCAACTGGCATTACAGTCTATGAAGAATATGTTCTACATCTGATTGTGATGAGTAGCGTCTGAGGTCTTAAATGTCTGCGAGTAGCCATCTAAGATATATCTACTGGTCCCACCCCGAGTGGAGCAAAGAGGAATGAAGAAAACCAAACATACAAGGCAAAGATTAGTCCAAAAGACTAATGGACCACAACTACCACAACCTCCATCAGACTGAGCCCAGAACAACTAGATGATGCCCAGTTACCATCACTGACTGCTCTGGCAGGAATCACAGTAGATGATCCTGGACAGAGTGGGAGAAAAATGTAGAACAAAATACAAATTTAACAAAAAAAAAGAAAGAAAAAAAAAAAAAAAAGACCAGGCTTGCTGTCTGACAGAGACTGGAGAAACCACAGGAATATGACCCCTGGACACCATTTTAACTCAGTACTGAAGTCACTCCTGAGGTTCACCCTTCTGGCAAAGATTAGACAGGTCTATAGGGCCAAAAATAACACAATGAGGAACATGCTTTGTAGTTCAATTATGTATAGGAGACTAATGGGCACATCAGCCCAAAAGCAAAGACAAGAAGGCAGGAAGGGACAGGAAAACTGGATGAGTGGAAACAGGGAACCCAGGGTGGAAAAGGGGAGTGTGTTGACACATCACGGGGTTGGCAACCAATGCCACAAAACAATTTGTGTATTAACTGCTTAATGAGAAACTAATTTTCTCTGTAAACATTCACCTAAAGCATAATAATAATAAAAAAAAAAAAGGAAGGCTATCTCTCCTTATGTAAAAGAAGTCTGGAGGTGGGCAGTTCAGAGCTGGCATGACAGTTCCACAGTTATCAGCGACCCAGAGTTCTGTAAGCTTTTTCTCCTCTATCACCTACGCTTGACTTCCTTTCTCAAAGTCACCTCATGATTCAGAATTGCTGCTGGACATCCAGTCATCACATCCACTTTCCAGGTAGCCATCAAGAGGAAGGGGAAAGAAGCCTGAGAAGCCTACTTTTCCCTTTAAAGATAATTCCTGGAAGTTCTACACTCTTTTACTTTCATCTCTTTGGCCAAAACTTGGCCACACACCCCAGTTAGCTCCATGATACACAGGAAATACAGTCCTATAGCTGGGCACATTGTTTCTCCAAATAAACATGGGGTTCTATTAAAAAAAAAAAAGTGGTAAATGGATGCTGGAGTTACATTCTCTTGACAACTTTCTTCATATAATTAGAAATGCACTTTCTAGAAACATTTTTGATTCAAAAATTAAGTAAAATATTACCAAATTGCCAAGAAATATCTGGTGAAAAATGAAATAAAATTGTAAATATAATGAACTTAACCTATAATTAAATTATCTGCTTACTAGAACTTGAAAAATACTGGTTTGGGCTTATCTCTTAATATTTGAAAACAGTTCTATATTCCTGCCTAGACAAGTGCAATATGGTGAATACTGTTGGCTCTTTCTTCTTAGCTTGTGTTGTCATGAGAGGAGAACCTGAGACAAAGGCTTCCATGTAGGTAGTTCATTTAGGAAGTTATATTAGGAAACAGAAGTGAGGGAGTGAAAGGGAAGGAGTGAGAAATAATACAAGGTTGTATTTTTGAGTTGGTCACAGCTATGGGTGACTAGTGTCAGATTCTTCAGGACCTCCTGAGGAGTCTTTGCTGAAATGCATTTCAAAACTATGTAACTGGAAAATAAAAAGGAAGAGCATTCATTCAATGACTCTTGTTCCCATTGGCCAACAGTAGCTCCAGAGGCACTAAATCCTCAGAACTGGAATGCTCCTGCATGTGTGCCAGGCTCTTTCCCAAAGATTCCCACTCCCCAGAGTCAAAAAAGCACTCAATCATAAAGCACTTGTGTGGGTGGGAGGCAACTTCAGAGCGTGCCTTCATAAGGCTAGTTGAAGGCTGAATGAAACTGGTCCTTGAGCAGTGGCTGGAGTAACAGGTGTGACATATAGTAGAACTGAAGTGGTGCATGAGAACATTAAAAAAAAAAAAACCAAACTGTAGCAAACTTGCTGCTGTCGAGTCAATTACAACTCATAGCAACCCTATAGGACAGAGTAGAACTGCCCCAAATGGTTTCCAAGGAGTGGCTGGTGGATTCAAACTGCCAACCTTTTGGTTAACAGCCAAGCTCTTAACCACTGAGCCACCAGGACTCCTGGTTAGGAAACACTTAATCTTCTGATGAATAGTTTCACTGTTTAAGGGAACAGATGGAGGAGCTTAGTGCTAGAGAATATCTCATTTACTACTGTTCTGGAGAGCATTGATTAGGTATAGCATGTTAATTTGGAAACAGAGTGAATCTGTGAGAGCCAGAACTCAACCACCTTGTTTTTCCGTGTCTCACAAGATTTCCGCTTTTGACAGGGTGCAGTCTTACACACTCAGAAGTGTGTATCTGTATGTATGTCAGTGTGTAAGTATACACACACACACACACATACCCGTTTTGGTCATTGTCTTAGTTGTCTAGTACTGTTATAACAGAAATACCACAAGCAGATGGCTTTAAGAAAGAATAATTTATTCTCTCACAGTCCAGGAGGCTAGAAGTCTGAATTCAGGGTGTCAGCTCCGGGGAAAGACTTTCTCTCTCTGTTGACTCTGGTGGAAGGTCCTTGTCATCAATCTTCCTCAGTTGAGGAGCTTCTCAGTGCAGGGACCCCAGGTCCAAAGGACTTCCTATTATCCTGGTTCTTGCTTCTTTGTGGTATGAGGTCCCCATGTCTCTCTGCTTGCTTCTCTCTTTTATATCCCAAAAGAGACTGATTTAAGACACAATCTAATCTTGTAGATTAAGTCCTGCCTCATTAACAAAACTGCTACTAATCCCACCTCATTAACATCATCTCGCTGCTGTTGAGTCAATTCTAACTCATAGTGACCCTATAGGACCGGGTATAACTGCCCCATAGGGTTTCCAAGGAGTGGCTCGTAGATTTGAACTGCTGATCTTTTGGTTAACAGCCAAACACTTAACCACTGTACCACCCGGTACAATATGTAGGAAAATCATATCAGATGACAAAATGGTGGACAATCACACAGTACTGGAAATCATGGACTAGCCAAGTGGACACACATTTTTGGGGACACAATTCAATCCATGACAGTAATTTCAAGATCTATCCTGAAGTACAACACTGTCAGTGTAGGATAATATTCATATGCCTACCAGGAAGACCAGTTAATACAACTATTTTTCAAATTTACGCACCAACTACTTAGGCAAAAAATGAAGAAATTGAAGATTTTTACCAACTTCTGCAGTTGGAAATTGATTGAACATGCAATCAAGATGCATTGATAATTATGGTGATTGGAATGCAAAAGTTGAAAACAAAGAAGAATGATTAGTAGTTGGAAAATATAGCCTTGGTGATAGAAATGTTGCCGGAGATTGTGTGATAGAATTTTGCAAGACCAAAGACTTCTTCATTGCAGTTATCTTTTCCCAACAACATAAATGGGAACTAAACGTGTGGACTTCGACAGATGGAATACACAGGAATCAAACTGACTACATCTGTGGAAAGAGACAATGGAAAAGCTTAATCTCATCAGTCAGAACCAAGGCAGGGGCAGATTGTGGAAAAGATCAAAAGATCATCAATTGCTCATATGCAAATTCAAGTTGAAGCTGAAGGAAATTAGAACAAGCCTACAAGAGCCAAAGCACTACCTTGAGTGTATCCCACCTGAATTTACAGACCATCACAAGAATAGATTTGATGCATTGAACACTAATGACCAAAGACCAGATGAGTTGTGGAATGACATCAAGGACGTCATACATGAAGAAAACCAGAGAGCATTAAAAAGACAAGAAAGAAAGAAAAGACCAAAATGGACGTCATAACAGACTCTGAAACTTGTTCTTGTATGTACAGTAGGTAAAGTGAAAGAAAGAAATGATGAGGTAAAAGAGCTGAACAGAAGATTTCAAAGGGTGGCTAGAAAAGACAAAGTGAAGTATTATAATGACACGTGCAAAGACCTGGAGTTAAAAAAAACAAAAGGGAAGAAGATGCTTGGCATTTCTCAAGCTGAAAGAACAGAAGAAAAAAATAAACCACAAGTTGCAATACTGAAGGATCTGATGGGCAAAATACTGAATGGTGCAGGAAGCATTAAGAGAAGATGGAAGGAATACACAGAATCACTGCACCAAAAAGAATTGGTCGATGTTCAATTATTTCAGGAGGTAGCATATGTTCAAGAACCGATCGTACCGAAGGAATAAGTCCAAGCTGCACTGAAGACTTTGGCAAAAAACAAGCCTCCAGGAACTGATGGAATATCAATTGAGATGTTTCAACAAATGAAACTGATCACTCGTCTATGCCAAGAAATTTGGAAAACAGCTACCTGGCCAACTGACTGGAAGAGATCCATATTTATGCCTATTCCAAAGAAAGATGAACCAAATGGGGAAATTATAGAACAAACTCATTAATAACACACACAAGTAAAATATTGCTGAAGATCATTCAAAAGTGGTTGCAGCAGTATATCAACAGGGAACTGCCAGACATTCAAGCCAGATTCAGAAGAGGACATGGAACCAGGGATATCATTGCTGATGTCAGATGGATTCTGGCTGAAAGCAGAGGATACTAGAGAGATGTTTACCTGTGTTTTACCGAGTATGCAAAGGCATTCAACTCTGTGGATCTTAAGAAATTATGGATAACATCGTGAAGAATGGGAATTCCAGAACACTTAATTGTGCTCTTGAGGAACCTGTACATAGATCAAGAGACAATCACTCAAACAGAACAAGGGGATAACTGTGTGACTTAAAGTCAGGAAAGATGTGCATCAGGGTTGTATCCCTTCACCATATTTATTCAATTTGTGTGCTGAATAAATAGTCTGAGAAGCCAGACTATATGAAGAAGAACGGGGCATTAGGGTTGTAGGAAGACTCATTAACAACCTGTATTATGCAGATGACACAACCTTACTTGCTGAAAGAGAAGAGAACTTAAAGCACTTACTGATGAAGATCAAAGACTGCAGCCTTCAGTATGGATTACACCTCAACATAAAGAAAACAAAAATCCTCACAACTGGACCAATAAGCAACATCATGATAAACAGAGAAAAGATTGAAGTTGTCAAGGATTTCATTTTACTTGGATCCACAACAACACCCATGGAAGCAGCAGTCAAGAAATGAAACAATGCATTACACTGAGCGTATCTGCTGCAAAAGACCTCTTTAAAGTGTTAAAAATCAAAGATGTCACTTTGAGGACTAAGTTGCGCCTGACCCTAGCCATGGTGTTTGCAAAGCTGGACAATGAATAAGGAGGACCGAAGAAGAAGAGTTAATTCCTTTGAGTTGTGGTGTTGGCTAAGAATATTGAATATACCATGAACTGACAAAAGAACAAACAAATCTCTCTTGGAAGAAGTACTGGCAGAATGCTCCTTAGAAGCAAGAATGGCAAGACTACATCTCACATACTTTGGACATGTATCAGGAGGGACTAGTCCATGGAGAAGGACATCATGCTTGGTAATGTGAAGAGTCAGCGAAAAAGAGGAAGACCCTCAACAAGATGGACTGACACAGTGGCTGCAATAATGGGCTCAAATATAAAAATGATCAGGAGGATGGTGTAGGACTGGGCATTGTTTCTTTCTGTTGTATACAGGGTCACTATGGGTCAGAACCTTCTCAACGGCACCTAAAAACAATAATGAATATAGGCTAATTATATATATAGGAGCCCCTGCCTAGGTAATGCAAATAGTTAAGTGTTTGACTACTAACAAAAAGGGCAGTGGTTCAAACTCACCTAGAGATTTCTCACAAGAAAGGCTTGGTGATTGGCTTCTGAAAGGTCCTAGCCTTGAAAACGCTATGGCATATAGTTCTACTCTGCAACATATGGGGTTACCATGTGTCAGAGTCGACTCCAGGGCCACTGATGGTGGTGGTGATCTTTGTAGCATGTGTATATATGTGTGTGTGCGTGTATGCGTGTGTGTGTATAATATTACATTTTAAAGCCTATAAACCAAGAGAGTAGTAGCCATTATATGTAAGTAGTTGTACCCAGTGCATTTCTGCATTTGATTCACTGTTGATGTACTATTTTATTACTCTACTCTGGATTTTTTTTTTTTGCCATTATTTGACAGTCTCATGAACATATTTGACTCACAATGTTTATATAGTGATGAAGTGGCATAAAAGTCTTCAAGGAAGGGACCTTGCTTGAAGAGATTTTTTATGTAGGTTGGAGAGATGTCGGTACCTTATATAAACTGGTGTAGAAACAAATAGTAAACTTATCAGTCAGTTAGAAAGTCCTTTAACATTTTGAAGGGCTAACACTTACCAACCCTGGAAGAAAGTTACTAATAATTGTATATAAGACATTGATGTTGGAGACATTTCCAACTTCAGGATGTTAGAAAAGAAATTGCCAATGTATATTACTGGGAATGCATTTGTATAGGGACTGTGCTTTAACAAAAGTGTGTAATTCTGAATCAGTTAAGCTCCTGTTTCCAGGAAGGAGTCTCTGGAGCTAAGTAGGGTGTAATTATAATCTGTCCTGACCCTAAGCCTCCTACTGGAATTTGACTTTTAAAAAATATTTATTTATTTTTTTTTTAATTATGAGTCTCTGAACTTACTCCTTGCACATATTGCTAGATACATTAGTTAGGCCTAAATTACAATTCACTGAAGTTTGGGTAGTTTGAGTTCTTGCAATTAAAGACTTCACTGCAATTAGAATTAGTTTGGCTCAGCAATATTGTTTATAGCCCAAAAAGGAAACACAAGTTGAAGTTCTAACTAAATAGAAGTTTTTGAGTTGAAAGTCCTTCAGCTTCTATTAAACTCCCTTCCTCCAATTTTGCAGCACAAAAACTATACAATTCTCTAGATGCTTAGAAATAGTTGCTTAGCTCTCTGCGGAAGCTTTTGGCTTTTAAGAAATAAACAGTTTGATTTGAGCTAAAGAGAAGAGGAGGCACAGAAACACAGCTGGGGCATCATTTCAAAGTGCATCAGTAAATGAACAGAAGAGAGATCACATTTGCTGGAATACTCACAGCAAATAAATGAGGTGACAGGAGAGGAGATTTGTTGAAAACACTGGACAGAAGAGAACCAGAAGCTAGGCACTTCACTTTCAATTTATCAAGTATTGGGTCTGTAAATCTGAAGATACAACTTCTGTTTACTGAGTCCCTAAATAGGAAGGTTTGCCTCTCCTCTGCCAGCAATCTCTTTCCAGCCTCCGGAAGTTGCTTCATTAGCGTTTGTGAGAAAAGTCTAAGCAGCAGCAATAAAGAATGTCAACCTCATCCAGAGAGTTGACCTGTGGACAGTAATTCTTCCTGTATTATCATCAATGGTATTTCCCCACATCAGCCAGGCCTCAGACACAGAATGCATACGCAATGCCTCCTGGGGTGCTTTCCTTGGTCTCCAGAGAGATGACATTACTGAAAAATTCTTCTACGTTAGTAATGAGAAAACCTCTAAACCCTCAGTACTCATTTTGTTTGGATCAGGTGGCTTCTCCAAGTACCATGAGATAATACTGGAACTCAGTGTTGAGAATCTGAGATGTCTCTGCAAAGCTTTTACTAAACCATAATTTATCTCCTTGAAGAAAATTATAGAAATACATACTGTTGTAACTGGGTCCTTGGCTTCTATTGTAGATTAGATTATTGCTCAGAAATACTCATTTTCTTTCCCTGATCTTTGTGAGAAGAATACATTTGCCTTCCCTTTGATGTTGGCCTTGGACATGAGACTTATCTGGTGGGATGTTAGCAAATGGGATGTGAACCAAAGCTTGAAATATGCATGCATATCTGGGCTTGCCCTTTTGCTTTCCTGTCTTTTTCCATGAAAAGTCATGCCTTGGTTAGCCTTTGGTCCAAGGAGAACTAGAGACATGTGAAGTTGACCAGAACTGAACTTATGTCCTGAACTGAACCTGTGTCCTGTAATCAAGATTAAATAAATCAACAATACTCCAGCCAAGCCACAAAGGCATGATCAAATATGTAAACTACAGACATGCTACCAGTGGCATATCTAGAGTATGCCTCAGGCCCTGGGTGTGTGGCACCACTGAGCAGTTTCTACTAACCTAGTACAGCCCAACGTCCTTCCTCAAGCATGGTAATGTATTAATTAAAAGATTAACGAGTTTGACTTGTATTTTTGAGTGATATTATGGTAAAGTTATCTAAAAGAAGGATGTCAGATGTTTGGACAGGGGCACAATTTCAGTGCTTGCCATAGGCACCATTTCCCATAGATATGACTGCTCAGTAGTGCCGTATGGCCACCCGTGCAATACCTGCTATACCTGCGTTACTCCAGTTACACCTCTGTAATCTTAAACTTAACATAGCTGACTGTTTCAGCTGGATTATGTTCAGGAGCTGAGAACAGAGTAGGGAGTAAGGAAAACCCTTTCTTTCCCTCTCATGTATTTGTTTCCATGGGTGATGTATAGTTGGGGGTGGTTTTTGCTTTGTTAAATGGAGACTTTATTATTACTGTTAGTGAAGTGCCTAAAGAACACAAAAGGTAAGATATGAGGGCATGTTTGGAAAGAATTTCTAATATGATGAAAACCTGAATCAGATATACCATTCCAAGATAATTGACCCTTGTCGTGC
The DNA here is from genome assembly GCA_030035585.1 of Dugong dugon. Classification (NCBI taxonomy): domain Eukaryota; kingdom Metazoa; phylum Chordata; class Mammalia; order Sirenia; family Dugongidae; genus Dugong; species Dugong dugon. Next base: position 91,088,962 of record CM057472.1, read on the forward strand.
TCGTTTCCTCCTGGGGAATGGTATGTGGTATTATGGATACTATATTTGGCTTAAGAGCCTACTAGTTCTAAATATCCAAATATTTATTACTGAGGCATAAATTATATGGTAAGTTCTTCCTGAATAATAGTATAACTCCTACTTTAAAAAGGGCCATAGCATAGCACTAGGATAATCTTAGACTTGGTGAGATATTAACCTGCAGCAAGAATACAGCCATTAACTGTTCTACTTGTCTACCCCTCTCAGAGGCAGGAGTCTTAGGAGCCAAGGGCATGTCCTGTACAATAAACACCTCTATTTTGAATTCATGTGACCACCTCATCATGTTCATTTAATTTATATATATTTAACTAAGTAAATTACCAATTTATCATTGTGTCGTTAGACGCCATTGGGTTGGTTCTGACTCATAGGGACACTATGTACAACAGAATGAAACACTGCCCGGTCCTGAGTCATTCTCACAATCTTTGTTATGCTTGAGCCCATTGTTGCAGCCACTGTGTCAATCCATTTCATTGAGAGACTTGCTCTCTTTCTCTGACCTTCTACTTTACCAAGCATGATGTCCTTCTTCAAGGACTGGTCCCTCCTGATAACATGTTCAAAGTACTTAAGATGAAGTCTTGTCATCCTCACTTCTAAGGAACATTATGGCTGTATTCCTTTCAAGAAAGATTTGTTTGTTCTTCTGGCAGTCCATGGTATATTCAGTATTCTTCACCAACACCGTAACTCCAAAGCATCAATTCTTCTTTGGTCTTCCTTATTCATTGTCCAGTTTTCTCATGCATATGAGGCGATTGAAAATACCATGGCTTGAGTCAGAAGCACCTTAGTTCTCAAAGTGACACCTTTGCTTTTTAACACTTGCAAGAGGTCTTTTGCAGCAGATTTGCCCAATGCAATACACCATTTGGTTTCTTGATTGCTGCTTCCACGGGCGTTGATTGTGGATCCAAGTAAAATGAAATCCTTGACAACTTCAATATTTTCTCCATTTATCACGACGTTGCTTATTGGTCCAATTGTGAGGATTTTTGTTTTCTTTATGTTGAGGTGTAATCCATACTGAAAGCCGTAGTCTTTGATCTGCATCAGCAGTAAGTCTTTCAGGTCCTCTTTGCTTTCAGCAAGCAAGGTAGTGTCATCTGTATTTCGCAGGTTGTTAACGAGTCTTCCTCCAGTCTTGATGCCTTATTTTTCTTCTTAAAGCCCAGATTCTTGGATTATTTGTTCAGCATACACACTGAATAAGGATGGTGAAATGATACAACCCAGATGCACACGCTTTCTCATTTTAAACCACATAGTATCCCCTTGTTCTGTTCGAATGACTGCCTCTTGGTTCTGCATGAACACAATTAAGTGTTTTGGAATTCCCACTCTTCTCAAGGTTATCCAAATTTTTTTATGATTCACACAGTCAAATGACTTTGCATAGTCAATAATACACAGGTAAACATCTTTCTGGTATTCCCTGATTTCCGCCAAGATCCATCTGACATCAGCAATGATATTATTTGTTTAGAGTCCTATTCTGAATCTAGCTTGAATTTCTGGCAGGTTCCTGTTTATGTATTGCTGCAACTGCTTTTGAATGATCTTCAGCAAGATTTAACTTGCACATGATATTTTTCAAAAATTTCCACCTTCTGTTTGTTCAACTTTCTTTAGAATGGGAACAAATATGCCTTCGTCTCTCAGCCCTCCGCCACCTAGTTTCTTCCTGCTCACCTTGCTGGGAATTTGTTTGTTCTAGATCTGCAACTGGCTCCTGTTCATCTGACCTCTGGTTCTTGGGACTTGAGCTAGCAGCTTATCTGCAGTCTTGCCTGCTGATCTTGAGATTCTTCAATCTTCACAGTCTGCAATAGCCCTCCGCTCCAGACTGCCTATGTTGGGTTTGCCAGCCCCTGAAGCTATGTGAATCAAGAGAATCCTTTTTCCTGCCCCATGGACTTGGGATATTACAACATTTAAAACTGTGGGAGCCATTTCCTTGATATTAATCTCTTTCTCTCTCTCTCTATCTCTCTAGATATATATATGTATAGGCTTTACTGGTTTTGCTTCTCTAGAGAACCCAGCCTAAGACAAGACGGGATATATTCAAGGTTGTATTTTGGCTTTCGTAGACTTGTTTTAATTTTCTTCAGCTTCAACTTGAACTTACATATGAGTAGTTGATGATCTGTTATGTAGTCACCCCCTGGCCTTGTTCTGAATGATGATATTGAGCTTCTCCATCATCTCTTTCCACAGGTAGTTGATCTGATTCCTATGTATTCTATCTGGCAAGAAACGTGTTGTTGAAGAAAGTTGTTTCCAATGAATAGGTCATTGGTCTTGCAGAATTCTAGCATGCGATATCCACCATCGTTTCTATCACCAAGGCCATATTTTACAACTATTGATCCCTCTTCTTTGTTGCCAACTTTTGCATTCTAATCACCAGTAATTATCAATGCATCTTGATTGCATGTTTGATCAAATTTCAGACTGCAGAAGCTGGTAAAAATCTTCAGTTTCTTCATCTTTGGCATTAGTGGTTGGTGCATGCATTTGAATAATACTTGTTATGGATTGAATTGTGTCTCCTCAAAATATGTGTCAACTTGGTTAGGCCATGATTCCCAGTATTATGTGATTGTCCACCATTTTGTCATCTGGTGTGATTTTCCTCCATGTTGTAAATCCTACCTCTATGATGTTAATGAGGCAAGATTAGAGGCAGTTATGTTAATGAGACAGGACTCAATCCATAAGACTAGGTTGTATCTTGAGTCAGTCTCTTTTGAGATATAAAAGGGAGAAGTGAGTGAGAGCCAGGGGGACCTTCTACCACCAAGAATAAAGAACCAAGATGAGAGCATGTCTTTTGGAACTGGGGTCCCTGCACTGAGAAGCTGTTAGACCAGGGGAAGATTGATGACAGAGCTGACAGAAAGAAAAAGTCTTCTCTTGGAACTGGTGCCCTGAATTTGGACTTCTAGCCTCCCACACTGTGAGAGAATAAATTTCTGTTTGTTAAAGCCATCCACTTATGGTATTTCTGTTATTGTAACACTAGATAACTAAGACAGTCATATTAACTGGTCTTCCTTGCAGGCATAAGGGTATTTTCCTATCACTGACAGCATTGTACTTGAGGATTGATTCTGAAATGTTCTTCTTTTACAATTAATGCAGCACTGTTCCTCTTCAATTTGTCATTCCCAGCATAGTAGACTGTATTACTGTCTGATTCAAAATGGCCAATACCAGTCCATTTCAGCTCACTAATGCCTATGATACTGATCTTTATGTGTTCCATTTCTTTCTTGACAACTTCCAATTTTCCTAGATTCGTACTTTGTAAATTCCACATTCAGATTATTAATGGGTGATTACAGCTGTATCTTCTCATTTGAGTCATGCCACATTAGCAAATGAAGGCCTCTAAAGCTTGATTCCATCCATGTTATTAAGGTTGCTTCTAATATGAGGAGGTAACTCTTCCCCAGTTATATTTTCAGTGCCTTCCAACCTGAGTGGCTCATCTTCTGGCACCATACCAGACAATGCTCTGCTGCTGTTCGTAAGATTTTCACTAGCCAGTTTTTTAGAATTAGATTGCCAGGCCCTTCTTCAGAGTCTGTCTTAGTCTGGATGCTCTGCTGAACCTGTCTGCCGTGGATGATCCTGCTGGTATGTGAAATATTGATGGCATAGCCTCCAACATCACAGCAACATGCAAGCCACCACTGTCCTACAAACTGTCAGATGATTCAAATTAATGGACTTAATTTACTCAGATTTTAGACCAGAAAATACATGCAGAAATTACATACAAATTCAATGTTGTTTTCGGACCAGCTGGCTCAAGAGAGACTTTATATCTCTCCTGCACAGTTTTACTAAAAGTGACAAGAAGCAGTAAACCCACAAAAACACTCTGAATTTTTCCTATCATTTACTCTAATGTCATGGTCTTGGCAAGCTTGTGGTCTCTTTTCTAAAAGCAGGTAACAATTTAATCAAATTCTTTGCTACCACAAAGCAAGTTACCAGTTTCTCAGTCTGCAATGCCTGAGACCTTGTCATCTACCATCTGGTCACTCCCAGTAAGTAAGTTTTACAAATTTTAGGTTTTGTTATATGCAGAGCACTCCACTTCAAGGTCTTAAATTGTACATTTTCTTAAACTTAGTATTGCTTGCAATTCACTGAAAACACAAAATTACAGTGATCTAAACTAGATAGAAGTTTATTTTTCTCTCACATAAATAGAAAACAGATGCAAACAATCTAAGGCTTGTATGATGTGTTCTCTCCACAAAGTCTTTAGGGACAGATTTTTCCAGATCACCTCTTTACTGTCACTGAGGTGTTGCCTTCATATGCAGATTCCAAGGTTATAATATCCACCAGCCAAGAAAGAAAACAGAGGAATGAGTAGGATGAGTAGGAATGAGACACACAAAATGTACTGGCTGTATTGTAAGGCAGGTTCCCAGAAGTTGCACATGACATTTTACTTGAATACTTTTACACAGGACTTTGACACAAGGGAGACAAGGAAATGTCTTCATCCTGGCCATAAATATGACTAGCTAATTCTTCTATGACTAAGGAAGAACACAGATGAGTGGTTGTTTCTACCGTAGACGCTTTAGTACTTTCTCTGAGATGGATGTTTTAGCACCATTATGCTGTTGAGGAAAGTAGAATTCAGAAAAATTCCATTAATTTGCTCAAGGTCACGTAGTGTCTTAGTTACTTAGTGCTGCTATAATAAAAATACCACAAGTGGGTGGCTTTAATGAACATTTATTCTCTCACAGTTTAGGAGCCTGGAAGTCCAAATTCAGGGTGTCAGTTCTAGGGGAAGGCTCTCTCTCTCTCTGTTGGCTCTTGATGAAGGTCCTCATCACTTTTCAGCTTTTATTCCTAGGTTCCTTGGCAATCGTGTGGCATATATCTTCCCCTCATTTATGTGTGCTTGCTTGCTTAATCTGCTCTTTTATATCCCAAAAAGATTTATTTAAGACACACCCTATGGTAATAATGCCTCATTAACATAACAAAGAAAACTTTATTCCTAAATGGGATTATAACCACAGGTTAGGATTTACAACACATATTTTAAGGGGGACATAATTCAATCCATAACACAAAGCTATTGGACAACTAAGGAATTGACTCCAGTCTTCCCAGGCCACCGTGCCATCTATAAGAACTACCCAACACCGTGTTGTGTGTCCAAGTTTAAGACTCACTGAAGGATGAGCGCATACTATCCACCTTTCCTCCGAACATTTCCACTGGCTCCATCAATGCAGTATTTCAAGGGGGACAGGCCAGGGAAACCCTTTCATATTTCCACCTTTGACACCCACTCCTCCTCTCTAACATCATACAGCAGTGGAGTAACTGGAGGAGACCATAAATTGCCTTCTCTGTTATGACAACTTGCTTTCTTAAAGTGATAGTTTAACCCGTGTTGGCTATGGTCAATACACATCCACTTCTTCTCAGCATAGGAAGCCTTTTGGACCATCATTCTCCACTCAGTCCAGCTTGCTACAGCCTAAGATGAAGTGTTTTATTCAGACCCACCCCCGTTGTCATCGAGTTGATTCCGACTCATAGCAACCCTATAGGACAGAGTAGAACTGCCCCGTAGACTTTCCAAGGAGCTCCTCGTGGATTCAAACTGCAGAACTTTTTGTTAGCAGCCATAACTCTTAACCACTGCACCACCAAGGTTGTCTTATTCAGACCAGTCACTAGCAATCAGATTCCTAGGGTTGGATTCAAGGTCATGGCTGCCATCTTTTAAAATGTCCAAATGACTGGAATGCTTGACAGCCCACAGCTTCCAGAATGGATTTGTGAGGTGGGATTTGTGCCTCCAGAAGTTTTTTTGATGATTGATTGCTTTCACTGCTGATTTTGAATAACTATAGTCTTGATGAAAGAGAATGGGTTACTCCTGCCTGGAGTGCTAACTAGCCTTTATAACTTAATGGGGAAGGTAGGAGTAGGGACTGGAGTCAGTGTGACTGAGAGAGTTTATTTTCGTTCTCAGCCTTTTTTGTGGAATCCCTAGTGGTTCAAATGGATATCGTGCTTGGCTGCTAACTAAAACATTAGTGGTTCGTGTCCACTCAGAGGCCCCTCGGAAGAAAGGCCTGATGATCTACATCCAAAAAATCAGCTATTGAAAACTCTATGGAGCACCCCTAAAACCCGTTCCCATCAAGTCGATTCTGACTCATAGCAACCCTATAGGATAGAGTAGAACTGTCCCATAGGGTTTCCAAGGCTATACTCTTTCCCATGGAGCAGCTAGTGGGTTTGAACTGCTGATCTTTCGGTTAGCAGCCAAGCACTTAACCACTGTGCTACCAGGGCTCCTTTTATGGAGCACCATTCTACTTAACCAACTTGATAGCAGCTGGCATTTTTTACCTTTTTGTACCATTTGAATTCTTTACAGTGTTCATTTAAAACTTAGTTTTTTTTTAAGATCCTTTTAAATCAAGTTTGATTTTGTTAGATCATTCAACTAACTTCTGGCTTATTGTCCTGTGAATTCTAAGATTTCACTCAAAAATATTCAATATTTGACTACAAAGTGTCAAAAAGAGTTTTGATGAAAACATATTAATTAAAAAAAAATCTTACACCCTCTTTTGGGGCATAGCCTCACCACCATCCCACATAGAACACCATACTTTATTTGAAGCCCTTAGGTCTAATGGTCTGTGCTCTTGTTATAAGATTTGTTCCTGTCTGTGTTTCCTAATAGCAAATAGCTAAAGCTAGACTGACAGATTCAACATCTCATTATAATTTTTAAAAAATCTCAGCTCTGCAGTTTTATCATTGTTCTAAAAATCTTTGCTCATAGAGCTGGAAAAGGCTTATTCCAGTGAGTCATCCAGTCCATTTTTCTCTGTGTGCTTTTTCAGGGTAGTTTCAGATTTGAAAGGATTTGGATATCTACAAATACCTTGTGGAGAATTATTTTAAAGTTATTTGTAACCTTAAGGAGTTTTTCATGAGATTGGATAAAGAACACGCTAAAATGAAGAAATCTGAGAACCCTCTATCTCAGAATGCTAGAGAAAGCATTTTCAAGGTGGCAGTTAAATAATGGCTTTGCCATTTTGAAAAAGAAAAAGAGCTCTGAAGCAGGAAACAGAAGGTTACTGTTATCAAGGAAGAAGCAACATGATACAGCCTGTGTAGTTATAACCATCTCCCAACATAGCTTCCTAGTGGATAGGGAAAGTCTGGGGACCACAGTCGTAGCTGAGACTCCAACCAATAGATTAAAATAGATTGCTTGGTCTCGAAGTTTCCCCCAGTTTATCTTCAAGTTGGTTGCTAATGTCTACTACTAAACAAGACTCCTAGTTTATGGGATACTAGGAAGAAGGAACTTACCAACATTACACACATCATCCCCTCTCTGCCACTGGAGGAGCTCAGGGTCGAAGTGAGGGGAGGATTATTTATCCCCATACTCAATCTGTAGTCCTTATTCTAATTGGTACACCCTGGGGAGCCAAGGGCCCAAAGAAACCTCAGAAGGCATTCTGATGGTTGCGATTGTGTTGCAAAAGTGTGCAGAGAGCATTTCTAGGCCTCTTTAAGGAGTCCTTGTGGCACAGTGGTTAAGCACTCAGCTGCTAATCTAAAGGTGGGTGGTTCAAATCCACAAGCTGTTCCATGGGAGAAAGAAGTGGCAGTCTGTTTCCATAAAGATTACAGTCTTGGAAACCCTATGGGGAGGTTCTACTCTGTCCTATAGGATTTGTATGAGTCAGCATTGACTTGACGGCAACATGTTTTTTAGTTGATTTATTTGTACTTAAGGTGCAAGCAGTTCGTGATTAGCTGATACCCTGAAGTTTGGTACTTTGAACCCACCCAGTGACTCCATGGAAGAAAGGCCTGGCTAACTGCTTCCTTTAAACCCCTAAAAGCCCCTGTGGAGCAGTTCTACTCTGTAACACATGGCGTTGCCATAAGTCAGAATCCACTCAAAGTTCTTTTGTTTGCTTTTTAGTTTGTACTTGGAATTCCTGGATGATTGAAACAGTTAGTTAACATGCTTGTCTGCTAACTGGAAAGTTGAAGGTTCAAGTCCCCTCAGAAGCACCTTGAAAGAAAGGCTTGACAATCTACTTTGGAAAAATCAGCCATTGAAAACCCTGTGGAATGCAGTTTTACTCTGACACGCATCGGGTTGCCAAGAGTCAGAGTCAACTCAATGGCAATCAGTTTCTTTGTACTAACCCTTGTTCTCAATAGTTGGAAATCATCTTGATGTGACCATCTCCTGTCTTTGGCATCATGTCCCTCACTCTCAGTTTCCCCAGAAAAAAAGCACAAAAACTCAAGAAAAATCCACAGTCTTTCTTCCTGGGCAGGGCCTCCCATTTTATTTGCATCAGCTGTGCTGGGCTAACCTAACAGGTAGTCTGAACATTTCCTAAAGTTACATTTTCATCCTCCCTCAGCATCAAAATCACCCACTTTTGCATATTTGTGATGTACTCATCAGATGTTGGAAGAGACAGGAGGGGAAAGGATATCTTTCCCTTACTTTATTCTAGGGAAGATTATTATTTCTCCTCCTTTGTAAGTATTTTCTGTTTTACCCTAAGTATTTCTCATTTAACTGACTGCAGTTCTCTCCCTGTGGCTAAATCCCTTTTGCAAGCTAACCTTTAGTCTAGAAACTTCCAACCACACCTTGGTCCTCCAATTTCATCTTACTTTCTCTCGGTTATTTTCCTGAGAATCACAGCATTCAGATGGATGGACAGTAGTATTGCCACCTGAGGCCAGGATTCATGTAGTGGGAGGAACTAGAGGTGAAATCAGATGATACAAATGGAATTCACAACTCAGCTACATACTAGCTGTTTGATTTGGGGCAAGTGGTTTATTTTCTGTTAGTCTTTTTCCTCATCTTTAATGATAATACCTGAACTAAATACTTTTTTAATAGTAATGGTGTAAGAAGAAAATGACAAAATGCACACGCCCAGATACTGGAGTCTGTTTACTTAGCCAATGATGAGTATATTAATGTGAGGTTAATAGTTTTATAAAGTTATTATTATCATCTTCATAGAACTTACCATTACTTAAAATATTATTCATTCATTAATTCATTCATCTGTTATTTTTTGTCTCATTTGTTTGTTCCTATATTATTTATGTTCTGTCTTTCCCCTTTTCGGATAGAAGCTCTATTAAAACAGGAACTTTGACTGTTGTATGTTTTGTTCCCTGCTGGATTCCAAGATCCTAGAATATTGCCTGGCATACTGGAAGCTCAAACCACATAATATTAAATATACAAATGAAAGGATAACAATTCTTTACATGAACAATTTTATTTTATATAAGGGAGATCGCCCACTTTAAAGGATTTTCCCAACTTTCTTTCCAGAGCTTTTTCACCTGCCCTTTCCTTTACTACTAGAATTTAAAATTTAAGCATGAAAAAGACTGTCTTGTAAGAAGTCATGCCACAGAAAGAATAAAAGCACCCAGTCCCTACTAGCTCCTTTCCAACACAATTCTAAGCCAGGTCTTTAAAATGTGCCGTCTTATTTTGTTCACATAGAATTATGTATACAAGGAGCAACCCATATAATACTGGAGATTTGAATCTTGCAAAATGCTATTGAGTTGTTTGGCTGAAGGCCTTAGAATACTGTGATACCTGAGAAAATAAATGTCTGCTTTGGCAGGCCTTGAATCCCATCAGTTTTATGCAAACAAAGCATGAAGGGAGAAAATGTATAGACATCTTAGTGCTTAGTATCCACAAAGAGAGATTTTGTGTCTTACTGGAAGAAATGGCACTGCTGAATATTCATGAGAGAGATCCATGTTACACACCCTGCAGGTACAAAATATTTGTATAAATATGAAATCTGTGCATAATTATACGAAAGTAGACATTCCCCAGAGGTTAAATATGTTAACATAGCAAGAAAAGTCTTGGCCTCCTGTAGATTTTATTGAATTAATTCAAGTCATTGAAAGGATGTAAACATCAAGGAAGAGCAGAAGAGTTTAGGGTGGTCCAAAGGAGTATAACTAGAAGTAATGAGAGTCTGCTAAGTAAAGACAAGTTTAGATTGGGAACGTTTTTGACTACATTGTATTTTACTCCATAGCAATGCTTTTAAAAATGCTTTCAACCTAAAATTCACAGTCCAGTGAAACTTATTAGACTGAAATTGCCTTACTGGGGATGTGATGAAAGTCTTACTCCTTGAAATGCTGAATGTGACTTGGCTCAAAGTTTCATCCTGTCTTAAAACTGGATCGAATGTAGAAAAGCAAAAAGAACATGTATTTGGTTGTTTTTTCTTTGTCAGTAACTAGTGGGTGACCTAGGACAGTAAATTAAATGGCTTCGCATTCTTCTATTTTTAAATTTTTCTTAAGAAATGTCATTTCATGTTCTGCCTCATAGTTCTAAATATTAAGTTGATTCTTGCTTTCAGTTAACTATGTTCTCTCATTTTAAGAAGAAAGCAACATTCTTAAGAAAGCGACATTCTTTTTTTCTTTCTGAAAAGGTTTTAGAATGCGTGTCTTTCAGATTCTCTACAGCTACAAATGGTACAATAAAAAGTCTGCTTTGGGTGGTGGAATAGACACACTATTAAATCACAGAGGAGAACAAACTTGTTGGTGCCTTCCTTTTCAAGCTATTTTCTGAAGTTGCAAGTACCACCAAATGCATGCCGGCCTATGTGAGCATTATGTGGGTGTGATGTTTACAGTGGCATCTGAATTGGATAAATAATGAGTTGAGCAAATCAGAAGGGCAAAGCTCAGTTCTAAGGGAAACTAGATATAACTCTTTATCTATTTATACACATTTCCTATCTTATTCAACCATTGTATAGTTTTCCTAGGGCTGCTGTGGTAAATTACCATAAACTGGGTTGTTTGAAACAACAGAAATTCATTGTCTTACACTTTGGGAGGCTAGAAGTCAATAATCCAGGTGTTTGGTTCCTCCTGTAGGCTCTGAGGGAGAATCTGTTCCATACTTCTCTCCTAGCTTCTGGTGTTGCCATTCCTGGCACTCCTTGACTTGTAGACATATCACTCCCGTGTGTTTCTCTGTCTTCACATGGCTTTCTAATAAGGATTCCAGTCATTGAATTAAGGGCACACCTTAATCCAATATGACCTCAACTTAACTAATTACATCTGCAAAGATTCTATATCCAGATATGGTCACATTCTGAGGCTGTGGGTAGACATAAACGTTGGGGAAATACTACTCAGCTCCATACAACTGCTACGCCTATAAAGGGGTGGGATGTACTTTGACAATTTATGTTCTGTTGTATCCAGTAAAATAAAATCGCATTGTTTTCAGGTGGTTGTTGTTAGTTGCTGTGGAGTCGATTCGGACTTACAGGGACCCCATGTGTGCAGAGTGGAACTGCTCCATTGGGTTTTCAAGGCTGTGACCTTTCAGAAGCAAATCACCAGGCCTCTCCTCTGAGGAACTTCTGGGTGACTTTAAACTGCCAGCCCTTTGGCTAGTAGTTGAGCACTTAACCACTTGTGCAACCCAGCAACTCCATTTTCAGATGAATTTGTTTGAGTTCTCAAGCTCTCTTTCAAAAAGAAGGACTTAGTTACAAACTGGCTGAATCTTTTTCCACATGCAATCTTATTATGTGCTGTCAAGGTTTAGCAACATGTCTTCCTCACCGTTCATGGCCATGTTTATGCTTCCCAGGTAAGAACAGGAGCCCTGATGGCATGGTTGTTAAAGCACCTGGCTGCTAACCAGAAGGTTGGTGGTTTGAATCCACCAGCCGCTCTGCAGGAAAAAGATGTGGCAGTTGGCTTCTGTAAAGATCTACAGCCTCGGAAATACTCGGAAACTCTGCCCTATAGGGTCGCTATGAGTTGGAATCGACTCGAAGGCAATATGTTTGGGTTTTTTAGTTTAGGGTAAGGAGACAACTGATAAAGGTCCTTCAGTCCTGGCCTGGGACAAGATCTTTGTGTAGCAGGATCTTTTCACACCTTTTCATATATTCAAATCAGTCATGTTCCAATGCAAATCTATATTTGAACCTATTCCTTCATACTTTTCACCACTGTCCGTTTCAATTTCCAAGGCCTGAGGCTCTTGATCTACCCCAGTCTTTAAAAATAAGATTTTAAGGTCTTAGGAGCTGAATTCCTTGGCTCCTGATTTAGTCATTAGGCCGTATATATAATTATATATAAAATCTTGTATATGGATCACATTATGAAAGGGCCAGTACTTTTGTTCTAAGCAAAAACATCTTTGATACAGTCGTGACAGGTGACCCACCAAACGGGGTTTTTGAATACAGACCTCTAACCTCTATAAAATATTGATGTTCTCATTGTGCCAAGGCACAGTGGAGTATTGTGAAATACTGAGCTGATCATTTTACTGCCTTCCTTATGAATTTCTGCTGATTCCCTATTTCTTGCAGGTTAAAGATGAACTCCAAGAGTGGCCCATGAAAATTCCAGGATGTAGGTCATTGTCTAACCATTCCTCTATTTATGCTGTCCTTTCATACATTGAAACTCCAGCAACACACTGCTCAGTTTTTCCTAAACATTCTGCATCTTTCCATCTTCCACCTGTGATGTATTTCTTCCTTACCTTACTGGACCCACTGCTGCTTATGATGCTCTTGATCACTTTCCCTAAACATCACTGTTGTTTTTGTTAGCTGGTGTCAAGTTGGCTCTCAACTCATGGCAACCCTATGCAGTACGGAACAAAATGCTGTCAGGTCCTGCACCATGCTCACTGTTGGTTGTGGATTGGACCATTGTGATACAATAGGGTTTTCACTGGCTCGTTTTTAGAAGTAGATTGCTAGGCCTTTCTTCTTAGTTCATTTTATTCTGGAAGCTCCACTGAAACCTATTAAGTATCATAGAACATGCAAGCCTCCACTGAGGAGTGGGTGGTGACTGCAAGTGAGATACATTGGCCAGGAAATCAAACCCTCATCTCCCTCATGGAAGGCAAAAATTCTACCGTAGGACCATCAATGCCTCAAACGTCACCACTTCTGGGGGTTTTGCTCTGTATGTTCCCTCTTTCTTCCCTCTCTACTTCTTTGTGTTTCTTTTTATTCTACTTAGGAGTGTTTAGCGTCTCCTCCTTTTCTATCATTTTTCACATCCATTCTGACCTTACTTTCCAAATATCTCCTTAAGGGGTCCCCTTCTCACCAATCACATTGCCACTGCATGATTGCAATCCCTTACCATCTCTTAAATGGACCACTGCATCGTATTCCTTCATGGTCTTCTAGTCTTCTACTGTCCTTTCAGATGCATCTTTCATACTTCAGCCAAGAATGTTCTATATAAAATGCAAATTTGGCCTTGTTAATAGTCTATTTAAAATCATTTAAAAGATACTCATCACCTCTCTATGTTAGTGAAACTGTTACACTTTTGAGAGTAAAACGGGTTGTTATTAATCTCTAGGCCTGAATGACAGCTGTAAACCATGACTGTCACAGGCAAACCTGGGGGTATGTTCACTCTATCTCTATAGGACATGTTCAAACTGGTTAGTGTAGTGTACAAAGCCCACCATGATCTGACCCATTCCAGTTTCCTCATCATCTTTGGCTACCCCATGCCTGGCACACTGTCCAGGTAACTTCGTACTTTTCTTCATGCTAGATCCTCTGACCGAAACATTCTCTTTTTCCTCCTCCTTCCTCTGACTTATCTGGGAGGACTTCAGAGACTGTTGCCCTCTCAGAGTTAAGTAAGATGCCTTTCCACATTGCTAGAGTTACGACTGTGATGACATTGACTTGAAAGATCAATTTGGGGAAAATGGACATCATAACAATATTGAGTGCATCAATCCATAAACATGAAATCTTCCTGTTTATTTAGATATTCTTTATTTTCTCTCATGATTATTTGTAATTTTCAGTGTAGATGTCTTGCATATACTCTGTTAAATTTATTTACAATTGTTTTATGTGTTTTAATACTTTTTGAAACGATAGTTTTATTTCTTTCTTCAATTATTTGTCACTAACATATAAAAATTTTTTTAATATTATTCATGTGCTCTGTGGCCTTGATAAGTTCACCTATTAATCAAAGTAGATTATTTTATATTCCTTAGAATTTTTAATGTAAACATCTCTATGTATATGCAGAAAATTTTAAAATATATATACTTTTATATATGCCTTTTATTTATTTTCCTTGCCTTTAATGCACTAGCTAGGACTTCTATTATACTATTGAAAAGATATAGTGAGACTGTGTATCCTTTTCTTGTCATCAATCCTAAGGGGAAAGCATTAAATCATTCAGCATTAAATATGCTTCCAGCTGTAAGTTTTCATGGACGCCATTATCCGGGTGAGGTAGTTTATTCTACTCCTAGCTTGCTGATGGTTTTTGTTATAAATGAGTGATGAACTTTATCAAATAATTTCATGAATTGAGATATGATTTTTTCAGATTGATTTTCATATGCATTTCTTATATAAAGCCTGCATACTGAATTTGACTTGCTTATATTTTTTGAAGAATTCTGCATTTATTAGTCTATGATTTTCTTCTCTCATGTCTTTGCTAGGTTTTAGTATCAGGGCCGCAAAATGAAGCAGGAAGTCATCCCTACTCCTTTATGCTCTAAAGGTGTTTGTGAAAGATTGGTATTATTTCTTCATTAAATGTTTGATGGCCTTCACCATGAAAACCATATGGGTCTGGATTTCTCTTTGAGGGAAGGTTTTTGATTATGAATTCATTTTTTAAATAGCTGTCTATCTATCTGCCTATCTATCTGTATAAAATCCCCATAACATCTTCTTAATACTTGTAGATTCTAGAGTAATAAATCTTCTCTTATCCCTAACATTCTTTGCTTGGATTTTCTCTCTCTCTTTTTTACTTGATAAGCCTTGCAAGTGTTTGTCAATTTTATTAATCATTTCAAAATATCAATAGTTGGTTTTGTTAATTTTCTCTACCGTTTGCCTGTTTTCTATTTAATTAATTCCTGCTCTGACATTTGTTATTTATTTCTTTTGACTTACTTTGTATGTATTTTATTTTATTTTTAGCATTCTAAGGTAAAAACTTATTTCATGGTTTGTATATATCTTTTCTGATATAACCATTTAAAGCTAGGGGTTTCCCCTAATCACTACATCTCACCCATTTTGGTATGTTATATTTGGAATATTTAATAAATGTTGTAATTGTTTCTGAACCATTGCTTGTTTAGAGGTGTAAAATTTTATTACAAATACTTGGGTTTATTCAATTTTGTTTGTTTAGGTTAATTAGGTGGTTAGTATTGTTCCAGCCATAACCCACTGCCATTGAATCAATTCTGATTCATAGCGACTATATGTACAGGACAGAGTAGGACTGCCCCAAGGGTTTCCAAGGAGCAGCTAGTGAACTGCCGACCTTTTGTTTAGCAGCCAAGCTCTTAACCGCTGTGCCACCAGGGCTCCAGTATTGTTCTATTTTTCTTTAATTAATAATATCTTTGTTCACGTTCTATTAGATTTTGCTCCATAAATTTTGAAGTCATTATAGATAGATATATATAAATTTGTTATCTTTTCCTGCTTAATTATCCAATTTATCATTATGAAGTGGCCCTCTTCATCCTTGGTAATGGTCTTTATTCTGAAGACTACTTTTTCTGATATTAATATAGTCACACCAACTTTCTTATGCTTTCTTTCTTTTTTTCTATTCTTTATACTTTCGGCTCACTTGCATTTTTAACTTTAAAGTGTATCTTTTTTGTACACAGATTTGTAGTTTTGTTGCATATCGATCCAGTCTACAACTTCTGCTTTTTAATTAGAGTATTCAGTTCATTTATATTTAATGTAATTTTTGATGTGGTTGGGTTTAACTTTGCTCTTCTCCTATTTGTTTTCCATTTGTTCCTTTTGTTTTGTTCTGTTTGTTTGTGTCTCTATTGCTACTTCCCTGCCTTCTTTTCAGTTTAATATGTATATATTTTTTGTCTTTCTTTTGACTTCCTCTCTTTGGTTCTTAGCTATACTTTTTTATATTATTTTCTAGTGGTTGCACTAGGCATGACAATATACATCCTTAACTGTTGAAGTCTATTTGAGCATGGTTTTTGTTGAGGTTCTTGGGCTTTGGATGAAAATATTCAGGCTGTGTCTATTCATAGTTTTTAATAGTAGAAAACCTGTCAGTAAGTGTAGGTTTAGTCAGGGACTCAGCCAAAATAGATAATTTAAATAAGGCAGGGGGCATTACCAAGTCCAATATCCTATTGACACTTGTTTGACTGCATCAGAAAAAGATAATAATGTCAATGGTTTAAAATTAATGAACATTTATCCAAGTCAAAATCAAATAAAAAAGGCAATAGAGGCAGAGAATAATCTTTTAGTAACCAGTTTGAATTATTTTATAACATTATTCAAGCTTTTGAAAGAAAAGATTTTCTTTTTAATAGAAAATATGCATTTCATCCTAACAGTTGAACAGTGTCCTTGACTTAGTTACTCTCCAAAAATAAATCTGTTCATTTTTATTTTGTGAATTTAGGAGACTCAGGAGAGACAATTCATCATATATCTATCAATAGAGAATTTATATAACGTCTCATTGCATGTGTTTATAATATCATGGTATACCACTTCTTGGAGTCATGAGGTGCACTATTTCTTAAGTGTCTTTAATACACAAAATATATTATTACAACTTAAATATGAATCAATGTGTCATGGATTGAATTATGCCCCCCAAAATATGTGTCAACTTGGCTAGGTCATGATTCCCAGTATTGTGTAATAGTCTACCATTTTGTCATCTGATGTGATTTCCTTACGTGTTGTAAATTCTATCACTATGAAGTAATGAGATGGATTAGTGGCAATTATATTGATGAGATCTACAAGATTAATAGTGTCTTAAGCCAATCTCTTTTGAGATATAAAAGAGAGAAGCGAGCAGAGAGATGTGGGGACCTCATACCACCAAGAAAACAGTGCCAGGAGCAGAGCGCCTCCTTTGGACCTGAGGTTCCTACACTGAGATGCTCCCAGACAAAGGGAAGGCTAATGCATCACAAGCACCTTCCTCCAAAGCCAACAGAGACAGAAAGCATTCCCATGGAGCCAACACCCTGAATTCAGACTTCTAGCCTACTGGACTGTGAGAGAATAAATTTCTCTTTATTAAAGACATCCACTTGTGGTATTTATGTTACAAAAGCACTAGATGACTGAGACACAGTATTAGAGTGGTGTGTACTTCAGAGGAGGCTTTGTTCTGGAATCAAAGGGTGATGTTGTTTTACCAACTTTTCAATAAATACGTATTAGTGGTCATAGTGTTCTGCATGCTAGGAACACAGCAGTCACAGATACAGTCCTTGGGATGGCATTGAGGTGTTTGTTCTGGAGATGGAAAAGGTGAGAAACAAGTCAATCAACAATTACACTCTATGCTCTGTTAAATAATTCATTAAGAACATCAATGGAGAGGGCAATGGAAGTAGAGAGGAGGGAAATCTAGCTACGGAAGTTTCCCAGAGAAGATGAAGTTTCAGCTAAGTCCTAAAGGGTAAGTATGAGCTAACCAAGTAAATCATGTGGGGAACCACATTCCTTTGCCATATGTAAGAAACTATGGCAAGGAAAAATAAACCAAAACAAATAAACACAAAAACAAATCTGGTTCATTTAATCAACTGCAGATGGTTTACTATGATTCTATCATGGGTAATATGTTGGAGGGATATGAAAGTTGAGACTAAAGAAGAGACAAATCAATAGGGACCTTACATGTGTCATGCTGAGAGAATTTGGACTTCATCTTGATGGTGATGGAGATAATTGGATGGCGGAAAGCAAGAGAGCGTTCCTATTTACTTTGGGAAATAACACCCTGAAACTAGCAAAAAGAACATATTAAGAGGGGGTAAAACTAGAATTGGAAGATCAGTTGAGAAGTGTCAATAATAATCCAGGAGATAAATGATGAGGGATTAATCTAAAGCAGTTTTGAATGTTATGAAGAGGGAAAAAGTATGTGTGTGTGTGTGTGTGTGTGTGTGTGTGTGTGTGTGTGTGTTTGAGAGAGAGAGAGAGAGAGAGAGAGAGAGAGAGAGATTACTATTATGGGAATAAAACTTGACTGCAAGTTTCCACTGGATTCATCTGTCCTTTCTTTTTCTGCAGAGGTTCTTGAACATTAGGATTTTATATGTCTAAAAGTGAGAATAGCTCTCTACTAGGGGATGAGCTTTATATATAATTTCCACCAAAGAATTATGTCATACATGTACAAAACTATAATTAGAAAAATGATTTAAAATCCTTCTAATAATGGTATTATTGATAACCTTAGCTACCTCTGGAGACAGTAATAGATTTTTTTTTCCTTTCTTCATCTTATTTTCTCTTTTGTGCTATACTATTTAAAATTTTTGAAATAATTAATTTCTTTTATCAAGTCTGATATGATAATTTTTAGCCTCTTTCTGTAACTATTCAAAGTTCAGACTTTAAGTAGTGTGTTTTCAAGTGCATTTAAGAAATTAGCTCTAACCATTATCCCAACGCGTTTTACAAAGTGCTTAAAAGTACCCAAGCATGGTTACTCTCTCTTGCAGATAAACTCATGCATCAAGAGTTTGTGTGTAAGTAAATAGAGGGGGAAAAAAAAAAGAAGACAGGCTAAATATGACTACAAAAATTCTTCCCATTACTTTTCACTTTTTTTTTCACCAGGCCTAGCCACCTGGGTTTCTAATTTTATTCAATTTTATGAATGTATGTCAATTCATTCCAGAAACTGGAAATCAATATACCCTTTCAAGATAACACTACTCTTAGTCTCATTTAAATGTGATTCTCTTGTTCAAGTCTCATTTATTGCCAACGGTCAAGGACATGGTGAACTGGAATGCATAAGACTTGGAGTCTAAGAGACTGTGCTCCAATGCTATCTCAGCTACTGTATTATAAGCCATGCAGCTGGAGAAAAGTTACTTTCTTGCTCTCTGAGACTTGGTTACTACATCTGATAGTGGATACAATCTGATCAATTTGGCAGGATAGTTGGGAAAATGGAATCAAATGTTTTATGCAAAAGTTTACAGTACAGTAGTTGGTGCTCAATTTGCTTCTCTTGTTTCCTTTTCTGCTCCCCTCTACAAGGCCTTCTGCTGCTGATCCTGTCTCCCAAGGACAGTAGTTCTCACTGGGAACATACTACTTGCTAAGGAGAATTTTGAATATATGCAGGGCTTTTGGTTGTTACAAGGATTGGAGCCCATTACTGGCTTTTAGTGCTTGGGAGACAGAGATGCTTGACATCCTGGAAGTGAATAGTCTACTGGTCCAATTATAATTAGCTGAGACTGTAACCTAATTCCAATTTACATACAACCATTCAGTATTTTTTTGGGGGGGGCGGGGGACATGGCTTTACCGTGTGTTGTATTTTCCAGGCATTCAACTCCTACGCACCTGAAGAAAGATTTCACTTACATAAAGGCAACTCTCCTAAGGTTTCTCCACCATTACGGAAAATAATGCCATTAATGACTATTCTGCTAGTGGTATTTGAGCTACAAAAGACACACTTGTATTGGTCTGCTTTTATAATTTTCACACTTACGAGTATATTCACCACAAGTGCAATTGAGTCAACCCTGACTCATGGTGATGCCATGTTTGTCAGAGTAGAACTGTGTTCTATAGGGTTTTCAAATGACCGATTTTTCAGAAGTAGCTCACCAGGCCTTTTTGCAGAGGCACCTCTGGGTGGACTCGAACTTTAACTTTTTAGTTAGCAGTCAAACGTGTTAACTGCCCTATTCAGGGACTCCATATATGTATTTATAGATGCAAACATCTGACTACTTCATTATGTCTTCTTTGGAAATTGTTCAAGGAGCATATTAACATGTTGAAAAGATGTTTGATTATAAATTATATTTCTTTTTATATATTATTTTTAGGTCACCAAGTTGATTTTAAAATATTTTTGTAATCAGAGTATATTATCTGCGAATTGCATTTCAGGATATTTAATGAGTGATTATGTAATATTTGTATTTAATTTACCTGATGGTTTGAGAGCTCCTAGCCTAGGCCACTTAGCTTTTTCTATATGGTCCTTAGTTGATGCAAGGAGTGGGTCTAGGAGATTCTTACAAAGTAATCATGAGCTGTGTGTCGGTGATATGCTTATGAATACTGCCTGCTCTTCCAGTTGGTTTCTGTCATTCTCTTGACCTCAAAGAAGGTGACCTACTAGGCATGCCCTCTGTCCCCCGATTGCTGCCGACCTAGCGGTACTGACCCTAACATCTGTGAATTGGAGAAGACCTAATGAAAAAAAGGTCTTCTGAAAGAATTACTTTTCAAGCCCTCAAGTCATCTCATTACTCCATTATTGCTCTTTGGCTACCTGCTTTTCTGTTCTGGCTTCCACTGAAAGTGGGAATCTAATCTGTTCACTTTTTCACAACTGCCTGGTAAGTTAAAATAACTTGCATTAAGTCATTTCAAGTCTCCTTAATTTCCTATGAGAATAAGTATGACTTTTTCAATTTTGATGAGTAATATGAGACTCAGCTTATAGCCAGTAAATTCTACAGCAATATTCCTACCTCTTTTGATTTATATTTTAGTTTTTAATAATACACTCTAGCAACCTGTGTGACATTTTCATTACAGTCTACATGCTTGGGGTTAAAGATGAAACTTGAATGCTGTACATTGCTTTTGGAAAAAGAGGTATAATGTGTATACTTTGATTCTCAATTATATGTGTGTTTCAAAAATATTATAAATGGATACCAGGAAGCTTTGAAAAATAGGTTTCCCCCCCCCAACAACAAGAATATATGTGTAAACTAAATAGCTGTATTTGTTGCAAGATGCTTATAAGTGGCAGGTGGAAAAATTGAAATTGTAAAAATTTCTGCAGTATTTTACCAAGATGTAGTTCCTCAGGGAGTAAAATTATTTTCACATGACTCTTTTGAGGTAGAAACAAATAAAGCATACACACACACACACACACACACACACACGCGTGCGCGCATATGTATATGCATTAACTATATTACCCAGGGATTCCTATTCGGGATAAAAAAAAAAAAAAAATCCAAACCCATTGTAGTCAATTCCAACTCATAGGGATCCCTTGCTGTGTTGTGGGAACCTCTCGATTTTGCAAAGTAGTTCAAATAGTGCTTTTCATATTTCTTAGGGATTTTGTGAGGTATGTGTTTGGATTCTGGCTACTGGATTCTAATTCTAATACTTGTTCCATAGGATTGTGACTTTCTAAAGGGAAACACCATGTTTTATTTTTCGCTCTGAGTACCCAGCCAGGAATGACTACACACTAGACTTTACACAGATGTTTACTGAGACATCATAGATTTCCTGATCATGGTCCAGTCTGGCTCCTGTTTCTCAGAAAGGCATGGCAATTAAGTGAAATCTCAGTACTTCACAATTTCCCAAGGATTCACAGAGATTCAGTCTTAATTGGAATCTAGAGTATCCTATTGTTGCTAAGGCAATCTTGGCGAGAGATACCAGGACCATTTACTGGTTTATTTAAGGATGAAACCCATATAGCAACCTAGACATTCTCCAAGATCCACAGAGGTCAAGATTGTCAAGGTCCCGACCACATAAAGATAGCCCATTCAAACAGGGTAATTGAGGAGAGTTTAATAAACACGTTATAGTGAAACCTGTGAAAGCTGAAACTCGATGGGACTACCTTGTTTTTCGAGGTCTCACAAGTTTTCCACCTTTGACAGTGTGCAGTTTTACCACTTTTCTATTGCTCCCTATTAGTGGAAAATATTTGAATTTTCCTTCTCTGACAGGTTTCTGCCTTACACATTTTCCGGCTTTTGCTGGAATTTACAAAGGTACAGTTTACAAAGATAGGGTTAAAGGAAGTCAACAAAGGGTGGTGAACACCTGAGGCTAGCAACATAAAGATCTTATCACCCCTGGGATTATAATGCAAAGTGAGATGCTAGTGCCTAGAAAGAGTATCTGTAGAAGGGAAATGCCCAGCAGTACCTGAGGACTTCTAACAGAAACACATTCAATTTGTGATTATCTAGCAAGGAGGTGCCAGAAATAAATACTCCAATCTCATTCTCCTCTCTCCCTCTGGTTTCATGCCAGTGTTTCCAGTGTGCCAAATCCCACCAGAAAATAGAGGGTGCTGGAGCCCACTGATGGAATCCATAAATGCTATGTAGCTTCCTAGTCTACAGAGCTGGGTGCTGAAGGATGGAGATGACATTTGACAGTGAAAACATGATATATCCAGCACAGCAGGCTGTGAACTACAGCTCTTAACTAGTTCCAGAGAATCCTGAAGTCTTGCTAATCATGGAATGGCCTAACAAAATGGTATTCTTTACCTTGGGGCACACATTTGCACACATTTCTTTAACAGTCAGGTATTAACTGATTTATGCTTAAAATGCAAGTAAGCTAGCATGGGGAAGCTCAGTGGCTCATAGTATTAGGGTAACAGCTTCTATAAAAGACACGGCTCCAAATCTCTATGTTTTAACATAACAGGAATTTATATCTCACAAGAATCTAAAACAAGGGTTTCTGACTGGCAGAGGCACCAGCTCTGCATCCCATAGCCATTGTAATGACACAGACTAATGAAGATTCTCTCATCTTTAGCAGATTGCCCCCAAGGGCTCCTTGGGCATTAATAGCCACCAGCGAATGAGGAAACACGAAAGCTCACATATTTAACCTTTCAAGTTACAAATGTTCACAATATCCCATTATTCACAACTAGTCACAGGGCCTCACCTAGATACAAGGAATTTGGGATAATTTAGGTCCTGATAAGGCAGACACTTCCCAGCAATTAAAGGTCCCTAGGTCGCAAAAATGGTTTGTGCTTGACTATTAAACTAAAAGTTGGTGATTTGAACTCACCCATGTGTACCACTTAAGAAAATGCCCGTATTCTTCTTCTATTAAGATTACAGCCAAGAAAACCCTATGGATCTGTTCTACTCTATAACACACGGGGTCACCATGAGTCAGAATCGACTTGATGGCAACTAACAACAATCCTATGCTAGATCACCAGGCCTTACTTCGTAGTCCATCTTAGTTTGAAAGTTCTGCTGAAATCTATTCAGCATCATAGCGACATACAGGCCTCTACTGACACACAGGTGGTAGCTGTGCATTGGCTGGGAATTGGGAGCCAGCCTGAAGGCAGCTAACAACAACCCTATACTAACTACTTTGTCTGTGCCATATATCTAATTAACAATCTTTCATTTATATTTAGTAACCAAATTTAGTTACTTAAATTTAGTTATATTTAGTTTCAGTTACATTTGGTTCACATTGGCTATGTATTTCTTTCCAGAAGTTAATCAATGGAACAATATTAACTAACCAGCTGTTGCTATACTAGGAGTAATGGGAAGTATTAAATAAATGGAAACCTCAGTCTGTCATGTTTAAAAGCTTGAAGCCTGGCTTGAGAGAAAGAACTTAGAGCAAGATATAATTAGTTAGGAATAGAGAGAATATATTGACAAATAGTAAATTATATAGTAGACTGACAAGGTAAAAATTATAGAAACTTAAACACAGGAGAGTAAATGTCACAGGAATGGTTACAAAAACTCTCCAGGGAAGGTGGGCAAAATTGAATTTTCTAATATTGCTATTGGACTCAAGTCTATTTTCACTTCTTATCCTTATCTTGGCTGGTATAGGCATAATCTTCAAATGAGTATGATTTTTTCTTGTTTATTTTCTAACCTATTGATATATTCAGCATCCTAACTGCTCTCTGTGCTTCTTTTTATGTCAAGGCAAAAGTGTTGTAAACGATGTGATTGTGATCACTGATTGGTAGAAAAGCTTCTGAAATTACTATGTTTATACTATAAAGAAGTCTCACCCATTCATTTGGGCCTGATGTTGATATTCTTGGGATGTTTTCTTTCACAAGGCAGGTTTCCCATCTTGTTCTACTCTTTTGCAAGTTCAAGTTGAAGTTGAAGAAAATTAGAGCAAGTCCATGAGAGCTAAAATATAACCTTGAGTATATTACACCTGAATTTAGAGACCATCTCAAGAATAGATTTGACCCATTGAACACTAATGACCGAAGACCAGATGAGCTGTGGAATGACATCAAAGACATCATACATAAAGAAGATAAAAGGTCATTAAAAAGACAGAAAATAAAGAAAAGACCAAAACAGATGTTAGAAGAGACTCTGAAACTTGCTACTGAACACAGAGTAGCTAAAGCGAATGAAAGAAATAATAAAGGAAAAGAGCTTAACAAAAGATTTCAAAGAGTGACTCGAGAATACGAAGTAAAGTATTATAAAGAAATGTGCAAAGACTTGCAGTTACAAAACCAAAAGGGAAGAACATGCTTGACATTTCTCAAGCTGAAAGAACTGAAGAAAAATTCAAGCCTGGAGTTGCCATACTGAAGGATTCTGTGGGGAAAATATTGAATGATGTAGGAAGCATCAAAAAACGGAAGCAATACACAGAGTCACTGCGCCAAAAAGAACTGGTCGAAGAACAACTATTTCAGGAGGTAGCATATGATGAAGAACCCGTGGTACTGAAGGAAGAAGTCCAAGCTGCACTAAAGGCATTGGTGAAAAACAAGGCTCCGGGAATTGACAGAGGACCAATTGAGATGTTTCAACAAAAAGATGCACCACTGGAGGTGCTCACTCGTCTTGCCAAGAAATTTAGAAGACAGCTACCTGGCTAATCAAGTGGAAAAGATCCATACTTACGCCTGCCTTAGTTATCTAGTGCTGCCATAACAAGAATACCAAAAGAACAGAAATTTATTCCCTCACAGTTTAGAAGACTAGAAGCCTGAAATCAGGGTGCCAGCTCCAGGTGAAGAATCTCTCTCTTTGTCAGCTCTCAGTGAAGGTCCTTGTCATCGATCTTCCTCTGGTCTAGGAGCTTCTCAGTGCAGAGAAGCTAGAATCAAAGGATGTGTTTCACTCCTGGCACTTTTTTTAAGTGGTATGAGGTCTCTCTCCTCTGTTTGATTTTGTCTTTTATATCTCAGAAGAGATTGACTCAAGATACAACATAATCCTGTAGATTGAATCCTGCCTCAGTAACACAACTGCCTCTAATCCTGACTCATTAACATCACAGAGGATAGGATTTACAATACAGAGGATAATCACATCAGATCACAAACTGGTAGACACCTACACTATGCTGGAAATCATGGCCTAGCCAAGTTGATACATGTTTTTTGGGGACACAATTCAATCAATAGTAGTGCCCGTTCCAAAGAACGGTGATCCAACAGAATGTGGAAATTATCAAATAAAATGATTATTATCACCTGCAAGCAAAATTTTGCTGAAGATTATTCAAATGTGGTTGCAGCAGTACATCGACAGGGGGCTGCCAGAAATTCAAGCCAAATTCATAAGAGGATACGGAACGAGGGATATCACTGATGATAACAGATGAATCTTGGCTGAAAGGAGAGAATACCAAAAAGATGTTTACCTGTGTTTTATCTACTATGCAAAGACATTCTACTGTGTGAACCATAAGAAATTATGGATAACATTGTGAAGAATGGGAGTTCCAAAACACTTAATTAAGCTCATGAGGAACCTGTACATAGACCAAGAGGCAGTCTTTTGAACAGAACAAGGGGATACTGTGTTGTTTAAAATCAAGAATGGTGTGCATCAGGGTTGTATCCTTCCACCATACTTATACAATCTGTGAGCTGAGCAAATAATCTGAGAAGCTGGACTATATGAAGAGGAACGTGGTATCAGGGTTGGAGGAAGACTCATTAACAACCTTGCTTGATGAAAGTGAAGAGGACTTGAAGCACTGATGATAAAGATCAAAGACTACAGCCTTCAGTATGGATTACAGCTCGACATCAAGAAAACAAAACCCCTCACAACTGGACCAATAAGCAATGTCATGATAAATGGACAAAAGATTGACATTGTCAAGGATTTCATTTTCCTTGGATCAACAATCAATGCCTATGGAAGCAGCAGTCAAGAAGTCAAATGATGTATTTCACTGGGTAAATCTGCTGCAAAAGACCTTTTTAAAGTGTTAAAAAGCAAAGATGTCACTTTGAGATCTAAGATGTGCCTGACTAAAGCCATGATATTTTCAGTCACCTCATATGTATGTGAGGAGCCCTGATGATGCAGTGGTTAAGATCTAGGCTGCTAACCAAAAGGTCAGCAGTTCAAATCCGCCGGCTGATCCTTGGAAACCCTATGGGGCAGTTCTACTCCGTTGCCATGAGTTGGAATCAACCTGTCTACAATGGGTTTTTTTTTGTTTGTTTGTTTGTTTTCATATGCACTTGAAAGACAGACAATGAATAAGAAAGACTGAAGAAGAATTGATGCCTTTAAATTAAGTGTTGGTGAAGAATACTGAATACACTATGGACTGCCAGGAAACCCTGGTGACATAGTGATTAAGGGCTACAGCTTCTAACTAAAAGGTCAGCAGTTCAAATCCATCAGGCACTCCTTGGAAACCCTATGTGACGGTTCTACTCTGTCCTATAGGGTCGCTAAGAGTCGGAATTGACTCGATGGCAATGGGTTTTGGTTATGGACTGCCAGAAGAACAAACAAATCTGTCTTGGAAGAAGTACAGCCAGAGGGCTCCTTAGAAGCAAGAATGTTGAGATTTCATCTCATGTACTTTGGACATGTTATCAGGAGGGACGAGAAGAACATCATGCTTGGTAAAGTAGAGGATCAGCAAAAAAGTGGAAGACCCTCAAGGAGATGGTTTGACACAGTGGCTGCAGCAACAACGATCTTAAGCATAACAACCATCGCGCGGATGGTACAGGCCCTGGCATGGTTTCTTTCTATTGCTATGAGTTGGAACTGACTCAATAGCACTTAACAACAATAGCAGAAGACAAAGTTTCCGGTTATCTAACAAGAAGAACTAGGAATTTAGCATAAATAAGGACTGGTAGAGATTTTAATATGCACCTAAAAGTTCCCCCCACTCCTCTCCTAAAAGCTTAGAATTTCTATTTTTTTTTTTTTTTTTTAAGTAGCTGGTTTAAAACAAAATGAATGACTTTCCTTTCCTCAGTCTTAGTATTTGTGGATTTTTCCCTTAAATTTTCAGAAGTCCAGTGAATTAGAAGATTAACCCATACATTACTGCTTAGGAATTAACTGTGAAAAAGTGAAAAACCCATATCTCAGTAAGAATTTCCTCTTTGACATACTTTCTGTGTTATTAGAATAATTGCCTCAATCAAAAGCACTTTTGAGGGTTATCTTCTTGTGATGATAATTATTTTATGAGGTGAAACAATGCTTTTCTCCCAGATTGATTGGCTTATTTAGTTTATACTTTCAACTACCAAAATAATGCCTAAATATCCCTTTGTGTGGCTGTTCACATGAGGCTGCTAGAATAGATCCCAAACCAAGTTGGATCTTCTGCTCCACTTATCAGTACTGTTGTGAATTCACTGAGGAATGGGGTGTATGATATAGTAGAAATAGCCAGACAGAAGGATGAACAAAGCGTAGCCCCACTTTTTAAGTTTTGTGTCTTGCATAAGTTAGTTAACTGTGCTGAACCTGTTTCTTCATCTGAGAAAAATTGATGATAGCCATAACTTCCTAACAATGTAGGTAAAAAGTATTATTAAGAACTTTGGATGCTATAAAAAAACAAACCAAACCACTTGTCATTGAGTCAATTCCGACTCATAGTGACCCTATAGGACAGAGTAGAACTGCCCCATATGGTCTCCAAGGAGAGCCTGGTGGAGTCTAACTGCCAACCTGCTGGTTAGCAGAAGTAGATCTTAACAAATACACCACCAGGATTTCCTTGGACAGTATAGAAACTGAGAAATGGTTTTATTCTCTTATAGTCCAGATTTTCTTGCTTTCATGGAGGTGAGGGTAACCCAGCCAGGCCATTGCACTTAGGTGTTCTTTTGTACCTTGAGTATTGAAGAAAATGGTCTCTTTAAAGTTAACTTGAGTCAGACAATGGTCTAGATAAACTATTAAAAGCCAGTTTGCCTTAAGCATTGGGCTCTTTTGAAAGAAGTGTCTATGTGCAATCAGTTTCTAGGAACAGAAACTCCAAGGTCAGACAAGAAGCTCTGTTTTAGGGTTAAGTGTTATTATATAAACACTGTTCTGGCCCTGTTTCCATGGAAATGCAGATAAGATTGGTATAAGAATTTTGGAAGTTCTTTTAATCTTTGGAACATTTTTGACTCCCTAGTTGCATGTTACCCCAATTTGCAAATTGAATATTAAACTTTCATCACTGGCTTAATATGATTTTTGTTTTAACAAAATTCACTAAGCAGTAGCTCTTATCAAACCTGAACAATGCCATCAATAGCTTCATTACTCTGGGACTCCCAAAGATCAAAGTTCTGATAATTGGGGATAATTAGAAGAAAAGTAATGGAGATTGGGAAACGAGTTAAGAGTTTAAGTGGTTGGCCAACTAGAAACAGATGTTTTGTTATGGAGCTATGAGCGGTGTCAGTGCGTTTGAAGCTGGGTACCTGAAGAGGCAGCCAAGTGGTTAAGGTGATTTACTGATAGTCCATTTTGCTCTGCATGCATAATCGCAAATCCCACCCTCAGTGGCTTGTAAAGATTGTCTTTGGAGCTCTGGTGGTACAGTGGTTAAAAAATTGGCTGCTAACCAAAAGGTCAGCAGTTGGAATCCACCAGCTGTTCCTCAGAAACCCTATGGGGACCTTCTACTGTGTCCTATAGGGTCATTATGAGTCAGAATCAACTCCATGGCAATGGGTTTGGTTTACCCTGGGATCTTTTACATCTCCCTTCTGCATTCCTTAAGGTGTCCAGACTACTAAGGAAAGGTTGATGGTTGGAACCTACCCAGAAGTGCCTCAGAAAAAAAGCCTGGAGATCTGCTTTCAAAGGTCACAGCCTTGAAAACTATATGGAGTGCAGTTCTACTCTGTAACACACGGGGTCTCCATGACTAGGAATAAACTACAAAGCCATTGGTCTCTGCATTCCTTAGAGAGAAGAGAGAGGAGGCCATATTAATCAGGTGTCCTGTTCTCTGACGTAAATTTATCATTAGCAGACCCAAAGGATTTGAGAACTATATCTGGATTCTTCTTCAATTTTACTAGGCTTCTGTGTCATGATTGCCATTATGGGGCTATTTTCAGGAGTTGGGAACCTTGGTGATGATTATAAACATTTTAAGAGTAGAAACATTTTTTTCCCTCAGAATTAAAAATATGTTTAAAAGACTGAATGCTCAACTTTTCAATATAAGGTATAACTATCCATCTGAGCTTTAGTCTTCCCAGGTGTGCTGTGCAGCGTTGTTCCTGCTTGATCACTACCAAGGCACCCTTTCTCAGCTTCCAGGAAATTTTCCCATCTTTCTCTTCGCTTGACCTCAAAATTTTTCTCTTTGTTTGCCTTTTTATCTAGAATAATCTCTTTATTGACTTTGTTCTTTTATCAGAGAATAAGAGTCTAGCAGCTTCTGCTCTCTGCCTTGCAAAATTCCCGAGTCAAGGAATTTCAAAGAACCTGGGTACTCACTTTGAATTTGGGTGTTTTATGCGTGAAGAATTGTATATGTGTGTTTTATGCTGTGGGTTGAGAGAAGGTGACAGAAATATAGGGAGAACGGACTGAAATTAAAATCTCAATAAATTATCGTACTGTGGCTGAATTACTGTAACTGAAACGTGTGTGTGTGTGTGTGTATACATATTTAATTCCATCCTGTCCCAATTTTGTTGAGTTCCAAGTGAAATGCTGCTTTGGATGAAAAATTGTATTTGAATAATGTCAACATTATAGAATCTTGTCAAGGTAATTCATTTTATCTTCATTAATGAAGATATCAGTGGAGCCCTTGGTCCTTTATTAGAGTTCATAATTCTTAGTTAGCTGAAGAGGCCTGGCATCACTTGGATTTTGTTATAAAGGAAGCAAATGCTTTTGAACTGTAGTATCATTAACCAAAGGAAAGATCCAATTCCTTACTAAAATCATGTGAATGTGATATTTTTAAGGCACCAAACAGCAGGTACAAAGTACCTTACTTACAACAGCGATCACATTTTATCCAATAAAAGCACTTAGGGACAGCAGGTATACACATGCAGGTGGCCTGGGTTTTTGTACATTAGCTAAAAGTTTGGGTTACTATGACTTTAGGAACCAAATAAAAGGAAACAATGTCAATAGCTTTGCTTTTTACTGTTTAGACCATTCTGTTGCCGTTGTATCGCTTACTTACCAGAGATTTTTTTTTTTTAATTTCATTCTATTTATTTATTTAAAAGACTGTGATTTTGCTCATGGAGATTAAATTCTCTGATTTCCAAAGAGCATCATAAGGACTGTGATTCTAAAGCAAGACTGCAGGGTGGAATGAACATGGCTTAAATTACAGGAGAAAGCAGAGTGCCATTGGCCCCAGTAAAATTATCCATTGAATTGTCAGTATGGCTAAGAGCTATGGTGAGCTACAGCTGCTAACCAAAAGGCTGGCAGTTCAAAATCACCAGCCTCTCCTTGGAAACCATGTGCAACAGTTCTACTCTGTCCTATAGGGTCGCTCTGAGTCGGAATAGACTCGATGGCAATAGGTTTGTTTTGGGTTTTTTTTTTTTCTAATTGAAGGAAAATAGGCTTGAGCTTATTGGAATAAACACTTGGCCATCGTGGTACATGAGATTTGACGCAGCATATTCTTTGCCATATTCTTAGCCTGTTTCGGAAGTCACAAACTATGCATTTCAAATCTGCCACCTTGGATCAGATTAAGATTTCTCATAAAATCTTGAGCATTACCAGTGTCTTATAAAACAGCCCTATAATTAGCTAAGGGCAAATGTATTAGTCAAATCTTATGGATGCAGCAGCATTGGGCAATCAGTTGGCTACAGAAGGCTGAACAATGTATTCAGGTTGCGATCTGCTCCAGACATTGTGTTCTTGGATCATGGGTCCAGCTCTTCTCAGCTTCCACGTAGTTTGCAAGCAACACAGACCAATCATTCCAAATTCTCAGTCTTGCATGCAGACTGATGCTGCCATCAAAGCAAGAACTGATTTCTTAAGAACATTTGCCTCTGCAGGGTCCTCAGCCACTGCTCAGGGAGAGCAGACCATTCTAATCTATGTTCTCTTGCTTTTCACAGTTCTGTAGAACAAACCAGAAGTCAAAATGTTAGACCTTTCTAGTAATAAATAAGTATCAATGTTAATTTTTAATAATGTTAGGCTCTGATATACAGGAAGAACCTAAAAACTACAGCATTACCAGTGGCTGTGTGTATCTGTCGTCATTCCTCTGCCTCTCAATCTGTTTCTCATTCTTTTTTCTAAGGCATTTTCACTGTGAAATGTAACACATGTCAGAAACTCAAGAAACAAAAATGAATAGTTCAATTAATCATTCCAAAACAAAACCAGGGTTACAATCACCCAAGGATCATCTGACACTTCATATCTGCAAATGGTTAAGTCAGTCTCTCTCAGTCTGTCTGTCTGTCTCTCTCTATATACATACATCTATAATATATATTTATATTTATATGTCTGCATGTAGACATAAGGAGTCCCTGGATAGTATAAATGGTTAACATGTTCAGATGGTAACTGAAAGATTAGAAGCTCCAGTCCACCAAGAGGCACCTCAGAACTGGAGATTTACTTCTGAAAAAATCAACCATTGGAAACGTAGTGAAGTATAGTTCTACTCTAACATACATGAGGTTGCCATGAATCAAAGTTGATTCCATGGCAGCTGGATCCTGTTCTTAATTTAATGGTATCATTTTCTCATTTTCTTTATCGATCACCTAAGTGTGTACCCCTAAACACTGAAATTTGGTTTTACTTGTTTTTAAAAATGTTGATTTGTTTAGGAGTTCCGGCAAAATGGCACTCTAGGCAGAAGCACCACGCTGTCCCTCCACAGCAAAGATCCGAAAAACTGAGCCAAACAGAGAATACAACAATCCTGAAACCCTAAAACATCAAATGAAGAGATAAAGAACTCAGCCAAGCACCAAATGGAGTGAGAAAACTGACAGAGAATGGAGAGTGAGGAGAGATTCATGCAGAGGTCCCCTACCAGCTAATGCAGCGTGGATCTGCTATCTTGGACTCCTATCAGAGACCAGCAAACAGGGGGTACGAGAAAGCAGCCTCACGGTTTTGTCTCCCACTGGTAATTGGTGATATACGCTTCTCCCCGCCCCCTTCTTCACCCCGACTCAGCCTCCTCTGCTTCCCGCGGCCACAGTCTCTTGACCGGGAAGCAGCAGCTGCTTGGATTCCACACACGCAAACGGGTGGCTGTCTGAGTGCCATTTGTTGGCTACTGGTGTTGCTTTTTTTCCACTTGTTTTTATTTCTTCCTTGCCTCTCCCCACCTCCCTGTCCTTTAAGCTCAAGTACCTTGCTCCATGCACCATCTTTGCTTCTTCCTGAGGGGCTGCAGAGCTCCGGTAATTTGTGATATATGCTTTCCCACTCTCTACCCTTCTTCATCCACACTCGGCCCCCTCTGCTTCCCACGGACACAGTCTCTTGTCCAAAAACACCAGTCTGCACTAGCTGGCTCTCTGAGTGCCATCTGTTGGCTGCTAGTGTTGCTTTTTTTTTCTTTTTCTGCTTCTTTTGACTTCTTGCTTCTCACCACCTGCTCCTCACTTCGCTCAAGTACCTGGCTCTGTGTGCCATCTTTGCATCTTCCTGAGGGGCTGCGGAGCTCCGTTTGAGTGTGGAGCTGCTTCCCGGTTTGGGCTGCCGTGCTGGTGGGATCCCAGGGTTTTGTTTGTTTGTTTGTTTTGAATTGTTTGTTTTCTTTTCCTTTTCTTGAGTTGGGAGCCCTTTCTGGCCAGGCTGAGCTGCGTGGCAGGGAGACTCCCTTTCTGCTTCCACAGACGTGCAGAGGGATCCCTGAGGGCATTTCTTTTTATGTTGGTTTTTTTTTCTTTTCTTTTTTCTGTTTCTTTGGGGGGCCTTTCTTGTTTTTTTTTTTTTTTAATTTGTTTTGTTTTATTTTTCCTCTTTTTCCCTTCTTGTCTTTCTTCATTGCTCAGTTTCTTGTCTCTCTATATCTTCCTTCTCTTTCTGTTCCCTGAATACCTGGCATTGTATACCTCTATGCCGTCCAGCCAGGTTGTACTGCAACACCTGAGAGCGACTTCCCCAGACCTCATAGCTTCACTCGTGAGATCCCTGGGAACTTTGCGGTTCTTTAACCTTTCTGATTCTTATTTATTCATTCTTTTCTTTTCTTCCTCCTCCCCTTTCTGTTTTTCTCTGTTTCATAGTGTCTCTCATCTCTCCACTCCAATGGCAAGCTCCCCTAGCATTATTTTTGTTTGTTTCTATGTTTCTGGCTACTATTCCTCTCTCCTCTCTCCCATATCCATCTTAGCTCCACACATAACAATCTCCCTGCTGCATCCAGCCTACCTGCACTGTGTGCTTGACATCACACCACCAAACAGCACAGGCATGGCCTACTGGAACCTGCCTTGCATGGATTACCCACCAGCTCTGGTGGCTGTAGTAAGTGCCACAAACAACCCGTCCCAGTAACTCCTCTTCAGCTAGACCTGCCCTGCTGTACCATATCTGAGTTACTGACGCTGCCAGTAGAAGCAGGAGGCGAAAAGTATTGTGCCCACAGACAAGCAAACAACAAAGAACACACAGTCTGCCTCCTCAGGCATAGTCAAATTTTTTTTTAAAAAATGGGACAAAACAAACAAATCTACAATCAATAAACGAGAAAAATAACTACTGAATGCCCCGAAGACAGCAGAAAATAACAAAACATTTACAAAAACAGGACAGGACGGTTCCAGTAGGCATCCAAAATAAAACACAAGATGACTCTCCTCTGGAAGAAAATGCACTAGAACTACCTGATAGGGAATTCAAATCTCTCATACTCAGAATTCTCCAAGAACAGAGGCAAAAAGCTGACAAACGTGAGAAAAAAATAGACAAATTCATGGAAAATACGGACAAAAAATTTGAAGAATTCAGGAAAACAATGCAGGAACAAAATGCCAAAATAAATTCACAACTAGAAATTATACAAAAACAACAATTAGAAATCCAAAAGATAAACAACAAGATTTCAGAAATGGACGATGTCATAGAAGGGCTGAGAAGCAGATTTGAAACGGTGGAAGACAGGATCAGTGGAATTGAAGACAAACACTTGGTACAACTCTGTTACAGGAACACTCAGAAAAAAGAACAAAGAACAATGAAGAGACCCTGAGAGTTATGTGGGACACAATCAAAAGCAAAAACCTGCGAGTGATTGGAATTCCAGAAGGGGAGAAAATAGAAAACACAGAGAGTATCATTGAGGAACTGCTGACAGAAAACT
Organism: Dugong dugon; assembly: GCA_030035585.1. Classification (NCBI taxonomy): domain Eukaryota; kingdom Metazoa; phylum Chordata; class Mammalia; order Sirenia; family Dugongidae; genus Dugong; species Dugong dugon. The sequence goes on from CM057472.1 coordinate 91,123,518, forward strand.
TCCCCAATATCATGAAAGATGAAAAGCTGGCCATCCAAGAAGCTCAACGATCCCCATATAGAAGAGACCCCAAACAAAATCACCAAGGCATATCATATTCACACTCACCAAAACCAAAGACAAACAAAGAATCCTGAGAGAGCTCATGAAAAACAAGAAGTCACATACAGAGGAGAAACAATAAGACTAAGCTCAGATTATTTGGCAGAAACCATGCAGGCAAGAAGGCAACGGGATGACATATATAAAATCTTGAAAGGAAAAGCTTGCCAGCCAAGAATAATATATCCTGCCAAACTATCTTTCAAATTTGATGGTGAAATTAGGTCATTTCCAGAGAAACAGAAATTAAGGGAATATGTAAAAGTCAAACCAAACTTACAAGAGTTATTAAAGGAAGTTCTTTGATCTGAGGACAAACAGCTTCAGCTCACAGGCAGAACCTAGGACACAGGATCATACCAGCCAGATACCAATCAAGGAAATGAACTCTTGAGGACTATCCAAAACCAAAAGAAATACAACAGGGAATCAGAACAGTTAATCAGTAAATGACAACAACATCAAAATGATAAAAGATGGAATAAACTGCATAGGTATAGAGCCTTCTAATGGAGAGGAAGGCAAGGCGATACCAAGTAATGGTAGACTGCTTCAAACATAGAAAGATAAGGGTAAAATTTATGGTAACCACAAAGAAGTTAACAAACATAAAAAAAGAGAGGAAAAACATAAAGTCTCAGCAAAAACAAAACCTACAAAAACAAAAGAAATGAACACAAAATCCACAAACAAAAGTAACTCAGCACAAAAGAGTAAGAAGAACAAAGAAAACGTCAGCACCACAAAAAAAAGCACTACAAAATGACAACAAAACCACATCTATCAATAATTACACTGAATGTAAATGGATTCAACGCACCCATAAAGAGAAGGAGAGTGACAGAATGGATAAGAAAACAGGATCCATCAATATGCTGTCTACAAGAGACACCCCTTAGAAACAAAGATGTGAATATATTAAAAGTCAAAGGTTGGAAAAAAATATATCAAGCTAACAAGTACCAAAAAAGAGCAGGAGTGCCAATTCTAATCTCAGATAAAATAGACTTTAAAATGAAATCTACCATAAAAGACAAAGAAGGACACTATATAATGATTGAGGGGACGATCCATCATGAAGACATAACCATAATAAACATCTACGCACCCAATGACAGGGCTCCAAAATACATAAAACAAAACCTAAGAACACTAAAAAGAGAAATAGACAGTTCCACAATAATAGTAGGAGACTTCAACACACCACTCTCAGTAAAGGTCAGAACAACTAAGAAGAAACTCAGCAAAGATACAGAAGACCTAAAGGGCACAACAGACAACTTGACCCCATAGACATACATAGAACACTCCATCCAACCACTGCAAAGTACACATTCTTTTCCAATGCACATGGAACGTTCTCCAGAATAGACCACATCTTAGGCCACAGAGCAATCCTCAACAAGATCCAAAACATTGAGATAATTCAAAGCATCTTCTCTGACCACAATGCCATGAAGGTACAAATTAACAATAGAAAGATCAAGGAAAAAAAATCAACTACATGGAAACTTAATAATACCCTGCTTACACATAAGTGGGTAATAGAAGAAATCAGAGATGGAATCAAAAAATTCCTAGAATCAAATGAGAATGAAAACACATCATACCAAAACCTTTTGGACACAGCAAAGGCAGTTCGTCAGAGGACAATTTATAGCAATAGATGCACATATCACAAAAGAAGAAAGGGACAAAATCAAAACATTAACTACAGAACTCAAACAAATAGAAAGAGAACACCAAAAAAAGACCACAACCAGTGGGAGAAAGGAAATAGTAAAGATCAGAGCAGAAATCAATGAAATAGAGAACAGAAAAACAATAGAAAGAATCAATAAACCAAAGGTTGGTTCTTTGAAAGAATCAACAAAATTGACAAACCACTGGCCAGACTAACAAAACAAAAACAGCAGAGGACACAAATAACCCAAATAAGAAATGAAATGGGGGACATTACAACAGACCCAACTGAAATCAAAAGGATTATAACAGAATATTATGAAAAATTATACTCCCACAAATTTGAAAACCTAGAAGAAATGGATAAATTTCTAGAAACACACAGCTTACCCAAACTACAACAAAGTCATGTTGAAAATCTGAACAGACCCATAACAAGAGAAGAGATTGAAAAGGTAATAAAAAAAAAAAACTCCCAACCAAAAAAAGCCCTGGCCCAGATGGCTTCACTCGAGAATTCTACAAAACATTTACAGAAGAGCTTGTACCAGTACTACTCAAGCTATTTCAGAGCATATAAGAGGAAGCAACACTTCCAAATTCATTCTATGAAGACACCATAATGCTGATACCAAAACCAAGAAAAGATGTCACAAAAAAGAAAATTACAAACCAATATCTCTCATGAATATAGATGCAAAACTTGTCAACAAAATTCTAACCAATTCAGCATCATATCAAAAAAATAATACACCACAACCAAGTAGGATTCATACCAGGTATGCAAGGATGGTTCAACATTAGAAAATCAATCAATGTAATCCACCACATAAATAAAAGGAAAGAAAAGAATCACATGATCATCTCAATTGACACAGAAAAGGCATTTGATGAAGTCCAATAGCCATTCCTGATAAAAACTCTCAATAAAATATGTATAGAAGGGAAATTTCTCAACATAATAAAGGGCATCTATGCAAAACTCACAGCCAACGTCATTCTTAATGGAGAGAGGCTAAAAACATTCCTCTTGAAAACAGGAACAAGACAAGGATGCCCTTTATCACCACTCCTATTTACCATTGTGCTGGAAGTTCTAGCTAGAGCAATAAGGCAAGAAAAAGAAATAAAGGGCATCCAAATTGGTAATGAAGAAGTTAAACTGTCCCTGTTTGCAGATAATATGATACTATACACAGAAAACCCTAAAGGCTCAATAAGGAATCTACTGGAACTAATAGAAAGATTCAGCAGAGTAGCAGGATACAAGATAAACATTCAAAAATCAGTTGGATTCCTATACACCAGTAAGGAGAATGAAGAAAAGGAAATCAGGAAAACAATACCATTTTCAATAGCCCCTAAAAAGATAAAATACTTAGGAATAAATTTGATCAGGGATGTAAAAGACCTATACAAAGAAAACTACAAAACACTACTTCAAGAAACCCAAAGGAATCTACATAAATGGAAAAACATACCATGCTCATGGATAGGCAGACTCAACATTGTGAAAATGACAATTGTACCCAAAGCAATTTACAAATACAATGCAATTCCAATCCAAATACCAACAATATTCTTTAAAGAGATGGAAAAACTAATCATTAACTTTATATGGAAAGGGAAGAAGCCCCGAATAAGTAAAGCACTACTGAAGAAGAAGAATAAAGTTGGAGGACTCACACTACCTGACTTCAGAACCTACTATACAGCTACAGTAGTCAAAACAGCCTGGTACTGGTACAACGACAGATACATTGACCAATGGAACAGAATTGAGAACCCAGATGTAAAGCCATCCACCTATGGTCACCTGATCTTTGACAAGGGCCCAAAGTCTATCAAATGGTGAAAAGGCAGTCTTTTTAACAAATGGTGCTGGCAAAACTGGATATCCATCTGCAAAAAAATGAAACAGCCCCATACCTCATGCTGTATACAAAAACTACTTCAAAATGGATCAAAGACCTGAATACAAAGCCTAAAAATATAAAGTTCATAGAAGAAAAAATAGGACCAACACTTCAGGCCTTAATACACGGCATTAACAGGATACAATCCATACCAGCAACGCACAAACACCAACAGATAAGCTAGATAACTGGGATCTTCTAAAAATCAAACACCTATGCTCTTCAAAAGACTTCACCAAAAGAGTCAAAAGAGAACCTACATAGTGGGAAAAAATTTTTGGACAGTACAAGTCAGACAAAGGTCTAATCTCCATAATCTACCAGAAAAGCCAACACCTCTACAACAAAAAGACAACCAATCCTATCAAAAAATGGGCAAAGGAAATGAACAGACACTTCACCAAAGAAGACATTCAAATGGCCAACAGACACATGAGGAAATGCTCGCGATCACTAGCCATTAGAGAAATGCAAATTAAAACCACAATGAGATACCATCTCACCCCGGCATTACTGGCACGAATCAAAAACACTGGAAATAACAAATGTTGGAGGGGCTGCGGGGAGATCGGAACACTTATGCACTGCTGGTGGGAATGCAAAATGCCGTTTTGCAAAATGATATGGCGCTTCCTCAGAAAGCTAGAAATAGACATACCATTTGATCCAGCAATCCCACTCCTAGGAATATATCCTAGAGAAATAAGAGTCGTCACTCGAATAGACATATGCACACCTATGTTCATGGCAGCATAGTTCACAATAGCAAAACGATGCAAACAGCCTAGATGCCCATCAACAGATGAATGGATAAACAAACTATGGTACATACACACCATGGAGTACTATGCGACAAGAAAGAACAACAATGAATGTGTGAAGCATCTCATAACATGGATGAAACTGGAGGACATTATGCTGAGTGAAATAAGTCAATCACAAAAGGACAAATACTGTACGAGACCTCTATTGTAAAAACCCATGAAAAAGTTCACACACAAAATGCAACAATCTTTGTTGGTTTCCAGGGATGGGAGGGGTGGGGGTGGGGAAATACTACATAGATAATAGATAAGTGGTGTCTTGGGTGAAGGGTGAGACAGTACAAAGTACAAGAGAAACTAGCACAACTTGTGCTAGGAAAGGTCATGGAAGCCCCATAGATACAACCAAACTCCCTGAGGGACTGAATTGCTGGGCAGAGGGCTCTGGGGACCATGGTCTCAGGGAACATCTAGCTCAGTTGGCATGACACAGCTTATAAAGACAATGCTCTACATTCTACCTTGGTGAGTAGAGTCTGGGGTCTTAAAAGCCTGTGAGCGACCATCTAAGATACTCCACTGGTCTCATCCCTTCAGGAGCAAGGGAGAGTGAAGAGAACCGTATACAAGGAAAAGATTAGTCCGAAGGACTAATTGTCCACAGCTACCAAGGCCTCCACCAGACTGAGTCCAGTACAGCTAGATGGTGCCCTGCTACCACCACTGCCTGCTCTGACCAGGATCACAACAGAGGGTTCTGGACAGAGCTGGAGAAGGATGTAGAGCATAATTCTAACTCACAAAAAAAAAAAAGAAAAAAGACCAGATTTACTGGCCTAAAGGAGACTGGAGAAACCCCGAGAGTATGGTCCCCAGACACCCTTTCAGCTCAGTAGTGAAGTTACCTCCGAGGTTCACTGTTCAGCCTGGGAGTTGACAGCCCCGTAAAACCAAATGAGACTAACGAGGTACAGGAGTCCAGTGACAAGGGCCAGAAAGCAGAAGGGGACAAGGAAGCTGGTGATAGGGAACCCAAGGTTGAGTAAGGATATTGTTGATGTGTTGTGAGATTGTTAACCATTGTCATGGTGCAACATTTGTAGTAACTGTTAAATGAGAAACTTTTGTTCTGTAAGCCTTCATCTTAAGTGAGAACAACAGCACAATTGGAAGAGCGTAGTCAGTGTCACTGAACTGTGCATGTAGACATTTTTGAAATGGTGTATCTTTGGCTATGTATATTTTCACCAAAAAAAAAGAGGTTGAGTAGTTAGAGGGTTGATATGTTGTGGGGTTGTTAACCAATGGCATAAAACAACATGTGTACTTCTGTTTCATGAGAAACTATTTGTTCTGTAAGCCTTCACCTGAAGTACAATAAAAAAAAAAAAAGAAAAAGAAAAAGAAATGTTGATTTGTTTAAATGGCACTATACCATATGGATTGGGTTGTGTTTGACTCCTTTCACCTATCATTTGGTTTGTGAAATTAATCTTTGTTTCACTAGTCAAATTCCATTCTCATTGAGATTTAGTATTCCATTATATGAGTCCCCTACAATTTATGCACACATTTCATGTTAATGGACTTTTGAATATTTTCCTGTTTGGGACAATTAGGGAAAGTGTGGCTATGTTCGTAGATTTTGTTTATAATTCCATTGAATATGTAGGTAACTTGAAGAGACTTAATATCTTTTCAATATTAATTCTTCATATTAATGAACAGGGCACATTAATATTCTTTCAGTAAACGGGGTGTTGCTGTTGTTAGTTGCTGTCAAGTCAGTCTGACTCATAGTTACCCAATGTACAACAGAAGGGAACATTGCCTGGTCCTGTGCCATCCTCACAATCGTTGATATGCTGGAGCCCATCATTGCAGCCACTGTGTGAGTCCATCTCCTTGAGAGTGTTCCTCTCTTTTGCTGACCTTCTATCTTACCAAGTATAATGTCCTTCTCCAGGGACTGGTCTCTCCTGATAACATGTCCAAAGTATGTGAGACATAGTCTAGCCATGCTTGCTTCTAATGAGCATTCTGGCTGTACTTCTTCCAAGACAGATTTGTTCTTTCTTCTGGCAGTCCAGAATAATATTCTTCGCCAACACCACAATTCAAAGGCATCAGTTCTTCTTTGATCTTCTTTATTGATTGTCCAGCTTTCACATGCATGTGAGGTAATTGAAAATATCATGGCCTGGGTCAGATGCACTTTAGTCCTCAAAGTGGCATCTTTGCTTTGCAACACTTTAAAGAGGTCTTTTGCAGCTGATTTGTCCAGTGCGATACATTGTTTGATTCCTTGACTGCTACTGTCATGGGCATTGATTGTGGATCCAAGTAAAATGAAATCCTTGACAATTTCGATCTTTTCTCCATTTATCATGATGTTGCTTATTGGTCCAGTTGTGAAGATTTTTGTTTTCTTTATGGTGCATTACCCCATTTATTTAGGCATTACCTTCTGTTGCTTCAAAAAAAATTTTATACATCAATAGCATATGTTTTTGTTGTGTGCCAATGAGTCAATTCAGACTCAGAATGACCCCACCTGACAGAGCAGAATGGCCCCCATAGGGTTTTCTTGGCTATAATCTTTCAGGAAGAAGATTGCTAAGTCTTTCTCCTGCAGAGTCACTGGGTGGGTTCAAACCACCAAACTTTCTTTTTGTTAGCAGTCAAGCACTTAACCATTTATGCCTCCAACCCGCACCCTCCTTTCCCTTGAGTTGGTTCTGATTCATAGCGACCCTAAAACCAAAAAACCAAACCTGTTGCTGTGGAGTTGATTCCTACTCACATTGACCTTAGGGCTCCTTAATTTATTCCTAGACACTTCATGATCCCTGGAGGTGCAGTGGTTAAGCACTTGGCTACTTAAACTGACCACGTAAAGGTTACAGCCTTGGAAACCCTATGGGGCAGTTCTTCTTTGTCCTATGCTGTCTTTATGAGTCAAAATCCACTTAATGGCAATAAGTTTAGTTTAGACATCTTATACATTTATGTTTATTTATTTATTTTATTGTACTTTAAGTGAAAATTTACAGCTCTGGTTAGTTTCTTATACAAAAATTTATACGCACATTGTTATGTGATCCTAGTTGCTATTCCTAAAATGTGACAGCACACTCCTCCTTTCCACCTTGGATTTTCCGTGTCCATTCAACCAGCTCTTATCCCTTTCTGCCTTCTCATCTCGCCTCTGGACAGGAGCTGCCCATTTGGCCTCGGTTATATGATTGAACTAAGAAGCACACTCATCACAAGCTTCATTTTATGACTTATGGTCCAGTCTAATCTTTGTCTGAAGAGTTGGCTTTGGGAATAGTTTTAGTTCTGGGTTAACAGACAGTTTTGGGGCCATGTCTTCTGGGGTTCCCCGAGTCTCAGTCAGACCATTAAGTTTGATCTTTTTACTAGAATTTGAGTTCCGCACTCTACGTTTCTCCTGCTCTGTCAGGGACTCTCTGTTGTGCTCCTTGTCAGGGCTGTCATTGGTAGTAGCCGGGCACGATCTAGTTCTTCTGGTATCAGGCTGATACAGTCTCTGGTTTAAGTGGCCCTTTCTGTCTCTTGGGCTAATATTTTCCTTGTGTCTTTGGTGTTCTTCATTCTCCTTTGCTCCGGATGGGTTGGGACAAATCAATGCATCTTAGATGGCCACTGGCTAGTTTTTAAGACCCCAGACACCACTCACCAAAGTGGGATGAATAACATTTTCTTAATAAACTTTGTTATGACAATTGACCTAAATGTCCCCTGAAAGCACGATTCCCAGACCCCCACCCCTGCTATTCTGTCCCTCAAAGTATTTGGTTTTGTTCAGGAAACTTCTTAGCTTTTTGTTTAGTCCAGCTGTGTTGACTTACTCTGCATTGCATGTTGTCCTTCTCTTCACTTAAGATAACTCTCATCTACTATCTAGTTATTGAATACCCCTCTCCCTCCCTCCCCACCCTCGTAACTATCAAAGAATGTTTTCTTCTGTGTTTAAACCTTTCCTTGAGTTCTTATAATAGTGGTCTCATACAATATTTGTCCTCTTGCGACTGACTAATTTCACTGAGCATAATGCCTTCCAGCTTTATCCATTTTATGAGATATTTTGCAGATTTATCTTTGTTCTTAATGGTTGCATAGCATTCTACTGTGTGAATATACCATAATTTGTTTATCCATTCGTCCGTTGATGGGCACTGTCTTCGGCCGGGTTCTCTAGAGAAACAAAACCAGTAAAGCATATAAATATATGTAGAGAGAGATTTATATCAAGGGAACAACTCACATGATTGTAGAGGCTAGAACCTCCCAAGTCCATGGATTAGGCTAGAGGCTTCTCCCGATTCACATAGCTGCAGGGGCTGGTGTACCCAAGATTCACAAAGCCACAGGGGCTGGTGAACCCAAGATCAGCAGGTTGGAAAGCAGGACTCCACTCACAGGCTGTGAAGATCTAGGAATCTCAGGACTGGCAGATAAGCTACTGGCTCAAGTCCCAAGAACCGGAGGTCAGACAAACAGGAGACAGCCACACGATCCGGTGCAAACAAAAAGCCAGAAAGTTTGCTTATGTTCAGATGCAGGCCACACCACCAAGGAAACTCCCTTTCAACTGATTGGCTACTCACAGCACATTCGATCATGGGGGTGACTACATATAAACACTGAGAATCGAGGCCCAGCCAAGTTGACACACAATTTTAACCATCAGGCACCTAGGCTGTTTTCATTCTTTTTGCTTTTGTGAACAGCGCTGCAATGAACATCAGTGTGCATGTATCTATTTGTCTGACAGCTCTTATTTCTCTAGGATATATTCCAAGGAGTGGGATTGCTGGATCATATGGTACTTCTATTTCTAGCTTTTTAAGGAGACGCCAAATCGATTTCCAAAGTGGCTGTACCATTTTACATTCCCACCAACAGTGTACAAGTGTTCCAGTCTCTCCACAACTGCTCCAGCATTTATTATTTTGTGTTTTTTGGATTAGAGTTAGCCTTGTTGGGGTAAGATGGCATCTCATCGTAGTTTTGATTTGCATTTCTCTAATGGCTAATGATTTTGAACATTTCCTCATGTGTCTGTTAGCTGCCTGAATGTCTTCTTTGGTGAAATGCCTGTTCATATCCTTTGTTCATTTTTTAAATTGGATTATTTGTCTTTTTGTTGTTGAAGTTTTGCAATATTTTGTAGATTTTAGAGATTAGACTCTGATTGGACATGTTGTAGCCAAAATCTTTTTCCCAGTCTGTAGGCTGTCTTTTGACTCTTTTGGTGAAGTCTTTTGATGAGCATAAATGTTTGATTTTTAGGAACTCCCAGTTATCTAGTTTCTTTTCTGGTGTTTGTGCATTGTTAGTTATGTTTTGTATTCTGTTTATGCCATGTATCAGGGTTCCTAGCATTGTTCCTATTTTTTCTTCCATGATCTTTATTGTTTTAGATTTTATATTTAGCTCTTTGATCCATTTTGAGTTAGTTTTTGTGCATGGTATGAGGTATGGGTCTTGTTTCATTTTTTTGCAGATGAATATCCATTTATGCCAGCACCATTTGTTAAAGAGACTGTCTTTTCCACAATTAACAGATTTTGGACATTTGATAAATATCAGCTGCTCATAGGTGGATGAATTTATGTCTGGATTCTCAATTCTGTTCCATTGGTCTGTGTATCTGTCGTTGTACCAGTACCAGGCTATTTTGACTACCATGGTGGTATAATAGGTTCTAAAATCAGGTAGTGTCATGGATTGAATTATGTTCCCCCAAAAATGTGTGTATCAGTTTGACTGGGCCATGATTCCTGGTATAGTGTGATTTTCCTATATGTTGTAAATCCTGCCTCTATGACTTTAATGAGGGAGGATGAGTGGCAGTTGTGTTAGTAAGGCAACACTCAGTCTACAAGATTGGATTGTGTTCTGAGGCAATCTCTTGAGATATAAAAGGGAGAAGTGAGCAGAGAGACAGAGTGACCTCATACCATCAAGAAAGCAGTGCCTGGAGCAGAGTGCGTCTTTTGGACCAGGGTCCCTGCGCAGAGAAGCTCCTAGTCCAGGGAACACTGATAAGAAGAAGGGCGACAGAGACAGAAAGCCTCCTCCTGGAGCTGACACCTTGAATTTGGACTTTTAGCCTACTTTACTGTGAAGAAATAAATTTCTCTTTGTTAAAGCCATCCACTTGTGGTATTTCTGCTGTAGCAGCACTAGATAACCAAGACAGGTAGTGTAAGGCCTTCCACTTTGTTCTTCTTCTTCGGTAATGTTTTACTTATCTGGGACCTCTTCTCTTTCCCTGTGAAGTTGGTGATTTGTTTCTCCAACTCATTAAAAAATGTCATTGGAATTTGGATCAGGATTGCATTGTGTCTGTAGATTGCTTTGAGTAGAATCAACATTTTTGCAACGTTGAGTCTTCCCAACCATGAGCAAGGTATATTTTTCCATTCATGTAGGTCTCTTTTGGTTTCTTGCAATAGTGTCTTATAGTTTTCTTTGTATAGGTCTTTTACATCTCTGGTTAGATTTATTCCTAAGTATTTTTTCTTTTTAAGGGCTATTGTAAATGGTATGATTTGGTGATTTCCTCTTTGAAGTTATCTTTGTTGGTGTAGAGGAATTCAACTGATTTTTGTATGTTTATCTTGTATCCTGATACTTTGCTGAAATCTTCTATTAGTTCCAGCAGTTTTCTTGTGGATTCTTTGAGGTTTTCTGTTTATAAGATCGTATCATCTGCAAATAGGGGTACTTTTGCTTCTTCCTTATCAATTTGGATGCCCTTTATTTCTTTTTCTGGCCTAATTGCTCTGGCTAGGGCCTCCAGCACAATGTTGAATAAGAGTAGTGATAAAGGGCATTCTTGTCTGGTTCCTGTATTCAAGGGAAATGCTTTCAGATTCTCTCCATTTAAGATGATGTTAGCTGTTGGCTTTACGTAAATGCACTTTATTATGTTGAGGAATTTCCCTTCTGTTCCTATTTTGCTGAGAGTTTTTATCATGAATGGGTGTTGGACTTTGTCAAATCCTTTTTCTGCAGCAGTTGATAATCCCATGCGGTTCTTGTCTTTTGTTTCATTTATGTGATAGATTACCCTGATTGTTTTTCTAATGTTGAACCATCTCTGCATACCTGCTATGAATCCCACTTAGTCATGGTAAATTATTTTTTTGATATGTCATTGAATTTTATCGGCTAGAATTTTGTTGAGGATTTTTGCATCAATGTTCATGAGGGATATTGGTCTGTAATTTTCTTCTTTTGTGGTGTCTTTTCCTGGTTTTGGTATCAGAGTTATGCTGGCTTCATAGATTGAGTTTGGGAGTAGTCTATCCTTTTCTGTGCTCTGAAATACCATTAATGGTCATGGTGTTTACTCTTCTCTGAAAGTTTGGTAATCTCCAGTGAAGCCATCTGGGCCAGGACTATTTTTTGTTGGGAATTTTTTAACTTACCTTTTCAATTTCTTCTTTTGTTATAGGGTTATTTAGTTGTTCTACTTCTGTTTATGCTAGTTTAGGTAGGTAGTGTGTTTCTAGAAATTTGTCCATTTTCTCTAGGTTTTCAAATTTGTTAGAGTACAATTTTTCATAGTATTCTGTTATGATTCTTTTAATTTCAGATGGATCTGTTGTGATATCACCCATCTCATTTGGGTTATTTGTTTCCTCTCCACTTTTTCTTTTGTCAGTTTGGCGAATGAGCGTATGTTTTTTGTGTATATTACTTTAATGATGATGACGGCGATGATGATGACCATTTTTTAAAACTTTGTTGTTAATATATGGAAATCAAATTGATTTTTGGTTTTAATGTTACATGTGATTATATTTATAATCTCTCTTACTAACTTCTTAGTGGTTCTGTAGATTTGGGGAGGGATTTTTACATCATCTGCAGTAGTAATAGCTTTGTTTTTTCCTTTAAAATCCTTTATTTACTTATTTATTTAGTATTGTTGACTTTCCATTTTCCAGTTTTATATTTTGGATGTGTCTTTTGTAGGCATCATGAGGTTGGATTTTTTTTTCTCATCCAGTCTGACATTTGCTGTCTTCATATTGCTCTTTTATTTTTTTTTCCGTTTATATTTATTTTTACTACATTTTTAAATTTCAAAAGCATTTTCTCAGTTTTTTGTTTGTTTTTGAGGTTTTTTTGTGGGGGGGTATATTTCTACTCTCCAAATTAGAAGTAAAAGCACAGGGTAAAAAAGAAAACATGAGGGGAAAATAAAACCTTAAATCATATATGTACAATTAATGTGTTTGTTTCTGTCTTACCCACTAGATGAAATCCGCTAAGTGGCAAAAAATCCATTGTTATGTCTGTCATACTTGACACCCCTTTCCACAGTGACAACTAGTACTAGATGTTGTACATTTCTCTGATTAATAAATATTTATTGAATGTAATTATATATAAACATTTCATATTATCTTCTCCCAGCCTTCTTACTTTCTTTCAGGGCTAGCTAGACTTCATGTTCTTTTTCTTGCTTGACTTGCTGAACTCTGCATAATTATGTTTATATCTGAAAATCAGGTTACGGCTGACAATTACCTAAAATAACTGCGTTCAGTTTTAGGACTCTTTCTCTTCTGAGGTTGGATTGCTACTCATTATGCAATGCTTTTCTCTCTTTTAAGAGTTTTTTTTTGTTGTTGTTGTCATTGTTCTTCTTCTTGTTTTGATTCTTTTAATTCTTTTCTTCCCTATCATTCTTCTACTAACTCTTTTACACCAAAACTGTCTCCATTAAAAAATAGCAGATACCAGAGAAAACATGAAAAATTGAGAAAAGTTGAAAAAAATAAAAGAAGTAACTATTTCAAGTTGTTGTTGGCATAAAGTTTTTTGGAAGACCTAACTTTATTTTGAAACCCTGGTGGCGTAGCAGTTAAGAGTTAGACTGCTAACCAAAAGGCCGTCAGTTAGAATCCACCAGCTGCTCCTTGGAAACCCTATGGGGCAGTTCTACTCTGTCCTACAGAGTCACTGTAAGTCAGAATTGACTCAAGGCAATAGGGAACTTTATATAGATAGTTTTGTCATAGAGCAGGAGCTATATATATTTTTAAGGTCTATTTTTTCTCTAACAGTTACATCCTGTGAAAGTTTCTGCTTTCTGTTCAGTGTCTACATATGTGGTATGGTGATTCATAGTACGTGGGGATATAGGGAGGAAAGATAACTGCCTTAGTTATCTAGTGCTGCTATAACAGAAATACCGCAAATGGATGGTTTCAATAAACAGAAGTTTATTCTCTCACTGTCTAGTAGGCTAGAATTCTAAATTCAGGGTGCCAGCTCCAGGGGAATGCTTTTTCTCTCTGTTAGCTTTGGGGGAAGGTCCTTGTCATCAATCTTCCCTGGTTGAGGAGCTTCTCAGTGCGGTGTCCCTGGGCCCAAAGGACACATGATTCTCCTGGCTCTTGTTTTTTGGTAGTATGATGTCTCCCTGTCTCTCTGCTTGCTTCTCTCTTTTATATCTCAAAAGAGACTGACTTAAGACAAACTTAATCTTGTAGAATGAGTCCTGCCTGATTAAAACAGCTGCCTCTAATCCTGCCTCATTAACATCATAGAGGTAGGATTTACAACACATAGGAAAACCACTTTAGATGACAAAATGGTAGACAATCACACAATACTGGAAATCATGGCCTAGCCAAGTTGACAAATTTTGCGAGGACACAATTCAATCCATGACAATAATGAATAAGAATGGGTGAACAAAATATTTATATCTGAGTGAACAAAATATTATTTACACTTGAGTTTGCAGTGCTGTTGGGACCTCAGACACATTCTTCAACATAAACCATGACATTCTGTGATCTATGCCCTCTGTATAAAGTTGGGTTCTTTTTTAACCCTGTCTGTCACTCCTTGAGTTCTAAGTGACTTCTAACTCCCTGTGTCTGTTCTTAAAAAATAACTGACATATTCAGAATGAGAAGTATAAGGAAACTGATTAGTTGGTCCTACTTTTGCTAGTCAAAGTGATGAAAGAAGGGGATGAACTCAGGGCTTCACAGTCACAGCTCAAGTGCTTCATAAAGACCTGAATGTTGCAACTTGCACCCTGAAAGAAAGCTTTATTTCTTGTAATAACAGAGGTGATATTGCCAAAAACCAGATCCGGAGTCTTATCTTAAGAGTGGCAGAATTACAATGCCAATTGAATTCTCAACCCTGAATGGTGACTGAAGTTAAAGTTAGGGTACTGATTGGGAAGAAATGGGATCCTGAAACTTGGGACGGGGACATATGGGCAGATAATCAGGAAGTTGGGGACACTGAACCCCTAAAGTCCATTGAATCACTCCTACCAACAGAAACATCCCTCTTACTCTCATCTGAAACAATTACTCCAGCTTTGTCTGCTAAGCCACCTTCTCCAGTAAAACCATATCCTTTCCACCTCCATTTGATTATATTAACCCAGCTGTGTCTGAAGTGTCTTTGTCTCAGATATCACCTGGGGCAGCACCTGGGGCATTGCCTGGAGCATTGCCTGAGGCAGACGCATTACAAGACATTGCTGAATGTCCTCAGGATGCACCCCACCACCCATTTTTGCTTCTAGACCTATAACTAGACTTAAGTCCTGGTGAGCCCCAAGAAGTGAAGTACAAAGTGTGACCCATGAGGAGGTATGCTACACTCCAAAAGAACTGCTTGAGTTTTCTAATATATACAAACAGAAACTTGGGGAATATGTGTGGGAATGACTATTAAGGGTGTGGAATAAGGGTGCAAGGAACATAAACTAGGATCAGTCTGAGTTTATTGATATGGGCCCACTAAGCACAGACTCTTCCTTCAGTGTTTCAGCTCGAGAGTTTAGAAAAGGATCTGATAGTTTATTTGGTTGGTTCACTGAAGCATGGATTAAGTGGAGGCCTACACTAAATCACGTTGAAATGCCTGAACTGCTTTCTTATACTGTAGAAGAAGATGTCCAAAGGCTTAGGGACATTGGCATGTGAGAGTGGATATATCAGGTTGGATCCACAAACCCATCCATGGAGTGCTCAGAGGACATACCTTTCACCACAATGGCGAGGAACACTTAAAATGTACTTTGGATAAATACGATCATGTTAACAATGATGTCCAACTTTGAATGGAATGTACTTTAAGTTTGTAAGATTTGTGAAAGTTTGAAGGTTTAAATGTCTGTTCAGGAGTGTAAATAAAGGTAAAATTATTGAGCATGCTATTAGAAAAAAATAACTGACATATAAATAGTCTAGTCTGACTGTAATAAGAGTCCTAAAATAGGAGAATTAGATAAATCAAAATTTCTCTATTGGTGTACAAAAATAATAATTATACCTAAGACCCATAGTGCTTACTATGTGCCAGTTACTGTTCTAAGGATTTTGCACGTGGTAATCCATTTAAACTTTACTACAACACCACAAAATAAGTTTACCATGTTTTAAAGGGGGTTAATTAATTTCCCTGAGGTCACACAGCTAATCATTTATTTGAATCATATAAATTTGGCTCTATAATCTAGGCTATTAACCATTACACTTTACTTTCTAGAGCAAGTCATAGTAGAAGCCTCAAGGAAGCAATTGATAGTTTTGTTTCCTATTCTGAAGAGCCTTTTCTGATTCTCTGTCAAAGAATAGACAGATGGGTAGATGTTTTCAATTAATGTGTACATGTGTGTGTGTGTACACCCGTGTGTGTGTGTGTGTTTGAGATATCAAAATTTGCCTCAGTAACCAATCATTAAGATCTTCAATTAGTATTTTCTTCTTTTCAGTTCCTCTATGTGCCAGCTGCAGTGATTTAGAATAGAGTTTGGCCTGAATTAGTTTTTGTTTCAATATAAGACTCTTGCTGAAGTCTAAAATCTTGTATATTTACTGCTTGCCAACATTATTATTTTGTGGAGTTAGAAGAGCTTAATCTTGCTGCCATTTCACTAAGATAAAAGTATCATGACTTTCTCTACTCCACCATGGACAATCTAACCATATGGAGTCTTCTTTTAATTTTGTTGTTTTCAATATCAAACCTTTTGAAATGTGCATTCTGATGGGGATAGTATAGTGATGTAATTGGTAATGGGTATAATATATATAATAGGATATTTGTTAAGAGCTGTTATGGATTGACTGTACCCCCTACCCCACCCCCCAAAAAAAAGTGTTGGAATCCTAACCCCTATACCTATAGATGTAATCCAGTTTGAGAGTAAGGTTTTATTTGTTATGTTAATGAGGCCATATCAGTTTATTAGAAAAAAAAAGTTGTCATTGAATTGATTCCGACTCATAGCAACCCTATAGGACAGAGTAGAACTGCCCTATAGGGTTTCAAAGGAGCAGCTGGTGGATTTAAACTGTCAACCTTCTGGTTAGTAGCTGAGCTCTTAACTACTATGCCACCAGGGTTCCAAAAACCTAATCACTTTTGAGATACGAAAAGAGCAGATGAGACACAAAGATAAGCAAGAACAAACAGGGAAAGATAGATGCTATGTGAAGATCAACACGGAACCAAGGATTGCCAGCTACAAGAAGCTGAAATAGACGAAGACAGAGTTCCTCCTTGAGCCATACTCCAAATTTAGACTTCTAGCCCCCTAAACTGTGAGGAAATAAATTTTCTGTTCTTTAAAGCCACACATTTGTAGTATTTTTATTACAGTAGCACTAAGAAACTTAGACAAGAGTACAGACCATAAAGCCATAACTATCTGAGTTCAAGTCCCAACACTATCTGAAGTATACAGTTGTTGCCAGGAACTCCAAGTTCTGCTCAGTGTGACTCCATCAGGGCAAAAAAGATAGGGGCCAAGTTGGGGAGAATGAAAAGCAGCTTTATCTGTTGGCCAAGCAAAGAGAAAATCAGGGCTAATTGCCTTCCAAGACTGCTTGCATGTAGCTTGCTGAGACTGGTTTGCATAGGCAAAATCAGTTACAAAATTCAAGATGGCTTGTGCTGGCTCAAAGTGTTCCAGAAAGAGTAAGCATTTTCTAGGGCCTGGGTTTGATTCCCTGTGAAAGAGGAAACTTTTTGTTTATTAGCATGTCAGCCCTCCACCTAGGGGTGGAGAATTTACCATGCACAAGGCAGTTAATGGGGTGATGCCAAGATGGCGGAGTAGTCAGAAGCATCTGGTGGTCTGTCTTACAACAAAGACCAAAAAAAAACAAGTGAATAGATTATATATGTCAATCTAGGAGGCCTGAACATCAAAGCCAAAGTTGAGGAATCTGACTGAGTAGCAGGGGGAGGAAGAGACAGTTTGGAAGCAGTGAGGAGTTGCCAGACCTGACCTGGTGAGAGCCTGAGCCCTTCAGGCCTGATCAGCTCCTGATGCATGGTGAAGCAGGCAAGCAGCGGTGCTCAGGAGGTGTTTTCCACATCAGGAGAGACCTAATGGCAGAGAGTCTACTTGGCCATCCAGACCCAGTGAGAAGCAGCCCTCGATTGGCAAAGGATAAGTACTTGAGTCTGGCCTACCATGTGGATCAAAAACATTGCCCTTAGGAAAAAATGTCTCTCCTATTTACCTCCCCGTACCCTGCTCTGCACTGGGTCCCGGACCAGCTTCAGTGATTGCCGAATCCCCTGGGCCATAAGTAAGACCCACCACGTGCCCTGAGCCATTCTCCCAGCCTTGGAGAGAGAACAAATTAACAAATAGGGGGAAAAGATAATCTGCTGGCTCCCCTAAGCCAGAAACTCAGGGTGGGCACAGCTTTTTTGCCTAGGCATGGGCATAAGGGATCCACGGACTTTGAGTGCCTTTCCCCCTGCAGAGACTTGTGTGGGCCCATCTCATCAGTGCATGCCCTCATTATATACTGGAACTCTAACTTTAACTGTTTCAGCTGTGAAGTGGCAGGTTTGTGACATTTGACGCTGCTCTTCCCATTAAGCAGGGTCTTCACCTACCCACTTCAGGGGCCTGAGGACTGGTGGCTTTACCAATGACACCTAGCCACCTGCTACAGGGGACCAAGAATAAGTGGTGCCCCCCAGTCCTTACAGCCAACAGAATTGGGTGCTCACCATATGGTTGCAAAACCCACCCACCTACTCTCTCTAGGGACAGGGACATGCTTTCCTCCCAGATGCTCAGAGGCAGCTGTTGGCCCCCTGCCTTGCTCAGTGTGTGCCCCCCTGCTGAAACCAGATGCCTGTGCCTACACCAATCACCCATGTCTGTCTAGGACTGTAGGTGAGAGCCTGCACCACACACTTGGTGGCTGACTACCTGGACACCTGAGCTGAATCCATACAGGAGGACTGGGTGACCTCCTGGGTTCACATAATTAGTGGCAGCTCTGGTCACCTGGTGGCAGGACATTGGAGCTTCAGGGGCACCAGTGATTGGGCTAGCTCACATGAGCAGCCTATTTGGGCACATCAAAACAAAACAAGAACCTAGGACACAGTAAGCAAACATAAAATAAATAAATATAATAACTTATTGATAGCTTGGAGACAATAGACAATATCAAATCACTTAAAGAGGTAGACCATGATGGTTTCAGCAAGCTCCCAAAATAAAGAATCAAATTTTCTGGAGGAAGAGAATTTCTTGGAATTACCGGAGGCAGAATACAAAAGATTAATATACAGAACTCTTCAAGAGATTAGGAAGGAGATTAGGAAAAATGCAGACCAAGCAATATAGGAACTTAAGAAGATCAGAGAAGAGCATAATGACAAATTTAATAGGCTGCAAGAATCCATAGAGAGACAGCAATCAGAAATCCAGAAGATTAACAATAAAATTTCAGAGTTAGACAACTCAATAGAAAGTCAAAGGAGCAGAATTAAGACAATGGAAGTCAGAATTAGTGAGACTGAAGACAAAGCGCTTGACACCAACTTATTCGAGGAAAAATCAGATAAAAGGATTTAAAAAAAATGAAGAAACCCTAAGAATTATGCGGGACTCTATCAAGAGGAATAACCTACGAGTGATTGGAGTACCAAAAGGTGGGGGTGGGGGGATAACTGAAAATACAGAGAGAATTGTTGAAGATTTGTTGGCAGAAAACTTCCCTGATATCATAAAAGATGAGAAGATTATCTATCCAAGATGCTCATCGAACCCCACATAAGGTAGATCCTAAAAGAAAATCACCAAGACATATTATAATCAAACTTGCCAAAACCAAAGATAAAGAGAAAATTTTAAGAGCAGGTAGGGATAAACAAAAGTCATCTACAAAGGAGAGTCAATAAGACTAAGCTTGGACTACTCAGCAGAAACCATGAAGGCAAAAAGGTAATGGGATGACGTATATAAAGCCCTGAAGGAAAAAAATGCCAGCCAAGAATTATATATCCAGCAAAACTGTCTCTCAAATATGATGGCAAAATTAGGGCATTTCCAGATAAACTGAAGCTTAGGGAATTTGCAAAAACCAAACTGAAATTACAAGAAATACTAGAGGCAATTAATGGGCTAAAGGTCATCTGGAGTGCCAGGATGGAGGGCAGGACCTGTTTCAGCTGATTCCAGCTAGCCAGTGACTGTTTCTTTTCAAGGAAGTTCTGAGGAGAAAAACAACTTAAGGAAATGGGCTGGGTGAGGGGCTGTCTGCAGGCTAAGAAAAAAATAGCTCTGTGGTTCTAGCCCTGTCTTATAATCTGTCTTAGTCATCTAGTGCTTCTGTAACAGAAATACCACAAGTGGATGGCTTTAACAAACAGAAATTTATTCTTTCATAGTCTTGGAGGCTTGAAGTCCAAATTCAAGGTGCCAGCTCCAGGAGAAGGCTTTCTCTCTCTGTTGGATCTGGGGGAAGGTCCTTGTCATCAATTTTCCCTGCTCAAGGAGCTTCTCAGGGCACCGACCCTGGGTCCAAAGGATGGAGCTATTTCCCTGGCTCTTGTTTCTTGGTGGTATGAAGTCCCTCTGTCTCTCTGCTTGCTTCTCTCTTTTATATCTCAAAAGAGATTGACTTAAAACACAACCTAGTCTTATAAACTGAGTCCTGCCTCATTAACATAACTGCCTTTAATCCTGTCTCCTTAACATCATAGAGGTAGAATTTACAACACATAGAAAAATCACATTAGATGTCAAAATGGTAGACGATCACAGAATACTGGAAATCATGGCCTAGCCAAGTTGACACACATTTTTGGGGGACACAAGTCAATCTGTGATGCAACCTTAAGCAATTTACTTAACTCTTTTGTGCCTCTGTTTTTCCATGTATAAAATTTGGATGATGTTGATGTATTATCAGTTTTAAATACATCCTAGAGTTGTGAGAATTAAGTTAATTAACATGCATAAAACCGATATTTTCTTGCACAGAGTAAGTGCCATGTAAGGTCTAACTTGTATTATTGATAGTCTATTATTTTCTTGACTTATAATAATTCAGCTTTCATTGAAATACACACATAAAAATGTGTAGTTGCAAACTGTAATAATTACTATAAAAGAAAAATCATCGTGCTATAGAAAATATAATAGGGACGTTTAAACTAGGCTAAAGACACAGGTCAGCATTCTTCAGATGTAAAATTTGAGGTAAGACTGATGGATGAATAGACAGCAATATGTCCATGTGGAAGAAATGGAACTGCAAAGAGCCCGTGAAGAAGGAAGAATGGCTTGGTGAAAGAATGGAAGGAAGCCCATTATGGCTGGAGTTGAAGGAGGGAAAAGGGGAAATGGTAAGAAATAATGCTTGAGTGTTACCACTCAGAGACAGTGGAGGGCCATGTAGACCATGCTAAAAATTTGATCTTTATTCTCATAAAAAGGAATATCCATTAAGTAAGTGGCTGAATTCATCAATCCTATTCACGATCATCATAAAAAGGATTATTCTGGCCAGAAATATCTATTAGCGTTTCTAAATTGTGTTTGGCCAATTCCAACAAATCAGATCACTATATTTTCTGTAATGATGTTATGCTTCTTTCTTTTCTGTATTCATCCCCTCCCTTTTTTTCTTTTCTATTTTTTAAGTCTAAAATTCTATGACTGAGAATATTCATGAGAAATCATTTGGTATAGGAAAGATGATGAATGTTATTTTAGGGACACTTATATGCCATTTCCTGGAGGCTGTTGATTACAGCTAAAATAAATTCAATTAGGGAAACAACCATTAGTGTGGAATCATGCTCTGTGGCTGTCAATCTGGCAAGTTGCCTATTGAAGCCATGTGATTCAGGCCTAACAGTTACACCTTCCACAGGCCTGTAGTTGGTGCACTGGGATGGTTCTAATAATTCCTAGCATGACTCCTTCAATAATTAATGCTTCAGTTGTTTTAAATGTTTCAATATAAAAAATAGCTCACATGCAATGTCAGATCTCCAAATTAAGACGCAAAATAGATGTTTTGCAGTAATTTACGTAGAATTAATTCTATCCCAGAGTTCTGATGAAAATTAGAAACCATTTAAAGGCCGAGCTCTGGTAGTTTATGTGTCACTAGACTCCCTCTATGGAACAATTTCCTTGTAAATCTTTGTAGTTCATTTATATTCTGTATGCACTCAGTCTCTTGATGGCTCCAATGGTTCTTAATTGCATTTCTCATAGGCAGTCCCGGTGGTAGGTTTGTTTCAACTAACAGCTAGTAGTGATATGCCATCATAGCTAAAACAACTAGTCTGAAGTTAATTATTAATAATAATAGTAATATCTTCCTAGCTCCTTCTAAGAAAACATGTAAATTTATTACTTGATTAACAGACCATTTCAGTAAATGAAACATAGTTTTATTTGGTAAAATTTTTTTCTTATTTATTTATGTATTTATTTTTAACCTCAGTTGCAGAGGACTGAATTTAATCCCACTCTTCAGTTCCTGCCACATTCTTACTGGTCTGTGAATGGATTTCTGCATTTTATTTATTTAATTATTTACCTTTTAATTTGCATCCTTTATTCCCATTTGTCATTGGTATGGATTAAATTGGTTTTCCCACAAAATCTATGCTGGAATCTTAACCCTTATACCTTTGAGTGTAATCTAGTTTGGGAATAGTGTTTTCTTTTTTATGTTAATGAGGCCATATCAATGTAGGATGCATCCTAAACCTAATCACTTCTGAGTTATAAAAAGAGCAGATTAGGCACAGAAGGAAGCACAAATGAGGAGAAGAGATGCCACATGAAGATCTCCAAGGAACCAAGGAATGCCTGGGCTACAGAAGCTGAAGGAGACAAGGCTCTTCCCACAGAGCTTACAAAGAGAGAATTTTCCCCGAGAGATGGTGCCCTAAATTCGAATTTTCAGCCTCCTGAACCATGTGAAAATAAAAGTCTTGTCTTTAAATCCACCTACTTGTGGTATTTCTGTTAGAGCCCCTCTCATTTCTCTTCTCTCTTAGACAATGTTCCAAATATGATTTAAATTTTTTTTTATTTGGTTTGGTTCTTGTAAAAATAGCATGGTGGAGGCATCTATCTTCTTCTAATTTCACAAGGGAGAAGGAGAATCAAGATCAACACTCCAACTCTGGTTGCTATGAGGCAGAGGTCAGATATACCTCCTCTTGCCAGCTCTTTTGATCTATTCCAACACCAGCTGTCCTTCCCAAGGCACTCTCTACTTCTCTGCTGAGTTTGATAATTCATTACAATGGACACACAGAACTCACAGCTCATACCCACAGCTATAGGCTTTATTAGGGAAGTAACAGATTACAATTCAGGTGCGGGAGCACTCAGAATATAGTTCTTCTGTCAGGATAGCCCCTTCTCAGCTGTGCTCACAGGCATGCTTCTCTCTGGCCCCTTGGCTTCTGAACTGCTCAGGCAAATGTTACAAAGCTCTTTTAGCTCTGCCAGTAAGTGCTCCAAGGCACCCCACTCCACCAGTAAGCCTGCTCCACCAAGTGCCTGGAGGCATCCTACTCCTCCAGCAAGCCTCCTGCCCAAAGGCTCTCACTTTTCTCATTCATTGGGTGGGGAAGCTCACTGTGCTGTCTCCTGCTTGTCTCTCCTGAGGCTGCTTCTCTACCACCATTTGTCTCCGTCTTTAGTATTAATAGCTCTCTTTCTTTCTCGGTCTCCTGGTTCCAGGAGCTTCTCAGCATAGGAATCCCAGGTCTACTCCTGGCTCTTCTTTCTTGGTGGTGGTGAGACCCACCCTTCCTGCCTTTGGGATGGCTCATCTTAAGCCTAGCGGGATCGATAAACTGGCCAATCCCCTTATAAGGGTTCCATATACCATATTTGCATAGTCCTACCCAATTACTTTGGTTGGAGTTACAAGCCTATACCTAGAAGAGCCATATTAAGTAATTCATTGCACCACCGTTCTTGTCAAACATGTGCACATCTTTTTTGATTAGCATAATTGCTATTTGCTTTATATGCTCCAGTTTCATCTTTCTTTTATCACTAAATTTCTTAGGGCAATTTTTTTTTTCCTTAAATGGACAAAATAGTTTATAAACTCTCTTATGAAAAAACAAACAACAAAACCCCTGATATTTTATGCCTTCTCTTCACCTACCCTTATCTTTAGTTAAAGCAAGTACTGTTATCAATGTAAGGATATGAACACTTAATATGACAGTAGCTCAGGCTGGCACTACATGCGGAACACCAGATCTGCAGAGTCCCTTAGAAGATTCACTGGGGAAGAGAAGCATTTCTGATTAAGACTGAAAATATGATTGAAGAAGACAAAGAGAATGGCACAGGCCAACAAAAGCAAGTAAAATTTCCTCCCTCTTTTAACAACTGAGTGGATTAAGCCATGTGTGTGCCTCCAGTGGAGAGTAGACTAGGTAAGTACCAGCTAAGACTCAGTCTGTGGATTCACAGAAGACAGTAAGTGGCAACAGGACA
The DNA here is from genome assembly GCA_030035585.1 of Dugong dugon. Classification (NCBI taxonomy): domain Eukaryota; kingdom Metazoa; phylum Chordata; class Mammalia; order Sirenia; family Dugongidae; genus Dugong; species Dugong dugon. Next base: position 91,147,817 of record CM057472.1, read on the forward strand.
GCCAAAGTAACCCAGAGGGTGGGGTTCAGTGTCTGCAGAAAGGAGGTATAGATATTAGGCTAAGTGAGGACTTAAAATACTTGGCTACTTCTAAAATCAAGATGTTCAGGGAAATCGGAAGCTAAATTCAGAAGCAGTGAATCTCAAATGTCTGTCTGCCTAGAAAAATAAGTAAATGGTCAATGGTATGGGTGGGTGATTTGGCTCTGCAGATTAAACAGGCCCCTAAATTCTATGTATTTATGTAATCTGCCATTAATGATATAGACATTATATATTTATATAAAGTTTTCTATTACTTAACACTATTAATAAAATTTAGTAATCAGTGCCTATCCTGTTTTTTCAGATATTCTAAGAAGAACTGAAGGAGTGAGTAGGGAGAAAGAGACAACCCTCCAAGCAATATTCCATTAAATGGATTATTTGGGGGAAATTAATGTGTGAGTGTCCAAATGCTTGATATACTTACAGAGAATAGGTGGATTCTGTTTGTGGTATCATGTGTTTGGCTACAGCAAGGGCTAGCAAACTATGACTCATGGGCCAAATCTAGAAATCTACCTTTTCTTTTTTTTGTAAATTAAATTTTATTGGAGCACAGCAATGCTCATCCCATATTATTTGTGACTGATTTGTGATGAAACTGTAGGATTGAGTAATTGTGAATGACATCGTATGGCCCTAGAATATTTACTCTCTGGACCTTTACAAGTTTGGCAACCCCTGGACTGGATAAGGAGCCCTGGTGGCACAGTGGTTAAGAGCTCAGGTTGCCAACGAAAAGGTCGGCAGTTCAAATCCACCAGATGCTCCTTGGAAACCCTATGGGGCAGTTCTACTCTGTTCTATAGGGTTGCTATGAGCTGGAATCGATGTGACAGCAATAGGTTTGGTTTCAACTGGTTGGGCTGGATAATACCAATAGATCAAGTTTCAGAAGTGAATATAAACCAATATGAAAAAGAATAGAAAGAACAACCAAAAAAACCTTGCTATTGAGTTGCTCGTGACTCATAGCAACTCTCTACGACAGAGTAGAAATGCTCCACATGGTTTCCAAGCCTGTAATCTTTACAGAAGCAGACTGCCACATTTTTCTCTTGCGTAGCCGCTAGTGGCTTCAAACCACCAACTTTTGTTTAGCAGCCAAGTGATTAACAACTACACAACCAGGGCTCCTACAAACAGAATAGACGACAAACTTCGGAAGGAGAGTCAGGCTTAGTTCCTATCATCATATTGAGGTCAGTACTTAAAAGCCAGAGAAAATAAAAGTAGACTGACAATAGGCTTGATTTGATGGACAAAAACAAAAGAAATCAGACATCTGTACTGAGAAAAGAGACTGAAAATAATTTGTAGACAATGAGCAAAGTTGAATACTATAGCTGTCATGTCTGGTTTGGTAGCTATTTCTAGTCTTCATAATTTGGTTATTGAAACTACAAAGATGACGTAAATGAGCCTATGGGCTTTCTTTTCCTGTATATACTTCCTCATAATTTTAGATGCTACGAGCAGAGGCATGAAGTTAACACACAGATTCAGTCTATTTACTAGAAGAAAGTTATAGATGAGTGAGATCAATCCTTCACATTCATATTGTGTCTATTATTGGTACATTTCATGTGCTCTGGTAAGTGACTTTGCATGAAGTGGAAAGTGACACAGTTTCTTCTAGTGAAAGGGGCCATACGGTGCTTGGGGTGGGGAACTGGTCTGAGAAAATTTCTTTTAGAAAATATCAATATTTTTAGCAGAAGAAAAATCTTTTTTTTTCTTTCACCTTTTTTAGCAACCAAAGACCATTTGTCAATGCTCCTGAGTTGTAATTGTCTCTCTGACCAAAACTCCCAGGACAAAACCTTAGCTCATTTCAAACACTGAAAGCTTTTCCATTTGGAATAGTGTAAAGGAAAGTATGCATAACTCCAAATATATGAAGTCTAATCAAAAGCCTGAACGTAAAAATGTGTCAATGATATGTATTAACGGTTCTGCGGATAGGACTGTGAATATAATTAAGGAGAATACATAACAATCAGTATTTCTGCATTTACATCAGCTAAGGATAAACCAAAAAAAAAAAAAAAAAAAAAAAAAACCCATTGCCTTCGAGTCCATTCCAACTCATGGTGACCCCATGTCTTACAAAGTAGAACTGCTTCATAGAGTTTTCTTGGCTGTACAGAAGCAGATTGCCAGACCTTTATTCTGTGGTGTCACTGGGTAGAATTGCCAATCTTTTGGTCAGTAGTTGAGCACAATCCACTTGCACCACTTAGGGATCTTCAGCTAAGGATAAAACTACTAAAAACCTACTGTTTTAAGGTAAAATTGAAGATCCCTAACTAGATGTCAGGAAACCCTAGTGGCATAGTGATTAAGAGTTATGGATGCTAACCAAAAGGTTGGCAGTTCGAATCCACTAGGCACTCCTTGGTAGCCCTATGGGGCAGTTCTACTCTGTCTTTTAGGGTCGCTATGAGTTGGAATTGACTTGATGGCAATGGGTAACTAGATATCAATTATAAAATACGAAGTCTTTCATCAAAATATTGTTTTTAATATTTTACAATGGCAATTGTAAAAGAGGAGAGTGTAAATGAAGAAAGCGCAGTATTTTTAGAAGGAAGGAATCCAAATGAACATTACATGAATTCCAGTATTTATTCTATGTGGACTAACTTTTGGAAGCGGTTCCAAATTCAAAGGTGGGAAAATTGAATAAATTTTCAGAAAATGTCTCATTTCTAACTAGAAACCTATCGAGAGATTCTAACTGACAACTTTGCAGTTAAGCAAAACCCTGCTAACCTCAGTGTATGTCTTGTTGAAAGTTTAGCAATTAGAAGATGTAATGTGATAATATAGAGAGCTTTCTATTCAGCACTGAGTTTTACATTTGTGGCCATGTGACAGTTTCGAATCTTAAGTTAGTTTATAGCATTAATTAGAAATAGATACGATGCTGTTATTGATTTGGAGTGAAGTTCAGTAACTTAAAAGTTACTGAAAATATTTCAAAATATTTTAGTTTTATTTATTTAATGCAATATTCAGAAGATTTTTATGACTTCTTTGTTTAATGACAACAAAAGTAGGGAAGAATCAATTAGATAGAAGGATGAGGGTCTTCTGTTTCAGCTTTTGACCTTGATGCTGGGTATAAAGAACGGTACACACAGATAAAATTAGGCCAATGTCATGGAATACGGAGACTTTTTTCTGGCATTATTGTTGTGGTTCAATACTCACTGTGGTGGCTATGTTTGGTAGTGAGAGCTGGACTGGCTAAGTGTAAACTTAAAAAAAAATCTAAACTCCAATATCGTTATGATTCTATTGATCATATCCATAGGGAGACTATTCATTTTTCATGTTTTAGTGCCCTGAGGCAGCACAGCAGCACGGACTACACCCTGATGGCACTTCGGCAATATGCGGAGCATAAGAAGGGGAAGCAACAGTATAATCACTGTTTCATCATGACATGCATTTTTTTAAATTAGTGATTTTAACTTTCAAACAAAAGCCACTCTTTACCTACGAATATTAATACTATTATGTTGTTGTATCAAAGGATCTTCTTATTGCTCACTAACTTCCCATAATTCTCAAAACAGGCAGCAGCTGTAAGCCATAACTTTGAATATCACTTTCACTTTGCAGTGCCAACTCCTACACCCCTAAGCCGTTGAGTCCCAGGCAATAGAAAAATTAACAAATCCTTTGCATGTGACCTATCCTAGGAATTCTTCTCCTTCCCACCCCCTCGCTTTGTTTCTCTGGCTTGTGCAAGCAGCTTTAGAAGCATAAAACAACAACACAAAACCAAACCCATTGCCGTCGAGTGGATTCCGACTCATAGGACAGAGTAGAACTGCCGCATAGAGTTTCCAATGAACGACTGGTGGATTCGAACTGCCGACGTTTTGGTTAGCAGCCATAGCGCTTAACCACTATGCCACCAGGGTTTCCTTTAGAAGCATAAAAGCACCAAAACCATCATTTTCTAAAGCAAGTTGACAATGCTATGGAATAAACTTTCAAAGTCTTTATCCCAAGTAATCAGTGTCTGAAAATAATTCATTTCTATTTTCTTCTTTTTTTTCTTTTTTTCCAATAATCTACCTATATGGAAAGAAAAGTCTGCATTAAAGCCTCGCCTGAAGAAAATTTAAAAAAGAAATTATGATTGTTTAACTCATGGTGATTTTTTTTTAATCTCTACATGCATACACATATTGATCCTCACAGTTGATAGATGGAAGAAAATTTAAAAAAAAAAATGATTGTTTAACTCATGTGATTTTTTTTTTTAATCTCTACATATGTACACATATTGATCCTCAAAGTTGATAGAGTCAGACAAAGGCTCAATTCTCAGACAAAACTTTCATCGTGCTATCTTGGGAAAGACACGTAACTCTTCTAGGTCTTGGTTTTCTCATTTACACAATGGGGCTACTGTGAGGCTTAAATGAAATAATGTATATTTAACATGAACATGACTTGGGAATTTTGCCAAGGTACTGGGCTGGAAAACCTTAGGGAAAAATACTATTTCAGGTTTTGAAAGCCAGTGAACATTTTACAGAAAAAGTAACAGATAATAGACAGAAATCAAAAGGATAAACTTATCAGTCCTCTCTTTTTATGAATAATATTATTAAAGTATGATAGATGAGTGATCCAATTTGAAGGAGTAGAGCACAAAATTGAGCATCAATTAATGATGAGAAGGAGGCTTGGTGACCCAATGGTTAAGCACTCTGCTGCTAACCAAAAAAAAAGTTGGCCAATGGCTCCTTTGGAGAAAGACCTGATGATCTACTCCTGTAAAGATTTCAGCCTAGAAAACCTTACGGGATAGTTCTACGCTGTCACATGAGGTCACTATGAGTCAAAATCAACAGGTTGACACCCAAAACGTTAATAATGAGAGAACCAGGTGTTGTGTCTGGAAGAACTAAAAGCAGAAAAACAAAACAAAACAACAACAAAAAAAACAAGTAAATTTAGGATCAACTACAAAATTTTGGAATAGCTGAAACAGGACACGTAACAGGAGATTTGTGACTCTGATTTAAGAAGATTATGAGTAACGTGAAGGACATATGCAAGATTAGTATTATGTGAGTTTCTGTTTCCATAAGAAAATTGTCCTATTAATGTTGTATAGTTCTATCTTTAATTAGATTATGTTTTGTAAGCAAGCTTGCAAGTGGAGAAATAGTGTCTATCTACTCTGCAATTCAAGTCTCGAGTTGCAATAGTGAAGGATACTATGCACAAAAGACTGAACATTGCAGGAAGCATCAAAAGAAGATGGAAAAAATACACAGAGATATTGTACCAAAAATAATTGGTTGACCTTCAACCATTTCAGGAGGTAGCACATGATCAAGAACCCATGGACTGAAGGAAGAAGTCCAAGCTGCACTGAAGACATTGGCAAAAAACAAGGCTCCAGGAATTGATGGAATATGTATTGAGATGTTTCAACAAACAGATGCAGCACTGGAAGTACTCACTCATTTATGCCAACAAATTTAGAAGACAGCTACCTGGCCAACCAGCAGGAAGAGATCTATATTTATACCTATTCCAAAGAAAGGTGTCCAACTGAATGTGGAAATTATTGACCAATATCACTAATATCACACTCAAGTATAATTTTGCTGAAGATGATTCAAAAGTGGTTGCAGCAGTACATTGACAGGGAACTACTAGAAATTCAAGCCAGAATCAGAAGAGGATGTGGAAGGAGAGATATCATTGCTGATGTCAGATGGATCTTGGCTGAAAGCAGAGAATACCAGAAAGATGTTTCCCTGTGTTTTATTGACTATGCAAAGACATTCGACTGTGTGGATCATAACAAATTATGGATAACATTGCGAAGAATGGGAATTCCAGAACACTTAATTGTGCTCATGAGGAATCTGTACTTAGATCAAGAGACAGTTATTTGAACAGAACAAGGGGATACTGCATGGATTAAAGTCAAGAAAGATGTGCATCAGGATTCTATCATTTCACCATACTTATTCAATCTGTATGCTGAGCAAATAATCCTAGAAACTGAACTATACAAAGAAGAATGGGGCATCAGGATTGGAGGAAGACTCATCTGCATTATGCAGATGACACAACCCTGCTTGCTGAAAGTGAAGAGGACTTGAAGCACTTACTGATGAATAACAAAGGCTACAGCCTTCAATATGGGTTACACCTCCACATAAGGAAAACAAAAATCCTCACAACTGGACCAATAAGCAACATCATGATAAATGGAGAAAAGACTGAAGTTGTCGAGGATTTCATTTCATTTTGATCTACAATCAACGTCTATGGAAGCAGCAGTCAAGAAATCAAACTACATATTTCATTGGGCAAATCTGCTGCTAAAGACCACTTTAAAGTGTTGAAAAGCAAAGATTTTCAACTTTGAAGACTAAGGCGTGCCTGATCCAAGCCATGATATTTTCAATTGCCTCACATGCATGTGAAAGCTGAGTAATGTATAAGCAAGATCGAAGAAGAACTGATGCCTTTGAATTACGGCTTTGGTGAAGAATATTGAATATACCATGGACTGCCAAAAGAACAAACAAATTTGTCTTGGAAGAAGTACAGCCAGAACGCTCCTTAGAAGCAAGGATGGCGAGACTTCATCTCACATACTTTGGACATGTTATGAAGAGGGACGAGTCCCTGGAGAAGGACATCATGCTTGGTAAAGTAGAAGGTCAGTGAGAATGAGGAAGACTCTCAACGAGATGGACTGACATGCTGGTGGCAACAATGGGCTCAAGAATAACAAATATTGTAAAGATGGTGCAGGACTGGGCAGTGTTTCATTCCGTTGTTCATAGGGTTGCTATGAGTTGGAACTGACTCCATGGCACCTTATAACAACAACAACAACAACACCTCTGGCCTGGAGCGCTGGATGCTCAGTGGTTAAGAGCTATGACTGCTAACAAAAACGTCAGCAGTTCAAACCCACCAACCGCTCCTTGGAAACTCAATGGGGCAGTTGTACTCTGTCCTATGTGTTCACTATGAGTTGGACAGCAATGGGTTTTACTCTGGCCTACATTCTCTGTATGGATGAGTGACAGCTTGTAATAATGAAGGAGTTAACTACAAAAGGATTATAACAGTGATGTGTCACTGCATATAAACTGAAAATTCTAACAGGATTTTGTAATCCTTTTCTGACTCGACTGTATCACGATGGGGAGCGTTTCATTCCTTAATCCCTTACAGAAGTACATGTGAAGTGCAGGTCACTGATGAGCATGAGAGAAAGATAAACCTCTTCTTTGCGTGATTGTACACTGCTTCTGGCACTTGCATGCTTTCCTTCCAGCTATCTTTTGTTGCTGGTGCTATTTTGCAAGATGTAAAATCTAACGTAGACCTTATCACCCATTCAGTGAATTTAACCATTGGAAAAGACTTCCAAGGCCATCCAGTTTAACATTTCAGCCGAGAACAGATTCTTTCTCTTGTATCCTTCAGAAGCTGGGAGAGTTTTGTTTTTTTTTCCTGTATGCCTGAAGTTATGATGACCTCACTGCCTCATACTTTGGATTACTTTGTTAGTTGCTTCTCTGACTGACAATGTAAAAGTTCAAATCTTATTCTCTGTAACTACTACCATGGTTCTCATTGTGTTCTCTGAAGCCTCATTAAGTCTATCTTTCCTACGTAGTTAATAAGTTAAAGAAATCATCTCTTCATCCTGTATACAAACCTACTTTTCCTAGCCAAATACATGTGATTCCTAAATTTTCCTCAGGAACATATTCTTAGTGCTTGTTTTTTGAGTGAATTGAATATACCATAATTTAGATTTTCTATCATCTCCTTTCCTTCCTTCTGCTGTTGTTAGGTGCCATCGAGTCTGTTCCCACTCATAGTGACCCTATGTACAACACAATGAACATATGCTTGGTCCTGCGCCATCATCACAATCATTACTATGTTTGAGCCCATTGCTGCAGCCATTGTGTCAATTCATCTTGTTGAAGGTCTTCCTCTTTTTTGATGACCCTCTATCTTCACAAGTATGATGTCCTTCTTCAGGGACTGGTCCCTCCTGATATCATGTCCAAAGAACTTGAGACAAAGTCTCACCATCCTCACTTTCAAGGAACACTCTGGCTGTACTTCTTCTAAGACAGACTTGTTCGTTCTTCTGGAAGTCCATGGAGTATTCGATATTATTCACCAACAGGATAATTCAAAGGCATCAATTCTTCTTCAGTTTTTCTTATTCATATTCCAGCTTTCACATGCATATGAGGTGATTGAAAATATCATGGCTTGGGTCAGGCACACCTTAGTCCTCAAAGTGATGTCTTTGCTTTTTAACACTTCAAAGAGATTTTTTTGCAATAGATTTACCCAGTGCAATGTGTCGTTTGATTTCTTGACTGCTGCTTCTGTGGTCATTGATTGTGGATCCCAGTAAAACTAAATCCATGACAACTTCAATATTTTCTCCACTTATCGTGATGTTGCTTATTGTTCCAGTTGTGGGGATTTTTGTTTTACGTTGAGGTGTAATCCATGCTGAAGGCTGTGGTTTTTGGTCTTCGTCAGTGCTTCAAGTCTTCTTCACTTTCAGCAAGCAAGCTTGTGTCATCTGCATAACTCAGGTTATTAATTACTCTTCCTCCAATCCTGATGCCCTGTTCTTCTTCATATAATTCAGTTCAGATTATTTACTCAGCATACAGATTGAGTAAGTATGGTGAGAGGATACAACCGTGACGCACACCTTTCCTGACTTTAAACCATACAGTGTCCTCTTATTCTGTTTGAATAACTGCCTCTTGGTCTATGTATAGGTTATTCATGAGCACAGTTAAGTGCTTTGGAATTTTCATTCTTTTCAAAGTTATCCATAATTTTTTATGATCCACACAGTCGAATGCTCGCATCTTTCAGGTATTTCCTGCTTTTAGCCAAGATTCATCTGACATTAGTAATGATACCCCTCCTTCCACATCCTCTTTGGAATCCGGCATGAATTTTTTGGCATTTCCCTGTCAATGTACTACTACAGCTGCTTTTGAATGACCTTCAGCAAAATTTTCCTTGCTTGTGATATTAATGATATTGTTTGATAATTTCCCGGTTTTGTTGGATCAACTTTATTTGGAATGGGCCCAAATATAGATCTCTTCCTATCGGCCAGACAGCTGTCTTCCAGATCTTGGCATAGATGAGCACTTGGTGCCTTCCAGTACTGCATCTGTTTGTTGAAACATCTCAATAGGCATCCCATGAATTCCTGGAGCCTTGTTTTTCTTCGATGACTTCAATGCAGCTTGAATTTCTTCCTTCAGTATCATTGGTTCTTCATCATATCCTACCTCCTGATAAGTTTGAACATTAACCAATTCTTTTTGCTACAATAACTTTGTGTGTTCCTTCCATCTTCTTTTGGTGCTTCTGTGCTGTTCAACATTTTGCCCATAGAATCCTTCAAAATTACAGATCAAGGCTTGAAGTTTTTTCTTCAGTTCTTTCAGCTTGAGAAATGCTGAGCTAGTTCTTCCCTTTTGATTTTCTAACTCCAGGTCTTTGCCCATGTCGTCATAATATTTCACTTTGTCTTTTACAGCTGCCCTTTGGAATCTTCTGTTCAGCTCTTTTATTTCATCATTTCTTCCATTCTCTTTAGTTACTCTAAGTTCAAGAGTAAGTTTTAGAGTTTCTTCTGACATGTATTTTGGTATTTTCTTTCTTTTTAATAATCTTTTACTTTCTTCATGTATGTTGTCCTTGATGTCATCCCAAACTTGTCTGGTCTTCTGTCATTAGTGTTTAATGTGTCAAATCTATTCTTGATATACTCTCCAAATTGAAGTGGGATATATTCAAGGTCATATTTTGGTTCTAGTGGACTTGTTTTAATTTTGTTCAGGTTCAACTTGAACTTGCATATTCCCAATTTATTGTCTGTTCCACAGTCGGCCCTTGGCCTTGCTCTGACTGATAACATTAAACTTTTCCATTTCCCCTTTCTACAGATGTATTCAATTCTGATTCCTGTGTTTTCCATCTGGTGAGGTCCAAGTGTGTAGTCACTGTTTATGCTGTTGAAAAAAGGTATTTGCAATGAATGAGTTCTTGGTCTTGGAAAATTCTATCATGTGATCTTTGGCATCATTTCTATCACAAGGCCATATTTTCGAACTATAGAACCTTCTTCTTTGTTTCCAACTTTCGCATTCCTATCACCAGTAAATATCAATGCATCTTGATTGTATGTTTGATCAATTTCAGACTGCATAAGTTAGTTAAAAGCTCCAGTTTCCTCTTCTTCGGCATTATTAGTTGGTGCATAAATTTGAATCATAGTCATATTAACTGATCTTCCTTGCAGGCATATGGATATTATCCTATCACTGATAGCATTGTACTTCAGGATGGATTTTAAAATGTTTTTGACAATGAATGAGATGCCTGAAAAACTTATAGGGTTGCTGGGAGTCAGAATTGATTCTCCTTAATTTGTCATTCCTGGCATTGTATACCATATGATTGTCCAATTCAAAATGGCCAATACCAGTCCATTTCAGTTCCCTAATGCCTAGGATATTGATCTTTATGCATTTCATTTTTGATAACTTCCAATTTTCCTAGATTCATACTTCTTACATTCCATGTTCTGATAAATAATGGATGTTTACAGCTTTCTTTTTTTCTCATTTTGAGTCATACCACATCAACAAATGAAGGTCCCAAAAGCTTTACTTCATCCACATCACTAAGTTCGGCTCTACTTTGAGGAGGCAGCTCTTCCGCAGTTGTATTTTCCATGCCTTCCAACTTGAGGTGCTTATCTTCCAAAACTATTTCAGATAACGTTTCATTGCTATTTATAAGGTTTTCACTGCCTTTTTTTTTTTCAGAAGTAGACTTCCAGGTCCTTCTTCCTAATCTATCTTGGTCTGGAGCTCTGTTGTAAACTGTCCGCCATGCATGACCTCCTGCTATTTGAAATACTGGTGGCATAGCTTCCAGTATCACAGCAACACGCAAGCCATCACAGTAAGACAAACCAGCACAGATGTGTAGTTGTCCTTCCTTCTAGATTCCGTATATGTGTGTGTGTATATATATATGTATATATATATATATATATACATACATACATATGTATGTATAATGCTTCCCTTAGAATGTCATGTCAGAATGAAGCATTATACTCCAGACATTTTCTGACTATCCTAGTGTAGAACAAAATTACATGTTTCCTTACTATGGAATCTATACTTGTATTACTGCAAGCTAAGATTTCATCAAATTTTGGTCAGCATATTGAACTTAAGACTTGACAACAGTTTTATGTCTTTCCCTTGCAAACTTCTGCTACATCCCATCTCTCCACCTTGTCCATGAGTAATGGAAGCATGGTAGATAGTAGTTTGTTCTAATTAATATTTGTGAAATATTCTGAAATTGATTGAAGTATTATATTTATTTATAAAGCAATTATATGATTAATTCTATTGCCCATCTCCCTCAAAATGTATTCTAGAAAAAAAAAGTCACTTGGGAAAGTATACTGTTTATTTATTTTCACTGAAAGGTCTGTGGTGCCTTTTTTTTTTTTAGCTAGGATTAATGTCATGTCTGAAGCAAAGGGGCTACTTAGCTAGAAATATTGCCCTGGAGTTAAAGAACATTTAGTCTAATTTGTCTTTCTTTTGTTAACCAGGAGATCATGGTCAGTGGGGATTAATAGTGTGTTTTGCAATTTGTTCTGTATAATTCTTACCTGGTATAACTTCACCTGCTGTGTTACACTGTACAGACTTAGAGAAAACTTCTCTATTAAGCAATCCTGCTGTGATGTTTCTAATGCTTAGAAGTTTAATGCATTTCTATAATACATAGCCACAGGTATCTGGTGAATATTTATTGATCTGCGGTAAGTTGGTCACAGAGAGAAATAGATTTTTGCCAGTGTATTATAGACTTGAATTATTTTTTTAATCATGTCTTCCATCGTTTGAACTAGAACCTACCACAGTGGTACTCCTTAGTTAATGGCCCAACTTTTCTGGGACTCTTTTAATTATTTTCTCATTTTTTTCATGTATTTATTACTAAACATAAAAATATGTGACCTAAAGATAAGATTAAAGAATGGGAAATAGAGCAGTGACAAACATGCCCACCAACCTAGGAGTTTTGAATGGTGAATAAATTGGGTGAGGAATCTAGCAAATAAGTGAAGGCACATATATGTAACATTCTAATGGGGTGAAATTTTAGTACTAAAAGTTTTTTAATTTGGACTTTTTAAATATAGGTAAAAAAATGATGCTCAATGTATCCTTTTCTCTTTAATGTAGCATAGCAAGTCTGTCATTAACAAGACAATTGGGACAAGTCTTTGATGATCAGAATGTATTAAAGGGCAAAACCATGTGAGCAGGTTATTTTAGACAATATCAGTATCTCCAGTGCACTTCTGATTTGACAAAGAGCTTGGAGCTAGATGTGGTTGACTGAAGTATTATTACAACAATATGTGCAGTATTTCCTTGTGGTAGGATCAGGGGCAGATCAACCAGGAAGCAAGGTATGCATGCGCTTACAGTAAGGTACACGCGGGCTTAATTGTGTTTACTTACTAATCTGTAGTGCACAAGTTCACACGGGTTTGTGGTGAAAAACAGGTGAAATTGTACACTAAAGATTAGTAAGTAAGCACAAGTAAGGCTGAGTGTACCTTGTTTATCGGGTAATCCATCCCTGGGGAGGATCATATCACCACCATCACCATTACTCACCACCTCTGCCTTGCCCTGTGGTCACTGGAATTGGTCACGTAGCATGCTTTGTTTAATGAAATGTAAGAAGTATTGTGTGCCACTTTCGTGTAGAAGCCTTAGGAACCATTCTCTGGGTCTGCCCCTCTCTTCTCTACCACAAGGTCGGTGTGATCCTGATAGTGGCTGCTCCTTCAGCTCTGGTCTAGGAATACATAGGATGTGGAAAGAGTCTTTCCTGACCCTGTGTTGAATATGAACATAAGAAAGAAATAAACCACTGATGTTTCACCACTTACAGACAATCAGCTTATGAATAGAGCTGTGCACCAGAACAAAAGCACACTGGGCCTATTAAGTCATATATGTAATTGCAAATTGTGAGTTATGTATAATTATTTTCAAAATAAGTAATTGTGAATTATTAACCAAACAATAGCAATTGTTTATGAGATCTGTATATATACCTGAATTAAAATAGAGAGCTCAGAACATAATTCTTGGCAAATTGATAAGGGTGACAGGAGCAATACTATCATTTCAATAATACAAATAAACTATAAATAGCTAAACGGTTGTATTTTTAATGTACGAGAAAATGCATGTCATGGGCTGAAAGGTGGCCCAAAAATATGTCCAACATCCTAATTCTTGGAATCTGTCAAATTTATATGGCAAAACAGTGACTATCACTTTATATGGCAAAATATGTGATTAAGTTAAGGATCTTAAGAGGGGGAGCTTATCCTACATTATCCAGGGGATCCCCCAATACAATCACATGTATCTTTATATGACAAAAGCAGAGGGAATTTTGATACAGACACGCAGAGGAGAAGACACACGCAGGAGAAGGCTATGTGAAGTCCCAACAAAGAGAGATGCAGCCACAAGCCAAGGAATGTCAACAGCCACCAGAAGCTGGAAGAGGGAAGGAACATATTCTTTCCCAGAATTTCTGGAGGGAGCACAGACCTTGAATTTGGACTTCTGGCCTCCAGAATTGTAAGAGAGCTAAGTTTCCGTTGTTTTAAGCCAGCAAGCTTGTGGGAAGAGCTGCTCTAGGAAACTAATACAATATATAAAATAGACCAATGATCACCAAATAGACCAGCAATTCTGGGGAACTTTTAAATATTCAAGATTCCAGATTGTAGACCTGGAGATTCTGGCTCAGTAAACGCACAGTTTGTGTATTGCTAAGAGTTTCCCTAAGAGACGTGGATGCTGTAAGTCTGACAAGCTTCTCTGGGAATATCTGGAATAAATACATGCTGTGAATACATTCTGACTCTGCAGTAGCTCGTGGGTAAGTGTCACAAGTCTATGCCTCCAGTGACCCAGAACACAACTTCCTAGCATATCTCACTATTTCTTAATTCTCTATTATCACATAATTAAAAAATAAAATGTATTTCTATTTTACGATTCATTTCAGAAGAAAAATATAAATAATATCCTTTTCCTTCCAGGGGAGAGGAAAAACAGATGACCATTAAAATCTCTTTGAATACTAGGGTTCTATTAAAACAAAACAAAAAAATGAACCCTTTGCTGTGGAATTGAACCCTACAGGAGAGAGTAGAACTGCTCCATAGGGTTTCCAAGGAGCAGGTGGTGAATTTAAATTGCCTACCTTTTGGTTAGCAGCTGAGCTCTTAACCACTGAGCCACCAGGGCACCAGGTCCTATAGTACACATCAAAAGGAGCACTGGTGGTGCAGTGGCTAAGTGCTCCACTGCTGACTGAAAGGTTATGTCCAAGCCCACCACCGGCTCCACAGGAGACAGATGAGGCAGCCTGCTTGCAAAAAGATTTACAGCTTTGGAAACCCTGTGGAGCAGTTTTACTCTGTCCCTTAGGGTCGCTATAAGTCACAATTGACCCGACATCAATGGGTTTAGTTTATTTGCATAGTTGCCGTCGAGTCAATTCTGACTCATAGCAACCCTATAGGACAGAGTAGAACTGCCCCATAGGGTTTCCAAGGAGTGGTCGGTTGGTTCCAACTGCTGACCTTTTGGTTAGCAGCGGAATGCTTAACCACTAAGCCACCAGGGCTCCTTTTGTATAGTACACATTGGAAATCTCTCAGAATTGCTTTCACTAATTAGCACAACGACATAGTCCTGAGAAACATCTAAAATCACAGATTATCATAAACTTTACTATTTCAAATCACATAGTGAGAAAGGAACATCCCATTCTGGCTTGGAGGATCTAAGCTATTTGGATCACTTTTATACAGAGAAGCTACTTTGATTTTTCAACTCAGGTTTGGAGATTTAGATAAAGGGTTTTTGGACACAAAATTCCACATTTCCCTAACTTGCAGTTTCCAAGGAAATAGAGCCCTGAGTCTCTTGCTTCTTGGCCTAGGTTGATGTTAACCATTTACACACGTGACTGCTTTGCTTCATGCTTAACAAAACACTACTTCATTTAAATTTTACCTAAACTCCACTATTCCTCAAAATCCCACAATAACCCTTTCTTTCCCTCTGCTTCATGAGTCACTTTATGGTTCCGCTGGAATTTTCTTTCTTGTGGCAGTAATTTAGTAATCCTCATTTTTTGGACTCTAACTTTGTTCTTTGTGGTCTTTGACGGTTGGAAGTTATCAATAGTTTGGGAAACGCTGGTAAAGGACAAAAACATGTAAGTTCAGAAGAAAATGTGATTGTTGTGGAGAGAAGTAGTCTGATGGGGAATCAGGGAGAAGGAATTTGACCTGGACAGTAATGGATATATACGTTTTGATTAGCAGAGATTTTAGAAACAGCACTGTAGGCACATTAACAGAATAAAGAGAAAATGGTGGAGCATTTGCTTCTTTAGCAAGTCTTACTCTATCTTCAAATTCAACAACTCTCACTACATCTACTTCTTCCACACTAACTCCAGCTCTGTCCGGACTAATGTATTAGTTTTCTAACTTGGCTTCCAACTTTCACTTGTGCCTACCTAGAGTGCATAAACCATTTAGCAGCAGGATTTTCATTCAAAGTGTAAACTAAGTCATACTTCTCTCTTCTTTGTAAAAGTCCCCGGTGACACATGCTACACTTAAAATCCAAAGTAGTTGGCATGCCTTCTAAGGAGCTACATTATCTAGTCCCTGCCAATTCACTGCAGCTCATCCCTACCACTCTTTTTCCTCCTTCACTATGCTCCAGCCACATAGGCCTCCTTTCTGTTTCTCAGTGAGCATAAGGGATTTTGCATGTATTGTTTTCTCTGCCTAGAGAGAGAAGGAGAGGAGAATACTCTAGAGGAGAATTTGAAATAAATAATATGATCACGTTTATGACTTCATATATGTCATAAATATATATCAAAATATACGTTATAAATCTGTATCAAAATGTATGTTAAAAACATAAAGTACAAGAATATTTATAAGAAAAATATGCATGATTTTTTACATATGTTTTACATATGTTGTTGTTGTTAGGTGCTTCTGAGTCCATTCCGACTCATAGCAACCCTCCATACAATAGAACGAGACACTGCCTGATCCTGCGCCATCCTTACGATCATTATGCTTGAGCCCATTGTTGTAGCCACTGTGTCAGTCCATCTCTTTGAGGGTCTTCCTCTCTTTTGCTGACCCTCTATGAAGCATGATGTCCTTCTCCAGGGACCAATCCCTTCTGATAACATGTCCAAAGCATGTGAGATAAAGTCTCGCCATCCTTGCTTCTAAGGAGCATTCTGGCTGTATTTCTTCCAAGACAGATTTGTTTGTTCTTTTGGCGGTCCATGGTATATTTGATGTTCTTTGCCAACACCATAATTCAAAGGCATCAATTCCTCCTTGGTCTTCCTTATTCATTGTGCAGCATTCGCACGCGTATGAGACTGAACACACCATGGCTTGGGTCAGGCGCACCTTAGTCTGCAGGCTGAACTCTGTTTTTTAACACTTTAAAGAGATCTTTTGCAGCATATTGACCTTTTACATATTGACAATAAAAACATTATCCTAAAAATCAGTTTTAGACAGAAAATATCTATTTCAATGAGAGTCTTCAAAGCAGCTCTGTGTGTTGCTGTGCTATGACTCAAGTTTCCCTCAAAAAGGCAAAATCATCATCGTCATCATCATCATCTTCCTGTTTTTCAGGCACTTGCTCAAGTCTTCAGGTCCAAGTCAAATCCTGACTATGGCAATAGGGATGCTTTAAAATGACGGGACTGAGATAAAAACACAATTGTTTATACACCATCATGTTGCTACAATAAATGATACATTAGACTTTCTTTATTGCCAGCCTCATTGAAAGCCCATAAATTTGCATACAGTTTTACTGATGTGACCTAATTAAGAGGTGAGTTGGAATTTATTAAATTCCAGGGCCTCATCCTAATGAAGTATTCTTAGCTGGCTGCCTTTCACACTTCACAAAAGGGTTTGTTTCCCCAAGCTGACATATTACATATTTTGACTCTGATCTTCTGCCTGCTTTCAATTACATCTGTAGATTTTCTTTACTTGCTAGTTAGTAGCATGTTTTACCATCTGTCATGGATTGAATTGTGTCCCCTAAAAATGTGTGTCAACTTGGCTAGGCCGTGACTCCCAGTATTGTGTGATTGTCTACCATTTTGTCATCTGATATGATTTTCCTAGGTGTTGTAAATCCTACCTCTATGATGTTAATGAGGCAGGATTAGAGACAGGTATGTTAATGAGGCAGGACTCAGTTTACAAGATTAGGTAGTGTCTTAAGCCAATCTCTTTTAAGATATAAAAGGGAGAAGCAAGCAGAGAGACAGAGGGACCTCATACCACCAAGAAAGCAGTTCTGGGAGCAGAGTGAGTCCTTTGGACCTGGGGTTCCTGCACGGAGAAGCTCCTAGACCAGGGGAAGATTGATAACAGGGACCTTCCTCCAGAGCTGACAGAGAGAGAGAGCCATCCATCCCCTGGAGCTGGTGCCCTGAATTCAGACTTCCAGCACTCTAGACTGTGAGAGAATAAAGCTCTATTTGTTGAAGCCATCTGCTTGTGGTATTTATGTTGTAGCAGCACTAGACAACTAAGACACCATCATAGGTAACAGTATCCCACTTCTACCACCATATCAGGCTTCCACATACATTACTACATATTTAGATGAGGGATCTATTGTAGGCTGGGCAAGTTAGTTTCAGTGGATCTGACTAAGTGCAGTGTATGGAAGTTCAAACATGCATTATCTCAGTTTTTATTAGTATTCTTCATTCTAGAACATTGGACATTCCTTCATTCTCATGAACCTCATCTGATACATTTATATTTAAAAATTTCAGGTCTAATTATTTGTAATATTTGTGCTAATTTATTTCTAAACTCCTAGGACATATTCTTCTCAAAAAGATACTTGTCCATTCTTCTCTTTTAATGTTTTTATTATTCTGATCAGCAAGTAGTTAACAATGAATTTAGTTAAAATATCAGCAAGCTGTAGACTTATGTCTTCAGGTTTTCTTTTATACATACACAGAGAATGAATGATTATTTCCTTACCAAAATCATAAAAAATACATCATAGGTAAACCCCCATTGGCTTTAATGGAACATCCATTTCTCCCACTTCCCTAGCTATATTAATAAATTTTTAGATTTTTAACTACATGTTATAGTGTAGAAGGTTGATTATATTACTTTAAAGTTATGTGCAGTTTGGATATAGTAAATTTAATTTTTCATAATTTTATTGTCATTATTTTTGCAAATAAATATTTCCTAAGGATCTACAAAGAATGGGAATAGCACTGATGCTTTTTTTTAGGAGAACAGTATTTCCCTGACTATAATCAATTCACATATACCTTAACCTGTGATTTGTCTGAAATAATTGGTAGTCGAAGAGGTATAATGTATGACACTAAAAGAAAATAAAGTTATAGTTACTTCCTGTGTTTTATTCATGGTTTATAGTTCTGACAGACTAATATAAAACATGTCCATGACCAGAGAGAAGTCAGAACCATTCTCTAAAAACAGATTGCTTGATTGCAGGCTTGTTTTTAATTTGTGCGTAAGTAAAGCCCAGAGATCTTGACACTGAATTCCTTCTGTGTTCAAAAATAATGATTTCTCTCTTTTAACCAATCTTGTCCTTCACTATACATACTTAGACACAGGGTCAGATTAACCAGTAAGCAAGTTATATGTAGGCTTACATTAATTTAAGCAAGGTATGCACAGGCTTACTTGTGTTGACTTACTAATCTGTAGTGAACAATTTCACATGTGTTTCACCACATCTTTGTTGTGCTGAAAAACAGGTGAAATTATGCACTACAGATAAGTAAGTTAAGCACAAATAAGCTTGTATGTACCTGATTTATTGGGCAATCCATCACTGATTGTACATTAGAGTCAAATTACAATCAGGAATTTGCTTTAAAGAGGCTTTTTAATAAAAAGTATTATTTTGGTAGTAGCTGTTAAGAGGAATGAAGGAATTTAATGTCTTTCCAGTCATAGGTTTATGCGCGTTTAAAAATTTACATTCAATAAAATTCACTATTTGTGATGTACAATTATACAGATCTTGACAAACTCATAGACTTGTGTGTCTACCACCACAGTTATGGGACAGAACTTCCCCATTCTTATTGCCAGCCAGTCTTGCAGCACTTTCTCACTGATCTTAGCCACTCAGGTGGGATCAGAGCTAACAAATTAGAAGGACACCATCTTTCAGACCAGCTGCCCATGCAGTTCTTCTCTGACCCTAGCCACCTGAAGCTAGGTCAGATCTTATAAGTTAAAACTCCTTCAGATTATGAAATAAGCATACACCAGTTGCAAGTTTGGAAAGCCCACCCAAAACCCCAATCTTCTGCCCAACTGGCCACAGATTCAGGGCTGGTTTCCTACTACCCCTTCAGAATGCCAGCTACAAGCTTGGGAGTCCACATGACACACTCACTTCTTGACCTGCTGGCTTCCACTGCCCTTTAGGGTATGATAACTCACTGGAATGACTCACAGAACTCACAGAGAGTATACCACATGCATGATGACAGATTATAGCCAGAAGGATACAAATAAACAGAGTGCAGGGCAAGGTCCAGAAGGGTTTCTAATGTGAGGATTTCATGTCCCAAGGGACACAATACCTCCTGAAAGATGTTCTCCCAGCCAAGAAGCTCTCTAAACTTCCCTGTTTAGTTTTTTTAGCAGCCAGTCCTGTATGATAGCCTAAATCATGCTTCCTGAGGCTAATTGATTTTGACCTCCCAGGACAGTCTTTTCTGGTCTGGCCAATCCCCACTCACCAGCACAAATTCTCAGGTGTGGCCTGGAAGTCCCACACCAAGGCAGCCACTTACTCCAAGGGTTATTTTTCAGAAACTAAGGATGAAGGCCACCTCACTTAGGGTAAAACTAGGTCGTTTACCCAAAAGTAACTTATTAACCTTTCCAAAAGTAGTGGCTTTAAAGAGCCATTTTAATTTACTCATAATTTTGAGGTCTCTTATGTGGTTACAATCAGTCAAATGTAGGCTGGGACTGCTGGTGTCTAAAGGTTCAGCTGAGGTGGATGTTCAAGATGGCTCACTCACACGGCTGGCAATTGATAGTGGCTGTTGGTTGGGAGCTCAGCTGGGGATGTGCATCAGAATGCACTTATGTAGTCTCCTCAGCATGGTAGCCTCAAGGTCATTAGACTTCTTACGGGGCAGATAGCTTCTGCTAGAGAGAGTTTCCCAATAGAATTTGATGGAACTCATATAGATTGTTTTGATGTAACCTTGGAGTTCACTCAGCATCACTTTTACTGCCTTCTGTTGTTTAAAAGGGACTCAGTAAGTTATCCCAGAGTCAAGGAGAAGGGGTATAGACTCTACCTCTTGATAGAAGGAGTATCAAAGAATTTGTGGATATAATTTAAAGCCACTACAGAGAAAATAAATTTTTCTCACACCTGGTTTTCATGAGGAAGGAGATCCCTTAAGCATTACTGACTATCCTCTTATCCACTCTTCTGCTGGCAGTGATTTACCTGGTTGATAACTTTAGGAAAATCCCAACTCAGCTTCTTCCTTTAATTTTTGGTAACAAGCTTACATTTGAAATTAAGTTTTCTTCTACTCCTTTTTTTTTTTTTTTCCTGTAAGGTTTACCCAACCAGGTGCCCTACATGGGGAAGTATACCGAAGACTATTGATGTTCTTCACTGAGTAGGAGATTAATTTAGCAAATGACTTAGACTTCCACAATAATTTATCTGCATCGTCTACTTTTAATCAACAATAAATGTGATGTTTTGAACTTTATATTTCGCTACTTTGTTTTCCAAAGATCTCTTGGACCTAATCTAAGCTATGGCATTTTCAGTCACCTCATATGCATGCAAAAGCTGGACTACGAATAAGGAAGACCAAAGAAGAATTGATGCCTTTGAATTATGGTGTTCACGAAGAATATTGAACATACCATGGACTGCCAGAAGAACGAATAAGTCTGTCTTAGAAGCAATACAGCCAGCCAGAGTGCTCCTTGGAAGTGAGTATGGTGAGACTCTGTCTCACATACTTTGGACATGTTATCAGGAAGGATCACTCCCTGGAGAAGGACATAATGCTTGGTAAGGTAGAGGGTCGGGAAAAAGAGGAAAACCCTCAGGAGGTGGATTGACATAGTGGCTACAACAGTGGGCTCAAACATAGCAATGCTTATGAGGATGGTGCAGGACCAGGCAGTGTTTTGTTCTGCTGTACAGAGGTTAGCTTTCAGTTGGAATAGTTGAAGGCACCTAACAACAACAACTTTCTTTTATTTCTAGTTGTGTCCAGTGACCACATGGAGGAAATGGTGCTATTTAATCCATTAAAGATAAGTCTTCTCTTCCATGGCTTTTTTTTTTTAGCTAAACCTTCTTCCATTTTTTTTTCTTTTTTCCTAATTTGCATTGGTAAATTCTGCATGCCGGTTTAAAATTAGTGGGCAAGGTTATCTGTTAGTCGCTATGTACTCTTGTTAGGAATGATTGAAGACGTTAAGAAAGCAAACTTCTTTAGCCTCTGTGTTGGTATTTCAGACCTCTGTCGTCAAAAGCTGATAATTTAAATACACACATGAAACAAGCAAGTTTGTGATATTTAGTGTTTAATAACTATATGAATGAAATAGACATAATCAGAGCATAAGACTTACGGAGAAATGCGGACTGATCCCATTTGACCTGAGGTTCTCCAGATGGAAAGTATGTATATAGTAGGGTATGTTTGGATTGTTTCCACTTTCTACTTCATTCCCAGGACCTCATGGCTTGTATGTCTGTTGTAATATGGGATGAGATGAGGCTTCTAGGAGGAAGGAGACTTAATAGTCTGGTTAAGGGCTAGAGATTTGAAGCAGTGTATATATTTGGTGAATTTGGCCTTGAGGAGTATAAAAATAGAGGTATTGAGGAGAATTCAGTATCGAAGCTTTGGCCAAGAGAAAAGGGGAAGCCATAGTTAAAGATAATGTATATCTGTATAATAAGTTGTTAGGAAAGAGATAAGGTGATTGGAAAAGCCTCATAGGCTGGGATTTGTGTCATTGTTTCCTCTTATTTAAAAGAGAAGAGTCAGAATAGCTCTATGGAGTGAGCTGTTTGCAAAGGTGTTTGAGGAACAGGTAAAGGTTATAATAGTCTTGCACTAAGCACGGTTTTTAAATAAACACCTCTCAACACCATTTCACCATTTTTTGTTAGGATCACCACTACAGATTTGATTTGGACTGTGTTCTTTTGTCCCCGGCGTTGCTGTGAGGCAAGTTCATTTTTATTATCATTGAGTCTGCCTCACTGATTAGCAGAGGTACTCTAAGAACAGAAATGTTCTGTGTTCTTATTTTGAAGAATAGCAGGAAGAGGTTGGGGAAATGGTGAGCTCTCTGAAGTAGTATTGCTGAGGAGTGGGCTGATGTGTGGTAATAAACTCTGGATAAAAAAAGTGGTGATGGCAGATTGAAAAAGGAAAGGAAATCAAGATGAGTCCCAGGAGGACCACCAGGAGAGAGAAACATGCTTGGGGATGGAGAATTGATAGTCAGATATAACCAAAAGGAAAATTCGATGGTTCAACCATAGTGCTTACAACAGAATTGCAGGCTTGAGAGATATTGCTCTTTTTAGACAAGGGTTATACATTCTTATTTCCTTTCTTCATGTGTTACTAAATTATTTATGCAGAAATGTGCTAATACATCTGGGAATAGCTGTTGGAATATTTTGTGTTTGATACAATAAGATGAATCTGAAAGTTTCTAGAAAAGGAAGGTAGCAACCAGCAGCTACTCTGTAAAAGTGAAGACATAGATTTAGTTGAATCTTAGGGTTTGAGGAAAGGGTCTAAGGTTACTGCACAGTGGTTTCTCACTGCACATACCTGATTATATTAACATGGTCTGATTATGTGCTTATCTCCACCACTCAAATGAGCTTTATGAAGGTGGGAGTATTTCTTATACTCCTTTGTATTCTCTGTGCCTACTATGGTATCAGGCACAGAAAATGAGCAAAATAAATGTTTGTGGAATTGAAACTCTGCCCCACCTCCTGACCAACATGGCAAGAGAGTAATAATTTCTTTATATTTTTTGCTTTTATTTTATACAGACAATATATATACTGGAAAAAATATTTTTTCTGTTGGCCTCTGCCTTTTCCAGCTTCAAAGAATTTTAGCTAGGTATACCTTCCCCAGTGAACTCAGCTCTGCCTGGATCTTAGGCCAATACTGATCAAGTGGGAAAGAACATTAACAGTTACATTTGCATCAATTAGAAAAATCTGGTTACCTGTGTTGATCTAGAATTGACATGCTTTGTGTGAACTTAGTGTGGGATGCTTTTTTCAAAACCTAATATATTACAGACTAATAATTTTTCCTTTTTCTAGGAATTTTCTGACATGAAAGCTTTGGGCTTTTCAGATCATGTAGGTATTTGGATTTCCTGTTGTTAGCATGTTTTTAGCTATAGTTTGAAAGGAGACTACTTTTCTGCTTCATGGCTCTATTCACAGAGTTCTTTTTGTGGAAAACTGAAACACATGGTGGAAGCTATCTCTTGGGGAGTGGGAAGGGACTCTCACAGCATTTATTTACTTCAGAACCAAGACACCTGACAGACAAATGATGTCTAAGTGGTCCATTAGGAAACCAAAAATGAAGTAGAAACTATTAAAAACACACAAGGTTCTTTAATAGTAGCACAAAGACCTAAATTTTAAATCAGCCATTAGCAGCTAATTACAGTATCATTTACCTGGTACCCATTTTATTAATCTGTTGGTGGTAGACGTGAACATGGATTGGGGCAGGATTTGAGTTAAGAGGTGGAGTAGCTGCTAGCTTCTTCCTTCAGCGACACTTGCAAATGATTTTTTTATGGACACCTGTAGTTTAAACTTATGTGGCTCACTTAAATGTCAAACAAGCTAAGCAGTGCATTTCATTAATGAAAAATTAATGAAATCCTTGGGCTGGCACATACTACTTGTTTACAATACATGTAATTCATTAGGAAAACATCCGTCAAGTAAGGGCCTTGGCATGGGCCTGGTGGTATTGTAAATGGGCTTTATTCTCTTCCTTCCAGTTAATGAAAGTGCAACCCTGGGGAAAATACATGTAAAACAGATTTAATAAGTCTTTGGGGGAGATTTTACAGAATAGACTACATGAGCCATAAATATCACATGCAAAATCTATTTGGCTCAAATTATTTAGGATTGGAAATGGCTGTAATTTCATCTTATAAGAAAAAAAAAGTGCTCAGATATTTAACTCAGGGAACTCAATTCCAGGCAAAAGTCCCGCATTGTTTTTAGAGTCTTGTCATTAACTATGTTCAATATTGAGCAAATCACTTCAGGATTTTAGAAAAGTAATTTATCCCTGCCCTCCAATGCAGGTGAAACTGGGGACCACATCCCCAGATGTAGGGCAAAATAATTTGTTTCCTAAAAGCCTCCAAATGGTGAAGATCATTTACATTTACATATCCATTTTTCTATACACATCTTCCCTGACACTGATAGTCTGGTTACAAAAGATAGTAGAGAATAAAAAAGAAGAAAAAGATCATTTCAAAGACATGCTCTTTTTGGTTTCTGCCCAAGTAATAGTCACTCAACATACGAAGTAGGTGACAATATCATTGATAGCTATTTTTTCTGTCCCTCTCATTTTCTAGCCCAATACTTTCCTCATTTTCACTATTATCATTTTCAAGTGTTTATAGATCTTCTATTATTTTCAAGACAGGATACTAGGTACTGGAGGTAAGATAAAATATTGGTCATGTAGGCTACGTGAGGGCAGGAACATTGTTTTATTCAACATTGCTTTTTCAGCATATACATAAGGGCCTGGAACATAGATGAAGCTCCAAATTATATGTTTTAACAAATGAAAAAGAATAGTCTCTGTCCTGAAGTAGTTTATCTAGTGGAGAGATGGAATATCAACCTGTAAGCATAATTTGTAAAGTTGTTAGCAAATGATAAATCACAGAAATACTGAGAAGTACAAATTTGAGAGGACCAAGCTGTCTCTTCTGGCCTGCGTTGACAAGGAAGTTGCTGGAGAGAGTGGGGTTTTAGTTGGTTCCGTGGAGAATGAGATTGTTCCATTATGGTTCTTTGCTGTTGTAAAAACAGCTTAGAGGCAGTGTCTGACCTCCTCTAATCCCACAAAGGGGAAAGAGAGCAAGATCAACAGCCCAAGGTTGATTTCTATGAGGTGGAAGCCAGACAAGCCTCCTCTCTCTATCATTTTTACTAATTCTGACACCAGCTGTCCCTCCCACAGCACTCTCTACTGGGTTTGATAATTCATTGCAATGACCACACAGGACTCACAGACCATACTCACAATTATAGGGTTTATTAGGGAAGTAACAGTTACAATTCAGGCTCAGGAATACTCAGGATACAGTTCTTCCATCAGGACAGCCTCTTCCCGACCATGCTCACAGGCACACCTCTCCCTGGCCTTAGGCATCTCTCCAAAGGCACTCAGCTTTCTATCTCTGTGGGCTGGGAAGACCACCGTGCAGTCTCCTGCTGCCTGGTTTCTGCTGCGGGTGTCTCCTGCCACCGCTTCTCTTCAGGGTTACAGCTTGCTCTCTCTCTCTCTCTTTCCGTCTCCTGCTTCCAGGAGCTTCTCAGTGCAGGGATCCCAGGTCCAAAGAATACACGTTCTGTTTCTGGCTGTTCTTTTTTGGTGGTGGTAGGATCTTCCTCTCTGCTCTGGAATTGGCTCTCATTTAAGGCAAAACTGACCCATTCCCTTGGTGGGCCACAATCACCCCGTCACTCAGTCCTGCCCAGTCACCTGGGTGGGAGTTACAAGACCAGGGCTAGAAAGGCCACCCAAAAAGTAATCAATCTCACTGCAGTTCTCCACGGCCACTTTGTGGCAGAAACACTTCCAAGTGCCTGGCAGATGGTATGTGTTTATGTGTTCATAGATATTTAATTAAAGAGCTGTGGAAAGAAAGAAGAAAAAAAAAAAAAAATGGAAGAAGGGAGAATTTACATTGCCAAAATCTGAACGTATAATGTTTGTTTAGGCAAATGTGATTGAAGAGTTTGGCTACAATGGGGGAGAGTGCAAGGAGGAAAGGCTGGGAGGATGAAGGCACAGTCTCTGGAGCCCGACTTCCTATATTTAATGTCAGACGTCATCACTTCCTGTCTTTGTAAGTTATACAAGCAAGCTATACAAGCTCTCTCTGCCTCTGTTTTCTCATTTTTAAAAAATTAAAGTGATAAAAATATCTCCCTCATAGTGTTGTCAGGAGAATTAAATTAATAAATAGTTTCAAGTGCAAAGAACATCATGCTTGGTAAAGTAGAGGGTCAGCAAAAAAGAGGAAAACCTTCAACAAGATGAATTGACATAGTGGCTAAAACAATGGGCCCCAGCCCACTTACTATTATGAGGATGGCACAGGACCAGGCAACATTTCGTTCTGCTATAAATAAGGTCACTATGAATCAGAGCTGACTCGATGGCACCTAACAACAACAAAAATAACAATGCCTGCCATGTTATGTTTATTTAATTTTTAATAATGAAGCAATTATAGAGATCTGAGGTATTTTGTGTGATAATGAAGTCATTCAAAGTTTTGAGCAGAGATGAAAAATGATACGGTAGGGTTATGGCAAGATTAAGTTGACAGCAACATGTATATAGGAAGGACTAATGGAAAGAAACATGGACAGAGAGTTCAGTTGATTGAAATTTCAATGGTCCAAAAATGAAGTGTTTGGAGCTTAATTTCACAGTTGAAATGAGAATTGCAATTTTGCTAAAAATTTGAAAGGGAGAAAGCGCAACAAAAAAAAACAGGGCCGAATGGTGACCCCCTCATAAAATCTCAAACCCATTGCTATCAAGTCGATTACAAATCGTAGTTACATAAGTGGTGAAAATTAAACCTGCCTTAGCTCCCTTTCTTCTCTTTGTTGCTTAAAATAATGGATTTGAAGCTCTACACCTTGCTGCATTTCAGAATCTATGAATAGAGCAATAGGTACACTTAACTCTGTGTAGCGTTCTCAAATTTGGCTACACATGGAGTCCCTAATGCCTGGGTTCTGGCACTAGCGACAATGATGATGATTTAATTGATTTAAGGTCTCACCTGGGCATCAGGATCTTTAAAAAAGCCTTCCCAGTGATTCTCATATGCAGCAAGCTTAAGAACCATTGACAGTACAGCAGAAATGCTTTGCATTCCCTTTCCTTTGCTTTCTTCCCTCTCTCATTTATTATTATTATTATTATTTTGGAGACAGCTCCTAGAATCCTGTATTTACATATCTGTGAACTGTGAAACCAGGTGGCAATCTGAATCCCTTTTTTTCCCTGGTGTGCAAATTTTCTTTTAACAATTAGGACAGAGTAAATTCTGAGAACCCTCATTATTCATCTTTCCCTGTTTGCTATGAAGAGCTTATAGAATTTTGATATTTGCCTTACTTACAATGTGTGCATTTGGACTCTGAAGACGATGAACTTGAGTCTAAACCATATCCATGATAACAGTATAGGTATCTGGATCCATCTGGGATATTTTCATTTGCTGATAGTTCAGTGTGTTTTCCGGGCTAACAGCTTCATCAGATGAGTTTACTAAACACAAACACTTCTATAACTGAAATTAAAATTGAACCTATAGTCTCATTTCATAATTACTTTAAAAAATATTTGGATTATTTTTGTTGTTAGGAAGAGAAAGATTTTTATAAGAGGATATCACGAAATAGTGAAATGTGGAGAGTACTACTCTATTGTCCCCCTACTTCATTTAATGTTCTCTCTAACCACCTTGTTTTAATTCCTGAAAACTAGGTGCTATTCTTGACATTTCTCTCTGATACTAACCATACTGAGGGCTCCAAACTGGTGGTTATAGGGCTGTCTTCATAAACCTGCACAGTGTTTTAGTTTTGAGTTAATTGAAAACATTAAAAATTGGAGTTGTAAAATGGGGCAGTTCAAGACAACAATAAGCTGAGCTGAGTAACAACTGGCCCTTCTGATGTGAATTTACGTACAGCTTTCACCAAATTGATTGTAAACACCCTATGGGAAAACCTTGCTCTTTTTTTTTTTTTTATTTTAGTCATGATGGCACTCTGCAGTATACTTGGCTGAGATAGCAATAGTTTTTATCATTGTTGTTGTTATTTATGTGGAACAGGTTAGTGTGGATTAGATTAAAAAATCATGTTTTGGCTGATTTGATTTAAATTTCAAAAGTGATAAAATAGTTATCTCCTGCATTGCCTCTTGGCTCTGCCTGTCTGATTTTCTCAGCAGGATGCCAGGAGGGTAATGTGGTCTATACAGTTCTAGGTGAAGTGTTTCAATGTTATTTCCTGGAAGAGTTGAAATCAACTCTCACCACTGTTCAAGAAAAGGCCTGGGATGCAGATGTAGTATCACTGCAAACTAAGGACATCAGAATGGCAGCCGCCAACCTATATGCTATCTGTCACCATCAGGTACTTGATAGCCATCCAGTGACTCATTGAAACAACAGGATCTCAGGCACACAGATTTCACCAGATGGGGCAATCTGTCATGCTTAGGCTGTAGAGACAAGATGAAGTTTCTTTGCCAAGTGCCACATTTCTTCAAAAGAGAGGCCAAGGCCTGCCAATCATGACAATCGCTGTAATGCAAAAAGGTCAGATAGTCTTGTCTTTGTGTATCAAAAATGCCAACCTTCTGTCAATGAAGAGGTCAAAAATCTGTATTAGATTAAAAACATTTGCGCCAAGAACCTCAAAATTCCAAAAGGTCATGTCAGTGCCAATCAAAATACATGTACAGAATGGAAGTTAACTTTTGCCTGAACTTAAATGAAATAGCTTCTTTGCTTCTATTACCTAACCAAATAACCTGGCCCTTTGTAATGTTATCATCAAACTGTTCCTAAATATCTCCTGGTGGTGGTTGTTGTTAGGTTCCTTTGAGTGGGTTCTGACTCATAGCAACTCTATGGACAAGAGAACGAAATGCTGCCTGGTCCTGCGCCATTCCTACAATCATTGTTATGCTTGAGCCCACTGTTGCAGCCACTGTGTCAATCCATCTCATTGAGGGTCTTCTTCTTTTTCGCTGACCCTCTACTTTACCAAACATGGTATCCTTCTCTAGATAATCTAGATACTGATCCTTCCTGATAATATGCCCGAAGTATGTGAGATGTAGTCTTGCCGTCCTTGCTTCTAAGGAGCATTCTGGTTGCACTTCTTCCAAGACGGATTTGTTCGTTCTTTCGGCAGTCCACGGTATATCTAATATTCTTTGCCAATACCACAATTCAAAGGCATCAATTTTTCTTCAGTCTTCCTTATTTATTGTCCAGCTTTTGTATGACCACAGCCTTCAGTATGGATTACACCTCTACATAAAGAAAACAAAAATCCTCACAACTGAACCAATAAGCAACATCATGATAAATGGAGAAAAGATTGAATTTGTCAAGGATTTCATTTTACTTGGATCTACAATCAACACACATGGAAGTAGCAGTCAAGAAATCAAACGACTCATTACATGGGGGCAAATCTGCTGCAAAAGACCTCTTTAAAGTGTTAAAAAGCAAAGCTATCACTTTGAAGACTAAGGTGCACCTGACCAAGCCATGGTATTTTCAATTGCCTCATATGCATGTATAGATAATACTATAAGACTTCAAGTGTGTTCAAATTCTTGTGTTCAGGAATTAGGGATACAAAAGGCTCACTATGGGTTAGGCAATGTGCTGGGAACAATGAAGGATGTGGACAAAGCACAAATCATAATTCCTAGTAAGATATAGTATTTACTCATATAATGTTTACAACTTAATGAATAATCCCTATATAGGATAAAGGGCTACACTATAAGAATAATATAGAAGAGAGGGTTATACTGTGTACAATAAGTAACCGTCTGTGTAGTTTAGACAGTATACAGCTTAAGTTAATTAAAAAAAAAAGCTATCTTTTGAATAAGAGTCACAAGTCTTAAAGAAATCATTATAAAATGGAAGCTGAAATCACAAGAGTGTTTAAGACTGCCCAGAGTGAGCAAACACAGTGAAAGATCTCTAAGGACATAGTCCTAAATGATTAAAATAATTTAATAGGAGAACTGAGGGAGTGAATCCACTAACATATCCCAAGAAGGATAGTCAAAGATATATGTGGAAAACAAAGGGTTAGTGTTGACATCATAAACCCAATCTCTAACTCTCTCTGAAAAATTCTACCATAATTCTTGTTGGGTTTATTATCCACAGGAATGGTCTTTCCATTCCCTGGTCTCTCAGTTCCTTGACTCTAGTCTTCTGATGATTATGTCTACCAACCTACCTAAGCCACTTATTAACACTACCATAATTTGGGCCAGTGTTTTCAAATGTGGCTTGCAATCAGAGGGATGTCAAATGAATTTAGTGAGTTGTAACTAATATTTAACAAATTGGAAACGAAAAAGATACAACAGTACATGAAAACACTGGATAAAAAACATCAGAGTATAGGGTCACTATGAGTTGGTGACTTGACAGCAATGGGTTGGTTTATTTATTTTTTTGGTACAGCAGATGGTATGGGTAAGTAGTGAAACTCCTGTTAATGAACTTCCTTCATCCCTTCATATGCCAACCATGTGCAATTGCAACCTTTTTTGTGTTACTGGATCACTTTCTTTCCATCTTCCATATGGCCCTTGTAAATTCTGTAACCCTCCCACTAGCATAGAAACTCCTTAAAACCAGAGATCTTCTACGTCTGATTCTCTATTACATGGCAGCAACTAGAACCGTGTCTGGCACTGATTATGTACAAAATCAATATTGAATAAATAAATATGGACAAACAAATAAAAATGAATGCATACATTTTCCCCAGTATCATATAATTTTAGTGTTAGCAGAGCTCACCTATTACCATAGGCACATGCTAGAAATTTCATTAATTAAAATGACTTCAGTTATCAATTATGCACTCAGCACAGTTTTCCTATCCTTCCCTCCACCAAATCACCATTTCAAGAAAAATAAGAGTTAAAGTTTTATTTTGTTGCAGCCACTAAACTCTTTAATATATTCATAAACATTGTATAATTTCTTGAAGATTAACTGGGATCGTACTTGCTGAAATAAGAATTTAAAAAGAATAAAGTTTATGTTTTATGCTTAACCGGAATATACCTTCTATGATTAAATTATTGACAATCTTCATTTGAATTGTAATAATTTTAGTTTCCTGTATTTCTCTTTCTCTCTATTTCTCTCCCTTTTGTTTCCTTTTATAAAATACTTTCTCCTGATGGTAACAGGACAAATAATGTTGCTTACAATTTTTAAAATGTTGGAGCAGATGGCCTTGTTACAAGAACAATAACCTATAAAAATGGTGTATACATGACCATCTGAACAGATTTTTGGTGGCATAATCAAACGAAATGTATAGAAACTGAACTGACACGTGTATAATTATATGCCTAATTATTGTACTGCATGGAAATTAGCCAGAAATGGAAGCAGTGCACACAAAACTGTAAAACTGCATTTATACAGCCAAATCAAATTTTAAATGGTTTTTCTTTTGTCACTTTCCCAGTATCTGTAATCACTATCAGTGTCAAGAATACCTCTTTACCATATTGGATAAAGGCACACATGCACACACAAGCACATTAAAGCATATTTGACACCCCTGTATGGAGTGATAAGCCTGGGAGAAAACCTCCTAAAGAGAAAAGCACAGTAATACATTTTATTTCTGGTTCCATAGCATCTAGGCATCCTGTGACCAAAAGAAGTAGGAAATAAAATCATCAGCTCTCCCCATCCCGTGAACCCAATCTCATTCCACCTAAAGTAATTTTGATTCAGCCTTATTTAAATTCAAAAGAGAATCTGTTGGTCAAAACGGTGTCTTATGAGAACTCTTGAGAGGAAATAACTTGTGAACATATGCCCTTTGAAAATTCTGCGCTTCTTACTAGGGTTCTCAGAAAAGAAGAAAAAGTAAAAAGAGGTTAGTGAATATTTGCATTTCAATACATGCAAACTCTTTAAAAAAATTTCATGTTAGATTCTTTTTTCAGTGTTTACACAACAAAAAGGAAGAAATTCCCTGAGATGTTAAGCTGAAAATATATTTAATCTTCCAGAAATGCCACCTTTAGCTCTGAAGCAGGTTGTGACCACACATTTATAAAGCTTCTATGTTATAGGAAATTGAATCTTCAGGTAATCCATAGAATATGTTGTTTTTAAATAGGAAATTGAGGTTGTTCGTGTAGTCTGTAAATGAAATCATGATCCTGTGATTACGAAGTCATTGTTATGTAACTTAATGGATGTCCTTGTGTTAAATAACCTGCCTGTGTGGTGTGTCAGCGCACATGGTATTTACCCCTAATTAGGGTGCTTTTGTTGGCCAGAAAGCACCAAACCCTTTGAATATGTTAGCAGCACCCTTTATTTCAAGTACTTGGCAAAGAGAAAACTGGGTCCAAACATAAAGTAGAACATTTGATTTCACAGGAGAGAAAGCTAAAATGAAACTCTAACTAAGCCTTTATTAAGCTTATTAATTTTAACCCTTGGGTTATCTCTTCTAATTTATTTTCCAATTAATATCTGGAATAAAAAAAAAAGATACAAGCATCAACATAAAGGCTATTTTTAATCTTAAATATTTCCAATTTCTGCTTATCTATTTAATTTTCTCATCCGATTTCTCTTTCTTTCTTTTACTTCATTATTTCTCTTTTGTTTTGTAATATATGAGATATATATTTACTGTAAGTATAAGAAATGGATTGCAATTATACATATTCTTAACTAGAGGCCAAAGTCCTCACTCTAGAAAATACATCTTTCTGTTGGAGGAGGCTAGAATTGTGGAGAATTTTCTGTTTTAGATTTTCTTTTTAGATTTTGTAGCATTAATGGGGGTGCCAACTAGTAAGGGCAAAAACGGATTTAACAGAAAATCATAGATTTGGAAAAACCTTGCATCATTATGATATTTTAGACTCATAAGTTTCTCTCAATTGCTAGAAAAGGACACCACAGATGGTAAAAGTGGAGGGTCAGTGAAAATGAAGGAAACTCTCAATGACATGGATTGACACAATGTCTACAACAATGGACTCAAACAGACCAATGATAGATCATGACAGTGGCACAGGACCAGACCTTTTATTCTGTTATACGTAAGGGTGCCATGCATTGGAGCCGACTTCTCTGCAGCTAACAACAACCATACAAGCTTCTCAGACTCTGAAACCGTGTTGTATCAGGGCACTTAGAGGTTACTAGTATTTTTGGAACTGACTAATCAATTCACAAAAGGCTGATGTATAACTAAAATGCCAATTTATTAGAACTAATCCTCTGTTAGGGAGCCAGATACCCTCTCCCTAAAAGGAAATGGTCGTTGGCAGTCAAACTTTCATCACAAGTGTGCTTGATGAACATGGCATTGGAGCAAGAGGAGATGGCTGGATAATCTGGGAAGCTGCTTATATTGACAGCCTGGTGTATTGTTGTCCTGGGTAAGGTATACTTGCCAAGGAGATAGAAATACTTTGACCAACATTTCAGGGTACCATCTTCTAATCAATGCCAAAGAAACATTAATAAATGCTCACTAGGGATTTTAATTTGTCTAGGTCAGTGGTTCAAACCTATCCAGCTGCTCAGTGAGAGAAAAGCCCTGGTAATCCGCTGCCATAAAGATTACAGCCTAGCAACCCTCTTAGGCAGCTCTATTCTATCCTATAGGGTTGCTATGAGTCGGAATTGACTTGAGGGCACACAACAGCAACAACAGGCTTTTTACAAACTGTACTCATTTTGTCAACACAATCTTTCTTCAAACTGGGAACGTACAATTGTTAATGTTTTGATGTAATGACAATCATATTCAAGAGTCTGTGCTCTTATCAGACCAATGGAATTTTGGCATTCCCAAATCTCCTTAACTTCACTCACCCCCGTTATTTACAATATATTCTATAGTTTCTCCAGTCATCTCATCAGATCCACCTATGTGGATACTTCTGCTACCTGTGTTCCCACCACTATTAAAATTCTTACTACCACAATTTTTACCAGCTAACAATTGCAGAGCACCAACCAAGTGTCAGGTTTTATTTAATCTTCATAACATCCCTATAAGGTAGATACTGTTATTATTATACCCACTTTACAAAGGAGTAACTAAGGTTTAGAGAAGTCCAAGGTCAAATAGCTAGGGTGACAGAAACGAGATCTGAACTCAGGTATATTTGCGTCCAATCTGGGTTCTACCTCTCAGAGTAAATTTACTCTTAAGATGATGTTTTTTATTGTCCACAGACTTTGAAATATCACCAGGCCATTTCTGAGTTGTTGTTGTTTTTTTTTTTAACAAGCTACAAAAATTGAGTAGAATGTGAAAGATGCTTTGGATCTTAGTTTTTCTCTAGATAAAATATTTCAAAGTAGGTGCCTACTGTAACTTATATAGCTTTAAATCTACCAGGGTACAGTGACCCTGGTAAAATTGCTTGCCTTGTTAGACTTGTCATAAATATTCTTTGAGAATATTTATAGAGTATGGTATGTGTGCATGGTGCTTAGCAAAGCATAAAGCAGTGAAGACAAGGTGCTTGCCCTGAAGAGCTTATGATCTAATTTAGACGTAGACAGAATTGTAGATACATATAAAATACTAACGGGGAGTTGGTGGACTCACAATCTCATTCTTGGGGCCATAAATCAAGTGGTAACACTCAATACATCTAACAAGCAGCCGGGTTGATCAGCAAGAACACGTTCGGACCACAGTGACAACAGCAGGTAGTCTTGCTTTAAAAGAAGATGGAATATGGCCAAGAAGACAGGGAACAAATGTAAGTTGACTGTCCCCATTATATTCTATACAACACAACATCCTGGAAGGGACATCAGTGGAAACCTGTATTCTAAGAGAACTATATTTCTTTTTGCTCACTGAGGCAACTTCAATTCTATACCCTAGAAGGACCATTTTAAAAGAACTTTTCAGATAACTGTAGCTTTTTTTTATTAGTACTTATCTTTTACTTAAATGCTAACTATAACAGCACACAAAGAAGCCTAGTAAAGTAGAGGAATACAGTGGTGATCATTAAATTTCAGTGAAACAGACAGTTGCTAGAGAAAATGATGCTCTGGAATGAAGTGTCACTGGACAGTATGCTCCTTGAGGCCAGGAACGTCATGTCTGTATAGTTCACTATTGAATCCCTGCCTTCTTGAAATGCACCACATACACAAACAGATCTAAACATATGGGAGAAGCCCGTCCAGTCTGCTTATTTGTTTGCTAAGAATAAACGTGTGGGACTCAGTTCCTTCTAGGCTTCCTCCTTTGGACCAGCCTGCCTGCTGAGGACATACATTCCTTTCCTCTCTGCTTTTTGTGTAGCAAGTTTATAAGTCAGGCTCTACCCCAGTGGGAAATGAGTATGGAGTGGCCAACAGTTCTGAGTGGCCAAGTTTAAATTAATGACAGTATCAGAAAGTCTGACTGTGGCCAGGCATTTAATCTGTACCAGCTAGTCCAGCTTTGTAGTAATAAAACTTCCATTTTTCTCTCCATCTGTCTGCTTTTGTGTTTTTCTGTCAGTTGATTCAAAAATTGGAAGGAAAGAGACAGGGTATGATTAAAATCCAATAGACATAACAAATGTTTATTTAATAAAATAGAATTTATGAGCCACATAAGTTACTTGTAAAACATGAAAAGCAGATTAAGATAAATTTGAGTTTATTCGTATATTCAACCTTTTAAATTATCATATATATCTATACATACATATATGTATACTTATATGCATATACACACAGATAGATTGTGAGTTCCTTGAAGTATCTATATTTTATTCATCTTTTTAACAACCAGCATTTAGTAGTTACAAGCATACAGTATGATGACTAGTTTTTGTATTGAATGAATTTGTTTATTCTTGGTTCTAAATAATACATAGAATTATATACATATAATTTACAGAGATGTTTAAAAAAATTAACCGTATATAGTATATATTAGAATCTAACTATTATACTATGCAAATTTTTAGCAAAATATCATGGAAAAGAAGACTTTAAAACTTTATATATTTGAAATATTAGCATCTAAATCCAATAATTAGAGTCTGAGATCAAATATATTAAAAGCAAGTTCTAGGAGATCAAATTCGGGGAAGCGGAATAAGGAGTTCAACAGAATTTCTCCCCAACAAACAACTATTTAACTGGAGAAAATTATAAGAAACAATCATTTAAGCTATCTCGACTCCTAAGAGCATACAGGAAATGGAAAAATATTTATTCAATCTACTAAATATTGATAAAAACTGTGAAAGTCTCTGTGGCATTACAGCCATGACC
Source organism: Dugong dugon (assembly GCA_030035585.1). Lineage (NCBI taxonomy): Eukaryota > Metazoa > Chordata > Mammalia > Sirenia > Dugongidae > Dugong > Dugong dugon. The sequence goes on from CM057472.1 coordinate 91,184,571, forward strand.
CACTCCTTCCCTACTCCCTAGTTCCATTCTACCAAACTTACTCTGAGAATCATAGGCCAGGTGAGTGCTCTCAAGAAGACAGGAGCTCCCTCTCCCCCCACCCCAACAGCTCAGAGTCTAGGGCTACCATTTCAGCTCAGACAGGGGAGATGACCACCATTTCTCATCTTCTCCAGCCTTCAGTCCTGTGTTACAGAGAATCTATTCCAGGCAGACACAGTGGTGATGTCTAGGGTTACCTTCCTCTACCCAAACCCAACTTGTGGGGTGAGAACTCCTCCTAGATACAGCAAGCTGAGAATACTGGGTCCTGATCACTAAGCCACATCTCACTCTATGGGTGGAGGTTTCATGCTGCAGAGGAAAAAATCAAAACTACTAGGGGCCACTCTCTCCCAGTGTCCAGTCATAAAGCTGGAGTATCAGTCAGAAGAAGCAGGCACTCTCCTTACCTCCAGTTCTTGTCCAGTGGTGCAGAAGCTCTACTCATAGAAGGGGACAGACAAATGGGGCAAGCCTTAACACAAAGAGCTCCCTACCTGAGGGAAATAACTTTATTTAGAACCAAGAGGGTATAACTCCATGCCAAAGGAACATATGGAAAACGATGGAGATCTTGGTGGAAGGCAATTGAGAATGCATCATAGCTTCATTATACAAGTAGAACATACAAAATGGCAGGGCAATCTGAAGTTTACAAAGAGATAAGGGAAAGAGACAGCCAAGAAGAGTTCTCCTGGTATCACAGTGAATCCTAGAGGTTGTAAAGGCAGTGAATGTGTGCTAGGCTGACTCTAGTCAAGAGCAATCAGGGCAGGACATGGGACAGACTTTAAAACATTTCCAAAGTCACATAGAGATCCATCAACAAAGAGTGGAAACCTTAATGGCACAAGGGATTAAGCAAAATCTCTGATCAACCACTGATGGAATAATAAAATTACACTGACCCAGGGACAACTTCCACGAAGCCAGACTTAAAAATAAAATCATATCCGTATCTAGCAGTCTGGAAGACTCTGCATGCCCAATGTTAAACCGTCTCAGGAGTGGTCAGAGAGGGAAAACCCAAGCTGTAAGTCCTATCTGAATGGAAGTACAAAATGTAAATTCCTTGAATTGTGATAGCAGCTTCCAAGCTGTGCACACATACACAATGGTAACCGGTAAAAGTAAAATTGGCTAAGGAGGCTTAAGAACAACCTTTAACAACAAGCGACATATGCTGATATGGGGCGAACAAAAAGATAAAAAAGAAAAAAAGATCTGATAGACTTCATAGAGTCAGTTCAGCCAAATAATTAATCAAATAAACAACAAAGCAAACAAACAACAACAATAACATCAGCCTTTTGGGGTGGGGGAAATCAGTAGAGATAACACTATCTGCTGATGAGGATGTGGAGAAATTGGAATATTTACATATTGCTGGTAGGAATTTAACATGTTGTAGTCACTTTGAAAAACAGTTTGGCAGTTCCTCAAAATGTTGATGTAGTTACCATAAACCAAAACCATACCCATTGCTGTTGAGTTGATTCTGACTCATAGTGACCCTACAGGACAGGGTAGAACTGTCCCATAGGTTTCTAAGGCTGTAATCTTTACAGAAGTAGACTGCCACATCTTCTACAGAGTGGCTTGTGGATTTGAACCACTGACCGTTCAGTTAGCAGCTGAGCATTTTAACAGCCCACCAGGGCTCGTCTAGATTTACCACACAGTATCTCTTCTAGGTTTACGTCCAAGAAAAGTCCAAATATATGTCCACACAAAATTTTAAACAGGAATCTTCATGGCAGTGTTGTTCATATTAGCTTAAAAAAGTAGAAAAATTCAAAGATCCATTGTGATGCTTCTTTGATATCTTAACATTAATATAGATGTTGCTGTAAAGATATTTGTTGTTGTTTTTGTTGTTAGGTGCCATCAAGTCGATTCCAACTCATAGTGACCCCATGTATAAAAGAATGAAACGCTGCAAGGTCCTGTGCCATCCTCACAATTGTTGCTATGTTTGACCCCATTGTTGCAGCCACTGTGTCAGTCTAGCTTGTTGATGGTCTTCCTCTTTTTTGATGACCCTCCTCCTTACCAGCATGATGTTCCTCTCCAGGGACTGGTCCCTCTTGATAACATGTCCAAAGTACATAAGACAAGGTCTCGTCATCATCGCTTCCAAGGGGCACTCTGGCTGTAATTCTTCCAAGACAGACTTGTTTGCTATTTTAGCAGTCCATGGTATATTTAATATTCTTCACCAAAATCATAATTCAAAGTATCAGTTCTTCTTCAGTCTTCCTTATTCATTGTCCATCTTTCACATGCATATGAGGCTATTGAAAATACCATGACTTGGGTGAGGTGGCACATTAGTCCTCAAGGTAACAACTTTACTTTTCAGCACTTTAAAAAGGTCTTTTGCGGCAGATTTGCCCAGTGCAATACGTCTTTTGATTTCTTGACTGCTGATTCTATGGGTGTTGATAGTAGATTCAAGAAAAATGAAATCCTTACAACTTCAATGTTTTCTCCATTTATCTTGTTGTTGCTTATTGGTCCAGTTGTGAGGACTTTGTTTTCTTTATGTTGAGGCACAATCCATAATGAAGGCTGTAGTCTTTGATCTTCATCAGTAAGTCCTTCAAGTCCTATTTGCTTTTAGCAAGGACAGTTGTGTTTTGAGTCCTTTGTTAATGTGTCCTCTGTTAATGAGTCCTCCTGCAGTCCTGATGCCACCATGTTCTTCTTCATATAGTACAGTTTCTTAGATTATTTACTCAGCATAGAGATTGAATAAGTATGGCTAAAGGATACAATCCTGATGCATACCTTTCCTGATCTTAAACCATGCAGTATCCCCTTGTTCTGTTACAAAGCCTGCCTCTTGGCCTATGTACAGTTTTCACATGAGCACAAAATACGATTGAGGAAGAGCTGCCTCTTTCAAAGTAGAGTTAACCTTAATGATGTGGATGGAGTAAAGCTTTCAGGACCTTCATTTGCTGATGTGGCATGACTCAAAATGAGAAGAAACAGCTGCAACCATCCATTAATAATCAGAAGGTGGAACATATGAAGTATGAATCTCGAAAAATTAGAAGTTGTAAAAAATGGAATGGAAAGCATAAATATCGATATCCTAGGCATTAGTGAGCTGAAATGGACTGGCCATTTTGAATCAGATATTCATATGCTCTACTACGCAGAGAATGACAAACTGACAAGGAATGGCATCGCATTCATTGTCAAAAAGAACATTTCAAGATCTATCCTGAAGTACAACACTGTCAGTGATAGAATAATATCCATACACCTACAAGAAAGACCAGTTAATAAGATTACTATTCAAATTCATGCAGCGACCACTAATGCCAAATATGAGGAAACTGAAGATTTTTACCAACTTCTGCAGTCTGAAATTAATCAAACGTGCAATCAAGATATGTTGATAATTACTGGTGATTGGAATGCAAAAGTTGGAAACAAAGAAGAATCTGCAGTTGGAAAATATGGTATTGGTGACAGAAATGATGCTGGAGATTGCATGATAGAATTTTTAGGACCAACCACTTATTCATTGCAAATACCTTTCTTCAACAACATAAATGGCTACTATACACCTGGACTTCACAGGATGAAACACAGGAATCAAACTGACTATATCTGTGGAAAGAGCTGATGGAAAAGTTCAGTATCATCAGTCAGAACAAGGCCAGGGGACAACTGCAGAACAGACCATCAATTTCTCACACGCAAGTTCAAGTTGAAGCTGAAAAAAAATAAGTCAATGAGAACAAAAAACACGACTTTGAGTATGTCTCACCTGAATTTAGAGACCATCTCAATAATAGATTTGACGTATTGAACACAATGACCAAAGACCAGATGAATTGTGGGATGACATAAAGGGCATCAGACCTGACGACACAAAAGGTCATTAAAAAGAGAGAAAAGACCAAAATCGATGTCAGAAAAGACTCTGAAACTTGTTCTTGAAAATAGAGTAGGTAAAGAGACTGGAAGAAATGAAGAAGTAAAAGAGTTGAACAGAAAAGTTCAAAGGGCAGCTTGAGAAGACAAAGTAAAGTATTACAATGAAATGTGCAAAGACCTGGAGTTAGAAAACCAAAAGGGAAAAATGTGCTTGGCATTTCTCAAGCTGAAAGAACTGAAGAAAAAACTTAAGCCTGGAGTTGCAATATTTAAGGAGTCTATATGCAAAATACTAAACGACACAGGAAGCATTAAAAGCATTGTACCAAAAAGAATTGGTTGACATTCAACCATTACAGAAGGTAACATGTGATCAAGAACTGATGGTATTGAAAGAAGAGGCCCAAGCTGCACTGAAGGCATTGGTGAAACACCAAGTTCCAAGAACTGACAGAATACCAACTGGGATGTTTCAACACATAGACGCAGCCCTGGAGGCGCTCATTGATCTGTGCCAAGAAATTTGGAAGACAGTTACTTAGCCAACTGACTGTAAGAGATCCATACTTCTGGCCATTTCAAAGTAAGGTGATATAACAGAATGCAGGAATTATCAAACAGTATCATTAATATCACACTTAAATTGTGTTAATGTTTGTACAAGTCTGTGAATATACTAAAATCACTGATTTGTATACTTTAAAAGGGTAATTTTTATGATATGTGAATTTTATTTCAGTAAAGATGTTAGAAAAAAAAAAAAGAAGAATGATCAGACCACGTCAACAAAACACAAGAGCTATCTTGAAGGGGACTGCACTAGACAAATCTGGAAGAATTTGAGCATCAAAGCAGATAATGATAACAGATGGCCAACCATTGAATAAAATAAAATGGCATGCATCTATACTAATAAAATAAATCATTGATGAGTATATTAGGCCCTTCCTTGCAATATGATGCCAACTATTAAATGTAAAAACTGTGATGGAAATGATAAATCACCATTTGTAAATCATAGTAGTCATTGATTAAGTGAAAAAATCATCAAAAGACACCAAGACTGGCCAGTGGAATTGAATGAGGGGCAGTATACTGCCATAATCTAAGAATATCTTCCCATAAAATCCCACACATTGCAAAGGCGGAAACATGTTTCTGTGCATGGAGAGACTTGGCAGAAATGTCACCCATTTATCAAGTTTACATTACCAGGAGGAGTGGGGGGGGGGGTCAACTTTGTGTCTCTCTGATGTGCTGCACTGAGAAGAACACAGGCACAGTATCACATCTGAGTGTTCCTTCTGAAAGGAGTCTGCTCAAGAGGAAATATTGGATAGACTTGGATTGAGGATTATCTAGATTCTTTAAATCTGTCAGGGATGTGAAAGTGATGACAAGCCAGCTCTCCACTGAAGAAAGTAGACAAGAATGGAAAAAAAGATATTGTTCAGACCACTGAGACATTTGACCAAATTTGAAGGGGGTCTGTGCTTGGAGTTATAGTATTGAAACAATGTTGAGTTCCTGATTTGAGAGTTATGTGGAGATCATATATAATGTCCTTTTTCTAGAGGGGTCTGGGATATTTGTCGTTAAGGGGTAAATGTGGCAAAACTTTAACAACTGGGCTACCTGGTTGGAGGAAGACAGGAGTTGTTTATACTGCTATTGTAATTTTTTTATGTTTGAAATTATTTCAAAATAAATTATTTTTTTAAATGATTAAAAAGAATTTCTAGGTTGATTACTTGGTCTTCACCGAAATTTATAAACCTAAAATTGACCAGGTTTAAGGAACAAAGATGATTAAAGTTTTTGCTGTTGTTGTTTTCTTTTTCTGTTTTTTATTTTTTTGTTTGTTTGTTTTGCTTTGACCTCAAAGCACTATTTGATTTACAACATGAGAGTAAAGGTCAAGGTGGGTGGGGATGGGTTCCACGAAATGTCTATTTATAAAACAGAACCTAATAAGAGATTCAGGACTTCTCAAAGAGGAAAGTGTTGGAAAGGGATACTTTTATGAGACTCATTCTCTCGAGAAAAAGGTGCCATGATTTGTAAATATTTCCTCAATCTTGGCTTACATTTTTTCCTTACCTCATTTCACATGATCAGTTTCTTTTTTAATAATTTCAAGTTATTCCTTTTTCTGATACTGACAGCTTTCAGGGTCAGTATTTGGTGAGAGCTCTAATTCTTGTCCTAGTAAGTAATTGCTTTTGGTTTTCATCTTTGTTTTTTAGATTCTTTCATCATACAGGACCCTAGTCATGGGTGAATCCAATGCTTTTAAGAAGAAGCCTAGGTTTATTTTGCTATATCAACTCAGTATTTGAATTGGCGCATGCCTTAACATTTAATTTGATATTGTTGTTCCTTAGCACAGAATTAGCTTCTATTGTGGCTTTGGAAGCCCTTCAGCATGAAAAATCAATATGATATGAAAAGGCTAATATGCTGTAAATTATATTGTTATGACATGGCCAGAAAAGCTCCACCATGACTTCATTCCATTTCTGCTGTGAAAACAAATAAGGTTGACACACTGCCAAAAGCACTGCCGTGTTTATTTACAAAATCACAAACCAAGGAAAATTGTAAATTGACTCACTAGTGCGTGATTTGATTTTAAAAGAGAAAAAAAATCTTCACATATTTTAACCTTCTTTTTAAAAATAAAACTGTTTTTGTTTTTGTTTTTTTCCATAAATTCAAGGCAATCCCAGAGTTCAACAATAGTACACCCTATGGGTAGCAAAATATTGTGGAATTAAGCATACATTTAAATTCTGTTAGTTATTGCTTCAAATCCTGAATCAGCATCTTAGCATATTTGATCATTCACACATTATTTAAGCTTACTAAGCTTTCCTCCATACAATTTCCCCAAGGTATTGTGAGGAAAAATCAAATAAGGACATACTTCGAAAATATCTGACATGGTGCCTTGTAACTAATAGCCATTCAAAAATTTCCAATTCCCTTCTCTTTTCAGCTTTCTTGAGAAGAGATTCTCTTAAAATTTTGTTTCTTCTGGGTTTTCAAGGTTGTTTTACGTTGAATTATTTAGGATATTTTATAAAATTGCTCTGTGTGTCAGTAAACAACTTGTTTCAGAAATTTGTTTATTCTAGCTTCTTCGGGTCAAGATGATGAGGTCCTTTAAAAGAAAGCAAGAAAAAAGGAGACAAGACAAATAAAAACCTGAGAAGTGCAGGTAATCAACTGAAGCTGAACTCTATCCTCAGACTTAAAATATATGTTTCAGGGAATACTGAACAATTTGATGTCAGTGTTCTTCCCAGAGTTCATATAAGAAGAAAAGTTTATCTTGTAGCAAAGCAAACACAAGAGACAATCCTGAAGAACAGTGTTCTTAACCTACGTGGTCTGTGTTTTCCATAAAAAATGCCATTAGAAAGTCTCTTACAATCTCAGCTCTATCACACACTGTCTGGTGAGGATATTTCTTCCTCTATACGTCATCACTTAGCAGTCAAATATTTGCAAAAGGAATCAAGGGTGCGTGAAAAGGTAAGTGTAAAAACAGAAAGAGCAAAGTTGAGGCAGACCATTGGGAGAGGGCTAGAGGTAAAGGTTGCTAAGATGGTTTTGCTCTCTCACGGCCCCAGAATCTTGACTTTGAATTTTGTATTCTCCATGGGCCAGCCAGGTGTCTATACCTTTCAGTGTTCATCAAATCAGGACTTAAACAACACCAAGTGAATTTATTTAAAATACCTAAACTCATAGACTAAAATTTATATTTAAGAAAATAATATAAACAGAGTATATGCTGATACCACCTTCTTACTCCTTTTGAGTTAAGAACTGTTAAATTTCCTTTTTCAGTTTAGATAAAGGGCAGACATCTATTCTGTGTATCTTTTTTGCTGTTGCCCTCTGACATACCTTTATCTAAAAAAATTGGTCCTTCTAACTCAGTAATGCAGTCTTCATACGCCTTCTTCTATTTATCCCATCTATCAAGTTTTTATTACAATTACCATACTTTTTATTCCTGAATCAGGCAAACAGCTGTCCCAGTTTAGTAACCCATTTCATTTCTTCGCTTGATACTTCCAACAACTACATGAAGTAGATGTTATCCCACCTGTTTTATAGATACACTAATGAGGTGAAGGAGGTTAATCAGCACAGTCTGGGCCCTCACTGAAGAAATGGGATAGCCTGAATTTCTACTCAGCAACTTTATCGGAGAGCAATAGGGTTTTCTTGGCTGTAATCTTTACAGAAGCAGATCACCAGGACTTTCTTCAATGGTGCTGCTAGATGGCTTCAAACTGCCGACCTTTAAGTTAGTAGTCAAACACAAACCAATTGGCTTTATAATCTTTTCTATGTTTTTTGCACTAGACACTATATCCTATGTGCCAGGCTCCTGATATGTGCTCGAAAATATTTGTTGTGTTAATTAACGATAAGTGAATAAAAGGATCAAATGTCAGCTACGTTTCGAAGAGAGGGTAGCAATTATCAACCAGGCTTAGAAGAGCAGGAAGAAAATTTTCAAGTAGGGAGAATAGTACCTACAAAGGTAAACAGGGAGCATATAAGGGCTTTGCAAGGGTGGACTACAGCAAATAACTGATTCATTCATTCATCATTCATTCCTTCAGCAATAATTTATTCAGTGCTTACAACATGCTAGAAACTGTTAAAAGCACCAGCATAGAGCAATGCACACATTTCAGTGTGTTCAAATTATAATGTTTGTGGGGAAAATAGCATGAGATAATGTCTAGGGTATAGGTTATGGCCATTCATCTGGAATGCCAGTGTAAATAATTTTGATTTACACTGGGGACAATATGAAGCAAACTCATATTTACAAAAGTAACCTGTCAGGATTTTTGACAAAAAAATGTTAAGACCTTTTATTTTGTAAAGTGTATTCTGCATCATGAGAGATATATGCATTCACCACTAAAAACAGAGGAACAAAATATTTGATGTTTAGGGAGAGAACTCTGTTGTGTAGGAGGGAGGTAAGTGTGAGGAGAGTCTCTAGTCAGACTGATGGGACAGGGAATCATCCAGTCAAGACATGGTGAGAAACTGACATCGGGCAATGATTATCAACTAGGAACAGTTCTGGCGATAGTTCTGAGGTGGGATCGAGGTGATCCAATGACTGTATGTGGTGGGATGATGTAGGAATGAGAGAGAAACATGAGTCAAGGATGCATTAAAGGGTTGCTTTTTATGCAGCATGGTTATGCACAGTGTGGAGACATTGACTCAGAGTGGGAGCATCAAGGGAGAAGCAGGTATCGATTTGAGAGTAGAGGAAGAGCATGAGTCAGTTTTGGAAATGGTGGTGTGAGTTGCATTCACTAGGCAGTGGCGAATACCAGTGCTGAATACCTGCAAAAAGCTGCCCCTGAAAACAGATAGCTAGAATTCATCATTGCAGGCTTTAGCTTAAACCAGGGAGGCAGATGTGCCTGCCCAGGGAAAAGGCGAAAAATCAGAAGAGAAATTAGAAAGGCCCAAATGTGTGCAAAGCCAACAGTTAATGGGAGAGAAGTAGAGAGAGGGAAGGAGACTGGGAATGAGCAGGTGGAGAAACAGGAGGCATCCTCCCTAGGGCCTCCGCGTAAGGCTTCTCCTTGTGTTTGTTTACAAGCCTGGCAGAGCAGTAATTAATGCTGATGAGCTGAGTTACTTGCAGATCAGAGATTATGTTGTGCCCTTGACACTGCAAATTACAAACCTTCCCAGAAGATCTGAAAACAAAAGGCAGCCTTTGTGGAATCTGAAAGCCAGCTTGATTAATAAAGCATTCCACTTAGTCTAAATGGAATCTGGGGACTTGCGTCAACCCTTTTTCAAAGAGAAGAATATTTCTATATTTCTCTAGTTACTGCTTTGTATCTACTTTCTTTCCCATAATCTTTGTTGTAAAAAAAAAAAAGAATTATTGCTGGTTACAATAGACTTTAAGTGTTAGGTCCTGACAGCACAAGGAAGGTCACGGGTATGATTCTGTTAGGACCAGGAATAATGAAGTAATTGGGGAAGGGAGAGCCTTATACGTGTCTCGCAAGATTGTTAAGAGGAGTCATTTTCCACTCATATCGACCCCACCTGATAGAATAGAACTGCCCTCAGAGCGCTTCCTTGCAATCTTTACAAAAGCAGATCACCAGGTCTTTCTCTTGCAAAACCACTGTGTGGGGTTGAACTGCCAACTTTTTGTTTAGCCGCCAAGTGCTTAACCATGGGTACCACCTGGGGCTCCTTCTCAGAAAGATGAGGTTTATTATTACCATTTCTATCCCGTTTCTTGAGGGGGATATCTGGAGTCAAACAGTGTGGATTTGAATCCTGACTTCTCCATTTCTACTTTCTTTGACATCAAGCAAGTTGTGAAAATCTCTGTGCCTCAGTTTCCCCATCTATAAAATCAGGACAATAACAGTAAGTACTTTATATGGTTAAGAGGATTAAAATACTTAGTATACACAGAGTGCTTAGAAAAATGCCTGGCATAGAAGCTTTTGCTATTAATTTATATGGCTTTTGTCTTTATGAGTGATGGATCTATCATCTCAATAACACTTTTTGAATGAAGATAAAGGCCCTGTCATGCTATGTTTAAATTAAATGATACAACTAGTAAGTAAATTTAAAATATTAGAAGTGTTTGTCAATTAATTTCTCAATAGAGAGAAAAGACTTATTTGAGTAGCTGTATTCTGAATAATACTATTGAGATACACATTTGAGTCCTAAATCTTTAGGTCGCTTCAGAAAATGAAGAATCATTGCATTGATTTCAAGAGAATTGATGGACCTGCGAAGAATCAGATTTAGATCAATTTATTTTTTCAATTTTTCTTATTTCTTCTCAGAGTATGCACAAATCATTTATTTGCCAAGCTAATAATTCAAGGTGGGGAAACTCAAACTAAGTTTTCTCCTGATCAATCTTTCATTGGCAGATACTCCCAATGTTTATTTTAGGCTTTTGGCTTTCTTCTTCTCCTAGCCTCTGCCATTTAACTAAAGAAAAAAAGAGTACAGGCGATAAAACAGGATTACATCAAATTAATTAGCATTAAGCACAAGAAAGGAAATTTGGAAAAAGGTATGTAAAAACTCTTTCCCCAGTTCACTCCCTTGTTAAAATTTTTTCTTCGTGTTGAATTATTTTGCTAAATTGCCACTTCCTTTGACCCCTTTCTTCTCCTGTGTTCTCAGAATAAACTGGTAATCAATTTTGAGGTGTGGGAGCATCATTCAGCACTATCTAGTCCAACCTTTTCATTTTAAAATTCAGGAATCTAGTCCAGAATGATTTTATGACGAATTCAAGATCACGGTTGTTGCTGGCTGTGGAACCAAGGGTATAATTCAGGCCTCCAGACTCTGAAGTCTTACTTGTCGTCACAAGATCATGTTTCCTCTGGTCACCTACATACTTCCCCTCATGTTCATTCTTTTACTGGTATTTCCTTTTATTACGGCTTTTGGTACCTTTTGGGTGTGTTATTTTTGGCTTCTTTATCGTTTACCCACGCCACCTGTCGTGAAAAGAGTGACATGGATGAATTCAATCTTAAATAGACAACACAGTTATGGAATAAGTCCTTGGATGAGGAAATAACGAAAATGTAGACATTTCTTTATTTTCATGTTCAATCCTTTATTTGCCATTTTTATTCTTAGAACTTGTCTGTGAGATTGCTTAAATCTGTCATTACCTCAAGATGAGAATTCTTTCTTCAGCTTGGGAAACCCATGAACATATCTGATGCTACATTTATCCATAGAAGAACAATAGATAAAGGTGAGAGTTCACATACATATTTGATATTAAATAAAGGGTATCAATAAGAGTTTCAAGCTATTGTATCTGATAAACAAAATATAAATGTGTGATTTTTTAAAAAATAATTGAACACGTGAATAAAATATATTAAACAGATTTAAAAAATAAACAAACAGCATAAAAGAGGATTCAAACACACACACAGGGCATATAGTGAGCTCTCTAAATATTGTTGCTGTCGTTGGTAGGTGCCCTCGAATCTAGTTCCAACTCACAGCTACACTTTGTACAACAGAACTAAACACTGCCTGGTCCTGCTCCATCATCACAATTGTTGTTATAGTTGAGATAATCATTGGAACCACTGTGTCAATTCATCTTGTTGACGGTCTTCCTCTCTTTCTTTGACTCTCTACTTTACCAAGCATGATGTCCGTCTCCTCCTGATAACAAGTCCAAAGAACTTAAGAAGAAGTCTCTGAATCCTCACTTCCTTCTAAGAAGAATTCTGGCTGTACTTCTTGCAAGACAGATTTGTTTGTTCTTCTGGCAGTCCATGGTATATTCAATATTCTTTGCCAACACCATAAATCAAAGGTGTCAGTTCTTTTTTGGTCTTCCTTATTCATTGTTCAGCTTTCACATGCATATGAGGCGATTGAAAACACCATGGCTTGTGTCAGGCACACTTTAGTCCTCAAAGTGACATCGTTGCTTTTTAACACTTTAAAGAGGTCTTTTGCAGAAGATTTACCTAACGCAATGTGTCGTTTGATTTGACTGCAGCTTCCATGGGTGTTGATTGTGGATCCCAGTAAAATGAAATCCTTGACAACTTCAATCTTTTCTATGTTTATCATGATGTTGCTTATTGGTCCAGTTGTGAGGATTTTTGTTTTCTTTATGTTGAAGTATAATCCATACTGAAGACTGTGGTCTTTGATCTTCATCAGCAAGTGCTTCAAGTCTTCTTAGCTTTCAGCAAGCAAGGTTGTGTCATCTGCATAATGCAGGTTGTTAATGAGTCTTCCTTCAAAGCTGATGCTACATTCAGCTTCTCGGATTATTTGTTCAACATACAGATGGAATAAGTATAGTGAAAGGATATAACGCTGATGCACACCTTTCCTGATTTTAAACCATACAGTATCTCCTTGTTCTATTCGAATGACCCTGCCTCTGGGTCTATGTAAAGGTTTCTCGTGAGTACAGTTAAGTGTTCTGGAATTCCCATTCTTTGCAATGTTATCCATAATTTGTTATGATCCACACAGCTGAATGCCTTTGCATAGTCAATAAAACACAGGTAAACATCTTTCTGGTATTCTCTGCTTTCAGCCAGGATCCATCTAACATCAGCAATGATATCACTTGTTCTATGTCGTCTTTTGAATTTGGCTTGAATTTCTGGCAGTTCCCTGCCTATGTACTGCTGAAACTGCTTTTGAATGGTCTTCATCAAAATTCTACTTGCTTGTGATGTTTATAATATTGTTTGATCATTTCTACATTCTGTTGGATCACTTTTCTTTGGAAGGGGTGGAGATATGGATCTCTTCCTGTCAGCTGGCCAGGCAGCTGTCTTCAGATTTTCTTGGCAAGTGAGCACCTTCAGTGGTGCATCCGTTTGTTGAAACATCTCAATTGGTATTCTGTCAATTCCTGGAGCCTTGTTTTTTGCCAACGCCTTCAGTGCAGCTTGGACTTCTTCCTTCAGTGCCATCGGTTCTTGATCATATGCAACTTCCTGAAATGGTAAAATGTTGACCAATTCTTTTTGGTACTGTCAGAGTCTGTATTCCTTCCATTTTCTTTAGATGCTTCCTGTGTTTTTCAATATTTAGCCCATAGAATGCTTCAATTTTGCAACCCGAGGCTTGAATTATTTCTTCCCTTCTTTCAGCTTGAGAAATGTTGAGTGTGTTTTTCCCTACTGGTTTTCTAACTCTAGATTTTTGCACACTTTACTTTGTCTCCTCGAGCTGCTCTTTGAAATCTTCTGGTCAACTCTTTTACTTCATCATTTTTTCCTTTCACTTAAGCTACTCTATGTTCAAGAGCAAGTTTCAGAGTCTCTTCTGACATCTATTTTGGTGTTTTCCTTATTTCCTGTCTTTTTAATGACCTTTTGCTTTCTTCGTGAGTGATGCCCTTGATGTCATTCCACAACTCGTCTGGTCTTCAGTCATTAATGTTCAATGTGTCAAATCTATTCTTGAGATGGTCTCTAAATTCAGGTGTGATATACTCAAGGTTGTACTTTGGCTCTTGTGGACTTGTTCTATTTTCAGCTTCAACTTGAACTTGCATATGAGCAACTGTTGGTCTGTTCTGCAGTTGGCTCCTGACCTTGTTCTGATTGATGATATTGAGCTTTTCCATTGTATCTTTCCACAGATGTAGTCGATTTGATTCCTGTGCATTCCATCTGGTGAGGTCTACCTGTATAGTCGCTGTTTATGTTGTTGAAAAAAGGTATTTGCAGTGAATAAATAGTTGGTTTTGCAAAATTTTATCATGTGATCTCTGGTGTGGTTTCTATTACCAAGGCCATGTTTTCCAACTACAGATCCTTCTTTGTTTCTGACTTTTGCTTTTCAGTTACCAATAATTATCAGTGCATCTTGATTGCATGTTTCATCAATTTCAGACTGTAGATATAGGTTAAAATCTTCAATTTCTTCATGTTTAGCCTTAATGGTTGGTGTGTAAGTTTGAATAATAATTGTATTGATTAGTCTTCCATATAGGTGTATGACTATTATCCTATCCCTGACATGGTTGTACTTCAGGATAGATCTTGAAATGTTCTTTTTGACAATGAATGTGACATCATTCTTATTCAATTTGTCATTCCTGGCATAGTAGGCCATATTGTTGTTAGGTGCTGTCAAGTTGGTTCCGACTCATAGCAACCCAGTGTACAACAGAATGAAATACTGCTGGGTCCTGTGCCATCCTAACAATCATTATGCTTGAGGCCATTGTTGCAGCCACCATGTCAATCCATCTTGTTGAGGGTCTTCCTCTTTTTCACTAACATCATACTTTACCAAGCATGATGTGCTTCTCCAGAGACTGATCCCTCCTGATAACATGTCCAAAGTGTGTGAGACATAGTCTCACCATCCTTGCTTCTAAGGAACATTTTGGCTGTACTTCTTCCAAGACAGATTTGTTCATTCTTTTGGCAGTCTGAGGTCTATTCAATATTCTTCTCCAGTACCACAACTGAAAGGCATCAGTTTTTCTTTGGTCTTCCTTACTCATCGTCTAGCTTTCTCATGCACATGAGGCGATTGAAAACATCATGGCTTGGGTCAGGAGCACCTTAGTCTTCAAGGTGACGTCTTTGCTTTTTAACACTTTAAAGAGGTCTTTTACAGCAGATTTGCCCAACGCAAAGTGTCTTTTGATTTCTTGACTGCTGCTTCCATGGGTGTTGATTGTGAATCCTAGTAAAATGAAATCATTGACAACTTCAATCTTTTCTCTGTTTATCATGATGTTGCTTCTTGGTTCAGTTGTGAGGATTTTTGTTTTATTTTGAGGTGTAAACCGTAAGATTGTCCAACTCAAAATGGCCAGTACTCATCTATTTCAGCTCCTTAATACCTTGTTGTTGTTGTCAGGTGCCATCAAGTCGGTTTCAGCTCATAGTGACCCTATGCACCACAGAAAGAAACACTGCCCAGTCCTATGCCATGCTCACGATCACTGTTATGCTTGAGCCCATTGTTGCAGTCACTGTGTCAATCCATCTTATTGAGGGTCTTCCTCTTTTTCACTGACCCTGTACTTTACCAAGCATGATATCCTTCTCCAGGGACTAATCCCTTCTAACAACATGTCCAAAGTATGTAAGACATAGTCTCATCATCCTTCCTACTAAAGAGCATTCTAGTTGTACTTCTTCCAAGACAGATTTGCTCATTCTTTTGGTAGTCCATGGTATATTCAATATTCTTCACCAACACCACAGTTCAAAGGTGTCAATTCTTCTTCAGTCTTCCTTATTCATTGTCCAGCTTTTGCATGCATATGATGTGATTGAAAATACCATGGCTTGGGTTAGGTGCACCTTAGTCTTCAAGGTGATATCTTTTCTTTTCAGCACTTTAAAGAGGATATCGATACTCATGCATTCCATTTCGCTTTTAAAAACTTCCAATTTTCCCAGATTCATACTTCTTACATTCCATGTTTCGATTATTAATGGATGTGTGCAGCTCTTTCTTCCATTTTGACTCATGTCACATCAGCATAGAAGGTCCTGAAAGCTTTACTCCATCCATGTCATTAAGGTTGACTCTACTTTGAGGGGGCAACTTTTCCCCCGTCATATTTTGAGTGTCTTCCAACCTGAGTGGCTCCTCTTCTGGCACTGTATCATACAATGTTCCACTGCTATTCATAAGGTTTTCACTGGTTAATTTTTTTCAGAAGTAGACCACCAGGTCCTTCTTCCTAGTCTGTCTTAGTCTGGAAGCTCTGCTGAAACCTGTCCACCATGAGTGACCTTATTTGAAATACCAGTGTCATAGCTTCCAGCATCACAGCAACATGCAAGCCACCACAGTATGACAAACTCACAGATGACTGGTGGTCTCTAAATACCCAAAAACCTGTAGCCATCTACTCAGTTCTGACTCATAGCGACCCTATAGGACAGAGTAGAACTGCCCCATAGGGTTTCCACGGTGTAGCTGGTGGATTTGAACTGCCAACTCTTTGGTTAGCAGCTGAGCTCTTAACCACTGCACCACCAGGGCTCTGGTCTCTAAATATAGTAAAGTTAAATTGGAGTTCTATCTTATTATCAGAAACCTTAACCTAAATAAGATATTGAGGTAGTTACAGTTTAATACAGGGAATAGAAAATACTTCAGTGGTTTGGTAATCTTAGGAAGTATATAAATACATGTATCTACAAATTAGCTCACCAATGAAGAGTTGAGAGCTTTTAAATACAAGTTTTTAATCTGGTCGGGGAGTGGTGTAATTCTGGTTTAGATTTAACAAAAGCATGATGTTTTGTATATTTTGGAATTGACTCTACAGCACACAAAAGCAACAATTTATATCTCAGGTTCTAATAAAGGCATAGGATACAAATATTCAGAAAAGTGGTGGATTCCTTTTCTTCACTTATCTCAGTATTTCCAGTTTATGATTTTAAGCAGAACAATTTTATTAGAATCTGCTTTACATAGGAGATGTAAATTTGATCTCATCTTAAAGTGGATCACAGTGTGTTTCATAAAGTATACCTGTAATAAATATCTACTGACTGACTAACTCCAAGGTAAGCATATTTTCAGAAACTATTTTTTATAAAATTAGATTAAGGTAGGTAGGGGAACAGATAATGTTAATAGTAAAACTGCTATTAACAGTAACAATAAGATAGTATCTGTCTGATGGCTAATGATTTTGAGCATCCTTTTATGTGTTTGGTGGCCATTTGAATGTCCTCTTTGTTGAAATGTCTAGTCAAGTCCTTTTCCCATTTTATGATTGGGTTATTTGTCTTTTTGTTGTTAAATTGTCAAAGTTTTATGTATATTTTTGTTATTAGAGTCTTACCGGATATCAGATATATGGTTTCTGAAGTTATTCTCCCAGTTAGTAGCTTATCTTTTCACTTTTTTGGTAAAGTCTTTTGATAAACAGAAGTTTAAAATTTTTATCAGGTCCTATTTATTTATTTTGTCTTTTAAAGTTTGTGCTTTTTTTATTATATTAGAATGATAAAACCTAGGCCCAACAGCATTGCCCCTGAATTTTCTTCTAAAACTTTTATGGTTTTAGTTTGCACATTTAGATCTTTAATCCATTTTGGACTTGTTCCTGTGTATGGTGTAAGGCATGGATACGGTTTCATTTTTCTGTGTGTGGAAATCCAGTTTTCCCAACACCTTTTATTGAAGAGACTCTTCTTTCCTCCTCAGATGGGCTTAGCACCCTTGTCAAAATGACCACAGACGTTTGGGTTTATTTATGGACTCTCATTTCTATTCCATTGGTCTGTGTGTCTGTTGTTATACCAATAGCAAGATCTTTTGATTACTATAGCTGTATAATATATTTTATGCCATTTCACTGTCACTAGGATGACTAAGATAAGAAAAAGAAAATACATAAAATAAGAAATGTTGGTAGGATGTGGGGAAATTGTAACACTTATCCATTTCTGGTGGGAATGCAGAATGGTATAGCCATTGTGGAAAACAGTGTGGTGGTTCCTCAAAAAACTAAAAATAGAGCTACCATATGACCCAGCAATTCCACTCCTAGGTATATACTCAAAAGACTTGAAAGCAGAGACTCAAACAGAGACTAGTACACGAATCTTCACTGTAGTACTATTCACGATAACCAAAAGATGGAAAAAACCTAAATGTCCATCAACAGATAAATGGATAAAAAAATGTGGTACATATATAAAATGCAATACTACTCAACCAGTACAGGATACAATGTCTTGATATATCATATGCCCCCACGTGCCTGTCAATTTGTCATACTGTGGGGACTCACATGTTGTGATGCTGGAAGATATGCCACCAGTATTCAGATACCAGCAGGGTCACGCATGACAGACAGGCTTCAGCTGAGCTTCCAGACTAAGACAGACTAGGAAGAAGGACCCGGCAGTCTACTTCTGAAAAGAATTAGCCAGTGAAAACTTTATGAATAGCAGTAGAACATCGTCTGATATAGTGCTGGAAGAGGAACCCCCCAACTTGGAAGACACTCAAAATATGACTGGGGAAGAGCTGCCTCCACAAAGTAGAGTTGACCTTAATGACATGGATCAAGTCAAGCTTTCAGGGCCTTAATTTGCTGATGTGGCACGACTCAAAATGAGAAGAAACATCTGCAAACATCCATTAATAATAGGAACGTGGAATGTATGAAGTATGAATCTAGGAAAATTGGAAATCGTCAAAAATGAAATGGAACGCATAAACACAGATACCCTAGGCATTAGTGAGCTGAAATAGACTGGTATTGGCCACTTCAAATAGGACAATCACATAGTCTACTATGCCAGGAGTGACGACTTGAAGAGGAATGGCGTTTGCATTCATAGTCAAAAAGAACATTTGAAGATCTATCCTAAAGTACAATGATATCAGTGATAGGGTACTATCCATATGCCTACAAGGAAGG
Organism: Dugong dugon; assembly: GCA_030035585.1. Lineage (NCBI taxonomy): Eukaryota > Metazoa > Chordata > Mammalia > Sirenia > Dugongidae > Dugong > Dugong dugon. The sequence continues at coordinate 91,203,484 of CM057472.1, forward strand.
CCATTTAATACGGCTATTATTCAAATTTATGCGCAAATGACTAAGACCAAAGATGAAGAAATTGAAGATTTTTACCAGCTTCTGCAGTCTGAAATTGATCAAACATACAATCAGGATGCATTGATAATTACTGGTCATTGGAATGAGAAAGTTGGAAACAGAAGAAGAATCAGTAGTTGGAAAATATGGCCTTGGTGATAGAAACAATTCCGGAGATCACATGATAGAATTTTGCAAGATCAATGACACATTGAATGCTAACGACCGAAGACCAGACCAGTCGTGGAATGACATTGAGGACATCATACATGAAGAAAGCAAAAGGTTGTTAAAAAGACAGAAAAGAAGGAAAACACCAAAACAGATGTCAGAAGAGACTTTGAAACTTACTCTGGAATGTCGACTAGCTAAAGCAAAAGGAAGAAATGATGAAGTAAAAGAACTGAACAGAAGATTTCAAAGGGCTGCTCAAAAAGGCAAAGTAAAGTATTATAATGACATGTGCAAAGAGCTGTAGATAGGAAAACCAAATGGAAGAACATACTCAGCATTTCTCACACTGAAAGAACTGAAGAAAAAAATCAAGCCTAGAGTTGCAATAGTGAAGGATTTTATGGGGAAAATATTAAACAACGCAGGAAGCATCAAAAGAAGATGAAAGGAATATACAGAGTGATTATACCAAAAAGAAATGGTTGACGTTCAGCCATTTCAAGAGGTTGCATACGATTGGGAACCAATGGTATTGAAGGAAGAAGTCCAAGCTGCCCTGAAGACATTGGCAAAAAACAAGGCTCCAGGAACTGATGGAATACCAATTGAGAGGTTTCAACAAAGGATGTGGCACTGGAAGTGCTCACTTGTCTATGCCAAGAAATTTAGAAGACAGCTACCTGGCCAACCAACTGGAAGACATCCATATTTATGCCTATTCCCAAGAAAGGTGATCCAACCGAATGCGGAGATTATTGAACAATATCATTAATAGCACACTCAATAAAATTTTGCTGAAGATGATTCAAAAGCGACTGCAGCAGTATATAGACCAGGAACTGCCAGAAATTCAGGCTGGATTCAGAAGAGGACATGGAACCAGGGATGTCATTGCTGGTGTCAGATGGATCCTAGCTGAAAACAGAGAATACCAGAAAGATGTTTACCTGTGTTTTATTGACTATGCTAAGGCATTTGACTGTGTCAATCATAACAAATTATGGATAACTTTGTGAAGAATGGTAATATCAGAACCCTTAATTGTGCTCATGAGGAACCTGTACATAGATCAAGAGGCAGTTGTTTGGATAGTACAAGGAGATATTTATGGTTTAAATTCAGGAAAGGTGTGCAGAATTGTATCCTTTCACCATATCTATTCAATCTGTATGCTGAGCAAATAATCTGAGAAGCTGGACTATATGAAGAAGAACGGGACATCAGGATTGGAGGAAGACTCATTAATAACCTGCATTATGCAGATGATACAACCTTGCTTGCTGAAAGTGAAGAGGACTTGAAGCACTTACTGATGAAGATCAAAGACTACAGCCTTCAGTATGGATTATACCTCAACATAAAGAGAACAAAAAGTCCTCACAACTGGACCAATAAGTAACATCATGATAAGTGGAGAAAAGATTAAAGTTGTCAAGGATTTCATTTTACTTGGATCCACAATCAACACCTATGGAAGCAGCAGTCAAGAAATCAAAAGACACATTGCTTTGGCAAATCTGCTGCAAAAGACCTCTTTAAAGTGTTGAAAAGCAAAGATGTCACCCTGAGGACTAAGGTGAGCCTAACCCAAGCCATGGTGTTTCCAATTGCCTCATATGCAAGCAAAAGCTGGACAGTGAATAAGGAAGATCGAAGAAGAATTGAGGCCTTTGAATTGTGGTGTTGGCGAAGTATATTGAATATGCCATGGACTGCTAAAGAACAAACAAGTCTGTCTTGGAAGAAGTACAACCAGAATGCTCCTTAGAAGCAAGGATGGCGAGACTACGTCTTATATACTTTGGACATGTTGTCAGGAGAGATCAGTCCCTGGAGAAGGACATCATGCGTGGTAAAGTACAGGGTCAGCAAAAAAGAGGAAGACCCTCAATGAGATGGATTGACACAGTGGCTGCGACAAGGGCTCAAGCATAACAATGATTGTGAGGATGGCTCAGCACCAAGTAGTGTTTCGTTCTGTGGTACTATAGGGTCGCTATGAGTCAGAACCGACTGGACAGCACCTAACAATAATAACAACACAGATGAAGCTCAAAGACATTATGCTAAGTGAAATAAGTCACTCACACAAGGACAAATATTGTATGACCTCACTTATATAAAAAGACAAGAAAAGGCAATTGTGTAGACTCTGGCCTATAGGGATGCTATGAGTTGGAACTGACTTGAAGGCCCGAGTCGTTTGGTTTTTGGTTAGCGATTTCAGGGAGTTGGAAGGTGAGAGAAAAAATACTTTGCTGTATTTTTCATAGCAGGAAATCACTAAATACTAAATATAAAACGTGAGTTAAAAAATGTACCAAACAAAACTTGCAATGATTTTTCTTAATCCCATCATTTTTATGATCATATTTTAATGATCTCTGATTAATATCTATTTTTCTGAAAATACATTTATAAGGAAGCCAGAATTTCCTTAAGCTCCTCTTTTACTTTTTTTTTTTTTTATCGTACTTCAGGTGAAGGCTTACAGAACAGATAGTTTCTCATGAAACAGTATTACACATGTTGTTTTATGACATTGGTTAACAACCCCACAACATGTCAACCCTCTAACTTCTCAACCTTTTCTTTTTTTTTTTGGTGAAAATACACATAGCCTAATATACACCATTCCAAAAATATGTACATGCACAGTTCAGTGACATGGACTACGCTCTTCCAATTGTGCTGTTATTCTCACTTAAGATGAAGGCTTACAGAACAAAATAGTTTCTTATTTAAAAGTTACTACAAATGTTGCCCTATGACAATGGTTAACCATCTCACAACACATCAGCAATATCCCTACTCAACCTTGGGTTTCCTATCACCAGCTTCCTTGTCCTCTTCTGCCTTCTGGCCCTTGTCACTGGACTCCTGTACCTCGTTAGTCTCATTTGGTTTTATGGGGCTGTCCATTCCCAGGCTGAACGGTGAACCTTGGAGGTAACTTCACCACTGAGCTAAAAGGATGTCTGGGGGCCATACTCTCGAGGTTTCTCCAGTCTCCTTTAGGCAAGTACACCTGGTCTTTTTTTGGGATTTTTTTTTTTGTACTTCAGGTGAAGGCTTACGGAACAAATAGTTTCTCATGAAACAGTAGTACACATGTTGTTTTATGACATTGATTAACAACCCCACAATATATCAACCCTCTAACGTCTCAACCTTTTTTTTTTTTTGGTGAAAATACACATAGCCAATGATACACCATTTCAAAAATATCTACATGCACAGTTCAGTGACATTGACTATGCTCTTCCAATTGTGCTGTTATTCTCACTTAAGATGAAGGCTTACAGAACAAAATAGTTTCTCATTTAACAGTTACTGCAAATGTTGCCTTATGACAATGGTTAACAATCTCACAGCACATCAACAATATCCTTACTCAACCTTGGGTTCCCTATCACCAGCTTCCTTGTCCTCTTCTGCCTTCTGGTCCTTGTCACTGGACTCCTGTACCTCGTTAGTCTCATTTGATTTTACGGGGCTGTCAACTCCCAGGCTGAACAGTGAACCTCAGAGGTAACTTCACCACTGAGCTAAAAGGGTGTCTGGGGGCCATACTCTTGAGGTTTCTCCAGTCTCCTTTAGGCCAGTAAATCTGGTCTTTTTTTTGGGGGAGGGGGGAGTTAAAATTATGCTCTACATCCTTCTCCAGCTCTGTCCAGAACCCTCTGTTGTGATCCTGGCCAGAGCAGTCAGTGGTGGTAGCCGGGCACCATCTAGCTGTACTGGACTCAGTCCGGTGGAGACGTTGGTAGCTGTGGACAATTAGTCCTTCGGACTAATCTTTTCCTTGTATCCTGTTCTCTTCATTCTCCCTTGCTCCCGAAGGGATGAGACCAGTGGAGTATCTTAGATGACCGCTCACAGGCTTTTAAGACCCCGGATACTACTCACCAAGGTAGAATGTAGAGCATTGTCTTTATAAGCTGTGTCGTGCCAGTTGAGCTAGATGTTCCCCGAGACCATGGTCCCCAGAGCCCTCTGCCCAGCAATTCAGTCCCTCAGGGAGTTTGATTGTGTCTATGGGTCTTCCATGACCCCTCCTTGTACAAGTTGTGCTAGTTACCCCTGTATTGTGCACTGTCTCACCCTTCACCCAAGATACCACTATCTATTGCCTATTTAGTATTTCCCCGCCCCCCCCCCCCCCCCATCCCTGGTAACCAACAAAGATTCTTACATTTTGTGTGTGAACTTTTTCATGGGTTTTTACAATAGAGGTCTCATACAATATTTGTCCTTTTGTGATTGACTTATTTCACTCAGCATAATGTCCTCCAGTTTCATCCATGTTATGAGATGCTTCACAGATTCATCATTGTTTTTTCTCATTGCATAGTACTCCATTGTGTGTATGTACCATGGTTTATTTATCCATTCATCTGTTGATGGGCATCTAGGTTGTTTCCATCATTTTGCTATTGTAAACAATGCTGCCATGAACATAGGTGTGCATATGTCTATTTGAGTGACGACTCTTATTTCTCTAGGATATATTCCTAGGAGTGGAATTGCTGGATCGAATGGTAAGTCTATTTCTAGCTTTCTGAGGAAGCACCATAATATTTTCCAAAATGGTTCTATCATTTTGCATTCCCACCAGCAGTGCATAAGAGTTCCGATCTCCCTGCAGCCCCTCCAACATTTGTTATGTCCAATGTTTTTGATTCATGCCGGTAATGCTAGGGTGAGATGGTATCTCCTTGTGGTTTTAATTTGCATTTCTCTAATGGCTAGTGATCGCGAGCATTTCCTCATGTGTCTGTAGGTCATTTGAATGTCTTCTTTGGTGAAGTGTCTGTTCATTTCCTTTGCCCATTTGTTGATATGATTATTTGTCTTTTTGTTGTAGAGGTGCTGGATTTTCTTGTAGATTATGGAGATTAGATCTTGTCTGACTTGTACTGTCCAAAAATTTTTTTCCAATCTGTAGGTTCTCTTTTTACTCTTTGGGTGAAGTCTTTTGAAGAGCATAGGTATTTGATTTTTAGAAGATCCCAGTTATCTAGCTTATCTATTGGGGTTTCTGTGTTGATAGTTATGGTTTGTACCCTGTTCATGCCGTGTATTAAGGCCTGAAGTGTTGGTCCTATATTTTCTTCTATGAACTTTATAGTTTTAGGCTTTATATTCAGGTCTTTGATCCATTTGGAAGTAGTTTTTGTATACGGTGTGAGGTATGGGTCCTGTTCCATTTTTTTTGCAGATGGATATCCAGTTTTGCTAGCACCTTTTGTTAAAAAGACTGCCTTTTCCCCATTTGATGGACTTTGGGCCCTTGTCGAAGATCAGGTGACCATAGGTGGATGGATATACATCTGGGTTCCCAATTCTGTTCCATTGCTCAATTTATCTGTCGCTGTACCAGTACCAGGCTGTTTTGACTACTGTAGCTGTATAGTAGGTTCTGAGGTCAGGTAGTGTGAGTCCACCTACTGTATTCTTCTTCTTCAATAGTGCTTTACTTACTCGGGGCTTCTTCCCTTTCCATATAAAGTTAATGATTAGTTTTTCCATCTCTTTGAAGAATGTTGTTAGTATTTGGATCGGGATTGCATTGTATTTGTAAATTGCTTTGGGTAGAAGTGTCATTTTCACAATGTTGAGTCTGCCTATCCATGAGCATGGTATGTTTTTCCATTTATGTGGATCCCTTTGGGTTTCATGCAGTAGTGTTTTGTAGTTTTCTTTGTATAGGTCTTTTACATCCCTGGTCAGATTTATTCCTAAGTATTTTTATCTTTTTAGAGGCTATTGAAAATGGTATTATTTGCCTGATTTCCTTATCATCGTTTTCCTTATTGGTGTATAAGAATCCAACTGATTTTTGAATGTTTATCTTGTATCCTGCTACTCTGCTGAATCTTTCTATTAGTTCCAGATTTCTCGTGGATTCTTTGGGGTTTTCTATGTATAGTATCATATCATCTGCAAACAGGGACAGTTTAACTCCTTTGTTACCAATTTGGATGCCCTTTATTTCTTTTTCTTGCCTTACTGCTCTAGCTAGAACTTCCAGCTCAGTGTTAAACAGGAGTGGTGATAAAGGGCATCCTTGTATTGTTCCTGTTTTCAAGGGGAATGTTTTCAGCCTCTCTCCATTAAGAATGATGTTGGCCATTGGTTTTGCATAGATGCCCTTTATTATGTCGAGAAATTTCCCGTGTATACTTATTTTATTGAGAGTTTTTATCAGGAATGGGTGTTGGACTCTGTCAAATGCCTTTTCTGCATCAATTGAGATGATCATGTGATTCTTTTCTTTCCTTTTATTTATGTGGTGGATTACATTGATTGATTTTCTAATGTTGAACCATCCTTGCATACCCCATATGAATCCTACTTGGTCGTGGTGTATTATTTTTTTGATATGATGCTGAATTCTATTGACTAGATTTTGTTAAGAATTTTTGCATCCATATTCATGAGAGATATTGGTCTGTAATTTTCTTTTTTTGTGACGTCTTTGCCTGGTTTTGGTATCAGCGTTATGCTGGCTTCATAGAATGAATTTGGAAGTGTTGCTTCCTCTTCTATGCTCTGAAATAGCTTGAGTAGTACTGGTACAAGCTCTTCTGTAAATGTTTTGTAGAATTCTCCAGTGAAGCCATCTGGGCCAGGGCTTTTTTTGGTTGGGACTTTTTTATTACCTTTTCAATCTCTTCTGTTGTTATGGGTCTATTAAGAATTTCAACATCACTTTGTTGTAGTTTGGGTAGGCTGTGTGTTTCTAGAAATTTATCCGTTTCCTCTAGGTTTTCAAATTTGTTGGAGTATAGTTTTTCATAATATTCTGTTATAAGCCTTTTTATTTCAGTTGGGTCAGTTGTAATGTCTCCCATTTCATTTCTTATTTGGGTTATTTGTGTCCTCTCCTGTTTTTCTTTTGTCGGTCTGGCCAGTGGTTTGTTGATTTTGTTGATTCTTTCAAAGAACCAACTTTTGGTTTTGTTGATTCTTTCTGTTGTTTTTCTGTTCTCTATTTCATTGATTTCTGCTCTGATCTTTACCATTTCCTTTCTTCTGGTGGTTGTGTGCTTCTTTTGCTGTTCTCTTTCTATTTGTTTGAGTTCTGTAGTTAATGTTTTGATTTTATCCCTTTCTTCTTGTTTGATATGTGCATCTATTGCTATAAATTGTCCTCTTAGGACCACCTTTGCTGTGTCCCAGAGGTTTTGGTGTGATGTGTTTTCATTCTCATTTGATTCTCAGAATTTTTGATTCCATCTCTGATTTTTTCTATTACCCAGAGATGTGTAAGCAGGGTATTATTCAGTGTCCATGTAATTGATTTTTTATCCTTGCTCTTTCTATTGTTAATTTCTACCTTGATGGCATTGTGGTCAGAGAAGATACTTTGAATTATCTGAACGTTTTGGATCTTGTTGAGGATTCCTCTGTGGCCTAAGATGTGGTCTATTCTGGAGAATGTTCCATGTGCATTGGAAAAGAATGTGTACTTTGCAGCGGTTGGATGGAGTGTTCTATATATGTCTATGAGGTCAAGTTGGCTGATTGTGCCCTTTAGGTCTTCTGTAACCTTGCTGAGTTTCTTCTTAGTTGTTCTGTCCTTTATTGAGAGTGGTGTGTTGAAGTCTCCTACTATTATTGTGGAACTGCCAATTTCTCTTTTCAGTGTTGTTAGAGTTTGTTTTATGTATTTTGGAGCCCTGTCTTTTGGTGCGTAGATGTTTATTATGGCTATGTCTTTATGATGGATCGTTTTCTTAATCATTATATAGTGTCTCTCATTGTCTTTTATGGTAGATTTCATTTTAAAGTCTATTTTATCTGAGATTAGAATTGCCACTTCTGCTCTTTTTTGGTAGTTGTTAGCTTGATATATTTTTTTTCCAACCTTTGACTTTTAATAAATTCATATTTTTGTTTCTAAGGTGTGTCTCTTGTAGACAGCATATTGATGGATCCTGTTTTCTTATCCATTCTGTCACTGTCTGTCTCTTTATGGGTGCATTGAGTCCATTTACATTCAGTGTAATTATTGAGAGATGTGAGTTTGTTGCTGTCATTTTGTAGTGCTTTTTTTTGTGGTGCTGAAGTTTTCTTTGTTCTTCTTACTCTCTTGTGCTGAGTTACTTTTGTTTTTATTTTCATTTCTTTTGTTTTTGTTGGTTTTGTTTTTGCCGAGACTTCATGTTTTTTATCTTATTTTTTATGAGTATGTTTGTTACGTTTCTTTGTGTTTACCATGAATTTTACACTTATCTTTCTAAGTTTGAAGCAGTCTACCATTACTTGGTATCGCCTTGCCTTCCTCTCCATTAGAAGGTTCTATACCTATGCAGTTTATTCCCTCTTTAATTGTTTAGATGTTGTTGTCATTTACTGATTAAATGCTCTGATTCCCTGTTGTATTTCTTTTGGTTTTGGATAGTCCTTGAGACGTCATTTCCTTGATTGGTATCTGACTCGTACGATCCTGTGTACTAGAATCTGCCTGTGAGCTGAAGCTGTTTGTCCTCAGATCGAAGAACTCCCTTTAATAATTCTTGTAAGTTTGGTTTGACTTTTACATATTCCCTTAATTTCTGTTTCTCTGGAAATGATCTAATTTCACCATCAAATTTGAACGAGAGTTTTGCAGGATATATCATTCTTGACTGTCAATTTTTTTCTTTAAAGATTTTATATATGTCGTACCATTGCCTTCTTGCCTGCATGGTTTCTGCCAAATAATCTGAGCTTAGTCTTTTTGTTTCTCCTCTGTATGTGACTTCTTTTTTTTCACGAGCTGCTGTCAGGAGTCTTTGTTTGTCTTTGGTTTTGGCGAGTGTGAATATGATATGCCTTGGTGATTTTCTTTTGGGGTCTCTCCCATATGGAGTTCATTGAGCTTCTTGGATGGCCAGCCTTTCTACTTTTGTGATATTGGGGAAGTTTTCTGTCAGCGGTTCCTCAATGATCCTGTCAGTGTTTTCTGTTTTCTCCCCCTGTTCTGGAATTCCAATCAGTTGAAAATTTTTGGTTTTGATTGTGTTCCACATAACTCTCAGGGTCTCTTCATTGTTCTTTGTTCTTTTTTCTGAGTTTTCCTGAAACAGAATTGTATCCAACTGTTTGTCTTCAATTCCACTGATCCTGTCTTCCACCATTTCAAATGTGCTTCTCAGCCCTTCTATGACACTGTCCATTTCCAAAATCTTGTTGTTTATCTTTTGTATTTCTAATTGTTGTCTTTGTATAATTTCTAGTTGTGAATTTATTTTGGCATTTTGTTCCTGCATTATTTTCCTGAATTCTTCCAATTTTTTGTCTGTATTTTCCATGAATTTGTCTATCTTTTCCTCATGTTTGTCAGCTTTTTGCCTCAGCTCTTGGAGAATTCTGAGTATTAGAGATTTGAATTCCCTATCAGGTAGTTCTAGTGCATTTTCTTCCAGAGGAGAGTCATCTGGTGTTTTGTTTTGGGTGCCTACTGGAACCATCCTCTCCTGTTTTTGTAAATGTTTTGTTATTGTCTGGTGTCTTTGGGGCATTCAGTATTTATTTTTCTCTTTTGTTGATTGTAGATCTGTTTGTCTTGTCCCTTTATTTTAAAAAAATTTGACTATGTCTGAGCAGGCAGACTGTGTGTTCTTTGTTGTTTGCTCATGTGTGGGCACACACACAATACTTTTTGCCTCCTTCTCCAGTTGGCAGGGTCAGTCACTCAGATATGGTACGGCAGGGCAGGTCTGGCTGAAGAGGAGTTACTGGGATGGGTTGTTTGTGGCACTTACTACAGCCACCAGGGAGGGTCGGTAATCAGTGCAGCGCAGGTTCCAGTAGGCCGTGCCTGTGCTTCTTGGTGGTATAATGTCAAGCTCATGGTGCAGGTAGGCAGGATTCAGTGGGCAGATTGTTATGTGTGTAGCTAAGATGGATATGGGAGAGAGGAGAGAGGAACAGGAGCCAAAAACATACAAACAAACAAAAAAGAATGCTAGGGGAGCCTGCTGTTGGAGTGGAGAGATGAGCGACTATGAAATGGAGAAAAACAGAGAGGGGAAGAGAAAGAAAAGAAAAGAATGAATAAATAAAAATCAGAAAGGTTAAAGAACCGCAAAGTTCCCAGGGATCCCACCGGTGTAGCTATGAGGTCTGGGGAAGTCACTCTCAGGTTTTGTAGTACAGCCTGGCTAGAAGGCGTAGAGGTATACAACTCCACGTATTTAGGGAACAGAAAGAGAAGAAAGATATAGAGAGATGATCAACGGTTGTTTTGTCTCCTGCTGGACACTCTGTGAGGCTGCTTTCTTGTACCCGTTTGCTGGTCTGCGATAGGAGTCCAAGATGGCAGATCTGCTCTGCGTTAACTGGTAGGGGACCTCTGCATGAATCTCTCCTCGCTCTCCATTCTCTGTCAGTTTTCTCACTCCATTTGGTGCTTCGCTGAGTTCTTTATCTCTTCATTTGATGTTTTAGGGTTTCAGAATTGTTGTATTCTCTGTTCGGCTTAGTTTTTCAGATCTTTGCTGTGGAGGGATGCTGTGATGCTTCTGCCTAGAGTGCTATTTTGCACGAACTCCCCTTTTTTTATTCTTAAGTAAAATTAAATTTGATAATTCTATAATAGCGTGATGGTGTAATGGTTATAAGCTACAGCTGCTAACCAAAAGATAGTCAGTTTGAATCCACCAGGTGCTCCTTGGAAACCCTATGGGGTGGTTCTACTCTGTCTGATAGGGTAGCTATGAATCAGAATTGACTGGACGACAATGGGTATAATAGCCTGAGAAGTCAATTAATAATTTTATAAAATTTTTCCTATCATTAACATTTCTATCTGCCTTTTAAACATGGAGACACATCTCTAATGTTGTTTTCCAGTTGTAAACATTTTTAAAGACTCATAAGTTATTGTCATTTTTGTGCTTTTTCTTTTTCTTGGAAGATTTCATACTGCTTATAAAATTTGTAAAGTGAATATGAATAATTTAAGTTTACTTAAAATACTTCATTTCCAAAGTGATTAAAAAACAAACAAACAAAAAAAAAAACATTGCTGTTGCAGTGGAGTCAATTGCGAATAATAGTGAACCTATAGGACAAAGTGTGAGTGCCCCATAGTGTTTCAAGGCTGTAATCTTTATGAAAGCAGACTGCTGCATCTTTTTCCCACTGAGTGGCTCACAGGTTTGAATCAGCAACGTTTCTATTAGCAGCCAAGTGCTTAACCACTGTGCCACCAGGGCTCCTAAGGTGGAGATTGGACACCAAGAAAGTGGCGTCTGTGGTGTATTTTGAGGCTCTGGTTCCTAGTGACTGGGGCTTTTCATGTCCCAGGCGCTCTGCTTCTCAGAAGCCCAGTAAGGGAGATCAACCTCAGGCAGCTGCAGGGAGCAGAGGCAGGCAGGCAGACACAGATATTAAGATCCATTTTTTCTCTGGCTCCAAAAACTCAGTTTAATCTAGTAATGTCAATAATGTCAATTCCTATGGGCTCTATATCTGGCTGGGCTGGTTGATCCTGAGCTGTGTTTGTAGTTTTCCTCACTCCTGGTCCATCATTATTAATCCCCAGGCTGTGCCAAGCATGCACGTTCATTGCCACATTCCATTCATGGCGTCCTTCCACAAGGAGTTCTCATCCAACACTATCAGCAGGATTTGTCTCAATTTATTCTTTGCAGGTTACTTCCAGTCTCTGATAACTCCACACAGGGGGCATTTGAGTGTTGTAGTTGGGAACTGTGCTCACAGACTTCAGTGGAGAGTGTGGCTTTTGTTTTCATACCTGTTAACATCTATGTCTTCTTAGAATGGCGCCTGTCATAGTGTGTTAGAACTGATTAGACACACTGTTCCCTAATACTAACCATAAGAAATAAAATGTTCTAGGACATTTCAGGTTTTCTCTTTTCTCTTCCTATCCTCAACCTACGTTATAAATGCCTTACTTTTAAAATAAGAGTACAATGATGATTAAAAACAGATAAACAAATAAACAAAAAGCCAGCAGGGACATGTTCCATGAATCCATTACTATGAATCTCTGGGTAGTGGTTATACTTAGAAGTAGTATATTACTTAAAAGGCAATAGAGGTTTGGAGTGGAATTCCCTGTGTGGTGCAAATGGGTAACATGCTCAGTTGCTAACTAAAAGGTTGACAATTCAAATCCATCCAGAGGTGCCTTGGAAGAAAGGCCTGGCTACTTATGTCCAAAAACTCACAGCTATTAAAAACCCTGTGGAGCACAGCTCTACTCTGAAACACATGGAGTGACCTTGTATCAGAGTTGATTCAACAACAATGGCGAATGATAGAGTAAGATCATAAATCCTCCAGTCTTCAGGCTAACACAGAAGTAAATGACACAGGATGGAGTTAAATAAATTTGTTACAATTAAATATTCTACAGCATCATGGGGATTGACAAACTGATCAACAATGTGACTACGAAGGCTTTAAGGAAAAGTCGAGAATAAACTGATCCTACTAAACTGTACCTGATTCCCCCCCTGAATGTCATTGGAGGAAAGCAATGTGTTAATATTTCTTTAAACTATGTATTTACCTCAGCTGACCAGAGTTAGATATTAGTGGGACACAGAGACATATAATATGGACACAGGTCCTGCCCTCAAGATGTCACAACCCAATGGGGAAGATAGTCAGAAAATTAAAATCCAGGGAGATAAGAGCAACAATGAAAGGGAGTTCAGAACAAGTAAAAAGAGCCACCTTACAGACTCAGAGGTCAGAGTCTTCCCAGGAGAGATGACATCTCCGGCAAGTCTTAAAGCTTCAAGGGGAATGAGTCAGGTAAATTCTAGTAAAATTCTGAGTGAGATCATGTTTAAACTACCCAAGAGAAATGTTGTGAATGAAAGTGCTACCTCTTTTCCTCTTGGAACTTTTCTTCTCCCTGAAGCAATTATAGAAGCAAATTTTCCTGCATTAAAAAAAAAAAAAAATCAACAGGAGATGATTTGCGACTTTGCTGGATCCTCAAAAAAACTGGCAGCCCAGCCTGCAGATAGAGGAATCCTCCAAGGAGAAGCAGAGAGAGATAATGGGCCCTAGGCTGTCTCAAGATGCCTATTTATTCCCTGGCAAAAAAAAAAGAGAGAGAGAGAGAAAGAGCTGAAAGCAAGGTCCCATATCAAAGCATCTTTCCCCTGAGTGCATAGATGCTGAGTGAAGTTGCTGGGTTATCAGCGTCGTGAATAAATGGTGTCAGCCTTGACATTTTCTTGCTGGCAGAGACAGAACACCCCTGAGGAAAAGAAACTGATCTTAGTTTTGTTTATTCAGTTGGGGGTGATGTGTTGCAGGTTTTGATAAATGTGTTTCAAATGTGAAAGGGATAGGGTTACTGTCCAACTTCTGCTTATTGCAATGTTGGCATTACCCATTTGAATTTTAGAGTGGGTCCCGAATGGTGCATATTTAAAACACAAAATATCAGGTAATCGTTACTGTGGCCAATGCCTATTAAGATATGCTCAGTGATGCCCCTCAGATCTTCTTTGCCCGTTAACCAAGCCCCTATATTTGTATTGGACTTTAAGAAAGATATCTGTTCCCTGTAATAGCTGGTCATTGATGTATGAAATTCCTTTAAGTGAGATAAACTTCTCATTTTGCAAGCTGCAGCTGAGGCTCAAAATGCAAATAGCCTTATGGAGATAAAGCTTTTGATTTTAATACTTTACTGTGGGTGAACTGAATAAAATTTTGTTCTGTAAGAGCAAATTTCATAATAAAATGTATTTAAGAACTGAGGGTACTTGTATTTGTTTTTGAGAGAAGAAAAAAAAGGGGGAGAAAGAGTAAGACAGAGAGAAAGAAATCCACTGGGAAAAAAGACCAAGACCCAATTATGACTTGAGGAGCCTCCATAATTTTTGGATAGACAAAGTACAGGTACCATCTTGGATTTGAGATGGAGTTGTTGTTAGGTGCCGTCAGGTCAGTTCCATAGTGACCCTATGTACGAGAGGAGGAGACACTCTCCGGTCTTGTGCCATCCTCACAATCATTGCTGTGTTTGAGCCCATTGTTAAAGCTATGTTAAGATATTATGGTAATATTAACAAAAAAAAATAAACCAACAAATATGTTAATGATCCAACTAGCAGTGGAGTTTCTTGGAAAGAAAAAAAGATTGTGTTGAATAATGAAGCTGTTGGTAGTGAAGTGAGTATATCCCTTCCTCTTCAGCACCTCCATCCCATCACCTTGTGGGGGACCTGCAAGCACTTACTTTTAAGGTGTGTTCATAGTGAATTGGAGTCAGCAAAGTTTACCCAGAGGGTGAGGAGATAACCGAGGTCCTTACAAACAGGGATTCGGACTAACGCCAAGAAAGGAAATCTGACTCCTTCAAAAATGAATCTTCCCTAAAGTAGGCCTGTAAAACACCTTTTCTGACATCATTAAATGGGCAAGTAGCTGAAGCAGTGAAGTGTCATGAAAATTCTGCTGACTCTAGACTCACATAAATCTAGATTTAAATCTAGCTACTGTCACATATTATTGTGTGATTTTGAACCTGTTACTTAAAGGATTTAAACCTCAGTTTCCTTATCTTTGAAATGGAGACAATACTACCTTGATCATAAAAATATTTGTTGTGATAATATACAAAGCACTTAGCACAGGAAGAAACAGATCTAATTTAATTATTGTTGACATCGTCATCCTCCTCCTCATCATCATGATTACTAACAGACAAAAATTCATTATGAAATTCCCAAGGACTTCCTTTGTGTGCTGCCAAGTAGAGGCACAGCAGAAATAACAACTGATGTCTTGTTTGAAAAACAAATGTTGATCTCTTGAGAGGAGGTGGAGTGAAGGGTTTATGATCTTGGCTTTGGAGTCAAATGGGCTGGGTTCAATCCCTATACCACCACCCAAGATTATTTAACCTCTTTGTGCCTTGCTTTTTCAATTAAAAAAAAAGTTTAATAATAGTATCTACCTTCTAGGATTGAAGGAGCCTTGGTGGCCCAATGATTAAAAGCTTGACTGCTAACTGAAAGGTCCCTGGTTCAAATCCACCAGCTGCTCTGTAGGAAAAAGATGTGGCGGTCAGCTTCCATAAAGATTACAAACTTGGAAACCCTATGGGGCAGTTCTACTCTGTCCTATAGGGTTGCTTTGAGATGTAATCGACTGGACGGCACACAGCAACCTTTTCTAGGATTATTGTGAAGACATAGCAAGGTGATACTTACCAAGTACCTGTATAAGGTAAGCACAATAAAAGTTTGTTATTAGTACTGCTGGGCTCTATGTCCTGTTGCTTAATAAATGACCTATAAGATAAAGTACCCAGTAACAAGGGCTCAATAGTCAGGAAGATCTCTGTTCATAAATGGGTTGTTGCTAAAATATCTAAGCTTTAGTCTCCTGATCTGCAAAATGGTCATATTAACAAATAATATTTGCTTTATATGTACAGAGAGTGAAGGGAACATCTGTAGGGAGCAAGGAAATGAGACAAGAAAGGGAAGGAAAGGAAATCAATAAATGGAGAATTATCAACTGGATACTACTATGGGCAATTAAAGCTTAATTCCACTGGGAGAGTTATGGGGGTCTATGTGAAACAGACTCAAAAGGTGGGCAAGAGAGCTGGACTATGCACATAGGAACTCCTATGAGCCATTGCTCGAGGACTGCTCCTAAAGGCATTAATTCCCTTGCTCTTTCTGTTGTTGTAGTTGTCATTAAGTTAGCACAGACTCACGGCGGCCCTATGTGCAACAGAACAAAACATTACCTTGCCCTGCACCATCCTCAGGATCATTGGTGTGTTCGAGTACATTCTTGCAGCCATTGTGTATTTCAAGTCCCTTCAAACCTAGTGGAAGAATATTGGACAATATTCTGTTTTGGTCCATAGGGTTTTCATTGCCTAGTTTTCAGAAGTAGATCGCCAGGCCTTTTTTCTCAATCTATCTTAGTCTGGAAGGTCTGCTGAAACCTGGTCACCATGGGTGACCCTGCTGGTATTTGAAACACCAGTGGCATAGATTCCAGCATCATAGCAACAAACAAACCCCTACAGTACAACAAATTGACAGGTAGGTGATGGCCCTTGCTCCTACAGCCTGCTAAGTAGGTAGCAGAGTTGCCTCCAGAAGCAGAAGAAAGCCCTCACACAATGAAAGGCAGGTGACGATTGTAGGAAGTTGGGCACCGTGCACTAATGTTAGAGGAGAGGGACTGTGGATAGGTAGCATCTTCTGCATATAGAATTAATTCCTCTCTCTCTCTTAAGAAGCCAAACACATATGTGATAAATCATGTCACATCATTTATTGATTTATCTGTTTGCAAATCCATTACAATTATTTGTCCAATATGAGATGATGTCTCATTTATAAACATCTGTGTTTCTTTTATTCTACTGATGGATCAGTAAAATCTTATCTCACCCACATTAGAGGGAGAGAGTGAAAGACATGAATTACGGGGTGTTTCAGAAAGACAGGGAGCACTGGTGGTGCAGTGGCTAAGCATTCAGCTGTTAACCAAAAGGTTGGCAGTTTGAAACCACCAGCTGCTCTTTGGAAACCTCATGGGGCAGTTCTACTCTGTCCTGTATGGTCGCTCTGAGTTGGAATCTACTCGACAGCAACTGGTTTTTTTTTTGGCTGTAAGATAGGAGATTCCACTGACAGGCACTTAAACAGCTGCAGAAAATACAACAACAAAACAATGGAATCAAAATTCTGTTTGTCTAATCACTAGAAAATAGTTAAGCCCAACTAGTGTATTTTTCTTGCTGTCTACTTAGTGAAACCTTTATATCTGTTTGTTATCTACATACAGGCATTTTTTTTTTTTTTTTTTTTTACTGTATGTTAGGGATATTTACTGTTTTAATTCAAGAATAAAGAGTCTTGATTGATGCTTCAAAACTAGACTACAGGAGAGAATAAGTTTAGATTTTAATGCTACTAGATTTCAGAATAGTATTTATAATACAACATAATGTGACTGACAAACATTGGGATTTTGGTGAAGGGTAGTTAGGAATAAGAGTAAATGTGCTAATTTCCTTATCTTTTATAACAGCAAGTCAGCATCTACTCACTAAGATTAAAACACAAATGAACCTCATATGCAAAATCATACAAAAACAAAAACACAATGATCTCCATAAATTTAACATTTTTCATATTTTGTCTTTCATTTTAAAGCAGTGATCAGCAAACTGTGGCCCATGATCCAACTCCGTTCTGGTATCTATTTTTGTAAATAAAGTTTTACTGGAACACATTTACACCTATTCCTTTATATATTGTCTAAACCCGTTGCCATCAAGTTGATTCTGACTCACAACAACCCTATAGGACAGAGTAGAACTGCCACATTGTGTTTCCAAGGAGTGGCTGGTGAATTCGAACTGTCAACCTTTTGGGTAGCAGTAACCCCTGCGTCACCAGGGCTCCTATATATTGTCTATGGTGCTTAAGTGGCAGAGCTGAATAGTTGCAACAGAGATTTTGAGTGGCCCAGGAAGCTAAAAAGAATTGCTATCTAGCCCTTTAAGAAAAAGTTTGCTGACTCATCTTTTAGAATAATAATTTAGGAAGTACTATCACTTATTATCAAGGGTTTTCAATCAATTTATTTTCACTTCAGTCACATTTTTATTTTGTTATGGTGGAGTAAATAATATTGTACTTTTAATATAAATATGAAATTAAAGTATACAAAGATAATTTGGGTGATATTATATTGTAGATTTACCTGAATTAAAAAAAAAAAAATGAGTGTGTATGATTTTTAGCAAAAACAGTTAGATGAATGGGACATCAGATGGGGTTTGGACCCCTCTGCCCAAGTCTGCCTTTTGTTTCTCTGGAAGTAACAGCTTATACCAGAGGTATTGGTGGTTTAGTGGTAGAATTCTCATCTTTCATGTGGGAAACCCAGTTCAACTCCCAGCCACTGCGCCACGTGCGTCTATCATGAGGCTTACCTGTTGTTATGATACTGAATAGGTTTCAGCGGAGTTTCCAGACTAAGACAGACTAGGAAGAAAATCCTGTGGATTTGCTACTGATCATGGTGATGGCGCAGGACCAGGCAGTATTTCATTCAGTTGTGTGGGGGTCACCATGAGTTGGGGGTCCACTGGATGGCAGCTAACAACAACAGCTTACATGAAGCTGGTGGCCAAGGTACCATAGGCATTGTGGAACAGAAAAACTCTTCACAATTGATCGTATCTTTACTTCATTTCACTTACTCAGTGAATTTCAAGACTATTTTCCAAAAGGAGGAAGTAAAACTTAGAATTCTCCTGAATTGAAACCTGATTTTACGCTCTTTGTCTGAGTGATGTAACAGGGCTTATCTTTCCCAAAGAGACCATGGAATCCTGTCCCCAAAATAACATGGCATGACCTTTCTTTAAAAAAAAAAAAACAAAACCTTAAACCCATTGCCCTCCAGTCATTTCTGACTCATAGCAACCCTATAGGACAGGGTAGAACTGCCCCACTGCCCCATAGGGTTTCCAAGGAGTCATAAAAAACCTCTTTCAGTTGATTTTTATACACTCTCTCACTCACTCAGACCCAAATAAATTTGAGTCAACATGTAAACTTTTGTTAGTATTCTGAATTCCACAATATGTAGTTGGAAGTTTAAAAATTCTATTCTATGGCTGGACTCAAACCTCCAAACTTTGTTAGTAGACGAGAATGTTAACCCTTTGCACCACCCAGGGATTCCGATAATGTCAAGAAAATAAAGATCTGAGATGTTCCTGCTGACACTTTTCACTTAGTTAATGGTGATGAAGCCATTTGTAGACAACCCAAACTTTGTATTTGTGGTAATGTTATTGTTGTTGTGCTTGAAGTGTCACAGATACTTAACCACACAGGATGGGGCAGAGAGGGTTCTGTTAGCAAACTTACCATGTGTAAAAGAATAGACTTTAGGAATGTGATATCTAGTTGCAAATGGTCAAATAATTTACATCTTTTTTTTCTTTTTTCCTTATTTAATGAGGCAAAACTTACATACAGGGAAGCGTATAAAACGCATCAATTTTAAGCATTTGGCTCAGTGAGTACTTAAATATGTACACACTAGTTTTGCTAAATCCAAGATCAAGACATATAATATTTCTAGCACCCAAGAAGGTTTCCTTGTGCTCTTTTCCTATGAATACTTTCTAGAAGAAACCAGGGTTCTGACTTCTGTTGTCATTAAGTTTGTTATGCCCCTTCTTGAAATTCATAAATATGAAAACTTATTGTATCTGATCTTTTGTGCCTGGTTTCTTTCGTTCAACGTAATCCCTGTAAGATGAAGCTATTGCATCTAAGTTCTTGAAAGTTGCAGCAGTTCATTCTTTTTTATTATTGTGTAATATGAATTTATATATACCTCAATTTATTCATTCATTCCACTGTTTGTGAACATTTGCATTGTTCCAACTACGAGTTATTTAAATAAAGCTTTTATGAGCATTCTGGTGTATGTCTTTTCATAAGCTAATACATTGTTCTCTTGGGTATGTATCTAGGAGTGGAATGGCTTTGGAAAATGCTGTCAGTTTTCTGCATTTGTTTTACTACCTTACACTACTACCAGCAATGTAGGAGAGTTCCATAACTTTAAAAACACTTGGGCTTGTCAATCTTTTAAATTTAAACCATTCTAGAAGACATGGGTGATTTTAACGTGTATTTCCACAATGATTAACTTTATTGAGCACATTTTTCTTACTATTATTAGCCATTCAGACATGCTCTTTTGTAAAGGGACTGTTAAAGTGTTTTTTCCATTTTTTTAAGTAAATTTTTTTCTTATTCATTGCTTCAATTCCAAATACTTGGGAATTTTCTGGTTACCTTTCTGTTGTTAATTTCCAGTTAAGTTTAATTCCTGTTTAGTCAAAGGGTATACTCCATGCTTTTTAAATCCTTTATTTGTTGATATTTTCTTTTAGCCCAGCACATGACATGTTTTGGTAAATATTTTATGCACATTTAAGAAGAAAATATATTTTGTTATTGTTGGGTATACTGTTCCATAAACCAATTAAATAGAGTTGGTTAATAATATTATTTAAATCTTCTATATTTATAATGATTTGTGTCTGTTTCTTCTATAATTTATTAGGAGAAGTCTATAAAGTTATCTAGATATGGTTGTTAATTTGTCCATTTCCTTTATTTCTGTCAAATTTTGCTTTCTGTGTTTTGACTAAATATTAGTAGTCAATACACATTTTGAATTTTTTAGTCTTCCTGTTTAAATTACTCTTTTGCCAAAATGAAACATCTCTCTTTATCTTTAATGGCATTTCTTCTTTTGTAGTGTGTCTTTGTCTGATATTCATGAAACGACAATAGGTTCCTTTTGATTAGTATATTTGTATTACTTAATGTTCTACTTGTGTTTTTATACTTATGAATCCCTTGTAAAAAGAATGGAAATATATCTTGATTTTTTTTTTAACCATTTTGACAATATTTTTTAAATTGAACTATTTAGTCTATTTATATTTAATATAATTACAAATATGCTTGGTTTTAAGTATACCATCATGCTATTTGTTTTCTATTTGTCTTATTTTGTTCTTATTTATTCATTCTTTCCTGCTTTCTTTCAAATTTACCAGTTATTTGTATGGTCTGTTTTATGCTCTCTGTTTTAATTATATCATGGCTTAAATTATACCTTCTTGGT
Source organism: Dugong dugon (assembly GCA_030035585.1). Taxonomy (NCBI): domain Eukaryota; kingdom Metazoa; phylum Chordata; class Mammalia; order Sirenia; family Dugongidae; genus Dugong; species Dugong dugon. The sequence continues at coordinate 91,224,388 of CM057472.1, forward strand.
TATCATACACACTATATGTCCTAAATGCATTATGTTTCTGGATGGTGTAAATGGTTTGTGTTTGACTACTAACTTCAAGGTTGGCAGTTTGAAGCCATCTGGCAGCACCATACAAGAAAGTCCTGGTGATCTCCTTCTGTAAAGATTACAGCCAAGAAAATCCTATGGAGCTGTTCTACTCTGTAACACATGGGGTCACTATGAGTTGGAATCCACTTGAAGTCAGTGGGATTGGTGTTTTGGCTTAAATACATTACAATCTACCTTAAAGCAGTGCTTTATCACTTCTAGTGCAACAAAATAATTTCCGTTTACCAATCTCCTGCCCGTTGTGTGATTATTATCACATGTATTTTTATATTCACAGTATAACCCCCCAAGACATGGTTATTGCTTTTGCTTTTAACAGTCGGTGGTGTTTTTGTATCGTGTCAACTCAGATAGGTTGGAAGTACATTTTCCAAAATTGTATTCCCTATGTAGTTTCTGGTTAGGCTTGGCCACAGGAGAATCTTGTGTGATACTGACTGGGTGAATGTAAAGCGGCAGCCATTATGCTCCGAAGATCGGGTAAGGGCTTTAGATATTGCCGAGCATGCGCACATTGTTGCTGATTCAACTGGTCATGCCGTTGGCATTAAAGTTGCACTACAGAAAATACTTATCTTAGGAGTTTAACGTTAGTAACTACTTACCATGACCTAGATTTAAAGAATTCACTTCTCACACATTTTGAAACAGAATTCAGCAGGAATCACCCACAGGTTATATGCATTCCCAATATTTTATTCAGGTCCTTTGTAAATATTCCTGACATATGCATTAACTTGAGCATATACAAATCCAGGTGACTTTTGAATCCTGACTATATGGAAATTGGTATAGAAAAATAGAGTAATACTTTTCATTAACGAAAATATCGTTTCTACTTTATGTGTGTGCTTGTATAATTATGGGCTCTCTTGAGCATACTGTAGACTGACCAAAGTATGTAACCATATCTAAAGCTCCAATTTATAAGTGGAAGTAACATGCAAATCCATTACAACCAATTTAACATTTGTTGCTTTAGAAAAGTATCATCTCTACACTTTTACAATCCTCTTACATATTATGCATTTATTTTTTTTGTTTGTTTATTTTACTCCACTAGAAAATAAGATTCCTGAGAGTCTATTCAATAGTTTCCTGCTATATACTCAGTGCCTAGAATAATGTCTGGCACACAGTAAGTGTGTGTGTGTGTGTGTGTGTGTGTGTGTGTGTGTGTGTGTTTTAATCAGCTGATAAATGCATCATTATTGAAGATAGCCTATCAGGCTTTGAAGGAGATTAGTCATTTTTACTAATAAAAATTATTCTGGGACCTGAGCCGATGGTGCAACTGCCATTTCAAACTTTGACAGTAAGTCCTAGAAAGTTTTTAAATGGCAATTATGTGCCCAGACTACTTGCATAGCTCCACCCAAACAAGGAAGCCAGGAATGTCAATCCTATAGTTTTCCCAGAAAGTAGGCCAGCTGATAATACCTGGCAAACAGCACTAATGAGACCCTACTGCAGATACACTTTTGGGCCCTGACATTTAATTTTCTTTCATATTAACTTTTCAATATAGTAAACATTTCCAGTATCATTTTTAAATGGCAGCATAATGTTTTATCATATACCTGCTGTGATTTATTTAATCAATCTCCTCTTTGTTTCAAAATGACACTGGAATGAATATCATTAGGCATTTATCTCTGCCCATATTCTGCCCATATTTCACATTTATCATTAAGCACAAAATAAGTAGGAATTATCCCATGAAAAAAACAATTAGGTTATTATTATTTTTTTTTTTGCCAAAACATTTTTTAATTTTAAATGAAATGAAATATAACTTATCAAAAGTGACACAAGAAGAAATAGAAAATAGAAATTATCTCATAAGGCTTGAAGAAAATGAAACCATAATTTAAAACTTTCCCACAGATAAAATTCCAGGCCCAAGTAACTTCACTGGCAGATTGTAATCTTACACAAGCTCTTCCTGAGAATGAAAAGATAAACTATTTCCCAGGTTGTTTTATGAGGGTCAGAATACTTTGATACAAATATGAAAGACTGGAAGAATACACTTGTTACACATAAAACCAATAAAGAGCTCTAATCCAAAATATAAAGAACTTTTATAAATCGGTAAGGAAAAAGCAGACTGCCAAACAAAAAATGGGCAAGACACTCGAATAGACACTTAAACAGGCAGAAAACAAGATATACAAATGTCCAATAAACATGAAAAAAATGTTCAAATTCTTTAGAAATCATAGAAATGAGAATTAAAATCACAATGACATGCCATTGCATAGTCATGAGAATTATGGCTAAAGTTTTAAAGGCTGACTTTACCAATTAGATAAGGATATGGAGCAGCTAGAAGTCTCATAAATTCCCAGTGGGAATATGAATTGATGTAACCACTTTGGGAACTGTTTGGCATTGTCTACTAAAGTTCAAGTTTTGATTCCCTGTAACTCAATGATTAGGTTATTTTTTGGTGACGACTTTGAATTCCGTAATAATGTTTAATTTCATCCTTACTTTGGTTGGTTCATCTCTGCCCTAGCATTGCCAGGAGAGATGATAGATGGGTTTTTAATTTATCAGAAACTCATTGGAAGTAAAATATATAAGTACATTTTTTTAGATAGCTGAAGTTTAAGACTCCAGGTATCGTTAAAGAAAAAATAATACTGATGATAATCTATGTTTGGAGTATTATCTTTCTAAAATGTGTTAGTCACCTCCTTTCATAATAGGACTATAATGGACATATACTTAAATTCTCTTAATGATTCAGGGCCGTCGTTATGAAAATCAGTGTGTTTAATTTTGGGTGGCTAAAAGTGCCCCTTCTTTGTTGTGAGAGCATGTTTACGCTACACTTAGAAGCCATGTGAACTTGGATAAACAACTTAACCTTTTTGAATCTCAGTTTTCTTTTTCTGTAAAATGGAGATAATAATACCTGCCACAAACAGTCGATGTGAGGATTAAAAATAATACATGTGAAATGGTTACTGTCATGACAAGCTTGTCGTAGATGCTAGTAAATGACAGCTATGAAGAAGATAATGTGACATTTGGAAACAACTGAGGCATGGGGCTGTTTTTGTTTGCAATAAAATTTTCTAATTTTCTGTGACTTTGAATGGCATGCTTTGTGTGTGTGTGTGTAGGTAAATATATGTGATTATGCATACACCTCACTACCCATCTGTCAGTGTGTCATACTGTAGTGGCTTGTGTGCTGCCATGATGCTGAAAGCTATGTTACTGCCCACCAGTGCTTCAAATACCAGCAAAGTCACCCATGGTGTACAAGTTTTAGCAGAGCTTCCAGAATAAGATAGACTACGAAGAAAGATCTGGTGATCTACTTCCAAGCATTAGCCAATGAAAATTCTATGCATCACAGCAGAATATTGTCTGATACAGTACTGGAAGATGAGCCCCCTGAATTGGAAGGCACCCAAAATACATAGTGGCCACAACAATGAGCTTAAGCACACCAATGGTTGTGAAGATGGTGCAGGATTGGGCAACATTTCATTCTATTGCACATGGGGTTGCCATGAGTCAGAGCCCACTTGACAGCAACTAGCAACAACAACATGTATATGCCACATATATATATATACATATATATTTTTTTTTTCCTGCACACTTGCTGTTCATAATGTTCTCTCTTAGATTACAGCATACCACTTAAACGGCCTTTCTCCTAGTCTAATTTATTCTACTTAATCAAACGAGAACTTAGAAACCCAAAGGTCTCCTTATCAGTATTATGTTTACAAAAGGAATGGTGGCACAATGGTTAAGGGTTTGGCTGCTAACCGAAAGTTTGGTACCTCCAATCCAGTGGCTCTGCGGGAGAGAGATCTGGTGATCTACTTCTGTAAAGATCACAGCCAAGAAAACCCTATGGGGCAATTCTACTCCATCACATGGTGTCGCTGTGAGTTGGAATCAACTCGATGGTCCTCCACAGCAACAACAAATGATGACAAATTCTCTGAGTAAAGTTGATAAACTCTAATGCTTGTGTTTTCCCAGGGTCATTTTTACTCCATTTCTTTTACTACTAAAGTTATTTTGAATAAGTGAGGTTGCCAGATAGGTTGGTTCCAAATATGTGATATTAACCTATAAATTCTGTGCATCTAAGAATTTGTTAATTTTATTTGAGTATTTATTTTTCAGCTCCTGAAAAAAAAAAAGAAAAAGTGTTCTTCTAAAATACATTTGTCTCCGGAATTGGACTAGACTGTGGGACATAAAGTGATACTCATGAAGAATGTGCCTCTTAGACAAGTAGATATAAGAGACCAAAGGGGTGGCTTCTGTCCAGAGGTGAGAGGGGAAGGCAGAGAGAGTTAGGAGCTGGTTGAATGTTCATGGGGAATCAGGGGCGGAGGGGAGGAGTGTGTCTCATAACAATGTATGTTAAAAAAAAAAATTCTGTATGGGAGACTAACTTGAAATGTAAACTTCATTTAATTACATCAATTAAAAAAAAAGAAAAATATTTGTTTGTCTACAACTCTTCTCTACCCTTAGACCAGGATTAAGGAATTAAGCATAATAATTTACTCAAAAGGCTTCTAAGGATTCCTGAGCCATGTTTCTTGAATGATCTAACTCTTTATTTACTACTTTATTGCCTCCTTAAAAGTTCAATGCAGATATAGAAAATTTCCAGCTAATAAATATATTTAAACTCAATTTTCCCCCTAATTAAGACTAACTCAGTAGAAAGCCATGGGGCACTAAGAGCAATGGAAGGAGAGGAAATGACTGAGGAATTTCAAGTTAAGCCTCCACCTCTGTTTTAGAGTTCTTAGCTTTGGGTCCTCCCCTAGAGCAGTGTTGAGCACAGATCCTCCCTGTATGACCAGGAGAGGAAGACTTAGCCATTTTATCCCAGGACAGAAGGGACATTGATGGTACTATGGTAGAATTCTCACTTTTCACGCCATATACCTGTGTTCAATTCTTGACCAAAGCTTGTGTGTTGCTATGATGCTGAATAGGTTTCAGGAGAGCTTCCAGACTAAAATAGACTAGGAAGAAAAGCCTAGTAATCTACTTCCAAAAATCAGCTAATGAGAGTCGTATGATTCACAATGGTCCAGTTCCTAACCCATCTATAACCTAACACACTGACAGCAGTTAACAACAACAACATCCCAGGACAGAGGACTCCTACCTTGCTTCATAATTTTGGGGTCCAGTGAAATATGAAAATGAGGGGTCCTTTGTTCAAAAATTATTAAGGATTTCAAAACAGGAACAGTAAAGCATTAAACCCAGAGTGGATGCCCATGAAGCTGGCTTTGTGGAGGAACACTTCTCCAGTGTGGCCGTGAGTTAAAGATGACTTGAGTATACCACAGTAGGAGGCAAGCTCTTTTATCCTTTAGCTGCTGCTTTCTCGTAGGTTAGATTTTGTGCAAGGGAAAGGGGACAGGGCTATTGTTTATTGATCATCACTTATGTGACAGGAGCTTTCATGCATCTCATTTAATTCTCAGAGTAACTTTGCTGGGCAAATGTTGTCACCACGCTTCTATGTAAGTAAAATAGAGATTCAAGACATTTGTTGAACTTGTCAAGATCCCAAGCCTCTCTCACTGCATCTATTGCTTCTGTCACACCCCCTTTCCTGTTTTCGTCAACTGCTCTGTTTCCCTTTCATTTATACACACAGGCATCTCTTAGGGAACATTTTGGACTGCAGAGAGGCCATCTTGAAAAACCTTTTAAAGTTCTTTTCAACCCTAGGTTTCCGTGATTTTCACACAGAGAACTACAAACCCGGTTAGCTCAGGATCTGTGTTTTTTCTAATGCTTTTCTGTAACTAGGTCAAATATCTAATTAATTAGCAAAGATCTACTTAGTGATTCACACCTGAAGCCCATTAGCTGTGCAGGCTTTGTGTCTACAGAAATAAAGAAGCATCTATTCACTTCTCTTCTAAATGGCTCCTGGGATAGCTCATCTCACATCTCTAAAAGCAACCACTAAAAAGAAAAAAAAAAAAAATCATTTTTTTTCCCTCAAAGATTCTTTGCCTCCCATTCCTGAGTAAAGAAAAAAATTCACTTTTGAAATTAACTAGGAAGCAATATGAAACAAAGATCATTTTTCCTCTTCATTGGATAAATATAATTATCGGAGATTATATAATTCTAAGGAGTGACCCTGCAGTATCTATTTTTAAGAGAACTAAAAAAGAAAAGTTAATATTGCAGTTAAATTAAATTTAAATGAAAATAATTTTAAAATAATTGTGAATAGAAGAAGAATGACACTATTTGATTTTTTTTCTTTTTCTATTTCTAGCCCATAAATATGAGGGACCCTTCAAACTACTAGCATGATCGTGTGAAAATAATGAAGGACTTGCTTAGTTTATCAGTGGTTGTCAGGGCTGGTGGAAGGAGGAAATAGGAAGATATTGTTTAAAGGGATATGAGTTTCTGTTATGGGTGATGAAAGAAATTGGAAGGGGATAGTGGTGTTGATTGTACAACATAGAGAACGTAACGTCCCTAAATGGTACACACAACAACGGTTGAAATGTCAAATGTTTTGTTATATATATTTTACCACGATAAAAATTTTCAAAATGTTAATGAAACCAACATTGTAGTAAACAAACAAACTAAAAAATCTAAAGGACATACTCTAAGTTACTCGATAGAATGGGGAAAAAAAAAGCCTGAAATAGAGATAGGAAATTGTTACCATAAGGAAATCATAAAATTCATGTTCACAAAATCTGTGCACCACAATAAGCAATCTTTTTAGCTATTTAAGCATTTTAGTACTATTTGGAAAGATTATTTGGTTGAAAAATAAGATAAAAACTTAGTTGGTGTCTTAGTCATCCAGTGCTGCTATAACAGAAATACCACAAGTGGATGGCTTTAACAAAGAGAAATTCATTTCTTCACAGTAAAGTAGGCTAAAAGTCCAAATTCAGGGCGTCAGCTCCAGGGGAAGTCTTTTTCTCTCTGTCGGCCTTCTTCTCTTCGGTGTTCCCCTGGACTAGGAGCTTCTCTGCGCAGGGACCCCTGTCCAAAGGACTCGCTCTGCTCCCGGCACTGCTTTCTTGATGGTATGAGGTCCCCCACTCTCTGCTTGCTTCCTTTTCCTTTTATCTCTTAAGAGATAAAAGGTGGTGCAGGCCACACTCCAGGGAAATTCCCTTTACATTGGATCAGGGATGTGACCTGGGTAAGGGTGGTGTTACAATCCCACCCCAATCCTCTTTAACATAAAATGACAATCACAAAATGGAGGCCAACCACACAATTCTGGGAATCATGGCCCAGCCAAATTGATACACACATTTTTTGGGGGACATAATTCAAACCATGCAGTTGGTTACAGTTAAAGATTAAACCACAGTTTTTCTTACTCAGGCTACCATGAATAAGATTGACTACAATACGTTCAATAGTTGGGTGTTTTTATTTGGCAGAAATAATCTGCTTTATTTATTTAACTCTGATGAAAATACTAAAGTGCTTCTAAGTCCAGTTTAAATTTATATATTTCTTTGGAGAAGATATCTTTTTTTTTTCTTTTTAATTTTTTTTATTGTACTTTAGATGAAGGTTTACAGAACAAATAGTTTCTCATTAGACAGTCAGTACACATATTGTTTTATGACATTGGTTAACAACCTCACAACATGTCAATACTCTCCCTTCTCTACCTTGAGGACCTTTTTTTTGGTGAAAATACACATAGCCAAAGTTACACCATTTTGAAAGTTTCTACACGAACAATTCAGTGACATCGATTACATTCTTCCAGTTGTGCTGCTATTCTTACTATCCTTCTCCAAATTATTCCATCACCATTATCTTCAACTCACTGCCACCTAGGCTTCCCATCAAACCTTTTGAGTTGCTGTTGTCAATTTGATCTCACATAGATAATTCTTTTTTTTTTTTTGTACCTTGGATAAAGGTTTGCAGAACAAATAGTTTCTCATTATAACAGTCAGTACACATATTGCCCTATGACAATGGTTAACAACCCCATGACATGTCAACAGTGTCCCTTCTCAACCTTGGGTTCCCTATCACCAGCTTTCCTATCCTCTCCTGCCTTCTAGTCCTTGTCCCTGGACTGCTGTGCCTCATTAGTCCTGTTTTGTTTTATAAGGCTGTCCAATCCTCAGCTGAATGGTAAATTTCAGGAGGGGCTTCACCACTGAGCTAAAAGGGTGTCCAGGGGCCATACTCTTGGGGTTTCTCCAGTCTCCTTTAGGCCAGTAAATCTGGTCTTTTTTTGTGAGTTAGAATTCTGTTCTACATCCTTTTCCAGCTCTGTCCAGGACCCTCTATTGTGATCCCAGTCAGAGCAGTCAGTGGTGGTAGCTGGGCACCCTCTAGCTGTACTGGGCTCAGTCTGATGGAGGCCTTGGTAGCTGTGGTCCATTAGTCCTCTGGGCTAATCTTTTCCTTGAATCTTGTTCTCTTCATTCTCCTTGCTCCCGAAGGGGTGAGTCCAGTGGAGTATCTTAGATGGCCGCTCACAGGCTTTTAAGACCCCAGACGCTACTCACCAAGGTAGAATGTAGAACATTGTCTTTATAAACTGTGTTATGCCAATTGAGCTAGGTGTTCCCCGAGGCCATGCTCTCCACAGCCCTCTGCCCAGCAATTCAGTCCCTCAGGGAGTTGGGAAGTGTCTATGGAGCTTCCATGACCTTTCCTTGTACAAGTTGTGCTGGCCTCCCCAGTAATGTGTACTTGTCTTATCCGTCACCAAAGTTACCACTTAGGTACTTAGTTCCCTCCCACTCTTCCCATCCCTCCTAACCAACAAAGATTGTTTGTTTTTGTGTGTAAACTTTCACATGAGTTATACAGTAGAGGTCTCATACAATATTTGTCCTTTTGTGATTGACTTATTTCACTCAGCATAATGTCCTCCAGTTTTGTTCCTCTTACTCTCCTGGGCTGAGTTCCTTTTGTTTGTGGAAGTTTTTTCATTTCTTTTGTTTTTGTAGGTTTTGTTTTTACTGAGACTTTATGTTTTTCTTCTTTATTTTGACAAGTAGCTTTGTTTACTTTCTTTGTGGTTACCTTGAAATTTACCCTTATCTTCCTAGATTTGAACCAGTTTATTATTACTCGGTATCGCTTGACTTCCTCGCCATTAGAAGGTTTTATATCTACACCGTTTATTCCCTCTTTTATTGTTCTGATGCTGTTGTCATTTACAGATTAACCTCTCTGGTTCCCTTTTGTAATTCTTTTGGCTTTGCATAGTCCTTAAGAGTTCATTTCCTAGGTTGGTATCTGGCTAGTACAATCCTGTGTCCTATATTCAGCCTGTCGTCTGATATTGTTTGTTCTCAGATCAAAGGACTTCCTTTAATAAGTCTTGTAAGTTTGATTTGGTTTTTACATAGTCCCTTAATTTCTGTTTATCTGGAAATGACCTAATTTCACCATCATATTTGAATGAGAGTTTTGCAGGATATATTATTCTTGGCTTGCAATTTTTTTTTCTCAAGGTTTTATATATGTCATCCCATTGCCTTCTTGCCTGCATGGTTTCTGCCAAATAATCTGATCTTAGTCTTATTGTTTCTCCTCTTTATGTGACTTTTTGTTTTTCTTGAGCTGCTCTCAGGATTCTTTGTTTGTCTTTGGTTTTAGCAAGTGTGATTATGATATACCTTGGTGATTTTCTTTTGAGGTCTATCCTACATGGGGTTCGTTGAGCTTCTTGGATGGCCAGCTTTTCATCTTTCATAATATTGGGGAAGTTTTCTGTCAGGAATTCTTCAATGATCCTCTCTGTGTCTTCTGTTTTCTCCCCCTGTTCTGGAACTCTGATCACTTGCAGATTTTTGCTTTTGATTATATCCCACATAACTCTCAGGGTGTCTTCATTTTTCTTCATTCTTTATTCTGATTTTTCCTCAGAGTCATATCCAAGTGTTTGTTTTCAATTCCGCTGATCCTGTCTTCCACCATTTCAAATCTGCTCCTCAGCCCTTCTATGACACTGTCCATTTCTGAAATCTTGTTGTTTATCTTTTGGATTTCTAATTGTTGTTTTTGTAGAATTTCTAGTTGTGAATTTATTTTGGTATTTTGTTCCTGCATTATTTTCCTGATTCTTCCATTTTTTTGTCTGTATTTTCCATGAGTTTTCTGCCTTTTCCATGAATTTATCTATTTTTTTCCTCATTTTTCTGCTTTTCCTGCTTTTTTGCTTTCACTCTTGGATAATTCTGAGTATTAGAGATTCCAGTTCCCTATCAGGTAGTTGTAGTGCCTTCTTTTCTACTGGAAAGTCATCTAGTGTTTTATTTTGGACACCTACTGGAACCTTCCTGTCCTGTTTTTGTAAATGTTTTGATATTGTCTGCTGTCTTCGGGCCATTCAATAATTATTTTTCTCCTTTATTGATTGTAAATTTGCTTGTTTCATCCTTTTTTTAAAATTTGGCTATGTCTGAGCCAGCGGGCTGTGTGTTCTTTGTTTGCTTTTCTGTGGGCATGATACTTTTCACTTCCTTTTCCAATTGGCAAGGTCAGTCACTCAGATATGGTACATCAGGGCAGGTCTAACTGAAGAAGAGTTGCTGGGATTAGTTGTTTGTGCCACTTACTACGGCCACCAGGGCAGGTTGGTAATCAGTACAGGACAGGTTCCAGTAGGCCGTGCTTGTGCAGCTTGGTGGTGTGATGTTAAGTGCACGGTGCAGGTAGGCAGGATAGAGAGGGGAGATTGTGATATGTGGAGCTAAGATGGGTATGGGAGAGAGGAGAGAGGAACAGGAGCCAAAAGCATACAAACAAACAAAAAAGTGTGCTGGGGAGCTTGCTGTTGGAGTGGAGAGATAAGAGACTATGAAATGGAGAAAAACAAAAAGGGGAAGAAGAAGAAAAAAAAAATAAAAGAATGAATAAATAAAAATTAGAAAAAAGAACAGCAAAGCTCCCAGGGATCCCACCAGTGCAGCTACAAGGTCTGGGGAAGTAGTTCTCAGGGGTTGAAGTACAGCCTGGCTAGGAGGCGTAGAGGTATTCAGTGCCAGGTATCCAGGCAACAGGAAGAGAAGGAAGGTATAGAGAGACGAGAAACTGAGTAATGAAGAAAGACAAAAAGGGAAAAAGAAGGAAAAGAAAACAAAACAAGTTTTAAAAAAAAGAACAAGAAAACTCCCAAAAAAAACAGAAAAAAAGAAAAAAACAAAAAACAAAAAAGGAAATGGCACTCAGGGAGTAGGCCAGTGGGCGTGGGTGGAATCCAAGCAGCCAGTGCTTCCTGGCCAAGAGACTGTGGCCACAGGAAGCAGAGGTGGCTGAGTGGGGGTGAAGAAGGGTGGGGGGTGGGAAAGCATATATCACTAGTTACTGGTTGTTCTGTCTCCTGCTGGAAGCTCCATGAGGCTGCTTTCTCGTACCCCCTATTTGCTTGTCTCTGATAGGAGTCCAAGATGATGGTACTGTGCTGCATTAGCTGATAGGGGACCTCTCCATGTATGTTTCCTCACTCTCTGTTCTCTGTCAGTTTGTTATTCCATTTGGTGCTTGGCTGAGTTCTTTATCTCTTCATTTGATATTTAGGGTTTCAGGATTGCTGTTTTCTCTGTTTGGCTTAGTTTTCTGGATCTTTGCTGTTGAGGGACTGCATGGTGCTTCTGCCTAGAGCGCCATGTTGCCAGAAGTCTGAAGATATCTTCCTAATGGCCCTTTGATGTCATGTTCTCTTAGGACTTCTAGAGAGAAGAATAAGTAGCCTGGGATAAAAATCAAGAAAGGATGTGCTAGGAGGCAGTATTGGCAGGATTGACAAAATGACTGCAACAATGGGCTCAAGCATAGCAACGATTGTGAGGATGGTGCAAGACCGGGTAATGTTTCCTTCTGTTGTACACAGAATTGGTATGAGTCAAAATTGACTCAACGACACCTAACAACAAGGAGGCCATAAATCTGATTTGTACAAACGACTATCTGTCTTAAAATGAGGAAATCCATATAGCAGAAAAGAAATATCATCTTTCTAGGTATCCATGGGGTGTTTTAAAAATTGATATTCTTGTATTTCTCTGTTTTATGAACATTTTCAGTTTCAGTCAACTTGATTTTGGGTTTGGGTTCAGTTGGGAAGGAAGTAAAGACAGAGCAACAATCCACTGAACACAAGAAATATCTTAGGGTAGAATTAGTATGCCATTTCATTCATTCTACTATTCAACAAATATTTATTTAGACGATACATTTGCTAGACACTTGGATAGAGTAAACAAGACAGAAAAAGTCACCTCTGGCCAGGAGCTTGTTTTAGTAGATTGAAAAATCCAGTTGCCCTCAAGTCAATTCTGACTCATGGTGACCTCATGTGTGTCAGAGTAGAACTGTGCTCCACAGGGTTTTCAATGACTGGTTTTTGGGAAGTAGATCATCAAGCTTTTCTTTCAAGTGGCTTCTGGGTGTGCTCGAACTTCCAATCTTTTGGTTAGCATTCAAGTGCATTAACTGTTTGCACCACCCAGGGACATTAGATTGAAACAGTATATAAATAACAAAGAAAGTAAGCATCTATGGTAATTTTATATAGTGATACTTGCCATGATATACACTGGATGATGAGCTAGGGGGTGACTCTGTGTGAATATCTGTGTGTGTAAAGGTCTCTTTTAGGAGGTGACAATTGTGCTGAGACATGAAAGATGAGAACAAGACATTCATGCAAAAATTCACGCGTATCACTTGATTTTTTCAGTTTACTTGTCCAAGTAATTGCCTTGCTTTCAAAGACCTTTAGGGTCCCTTCATTGCCTAAAATTGTGTTTCCTCAAAGTTCTCACAGGACTATTTGAGTTTAAAACAAGCAAAATAATCTACCTTCAAGGAATCATGGAAGTGGAACGATTGCTTCTCTGTACCCTGTCCACATAAAAAGGAATTAACATCAGCCATCCCCATCTCGGTTTGTAACTGGAGAAATGGGATCTGGATGGATCACATTAGCATAGTTCCTGCCATGGATCTAGACTTTAGTCATAACTCTCTTTAGTCCTGCCTTGTCCCATGACCTTTAAGGGGAGACTGAAAAGGAAAAAGAAAGGGGAAATCACTCACTCACTCACTCACTCAGTAGGCAAATATGTTCTCATTAAATGGCAAACACAGTACCTGGAACTAGAGTTTTAAAAGTGACCTCTTGTGAGGCTTTCAGACCAACAAAATCTATACTGTTGGAAGTGGATACGAATCTTCATGGACATAGTCCCTTGGAAAAGGAGAAGGGAATATGAGAGTAGGAAAAGTATGAAGTCAATTTAGTGCCTTGGAATTGGAGGCTACACACATACACATAAAGTTTCAGGGTTACTTTTTCCTGCATTTCACCTCCTTTGGCATAGATCTTCATCAGTGATACAATGGAGATGGCACCTAGTGGTGTTTTATTGCTAAATTTTCAGGAATTTTGCAGAGATTGACCTCATGTAGATAGCTTGAAGTATGTTGGTAGAAGCATTTACACCAAGGAAATCTGCAAACAGTACAATTTAGGCCTTGTCCCTCAAGAGAACTAGCTGTTCATCTTCTACTGGCTCGCCCTTGGACTCTAGGCATTAGGAAAAATGTCTCTCTCCTCTTATCTTCAGTATCAGTAATATTTATAGCTTGAAGCATGGCAAACAGTGACTGGAGAATGGTTATTCCTCAGATTTCAGAGTTCAGCCTAGACAGACAAATGAGTTTGGAGAAGGGGAAGATTCTTTCTGCTCCACACTAAGGCATCAGTTTTTTTTCAAGAGCTCCCAAGAGAGGACAGACCCCGAGAGTTCCTCTTGAGAGATTGGCCCCCTGGGCTGGCCACTGGCTGATTTCCTAGGCCATTGCCTGCTGCTTCATCCTCAGAACCCCCACCGCCATCTGGGGGAATTGAGTTTGCAGAGCAGGTGCTGAATGTAGGGCAGAAACCAATGGGGTGCATCACTGTCCCACTGATGCTGTTTCCTCAGCTCTGAACTGTGTTGATGCATTTTCACATACCAGGTGTGTTGAGCTACATGTACCTCGTGACCTAGTTTGATAGAGGTTTTTATAGAATGTGCTGTTTGACTGGTGGCTTCTCTACTTTAATTCCTCAAGGCATTTTAATTAGCTATAGTCACATTTTAATCCTACCCTTAGCGCTCTGTCACAAGTGACATCTTATGTTCTTTCCTTCCTCTTCCTCTTTGCTGTAATAATTCCAATGTTTGACATCAGCTCTACTAATGCACTCCCCAGGCTAATAACCTGGTTTGTGTTTCCTTTCCCATGCCCTTCTACTGCGGCTCCTTTTGGAATTAAGAGAAACAGATTGTGTTCCCAGTGTTAGCACTCTTCTGAGATGTGGCCTTGGGGAAATAACTGAATCCTGCCGTCGGTGAAATGGGCTTCAACATTTCTTATCCATAGACCTCTTGACAAAAGTGTGTAAATAAGTGAGACAATGTGAGATGTTTTATACTTCCTAAGGAATATAATACATACATGCAAAAAAAAGAGTATCATTTCTGAGATTCATACAAGTACTCTTTACTCCTCATAGTTCCATCTTAGATATTCCAGTTCGTCCTTTTGGAGCTCTGGTGGCACAGTGGTTAAGAACTATGGCTACTAACAAACAGACTGGCTGTTCGAATCCCCTAGCTGCTTCTTGGAAACCCAATGGGACAGCTCTCCTCTGCCGCATAGGGTAGCTATGAGTCAGAACCAACTTGATAACAGTGGGTTTTTTTTTTTTCTTTTTTTTTGGTTTATGTTAGCCCATTTACTGCTCTTATGCTAGGTAAGATTTCTGTTCTACCACTTACTGTTTATTTCGGTATTGATCTTCATTTGTCTATTGAGCTGTGCTACAGTATCATATTGAAATTATCATATATTAATGAAGCATGATTTAGTCTTTAAATGACCTCAGAATGCAACATTATGCATTGCAACTTGCTAACATCCCCCTCCAGCTCTCTCTGACACTCTGTTCTCATCACCGGGGCAGATTATCCAATAGGCAAGGTAAGCATGGTGCTTACTTTGCTTACCAGAGCATCTGTAGTGAACAATTTCACATTTTTTTACATCAAAGATTCTACTTCTAGGCCTGGCTGGCATCTATCTCTCTCCCATCCCCACAGCACCTTCATACAGAATCAAAGCCTCTTTTTATATTTACTATCAGGGGTGGATGACCCGGTAAGCAAGGTAAGCAGGGGCTTACTTGTGCTTACTTACTAATCTGTAGTGAACAATTTCAAATGGGTTTCATTACATCTTTGATTAGTAAGTAAGCACAAGTAAGGCCGTACTTACCTTGCCTACAGGATAATCTGCCCCTGTTCCACACCTCTCTTTCACCAACCAACATGCTTTTAAACACATCTTTTTCAAGGGTCACACAAACTAAAGTGTGTGTGATCTATATTTCTCTCCTGCATTAGCTTCTGATACCATCTGTTTCCCCATGCATTTGCCAGTTTGTTGTACTTGCATGTTGCTGAGATGCTGGAACCTCTGCCATCAGTATTCAAATATCAGCAGGGCCACCCATGGTGGACAGGTTTCAACAAAGCTTCCAGACTAAGACTGACTAGGAAGAAGGACTGGTGGTCTACTGCTGAAAAAAATTACCCGATGAAAAGCTTATAAATAGCAATGGAACATTGTCTGATACAGTGCTGGAAGATGAGCCCGTCAGGTTGAAATGCACTCAAAATATGATTAGGGAAGAGCTGCCTACTAAAAGTAGAGTTGACATAATGACATGGATGGAGTCAAGTTTTCAGGACCTTCATTTGCTAATGTGGCACGACTCAAAATGAGAAGAAATAGCTGCAAATATCCATTAATAATAGGAAAATGGAATGTATGAAGTATGAATCTAGGAAAATTGGAAATCATCAAAAATGAAATGCAACACTTAAATACTGATATCCTAAGCATTACTGGCTGAAATGGATTGGTATTGGCCATTCTGAATCAGACAAGCATATGGTCTAAACTATACCAGGGGTGATAAATGGAAGAGGAATGTTGCTGCATTCATCATCAAAAAGAACATTGCAAGATCAACGCTGAAGTATAATGCTGTTAGTGATAGGAAAATATCCATAAGCCTACAAGGAAGACCAGTTAATACGACTGTTATTCAAATTTATGCACCAAACACTAAGGTCAAAAATGAAGAAATTAAAGATTTTTACCAACTTCTTCTGCCTGAAATTGATCAAATATAATCATTGCAAATACCTTTTTCAACAACATAAACGGCAACTATTCATGTGGACCTCACCATATAGAATACACAGAATCAAATCAACTACACCTGTGGAAAAAGACAATGGAAAAGCTCAATATCAGTCAGAACAAGGCCAGGGGCCAATTGCGGAACAGACCATCAATTGCTCATATGCAAGTTCAAGTTGAAGCTGAAGAAAATTAGACGTTCTTGAGAGCCAAAGTACAACCATGAGTATATCCCACCTTAATTTAGAAACCATCTCAAGAATAGATTTGACACATTGAACACTAATGACTGAAGACCAATGAGTTTTGAAATGACATCAAGGACATCATACATGAAGAAAGAAAGAGGTCATTAAAAAGACAGGAAAGAAAGAATAGACCAAAATGAGTGTCAGTAGAGACTCTGAAACTTGCTCTTGAATGTCGAGTAGCTAAAGAAAAAAGAAGAAATGATGAAGTAAAAGAGCTTAACAGAGCATTTCAAAGGGTGGCTCAAGAAGACAAAGTAAAGTATTTTAACAACATGTGCAAAGAGCTGGAGATAAAAAACCAAATGAGAAGAACACACTTGGCATTTCTCAAGCTGAAAGAGCTGAAGGAAAGTTTCAAGCCTCGAGTTGCAATATTGAAGGATTCTATGGGCAAACTATTGAATGATGCAGGAAGCATCAAAAGAAGATGGAAAGAATACACAGAGTCACTGTACCAAAAAGAATTGGTCAACATTTGGTCATTTTAGGAGGTAGCGATTGATCAATAACCAATAGTACTGAAGGAAGAAGTCCAAGATGCACCAAAGACATTGGGAAAAACAAGGCTCCAGTAATTGATGGAATATCAGTTGAGATGTTTCAACAAACAGAGGCAGCACTGGAAGTACTCACTTGTCTATGGCAAGAAATTTGGAAGACAGCTACCTGGCCAACCAACTGGAAGAGATGCATATTTATATCTATTCCAGAAAAAGTGATCCAACAGAATGCAGAAATTATCAAACAATATCATTAATACAACACGCAAGTAAAATTTTGCTGAAGATAATTCAAAAATGGTTACAGCAGTTCATCCACAGGCAACTGCCAGGAAGTCAGCCTGGATTCAGAAGAAGACATAGAACCAGGGATATCATTGCTAATGTCAGATGGACCCTGGCTAAAATCAGAGAATACCAGAAAGATGTTTACCTGTGTTTTATTGACTATGCAAAGACATTCGACTGTGTGGATCATAACAAATTATGGATAACATTGCGAAGAATGGGAATTCCAGAACACTTAATTGTGCTCATTAAGAACCTATACATAGGCCAAGAGGCAGTTGTTTAAACAGAACAAGGGGATAATGTGTGGTTTAAAATCCAGCAAGATGTGCATCAGAGTTGTATCCTTCCACCATACTTATTCAATCTGTAAATTGAGCAAATAATCTGAGAGGTTGGACTATATGAAGAAGAACGTGGTATCAGGGTTGGAGGAAGACTCATTAACAACCTGTGTTACGCAGATGACACAACCTTGCTTGCTGAAAGCAAAGAGGACTTGAAACACTTGTGATGAAGATCAAAGACTACAGCTTTCAGTATGGGTTACCCCTCAACATAAAGAAAACAAAAATCCTCACAACTGGACCAATAAGCGCATCATGATAAACAGAGGAAATATTGAAGTTGTTACGATTTCATTTTACTTGGATCCCCAGTTAAGGCCCATGGAAGCAGCAGTCAAGAAATCAAATGACACATTGCATTGGGCAAGTCTGCTGCAAAAGACCTCTTTAAAGTGTTAAAAAGCAAAGGTGTCACTTTAAGGACTAAGGAGGTCTGACCCAAGCCATGGTGTTTTCAATCACTGTATATGCATGTGAAAGCTGGACAATCAATAAGGAAGACCAAAGAATTGATGTCTTTGAATTATGGTGTTGGTGAAGAATATTGAATATACCATGGACTGCCAAAAGAAAAAAAGTCTGTCTTGGAAGAAGTACAGCTAGAATGCTCCTTAGAAGCAATGACTTCTTCTCACATACTTTGGACATATTATCAGGCGGGACCAGTCCCTGGAAAAGGACATCATGATTGATAACGTAGAGGGTCAGAGAAAAAGAGGAGGACCCTCAACGAGATGGATTGACACAATGGCTGCAACAATGGGCTCAAGCATAACGAAGATTATGGGGATGGCTGAGGACCTAGCAACGTTTCTTCTGTTGTACATAGTGTTGCTATGAGTCCGAACTGACTGGAGGGCATCTAACAATAATAACAAAAACAACAATCTGCTTCACTGCTTTAGCAACCAAAATATGGAATAGGCTCTTTTTGACTTGTTGCCAGTTACATTAAAGAGGGAGCAGAAAAAATAACAGAAAAGATGGAAGAATACAGTGGAATGAGCTGTGCCTGGGGACAGTGTTGATGTGATTGCGCAACGTTTCTTGCTTGTTGGCAAGTTTAAATGGAAATCTCAAGCTCCTTTTCTGAGTAAAAGCCCAGGTCCTTACTTTCCAGTCTTAACATGACCTGTTTGGTTTCTATTGACTCTCATTTGTAGATGACTTCTCTATTCCTGGTGGTGCAGCTGTTAAGAGCTTGGCTGCTAACCACAAGGTTGGAAGTTTGAATCCACTAGCCACTCCTTGGAAACTCTGTGGGGCAGTTCTACTCTGTCCTATAGGGTCACTATGAGTCAGTATCTACTTGAAGGCAATGGGTTTGTTTTTTTGTTTTGGTGTGGATTCTACCCCTTATTTTCTCAAATTTTACTAAGCATGGGAGAAATATTGACTTCAACAACTGGGAACTGCACTAGGTGGATCTAATCCCAGCTTTATTTTGTTACTAGGATCCAACACCACCAGCTTTATAACTACCCCCTTTCTCTCTACTTATTCTTCTATTAGGCGGTCAAACCATAAAATGGCTTCTTTTTTTGGCCTTCTTATTTTAGGTTTACTTCCCTCAGTTGAAGAATTTATTAGGGTGACCAACCATCCAAGATGCCCAGGAGCGTTCCTGGATTTCACATCAAAAGTTTCACATCCCATGAAAACCCTCAGCCCTAGGCAAATCAAAACATTTGGCCATTCCAACTCTGATTCAGCATCTGAGGAACATGAAATGAATTCCACATCATATTTTGTGGCTCTCAGTCTTTTAACTGGACTGAATCCTATGTCTGTTGCAAGGTCGTTAAGCCACAGCCTGTGAACCAAATTCAGGTGCAACCTGCTTTTGTACAGCCTTTCCACTAAAATCTTTTTCCATTTTTAAAGAATTGTTAAAAAAAAAAATCGATATATGACAGAGACCATATGTGACCTACAAAGCCAAAAATATTTACTCTGACCCTTTACAGAAAAACTTTGCAGATCCATGGATTAAGCATGTCTTTCTTTGTAGTGTAATAACAGAGCTTGAGATGGTCAACCAAAGTCCATTTTGTGAATGAGGTGTAGGGAGAAAATTGGGATTATTGAAAGCAGGTTCTAGAAATGACTCTCCCTCATGCCATTTCTTTAGTTATTAATATTTTGTTCATTATTCTGGGGAAAAAAAGGCAAGCAATGCATGTGGAGCATAAATAACAAAATTTTGGAAAGAAAGTTTCTTTTAATTTAATAATAGTGAAGAAAGTATAGTCTCTGAATACACTAAGAATTTCTAATACATATTGTGGATGATCACCCAATATCTATTTGCTACAGGTGATTAGTCTAAACCAATAAGTCTAGTCCTTTTCCAGGGATAACATGTCCTAAATTGACACAATTAGACTGAAAGACATGGACATTATCAAAGAGGTATGTGCACCTGGAGCCTGCACCTATGAGTAAGTTGAAAAATGTGATAAAAGTCCATCTCTATATCTACATTGCTCAATAGGCATTTTGTTGTTCAGATCAGGGAGGGAAATGAAATCTTAGAAGTCCAACCTATTGAGAGAGTTAACTCTTCATTGCAACCGGTGGGCACATACAATTTGACTTATATTCTTGATTTCAGAATAATTCTTACTTTAACTTATTAAATCAGATCATCTTTTCATTTTGCTATTCATTGTTTAAGAATAACTCTTGGATAATTGTAATCTAATAATTGCCCTATCTATCTTTGCCCTTGTTACCATATTAAGAGGTTATTTGGCTATGATTTCTCCTTCAGTTTATGTTCTTCCAATGGAATATTTTAAAAAATCAGGAACAATTTCCAAATGTTTCCATTTGTTTTATACTGAGACTAAAAATATTCTTTCTGTCCTAGCTGGTAGGGTTTCAAAAAATAGAATTGTGAATGGTGATTTTATTTGTTGCTCTTTGAAATTTGAAGTAGAGATAGCCTATCTCCATTCCCCTTTAGAATGTTCTATTTGCTGACACTCAGGTGTCGCCCTCTTCCTGCAAATGGTCAGTAGCCAGCCTATATGGGTGTGAGGTGGGGAGCTGTGTCTTTCTCTTTATATTCCCTAACTAACATTTTTTAGAATTGAAAAGAGCATAAAAACCTGGTCAAATTCAGAAGCTGTTAACCAGTGGTCAGCTAATTCCTAGGGAATTCGTAAATCACTTTAAGACCTGCCTTGAAAATGTATGCATTGAATATGTGCATTTTAGGGGAAGAGTCCAAGCTTTACTAACATTTTCAAAGACAGCCTTGCTAAACAAAAGACAAAGAACAATTCTAACCATTCATTTTCCAGATCTATAAATTGAGGCACAAGTTGTTATGGAACTGATCATGATCACCTTACTAATTAGAAGTCCAATGTCAGGTTCAAAATGAAGGGCTTCTGGTTTCTAGTCTAGGATTTTTACCACTTTTGGTGGGGATGGGGAGGAGGATAAAACATCTCTCAGATACATTCTCCCCCGAGATCAATGTGAGCCTCAACGTGAAATATGCTTTCTGGAAATGTGAATGATTTTCACAGGTGACTTGGGAAACCAGCCTTGTTCTTCCATATGCCCAACCCTGATTTATGGCAGAGTTGGGCTCATTATAGTGAATACATTAACAAATAATGTCATAATTTTAAATATTTAAATTTAAACTTAACAAAATTTAAAATTTAGCTTAAAAATTAACTATTACTTAAGTTGCCATCTGCAGTTGAAGCCTGTGCCAGTCTAATTAGCAATCAGGAATACGGTAATTGCTTTTGGCATCTGAATGTGGAAAGCTTCTCTGGAGTAAAATAATGCCAAATTGTACATTTCTGAGTCTTCTTTCTTTCAAACTTACTGTTAAAATTCAAATAATATATTACTTGGCATTCATCTTGAGCGGTTAAAAAATTTTTGGTTTTCCTCATAAAAAGGTGTACACAAAAAGTAACAATCTTTGAAGTTACAAGGGATGGGAGATGTAGGAAGGGGAAACACTACATAAACCATAGATAAGTGGTAACTTTGGTGAAGGGTAAGACAGTACACAATACTGGGGAAGTCAGAACAACTTGTACAGGGAAAGGTCATGGAAGCTCCATAGACACATCCAAACTCCCTGAGGGACTGAATTGCTGGGATCAGGGATGTGGGGACCCTGGTCTTGGGGAATATCTAGCTCAATTGGCATAACATAGTTTATAAAGAAAATGTTCTACATTCTACCTTGGTGAGTAGTGTCTGGGGTCTTAAAAGCCTGTGAGCGGCCATCTAAGACACTCCACTGGTCTTACGCCTTCGAGAGTATGGGAGAATGAAGAAAACAAGATACAAGGGAAAGAGTAGTCTGAAGGACTAATGGACCACAGCTACCATGGCCCACCAGACAGAGTCCAGTACAACTAGATGGTGCCCAGCTACCACCACTGACTGCTCTGGCAGGGATCACAACAGAGGGTCCCTGAGAGAGCTGGAGAAAAATGTAGAACAAAATTCTAACTCACAAAAAAGACCAGACTTACTGGCCTGGAGAAACACTGAGAGTATGGCCCCCAAGTACCCTTTTAGCTCAGTAATGAAGTCACTGCTGAGGTTCACCATTCAGACAAAGATTAGATAGCCCATAAAACAAAATGGACTAATGGGGCACAACAGCTCAGGGACAAGGACTAGAAGTCAGGAGGGGACAGGAAAACTGGTAATAGGGAACCCAAGGTCAAGAAGGGACAGTGTTGACATGTCATGGGGTTGTTAACCAATGTCATAAAACAGTATGTGTACTGTTTAATGAGAAACTGTTTGTTCTGTAAACCTTCATCTAAAGTACAATAAAAAAATTGAAAAACTTTCTTTTGTTTTCATTTTTTAACAAAACATTGTCTATGTATCATCCATCTATCTAGCTGTCATATCTCTGTCTGTCTATCTATCTATTTATCTATCAGTCTATCTATATACTCTATTACAGCTAGAGTAGAGTTTCTCAACCTGGGCACTATTAACATTTAGAACAGATAAATTTTTATCATGGGGAAACATTCCTGTGCCTTGCAAGATATTTAGCAGAGTCCCTGACCTCTATCCACTAGATGCCAGCAGCACACTTCTCTTCACCCCCTGCCCTACTGTGACACCAAAAATGTCTCCAGGCATTACTCCCAGTTGAGAAGACAGGTCTAGAACATTTATTCTATAAATGGTGATTTATTGAATATAATAGAACACATGATTCATGTTTCTGGGAATTGGTTTCTAAAAGTTATTGAAAAAAAAAAAAAGTTAGAGCTCATGCTTAGTTTATCTGTAGGTCCACTGTAGAAATCAAGGTGTTTCAAGACATAAATATTTATTCTTCACTGATATCTACATGCAACATGTTTCCTATTTAAAAGACCAATAATTATAGTTAATTAATTTATTAAAATATTTTACTATGTGCTGAACATTTGTATGGTTCATATTTTTCCCATTATGCATTTTCACACCTAAAAATCCTTTAACGTAGTGAAAAAATTTTTTTTTAGATTAACTGAATAATGATGATCGTGAACTACTGCACAGTTGCATAGGTGAGTCTTCAGTGAAGTAGTAGGGATGTTTGTGGTTGGATTGATACCCTCAACTACTGGAATGGCCACCCACATGGGAGCACCTAGATACCTAGCTACC
Organism: Dugong dugon; assembly: GCA_030035585.1. Taxonomy (NCBI): domain Eukaryota; kingdom Metazoa; phylum Chordata; class Mammalia; order Sirenia; family Dugongidae; genus Dugong; species Dugong dugon. The sequence continues at coordinate 91,247,773 of CM057472.1, forward strand.
TGGATAAGGCTCTTGACTTTTGCAAGAGTTCTTTCTCACCTAGCAGGTTGCTAGGAAACAAGAAGATGGAAAGGATCCCCAGGAGAAGTAAATAATTATTTTATTATACCTTTAAACAATCTTGAATAAAGCCTCCACTTCTATCACTTACCTCCTTATAAAATATATGTTTCTATTGAGCCTCTCAGAAACTTGACTTTCAAGTGCATTTTTAGGAACATGTTTTGTAAGAAAGTAGAAGGCTGCTTTTATTTTCTTTATACTTACACTCAGCAGATGTAAGGAGGTTTTTTTTCCTCCCCTTTCCCCCCAATATTCCGTTTTGGACTGGGCCTGGCCATGGAGATGTCCCACATTCTCCTCTGAACACAGCCTTAATAGTAATATTTGTTGCAGCTTTTGTTTCTTTATCTGATAGTGACTTCCTGAGTAGCAATTCTCAGCTGCGTGGCAATGAAAAAGTCCCCCTTTGGAAAGCAGTTTCATCTTTCTTTGTGTCACCTTGTTTGAAAAGCAGTGAAATTCAATTATCCTTTACAATGATTTGTGAAGTAGCAAACGGAGTTGACATCTGTTCAGCAAATTTTGAGGGCAACCCATCTTTATTTTTCCCTGTATAGAACTCAAGTTGTCATGGATTTTGTTCTTTCGCCTTCCTACGGTCTCTTGTTTTAGCGTCTTCTAAGCAAGGCTGATTCAAAAAAACTAAAAGGAGAGAGGGAGTTCCTGCAAAATGGCACTCTAGGCAGAAGCAGCATGCTGTCCCTCCACAGCAAAGATCCAAAAAACAAAGCTGAACAGAAAATATAACAATCCTGAAACCCTAAAACATCAAATGAAGAGATAAAGAACTCAGCCAAGCACCAAATGGAGTGGGAAAACTGACAGAGAATGGAGAGCGAGGAGAGATTCATGCAGAAGTCCCCTACCAGATAATGCTGCACGGATCTGCCATCTTGAACTCCTATCAGAGACCAGCAAACAGGGGGTAGGAGAAAGCAGCCTCACGGATCTTCCAGTGGGAGACAAAACAACCGGTAATTTGCGATATACGCTTTCCCAACCCCCACCCTTCTTCAGCCCGACTCGGCCTCCTCTGCTTCCCGCGGCCACAATCTCTTGTCTGGGAAGCACCTGCTGCTTGGATTCCACACATCCAAACGGGCCGGCTCTCTGAGTGCCATTTGTTAGCTGCTGGTGTTGCTTTTTTCCGCTTCTTTTGATTTCTTCCTTACCTCTCACCACCTCCCCCTCCTTTCGCTCAAGTACCTGGCTCCGTGCATAATCTTTGCTTCTTCCTGAGGGGCTGCAAAGCTCCGGTAACTTGTGATATACACTATCCCACTCCCTACACTTCTTCTCCCACACTCGGCCCCCTCTGCTTCCCACAGACACAGTCTCTTGCCTGAGAAAAACCAGCCCACACTAGCTGGCTCTCTGAGTGCCATTTGTTGGCTGCTAGTGTTGCTTTTTTTTCTGCTTCTTTTGATTTCTTCATTACCTCTCACCACCTTCCCCTCCTTTCGCTCAAATACCTGGCTCTGTGCGCCATCTTTGCTTCTTCCTGAGGGGCTGTGGAGCTCCATTTGAGTGTGGAGCTGCTGCCTGGTCTGGGCTGCCGCACTGGTGGGATCCCAGGGCTTTTGTTCATTTGTTTGTTTTGAATTGCTTGTTTTCTTTTCCTTTTCTTGATTTGGGAGCCCTTTCTGGCCAGGAGGTGCTGCGTGGCAAGGAGACTTCCCCCTTGGCTTCCACAGACGTGCAGAGGGATCCCTGAGGGTATTTCTTTTTTCTTTGTTTTATTTTTTTTTTTTGTCTTTTGTGGGGGACTTCCTTGTTTTTTTCTTTTTTTTAAATTTGTTTTGTTTTCTTTTCCTTCTTTTTCCCTTTTTGTCTTTCTTCATTGCTCAGCTTCTCATCTCTCTATATCTTCCTTCTCTTTCTGTTCCCTAAATACCTGGCTTTGTATAACCCTACACCTTCTAGCCAGGCTGTACTGCAACACATGAGAGCGACTTTGCCAGACCTCATAGCTGCACTGGTGGGATCCCTGGGAACTCTGCGGTTCTTTAACCTTTCTGATTTTTATTTATTCATTCTTTTCTTTTCTTCCTCTTCCCCTCTCTGTTTTTCTCCATTTCATAGTCTCTCATCTCTCCACTCCAACGGCAAGCTGCCCTAGCATTCTTTTTTGTTTGTTTGTATGTTTTTGGCTCCTGTTCCTCTATCCTCTCTCCCATATCCACCTTAGCTCCACACATAACAATCTCCACGCTGCATCAAGCCTACCTGCACCGTGCGTTTGACATCACACCACCAAGCAGCACAGGCACGGCCTACTGGAACCTGCCCTGCACTGATTACTGACCCGCTCTGGTGGCTGTAGTAAGTGCCACAAACAACCCGTCCCACTACCTCCTCTTCAGCTAGACCTGCCCTGCCGTATCATATCTGAGTGACTGAACCTGCCAATTGGAGAAGGAGGCAAAAAGAATTGTGCACACAGACAAGCAAACAACAAAGAACACATGGTCTGCCTGCTCATACATAGTCAAATTTTAAAAAAAAAAAAAGGGATGAAACAAACAAATCTACAATGGATAAACAAGAAAAATAACTACTGAATGCCCTGAAGACAGCAGACAATATCTAAACATTTAGAAAAACAGGACAGGGTGCTTCCATTAGGCATCCAAAATAAAACACGAGATGACTCTCCTCTGGAAGAAAATGCACTAGAACTACCTGATAGGGAATTCAAATCTCTAATACTCAGAATTCTCCAAGAGCTGAAGCAAAAATCTTACAAACATGAGGAAAAAATAGAGAAATTCATGGAAAATACAGACAAAAAATTGGAAGAATTCAGGAAAATAATGCAGGAACAAAATGCCAAAATAAATTCACAACTAGAAATTATACAAAGACAACGATTAGAAATACAAAAGATAAAAAACAAGATTTCAGAAATGGACGGTGTCATAGAAGGGCTGAGAAGCAGATTTGAAATGGTGGAAGACAGGATCAGTGGAATTGAAGACAAACACTTGGATACAACTCTGTTTCAGGAAAACTCAGAAAAAAGAACAAAGAAAAATGAAGAGACCCTCGGAGTTATGTGCGTTACAATCAAAAGCAAAAATCTGCAAATGATTGGAATTCCAGAACAGGGGGAGAAAACAGAAAACACAGAGAGGATCATTGAAGAATTCCTGAAGGAAACTTCCCCAATATCATGAAAGATGAAAAGCTGGCCATCCAAGAAGCTCAACGAACCCCGTATAGGAGACACCCCAAAAGAAAATCAACAAGGCATATCATAATCACACTCACCAAAACCAAAGAATCCTGAGAGCAGCTCATGAAAAAGAAGAAGTCACATACAGAGGAGAAACAATGAGACTAAGCTCACATTATTTGGCAGAAACCATACAGGCAAGAAGGCAATGGGATGACATATATAAAATCATGAAATTAAAGAATTACCAGCCAAGAATGATATATCCTGCAAAACTCTCATTCAAATTTGATGGTGAAATTAGGTCATTTCCAGAAAAACAGAAATTAAGGGAATATGTAAAAGTCAAACCAAACTTACAAGAATTATTAAAGGGAGTTCTTCGATCTGAGGACAAACAGCTTCAGCTCACAGGCAGAATCTAGTATGCAGGATCGTACGAGTCAGATACCAATCAAGGAAATGACCTCTCAAGGACTATCCAAAACCAAAAGAAATACAACAGGGAATCAGAGCATTTAATCAATAAATGACAACAACATCTAAACAATTAAAGAGGGAATAAACTGCATAGGTATAGAACCTTCTAATGGAGAGGAAGGCAAGGCGATACCAAGTAATGGTAGACTGCTTCAAACTTAGAAAGATAAGGGTAAAATTCATGGTAACCACAAAGAAAGTTAACAAACATACTCATAAAAAGAAAAGAGGAAAAACATAAAGTCTCAGCAAAAACAAAACCTACAAAAACAAAAGAAATGAAAAAAAATGCACAAACAAAACTAACTAAGCACAAGAGAGTAAGAACAAAGAAAACTTCAACACCTCAAAAAAAAAAAAACCACTACAAAATGACAGCAACAAACTCAGATCTATCAAAAATTACATTGAATGTAAATGGACTCAATGCACCCATAAAGAGATGGAGAGTGACAGAATGGATAAGAAAACAGGATCCATCAATATGCTGTCTACAAGAGACACACCTTAGAAGCAAAGATGTGAATTTATTAAAAGTCAAATGTTGGAAAAAAAAATATCAAGCTAACAACTACCAAAAAAGAGCAGAAGTGGCAATTCTAATCTCAGATAAAATAGACTTTAAAACAAATCTACCATAAAAGACGAAGAAGGACACTATATAATGATTAAGGGGACAATCCATCATGAAGACGTAACCATAATAAACATCTACGCACCCAACGACAGGGCTTCAAAGTACGTAAAAAAAACTCTAACAACACTGAAAAAAGAAATTGACAGTTCCACAACAGTAGGAGACTTCAACACACCACTCTCAGTAAAGGACAGAACAACTAAGAAGAAACTCAGAAAAGATACAGAAGACCTAAAGGGCACAATCACCAACTTGACCTCATAGACATATATAGAACACTCCATCCAACCGCTGAAAAGTACATATTCTTTTCCAATGCACATGGAACATTCTCTAGAATAGACCACATCTTAGGCCACAGAGCAATCCTCAAAAATATCCAAAACGCTGAGATAATTCAAAGTATCTTCTCTGACCACAATGCCATCAAGGTAGAAATGAACGATAGGAAAATCAGGGAAAGAAAATCAATTACATGGAAACTGAATAATACCCTGCTTACACATCACTGGGTAATAGAATAAATCAGAGATGGAATCAAAAAATTCCTACAATCCAATGAGAATGAAAACACATCATACCAAAACCTTTGGGACACAGCAAAGGCAGTCCTCAGAGGACAATTTATAGCAACAGATGCACATATCAAGAAAGAAGAAAGGGACAAAATCAAAACATTAACTACAGAACTCAAACAAATAGAAAGAGAACAGCAAAAAAAGCCCACAACCACCGGAAGAAAGGAAATAGTAAAGATCAGAGCAGAAATCAATGAAATAGAGAACAGAAAAACAATAGAAAGAATCAACAAAACCAAAAGTTGGTTCTTTGAAAGAATCAACAAAATCGACAAACCACTGGCCAGACTGACAAAAGAAAGACAGTAGAGGATGCAAATAAACCAAATAAGAAATAAAATGGGGGACATTACAACAGACCTAACTGAAATAAAAAGGCTTATAACAGAATATTATGAAAAATTATACTCCAACAAATTTGAAAACCTAGAGGAAATGGATAAATTTCTAGAAACACAAGGCCTACCCAAACTACAACAATGTGATGTTGAAAATCTGAACAGACCTATAACAAGAGAAGAGATTGAAAAGGTAATAAAAAAAAAAAAACTCCCAACCAAAAGAAAGCCCTGGCCCAGATGGCTTCACTGGAGAATTCTACAAAACATTTACAGAAGAGCTTGTACCAGTACTACTCAAGCTATTTCAGAGCATAGAAGATAAAGCAACACTTCCAAATTCATTCTATGAAGCCAGCATAATGCTGATACCAAAACCAGGTAAAGACGTCACAAAAAAATAAAATTACAGACCAATATCTCTCATGAATATGGTTGCAGAAATTCTGAACAAAATTCTAGCCAATAGAATTCAGCATCATATCAAAAAAAAAATACACCACAACCAAGTAAGATTCATACGCGTTATGCAAGGATGGTTCAACATCAGAAAATCAATCAATGTAATCAACGACATAAATAAAAGGAAAGAAAAGAATCACATGATCTTCTCAATTGATGCAGAAAAAGCATTTGAGAAAGTCCAACACCCATTCCTGATAAAAACTCTCAATAAAATAGGTATAGAAGGGAAATTTCTCAACATAATAAAGGGCATCTATGCAAAACAAATGGCCAACATCATTCTTAATGGAGAGAGGCTGAAAACATTCCCCTTGAAAACAGGAACAAGACAAGGATGCCCTTTATCACCACTCCTATTTAACATTGTGCTGGAAATTCTAGCTAGAGCAATAAGGCAAGAAAAAGAAATAAAGGGCATCCAAATTGGTAACAAAGAAGTTAAACTGTCCCTGTTTGCAGATGATATGATACTATACATAGAAAACCCTAAAGACTCCATGAGAAATCTGTTGGAACTGATAGAAAGATTCAGCAGAGTAGCAGGATACAAGATAAACATTCAAAAATCAGTTGGATTCTTATACACCAATAAGGAGAACAATGAAAAGGAAATCAGGAAAACAATACCGTTTTCAATAGCCCCTAAAAAGATAAAATACTTAGGAATAAATCTGACCAGGGATGTAAAAGACCTATACAAAAAAAACTACAAAACACTACTGCATGAAACCCAAAGGGATCTACATAAATGGAAAAACATACCATGCTCATGGATAGGCAGACTCAACATTGTGAAAATGACAATTCTACCCAAAGCAAATTACAAATACAACGCAATCCCGATCCAAATACCGATAGCACTCTTCAAAGACATGAAAAAACTAATCATTATCTTTATATGGAAAGGGAAGAAGCCCTGAGTAAGTAAAGCACTACTGAAGAGGAAGAATAAAGTTGGAGGACTCACACTACCTGACTTCAGAACCTACTATACAGCTACAGTAGTCAAAACAGCCTGGTACTGGTACAATGACAGATACATTGACCAATGGAACAGAATTGAGAACCCAGATGTAAATCCATCCACCTATGGTCACCTGATCTTCTACAAGGGCCCAAAGTCCATCAAATGGGGAAAAGACAGTCTTTTTAACAAATGGTGCTGGCAAAACTGGATAACCATCTGCAAAAAAATGAAACAAGACCCATACCTCACGCCGTGTACAAAACTACTTCAAAATGGATCTAAGACCTGAATGTAAAGCCTAAAACTATAAAGTTCATAGAAGAAAATATAGGATCAACACTGCAGGCCTTAATACACGGCATTAACAGGGTACAAACCAGAACCATCAACACGCAAACCCCAACAGATAAGCTAGATAACTGGGATCTTCTAAAAATCAAACACCTATGCTCTTCAAAAGACTTCACCAAAAGAGTAAAAAGAGAACCTACAGATTGGGAAAAAATTCTTGGACAGTACAAGTCAGACAAAGGTCTAATGTCCATAATCTACAAGAAAATCCAACACCTCTGCAACAAAAAGACAAATAATCCTATTGAAAAATGAGCAAAGGAAATGAGCAGACACTTCACGAAGGAAGACATTCAAATGGCTAACACACACATGAGGAAATGCTCATGGTAACTAACCATTAGAGAAATGCATATTAAAACCACAATGAGATACCATCTCACCCTGGCATTACTGGCACGAATCAAAAACACTGGAAATAACAAATGCTGGAGGGGCTGTAGGGAGATCTGAACTCTTATGCACTGCTGGTGGGAATGCAAAATGATACAACCATTTTGTAAAATGATAAGGCACTTCCTCAGAAAGCTAGAAATAGAAATACCATTCGATCCAGCAATCTCACTCCTAGGAGTATATCCTAGAGAAATAAGAGTCGTCACTCGAATAGACATATGCAGACCTATGTTCATGGCAGCACTGTTCACAATAGCAAAATGATGGAAACAACCTAGATGCCCATCAACAGATGAATGGATAAACAAACTATGGCACATACACACAATGGAGTACTTTGCAACGAGAAAGAACAACAATGAATTTGTGAACCATCTCATAATATGGATGAAACTGGAGGACATTATGCTGAGTGAAATAAGTCAGTCATTAAAAGACAAATGTTGTATGAGACCTCTATTGTAAAAACCCATGAAAAAGTTCACACACAAAATGTAACAATCTTTGTTGGTTACCAGGGATGGGAGGGGTGGGGGGGAAATTCTAAATAGGCAATAGATGAGTGGTATCTTTGGTGAAGGGCGAGACAGTACACAATACAGGGGAAACGAGCACAACTTGTACAAGGAAAGGTCATGGAAGCCCCATAGACACATCCAAACTCCCTGAGGGACTGAATTGCTGGGTGGAGGGCTGTGGGGACCATGGTCTCGGGGAACATCTAGCTCAGTTGGCATGATACAGCTTATAAAGACAATGCTCTACATTCTATCTTGGTGAGTAGTGTTTGAGTCTTAAAAGCCTGTGAGTGGCCATCTAAGATACTCCACTGGTCTCATCCCTTCGGGAGCAAGGGAGAATGAAGAGAACATGATACAATGAAAAGATTAGTTCAAAGGACTAATTTTCCACAGCTACCAAGGCCTCCACCAGACTGAGTCCATTACAGCTAGATGGTGCCCGGCTACTGCCACTGACTGCTCTGACCAGGATCACAACAGAGGGTTCTGGACAGAGCTGGAGAAGGATGTGGAACATAGTTCTAACTCACAAAAAAAGACCAGATTTACTGGCCAAAGGAGACTGGAGAAACCCCAAGAGTATGGTCCCCAGACACCCTTTTAGCTCAGTGGTGAAATTATCTCCGAGGTTCACCGTTCAGCCTGGGAGTGGACAGCCCGGTAAAACCAAATGAGACTAACAAGGTATAGTAGTCCAGTGACATGAGCCAGAAGGCAGTAGGGGACAGGAAAGCTGGTGACAGGGAACCCAAGTTTGAGTAAGGATATTGTTGATGTGTTGTTAGATTGTGAACCATTGTCATAGAGCAACATTTGTAGTAACTGTTAAATGAGAAACTATTTTGTTCTGTAAGTCTTCATCTTAAGTGAGAATAACAGCACAATTGGGAGAGCGTAGTGAGTTTCACAGAACTGTGCATGTAGAAATTTTTGAAATGGTGTATCTTTGGCTATGTGTATTTTCACCAAAAATAAAAAAGCCTCATTGTTGCTCAAAGAGTAAATTAATGTGGAGAAAATGGACTAGCAGATGATGTATAAGTCAGCTAGAAAATATAGTGGCTAAAGGAGTCTGCAGACCAAATGCTCATTTAGATAAATCCTACTATATTGAGAAAAACAATGGATTTGTTGACTTATCCACCATTGCTTCTAGTAACTTCTAGTTAGAATAGCTGCTGAGGTGGTGCCTTTGTAGCTATTGCAGATACTTGTATAGTTTTATTTAGCTATAAATTTTGTTTTCAAAGAGAAGTTTGTGTGAGGCTTGCATAGCTTTTACATTCATCACTCATTCAATTGTAGCAATTACTTAGCCAACCAAGTATGAATCACAGGAATCCTTGGCAGTGTAGGCTAGGGAGAGCAGTATTTGATTGTTTTAATGCTTATTCTGATAGACTCGTGGATTTTCATCAAAGCTGCAATGTTAAGGTTTGGATGTGTATCTCACACTAAATGACATCATTTTCATATCTTTTCAGACAATATTTATTCCCTTAGGTAGGCACAGGAGCCTTGGTGGCACAGTGGTAAGAGCTCAGTGGCTAACCACAAGTTCGGCAGTTCAAATCCACCTTGGAAACCTTGTGGGGCAGTTCTACTCTGTCCTATAGGGGCACTGTGAGTTGGAATCGACTTGATGGCAATGGGTTTGGTTTGGTAAGGTAGATACAGTGTGAATTGACCAGTGTGGTTTCTTTTAGATCCAGATGAAATTTTTAATCCAAGTTTTTATGTTACAAAGCCTCTTAACATGACTTTTCTACCAAAATGTTGTACCACAAAGTAAGCACTGGCAACACTATTAATAATAATAATAATAATGGAATGGGCAAATTTAAGTAACAAAGTAATCAGGAAATTTTAAAAAGAACTGCTAGATGCTACCTTACTTAACAATACCTCATCTATGACCTTTCAATGTACCTAAACAAATGGCTGCTGTCATAGCTGTGCCTCACACAGATGTTCCCAGGTGTCTTTCAGTGAAGCCTCCACCACTTATATTAAGAGGCAAGGGGAGCTATTGGAGTGATGTTTCTTACTAAGGGCTTTGTGGTCTGGGTACCCATACCTGAGAGGTTGCTCCCTCTCCTGGGACCCAGAGCCATCATTTTCATCATATGGTCCAACCTTCATCAGTCTTCCATAATACTCATTAGAAGCTTCTGATTTGAGAACCAATCTTTCTCACCCCGTATGAAATAGTTCCTACTGGAGAATACTATCCCTCCTTTCCAGCTCCCACTGCCCTTATCCTCTCGAGCACATACTCCATTCCAACACTTCCGCTGAAGCTCTGGAGAAAACAGAAACTACCAAATTTCAAACACTCTATCCCTTCGTCATGTCATGGGAGATGCCTTGTATCCTCATTTTGAATCAGAAATTGTGCTCACTCAATTCATGAGAGCCAGTCAATATGGATGAAGGGAAAATTTGTTCACGTTGTTTTATGGAAGTGTTGGGGCCTTTCTCCTTAGTGCTTGGGAAAGACAGGTGCATGGGAATTACCCCTGACATTCCCTGTTGAAATCTAAATTGTCTTTTCCCACAGAAATTATAATGAGATTGTTTTCAGTAAAATAATGTTCTAGCGACTTGATTGGTAACATAATTTCTCCTATGCCATTATTTTTGTGGGTAAATGTGCTTCAACTTTCAAACAATAAGTTTCAAAAAATTATTTCAAATATAGTTCATTCATTGGTTATAGACTGTGCATAAGGATCCCAGGATCTTTCCAATGCCACCTTCTTGCTCTGATGCTCTCTGTGTCACATACGTGCTTTAAATTTATACAGGATGAAAATCCAAAGAGTATATTCTTTCTTAAATATTACCAAATATGGATTTTGTAATCATGCTAGAGATATGTAGGTGAATAAGGACTTTAGCCCTGACCTCAGAAAATACATTCTAGCAGGGAGAAAGGCACATTGATAGATAATAGAAAAGAAAAATAAGAAAGTGCCCCAGTTAAGATACATGCAATTTGTTATGATAACACCACGGAAAAGGGATTAATTCTGTCTGATGGGGCTGGGGAAAGCTTCACAGAGGAGGGGACATTTAAGCCAGGTGTCCCAGTATAAGTGTGATCCACTAGAAGGAAGAAGGGAGATGGGATACCCGGGAATGAGCAAAGACAGCATAGAAATCTTATGCTTGAGTGTGATTCAGCTTCTTCTATTCATATACTAAATTTTAACCCTTTTTAACAGTCCCAAGCTTCTGTTTTCCTTCTTTAATCTAATCCTTTGTTTGATGTTCCTAGTTCCTTTACATGTTCCAAATAGCCAAAGACACCATCACATTGCCTCCACACCTGCTTGTTGTCCCTGGTTATCATCTTCTGGAGACAGCATGAGCATGAAGGGAGTCAGCGATTCTGGTCTGCTGCTCCTCATTCTGGCCTATCTTAGCTTTCAAGGAATATTCTGAGACGGGAACCCAAAAACACATTGCAGTTGAGTTGATTGTGACTCACAGCAACCCTTATAGGATAGAGTAGAACTGCCCCATGGAGTTTTCAAGGCTGTAATCTTTACGGAAGCAGAGCCACATCTTTCTCCCGTGGAGCAGCTGGTGGGTTCCAACTGCCAACCTTTTGGTTAGGAGCCAAATGCTTAACTATGCACCGATAAGGCCCCTTGAGATGGGGACAGGAGGAGCTATTTTCACTTAATCTCTTTCAACTCTATGCTCCATCCATTCAGAATTGCTATCAAGCATGAGAATGCACCCTGCTTTCTCTCCTCAGAGGCTTTGCATACTCTGTGCCTACTGCCTTGAAATATTTCCCCTCACCACTTTCCTTTACTCTTCTTATTTGGAATGAAATTTTGGTGTAATTTCCTTTAGGTGGCCTTCCCTGAATCTCCAAACCTAGCAGACACTTCCATATTAGGTTTCTCTGCTTTATGTATCCATTAAACTTTGCATTTTCCCTATCAAATAATCTGTATTACAGTTGTTTAATTGTCTTTCTTCCCCATTAGGCTACAAATTTCTTGCAAGTAGAGATCACATCTTTCTCGTTTACCATAAAATCTCCGGTAGCTACTTTAATACCTCTATAAAATTGCTGCTCGCTAAATATTTCTTGAATAAATGAGTGGACTTTGTGTAAAAGAAATACTATTAATAATAACTTTGATTTATTGACTATTATGTTCTATGTACTTTAAATATGCTATCATTTGATTTCGAATACAATCACTTGTAGTAGATATTATCATACCCTTTTTTTTTTTCAAATTAAGAAACTGAGAACTGAAGAGAAAAGATGCCAGAGACCACACTGCTTAAATTAGAGCCACTTTGGAGGTTCTCTGAAGGTTTCATTTATTTACCCCAATATGTTTCTCTTCATAAATCATTTAGCCTAATGTCATTGCATTGCCATAATTTCTGTAAAAGTTCTTCTTAAAGTACTACTTTTGTTAGAAAAAGGAATGTGTATTTTCCAAGAGTTAATAAATAGACATCTCAAGTAGTTCAAACTTGAAAGGTAGACATCAAAAACTTTGTGAAACATTTAACCTTGACATTCTCCCATCCTAATTGACAAGACTGGTGTTAGCTACTTGCTGAGATAAGAGGGATTTTCAGTGTATAATAGGCAGGTCATTAGCTTTAAGTTGAGTCCATTACAATGTATTGGAGTCTTTACATTTCTAGGTGATATAAAGAAGAAAGATTGTCTTTGTTAGGTGTTTTTTCCTGTCTTCAGTAGTCTTACTTTAATAGATAATCATGGTTATCAACTTGATGACATTTCTCTGATTTTATTTTAGCATTTGGAAGGTAATGTTGGAATGAGCTCACAGCTCAGAATAGTGAGTCTGGGAGTCACAAAAAGTCCATTTTTCCTCTACTTTAGCCCTGTAGCTTTAGCTCTGTGCCTCTTCAAGTACAACCTGACATTTGTGTCTGATCGATTGAGAGCTCTTAGAAGCAACTAAGGGTACAGTTGGATACCCAACCAAATGTTTCAACTTAATATATTTCATTTAAAAAGGAAAACTTAAGTGTCTGCTAAGTTTGGAAAGAAGGCTTGATACCAGTTAAAGTCTAGAGCTAGCCTTATATGTAAGCACTAGGCAACTATTTTTTTGGTGAAGTTTCAGGGCACCAGAAAAGTACCCTGTTCCCCCAAATCTCCTCTAGTTTGTACCCAAATATCAGAACTTCAACATGTGAAAAAAAACTTTTCATGTCACGATTAGAGATAAGGATGTGAATAATCCTAAAGACAGTAACACCTTGTTTTACTTTCATGTTTTGATGTACGTAACCGAAATAGATCTTTCCCTATGGGTTGTCATAGGGTGAGAGTGAAAGAACATTAGCATGTTGGCCAGCAGAAAGTACAAAAGGGGAAGGTTGATGCATTGAGGACAAGGCAGCTGTTTTATGCTTTTTCTCAGAACCAAAACCAAAACCAAACCCATTGCCATCCAGTCGATTTCAACTCAAAGTGATCTCACAGAACAGAGTAGAACTGCTCCACAGGGTTGTGGATTCAAACTGCCGACCCTTTGGTTAGCAGCCCAGTGCTTAACTGCTGCACCACCAGGGTTCCAGACAGATGACACCAGTTACAAAATGCAGAGTCTCTTTCTGGCCCAGCCTAATTCACGTAACTACACATGAAGTAAAGCCTGGGACCAAGAAGCAGTTGTTTGAACAGAACAAGGGCATACTGCATGGTTTAAAATCAGAAAAGAAGTGTGTCAGGGTTGTGTCTTTCACTGTACTTTTTTAATCTGTATGCTGAGCAATTAATCTGAGAAACCACACTATATGAAGAAGAATGTGGCATCAGGATTGGAGGAAGACTCATTAACCACCTGTGATAGGCAGATGACACATCCTTGCTTGTTGACAGTGAAGAGGATTTGAAGCACTTACTGATGAAGATGAAAGACTACAGTCTTCAGTATGGATTACACTTCAACATAAAGAAAACAAAAATCCTCACAAATGAACCAATAAACAACATCATGCTAAACGGAGAAAAGATTGAAATTGTAAAGGATTTTATTTTACTTGGATTCACAATCAACACCCATGGAAGCAGCAGTCAAGAAATCAAATGACCCATCACATTGGGCAATTATGTTGCAAAAGACCTCTTCGAGTGTTAAAAAGCAAAGATGCAACTTTAAGGACTAAGGTGCACTTGACCCAAGTCATGCTGTTTTCAATCGCCTCGTGTACATGTCAAAACTGGACAGACAATGAATAATGCAGACTGAAGAAGAAATGATAACTTTGAATTATAGTGTTAGCAAAGAATACTGAATATGCCATGAACTGCCAGAAGAACGAACCAACACGCAGAATGCTCCTTAGGAGCAAAGATGGTGAGACTTCGTTTCACATACTTCGGACATGTTATCAGGAGGGACCAGTCCCTGCAGAAGGAAATCATACTCGGTAGATTATGCAGATTAAGTAGAGTGTCAGTGAAAAAGAGGAAGATCCTCATCGAGATGGATTGACACAGTGGCTGCAACAATGGACTCAAGCATTGAACTCATTGTGAGGAAGGCACAGGATCTGGCAGTGTTTCCTTCTGTTGCTCGTAGGGTTGCTATGAGTTGGATCCAATTTGATGGCAGCTAACAACAACATTCAGTTTTGAAGGATCTCTGGCGGTGCAACAGTTAAGCTCTGAGCTTCAAACCAAAAGGTTGGGAAGTTTGGGGTTCTAACCCACTTAGAAGCTTTGTGGGAGATAAACGTGACAATCTGCTTCCATAAAGATTATAGCCAAGAAAACTCTATTCCTATGAGTAAGAATCGACTTGAAAGTACCCAATGACAACAACAATCCAGTTTTGATTATAAAAACCTTTGTTTCTTCATTTATTTAATATTTTTTTTAGCAAAGAGTACTTTTGTGTATATGTTTGCACCCATAAAGATGGTAGACAATGAAAATGTGCAAAAATTAAAATTATTATCTATGATGACCATCATCATCATCATCACTACAATCATTGTCTTTTGGTAGAAAGTTTTCTCAGCTGTGCAGAAGTTATGTGCTGAAGGGACCTTAAAGACATTGGAGACAGTGGTTCTAAGACTGGATGAAAAAGAGGATACCTCCTACAATAAAAAAACCAAACCAAACCCATTGCCATTGAGTCGATTCTGACTCATTGCGACCCTATAGGGCAGAGTAGAACTGCCCCATACAGTTTCCAAGGAGCGCCTGATGGATTCGAACTGCCGACCTTTTGGTTAGCAGCTGTAGCTCTTAACCACTACTCCATCAGGGTTTCCAAACTCCTGCAACAGGACACCAGTATCTTTGGGAATAATTAAGTGGAAAGGGATATTTTAATACCAATTATTTTTTATTAGTTCATATCCTCTTTTAATAAATATCAAATAATCAAATAATCTTATTTTTTCAGATGTGAAAATGAATCCAGGAAAATTAAATAAGCTGCACAAAATTATACAGCTAACTACAGGAGTAGAAAAGGGTCAGAATTCCTTTTATTTTAGACTTTCCTATCTCTGGTCTTTCCCAGGGTTCCTGGGTACTCTGTAGAGTCAGTGTGTCACTTCTTCAGTTCCTTCTGGGTAATGGGGATCCCCCAGAATTGAGTATATCTAAGAGTGGCTTATAAAAGCCATCAGAGTCAGCACGGCTTTTCTTATCTCTTCAAAGTCAAGGGGCTTTGGATTATTTAAAAGAAAATCCAGTCCAAGCAGAAAAATCACCTCCATCTCCAAGAATAACAATAAACTTCCGACATTTTAATGCACATTTGTCTTTGAATGAACAGCACATTTAGAGAAAACAGGAGACAGAAACTCTGATATGTTTTTAATAATAACTGTGTCAATGGAAAAAGTTTAAGACGAGAGTTAATAAAAACTCTTGTTAATAATCGAAGTATCGTCAGGTATTTCCCCGTGTCTTCCTAGCCAGAGAGTTAAAAATCAAGGATATGTATTACAGCAGTGAATCTCAAACTTCAATGTACATTGATATCACCTGGAGAGCTTGTTAAGATATAGCTTGCTGGGCCCCATCCCAGAGTTTCTGATTCAGTAGGTCTGGGGTGGTCCCAGGCAATGATGTTGCTGTGGGAACCATACTTTGAGAACTACTGGGGTCCAATAGGAGCCCTGGTGGCACAGTGTTTAAGAGTTCGGCTGTTAACCAAAATGCTGGCACTTCAAATCCACCAGCCACTCCTTGGAAACCCTATGGAGCAGTTCTTCTCTGTCCTATAGAGTTGCTATGAGTCAGAATCGACTCAACGGCTACTTGTTTGGTTTTCAGGGTACAAGTAACTTCTCCAGCTGCTTATTGATGGTTAGCATGATTCCAATGGAACTTAGAGCTTTTCAGTGCATGTCGACAGGTAAGTTTGTAAATACAAAGATCTTTGGGGAAAGGATAGTGGGTTATTCATTTTCTAAACATTTCCCATAAATGTATGTGGCCGAACTCTGTGTCTGGCATCATAAATATAAATTAATCAAATACGATCCTTGTCCTCAAGGAACTGACACCTAGTCAGAAAAAGAGGAGCAAAAACAACAGTATATAATATGATGTGGTAACTGTAAAGAGAAAAATGAGCACACTGTGCTCTAGAATGACAAAGTTGGCAGTATCCAAAATATTAAGAACGATATGACCCTTGAGTTAAGTATTAATTTGCAATAAAATAGCTGATCCTTAGAGAAATATGTGCCAGATGCTATGTTAAACATATTTCATGTTTTACTTAGTTTGACATTCACACAAAATAAACACACACACAAAGCCAAAACCAAACAGTAAAAACCCTATTAAATATTATTAATATTTGATAGTTGTGCTAGATTTCATCCCCTTACCTAGTGTATTAGTCTCCTATGGCTGTTGCTTCAGGTTCTTTGGGATAATCTCTCATAAACTGCATCATCGCTGTACCAGGGATGGGACACATTTTGCTGACACTGGTGAGAGATTAGGGCCCCCCTTCGAAATTGACTTGGCGGCAATGGGTTTGGGTCGATGTTGTTTATTTCTACTCTACCATTTTCCTGGGTGTGATGTCTAGGGTTTCTTGCTCTCGTCACCTTTTGAGCCAACCATAGAGCATCTTTTTTTTTTCTTTTAATTATTATCCTGGAGGTAGAAAGGAACTAGGAAAGACTCTCTCCTTCTTTCTCAAATCTTCCTTTACTTCTCCCCTCCTTTTATGCCTTGATCCAGCCCAAACTCTCCAGAATCTCCGTACTTCTTTCTATCCTTCCAAACTCTTTAACCCAAGTTTTCCACTTGACACCGTCTACCCAAAGCTCAATTATTCAGTTGCAGAACATTGAACTATATGCTGAATATCTTAAAACTGGTATTTAGCATCACCAGATAACTCAAATATTTCCCCCCAGATCTTGCTATGTGGGTAACGTCCACAAATTCACTAACTGAAAAGTACTAGTTTGATATCAGGTATTCTGCTAGACACTTAAAAAAAAAAACACTGAATCTGCCATTTTAAAAAATGAGATAGTTTCCCTTCACAAATAATATGTAAATACTGATTTACAACTTAAAAAGAATTTTTACATACATGATCTTATTAACTTACTCCAATAAACAGCTAAGTAAAATAGATAAGGTAAAGATTACCCCTATGTTAAAGATAAGGAATCTGATTCTCAAGGATGTGAAGGGACTGTGCCAAATGTCTCTCAGCTAATAAGCACAAGAGCTAAAACATGAACCAGATTTTTTGAGCCTGGAAAGGATGTACATTTTCTCATGTTCTGCCTTAGCCTTGGAATGTATGGAAAGGAAACACTCCACAAAATGTCTCAATTATTCTAAAAGTGTTGAGTGATAGTGTTAATTCTGATTTCTTGCAGGGGAGAAGCAGCAGCATCTGCAAGAGATGTATCCAGGGGTTTGGATGACAACACAGCACACCTCATTGCTCCCCGTATTGTCAGTAGACTGCCTTAGCTACCTGTGTTTGTGGTTTGGATGGGATTTTTATAGCAGTGTTTACTCCATCCCATATGTGTAATGTTTTGTGCAAGTCATTTACTTGTGCTTGGGGATTCAGCACTGTGCGTTGCAGGTTACACACCTAAACTCCCCACAGTCATTCTGGAGAAAACGTCAACATGATGAAGGCCCTTAAATCCCCAGTAGTTTCACCCCGAGACATAATGTCAGTGCACGGGAGCCTCATCAGAAGCTGGTTTCCCATTGCTACCTAATAGGGGACCATTATTTTCCAGGCAGGAGACATGAATCCTCTGACAATATTCTGTTATGATATTATCTCCAAAGAGATAATTTCATTTGATAAATGCAAATGCAGAAAATTGGCAGTTACTGCTTTTTTTTTCCCTTTTCAAAGTATTTTATTTTGTTTTTTTTAAAGGAAATTTAGTTTAGGCAAATAATGTCAGATTCCCAATCCCTTTAGTAGGAACAGTAACCTTGCCACATTCTTGTTATCCTGAATCCCAGAAGTAGTCTATACCCTTCATTTAAAGAAGTCTTCTAAAACCTTCTGTGCATCTACATAACAGCCCCTTCCCAAATCAAGTCAGTGAACAAATAGAATCAGTACAACTGCATATGTGGTATTGATTAAAGTAAAAATAAAGTAACCATGTATTCAACTGTAGGTTTCATAGCTAGTGCTAATTTTATGAAGATGAAAAGAAACTTTGACCATATATTCCCACATCTTGGATTTCAGATACCACAATGAAAAGGTCTTAGCTTGAGAATGAGCTGAGGGAAATGCTAATGAAATGGGAATACCTGCTATTTTATCTTGCTCCTTTTACTGTACCTGGCAAAAAGTAGGTGTCAGTGTATTGGTTGAAATAATTTCTTCATATTGTCATAACTAAAAAGTTAATCTATGCTAAAAAAAAAAAAAAATTGCCGTCGAGTCAATTCCAACTCATGGCAATCCCTTGTGCTTCAGAGTAGAACTGCTCTCCATAGCATTTTCAACAGCTGTGATCTTTCAGAAGTAGATTACCAAGCCTTTCTTCTGAGGAGCTGCTGGGTGGATTTGAACCACCAACCTTTATATAGTAGTCAAGCACTTAACCATTTTCACCACCCAGGGAATTGTCAAATGATAATATCATTTGACTGCTAGAAGGGGGTTTTGAACTTATTTTGTCACCTCATAGTGTGGACTTTATATGATTTGTTCAAAGTCATATGGCTTCAAAGGGACTGAAATGGGATTGGAATCCAAGTTTCCAGTCAGCTTGTCCTTGTAGCTCTAAAACCAGTGAGGTGGAAAGTCAATCCTTTATTAAATAATCAGCAACGAGATTATTAACGGTGGAAAATATTAATTGTGTCTACTACCTTCTTAGTTCTTGGAATTCAAAGTCAACTAGGATTGTAATGTGACATCAACCTGAAACAGAATCTTCCTTTCTGGATTTATAACTAATCCTAATATTGCATAACTTTTGATTTTTAAGACACATCATACTTTGGAGAACAAAGAGTTTAATTCATGGTTTCATTGTTCTGTTGCTACTCAATTTTTAACTTAACTTTCATTTTATTATTTTATTTTAAATTTATTTTGGACGAGTTCTCTCATTTTCTCTGATAACAAATATGAATACAATTAAAACAAAAAACCTGTTGCCGTTGAGTTGATTCCAACTAACAGAGACCCTATAGGACAGAGTAGAACTGCCCCATAGAGTTTCCTAGGAGCACCTAGTGGATTTGAACTGCTGACTTTTTAAATAGCAGCTGTAGCACTTAACCACTATGCCACCAAGGTTTCCTGAATACAATTAAGTACTATTTAATTTCTTTAAAGAAAAAAAAAAATCAAATCTTGAAGAAATAAATTCAAAGAAACAGTTATTTATTTATTTATTTATTTTCTGTAAGTGAAAACAGAGAGTAGTCTGCCATTGTTTGGACAGTGGCCTGGAAGAAGAAAGAGGATGGGTGTTATGAGTCAGAATTAAAAGCATTAGTGAAGAAAAATGTCCCATTTACCCCCTCATAATAATGGCATAAATGTGATGGTGATTGTGGGAGAGACCATTTCTCAAGAGGCTAATAGCTGGAACATGTCTCCAGAATGATTCATTACTGTTCCTACTCACATGCCAAATTACTCTTTCTAAGTGTAACTCTTAGATATTTCAATTTCCGAAATTTATAAATTTAGTCAGTTCTGTTCAGTTCAAAATTAAGGAAAGTCAATATTGTCCTGTAGTAAACTGCAATTTTGAATTGTTTCAGCAATAGTAACTCTCTTCTTCATAATTTTAAATAAAATACTCATGCAACCCCCACCATGACACCAAGAGAAGTATGAAAATGGGACAAGTTATGAAATCAGCTATTAAAGAAAGACCTGCTTCTGGATGATGTATTGAACCAGTTTGCCTTCCCACTCAAGAACAGTATGGCCACAAATGCCAGCACATAAATTAGCCGTGGAATGTAGGCAGAAACAATGTCTTACTAGCTGACAGAGTATTACCACAAAATATCTCTGATAGCTCATAAATAGAGAAGTCTGCTTTTCTGATCTTGTACAGGCAATAGAGTGTAACAGTAAGGATGGTCCTTTCGAAATCTCATAATCTGAATTGAGGTTAATGCCCAAGTTCTGCCATTTCTATATATGTGATCTTCCACAAATTAATTAATTTCTCCAAACCTCACTTTTGCTCATAGTAACTATTAAAATTTGGATAAAATTTTTTATCTAAGGGTGCAGTTGTGAGGAATAAATGAGATAATGTTTGTAAATTTTTATTTTCATGCAATACTAATTCTTCACTGTCACTGTGCCATGTTGCAGGAGTTGCAGAAGCCAGATTCTGATATAGTAAGAATTGGTATAAGGGACACCTATGGATCCTTTCAAAGAAATAATGCTCTTATATAACTGCTTTTTATAGAGTGTTTATTTTATGCTGTATAATAAGCAAAATTCTCGGCATATGTTTACTCCTTATAAAACCCTATGCTATATTATTGTCCCCATTTTACAATAAAGAATATGCAGATCTGAGAGGATATGACCTCCTACTCATTGTAAATTATTAACTAATTAAAACATTTATTCAACAAATATTTATGGAGATCACTATGAGTTGGAATCAACTCGATGGCGACGGGTTTGTTTTTTTTTTTTTAGTACGTGCCAGATAATATGCTAGATCCTGGGATATACTGTGGAAGAAACCTGAAAATCCCAGTGCTGTGATATTCCTGTGAGGAAGACAGACCATAAACAAGTAAACAAATTGTAATAGGAGCTATGCAAGAAATCAACAGGCCATAATCAAAGGGGAGTCCATGAGCAGTGCACATGGTTAACACACTTGGCTACTAACTGAAAGGTTGGAGACTGGAATCCATCCAGGGGGAACTCGGAAGAAAGGACTGGCCAACAGCTTCCAAAAAATTGGCCATTGGAAACTCTATGAAACACAAGGTCTGACCTGCCACAGTCCTGGGGATGGTGCAGGACCAGGAAGTGTTTTCCCCCATTGTTCATGTGGTAGTCATGAGCTGGAGGCCAACTTGACAGCTGTTAACAACAACGATGAAAGTGGATAGCAAACATAGTGACATGAAGAAAAAAATGGTAGAGGCTGGAGAGAAATACAGGCATTCTAACCATTGTGCATACTCACAAGGGAAAAAAAAACCAGGGAGCAATCCAACTGTGACCCTCACAGTCTCTTCTCTGGGCAGCATCTGTCACTAGCAAAAGGAGTTTCCAGAAGAGTATCTAAACCTTGGATTTATGTAAAGGTGAAGAGAAAGAGTCATCTAGAGATAAATAAAATTGAGTGAGCACCCTTGTTATGTCAAAGATCAGAGTGGCCCAGGCCGGCCTCAAAGGCACAGGGTGAAGGAAGAGGAAACAAGGAGGGTACTCCAGACCTGAATGATTTGGTTTTGACTCTAGCTGGCTCAGATTCATTGGAGAATGCCCTAAATCTCTAGACCCCCAGGCTTTTAGGCATAGGCAAAATGTCTTTTCTACGTTATGTGAAAGATATGAGCATCAGAGGGACAAGCAGTCATGCAGACCTGATTCACTGCTCGTTTGGTGCTAGTAAATCTCAAACACTCAGCCCATAATCGATGGGGCTCATTTTCAAGAGAGCATGGATTATGACTATTTCCATGCAAAGCACTTTTCATATAGTATATGGAAGTTTTTCAGTTGGCGCTACACATTCTAATTTGATAGCTACCCTCCTGGACTTAGGTCTTTTCATTTCTCTTTTGTCTGGCTTGCTGATTTTTTTTTTTTTTAATTTCCTTTTTTTTTTTTTTTTTTTGTATTTGTCTTTGCAGACATGCTGATCAGCCAGCAGATGCTGCCCTACTGCACAGAACTACACAGCTGGGCAGAGATGTTGGTCCTGTAGTTTCAGTTCTCGTCAGTTCCCAGCTGTGGAGGATGGCAAACACACTCGTCAACACTTGAGTTTTAAAGAGCAAAGCACTACCAGAAGAATCTTTCAAATGTCAGTTAGATTTTGACCTAGAAGGCACTCTCTTGCTGGGGAGTATTTAGTGAAACTCTTCAGTTTATTAGAGGGTAGTTGGAGCAACCCTGGATCCTTAGGCAGGAGGCTAACAGATGAAAGATAAATGAAGCAATGCATGATCCGTCAGGAGAAAAATCAAGCTGCACAAGCTTGTTGAGTAAAGTGGTTCGGAGCTTGGTTTCAGGAGGCAGGGAGACCTGGGCCAGACACCTGGTTCTTGCTGTATGTGATCTTGAGCAAGTTACTTAACCAAAATTGCCTTAGCTACAGTGGCGTCTGTATAGTATGTGAGATGAAACTAGATAATGCATGTAAAACTGTTAGCATGGTGGTAATTGCTCAATTGTAAATGTCCAACAATTGTAACTTGTTAATATTGCCCTTAATATTAATTCCACCACTCATCTGTCAGTTTGCAGTACTGTGGTGGCCTGTGTGTTGGTATGATGCTGGAAGCTATGGCATTGATGTTTCAAATGCTGTACCAGCAGGGTCATCTATGGTGGACAGGTTTCAGTAGAGCTTCCAGACTAAGACAGACTAAGGAGAAGGGCCTGGCAATCTACTTCTGAAAATTCTTGTTAGCCGCCATCAAGTGGATTCCAACTCTTGGCAATCCCATGTAAAACAGAGTAGAACTACTCCGTAGGGTTTTTTTTTCTTGGCTATAATCTAACAGAAGCAGATTGTCAGGCCTTTTCTTCCCCAGTACTTCTGGGTAGGTTTGAACCATCAACGTTTCTACTAGCAGCCCAGTGCAAACCATTTGCTTCATGTAGGGAGCTTAAAATTAGCCAATGAAAACCCTATGGATCAAAACAAAATATTGTCCGATATAGTGCTGGAAGATGAGCCCCACAGGTGGAAGGCATTGAAAATATACAGTGGTCACAACAATGGAACTGAGCATACCAATGATTTAAAAAATGGCACAGGACCAGGCACAGTTTTGTTCTGTTATACATGGGGTTACCATGTCAGAACCAGCTCAATGGCACTAAAACAACAATATTAATTACTATGATAATTGCTATTATAAGTACCTAGTGACACACTGCAGGAGAAATAATGGCTAGTGATCATCATTTGGTCTTCTGATTATCAGTATGGAAAGATTTTTTTAAAAAAATATTTTGTTCGGTTTTAGGTGAAAGTTCACACAGCAGATTAGATTCCTATTCAACAATTCATACACAAATTGTTCTGTGACATTGGTTACAATCCCCCAAGGTGTCAGCACTCTTACCATTTCCACCCCGCCAGCCCTGTTTCCATCCATCCAGTTTCCCTGTCCCTCCTTGCCTTCTCATCTTTGCTTTTGGGTAAATGTAAAATGTTTTGGTCTTGTATAGTTGATTGTTTAAAGGAGCACATTCCTCATATGGAACGTTTTCTGAGTGTGCATTTAATTTTCTAAATAAAGCATCAAAAAAGAATTGTGAAAAGGACTGTTTATAGTACTGTTCAATTCTCAGCCAACCTCTTAATCTTTCTTCCAACCTTGGTTTGTTTTTAGCACTACTTAGTGATTTTACATTTATAAATAAAGTACAGAGAACTCAAGACCTGTATTCTACCAATCACCTTCTTGCTAATCCAGAGGGAACTGAGACAATGGTTTGGGATTGAACTCTGTCACTTTTTGGCATGACGGGAAATTGGTTTTCCTGTGTCTCAGTGTCTGAATATATATTTCGAAAATGACAATCCTTGCCTAATTCCAAGTCTTAGTATAAAGAGTAAAAAATGATAGTGAATTTGAAATTTTGCTATATAAATTTACAATATTATTAATTCAATAACTTGTTTAGGTTTAGTTTTTTTAATAAAAAAATTAATCATTTACCTTCCTCTCAGGAATAAAAAATAAGAAAATATCTACAAAGATGATGAACCCTCTAGTAAATAACTAACATGTGAAAGGCAACAGAAATATTATTTTGTAAACATATGCTTTGGCTCAGTGGTAAATTTCCTAAAGTTTGGAGTTTTTCATCTCTCCCAATGTCATTGTGGAATCTATAAATGTTAGTGCTATTGGAAGTAATCTGGTACTGTATGGGCAAAAGCAGCATGTGAGACTGGTCATAGATTTGTTTTATGTAGAGGTGATATCTGCTTGGGAAACCATCCAAAGGGGAGAAAAATATAAATATGTGCCTCCTATAAGTATGTATATAACTTTAATAAATAAAATAAAATAAATAAATAAATAAAATAAAATAAAAGATGGGCTCTCTGGCAAAAAACAAAAAACAAATTTCTTTTATAGAGGTAGCATTTTGAGGTGATAATCATTTACACTGTGGTATGAATGAGTTTCAGATCCTTTTATAGTAGTAGGCTCAGGTCTGCATTAATCTAGGCAAGAAGAAATGATGAACACCAAGAAAGACCACAGACTTAAAGTAATAAGAACAAACTTCTTAACTTTATTCCATCACAGGGACTTGCCAATTAATAAAAATAGTTATTTTGAATCAAAGGAAAATGACCGGTAAAAGGTAGCTAAAGCAAGTCAGTGATATCAGAGACTCTGCAGAAAAGAATTAAATTGTTTGGGGCGATATGCTGTATCTATCTAGGTCTCAGAACTAATGACTGAAAAAGAAAACAGTCATTTAAAATACAGTACCACTTAAAAACATAACCTTTTAAAACAATTATTCCAATCTTAAAACAGTATTGAGTTTAATCACACTGATTAGCATTTATTTACATTTAAATTTATAAACATATATTTATATCTAAAATAAGTAACTGCTGATTTTATATTTAAAATTTCTATTGTATATTTATACTTAAAATCAGTAAGTGAATTATATTTAAAATCAGGAAGTACAAGTGCCAATCTTATATCCAGTCTCACTCATACACATATGCACTTATATTAAAAAAAACCCGTTGCCGTCGAGTCGATTCCAACTCATAGCAACCCTATAGGACAGAGTAGAACCACCTCATAGAGTTTCCAAGGAGCACCTGGTGGATTTGAATTTATATGGGTGGGAAAAAAAAGAGAGAAAAAGTTGTAAGAGAGAGGGTGCAAATCTACAGGATTTTTTTTTCCCCCAAGCAAAATAAAAATAAATCTCTATTAAAAAAACCCTTCAGGGTTCTGAAGGTCCCATCTCCAGTATCTGTGGGGCAGCCACGGGCTGGATAACTGCAGCACTTCCAGCATCCCATGAATAATTATCTGTGTCCTGAGGGCTGGCCAGCATGACATATCTTCATTTCATTATGGGAGAGAAGGACAAGCTGGAATTGGCAATGGCAGAATTCATTTATCATATTTTGATGGAGAACCAGCTCAGGAAGGGTGGGCCTAATGAGCTATTTCTAAATAAATTTAGCCAGCTTCTATTAAAAGGCCATGTCCTATCTGTCTGTGGTAGTGATGGATAGCAGGGGCCACAGCACAGAGAAACTTCTTACCCTCTCCTTTGCTTTGCTTTTCTGAGACACCACATCATTTTTCAATGATCCATCTCATAAATGCTTGAATGAATCATTATTGCTAAGTGATACCAAATCTTAAGGTGGAGAAAAAGGGACTCAATTTGATTTTTCTATCTATGAATTAAATTTATAGAGAGTGATATATATGTCTGTATACCCAGGCCTACCTAATACTAATATCACTAAATCCACTTATGTCCCCACCCCTCAAAGTATAAATAAAAAGTTATTTCTTAATTTTGTTATTTTTCTTGTTGTTTTAATACTGTTAGTTTGGGGCATATAGAACAAAAATTGTTCTGATAGAGCACCCTTCCAGGAATTTCTAAAGATGAGAAAAATTGCATTTGATATAAACTCAATTTACTAAAGCATAATACACTTAGCACTTGTATTAGCTGGTTTCATAATCCTGCACCTTCTGTTTTCCCCCCATTATTGCTCTGAGGATTAGCAATATGATCTGACGGATATCATATAAATGTGAATTAGTAATTGATTGTGTCCCTGACACACCACTATAGTTTACTATTGTTGTTGTTTTATGTCTTCAGTTTAGTCAGTTCCGACTCACAGAGACCCTATAGGACAGAGTAGAAGTGCCCTATAGGGTTTCCAAGGAGCGACTGGTAGATTTGAACTGCTGACCTTCTGGTTAGCAATCAGCTCTTAACCACTATACCCACTGGGAAGGGAGTTTTATGCTGGGATCCGTTGTCAATAATTTACATAAAATTGGTCACAGAGAGTGCAAAGTAAAGAATACAAACTTCTTTGACAAAGAGAGTCTATGCAGAGAAAACTAGAGAGCACAACTGATTGTACTCTGGGCTAAAAAACAAGAGGCAAGACCTTTTATGATTTATTTATCCAACAAACATTTATTGAACGTCTACTCTAGGCCAGACACTGTGCTAGGAAGTGGGAAGATAGCAGTGAATAGACAAAGATTCTGCCCTAAATAAACTTACATTCTTATGAAGGGTACACACAACAAACAAATAAATAAAATACAGAATGTGTGATGATGGCTAACTTATCCTGTAAACTTTACTTGATTGTTTAAATAATATATCTAGGATTGTTTTAAAAATTAAACATTTATACTAACACAAAACATTGTTAGCATGGTCAATACTGAATCAAAGATATTAGCACGATTAGATTTTCTGGTACATGAACTTGAGAATAAAATGTAGAAAGCAAATAAATTTAAGTGCATATATCTAAGACAAGGGGATAAGTATAGTATTTTGAATAGTTTCAAAGGCAAAGAAGAGATATTTAACAGTTAGGGGAAAAATGATAAGATCCTGAGGCAAGAAATCAGAAAGACAGACAAATTGGCAAGAGAGAGCAGTGATCTTGATGGAATATGTTGGATAGAGTCAAACAAAAAGTGAACAACATAGTAAGGAAACAGAAGGTTACAATAAGCAAAGCTGGAAATGTGTTGAGTATGAACTAAAAGTTTGGCTCTCTGCCTTATCAGCTCTCCATCTGTTGTCCAAATTTTGCAGATTCTCAATTACCTCTGTGTATTCACATCTCTTTTCCTGCAAAAGTATATATTTCTCTTGGATCACCGTAGTGTCTTCAAGGGCATGTCAACTATGGCAGCCACTAGCCAGATGTGGCTATTTACATTTTTATATAAAATAAAATAGAGTTCCCAGTGGCATCACTAGGGTCGATGTCACCCAGTGCAGTAACTCATGGTGTCACCCGACCACCCATGAACATCATACTATACCAGACCATACAGAATTCTTAGTAATGTTTATTATCAATCTTAACAATCTTAATCATAGAGTAATATGTGATAAATACAGCTGTAAATTGCTTAAATGCAGTATTTCTTAGATTATATTAATACTAACAACAAAGTTGTTTTGAAAAAGATTTCTACATTGAATTCCAACATTATTAGTTACAACATTATTAGTAAATGAGCGGAAGCCTTTTTTGATCTTTCTCCTTTGTTTCCTTTAGTTACTACTTCATTCTCAAAAAAGTTATTGATACAGGTTCACAAATACTAATTTCCACAATACTGTAGCCAAAATCTCTGAAAATCTGATAAAATCAGCGACCATAAAAACACCAGCAACAACAAAAACAACAGCATATTTTTATAGAGTGTGCAAACAAAACCATATGATTCGAAGGATCTTTATAATAATGACAGCTCTCACTGGAGTGCATTACAAGGTTCAAAAAGTAAATTAGCATATAGTTTTAGCTTTGTAGATATATCGATACATGTAAGCTGGGCTTACGAAAAATATTTTTGTTGTAACTAACTACAGGGATATCTTTATAAAAAATAATACTTTTCTGCTGAAACACGGCATAAGAATTTTCTAGATAGTCATTTTGGTGTCACCCCCTCTGACAGTGTCACTCGGTGCAGTCCACACCCCCCACACCTCCCTGGTGATGCCACTGAGAGTTCCTCAGACTCACTAGTTACATTTCAAGTGCTCAGTAGACACATTGGTCAGAAGTTCCCATAGTTGACATGAAGAAGTGTGGAATTTTTCCACCATTGCATAAAGTTCTTTTTGATAGAACTGATCTATAAGGACTGAGTGGTCATCGAGTGTGCCTTTCAGAGAGTTGGAGTTTAGTAAACATCTACAGAATGGATATTGAACAAATAAAATACATACGACTCAAACATCACCTCCTCATAGATCAGAGTGAAGTAGGTCCTCATGTAACAAGCTCTTTTTGTTTGCTGTATTTCTTCTTTATATCATTTATAACCAAAACCAAACCTGTTACAGTAGTGTCAATTTCTACTCATTGCAACCCCATGTGTTACAGAGTAGAACTGCTTCATGGGATTTTCTTGGCTGTAATCTTTACAGAAGCAGATCACCTGGCTTTTTGTCCACAATGCTGCTAAGTAGTTTACACAGTCAACCTTTTGGTTAGTAGTCAAGCACAAACCATTTATGCCACCCAGGGACCTGCATTAGCAGTGTAATTAATAATTGGTTGTGTTATTGTTATTCAAGGAGCCCCGGTGGCACAGTAGTTAAAGGGCTCAGCTCCTAACTGAAGGTCCGTGGTTCAAACCCACCAGCAGCTCTATGGGAGAAAAATGTGACAGTCTGCTCCTATAAAGATTACAGCATTGAAAACCCTATGGGCTAGTTCTACCCTGTCCCCTAGGGTTGCTAAGAGTCAGAATTGACTCGACGGCAAGCGGCTTGGTGTTTTTTTGGTTTATCGTTACTTAGTGTATCTGTCTTCCCCAGTTAATGCATGAACTGTGAAAGCAATAGCATCCTTGTCTTCCTGGTACCATTCCCTATGTCTTAGCATTATGAATTGCATAAATGTGCTGTTTTAATGAATGCATAAAATATTGGTATAGGAAGGGATGGCATATTTTTGTAAAATCAGATATCATTCCACGTGGTTTTGAGTGCAGCTACTAAAGTGCCACTGAAATACCTCAGCCAGACCACAGACTAGCAAGACATCAGGAGGTGCAGGGTATGCCTCCTCCAGGGCTCTAGCCTCCTCTGTATTAGCCATACCAAGCTCTTCCTGACATATAAATGTCTCAGTGGGGAGATATCTGGCTTGGACCTATTTTGGTGTCCTGAACCATTATTCAGCTAGCCATTGAGTAGAAGCTGGATACCCACTTTGTGGAGGCTAGTCTTAGAGAGTCATCTGAGTCAAGGAAGCAGGGAGGAGTCCCTGATTCATGTAGTACACACTGGCGCTAGGGGTTTGTCATCCTGCATAATGCTTTATAATTCAGGAACTAGTTGTGCCCCAACCCAGTGTTAACACCAGTAGAAAGGTTCTCAGCTACACCAGCCAGGGTTCTTTGCATTATGTCACCTTCCCTTCATGTGTTCACGTGGAGGGAGGCAGTGGAGATGTCTCCTCTTCATGGGGAAGGTCAGCAGAGCCTACTCTGACACAGAAAGAGGTAAATATTTCCGTATGTCAGAAAAAAATATATATTCAGTGAATGCCATAATTGAGACTCTCTGACAAATAGATAAATAAACAAGGCTAGAACAGTGGAGAGAAAAGTGTCCTGGGTCTGGCAGCATGAGCTTCACTTGAAAATTGGTTAGACATGCAAATTCTAGCGATTCTGTGGATGAGGTCTAGGAATGTGGATTTTAAAAAGTCCCCCATGTGATTTTGGTGAGCATTGAAGTTTGAGGATCATAGGGCTTCACATCTGTACTTGCACTGAGCTTCGGGATTGGAGTCCAACAATGGAGGCAGGTCCTCTGCTCCTGATCCCACCATGTGCTGAAGGATTCATTTCTTAGTAAATCCTTCAGGAAGGACCATTCTCTAGCATCATATTCAGAGTCTCCAGATCCCAAGCCTTTCCAACATTGTTCCCGGAGAGGAAGAGCTTCAGATAGTGAAGTTTTCAAGGAGGCGGGCACAGGTTCGCAGGGGTCAAGCTGGCACCAGGAGCATTGGGCCAGGGCTTGTTCCAGCATGGAGCTCTTAAGGACAGAGACACACTGTATTTCCTGTTTCCACAATGTCCCTCTTCTATCTGAAATAGATCAACTTCTTTTTCTTTTTTGTTTAAACTCCATTGTGACCCTAATACTCCACAGCATGTTTTCTCCCTTTCAAAATGGGCAATTGAGAGCTTGACATAACTAACACCATGATGAACCTATAAGGTTTTTTTTTTTCCTTTTTTGCCTGCTTTCTCCTTTCCGCATACCTTTGTTAATGATTTTGTTTTGCTCTGTTCAGCCACCTGTGGCTTACAACTCCCACAGGAAGATTAGAGCCCAGATGTCTGACATGTATATCTTTAGCCTGATAAGGAGATGTCCAGCATGTATCTCTTTAATCGTATAAAGAGTCTTTTGTAATTACCTTGTAATGAATAACTCATCTGGCCATGCCATCTGCTGGCTACAATGACACTCTAACCTTTGTAAAAATCATATATAAGCTCTAATGTAAAGATGCATTTCAGGACTCCATTGATACAGCCTGCGTTGCTGTCAGATCCCCTTTGGAGGACACCTCCTAAATAAACTTTCTCACTCTTCCTGACTTGGAGTACATGTCTTTGGCTCCAGGCATGGACATAATCGGGCAACACCATAAACCCAAATATCTTGTAACATTACCTCTCTCTGTAAAGATTTTGTCTTCAGATACTTTCAGTGGTTTTATGATTGTCTTCTGTCCCTTTCAATCTTATAATGCTAATTATCTAGTTCTCCTCTACTGAGAGAAAAAAATGCAAAAACAAAACCACACAAGAAAGTAAACACTAATTTACTCTCTGAATTGGTGTAGTTTAGGTACGTGTAAGCAGTCTGCTACATTTCAAATTCTCAAACGTTTGAACTCAGAGACTCACTCCTGTCTTCCATCTTATTTGGGTGTATTTGAAGATCTGAATATCACTTCTTCATGACTGTATTCAGGAAATACTATTACAGTGCCTGCCTTGATCACACATCTGTCAGGAAGTTAATCCTATCTAACCTAAAATCCTAAGCCTAACATTTTTTTTTTCTTTATCCTCTTAGTATTTAGCAGAGAAAGGAAACAGCTGATCAGCATCTTATATGAAATCGCCCTTGGCATTCTGACTTACTTTTGGCAACAGAGTTGTTTAATCATCATCTGTGAGGGAGGTTATAGTGATGGGCACTATGGAAAATGACACCCAGATCTCTATAAAATACAATTTCCAGGGATTTCAATCAATTCCCCACTGGGAAAATGATTATGATTTTTTTGAGAACAGGAATCAAATATGAAAGGTGATCATGACCACATTTGCACACTGAGCTCCATCTGGACATAGCAGCTCCTTTGAGAAGAGCAAGTCTGAAAACCCCCACTGCAAGAGCCATCCACATCAAGGCAGTTTCATTCAAGCCAACATAAACCATAGTATCAAAATGCTTCAACTTCCAGAATGTGGTAACCTCTTTCTATAATTTAAAGAACAGAAGAAAATAATTCAGTTTCTTTTTGAGATGTCTATGATGTCATTGCTATTCATGGGCCTGGTCCAAGAGGCTGTTTCTTGAAATCATTGTAAAGTATAGGAAATGATAATTGTTTAAAAGCTCCTGAAAACAGAATCCTTGTAACAGGATCCCTTAAATCATCAGAATTTTCTCCCTTGTTACCCCTATTAGAGTTCAAAGAAAATCACTTTTCCAAAGATGACTCCAAAGTTTATTAGATCTTCCAGTATCAAAGGAATTTAAATTACCTCCACTGGACTGTATTTATAAAGGAAGAAAGAGAGGATTAATAATGTTTTAAGAGATTTGCAAAAGAAGTCAAAACAAAAAGAATAGGTAACGTGAAACGGTAGGGTTATCAGTGGTTGTTAAAATTATTAGGTAAAATATTAGGGGACAGGATGGTCACAGAGTGTCAAAATATAATCCCATAGATTACTTGATAATTTCAAAAGAAATAATAAGCCTTTATAATAGAGAAATCTGGCAATGACCACCTTAACCCCATTATCAAAATTAGTATCATTGATAATGGAACAACCTGATAGCCCATGTCCTCCAATGTGATGCAACACAGTGTTTGCACCATCCTCTATAAATTATCTTTGCCAAAAGTGTTTAACTTGAATCCTATCAAGTACTGAGACCAAACTCCAGGAAATACCGAACACAGAGAAACAAGCTAAGTGGCATGATGAAGTAATAATTAGGCAAATAGAGATTGTGGGACATTCTGTAAAACAACTGGGTTGGTCTTTTCAAAGAATCAATGTCACACATGCTGTGGTAGGTTCGATAATGGTCCACCAAGATGTCCATGCTCTAATCTTTTGGTAACCTGTGAATGTTACCTTGTTTGATAGCTTAGTTATCTAGTGCTGCTATAACAGAAATATCACAAGTAGATGGCTTCTACAAACAGAAGTTTATTCTCTCACAGTATAGTAGGCTAGAAGTCTGAATTCAGGGCTGCAGCTCCAGGGGATGGCTTTCTCTCTCTCTGTTGGCTCTGGAGGAAGGTCCTTGTCATCAATCTTCCCCTGGTCTAGGAGCTTCTCAGTGCAGGAACAGGTCAAAAACACACACTCTGTTCCCAACATTGCCTTCTTGGTGGTATGAGATCCCCATGTCTCTCTGCTCATTTCTCTCTTTTATATCTCAAAAGGGATTGATTTAAGACACAATCTAATCTTGTCGATTGAGTTCTGCCTCATTAACATAACTGCTGCTAATCCCACCTCATCAACATCATAGAGATAGTATTTACAACTCACAGGAAAATCATATCAGATGACAAAATGGCAGACAATCACATAATACTGGGAATCATGGCCTAGCCAAGTTGACACATATTTTTTGGGGACATGATTCAATTCATGACATTTATCAAAAGGGACTTTGCAGATGTGATTAAGGATTTTGAGAGAAGAGATTGTCATGGATTATTCTGGTGCCCACTAAATGTAATCACAAGTATCCTTATAAAAGGGCAACAGAGGGGTATTTAATTATAGTAGAGGAGAAGGCTAAGCCCTTAACTATTAGTTGAAAGGTTGGTGGTTTACACCTACCCAGAGGCATCTCAGAAGATAGCTCTGACCATCTGCTTCTGAAAGGAAAACCCTATGGAGCAGTTGTACTATGCACACAGGGGTCTCCATGAGTCCAAATCAACTTGACAGCAACTAACAACAACAATAACAACAGAGGAGAAGACAATGTGACCACAGAAGCCAAGACTGGATAGAGGAGGCCTGAAGCCAAAGAATTCTGGTAGCCTCTAGAAGTAAAAACGGGAAGGAATGATTTCTCTCCTACAGTCTCCAAAAGGAACTAGCCTTGCTGACAATTTGATTTTAGCTACTTAAGACTCCTTTTGGATTTCTGGCCTCCAATACTATAAGGGAATAAATTTGTATTGATTTAAGGCATGGAATTTGTTACAGAAGCAATAGGAAACTAATACACACACACACACACACAGAGCAACAAAGAAACAGGGGAGAGGCAGTGCTTTTCTAGTTTACAAGTGATTAAAGAGATGATTTGTAAAAAGCAGCCATAAAGAGGCTATAAAATACAAGTTTTAAGTGAAGACCAGATATCTGATGATCAGAGAAAATCATTATCGCTATATCACTATCTTAAGAGGATGCTTTGACAAATCATCGTGATTTCTGTACCTTGATTTCAAATAGAAAAAAAGATTATGTACACATGTATAGAGAATGATAATTTAAATATGATACCAGGTTAATAATTACTGAATCTAGGTGGTTGCATGTGGATTTATTATATAATTCTTTCATTTTTAGCATAAGTTTGAAACTTTCTTAAGAAAGATTTAGGGAGAAATTCTGTACTACAAATTTACACAGTCCATTTTTTGTTTTTGTTTTGTTTTGTACTTTAGATGAAGGTTTACAGAACAAAGTAGTTTCTCATTAAACAGTTAGTACACATATTGTTTTATGACATTGGTTAACAACCCCCTGACATGTCTCTCTTCTCAATCTTGGGTTCCCTATTACCAGCTTTGCTATCCCCTCCTGCCTTCTAGTCCTTGCCCCTGGGCTGTTGTGCCCGTTTAGTCTCACTGTGTTTTATAGGCCTGTCTAATGTTTGGCTGAAGGGTGAACCTGGGGAGTGACTTCATTACTGAGCTAAAACAGTGTCTGGGGGCCATACTCTTGGGGTTTCTCCAGTCTCTGTCAGGCCAGTAAGTCTGGTCTTTTTTTGTGAGTTAGAATTTTGTTCTACATTTTTCTCCAGCTCAGTCTGGGACCGTCTATTGTGATCCCCATCAGAGCAGTCAGTGGTGGTAGCCAGGCACCATCTAGTTGTACTGCACAGTACATTTTTTTAAATGTTAAATAGTTTAAAATGGTTCATTTAACAGAGTACCCCTTCATTAGTGTAAGCTAACTGCTGTAACTCTAACTCCTCATATTCCAACAGCTGAACAAAATGAAATTTCATTTCTCACTCATACAAGAGTCCAAAGTCAGTTACTAGTCTGGATGATCTCCTGCAAGTGGTGGCACAGGGTCCTGATGCCATCCACCATGTGTCTCCACCATCCCCCAGGATCTTTTATAGGTGGTGGCAGGGGACAGGAGAAATCTGGGATTATACAGGAAGTGTCCTATGGGTCTGACCTGAAAGTGTAGCCCATCATGTCAGTCCAGATTCCTTTAGCTACAGCAATCATATGGCTGCATATAACTGCCCAGTAATGTAACCTACTTGTGGGTTCATGAGGAAAAACTTTGGTTAACATCTAGCAGTCACTATTACAATCCTTACCTTTTTGTATGACAGTGTAGTACAATAGTCTTCTCGAAGGAAATGTGTTAGAGAAATCTAAACTTCCCACAGTATTTTATTGACCACAAATCTAAATCAAAATCATTGACATAAGTCATAAAAATTATCCCACTGGAAAGTCTTATTAATGGCTTATCTATTATTTATTTCCTGAGATAGTAAAAGTTATTGAATTGGATTATTATTATTATCACATCATTTTATAGACATGTGCATGCATGCATACACACACATACACACACACACACACACATACACTTTCAAACTTTGCCAACCAAAAGAAAGTACGTTTTTAGATATTACCAAAAATTCTCCTGAAGTCATATGAATATAGTCATATTTGACTAATGGCCTATGTAGCAGTAAGCTGCCCCTGCTCTGAACATCTCCATTGTCACATATTTTTTCTGCCTCCTGTTTTATTGCTTGAACTGTAATCTCAGGCACTCATTCCTTCATTCATTTGTTCAAATATTCATTAAGAAACTGCAGTTGAGTGATACGGTAGGGGTCCTGTGAGAAAAAGGACACTGTTGTGTTCAACTAAAAAGTTGGGGGGGGGGGGTTCTTAGTTTCCTAGTGCTGCCATAAAAGAAAATATCACAAGTGCATGGCTTTATATTTTTTCTCAGTTAAGGAAACTAGGCATTTGAATTCAGGATATCAGCTTTAAGGGAAGGTTCTCTCTCTGTTGGCTCTATGGGAAAATCTTTGTCTTTTTCAGCTTCTGTAGTCCTGGTATTCCATGCCAATTTTTGACTGCTTGCAGATGAATCTTCAGTTGGTGTCTGTCTTCCTCCTGTGTCTGTGTGTGTGTCTGTGTGTGTGTGTATTCTGATTTTTTATAAGACACAACTCAGAAAGGATTAGGTTTAGAGAACTCCCTCTCCTCCGGTATGATCTCGTTAACACGACAAAAGAAAACCTCTATTTCCAAACAGAGTCATACTTGCAAGTACAGGGGTTAGAACTTCACACATAACTTTTTTGGGGATGCGATTCAATCCATGACAGAGGGGATGTGGACTGTGAGATTAAAGAGGTAGCCATGTAATAAAATCTTAAAGGCTTTCATAGATACAAATACAGAATAGAAATAAGATTTATTATATTTAGTAGAGTGATTGAAGGTCAAGAAAAGCTTTCTAGAGGTAGTGATGTTGGAGGGAAGTT
This sequence comes from Dugong dugon, assembly GCA_030035585.1. Classification (NCBI taxonomy): domain Eukaryota; kingdom Metazoa; phylum Chordata; class Mammalia; order Sirenia; family Dugongidae; genus Dugong; species Dugong dugon. The sequence goes on from CM057472.1 coordinate 91,284,267, forward strand.
TTAAAAGTGAGTAAGTATTTGCTGGGATGACCAATGGAGATGTCATTTGGGGAAGAGTATTACCTAGTATGAAGTGTCTACTATAGAGAAGTACTAGTAATCTCATCTTCTAGGAGATTTTTCTTCTTTCAGAAGATTTTTTCTACCCCTCATTTATTTGATAACTTTTTGATTATCACCCTTAAGTATTTTGTATTCTTGTTTTACACAAAGAAAATTAAGACTCAAGGAGATTAAGAAAACTACTAAAGATGTCAAAGAGGAATTTGGACTCTAGTTTGTTTCATTCCAAGAACTTTGCTCTTTTCACTATATATAGAAACATCTCTGGAGTCCCTGGGTGGTGTACACAGGTAACACACTAGGCTGCTAACGCAAAAGTTGGAAGTTCAAGTCACCCAAAGGCACTTTGGAAGAAAGGCCTGGTGATCTACTTTTGAAAAATCAGCCATTGAATACCTTAGGATGTACAGTTCTTTTTGAGACACATGAGGTTGCCGAGAGTCAGAGTCGACTTGATGGCAACTGATGGTGGCAAAACCATCTCTAATAATAAGCACTTTTATTATATGGATAGAAAGAGTGAAATATAAGGATCATTTGTTTAGTAAAAGACAAGAGGTAAACGTTGTGACATTACATAAATTAATTTATATTTCCTTGCAATTTATATTACAAAAATAATCCATAATTGCAATATGATTCACTGCTGTAGCATTAACAACCTTTCAACTTTGCAAAGCCATAGGAAGAGAATGATAAACTGAATAGAAAACATAGAAGATGTGGGGAAAGAGTCCCAAATTCTTGGTTGGACCAATAGAAAATCTTGGTCCAACATTTCTTGTTCTTAATAATGGTGAGACATACATAGACACACACACATATATTGCTAACAATTTGTCGAGTCCTGCTTTCACAAATGCAACAGAACCCATTAAATAGCCTACAGGGTGAGGATCAAGACATACGTTTGTCCGAAGCTCACTGAGCTCTTCTAAGAAGCCAGTTTTGCTTCTTTTTGAAAGGCTGTGAAGTGCTGCTCAGCTGGGAAACTGCTTCCCTGGTCCACACCGCCACACTGGTTGGATCCCCGGGGCCTTTTTTCTTCTTTTTTGCTTGTTTGGTTTTTTTTTTTTTGTTGTTGTTGTTTTGTTCTGTTTTGTCTTGTTTGTTTTCTTTTTCTTTTTGCTGCTTGTGAACCCCTTCTAGCCAGGCTGTACTACCTGGCTTGGGAGTCACTTCCCCAGTCTCCAAAGCTCCTCCAGTGGGATCCCTGAAGATTTTTTTTTTTCTTTTTCCTTTTTGTATTTCTTCATTTCTCAGTTTCTCATCTCTCTATACTTGGCTTCTTTTCCTGTCTCCTGGATAGCTGGCACTGTGTAACACCTCAGCTCCTTCTAGCCAGGCTGTACTTCATGTCTTTGGAGCCCCTTCCCCCATCTTCATAGCTGCACTGGTGGGATCCCTGGGGGCTTTCCTTTTCTTTTTTATAAAAATTTTTATTTATTTATTTTTTCTTTTTCTTTTGTCCTTTCTGTTTTTTTCTATTTCTCAGTCCTCATCTCTCCACTCCAACAGCAAGCTCCCTTAGCACTCGTTTGTGTATGTGTGTGTGTATGTGTTTGTTTGTTTCTGTTTGTTTGTTTTTGGCTCCTGTTTCTCTCTGCTCTCTCTCCTCTTTCCCTTACTCATCTTAGCTCCACACAACACAACCTCTCCCCTCCTTCCTGCCTATATGCACTGTGAGCTGAACATCACACCCCCGAGCTGCACAGGCACAGCTGACTATAACCTGCCCTGCACTGATTCACAGCACACCCTGTTGGACCTAGTATGTGCCACATACAACCCATCCTAGCCCTTCCCCTTCAGCTAGACCTGCCCTGCTGCACCATAACTGAGCGACTGGCCTGGCCCAATGGAGAACGAAGTGAAAAACATTGTGCCCAGAGATGAACAAACAACAAAGAAAATACAGCCTGTCTGCTCAGACATTACCAAATAAAACAAAAAGCAGGACAAAACAAACAAATCTACAATCAATAAATGAAGAAAATAACTATTGAAAGTCCCACAGACAGCAGACGATATCAAAACATATAAAAAAACAGGACAGGATGGTTCCAGTAGGCATACAAAATAAAACATAAGATGACTTTCCAGTAGAAGAAAATGCACTAAAACTACCTGATAGGAAATTCAGATCTCTAATATTCAGAGCTATCCAAGAGCTGAAGCAAAAGGCAGACAAAAGTGCGTAAAATATAGACAAATTCATGGAAAAGGCAGAAACTTCATGGAACATACAGGCAAAAAATGGAATAATTCAGGAAAATAATACAGGAACAAAATGCCAAAATAAATTCATGACTAGAAATTATACAAAAACAACAATTAGAAATCCAAAAGATAAACAACAAGATTTCAGAAATGGACAGTGTCATAGAAGGACTGCAGAGCAGGTTTGAAAAATGGAAGACAGGATAAGCAAAACTGAAGACAAACACATGGATACAACTTTGTTTGAGGAAAAATCAGAAAAAAAGAAAAATGAAGAAACCCTGAGAATTCTGTGGGATACAATCAAAAGCAAAAATCTGCAAATGATTGGAGTTTCAGAACAGGGGGAGAAAACAGAAAACACAGAGAGGATCATTGAAGAATTGCTGACAGAAGACTTCCCTAATATCATGAAAGATGAAAAGCTGACCATCCAAGAAGCTCAATGAACCCCATGTAGTATAGACCCCAAAAAGAAAATCACCAAGGCATATCATAATCACTCTCACAAAAACCAAAGACAAAGAAAGAATCCTGAAGGCAGCTCGAGAAAAATGAAAAGTCACATACAAATGGGAAAAAATAAGATTATGCTCTGATTACTTGACAGAAACCAGCAGGCAAGAAGGCAATGGGATGACATATATAACAGCTTGAAAGAAAAGAAAACTGCCAACCAAGAATAACATATCCTGCAAAACTCTTGTTCAAATATGATGGTGATAAGATAAACAGAAATTAAGGGAATATGTAAAAACCAAACCAAACTTACAAAAATTATTAAAGGGAGTCCTTTAGCTTGAGAACAAACAACATCAGACCAGAACCTGAATCTAGAATGCAAGATTGTACCAGCCTGTTACCAACCTAGGAAATGAACACTCAAGGACTGTCCAAAACCAAAAGACTGCAATAGGGATCCAGAGAGGTTGACCTGTAAATGACAACAATGTCAAAACAATGAAAGAGGGAATAAATGGTTTAGATATAGAACTTTTAATGGAGAGGAAGACAAGCCAATACTAAGTAATAATAGACTGGTTCAAACCTAGGAAGATAAGGGTAAATTTCAAAGTAACCACAAAGAAAGTTAATAAAAGAAGAAAAACATAAAGTCTCAATAAAAACAAAATCTACAAAAACTAAAGAAATGAAGAAAAAAATCCACAAACAAAAGGAATTCAGCACAGGAGAGTAAGAGGAACAAAGAAAATGTCAGCACTACCAAAAAAAAAAAAAAAAAAAAAAAAAAAAAAAACACTACAAAATGACATGAATAAACTCACACCTATCAATAATTGCACTGAATGTAAATGGCTTAAATGCACCCATAAAGAGACAGAGTGACAGAATAGATTAAAAAAAAATACATAATCCATGATTATGCTGTCTATAAGAGACACACCTTAGAAACAAAGACGTAAATTTATTAAAAATCCAAGAATAGAAAAAAATATAGCAAGCAAACAGCCACCAAAAAAGAGCAGGAGTGGCAATACTAATCTCAGATAAAATAGACTTTAAAGCAAAAGCCACCATAAAAGACAAAGAAGGACACTATATAATGAATAAAGGGACGATTCATCATGAAGACCTAACCCAAAATCCATAAAACAAACTCTAACAGCACTGAAAAGAGAAATTGAAAGTTTCACATTAACAGTAGGAGACATCAACACACCACTCTCAGTAAAGGACAGAACACCAGGAAAGAACCTCAGCAAAGATACAGAAGAGCTAAAAGGCACAATCAGCCAACTTGACCTCATAGACATACATAGAACACTCCACCCAACAGCGGCAAAGTACACCTTCTTTTCCACGTGGAATATTCTCCATAATAAATCACATCTTAGGTCACAGAGTAACCCTCAACAAAATCCAAAACATTGAGATAATACAAAGTATCTTCTCTGACCACACCATAAAGGTAGACATTAACAACAGGGAGAGCAAGGAAAATATCAATTGCATGGAAACCGAATAACACCCTGCTTAAAAACTACTGGGTAATAAAAGAAATCAGAAATGGAATCAAAGAATTCCTAGAATCAAATGAGAATGAAAACACATCATACCAAAACCTTTGGGACAAAGCAAAGGCAGTCCTCAGAGGACAATTTATAGCAATAAATGCAAACATCAAAAAAGGAAAAAAGACAAAATCAAAACATTAGCTATGCAACTCGAACAAATAGAAAGAGAACAGCAAAAAAAGCCCATAGCCACCAGAAGAAAGGAAATAATAAAGATCAGAGCAGAAATAAATGAAATAGAGACTAGAAAAACAATAGAAAGAATCGACAAAACCTAAAGTCGGTTCTTTAGAAGGATCAACAAAATTGAGAAACCACTGACCAAATTGACCAAAGAAAAACAGGAGAGGACGCAGATAACCCAAATAAAAAATGAAATGGAGGACATTACAACAGATCATAACAGAGTACTATGACAACTATACTCCAACAAATTTGAAAACCTAGAGGAAATGGACAAATTTCTAGAAACACACTACCTATGCAAATTAACACAACATGATATTGAAAATCTGAACAGACACATAACTAGAGAAGAGATTGAAAAGGTAATAAAAAAAAAACTTCCAACAAAAAAAAAGCCCTGGCCCAGATGGCTTCACTGGAGAATTCTACCAAATATTCAGAGAAGAGCTTACACCAGTACTACTCAAACTATTTCAGAATATAGAAAAGGAAGCAAGACTTCTGAATTCATTCAGTGAAGTCAGCATAACTTTAATACCAAAACCAGGCAAAGACACCACAAAAAAGGAAAATTACAGACCAATGTCTCTCATGAATATAGATGCAAAAATCCTCAACAAAATTCTAGCCAATAGAATTCAGCATCTTATCAAAAAAATAATATACCATGACCAAGCAGGATTCATACCAGGTATGCAAGGATGGTTCAGCATTAGAAAATCAATTGATGTACTCCACCACATAAATAAAAGTAAAGAAAAGAATCACATGATCATCTCAATTGATGCAGAAAAGGCATTCAACAAAGTCCAACACCAATTCCTGATAAAAACTTTCAATAAAATAGGTATAGAAGGGAAATTTCTCAACATAATAAAGGGCATCTATTCGAAACCAACAGCCAACATCATTCTTAATGGAGAGAGGCTGAAAACATTCCCCTTGAGAACAGGAACAAGATAAGGATGCCCTTTATCACCATTCCTATTTAACATTGCATTGGAAGTTCTAGCTAGAGAAACAAGGCAAGAAAAAGAAATAAAGGGCATCCAAATTGGTAATGAAAAGTTAAACTGTCCCTGTTTGCGGATAATATGATACTATGCATAGAAAACCTAAAAGACTCCATGAGAAAACTACTGGAACTAATAGAAAGATTCAGCAGAGTAGCAGGATACAAGGCAAACGTACAAATATCAGCTGGATTCCTATACACCAATAAAGAGAACGATGAAAAGGAAATCAGGAAAACAATACCATTTATAATAGCCCCTAAAAAAATAAAATACTTAAGAATAAATCTAATCAGGTTATAAAAGACCTGTACAAAGAAAACTACAAAACACTACTGTGAGAAACAAAATAGAACTACATAAACAGAAAAACATACCATACTCATGGATAGGTAGACTCAACATTGTGAAAATGACAATTCTACCCAAAGCAGTTTACAAATACAATGAAATCCTGATCTGAATGCCAACAACATTCTTTAAAGACATGGAAAAACTAATCATTGACTTTATATGGAAAGGGAAGAGGCCCTGGATAAGTAAAGTACTATTGAAGAAGAACCAAGTAAGAGGACTTGCACTACCTGACCTCAGAACCTACTACACAGCTAAGGTAGTCAAAACAGCCTGGTACTCGTACAAAGACAGATACATTGACCAATGGAACAGAATTGAGAACCCAGATGTAAATCCATCCACCTATGGTTACTTGATGTTTGACAAGGGCCCAAGGGTCAAATGGGGAAAAGACAGTCTTTTTAACAAATGGTGCTGGCAAAACTGGATATCCATCTGCAAAAAAATGAAACAGGACCCACACCTCACACCATATACAAAAAATAATACAAAATGGATCAAAGACATAAATATAATGCCAAAAAGTATAAAGATCACAGAAGAAAAAATAGGATCAACACTAGAGTTCCTAATACAGGGCATTAATAGGATACAAACCATTACCAACAACACACAAACTCCAGAAGATAAGCTAGATAACTGGGGTCTTCTAAAAATTAAACACTTATGCTCATCAAAAGACTTCACCAAAAGAGTGGAAAGAGAACCTACAGACTGGGAAAAAAATTTTGGCTATTATGAATCAAACAAAGTTCTAATCTCTAAAATCTACAGGAAAAGCCAACACCTCTACAATAAAAAGACAAATAATCCAATTAAAAAACGGGTAAAGGAGATGAACAGACACTCCACCAAAGAAGACATTAAAATAGCCAACAGACACATGAGAAAATGCTTGGGATCACTAGCTTTCAGAGAAATTCAAATCAAAACCACAATGAGATACCATCTCACCCTGGCATTACTGGCATGTATCAGAAAAACAGGAAATAACAAACGTTGGAGAGGCTGCTGGGAGATTGGAACTCTCATGCACTGCTGGTGGGAATGCAAAATGATACAACCATTTTGGAAAACAATATGAAGCTTCCTTAGAAAGCTAAAAATAGAAATATCATATGATCCAGCAATCCGAATCCTAGGAATATGTCCTAGATAAATAAGAGTCATCGCACGAATAGGTATATGCACACCATGTTCATTGCAGCACTGTTCACAATAGCAAAAAGATGGAAACAACCTAGATGCCCATCAACAGGTGAATGGATAAAGAAACTATGGTACATACACACAATGGAGTATTATGCAATGATAAATAATAATGATGAGTCTGCAAAGTATCTCATAACATCGATGAAACTGGAGGACATTATGCTGAGTGAAATAAGTCAATCACAAAAGGACATATATTGTATGAGACCAGTACTGTAAAAACTCATGAAAAAGTTTACACACAAAAAGAAACAATCTTTGATGGTTACGAGGGAAGGTAGGGGTGGGGATGGAAAAACATTAAATGGATAATAGATAAGTGGTAACTTGGTGAAGGGTAAGACAGTATACAATACTGGGAAAGCCAGCACAACTTGTACAAGGCAAAGTCATGGAAGCTTCGTAGACAATCCAAACTCCCTAAGAAACAGAATTGCTGGGCTGAGGGTTGTGGGGACCGTGGTCTCTGGGAACATCTAGCTCAATCAGCCTAACATAGTTTATAAAGAAAATGTTCTACATTCTACTTTGGTGAGTAGCATCTGGGGTCTTAAAAGCCTGTGAGCAGCCATCTAAGATACTCCACTGGTCTCACCCCTTCAGGAGCAAGGGAGAATGAAGAGAACAAGACACAAGGAAAAGATTAGTCCAAAGGACTAAAGAACCACATCTACTACAGCCTCCACCAGATTGAGACTAGTACAACTAGATGGTGCCTGGCTACCACCACTGACTGCTCTGACTGGGATCACAACAGAGGATCCCGGACAGAGGTGGAGAAAAATGTAGAACAAAATTCTAACTCACAAAAAAAGATCAGACTTATTGGCCCAACAGAGACAGCAGAAACTCGAGATCGTGGCCCCTGGACACACTTTTAGCTCAGTAATGAAGTCACTCCCAAGGTTCACCTGACTGCCAAAGATTAGACAGCCCCATAAAAGGAAACAAGACTAAATGGGCACAACAGCCCAGGGACAAGGACTAAAAGGCAGGAGGGGATGGGAAAGCTGGTAATAGGGAACTCAAGGTCGAGAAGGGAGACTGTTGACATGTAGTGGTATTGTTAACCGATGTCATAAAACAATATGTGTACTAACTGTTTAATGAGAAACTAGTTTGTTCTGTAAACCCTCATCGAAAGTACAATAAAAAAAGTGTTGTGATAAAGAAGATTTATGTTTATTAAAATGAGAATGGAAATTTTAGGAAGTAACAAACAAATATAAAACAAATACTTGATTTCCTTTTAAAAATTATTTATTTTTCAATGTGCTGTAAGATATAAAAGTTAATGAGGAACTGATTTTTTCAGCAGGATTTTTTTTTTCCCACCTAGCCATTATTCACTTAAAAGACATAGAAACTTATCCTGTGAAAATCTTAAAACCAATTCTTCCTACTTTGTGTTCTTGGCATGTGGTCAAAGAAAATGCCAGTCAAGATATAATGTGAATAAAAAGACTAACCTTACAAGTAGTATCAATTCTTGGAAGTGCTAAGCTGATGGAAGAGAACGAAGGAAGCCATTATCAACTTTCTGTAATGAAAATGAATAAATACCAAAAAGAGAAAGTGCAGAATCCAGAGAAATAACTAATAGGTGTCATAACAATTAGTAATTCAAGGTATATACCATATATTTCTGTAAAATCCATTTAAGGAGCATGTCACATCATTTAGAACAGTTAATTGATAGCTACTCTCCATTACTCTTTTATGCTTAATATGAACTTTCAAATTTAAAACAAGTTTATGTATTACATTATTATTTTTTCTGAATTATTCCCATCAGTAAGGAAGTGATTCCATGCAAAGACATTGAGAATTCACTGTCATTTACTTTCAGCTGTATTGATTTCAGTTTGAAATGAATTGTTTATACTGTTTTGTGAGAGAGGACGTTTATTTTTCCCTACATCTGATGAGTGTCTCTTTTTTTGGATTTATATTTCAAGGGCTATATTTTCCAAAAAGTTTTAAAGCCGTATTTATTATGCCCTTGACTAGCAATATATTATCCTAGAACTCTTCAAGGGAAAACTTCTTTGTCCTACCATCTTACCTGTAGGGAGCTATGATTTAAAAACAAAAAATTGTATAAGATTATGAAAAACATAGCAATGATGCCATCACAATCAATAGTTCATAATCTTGGGCACTCTTGGTCTAAAAAAATCAATACAGAGAAATCCTTGCGTTCTGCTCTTGGCCTGAATAAACATATACGTCATTCGGTCCCTGATTTAAAACGATCATACATCCAAGTCACATTTTTTTGAGGAAGGGAGACTCTTTTTCCTTACAAACAACTTATTTGGCCTATTCTGGATTTTTAACATCATATACAAAAGATATTCACTGAAATATGTAAACAGAAAATTATGAATATGCCCTGTCCTTTTTATCCTACATAATGAAATACTTTTATTGCTCTATGTGATATTGTCAAAAAGTCCTAAACCCTGTAGCTAGAAACAAAGTCTACAAATGAGCCAGCTTCTGTAGTTTCAAGAAATAGCCTGGACTGGGAAGTGCCTATCTGTACATCTACCCAATAATACAATGGATAAAGTTTGTTATAATCTCAAAATTGAATATTACACAGCAAGGAAAATAAACACTAACACTGTATGCAAGAACATGAATGAAATCATACAGACATAATGTTGAACAAAAGAAGCTAGATCCAAAATAAGGTATACTCCAACTCTCTTTATATAAAGCACAATAAGTAATCTATGCTTTCATATGTCAGGATAATGGTCACTCTTGAGGGGGGAGGTTTATGTGTGGCTAATAACTGGAAAGAGAGTAAAATGGGCTTACTGTGGACTGGTAATGTTCTGTTTTTTAACTTGAGTGCTGGTTATTCAGGTGTATTCAGTGTGTGAAAATGCATCAAGCTGTACATTCATGAGATGTAAACTCTTTTGTACGTATATTATGCGTGATGAAAGATAGACAAGGATTCTTCCTTACTTCTTTCAGTGAAATGAAGTGTCTATTCCCACTCTTCCTGAATTTGAGCTAGCCTTAGTGACTTGATCAATGGAATGCAGAGTAACTGACATTCTGAGACTTTCAAGGCTGAATCATTAAAAAGCCTTGCAGCTTCTGCCTTGGCCAGTTGGGAAAAAACCCTCGTAGAGTTCTAAGCTATGCCATGCATCTGACTACCTTGGCTGAGGTTGCTTGATGTGAGCAAACCCAAGCCACAAAGAGACGTCCTGGGTAGGAACTTGAGTTGCCAAGTTTCTAGTCATCATTACTAAGGTACCAGCCATGTGAGTGAAGCTCTCCTGGCTCTTCCAGACAAGACCATGTGTCAGCTGAATATCACAGAGTGACTCAGTTCATGTCTCTTAGAAAAGAAGAATCATTCAGCTGATTCTTGCCTAAATTCCTGACCCACAAAATCATAATACAGGATAAAATAGTTGTGGGTTTAAGCAAAAGTTTGATGTAGTTTGACATACAGAAATAGATAACTGGAACATATTGTACTTCAATAAAAATATTTTTAAAATCTCAAGAAAGTAATTTATGATCATTTTTCATAAAAACTACCCTTTAACCAACAGAAGGCTACTTGTTCACAAGCTGTTTAAAGTTTCTACCTGAAAATACATGTAATTCTTTGGAAATTAATTAGGGGCTAGGACCTAGAGCTACTGTTTATGCTATTCCATAATATCACATTGTCTCCAGCTGCAGAAATATAAGTTATTTGATCCATATTTTTGACAATAATATTAGTAAACAAATCTAAATTCAATACATTTACAACCACATAAATATCACCAACGATTAAGTTACATTTAACAATGAAATTTTTATAACATAATTTCAAGATCACAGACTGTGAATGATTTAGCAACAGTTGACATAATTTTTCTGTATAACATAGTGATTTTTGCTGACTTAAAAAAACCTAGGCATCACTTTATTTCTTGAGTTTGAAAATATAGATGTATTCAACCCTCTCTGTTTCTTAAACTTTCATGTAAGAAAATATCAAACTTTAGAATTATTTTACACAGTAATATTTTTTTATCTAAGTAGACTGAATGCTAATGTCTTTGTCTTATTAATTAAGTAAATAACAATAAACTATATTTTAAAAGTTATTAGCTAAGGATAGAAAATCTCAAATTTATCACGTTTTTTAAAAAAAGAATGAGTGAATGTATTGTGAACTTTCTATGCATATAACGGTAGATTATATATACCTTTGAAGGGTTAAATCAACACTTTTGTGGACCCAAAAATAGAATGGAAAGTAATCTTAAGAAAAAAAATAATAATAAAAACTAACTACTGGCTGTCACCCTACTCTTTGGTCTATACATCCTGTACTTCCAGGAGAGTTGGAATCGGTGCACTTGCTTCAACATTGCAACAGGATGAAACTCCAGATGCTCACAGATGGCAGTCCTACAAACTTAATTAAAACTCATGCTTTATTATGCCAAAACGGGAACACTGAAAAAGCCTTGCCCAAAGAAAACGTTCATGTTTTTTCTCTCTCATCTCCAACCATCCAGAAAACTTTAGGGGTCATGGACATGGAGGCAAAAGTCTTTTCTTGTTTCCAGACAGGGGAGTGAAATGCAGTTACAATCTATTAACCTAAATACTGATTCAGATTCAAGTTCCACAAACAATTACGGGTTATGTGCTATGTACCTGGTACTGTACTACTGATTCAATCAGGGTTTAATGCAAATGTTATAAAAATGAACAAAAAGTACAAGCTCCTTCAACAATATGTATTAAACACTTAATATATTCTGGCCATGATGTATATTTTATTGCAATTGTTTTTTTTGTTTTTGGTAGTTGTTGAGGGGCACCCATTTTACTTTCTCTTCAAAACTACTGAAATTAGCTGACCATCTTACATGTGTTTATCATTACTTTAGGCTCTAACATTTTTTTTTTTTTATTTATCTTGAAAGCCCATATTGTGTTTTTACATGACCTCATGCAAAGGTACAAGCCACCAAATAAGAGAAGGCCTGGTTAACACCTGAGACTTTCATGGGGGATCCCTTGAGAGCTACTCCTTAGTAGTGGGAGTGTGCCAGATGTAGGCAGAACCTAGACTTAAAATCAGTTCAATCATGGTTTTTTTTTAAATAAAATTTCCTTCAATCTGACTATCAGAGGATAGGATGAGGCTTCTCTGAATAAAGCACACATCTTTCAGAGCCTCCACAACTTTGCATGCATGATGGCTGGCATTCAATTAAAAAAAAAAACAAAACAAAACAGATACTCCAAGAAACAGAAAAAGAAAACAGCTTGGAAACAGACTCACAGATAACTCAGTTACTGTAATTATATTCTTGTTGTTAGGTGTCTTCGAGGTCTGATCTGACTCATAGCGACCCCATGTACAACAGAATGAAACACTTCCCAGTCCTGCATTATCCTTACAATCGTCCTTATGTTTGAGCCCATTGTTTCAGCGACTGTAACAATCCATTTCATTGAGGTTCTTCCTCTTTATTGCTGACTCTCTACCTTACTATGCATGATGCCCTTCTCCAGGGACTGCTCCCTTCTGATAACATGTCCAAAATGTGTGAGATGAAGTCTTGCCATCCTTGTTTCCAAGCAGAACTTTGGCTGTACTTCTTCCAAGACAGACTTGTTTGTTCTTCCAGCAGTCCATGGTATATTCAATATTCTTCCTCAACACCATAATTCAAAGGCATTAATTCTTCTTCAGTCTTCCTTATTCATTGTCCAGCTTTTGCATGTATATGAGGCAATTGAACATATCATGGCTTGGGTCAGATGCACCTTAGACCTCAAAGTGACATCTTTGGTTTTGAACACTTGAAATGGGTCTTTTGCAGCAAATTTGCTCAATGCCATAGTCCCATTGATTTCATGGGCATTGATTGTGGATCCAAGTAAGATGAAATCTTTAACAACTTCAATCTTTTCTCCGTTTATCATGATGTTGCTTATTGGTCCAGTTGTGAGGATTTTTTTTTCTTTATGTTGAGGTGTTATCTATACCTAATGCTGTAGTCTTTGATTTTCACCAGTAAGTGCTTCAAGTCCTCTTTTTTATCAGCAAGCAAGGTTGTGTCATCTGCATATCACAGGTTGTTAAGGAGTCTTCCTCCAATCCTGATGCCACATTCTTCTTCATATAGTCCAGTTTCTTGGATTATTTGCTTAGCATACAGATTGAATAAGTATGGTGAAAGGACACAATCCTGACGCACACTTTTCCTGATTTTGAACCATGCAGTATCCCCTTGTTCCATTTGAACGACTGCCTCTTGGTCTATGTACAGGTTCCTCATAAGTGCAATTAAGTGTTCTGGAATTTCCATTCATTGAAATGTTATCCATAATTTGTTATGATCCACACGGTTGAATGCCTTTGCATAGTCAACAAAACACATGTAAACATCTTTCTGTTATTCTCTGCTTTCAGCCAACTTCCATCTGACATCAACAACAATATCTCTCACTCCATATCCTCTTCCGAGTCTGACTTGAGTTTCTGGCAGTTTCCAGTTGATGTATTGTTGCAACCGTTTTTGAATGAACTTCAGCAAAATTTTACTTGTGTGTGATATTAATGATATTGTTCGATAACTTCCACAGTCTACTGGATCACTTTTCTTCAGAATGGGCACAAATATGAATCTCTTCCAGAGTAGATTAGCCAGGTAGCTGTCTTCCAAATTTATTAGCATTGAAATTATAGGACACGGATATTAAAAGACTACAATGAGTGTTGAGGAAAATAGATTGCAAGGTGAATTTCACCAGGGTACCAGAAAATATAAAAAAGAATATAACAAAATTTTAAAATTAAAAATGGAATAATTAAAATATAAATACTTGTTTATTAGTTATTATAAATATACCACAATAACATAAGATGTTAGTAATAGGGGAAATTTGATGTGGGGAATACAAAAACTCTGTACACTATCTTCACAATTTTTCTGCAAATCTAAAACTATTCTAAAATTAAAAATTATTTTAAAAAATGAAATAATTGAAATTAAGAGTTTAAAACATGGGTTAAAAAATGGGTTAGAGGAAGACAGAGGATTCATCAAAAGAATGAGAACTCAGTCAAAAATATCAGGGATGAACTATGAAGAAGAAATTGATGGAAAAATTCAAAGGAAGTATAAAATAAATATGGAAAAGAGTCAAAACCTTTAACTTATTTGTAAGTGAAGCCACAGAAATAGAGGAGAAAGAAATTTTTTTTTTCACAAGCAAAATTTTTAGCACAAGCAAAATTTAAAGAGATAATGGACAAGAAAGATACCTAGCCACAAATTCAGAAAGCTCTACAAACTTCAGTCAGGATAAATATAACGAACATCAAACCTGGGCATAATGTGAATCACAGCTGAAAACCAAACTCAAAGGAAAAATCTTAAAAGTATCCAGAAAAATCAGTAAAACTGGTAACTGACTCCTCAACAGAAATGATGAAGGCCAGAGACAATGGAAGAACATATTTAAAGTGCTGAGAAAAAAAAAAATCTGTCAACTTAGAATTCTATACTCAGTGAAAATATCCTTCAAAAGTGAAAGAAAAAAAAAAAAAAAAGACATTTTCAAATAAGCAAGAACTGTGAGACTGTGAGAAATCCTAGCCAGTACATCTCCCCAAAAAAATTCTAAAGGAAATTCTTCAGGAAGAAGAAAAATTATACTAAATGGAACTATGGAAATGTGAGAGGAAATGAGGAACACTGGAAAAAGATAATATGTGACTATTGATGGTATAAAATAATAATGAAACCATGCAGGCAAGAAGGCAATGGGATGACATATATAAAACCTTAAAAGAAAAAAATTGCCAGCCAACAATAATATATCCTGCAAAACTCTCGTTCAAATATGATGGTGAAATTAGGTTATTTCCAGATAAACAGAAATTAAGGGACTATGTAAAAACCAGACCAAACTTACAAGACTTATTAAAGGAAGTCCTTCAATCTGAGAACAATAACAGACTGCAGGCTGAATATAGGACACAGGATTGTACTAGCCAGATACCAACCTAGGAAATGAACTCTTAAGGGCTATGCAAAACCAAAAGAATTACAAAAGGGAACCAGAGAGGTTAATCTGTAAATGACAACAGCATCAGAACAATAAAAGGGGGAATAAATGATGTAGATGTAGAACCTTCTAATGGAGAGGAAGTCAAGCAATACCAAGTAATAATAGACTGGTTCAAATCTAGGAAGATAAGGGTAAATTTCACGGTAACCACAAAGAAAGTTAACAAACCTACTCATCAAAATAAAGAAGAAAAACATAAAGTCTCAGTAAAAACAAAACCTACAAAAACAAAAGATATGAAAAAAAATCCACAAACAAAAGGAACTCAGCACAGGAGAGTAAGAGGAACAAAACTGGAGGACATTTTGCTGAGTGGAATAAGCCAATCAAAAAAGGACAAATATTGTATGAGGCCTCTGCTGTATAACTCATGTAAAAGTCTACACACAAAAAGAGACAACCTTTGCTGGTTACAAGGGATGGGGGGAAATAAATAGGTAACTGGCAACTTTGGTGAAGGGTAAGACAGTACACATTACTGGGGAAACCAGCATAACTTGTACAAGGAAAGGTCATGGAAGCTCCATAGACACTTCCAAACTCCCTGAGGGACTGAATTGCTGGGCAGAGGGCTGTGGAGACCAAGGTCTCGGGGAACATCTAGCTCAATTGGCATAACACAGTTTATAAAGACAATGTTCTACATTCTACCTTGATGAGTAGTGTCTGGGGTCTTAAAAGCCTGTGAGCAGCCATATAAGATACTCCACTGGACTCACCCCTTCAGGAGCAAGGGGGAATGAAGAGAACAAGATACAAAAAAGATTAGTCCAAAAGACTAATGGACCACAGCTATCACGGCCTCCACCTGACTGAGTCCAGTACAGCTAGATGGTGCCCAGCTGTCGCCACTGACTGCTCTGACTGGGATCACAATAGAGGGTCCTGGGCAGAGCTGGAAAAGGATGTAGTAGAGAATTCTAACTCACAAAAAAAAAGATCTGATTTAGTGGCCTGACAGAGACTGGAGAAACCCCAAGAGTATGGCCCCTGGACACCCTTTTAGCTCAGTGGTGAAGCCCCTCCTGAAGTTTACCGTTCAGTCGGGGATTGGACAGCCTCATAAAACAAAACAGGACTAATGAGGCACAGCAGTCCAGGGACAAGGACTAGAAGGCAGGAGGGGACAGGAAAGCTGGCGATAGGGAACCCAAGTTTGAGAAGGACAGTGTTGACATGTCGTGGGGTGGTTAACCATTGTCATAGGGCAATATGTGTACTAACTATTTAATGAGAAACTATTTGTTCTGCAAACCTTTATCTAAGGTACAAAAAAAAAAAAAAAAAAGAATTATCTATGTGAGATCAAATTGACAACAGCAACTCGAAAGATTTGTTGGGAAGCCCAGGGGACAGTGAGTTGAAGATAATGGTGATGGAATAATTTGGAAAAGGGTAGTAAGAATAGCAGTACCACTGGAAGAATGTAATCAGTGTCACTGAACTGTACATGTAGAAACTTTCAAAATGGTATAACTTTGGCTATGTATATTTTCACCAAAAAAAAAGGTCCTCAAAGTCGAGAAGGGAGAGTGTTGACATGTCGTAGGGTTGTTAACCAATGTCATAAAACAATATGTGTACTGACTGTCTAATGAGAAACTATCTGCTCTGGAAACCTTCATCTAAAGTACAATAAAAAAATTAAAAAAAAATAATAATGAAAATTAACAGTGCAAGGTAATAGTTATTACAGCATAGTGTAGGGTTTAAATACACACATGCACTTATATTTACTATATTTAAATATGTATTAAATGTAGTATCTATTTTTAAATTTTATCACAAAGATAGTATAAAAATTAGGATTGGAACTGGAGATAAGAGTTAAGTATTCTAAGGTTCGTGCCGTGTCTAGTGAGTGGAAAAGGAACTACTTAAAAGTATACTGTAATAAATTAAGGCTAAATGAAAAGAATTAGACTATGCTTCTAGATTACCTGTTACTACTCACAGGGGTAGGCTCAAGCAACCTAGTATACATTTTTTCCACTCCCTAAAGGTATAGAGAAACACCCACGTGTACAATTAAATAAACAATAACAACATAATGCACGAAGTGTTATAACGATGATGTAAACATTGCTAATGAGAGAAAATAGGATTGGTATTCAAACCAAACTCGTGGGATCAAGGAAAGCTTCCTCAAAGAGCAAATCTGATGGATAGACATAAGTTACTTAGGGGTAAGTATGGAGGAATTAAAGGAAAATATAGGCAAAAAGAATATGTAAAAAGACCCAGAAATCATATTTTCAGAAGAGTAAAAATTATTCAGACTGGCTAAAGCATCATTGGAATGAAGAGCTTCTCATCTCCTTTAAATAGTTGAGCATAAGCAACGTGATATACATGTATGTTTCAGCTCTAATCATTGAATCTGGGCAGGAGAGTAGTTAAAGTACTGAAAAAGTCTAGTCAGAAACACACATTTGAAAATTTGAATCAGAAACCACATTCCTAGGGCAGCAATTACATGCACTTTAATTAGCTTTATTTTTGACCAGTATTAAAAGGTTTGTAAATCAGCATAATGAATAATAGAAATTATTTTTCATTGGTTAAATTAGAGATCTTCAAGATATTGTACAGATACTACATGCTTAAATTGAATGTATGATTTTATCGAGACCGGTAGCCTATAGAACCTTCAGAGTAAACCTGGAAAAAGATTTCTGAGCCATAGGGTAAGCATATATTTAGCTTTAGAAAATATCATCAAGCAGTTTGTCAAAAGGGTTGACCCAATTTAGATACCTTCCGGAAGTGTATGGGAGTTCCAGTTGCTACAAATTTTCACTAATATTTGGTAATCTCAGTTTTTTAAATTTTGTTTTGTTTTGTTTTAATCTCAGCCACTAATGGAGGTCAAATGTTATCTCTTTGTGACAGTGTTCTTGATAAGTGATGATTCTGAACACTTTTTCATATACTATCAACCATTTGGATATCCTCTTTTGTGAAGGGCCTGCGCAAGACTTTTGTCCATATTTTAATTAGATTGTTATAGTCATTTCTTTGTCCTTTCTTTTGTGTTATTGGAAAATTTCTCAAGCTGATCTTCAAATTTACAGACATAACTTATGCATTATCCAGTTGGCCATTCACCACCTATTTTTCAGTTTTAAATACTTTTTTTTTATATTTTTCTTTAGGAAACAATCTTTCTGGAACCTTAGATGTTTCCTATTTAATAAATATAAGGTCTTTAATAACCATAGTGAGAATAAAGTTATATTTTTATAATCATTTCTCATATATATGTATATATATATTCCTCTTTAGGAACAATTATTCTGATTCCTTAGATTGTTTGCTTCTGATTAACTCAATTTTCAGGCCAGCTCTTCCCATGTAGTAGCAATATGGCCACCAGCAGTACTTTAGTGTCATTCTCAAAGTTTAAATGCCCTTCACAAAGGGAAATTTTCTCTTTGCAACAATTTCACAAAAGTCCTGAACCTGGCTTTTCTAGGCCCAAGATGATCAGAAGCATCAATGTGTCCAAAGAGATGGATACACTAACCGGCTTAGATTTGGGTCATATGCCAACCCCAAGGTTGTTTGTTGTGGTCAAACCCACTCTTATGAATTGAATTGTGTTCCCAAAAGGAAGAATGATGAAGTCCTAACCCTGCACCAGTGGATATTACTTATTTGGGGATATAGGTTTTTCTTTGCAGATGTTATCAGTTAAGTTAATGAAGCCATTGGAAGATTTGCCAAGGATCCTGCACATAGTAGGGACCTCTCATCCATAAACATTACTTAGAGCAATGTTGATATAATTCCCTTTTGCTACTGCTGATCTATTTGTTCTGTGACCTAAATAGAATTTAAATCTGTGCCAATAATAATTTGACACTTTTTGAGTGTTTAACACTCACTTGAAAGAAGAACAAAAATAGACCAGTAAAAGTCACACTATATAAAAAAGAGATAACGCAGTTTGAATAGAACCAAAATCACATCATGTCAAACAGGTGTTGTGTCCCCCAGTTTAATTTACGACAAGCATTTCTAAGTATATTTAGATATTTTTGCTAATTGGCATATGTGAAGGCTGCAGTAGCATTGTGATCATGTGAAAATCTGCATTGCTAATTGGCATATGTGAAGGCTGCAGTAGCATTGTGATCATGTGAAAATCTGCAAGGACATATAAAACAAAAGTAACAAGGTGGCAGTGACAGAGCAAAGGAATATCATGATCTGTAGAGGGAAGAATGATAAATTATCTCAGTAGGTGGTTCTAGGGGGTCCAATTCTTACAGTTACCTGTTTCCCCTCTAGCACAAAGCTCTCATTGCCTTACAAATGCTCTTGAAGAGAAAATTGGAGTCAGGAGAATTCTTATGCCTTGTCTTTGCAATAATTTTAAAGGACATATGGCTTTCAAATAGTACTGTTGGATTTGACGTTGGCAACAAGAGGTCGGTAAATATATTAATGATGGAAGGAAGAGACTGAAATATATGAAGGGTAAAATCCCAAATCACTGCCATAAACTCCTTGTTTCACAAAGCTGAACCCAAAGAGGTTATCTTTAGAGGAGTTAAAATCAGCAATCCTTGGAGATATGCAAAGTTTCAATGTGAATATTTAATTTTTTAAAATCTAACAGAAGAACTTTTCAAAGCTTTTCTGCCTACTATCCAGTCCAATTCAGAGACAGATTTTGAGAGGCATGTTTGTCTCGTGCTTTTGGCATTCCCCATACTAGGAGTGACTCACAACCTGTGAAAAGCAATAAATCTTTATTGAATATGTTCACCCCATTGTTGCCCCCATGGTTCAACACACGTTATACATCTGGAACAACGACACTGACTATGCTGTTTTGAAGTGATCTGCTTAGAAATCTGTTACCTCCACAACACTGTGAGCTCCTTAAGCGAAAGAACAATTACTCAGCTCTGCGTCTCCAGCATCTAGCAAAGTGCATGACTCCAGGCGGGGCTCAATAAAGGGTTCTTAAATAAATAAATAAATGATTTAAGAGGATTGACATTTCAGGATGAGGACTAACTATGGTAGGCCATCTCATTACTTCTAATTTAATCAAAGAATACTTAATTTTCCACGTATATTTTAAGACACCTGTTTGAGCAACATGAGTAGATGAGACAGCAAATGAGACAGAAGAGGCAGTGTGAGAAGAAAAGGAGGTGTTTTGAGGTCAACATCTATTAATGTAGATATTTATTCCCAGTTAATACGTAAATCAAATATTCTGGATTTGGAAATTAGCTTTGAAAAGTATGTTTAAACAGTTTTACCTGATTATAAGCTGCCATCATGTTGATTCCAACTCATGCAATCCCACGTGTGTCAAGGTAGAACTATGCTCCACAAGGCTAATTTTTCTGAAGTAGATTGCAAAGCCTTTCTTCCAAGACACCTCTGGGTGGACTCAAACCTCCAACCTTTCATTTGGTGGCCAAGCTTGTTAACCATTTGCATCACTTAGGGACTACATTTAAATAGCAGGGATAGTGTACTGAGCAAGACAAAACTTAAAGAACAAATACTGCAGTGGGATAAATCATTAACTGAAGTCAGTACATAAAAATAAACAAGGAGATTAGGTGCTGATAAATGCTATAAAGAGCATAAGAGAGACTGAAGTGGCATAGCATCACAGCTAGTATGCTATGAGCCATGATCTCTGGGAGGGGACGTTTTATGATGAGAAGTAAGTGGCCATATGAAGATGTGGATAAGGAGTTTTTGAAACAGGAGAAACAGCAAGTGCAAAGGCCTAATATTGGAATAAGCTTCATATGTTCCAGAGACAGGAGAAAATGTCATTGTCAATGGAGTTTGTTTAACACTGGGTAGGTAGAGATCAAATTGAAGAGCAAGAAAAATAATAAGTTCTGTAGGACTTTACCAGTATTATTCACTGGTATGCACTTGGGTGGTGCCAGTTGTTAAAAGTGTTAAAGCTTTGAAATATTTCTCTACTGTTTGATAGACAGGCACAGATCAAATTCCCCCACATGCTTACTTTGGTGACCCAGCCCATACTCTGAGGCCCATTATTCCTCCTCATGCTCTTCATGATCCATCAACTAAAGCTTAAATGAGATCCAGAACTGCAGCCCCTAGGATCTTACTTTAACACTCTCGCCTGTGCTTAATCTGATTTGTTAGTGTTCTTGCTGTGTCTAGTGATAAATATTTTGAATAACACTTTTGATCTTGGGCAATGGAGATACATGTGGATATCATTAAAAGAGCAATGGACAGTTTTCAAATAAAAGAGAACAATTAAATGATTTGAAATTTAAAAAGATTACTCTGGCTACTATGTGGACCCTGGGAGGGACTAGAAATAGGAGTTTAAGCAAGTGTAGGTTATTTGAAGGTCGGGAACGATGGTGATTGAGATTAGAATTGAAACAATAGAGATAACAAATGGTTAGATTCAGTATATAATTTGGTGATAAAGTTGTTTTTATTTTCAATTGACATTTAGGATATGAGATTTGAAAGAAAGAGGAATCAAGAACGATTCTTAACTAATTGGTCTGAGCAACTAGTGTGTAATAATGCATCTTACTGAGGTTGAAAAAGGCATAGGGGATCAGGAGCAGGTTTTTGAAAGAGTAGGAATCAATAGTTATATTTTAACAAAGTTAGGTTTAAAATAGCCATTAGACATCCAATTGGAGATGTTGAGCTGATGGTTGAGTATATAGGGATAGTTCCAAGCAGCAAACATGCATCTAGGACTAATAAACAAGTAAGATGATGTTTGAAGCTTGGGAATTCTACCTAGTGGGCATAGGTAGAGTATGTATAGATGGGAAGAAAGGAGAACCAAGGATAATGTCTTTGGGAAACTCTAATATTTAAATATAGAGGAGAAGAATCCAGTAAACAGGATTAAACTACCGGTTAGGTAGGTGAAAAATGAGGTAAGTGATGTTTTAGAATAAAAGAAAAGAAAGTAAATATTTCAAGTAGGAGATTACCTTAAATTTGAGAATTCAATATTTTCCAGTCGTATCCATCCTTCTCAATTACAGTAATAAAGCCATCCCCACATGGCATTAGCTGGGAACATGACCACCCAGCTAGAGACCATATTTCCCACTTACCCTTCTATCTAAAAGTGAAGCCATAGAACTAACTGTTGGCCAAAGAGATGTAACCACAATCACTGTGTGCAATGTCTGTGTCAAATACTTTAGAAAGGAGATGTTTGCTCTTTGCACTCTCTTTCCCACTTGCTGGGAAATGGAGGCAACTGGTGCAGTGGCCTTGGATCCAGAGATGGACTCTTTGTGTTGACAATGACTGCATCATGGCACCAACCCAGGTCTGCTAATTTCCGGACTATTAAGTACAATAAAAATGTATTTCTGCTTTACCATAAGCCTCTGTGGTTTTGAGTAACGAATTCAAAGATGAACTTGTTTTGTTAGGATTTACTGGACTATTGATAGGGGCTGGTGGCCTTGAAGGAGCCCTTCATTGCACAAATATTTACTGATTACACACAACGTTGCCAGGAACTGTTGTAATTGCTAGATACAACAGTGAACAAAACAGACAAAAATCTCAGCCCTCATTTAGCTCACATTGTAAGCAAGAATTTATTTCTGAGGTTAGCTTATCTTGCCTATCCTTCTCAGCCTTTCCAATCTTCCATTTGTATTGGCTGCTGCTTCTTGCCAACAATAAAGGGGTCTAAACTACCTCCTCCTATTCCTTGCAGATACTAATTGAATAAAATCTATTCAGTGAAGCAAGCCGTTCTTCCCACTAAGAATCTCTGAGCATTAATATTTTACACCTACAACATACGTTTTTTGTTAATTTTCACACTGTAGTTGTGTTCTGTATTCTCATACCTGTGCAAACTACTAGATTGTGTATATATGATAAGGACTTGTCCTGTTTATTTTCTATATCCCAAGTGCGTAATGCACGTGCTCAATAAACGCTGGTTGAATATGTGATACAAATTCTACCATACATCTTTTAGTCATTTGTTTATTCATTTATTTATCAAACTATTTTTATGACTGCTATGAATATGTCTTGGGTCTAATACTCAAGAATTTACTCCGTCAGAGGGCATATAGAGAAGGAAAAGACGTTTGGAAAACGAAAAGTTGACTTCAAACTCTCATTAACTGTTTAGGTCTTTTATAATTTTAATATAGCTTCTTTTAATATTTTAAATGATATATACAGGACGCTGTCACTGCTGAATGCTCAACCTGCCAGCAACAGAGACCAGCGCTGAGCCCCTGATATGGCACTGCTCCTTGAGAATATAAACTGGTCACTGAGTGGCAAATTGATTGTATGTATCTATTCTAGGAATGGACAAGTTCTTGGCCAGCACCACTTTCAAGGGCTTACAGTGTGTTTGCTCTGCTGGTACAAGATCACATATAACATCAGGTCATACTAAGCGACAGACTTAACAGCAATAAAGGGGCATGAAAGGATCTATAACAACTGTATAGACTGGTCATATCACATACCACACTCCAAGAAGCTGCTTATCTAATAGAACATCATACAGCTTATTGAAGGCAAAACCAAAGCCCCAGAAAGGAGGGAATACTTTTCAAGAATAGGGTGCAATCCTCTAGGACACAGGATGTACCTTGAACCAAAGAGATTTATGTGCTGCTTTTCCCCCAGAAGGAAGAAAACATGGTTGTTACTGGAATTTGCAGTATATTAATAAAGTTTACATTTAATGATAAAATAAATTCTTAATTATTAGACAATGAAACATTGAAATTCACGTAAGGAAAAAACTTATTCCAAAGCAAACTTATTTTTGAAGGAACTAAAACATGGGATTTCAAACAACTTAATGTGATATACATAGATCATATTTTTTTATTTCTGAATCGGTCTAATATTGTATTAACTTGTTTATAAAGAAAGGTAATATATGAAATGAGAGAAAAGGTGAGCCACATTTTCACACAAATTCAAAAATAAGATTCAATTTATGTTTAGATCAAAGATCATATTCACTCCTTCATCTCAAATCTTAATTGTATTGTAATGGTTGTAGCAAAATAGCCCAGCTGGTGGTAGCTGCATAATATATTTGCGAAGTGGCAATTTTCCACATACAGGATGTGTCAATTTTCTAAGAACAGAGAAATTCTTTAATTACTATGGTTTCTCCTTATTGACACTTTAGAGATTTCTTTCTCAATTCAGATCAGCTGGGACATCGTTTACCCATGCAAAGCAACAACTGTAAGCTTCAACACATATTTGCATCTATAAAGTGAAACACATGTTTGAAGCGGTGCTTTTTACATTTAGGCTGGCAAGCTCATGCACATCCATTCATAAAGCAAGTTTGCATGTACATTCAAGGTAATGACAGAAGCATGGTATGTGCCTGTTATTCTTTAAAGTATCTGTAAAGAGTTCTACGATCCTTGACAAAGATTACAGTACAGAAAGAGTCCATGCTAAGGTAAGGCACATACTATGGCTTTGTTATACTATAATATGCAAATGGAATTGTCCCTCTTGTGATTTGCCATATGTATTGTTTGTTTGATTTTTTTTTCATAACTAGGAAATAACTTCCCAGCAAGTTTGAACCTGCATGAATGCGTCATGTAGACTCTGTAGGTTCTGAACTCATTTCTCTGGTTTCAAATTTCGAAGCGTGATGGTGAAAGGAGAACGGTCAGGATGTTAAAGCTCTGAACACAGACAGAAATAAGAAACATGGGATAGTTGAGCTCTAAGGAAGTGAAGAGTTCATCTAGTCTGTTGCTGTTGTTAGCTGCCATGGAACCCACCCCTGACTCATGGTGACCATGTGCACGACCATGGGGTTTTCATTGGCTGATTTTTTGGAACTAGATCTCCAGGATTTTCTTCCTAGACTGTATTAGTCTGTAAGCGACACTGAGGCCTGTTCAGCATCATAGCAACATGCAAGCCTCCATTGAAAGACAGGTGGTGGCTGCACATGAGGTGCATTGGCCAGGAATTGAACCCAGGTCTCCCAAACGGAAGGCGAGAGTTCTACCACTGTACCACCGATGCCCTGTCATCTAGACTAGGTATCTGCAAACCCAAATACCTGTAAACTCCAGATAGGTGATAGTACCCAGGCATCACAAAATAAGTGGTGGCATCCTGGCAAACTGGAGAGGGCAAATCCTTCCTAAAGGCAATCATATACCATTAAAACAAAACAAAAAGACTAACATTTCTGCAGGTCTTAGTGGGCCACGGATTCATGGCCCTCGCTACTCTAGCCACCCTTTTATTTATTTATTTATTTTCCTCATGAAAGTCCTGACTACAGTAATTAAAAAGCCTGTGATATTGAAACTGAATCTTCATAGGGAATCCAAAAGGAATATATTAGAAGCAGAATAGAGGTCTCCTGACACGCAATCAGGGGCACTTTCTCTTTAAAACTGATGTCTCTGGGGTTGAGTAAAGTTTGCTATCTTCAACCGGACACTCCCAAATTCCATTCAAAATTGTACAGTTATTCTCAAATTCAATTCAAATGTATTAAATGCACTTCTATCTCACTCCCTTAACACTATAGGAAGCTAGATACTCTTTTCTGGGATATCCAGTTGTGAGACAAGCATGGCACATGATGTCAGAAAGAAATTCTCTGTATTTATTTCACTGGTGAAAAAGAATTTCTGTTTGAGCAATCGTCTTAATTTTCCCATGTGGTGGAATTTTTAGTTTCTAAGTCAAGCATGTTGACGCACAAGAAAAGAAAGCAATTTACAACTCTGCAAAGAAATACAGCCTTTTCTCTTCATTTGTGTTTCATCTTGATTATCACCACGTTTATCATCCCCCTGTAATTTATTCATTGTTTTGACCAGAGGAATATGAAGGGAAACAAGCAGGTAAGTGCACTTGTCAAAATGTGGATCAGATGCTCTAACAATGATTGGAGACAATTAATGTTCTCAGGAAGAAGCAACAGGCTGGGTTTATCTTCAGATTTTTACAGCAAACAGACTTGGGAAAATGAAAATGTAAAGTAAAGGTTTTTATATTCTACGCAAAGAAAAACAGTCTTCCCTGAATACATTGTTGTGCGTTCTAGTATAATCTGACAGTTTAGATCTTTTCAGCTAAATTATTAAGAATAATGGGAGCTAAACATAAATTGAGCTTCTTTGAAGTGTGATTCAATGACTTTTCCTTCTGAATAACCAAACTGTAAATGCCCTACTGTGCAAATAACTATGGGGTAGTGGACTGCCAATCAGAATGAAGACAAATGCTTCTGTCTGATTACACTTTAATTCCAGCTGAGCAGAGTGAAATAAGAGTGCCCCAATCACCTTTGCAATATTGTCATTTGTTCTTTCTTTTACTGAGGCAAAGAGCTTTCAGTTCCATGACCTCCTCAACTCCAAAAAGTATTTTTCTGCACTCCATCTAGACACCTATTCCTATTATTATAGACATTGTCATCACTGAAATCTTGTTTTCTGAACATCATCCCTGTTCTTACAGCTCACTTATCCTAGCCACTCACTCTAGTACTTCCAGTCTAACAATTTTCCCATCACATGGAATTCATTATTACCATCACTAACATCCAACCCACCCCTGTGTTAAGACTCTTAGGAGGATCACACTACCCCACACCCAAAGACACACTCATTCCAAAGTTATGACCACAAATAGCAAATGTGCCCTCAACACTGACAACTAGTCTGATGTGTTAAGGTAGGTTAGACCGGGGAAAATTGACCCTCAAACACAGAATGGTTCAACATAAGTTTACTTCTCATTCACCGATCAGTCCAAGGTGGATCTTCTGGTCTGGTCAGGAGATAGCTCTCCTCTACAGGCAATCCAGGAAAAGAGACTTCATTCATCTTCTCGATTTGGATCTATCACCAATGACCTTGTCAATGTCTCCAACCAGCTTGCAGAAAGGGGAAGAAGGGGCATAGAGAGGGCTCCCTACTTCTTAAATGTCTTGTTTGAAAATGACACCTGTCCTTTATGCTCATATGCAATTAGATAGAACTCAGTTTATGGCCACCATATTCTGAAAGGGAATGTGGAAAAAGTAGTCTAGTTCTGTGGCCATGAAGAAGAGGAAAAGTATATTTTGATGAACAGCTTGACAGACTCCACCACAAAACGGTACTCGAATTTCCTGGAAGTGCATTTTCCTACTCTTGGAGAAAACAATTTATTCTCTCTTTAAATAATAAATCCAATATGATAAACTGGTTTCATTGAGATGATAGATACAATTAGATGATGATAGCCCTCTATTTCCCACTTTCTTTCTTTTTTTTTTTTTATATATTTTATTGTACTTCAGGTGAAAGCTTACAGAGCAAATAGTTTCTCATGACATAGTAGTACACATGTTGTTCTATGACATTGGTTAACAACCCCAC
The DNA here is from genome assembly GCA_030035585.1 of Dugong dugon. NCBI lineage: Eukaryota > Metazoa > Chordata > Mammalia > Sirenia > Dugongidae > Dugong > Dugong dugon. Next base: position 91,311,891 of record CM057472.1, read on the forward strand.
AACATATCAAGCCTCTAAATTCTCAACCTTTTTTTTTTTTTTTTTGATGAAAATTACAGATGGCCAAAGATACACCGTTTCAAAAATTTCTACATTCACAGTTCAGTGACATTGACTACGCTCTTCCAACTGTGCTGTTATTCTCACTTAGATGAAGGCTTACAGAACAAAATAGTTTTTCATTTAACAGTTACTACACATGTTGCCCTATGACAATGGTTAACAATCTCACAGCACATCAAGAATATCCTTACTCCACCTTGTGTTCCCTATCACCAGGGGGCTTCCTTGTCCCCTTCTGTCTTCTGGACCTTGTCAGTGGACTATTGGACCTCTTTAGTCTCATTTGTTTATTTATTTTATTTAAACACCATTTCAAAACTTTTTACTTACACATTTAAGTGATGTTGACTATGCTCTTCCAATTGTGCTGCCATTCTCGCCCAAGATGAAGGCTTACAGGACAAAACAGCCTCCCATTTAATAGTTACTACAAATGTTGCCCTATAGCAGTGGTCAACAATCTCACAATACATCGACAGTGTCCTTATTCAATTTGTGTTCCTTATCGTCAGTTTCCTACTCTCTCTCTGCCTTCTGGCCCTTGTCACCGGACTCCTGTACCTCGTTAGTCCCATTTAGTTTTACTGGGCTGTCCATTCCCAGGCTTAACATCGAACCTTGAAGGTAACTTCCCCTCTGAGCTGAAAGGGTGTCTGGGGGCCACACTCTAGAGGTTTCTCTAGTATTCTTTAGGCCAGTATATCTGGTCTTCTTTTTTTTTTTTTTTTTTTGGGAGTTAAAATTATACTCTACATCCTACTCTAGCTCTGCCCAGAACCCTCTGCTGTGATCCTGGTCAGAGGAGTCATTGGTGGTAGCCGGGGACCATCCAGCTGTACTGGACTCAGTCCCGTGGAGGCCTTGGTAGCTGTGGACCATTAGTCCTTCGGACTAATCTTTTCCTTGTATCCTGTTCTCTTCGTTCTCCCTTGTTCCCGAAGGGATGAGACCAGTGGAGTATCTTAGATGGCCGCTCATAGGCTTTTAAGACCCCAGACACTACTCACCAAGGTAGAATGTAGAGCATTATCTTTATAAGCAGTGTCATGCCAATTGAGCTAGATGTTCCCTGAGATCATGGTCCCCAGAGCCCTCCGTCCAACAACTCAGTCCCTCGGGGGGTTTGGATGTGTCTATAGGGCCTCCATGACCTTTCCTTGTGCAGGTTGTGTTAGCTTCCCCTGTACTATGTACTATCTCACCTCTCTCCCAAGTTACCACTTACCTATTACCTATTTAGTATTCCCCCCCCCCCCCATCCCTGGTAACCAACAAGGATTGTTACATTTTGCATGTGAATTTTTTCATGGGTTTTTACAATAGAGGTCTCATACAATATTTGTCCTTTTGTGATTGACTTATTTCACTCAGCATGATGTCCTCCAGTTTCATCCATGTTATGAGATGGTTCACAGATTCATTGTTGTTCTTTCTCGTTGCATAGTACTCCATTGTGTGTATGTACCATAGTTTGTGTATCCATTCATCTGTTGATGGACATCGAGGTTGTTTCCATCGTTTTGCTATTGTGAATAATGCTGCCATGAACATAGGTGTGCATATGTCTATTCGAGTGATGACTCTTATTACTCTAGGATATATTCCTAGGAGTGGGATTGCTGGATCGAATGGTATGTCTATTTCTAGCTTTCTGAGGAAACGCCATATCATTTTCCAAAATGGTTGTATTATTTTGCATTCCCACCAGCAGTGTATAAGAGTTCCCGTCTCCCCGCAGCCCCTCCAACATTTGTTATTTCCAGTAATTTTGATTCGTGCCAGTAATGCCGGGGTGAGATGGTATGTCATTGTGGTTTTAATTTGCATTTCTCTAATGGCTAGTGATCGCAAGCATTTCCTCATGTGTCTGCTGGCCATTTGAATGTCTTCCTTGGTGAAGTGTCTGTTCATTTCCTTTGCCCATTTTTTGATAGGATTGGTTGTCTTTTTGTTGTAGAAGTGTTGGATTTTCTTGTAGATTATGGAGATTAGACCTTTGTCTGACTTGTACTGTCCAAAATTTTTTTCCCAGTCTGTAGGTTCTCTTTTAACTCTTTTGGTGAAGAGCATAGATGTTTGATTTTTAGAAGATCCCAATTATCTAGTTTATCTGTTGGGTTTTTTGTGTTGATGTTTATGGTTTGTATCCTGTTAACGCCATGTATTAAGGCCTGAAGTGTTGGTCCTATTTTTTCTTCTATGAATTTTATAGTTTGAGGCTTTATATTCAGGTCTCTGATCCATTTTGAAGTAGTTTTTGTATATGGTGTGAGGTATGGGTCCTGTTTCATTTTTCTACAAATAGATATCCAGTTTTGCCAGCACCATTTGTTAAAAAGACTGTCTTTTCCCCATTTGATGTATTTTGGGCCCTTGTCAAAAATCAGGTGACCGTAGGTGGATGGATTCACATCTGGCTTCTCAATTCTGTGCCATTGGTCAATGTCTCTGTTGTTGTACCAGTACCAGGCTGTTCTGAGTACTGTAGCTGTATAGTAGGTTCTCAAGTAAGGTAGTGTGAGTCCTCCTACTTTATTCTTCTTCTTCAGTAGTGCTTTACTTATTCGGCGTTTCTTCCCTTTCCATATAAAGTTAATAATTAGTTTTTCCATCTCTTTGAAGAATGTTGTTGGTATTTGTATCGGGATTGCATTGTATTTGTAGATTGCTTTAGGTAGAATTGCCATTTTCACAATGTTGAGTCTGCCTATCCATGAGCATGGTATGTTTTTCCATTTATGTAGATCCCTTTGGAGTTCATGCAGCAGTGTTTTGTAGTTTTCTTTGTATAGGTCTTTTATATTCCTGGTCAGATTTATTCCTAAGTATTTTATCTTTTTAGGGGCTATTGCAAATGGTATTGATTTCCTGATCTCCTTTTCATCGTTCTCTTTACTGGTGTATAGGAATCCAACTGATTTTTGAATGTTTATCTTGTATCCTGCTACTCTGCTGAATCTTTCTATTAGTTCCAGTAAATTTCTCGTGGAGTCTTTAGGGTTTTCTATGTATAGTATCATATCATCTGCAAACAGGGAGAGTTTAACTTCTTCATTACCAATCTGGATGCCCTTTATTTCTTTCTCTTGCCTTACTGCTCTAGCTAGAACTTCCAGCACACTATTAAATAGGAGTGGTGATAAAGGGCATCCTTGTCTTGTTCCTGTTTTCAAGGGGAATGTTTTCAGCCTCTCTCCATTAAGAATGATGTTGACTGTTGGTTTTGCATAGATGCCCTTTATTATGTTGAGAAATTTCCCTTCTATACCTATTTTATTGAGAGTTTTTATCAGGAATGGGTGTTGGACTTTGTCAAATGCCTTTTCTGCATCAATTGAGATGGTCATGTGATTTTTTTCTTTCCTTTTATTTATGTGGTGGATTACATTGATGGATTTTCTAATGTTAAACCATCCTTGCATACCTGGTATGAATCCTACTTGGTCGTGGTGTATTATTTTTTGGATATGATACTGAATTCTATTGGCTAGAATTTTGTTCAGAATTTTTGCATCTATATTCATGAGAGATATTGGTCTGTAATTTTCTTTTTTTGTGATGTCTTTGCCTGGTTTTGGTATCAGCGTTATGCTGGCTTCATAGGGTGAATTTGGAAGTGTTGCTTCCTCTTCTATGCTCTGAAATAACTTGAGTAGAACTGGTACGAGCTCTTCTGTAAATGTTTTGTAGAATTCTCCAGTGAAGCCATCTGGGCCAGGGCTTTTTTTGGTTGGGAGTTTTTTTATTACCTTTTCAATCTCTTCTCTTGTTATGGGTCTGTTCATATTTTCAATATCACTTTGTTGTAGTTTGGGTAGGCCGTATATTTTTAGAAATTTATCCATTTCCTCTAGGTTTTCAAATTTGTTGGAATATAGTTTATCATAATATTCTGTTATAATCCTTTTTATTTCAGTTGGGTCTGTTGTAATGTCCCCCATTTCATTTCTTATTTGGGTTATTTGTGCCCTCTGCTGTTTTTCTTTTGTCAGTCTGGCCAGTGGTTTGTCGATTTTGTTGATTCTTTCAAAGAACCAACTTTTGGTTTTGTTGATTCTTTCTATTGTTTTTCTGTTCTCTATTTCATTGATTTCTGCTCTGATCTTTACTATTTCCTTTCTTCCAGTGGTTGTAGGCTTTTTTTGTTGTTCTCTTTCTATTTGTTTGAGTTCTGTAGTTAATGTTTTGATTTTGTCCCTTTCTTCTTTTTTGATATGTGCATCTATTGCTATAAATTGTCCTCTGAGGACTGCCTTTGCTGTGTCCCAAAGGTTTTGGTATGATGTGTTTTCATTTTCATTTGATTCTAGGAATTTTTGAATTCCATCTCTGATTTCTTCTATTACCCATTGATGTGTAAGCAGATTATTATTCAGTTTCCATGTGTTTGATGTTTTTTCCTTGCTATTTCTAGTGTTAATTTCTACCTTGATGGCATTGTGGTCAGAGAGATACTGTGAATTATCTCAGCATTTTGGATCTTGTTGAGGATTGCTCTGTGGCCTAAGATGTGGTCTATTCTGGAGAACGTTCCATGTGCATTGGAAAAGAATGTGTACTTTGCAGTGGTTGGATGGATTGTTCTATATATGTCTATGAGGTCCAGTTGGCTGATTGTGTCCTTTAGGTCTTCTGTATCTTTGCTGAGTTTCTTTTTAGTTGTTCTGTCCTTTACTGAGAGTGGTGTGTTGAAGTCTCCTACTATTATTGTGGAACTGTCAATTTCTCTTTTCAGTGTTGTTAGAGTTTTTTTAATGTATCTTGGAGCCCTGTCATTGGGTGCATAGATATTTATTTTGGTTATGTCTTCATGATGGATCATCCCCTTAATCATTATATAGTGTCCTTCTTTGTCTTTTATGGTAGATTTTGTTTTAAAGTCTATTTTATCTGAGATTAGAATTGCCACTCCTGCTCTTTTTTGATAGTTGTTAGCTTGATATATTTTTTTCCAACCTTTGATTTTTAATACATTCACATCTTTGTTTCTAAGGTGTGTCTCTTGTAGACAGCAAATTGATGGATCCTGTTTTCTTATCTATTCTGCCACTCTCCATCTCTTTATGGGTGCATTGAGTCCATTTACGTTCAGTGTAATTATTGATAGATGTGAGTTTGTTGCTGTTATTTTGTAGTGCTTTTTTTTGTGATGCTGAAGTTTTCTTTGTTCTTCTTACTCTCTTGTGCTGAGTTCCTTTTGTTTGTGGATTTTGTGTTCATTTCTTTTGTTTTTGTAGGTTTTGTTTTTGTTGAGACTTTATGTTTTTCGTCTTTATTTTTATGAGTTGGTTTGTCAACTTTTTTTGTGGTTACCATGAATTTTACCCTTATCTTTATAATTTTGAAGCAGTCTACTGTTACTTGGGATCGCCTTGCCTTCCTCTCCTTTAGAAGGTTCTATACCTATGCCGTTTGTTCCCTCTTTCATTGTTTTGATGTTGTTGTCATTCTTTGATTGATTTCTCTGATTCCCTGTTGTATATCTTTTGTTTTTGGAAAGTCGTCTGTAGTTCAGTTCCTAGAATGGTATCTGGTTCATGTGAACCTGCGTCCTAGGTCCTAGGTCCTGCCTGAGGGCTGAAGCTGTTTGTCCTCAGATCGAAGAACTCCCTTTAATAATTCTTGTAAGTTTGGTTTGACTTTTGTATATTCCTTTAGTTTCTGTTTATCTGGAAATGACCTAATTTCACCATCAAATCTGAATGAGAGTTTTGCAGGATATATTATTCTTGGCTGACAATTTTTTTCTTTCAAGATTTTATATATGTCATCCCATTGCCTTCTTGCCTGCATGGTTTCTGCCGAATAATCTGAGCTTAGTCTTATTGTTTCTCCTCTGTATGTGACTTCTTGTTTTTCACGAGCTGCTCTCAGGATTCTTTGTTTGTCTTTAGTTTTAGCGAGTGTGAATATGATATGTCTTGGTGATTTTCTTTTGGGGTCTCTTCTGTATGGGGTTCGTTGAGCTTCTTGGATGGCCAGCTTTTCATGTTTCATGATATTGGGAAAGTTTTCTGTCAGCAGTTCGTCAATGATCCTCTCTGTGTTTTCTGTTTTCTCCCCCTGTTCTGGTATGCCAATCACTCGTAAGTTTTTGCTTTTAATTGTGTCCCACATAACTCTCAGGGTCTCTTCATTTTTCTTTGTTCTTTTTTCTGAGTTTTCCTGAAACAGAGTTGTATCCAAGTGTTTGTCTTCAGTTCCACTGATCCTGTCTTCCATGGTTTCAAATCTACTTCTCAGCCCTTCTATGACACCGTCCATTTCTGAAATCTTGTTGTTTATCTTTTGGATTTCTAATTGTTGTTTTTGTATAATTTCGAGTTGTGAATTTATTTTGGCATTTTGTTCCTGCATCATCTTCCTGAATTCTTCCAATTTTTTGTCTGTATTTTCCATAAATTTGTCTGTTTTTTCCTCATGTTTGTCAGCTTTTTGCCTCAGTTCTTGGAAAATTCCGAGTATTAGTGATTTGAGTTCCGTATCAGGTACTTCTAGTGCATTTTCTTCCACAGGAGAGTTATCTGGTGTTTTAATTTGGACGCCTATTGGAGCCATCTTGTCTTGTTTTTGTAAATGTTTTGATATTGTTTGCTGTTTTCGGGGCATTCAGTAGATATTTCTCTCGTTTATTGATTGTAGATTTTTTTTTTTTTGTTTTGTTTCTTTCTTGTGGTACAGCTGGGCAGATCTAGCTGAGGAGGAGCCACTGGGACGGGTTGCTTGTAGCACTCACCGCAGCCACCAGGACCGTCGGTTGTCAGTGCTGGGCAGGTTATAATAGGGCGTGCCTGCACTGCTTGGTGGTGTGATGTCTAGTGCATGGTGCAGGTAGGTAGGGTGCAGCGGGAAGATAGTTATGTGTGAAGCTAAGCTGGATATGGGAGAGAGGAGAGAGGAGGAGGAGCAAAAAGCGTACAAACATAAAAGAATGCTCGGGGAGCTTGTCGTTGTTATGTACAGATGAGAGACTATGGGATGGAGGAAACCAGAAGGGGGAAGAGAAAGAAAAGGTAAGAATGACCAAATAAAAATCAGAAAAGTTAAAGAACTGCAAAGTTCCCAGGGATCCCACTGATGCAGCTATGAGGTCTGGGGGAGTCGGTTTCAATTTTCACAGCTCTGCCTGGCCAGAAGGTACAGAGGGATACATCGCCTGGTATTCAGGGATCAGAAAGAGAAGGAAGAGATAGAGAGACGAGAAATTAAGCAATGAAGAAAGACAAAAGGGAAAAAGAGGTAAAATATGACAAAACTAATCAAAAAAGGAAGAAAAATAAAATTGAAAAAAAAAAAAAGGGGGGCAACACCAGCTGTCAGTGCCTACAAATGGGACCCAGAGAGCCCCCACTCAGGGGCGTGAATTCCAAGAAGCAGGTAGTCTCGGGGTTAAGAGACCGTGGCCACGGGAAGCAGAGGGGCCAACGAACAAAGGCCCCGGGATCCCACCCGCGTGGGAGCCCAGACCTAGAAACAGCCACACGCCCGAACGTAGCCCTACAGCCCCGCAGGAGAGAGCAGAGATGGCGCTCGGAACCAGGCACTCAGGCAAAAGGAGGGGGAGGCGGTAGAAAAAGGCTCGCTAGCCGCCAGCAAAGCGCTCCCAGAAAGCTGCCAGCCCAGGCGCGTGGAATCCAAGCACCGGCGCCCCCCAGCCCAGGGACCCTGGCCACGGAATGCAGGGGATCCCCAGCTGAGGCAGAGACGGGTGGGTGGTGGGAGAGCGCGCACCGCAGTTTACCGGTCGTTCTGTCTCCGACCAGATGCTCTGCAAGGCTGCTCTGCAAGGCTGCTCTGCAAGGCTGCTCTCCCATTCGCTGGTCTCCGATAGGAATCCAAGATGGTGGATCCGCGCTGCGTTAGCTGGTAGGGAATCTCTGCCTGAGTCTCTCCTCTCTCTCCGTTCTCTTTTAGTATTCTCACTCCGTTTGGTGTTTGGCTGAGTTCTTTATCTCTTCATTTGGTGTTCTAGGGTTTCAGGATTGTTGATTCTCTGTTAGGCTTAGTTTTTCGGATCTTTGCTGTGGAGGGACGGCGTGGTGTTTCTGCCTAGAGCGCCATCTTGCCGAAAAAAAAAAAAATTTTTTTTCCCACTTTCTTACTTGCTTATGAATCCACATATTTGATTTGCTCTCCTATCACAACAGGAAATCCTGATTGCATAGTGGTTAACAACTATGGCTGTTAATCATAAAGGTTAGCAGCTCAAATCCACCAGGTGCTCCTTGGAAACCATATGGGGCAGTTCTACTATGTCCTATAGGCTTGCTATGAGTCAGAATCAACTCGACAGCAATGGGTTTGGTTTTTTTGCTTGTATCACTACAGAGTAAACATCTCTGCACTGTCTAAACACAAGGCCTCTTCTTGTTTCCTGGATAGACTTCCTTCCCTATTTCTCAACAAATTTGCCTCTACAATTATCACCTTTCTAGGCTTCCTCATCAATTTCTCCCTCTGAGTATTGCCAGTGGCATACAAACACATCCACTGTCAGCCCTCTCCCAAAGATTTATGCAAGGCAGAAACAAGGAAACAAATACATAAATAAATATTTTCTTTATCCCACACCTCTGCATGCATTGTCTTATTTCTCTACTCCTCTTCATGGAAAATTGCTAAAGAGTTTGACTACATTATTGTTTCTACTTTTACACCTCCCACCCTGATGCCTCTCCAATCAGAGTTTCTTTCAAATCATTCCTTTCAAACAGGACACCAATGTATTAAGGACACCGATGATCTACATTTTGCTATTGTCAATGGCCATTATGTACCCTTCAGGTACATTTTAGTAACATTGACATGAATCACCTAGTAAAAACAAGTTTATGCTGCTTCAGAGTAAGAGATATCTTTTATTTTTCTGTATATATTAAATATCTGAACATCATTTATCTGAGGTTGACTGAAGGATGCTTCCCTCATTCATGTTCTGAGATTAGGTAAGCTTTATGCTTTCTCAAAGAAAAACCAATGTTTATTTTATAAGAATTGGCTGACTCAACAACACACTAGAGAGACTTCCATTTTGTTTGTAGTGCTCTTATAAGTCATTATGGGCATAATATCAGATGATGTGGTCTTTTCAAGCAAAACAGCATTCATGTTGACGGGTGGTGGCATTCCTCAACTCAATACCATAAATGAACATGTTTCTTTACTAGACACTGAGATAGATGTTTCAGATGTTATAAAAATGATGAACTGAGCTCAAGGAAACTGCAGTCTGAAGGAATAAATAAACATATACATACATTCAATTCCACAAAAAGTGAGTAAGTACTACTGTGAGCCAGGTCCTACGTAATTTGTTGCAGATTGTATTTCCTACAGGCATCTCCAACAATGGCTCCCATCTCACCTGGTTTTCTAAACAGGTGGAGTCTATTTTTCTATATATATTGTTGTGTTAGGTGCTGTTGAGTTGGTTTCCACTCATAGCCACCCTATGTACAACAGAATGAAACAACGTCTGGTCCTGCACCATCCTCATGATTATTGTTATGTTTCAGCCCATTGTTGTAGCCACTGTGTCAATCCATCTCATTAAGGGTCTTCCTCTTTTACCATGACCCTCTATTTTTCCAAGCATGATGTCCTCCAGGGACTGGTCCCCCCTGATGACATGTTCAAAGTATAGGAGATGAAGTGTCACCATCCTTGCTTCCCAGGAGCATTCTGGCTGTACTTCTTTCAAGACAGACTGTTTTCATTCTTCTGGCAGTCCATGGTATATTTAATAGGCTTCACCAACATTGTAATTCAAAGGCATCAATTCTTCAGTCTTTCTTATTCATTGTCCAGGTTTCAAATGCATAAGAGGTGATTGAAAATATCACAAGCTTGGGTCAGGCACACCTTAGTCCTCAAAGTGATATATTTGTTTTTTAACACTTTGAAGAGGTCTTTTGCAGCAGATTTGCCCAATGAAATCGTTGTTTGATTTCCTGACTGCTGCTTTCATGGGCATTGATTGTGGATCCAAGTAAAATGAAATCCTTGACAACTTCAATCTTCTCCGCTTATCATGATGTTGCTTATTGGTCTAGTTGTGAGGATTATTGTTTTCTTTATGTTGAGGTGTAATCCATACCGAAGGCTGTAGTTTTCATCTTGTCAGTAAGTGCTTCAAGTCCCCTTCACTTTCAGCAAGCAAGGCTGTGTCATCTGCATATGACAGGTTGTTAAAGAGTCTGCCCCTAATCCTGATGCCAAATTCTTCTTCATATAGTCCATCCCTCCAGAATATTTGCTCAGCATACAGATTGAATAAGTATGACGAAAGGATACAACCCTAACACACACCTTTCTTGATTTTAAACCATGCAGTATCCCCTTGCTCTGTTCAAACAATACCTCTTGGTTTACTTACAGGTTCCTCATGAGCACAATTAAGTGTTCAGGAATTCCCACTCTTCACAATGTTATCCATAATTTTTTATAATCCACACAGTCAAATGCCTTTGCATAGTCAATAGACTTATATAACCAACAGAATTTTGGTAACTTTGTCAATTCTGGTTGTAGCTCTATCTTTTGTCTGGTCCCTTTCAACATTTACACTCTTTGAATGTTATTCTTGGAACCCAGCCACCATGCTGTTAAAAGCCTAAGCCAAATGGAGGGGCCCATTTGTAGGCACTGTGGTCAAGGGCCCCAAATGAGCTTCCAGCTGATAGTCAGCATCAACTGTCAAACATGTCAGTGGGCCATTATGCGTGTCCCACTCAATCAAGCCTTTTTATGACTGCAACCCCACCATAGAAGTTGACTGAACTGAATGAAACCCTAAACAAGAAATGCATCCACGATCCCAGTCAACCCACAGAATCATGAGAGATAATAGTAGTGTGTTGATTTACTCATCAAGTTTTGGGATGGTTTGTTATACAGCAATCACCAGAACATTATGTCTGAACAGTAAAGATAAGTAAGACATATTATTTATACCTGGGGACTTACTGTCTATTGCAGGACTTTAAAGAATGAGTTAAAATGTGAATATAAGGAGTTATGGTGAGTGGCATATGAGGGGTGTATTTATATTTGGTTGGAAGGAAAAAAGAGCAAGGAAAACTTGTTTGGAAAAGTGTCATTTGAGGGAGTGTAATTAGGTGTAGAAATTATATAGTTGATGTTTGATAAGGCAGATGTGGTCAGGGGATTCCATAAAAAGAAAATAGCTTAGGAAAATAAAACTATGATGAACAAAAGCTGTATAATGTTAGCTAGAATTAATTAAATGGCTACTGAGGTTTGGGACCTCCATGTGTCTGTCATTTTTTCATACTGTGGGGGCTTGCATGTTCCTGTGATGCTGGAAGCTTGGCCACTGGTATTCAGATACCAGCAGGGTCACCCATGGTGGACAAGTTTCAGCTGAGCTTCCAGACTAAGATAGACTAGAAAGAAGGACCCAGCAGTCTACTTCTGAAAAGAATTAGCCAGTGAAAATCGTATGAATAGCAGAGGAACACTGTCTGATTTAGTGCCAGAAGATGAGTCCCACAGGTTAGAAGGCACCCAAAATACGACTGGGGAAGAGTTGCCTCCTCAAAGTAGAATCGACCTTAATGCTGTGGATGGAGTGAAGCTTTCAGGACTTTCATTTGCTGATGTGACACGACTCAAAATGAGAAGTAACAGCTGCAAACATCCATTAATAATCGGAACATAGAATATACGAAGTATGAATCTAGGAAAATTGGAAATTGTCAAAAATGAAATGGAACACATAAACATCGATATCCAAGGCATTAGTGAACTGAAATGGACTGATATTGGCAACTTGGAATCAGACAATTACATGATCTACTATGCTAGGAATGACAGCTTGAAGAGGAATGGCATTGCATTCATTGTTAAAAGAACATTTCAAGATCTATCCTGAAGTACAACACTGCCAGTGATAGGATAATACCCATACATCTACAAGGAAGACCAGTTAATACAACTGTTATTCAAATTCATGCACCAACCACTAAGGCCAAAGATGAAGAAATTAAAGACTTTTACCAGCTTCTGCAGTCTAAAATTGATGGAACAGGCAATTGGGGTGCATTGATAACTACTGGTGATTCGAATGCAAAATTTGGAAACAAAGAAGAATGGTTAGTAGTTGGAAAATATGGCCTTGGTGATAGAAATGATGCTGGAGATCACCTGACAGAATTTTGCAAGACCAATGACTTCTTCATTGCAAATACCTTTTTTCATCCACGTAAACGGTGACTATACACATGGACCTCGCAAGACGGAATACACAGGAATCAAATCAACTACATCTGTGGAAAGAGACAATGGAAAAGCTCAATATCATCAGTCAGAACAAGGCCAGGGGCCGACTGCAGAACAATTTCTCATATGCAAGTTCAAGTTGAAACTGAAGAAAATTAGAACAAGTCCACGAAAGCCAAAGTACAACCTTGAGTATATCCCACCTGAACTGAGAGACCATCTCAAGAATAGATTTTGACGAGTTGAACACTAATGACTGATGACCAGATGAGTTGTGGAATGACATCAAGGACTTCATTCATGAAGAAAGCAAGAGGTCATTAAAAGACAGGAAAGAAAGAAAAGACCAAAATAGATGTCAGAAGAGACTCTGAAACTTGCTTTTGAACATCGAGTAGCTGAAGCAAAGGGATGAAATGATGAAGTAAAAGAAATGAACAGAAGATTTCAAGGGGCAGCTCAAGAAGACAAAGTATAGTATTATAACGACATGTGCAAAGAGCTGGAGATAGAAAACCAAAAGGGAAGAACACGCTTGGCATTTCTCAAGCTGAAAGAATTCAAGAATTCAAGCCTCGAGCTGCAATAGTGGAGGATTCTATGAGGAAAATATTAAAAGACACAGGAAGCATCAAAAGAAGATGGAAGGAATACACAGAGTCACTATACCAAAAAGAATTAGTCGACATTCAACCGTTTCTAGAGGTAGCATATGATTAGGAACCAGTGGTACTGAGGGAAGAAGTCCAAGCTGCACTGAAGGCATTGGCGAAAAACAAGCCTCCAAGAATTGACAGAATATCAGTTGAGATGTTTCAACAAATAGATGCAATGTTGGAAGTGTTCACTCATCTATGCCAAGGAATTTGGAAGACGGCTACCTGGCCAACTAACTGGAAGAGATCCATATTTATGCTTATTCCCAAAAAAAAGATGATCCAAAGGAATGTGGAAATTATTGAACAATACCATTAATATCACACACAAATAAAGTTTTGCTGAAGATCATTCAGAAGTGGCTACAACAGTGCATCAGCAGGGAACTGCCAGAAATTCTGGTCAGATTCAGAAGAGGACGTGGAACGAGGGATATCATTGCTGACATCAGATGGATCCTGGCTGAAAGCAGAGAATACCAGAAAGACGTTTACCTGTGTTATATTGACTATGCAAAGACATTCGACTGTGTGGATAGTAACAAATGATTGATAACATTGTGAAGAATGGGAATTCCAGAACATTTAATTGTGCTCGTGAGGAACCTGTACATAGATCAAGAGGCAGTTGTTAGGACAGAACAAGGGGATACTGTGTGGTTTAAAGTCAAGAAAGGTGTGTGTCAGGGTTGTTTCCTTTCACCATACCTATTCAATCTGTATGCTGAACAAATAATCTGAGAAGCTGGACTATATGAAGAAGAAAGGGACATCAGGATTGGAGGAAGACTCATTAACAACCTGCGTTGCTGAAAGTGAAGAGGACTTGAAGCACTTACTGATGAAGATCAAAGACCACAAGCTTCAGTATGGATTGCACCTCAACATAAAGAAAACAAAAATGCTCACAACTGGACCAATAAGCAACATGATAAATGGAGAAAAGATTGAATTTGTCAAGGGTTTCATTTTACTTGGATCCACAATCGACACCAATGGAAGCAGCAGTCGAGATATCAAAAAACATATTTCATTGAGCAAATCTGCTGCAAAAGACCTCTTTGAAGTGTTGAAAAAGCAAAGATGTCACCTTGAGAACTAAGGTGCACCTGACCTAAGCCATGGTATTTTAAATCGCCTTCTATGCATGCAAAAGCTGGACAATGAAAAAGGAAGACCGAAGAAGAATTGAGGCCTTTGAATTGTGGTGTTGGCGAAGACTATTGAATATACCATGGACTGCCAAAAGAAGGAATAAATGTGTCTTGGAAGAAGTACAACCAGAATACTTCCTAGAAGCAAGGATGGCAAGACTACATACTTTGAACATGTTGTTAGGAGGGATCAGTCCCTGGAGAAAGGCATCGTGCTTGGTAAACTAGAGAGCCAGCAAAAAAGAAGACCCTCAACTAGATGGATTAACACAGCGGCTGCAACAATGGGCTCAAGTCTAACAACGATTGTGAGGATGGCGCAGGACCCAGCAATGTTTCCTTGTGTTCTACATAGAGTCACTGTTAGTCAGAACCATCTTGAGGGCACCTAACAACAACAACAACAATAAGGTTTGGGAATTTCACAGCTATTATTTTATGTATTTATCAAAACAATAAAAAGAGCAAGAAATTAACCAAGATTCAAATGTAGTACTGGAAACCTACACTCTTTCCAGTGTACCACCATACCTGAAGGAAGGGATAGGAAGAGAAGTGAGAAACATCACTTAAATAGTATGTTGGGCACTATGATAGAGAAAGTTGAAGGCTTTGCAAGAGATCCTTTTAACCACAGTAACAAAATGGACCTACTAAACAATTTTCAGCAGAGAAATTCAAACTTTCACTGGATTCCCTGTGTGTGATGTGTGTGCGTGTGTGTGTGTGTTTGTGTATGTGTGTGTTTGTGTGAGTTGACTGTGTGGATTTGTGATTAAATGCATTATTTGATCTCTTTTTTCAGTAACTAAGCTATATCTCTGCGTGATGTTTCAGCTTTATTCAAAAGTTAGGGTAAGGGATTTTGTAAGCTTTATTAAATGGGAGGACTCACTAATATAACACCTATTTAAATTAATAAAATGGATATGTCTCCTGAATATTTATTTTATTAATATAAATATTAAAACAATTAAGCTGAATTAAATTGTTGGAGAATAAGTAACTTAATCAGTTTTCTCGGTAACAAATTTAAATCTTTACACAACATCTTGATTGATTTTCAAGCGTTAACAAGTCTAACAGTTTCTGGTTTATTCTTATCATTTTAAATATAGGGAAATTTAAGCTCAAAATGGCTAAGTTTTATACAAATTAGTTAACAACAATGATGGGGGAAAACAACCAACTAGCCTGCCAACAAAAATACAATTCAGATCTTTCAACTTCCAAGTGAGGGTCTTCATGTGTTATGCTAGTTCACTTATTTTTTAAAAGACCTTCTTTTGAATAAGTCTTTTACTTGTTTATTCCAGGATAAATACAATGTTAGCAACATAAACAAATCTTTATTTAATTTTCAGCATGGTTTTCTTGAGGGCTAGCACAGCGCTCAGTTATGATTATTCAAGAATACAGATATATAAGGTGATTAAAAAAAAAAAAAAAACCTTTAGTAAACCTATACTGGCCCTAGGTTACATGTTGGTAGTAATTTGAAGTGTTCATATAAAAGTATCTCTCATATGATATTTTTTTCTCTCACACTTTAATGCCATAGTTTTATTTTATGGAACTCAACTTGCATTTTTCTTTTGTAAGAAAAGAAAAAAATATTATATTATTGAAGATAAGAGTAAGGCATGCCTATAATAGAACACATGAAAAAACAACAAGTATAAAGAAGTAAAAAAATCACATTTAACCTCTCAACCTGGGCATAATGGCCTCAAACAGTTTTGTTTATTCCCTACCATTACAAATCAAAATAGCTTATTCCTTGTTTTGCCAAAATTTAACCTTCTTGATTGTCACGTCTCTAAAATTAGCACAGTTCCAAGTGCGTAGTAGGAACTAAGCAATATTTTTTAGTGGAAAATAATGAAGTTAATGCCTTTGTATCATTGTGCTCATTTTTTACATAATTGAGATTGCTATATGTTAGTGAAATTATACCCAACAGCTTCTACCTTACAACTTGACATTTCTTATAAAAAGTGTTTAAAAACATATGGTTAATATCTACACATTATTCTCTCATATGGCTATATCAAACATTGCCCAGCTAGGCTCCTATTATTAATCATTTAGATGGATTCCAACATTTGGCGAATATAAATCATTTGCTTTCAAACATTGTAGGTAGAGATTGCTGTTTGTCCACCTAAACCAATACCCTCTACCTCTTTTATTTCCATTTCCATGGAGTAGTGGTTGGTTTACTGATCAGTCAAGGACTATGATTCCTAGCATCTCTTTGCAGTAGGTATGACCGTGTGACTAAGGTCTTGCTGAAATATGAGTGAAAGCATCATGTGCTTCTTTCAAGACAAGCCCATAGCCACAAAATAAGAGTAACCTGGGTCTCTAAGTCTCCACACGATGGAGCACTCATCCCTGATGATTACATGAAAGAGAATTGTTGAGTCTCCTATAAGAGCAGCCCCTTCATTAAATATGTCTTATTTTGAACTAGGGGTTGGATTGTCTGTTGTGATCTTAACTCGTAAGCGTTCCTGTTTAAAGCAGGAAACTATGTTTCCAAGAATCACCTTTCCAGTAGAGTTTCAGTCTACAGTTTAGCAATGAATAGACAGTGGACTGGGGACTGATTTCCACCTGGAAATCTGTAAGATGAAAATAGCACTCATCTCCTGCTTTGGTGAATCTGGCATATTCTTGAATAGTGATTCTTAAATTTTAGTGGGCATCAGAATCATCTGGAGGACTTATGAAAGCACATCTTGCTAGGCCCACCCCTAGAATTTAATATTCAGTAGGGCTGAGTGGGTTCAGATAGCATGCATTTTTAACCATTTTCCCAGATGATGCTGATGTTGCTGGTCTTGAGATTGTACTTTGAGAAGCACTGTTCTTGAGAAACCAGGGCTCAGCTCTTTGGGAATGACAAAAAGGAAGGGCAATAAGGAAAATGACATCTTCTGGACGTTATTTGTGTGAACAGGTTTTAAAGGAACTTCATAAGAACCATCAATTTTCTTCATATAACAATAATTATTCAAACTATTTCATCTGACTTTTAACAACTCTAAATATGTGGCAAACACTTTGAGTGTGTAGTCTGACTGCTGCCTCCTCCATCTTTTGTTTTTTTCTTGCCTGAGGCAGCTCTCCTGAACATGTGGAGGGACTAACCCTGTTGAAGCCAAATGATCTACATACACATCAACTGGATCATTGGTCTGCAACAGAGAATTTTTTCCCACTAGCTTGTTCCAGTCATCAGATAGTTAGCTTATCGCTGATGCTTAACACTTTCAATGATCCACTTGTCATGTAGGGCTATTAATCATCATGGCTTCAGAGAGGATTCTAAACACCAAGACATGGAAAAGAAATCTGACCACTGAAAACCCACAGGACAACACATTCAGTACTAAATTTTCCCCATTTCATTGACTTATAGACAAAAACTGCTTAGTTCAAACTGTGGGAAGATAAAAGAGACATATCTCAGCCTTTGAGGCAGATACTTGCAAGGGCAGAGACATTTTAGGTAAATGCTAGGCAGTGTCTGTGATGTTTTTATTATGAGACTCTTTACAAAACCTTTTTGATTCATGTCACTTTCCCATTAAGGAACCTACAATGCCACCCATAGTGTCCTCTGGATCAAAGTGGTTTTCTGTCATCATTTTGCCAACTCGGAATTTGGGGAATCTGAGCCATTAATAGCAACTGCTTCTCCAGTTCTTCACAATATTTCTAGCGATACAAAACAGATCAGATATTGGTCCATATGTTTAGGCCAATTTTTATTCTCTGAGGAAGCTATCCCATAAATAAAACAAATGCTCAATGTTATATAACATCACATGCTCCAGAAGATAAAGAGTTAATTACTAGTAAAAGTGAACTAAAAATACTTGCACTTTCTGACTAAAAACCAACCAGTTGCTCTTGAGTCAATTCCAACTCGTGGTGACTCCATGTGTGTTAGGGTAGAACTGTGCTCCGTAGTTTCCAATGGCTGATTTTTCAGAAGTGGATGACCAAATTTTTCTTCTGAGGCACCTCTAGGTAGACTGGAAACTCTAACATTTTTGTTAGCAGTTAATCACCACCCAAGGACTCTTTTCTGATTAAAATCCATCCCTTTTAGATTGTGGCATAGGCAAGAATATGTGGTCCATGATGTAGGAGTTTCAATGCATGAAACGGACACATTGTGTTGGTGACTGTGTAACTTCTGTTGGAAAATATCCTCAGAAAATTGAATCATGGATTTTTAATTCACTTCTTTTAATTGTATAAGTTTTACTTTCTGAATCTTCAAGCTCTTTACTCTTAATAAAATGCCATGTTATATACCTGCCCTAAAAATGAAGCAAGGTCTTGATCATCTTGTACCTCTAGGTCTTAAGAGAATTACCACAGGTCACTATTATGACCAAGATGGAAATTCTTCATAGCTTTGCCTTTTAAAAATTCAAATAGTTCACAGTAGCAGTGACAGATACTGGCATCTGGCACTTTCCCTAGAGGCATCAAACAACTGTCTGAATACAATGGCCTAAGGCAAAGCAGCTGAACCAGGAATCTCTGAGGCCAGCTTCCATAGTCCAGCAAACCGATGTTTAGAATATTGTGTAATAGCCAGCGTCAGTAGGAGAGTTACACTAATAGAATATCACATCTATTTTCATACTATTTTAAAACACTCATACCTATCATAACTAAGACATTTAATTAAAGGAGAAGGGATGATGATTGTATTATACATTTGGTGCCAAATTATTTGACTATATTGGGAGTTTAAGTCTATTGACATTTATATCAAATTATTCTTAAAATTCTTAACATTAAGGATACCCATTAATACTATGTTTTATTAGGTGAGCGCTTGATGCTTCCCCACCACAAATCAATCACAACTCTGGAGCTAGATATCTGGGGGTTGGAATCTCTTTTGATACTTACTAACTCTGTGGACTTTAACAAGTATCCTAAACTCCCCGAGTTTATTTCCTCAAGAAGAAATTAGAGGGATTAATTGTGTCTTAAGCGTAAGATTTTTGGGAGGATGAGACAAGATAATGAAGGAACCATATATAGTATGCCTAATACAAACTGTGTGATACAAATTTTAGCGATTATTATTAGAATATGACTGGCTAAAGGAGATTTGGAAAAATGCCGATGATAAATATCTTTCTCATTGAGCAGTTGCTTATACAATAAAATTCCTTTGGTTAAAGGAAATATCTCTGATTAACATTTAGATGCAACTGAGGAAATGAAACTTTAGTTGTTATCAGGTATGGGGTAGAGGGTCACCAAAAAAGAGGAAGACCCTCAACGAGATGGACTGACACAGTGGCTACAACAGTGGGCTCAAGCATAACAATGATTCTGAGGATGGCGCAGGACTGGGCAGTGCTTCCTTCTGTTGTACACAGGGTCCCTATGAGTCAGAACCAACTTAACGACACCTAACAACAACAACAATGCATATCTTTAAGATAAATTACTTTATCTTACAATCTTTGATGGAAGAATGAGCTAAAAGCAGATTATGTTAAAGGGAAAGAAGGATCTCAAAACTTTATGGCTACAGGTTGAGAACAAATGCTTAATGAGGAATTTAGCACATGATTAAATAAATCTCTTTAGTCATTTATTCAATATGTATTTATTGAACACTTACTATGTGCTAGGCATTAGACAAAGCATCAAGGATAAAATAATAAACCTTATGGTGTTAATCCCTGCCCTCATGGAGTTTACATTCTATTTCAAAATTTTTCAACTGTTTTGTTCACTGTTGAATATAATATACTAACTTCCATATAAGTTGTGAATTTTACATTTTTATTGCAGTTGTCAGATAGCCTTGACAAAGGGACTTTGATTCTTTAAAGAAAATTGAAGTAATGTTTTTATTTGGTAAATTTTATTACTGCTTACTCTCTGCCACTAAGCAGTGGTTACTATTTATTACTTTACTAATTTAAATTTAGTATATCTTTATATCTCGTCTGTCAGTTTGTCACACTGTGGTGGCTTGTTTATCGCCTATGATCTGAAAGTTATGCCACCAGTATTTCAAATGCCAGCAGGGTCACCCGTGGTGGACAGGTTTCAGTAGAGCTTCCAGAATAAGGCAGACTAGGAAGAAGAATCTGGGGATCTACTACTGAAAAAACTGGCTATTGAAAATCTTATGGATAGCAACAGAAAATTGTCTGATATAGTGCAGACGATGAGTGCTTCAGCTTGGAAGGCACTCAAAATACAGATGAGGAAGAGATGACTCCTCAAAGTAAAGTGTAAATTAATGATGTGGATGGAGTAAAGCTTTGGGGACCTTCATTTGCTGATGTGGCAGGATTCAAAACGAGAAGAAACAGCTGCAAACACCCATTAATAATCAGAATGTGAAACGTATGAAATATGAATCAAGGAAAATCAGAAGTGGACAAAAATGAAATTCTTGAAGATCAATATTGTAGGCATTCATGAGCTGAAATGGACTGATATTGGCCATTTTGGATTGGACAATCATATGGTCTACTATGCTGGGAATGGCAAATTGAGGAGAACTGCATCACATTCATCATCAAAAAGAACACTTCAAGAACTATTCTGGAATACAATGTTGTCAGTGATAGGATAATACCCATATGCTTACAAGGAAGACCAGTTAATACAACTATTATTCAGATTTATGCACCAACCTCTAATGCCAAAGATGAGGAAACTGAAGATTTTTACCAAATTCTCCAATCTGAAATCGATCAAACATGCAATCAAGATGCACTGATAATTACTGGTGATTGGAATGCAAAAGTCGGAAACAAAGAAGAAGGATCAATAGTTGTAAAATATGCCCTTGGTTATAGAAACAACATGGGAGATCTCATGCTGAAATTTTGCAAGACCAACCACCTGTTCATTGGAAATATCTTTTTTCAACAACAAAATTTTGACTATACATGTGGACCTTCCCAGGTGGAATACACAGGAGTCAAATCAGCTACATCTGTGGAAAGAGACAATGAATCAGTCATCAGTCAGAACAAGGCCGGGGGCTGACAGCAGAACAGAACGTCAACTGCTCATATGTAAGTTCAAGTTGAAGCTAGAGGAAATTAAAACAAGTCCACAGGAACCAAAATATGACCTTGAGTATATCCCACTTGAATCTGGAGACCAACTCAAGAATAGATTTGACACATTGTACACTAATGACTGATGACCAGGCGAGTTGTGGGATGACATCAAGGGCATCGTACATGAAGACAGCAAAAAGTCATTGAAAAGACAAGAAAGAAAGAAAAGACCAAAATGGATGTCAGAAGAGACTCTGCAACTTGTTCCTGAATACAGAGCAGCTAAAGCCAAAGGGAGAAATGATGAAGAAAAGAGCTGAGCAGAAGATTTTAAAGGGCAGCTCCAGAAGACAAGAAATATGCAAAGACCTGCAGTTAGAAAGCCAAAAGGGAAGAACATGCTTAATATTTCTCAAGCTGAAAGAAGTGAATAAAAAATTTCAAGCTTCAAGTTGCAATATTGAAGGGTTCTATGGACAAAAAATTGAACGACACAGGAAGCATCAAAAGAAGATGGAAGAAACATACAGAGTCACTGTACCAGAAAGAACTAGTTGATGTTCAAGCATTTCAGGCCATAGCATATGATTATCTTAGTTATCTAGTGCTGCTATAATAAAAACACCACAAGTGAATGGCTTTAACAAAGAGAAATTTATTCTCTCACAGTTTAAGAGGCTAGAAGTCCAAATTCAGGGTGTCAGCTCCAGGAGAAGTCTTTCACTCTCTTTTTGCTGTGGGGGAAGGTCCTTGTCATCAATCTTCCCCTGGTCTAGGAGCTTCTCAGCACAGGAACCCAGGGTCCAAAGGCCCTGCTCTGCTCCAGGTGCTGGTTTTTATCTTGCAGATTTAGTCCAGCCTCATTAACATAACTGCCTCTAATCCTGTCTTGTTACCATGATAGAGGTAGGATTTACAACACGCAGGAAAATCACATCAGATGACAAAGTGTTGGACAATCACATAACACTGAAAATCATGGCCTAGCCAAGTTGACACATATTTTGGGGGAACACAATTCAATCCACAACAATGATTGAGAACTGAAGGTACTGAAAGAAGAAGTCTGAGCTGTGCTGAAGGCAGTGGAGAAACACAAGTCTCCAGGAAATGACAGAATACCATCTGAGATTATTCAACAAACATATTCAACGCTGGAGGTGCTCACTCACCTATGCCAAGAAATTTGGAAGACAGCTACCTGACCAACTGACTGAAAGAGATCCGTATTTGTGACCATTCCAAAGAAAAGTGATTCAATTGAATGTTGAAATTATCGAACAATATCATTAATATCACATGCAAGTAAAATTTTGCTGAAGAGAATTAAAAAACGGTTGCAGCAGGGAACTGTCAGAAATTCAGGCTAGATTCAGAAGAGGACTTGGAATGAGAGATATCATCACACGTGTCAGATGAATCTTGGCTGAAAGCAGAGAATACCTGAAAGATGTTTACCTGTGTTTTGTTGACTATACAAAGGCATTTGACTGTGTGTATCATAACATTATGGATAACATTGCGAAGAATGGGAATTCCAGAATACTTAATTGTGCCCATGTAGAACCTGTACATGGACCAATAGGCAGTCATTTGAACAGAACAAGGGGATATTGTGTGGCTTAAAATCTGGAAAGGTAGTTGCATCAGGGTTGTATCCTTTCACTGTATTTAGTCAATCTGTATGTCAGCAAATAATCCAAGAAGCCGGACTATATGAAGAACACAGCATCAAGATTGGGGGAAGTCTCATTAACAAACTGTGATATGATATGCAGATGACCTTGTCTGCTGAAAGCAAAGAGGGCTAGAAACACTTACTGATGAAGATTAAAGACTACACCCTACAGTATGGATTATATTTCAATATAAAGAAAACAAAAATCCTCACAACTGGACCAATAAGCAACATCATGATAACCGGAGAAAACACTGAAGTTGTCAAGGATTTCATTTAACTGCGATCCACAATCAATGCTCATGGAAGCAGAAGTCAAGAAATTAAATGATATATTGCGTTGGGCAAACCTGCTGCAAGAAACTTCTTTCAAGTGTTAAAAAAGATGTCACCTTGAAGACTAAGTTGCGCCTGACTAAAACCATGGTATATTCAATCACATCATATGTATGTGAAAGTTGGACAATGAATAAGGAAGATCAAAGAAGAACTGATGTATTTGAATCATGATGTTGGCAAAGAACAGTGAATATACTGTGGACTGCCAGAAGAACGAACAAATGTGTCTTAGAAAAAGTACAGCCAGAATGCTCATTAGAAGCGAGGATAGTGAGACTTTGTCTTACTTACTTTGGACATGTTATGAGATGGGACCAATCCATAGAGAAGGATATCATATTTGGTAAAGCAGAGGGTCAGCGAAAAAGAAGAGGATCCTCAGTGAGATGAACTGACCCAGGGACAGCATCAGTGGGCTCAAACATAGCAAAGATTGTGAGGATGGTACAGGACAGGGAAATGTTTCATTCTGTTTTACATAGGGTCGCTATGAGTCAGAACTGACTTGAATGCAAGTGACAATAACATACCTTCATAAAAAATGTATGAAATAGGTATTGCTATTATCTCCATTTTACAAATGGAAAATTGAAGCACAGAGAGGTTAAGTAACTTGTCCAAGGTCACACAGCTAGCAAGCGCCAGCACCAAGATTCAAATCCAGGCTGTCTGAATCTAGAGTCTGAGATCTGAACCACTAAACTTTTTTCAAGTAGCATCATTCCTGATTAGCTTGTGAATTAAACTTAACCTCAGAAAACTGAGGAATTCATTCAATGTTACTATGAATCAAGTCTTTATTTCTAGGCTACTATCTGTTCTATTTCCCGACTATATTTATTATTCTATCATAGCACAGAATGCCATTGACTGATACTGTCTCTATGTCTGCGTTTCCTTCATCTTATTCCCCAAAAACCTCCACAGGCAGATATGAGATTTACTTAAGTGTTAATATACCTGTCACTTTTAATATTATTTCTGACCTCTACTTTTTATAATTTGTTCTGAACTTTTCTTGTTTTGCTCTCTTTCTTGCAGTTCAAATGCAGCTTATTTTTCAAGTTGCATTGTAAGAAAAGACGGCCTGATATGGCAGAATAATAACAGCTAATTCTCACAAGATTTTTTTTTAGTATATATGTGCCACTGGAATAAATGCTTGACGTGTACGCTCTGTTTTAATTCTCACAATAATCTGGTTTTTGGTACCACTTTCATCACCATTTTATAGGTTATAAAACTGAGACTTTCATAAAATTAAATAACTAAACTAAAGCATTCTACAAAGTTATTGACATATGAGATGGCAGATAGATGTTTCAGGATTTGAGTTTAGGTTCATGATACCTCAAAGCCCAAACTCTTAAAATAAAATTAAAAAAAGACCTGGCCTGATGTCTGGGTCCCAACTGACTAGTGTGTACTTGAGTGAGATACTCAGGTCCTCTGAATTTCGGCTTAGCTATCTCAGTTTAGAATATAGAGCACTCCCTTACTGATTATACATTTATTCATTGTACCTACTATATGCCAAAACCTATGCTATAAACAGGAGATACAAGGATGAATAAAATATCTTTCATCAGTGACCTCAGAATGTAGTGATAATATAGTATTTACATCACAGAACTGAGCAAAGATGGAATGAATCAGTAGGCAAGCTCTGCAGAATAAAATGCATCAGACAGTGGCATGCGTGCGACCACACACAGACACTCACACTCTCGCCCACACACAACTGTTATATCCGTAGAGACTAAGGGGGGGTGAAACATGTTTATGAGGAGTCCCATATACAGTAAGGCCTCTGTGTGTCTGCCTTACAAATACATGGCAGAAATTATTGCTTGGGAGAACATTTTGAATGATATATAAGGTCAGTTTTGAAAATGCTTTTCTCTGTAGACACTTGCCATAAAGTCACACATCCACAAAGAAATGATACTTGGCATTTCTCCAACTTAATTTCAGAGTCAATGTAATAAGATAGGTGGAAATGTACACCAGACTGCCTATATTTTATCTTAGTTTGTTAGTCATACATTATAGGCTACATAGGAAACTAAGATTCCTAATTAATTTATTTTAAAATATTTTAATAATAATTGCTACAGTATTAATAAAGATTAATGGATGATTAACCATGCATTAAGGAATCTATAAAGTTTAGATCCATGCTAGTAACTAAGGGCCTCTTATTAGCCTTATTAGCTATTATAGTATCAACAAAGAATCCAAAATATTTGACGAAATAGAGATTAGCTGTATCACCTCTGCAATGACTTGTCACTGTATCTAAGAAGTATTGCAGAGAAATTCAAGCAACTTCTACAAATGACTGATGAAATTAAAGGCATTCAGTGCAGATGGATATTAGTATACATGTATACATATCATTTTCTTCCAGAAACAATTCACGTCACTTACATAGCATTTATAATATTAAATTTAGGTAATTTGTGACCTGTATTTACCAGTTCTAAGTTGGTGTTTCAAAACAATTCCTACAGCTAACACTTCCCTACATTCTGATCAGGCAGTGCCATATGCAAGTTACCAAAAAAAGAGAAAGGATTGCAACATATTTAAAAATAACCATTGATATGGCTTAAAAAAAAAAAAAGGAAAAGAAAAACAAAATAGAGTGTCACTTTTCCTCTATGATCTGGCTTGTTTTGTTTTGTTTGGTAGCTGATTTTATTTCCTGCCTTGTGCTTGGTGTTAACCTTTGGACTTCATTCTCTCTGAGTTCCTCATTAAATTACACGGCGTGGAAGCCTCTGGGCCTCCTCCCCAACCTCTGCTCTTCCCTCTTCACTAGACCTCACCAGCAGACCCAGGTTCCACTATCTAGTCTTGACCTTAGGTTGGAGGGTTTAGCAACAGAAACCCAACTCCCTGGGGTTCAACATCTCTTCAGTTAGGCTACCAGTCCAGCTCTTCCTGCTACCACCTCCTTTCTGATCTCTTTACTTCCGGGTCCTGTCTAATTGAGTCAGTTTCTCTACTAGTTTTCTGTGACTAGGTCCTTGCTTTAAGTGATCGCAAGCAAAGCAATGTTTCCCAAACTTCATTTATTCCTGTACCACTATCATGACTTTTGCCATTCAGATCCACTTGTATTCTTATTTACACTGTACACCAGTTTTAACTGCTCAGCTGCTAGTTGGTGGTTCAAACCCACCCAGCAGCTCTGAGGGAGAAAGACCTAACAATCTGCTTCTGTAAAGATTACAGCACTCTATCACACGGGGTCACTAGGAGTCAGAACTGACTGGATAGCACTCAACAACAATAACAATATGTAATTTTCTAATTTAATTTTTAATTTAAATTTGTTGAAAAGGAAAACTGGATATTAGTAAGTTATATGGAAAAAGAATACCACTTACCTTAAAAAAGGGTAACTACAGAATTAAATCAAATGAAGAGAAAAATAATGTGATTATTAAATATCTGAAGATTATTCTCTGTTTAATGATAATGGAGGTTAGCAAGGTATAGACTGGTGCTACTGAACACGGTATCTATAAACTGAGGGGCTCTCCTTTCTGCAATCAGAATGACTGAAAAATAACTGAGGTCTGATTAAGATGACAAATTGAGGCAGCAATGCTAAATTTCCCAACCCTCAGAAACCTAACAGAATTTTTTAAATATCAGCGATAAATATTAAACATTAACCAGTAGCAACTAAATAAGGAAAGGGGCATGACTTAATGCAGTCAACTCTCAAACTAATGACTGGGATGGGGGAGACTCAGAAGATTCTGGAACAGAAGGAGAGGTGCAGAAGGGTGTGGCTCTTCACCCTAATCCCATTCTCTGATAAGACTACTATTTCCTGGCACTAATTGCGGTGAAAAATAGATATTAAAAGAATTATTCTACTTTAAAGGCTACGGGATTCGTACCTTATGACTACGTGTCTCAGTCATCTAGTGCTGCCATGACAGAAACACCACAAGTGGATGGTTTTAATGAAGAGAAATTTATTTCCTCACAGTCAAAGTAGGCTAAAAGTCCAAATTCAGGGCGTCAGCTCCGGAGGAAGCCTTTTTCTCTCTGTCGGCCTTCTTCTCTTTGGTGTTCCCCTGGACTAGGAGCTTCTTGGCTCAGGGATCCTGGTCCAAAGGACGCGCTCTGCTCCTGGCACTGCTTTCTTGATGGTATGAGGTCCCCCTGTCTCTCTGCTCACTTCTGTTTTTTATATCTCAAGCGATTGCCTCAGGACACAATCCAGTCTTATAGATCCAGTCCTGCCTTACTAACACAACTGCCACCCATCCTCCCTCATTAACATCATAGAGGCAGGATTTAAAACATATAGGAAAATCACACAGTACCAGGAATCATGGCCTAGCCAAACTGATATACACATTTTTGGGGGGACATAATTCAAACCATGACACTATGTATTACATAATTTTATGTACAGTGTCTAGTTAGCTTTTCAGTATTTCTTCTTTTTTTAATGATATTGCATAAAATACAAAATTATTAAGGTAAGTCCCAGTCATAAGGAAGGTTATGTACTGATCATTTCTGTGATTAATTGAAAAGTCTTTATACTACAAAATGCTTCCCTATGTGGTTCCTGAAGTTCATTTTAATTTATATACCCTAAACTATGCTCAGTTTCAGCTACAAAATCCTTTAATAAAAGGAGTTGCCAAAACTTAACACCATTCAAATGGAAGTCCTTCCAAGCTGAAATTCTACAAACACATCTTATAGGTGATGATATATTAAATAAAAGGTTACTTTAATAATATTTTTTTTTTGCCAGCACAGCTTCAATGCCATATAAATGTTTCCTATTCAATTACCTACTCACATTTTTCATCTTCACTGATTTTGCAATGATCGGAATATTTCTCTTAAACCCCACTACATTAATCCATCAAAGTGCTTTTTTCATTAGGTGAAGAAGTTTCCCACCCAGAATATTACCAGGGAGGATGATGACATTTCCTATTGTTCCGCTTCTATACTGCTTCATGTTATTATCCAGGAAGCATAAGTGTTCACTGTACAGAAAGGAAAATTGGAAACCAGCCAGAATCAGACTCCTTGAATCTTTCAAAGGATTCTTGTCTGCCTACCCTCAGCCCCTTGCAGATTTACTTAATCACCTTTCTGTTAATTAATTACTGAATGCATTTTTGTCACTAGATGTTCATTTAATGCAGAACCAGGCTCAAAAATCTAAAATGAAACAGTCTGCATTGCAGCAGGCATCAGAACATCAAGCAAGGAAGGTATCAAAAACTTTCCCAAGGTGGTTAATGGCTGAAAAGGACAAAAAAATCCCTTCAAAGACTAAATTGTTCAACAAGACAACTCTCACTAATTTTCCGACTAGAAACGCATCCCCATTCCCAGGGATAATTCAGATGATCCTGAAACTTTCACTAGTGGAGTTATTTAGTGGGCTTATTACCACAACTGACAAAATGCCAGCATCATCCAACTCCTCCTCCTCATCATAGTAAATGTTTATGATTTATGTATTTTTATGTGTGTGTATTAAAAAATATATATGTAAGTTTATATGTAATGTTTCTAACTCCTAAAGATTAATAAAGGTCAGATTTATAAAAATATTGATAATAAAAGGCAATATAATGAAACTAAAAAAGAAAAAATGAAGTATTCAACTTAGAACAGAATTATGACAGAGTGGTTGGAACAAAGCCCCACCATAAGTCAGGGACTACCTGTACAAGACAGTGGGCAAAGAACCACTCATTTCTTTGATTAAATTTTCATGTTAGTTTTTTTTCTTTTATTTGGTTATGTTAATATTCTGAAGTCATAAAGTTAACTGGTGTTCCAGGAGATTCTACTGGGTTTTATCAAAAGAAGGGAGTATAAATAATGGCAACAAAATGGTACTCTGGGTTGGTACCAGCTTCTGTGGTAAGTTGAGGGGAAATAAAAGATATCACTATCCCCAATAATCTTCTTCTCTTGACATCTATATTTGCATCATAGGTGCATCATTATCTCTTTAATATCATATAAAATATTTATGCATTTTGACCTTTTGAAAGAGTGTGAGAGTATCTGATATGGAGGCTAGGTCAGGTTTGGCCAACCTATGATTTTTAAATAGCAAAAGATGGAAAGAGTAGGATGATAAGAACCCTGAAATGCTACGTCATCGATTTTATCATTTAGCTTGGACTAGTTGTGACGATCAAGCCATTCCTCAATGAATACGTATTGACTGAGTTCAGTGTTCAGAGTAGTGTAAGAAAGGGCCCTCTTCCTCTGCGGATTTATTCGGTACCCGAGAGAATGACTAAACAAACTATGCACACTGCAGTGTGCTTCATAGTGACATAGTGTGTCTCCATGCAGTGGAGGTTTGCAAAGGGAAGGTTCAACAAGAGCTGGAAAGGTCTTTTTGGAAAAGTGACAGTTCAGCCAGGCCTAGAAACACGGGCAGAGTTTTCTAGGTAAGGATTTTGTTTTTTTGGGGGGTATGGGGAAAGAAAGCAAGTGAGAGTGGCAAAAGGTCAGAAAATCCAAGAATAGGTACAGCTGCGCAGACCACTTCTGGCTTTTTCTGAGTCTGTTTAAGCTTCCAAAGTAGAAGTATGGATGGAAAAGAAGAAAACCTAGCTTAGACAATTAGGAAAAATAGCTCAAGACATTGCCTGGAGTTATTCATTAGATGCGTAGTCTTTTAACCAGTTGAATAGACTAATTCATGACTGGAAGGATAAAAGAGGACCTGGAACGTCCTGAAACTTTCTGCTTGAGATGGGATAAATGGTCCATTGGAATATGGTACATTTGTTGCCCTGAAGCTCAAAGTCTTCTCAGACATGTTGAGTCTGACAAATCCCACAGATCTTTTATTATTATTATTCTTTCTTTCTTTTTGTCCCCCCCTCCTGTGGCTACTTTCAATATGGGAAGCTGTGTGTCCAACACTGTGCAAGAAAGTGAAAAGGAAGTGAGTTCCAAATGCAGATAATTGATACAGGGAATTAAATGTCACAGACATACCTCCATAAATCAAGCACAAGAATTAAGTACACATGCACTAAGAGGAGAACACCAAGGTCACATAAGGCAAGTGAAAAATGCTGACTTGGTTATGAAGTATACAGAAGAGTGTGTGTATGTAATATTGGGAATTATTAACAGGATAAAATTAGGGAATGGTCCCCTGCTCCTATATTTTACATTGTTTAGGCCTTCTAGAAGCTTTCTCTGATCCCCAATCTAAAGTGTAACCCTTAGCCTCCCCATGATACCTTGCATTCCAACTCCCTGAAGGTCAGTCCTCTCTATCGTATCTCCCTGAGACATTCCTTCATAGCAATATCACTCTAAAATGATTTCTTTCGTTGTCTTTCCTTCAGAATAGAATAGAACTCTATGAACGCGGAGAGTTGGACTACTTCAGTCATTGTATCCAGAACAATATTTGATACATAGTAGATAGGTACTCAATAATATTTGTTGAATTAATTAAAATATATATTTTCCAGGTCCTTTCTTAACAAAAAAAAAGTAGCAAAACAATTGAACTAGTCAGTTGAAACAACTTGCTTGATGATTCCTTACCATGAAAACTAAACACAAAAGTAAGCATAGAGTACACAGATGTAGTCCCTGTTTTGATAAAAGGAAGCTGAGTGATGACAGCAATATGAGCAAGGGCCTGAACATTAGTATAAAAGTGAGCTGACAAAAAATTGGACCTGACCCACAAGAGAGAATCAACAAGTGCACGAAGAGTTTCATCTCTAATTTCAAGAGTTGTATAGTGTCTTATAATATCCAGTTGGTAATACCAGTTGCTCAGTTGTTCTAGCCTTTAAAAATATATGTCCTTACAATGTTAGAATATAGTACTTCAAGATTCATTACAGTGTATTCTCTAATACAGAGAACATACACCATCCATTCCAACTGGAGCACAGATTTCTTATGAAGTGACTTTGCTGATCTCATTTACTACTGTTCCCTTAGTGCTTAAAAGGTTACCCTAAACATTGAAAGGTGTGATAATCATTAGTCAAATTAACGGAAAAATTAGTCACTGAGACTATACACTTCGATAAATTTGGTATGAATAGAAACAAACCTCCCAGTAGGTTAGAGAAAAAATAAAAATAATCAATTGATGGTATAACATTCTCTAAATCCCAAAATGACATGATTCAACTGTTTACTTTTAGTGTTGTGATTCTGAAGACAGATCTTGAGAGTATCATGGAGTTAAGGAGATTGCGAGTTTAGTTGGTTAGTCTTTATATGATTCTTAATCATTCACCTGGAGATGAATTACTTCTGACTGGAAACTGAACTTCCATTTACTTAATCAGTTTTGGGTGACTTCATTTTTAATTGTTGTTGTTTGTCTTTTCCTCACTTTTAATTGCCAATTCTAGTCTCTGGACAAATCCTTAACATTTACAACTGAAATTTTACAGGAAGTCCTAATGCTGCAGGGTTTATTGCTCAGTTTTTGAGATTTAAGTGTTTTGGACGGTTTGAATAGGTCTTGATAGGAAAGCGTCAGTGAAAAAATAAAATTAAATGATTTTATTATTTGTTTTAAAGTCACTTCTCCCTTTCCAATAAAACTTCTAAAAATCAATACATATGAGTTTGTTTTCAAAACCAAACCTTAAAAAAGACAGATACAAGACTGTTCACGCAGACTGAAAACCGAAGATAAAGGACGTGCGGCTGGAGTTGGTGCACTTTTTTGATAGACTCAGCAATGAAAGTGTTGTAAGTTAGGTCCAGAGAAGCAGACCATGCATCTAAGATATGTGGTGTTGTTCGGTGTCATTGAGTTAGTTCTGACTCAGAGTGACCCTAGGTATAACAGAACAAAACACTGCCCAGTCCGGCACCATCCTCAACATTGTTGCTATGTTTGAGCCCATTGTAGCCACTGTATCAATCCACCTTGTTGAGGGTTTTCCTCTTTTTTGCTGACTGTCTACTTTACCAAGCATGATGTTCTTCTCCAGGGACTGGTCCCTCCTGATAACATGTTCAAAGTATGTGAGACGAAGTCTTCCCATCCTCACTTCTAATGAACATTCCGGCTGTACTTCTTCCAAGACAGATTTGCTCATTTTTCTGGCAGTCCATGATATATGTATCATAATTATATGTATACATAAATATATGTATCATAATTCAAAGGGATCATCTCTTTCTTGGTCTTCCTTATTCATTGTCCAGCTTTTGCATGCGTATGAGGTGACTGAAAATACCATGGCTTCCATCAGGCACACTTTAGTCCTCGAGGTGACATTTTTGCTTTTTAACACTTTAAAGATGTGCACACAGGAGGTTAATAAGGGTGATTCTTAGGAAAATATGAGGGTTGGGAAAGCAGGAGTGGGCAGGGGGAAAGTTGAACTGCAAGGTTGTTGAAAAACAGGCCTCACCTAATCTCTTGCAGAGTCCTGGACCTGGGATGACCTTTCAAAAATTGATCTACTTGAGTCCAAGGAGCCAGGCCCCCTATACTGCTGCATCAAGCAGTCATTAATTTAGGGCTATCCTGGAAGAGGCATGACATTTAGTTTGGATGAGGGCAAGAGAGGCTCAGCTGAGAGCCATCAGCCCACACTACCTCCAGTTAGGGGAATAAGCAACTCAGTCTAGGTGGAGGATCCAGGAAGCGCATTACAGCATCCGGTACAGAAATGTTATATAGTAGGGAAATTATGATAAATTGCAAAACCTTAGTTTCAATTTTACAGCCCTGATGGTGTAGTGGTTAAGAGCTTGGCTGCTAATCAAAACATCAGCTGTTCGTACCTACCAACTGCTCCTTGGAAACTCTATGGGGCAGCTCTATTCCATCCTATAGGGTCACTATGAGTTGGAATCCATTGGATGGCAACAGGTTTACTTTAAATTTTATTCAGGAAGCCATAAAATATAAAACACATACGATAAAATAACTTGCTGTCTTCTTTAAAAAGGAAAGAAAGAAGAGGGAAGAAAAAGCACATTACAGTGAAAAGTAATCATCAGAATATAAGCTCTTGAGATAAAAGATGTTGCCTATCTTGTTTCCCACTAAAGAGTACTTAAAATAGCCTGACACATACAAATGTTCAACACTTGCTGGTTGAAATAATGAATACATTAGTTATCCTTAGACTCTTTTAAAATCTCTAATCTTTTAAAACTAAACAAATATTGTCCTTTGGTTATTTGGTTGGAACCTACATAACCACCTTTCTGTAATGAACTACTTGTTTCCCATGAAGGAGAACAACCCCATGCCAGCGAGGGACCAGCAGCCTTCTCAGAAGGGAAAGGAAGGAAATGTCTATAGAGATATGTGCGGAATTTTTAAGGCTCAAGTTAACTTCCCCAATGATCTTGGCCAAAAAGTTTGGATTCAAACTGGAGCTTAGTAACTTAAGAGCTGTGTACCAAAAACAAGTTTCTCAACCTCTCAGTCTCAATTCCTTGAGTGCAAAAGTGGACGGTGAAGACCAACCTCACAGGGTTGTTGTGTCTTCAATTAAATGGGTCTGCAGCACCAAAAGAATACTTGAGGGAAGCTTTGTTAATATTATTGAAGTGGAAAAGTCCTCTTCACATAAAGCACAGCACTCAGAAGCCATAAAAGAAAAGTTGTGTGTTGTATATTTTATTTTAATTTTGGAGAGAGATTTAATTTTTAAAACCAGAAAAAAATTTTGCAAGATTTATAAGGAGGCTGATATTTTAAATATATCAAAATATTTATGAAACGCTGAGGGCAGGGCCAAGAACTCAATGAAAACATGAGGAAAGGACATGCAGAGGTCTTTCCAAGAAAAGAAAATACAAATGTTATGTAAACTTGTGGAAAAATGTGAAGTGTCACTCATAATTAAAAAATGAAAATTCAAACACAATGTGATAACTCTTTCCACTTAAAGAAATAAAATAAAAAAGAAAACAAAGAAGAAGTTATAGAATACACTGTTTTGGTGAAGGCCCAGCAGTTCAGGTTCACAGTCGGTATACGTAAAATTAGTGTGATCTCTTTGGAGAATAATTTGGAAACAGGTATTGAAATACCTATTTCAATAGGTCACTCCTACAAATGGAAAATAAACATACCTTTTGACCCAGCAATTTTATCTCCAGGAATGCATATATGTATGCCTGCATGAATATTTGTTTCAACATTTTTCATAGTAGGAGAAGATCAGAAATAACTTACAAATTCTGAGTAGGACTTGCTCAGTAATGATTTTTTATATCCATTTCATGGAATAATTTATCTATGGTCTGAAAAACAATAAAGGATATATTGTATATGCCGCTGTGAATCCTAAGATATATTGTTAAATGAAAAGTAAAAGCAAACTATAGAAGATTGTAATATATACTTCCTATTATATAACAATTACATACAGATAAGTGTATGTGTGTGTATAAATTGTATTACAAAGAAAAAATTTGGAGGTTTTTTAGAAAATATTTTCCTGGGGGGGGTGGGTAGCTTGGGAGGCCTGGGATGTGAATGGGGCATACTTTTTCTTTGTGTACCTTTTATATGGTTTGAATTTGTAAAATACATGCATGGATTATTTTTACATTTAAAATACAAAAAACTCATTGCCACTGAGTTGATTCTGACTCTTGGTGACCCTACAGGACAGGACAGAACAGAACCTCCCCATAGTGTTTCCAAGTTCTTAATCTTTGTGGAAGCAGACTGCCACATCTTTCTCCCGAAGCGCTTGGTGAGTACAAACCTCCAACCTTTCAGTTAGCAGCTGACGGCTTAACTACTGCACCACCAGGGCTCCTTTTCATTTAAAACATAGTTACTTAAAATTAAAACCTAGTCTATCTCACTTAATACTGTATCCACTACCTGGAGCTCTAGCTGGAACATAGTAAATAGTCGATATTGTTGAATGAATTTATGAACAAATATTACATGGGGACTTCTGGATTCCCACTATATATCTGTAGCCCAGATTATTTACCTGAGTTCTAGAAATGCATTTTGACCATGCTTCTAGAATCTCTACCTGAATGTTTCGTAGCTACCTTACACTCAGCACATTCAACACTTGGGTCCATAGTCACTTCTCTGGAAGTTCCTGCTCTTCCTCTAACCTCTGTCGTAATTAATGGTACCAGTAACCGCTGGTAATACAAGCCAGGATTTGATCCTTTCACTTTATTTCTAATGTTACTACTCTTAATGTAGCTCAGCTGAGCTGTTGCAATGGCCTCCTTAGTGTCTCTCTTTTGCAATATATAGTTCATATTACCAGAAGGCTATTTCTGAAGTGCAATTGTCATGATATAACGACTTTCCATTACTTACAGGATAAAATCTCAACTCCTGCATGTGGCTATATGGCACTGCGTGTTTGCTCCTCTTCCTGTTTAGCCATATCTATGGTCCCTCCTACAAATACCGAACTACTTTTATTCCACACATAACGTGTTCTTTCAGGGCTCTAGGCCTTCAGAAGTACTTCTCTTTGCCAAATTGCCCTTCGAACTTTTGCTTCTAGAAAATACCCTTTAGTCCCGTAATATACAGCATACGTGCCATGTCCTTTGCAAAGCTATTAGTCAAGATCAGATATTCTCATATTTCCAAACAGATTTTTGTTACTATACTTATAAAACAATGAAGTAACTCTGTGTGTCTGTTTCTCCATCCGACTTCCAGTCAGGAGATTAACAAATGAATACAGAGCAGAATAAATTAGGGAGCTCATTGTAGGTAAATATCAGGTGGGCAAATTGGAACTGATGGCATAAGAACCCTAACTGCATTTAGAGAAGGGAACTAAAATTTATTGTCTACTATTTGCAAGTCGTTGTGATTTTCCTAAAGCCTTCCCGAACCTTTGTTAATAGCTTCTTTATTAAACTCTCCTGAAATTACCCATTGTGATGGGGCCATCTATTTTCTGCAGGACCTTGACTGATCTGCAGTATCATTCTAAATTAATGATGGAGAGTTCATATTCATAGGAATGACTAAACTGTGATAAATTGCTAATGCGGTTTTCCTAATAGTTCTTTGTTGTTGAAAATAAAGTAATTGAAAGTGCATCCTCAATTACTCTACTTTGTATGAGAGATTGTAAGAACTACATCATAAGCTAATTCACTCTTCTCTGAGAAAAGTTTTGTGAAAAATAGACTTTGTATTCTGGCATATTATGGTGAACCCTGTGGAGAATCTACCTGGCCATAAAGAGTTACAGTATGTCTATCTTTTCCCTCACTCTTTGCAGTCCCTGTCCCTTGACTGTTCATATCCTCTCCTACCCTCAAGACACCAACACCTTTAATTATCTAATAATCATATAGTATTAGTTGTGCATCAATTTATTCATTTTAAAGTCATTTCCCCCATTCAATTTACATCACTGACTACTCAGATAAGATATACTTCTTTATCAGAATTTTGGTATCCCTTTATCCAAGCCCAATATCAAGAAGATTCTGAAAATAAAAATTATTTCAAAGTCAACATTTCAGTTTATGGTCAAAAGCTGCTAATATGTGATGAGAATTGTTCATGTAGAAATGTAGAAAGGACATTCTCATTTGCATTGATTACAAACCAAAGCATAATTTCACAACTAACATCAAGCAAAGAGCTTTCATTAGTTCTAGGAGTAAAAAAAAAATCATTTGATTTGGTGATGCCTCTAATTGATGATAGTGAAATATAAAAAATAATATTAATATTAAATTTAAATTAGCAAAAATAGCAATAAGGAAGAAAAGAGAACAATTTATCCTAGGTAAGAAAAAGACTTAGATTTGTTTCTTTATTGGAAAGAAATTAATACCAATTAAGCACCTTATTTATGCTAGACATTGTTTAGTATTTTCACACATAGTATTTCATTTGATCTCCACAATGATCTTGTGAGAAAGTATTACTATTTCTTTTTTACTATGGAAGAAACTGTAGCTCGGAGAGATTATGTATCTTGTTAAAAACAACACAGTCAGCATAGAGCAAGGTCAGTACTTGAGTTTTGGGCTCTTCTTGTATTAGGATAACGTTAATAGCTGTTGTAAAACATAACTCCCAAATCCTGATGGTTTGACACAATATATTTTATTTCTTCTTGCTCAGACTGGAAGTACAATTGGGGTGGGGTGAAGAAAAAGCAAACCTCTGCTCCATGTAGTCATTCAGGATCTCAAAATGAAGGCTCTGCCATATTTAACATGTGGCTACAAGGTCACCCAAGGCATCAACGTCAGTTGGCAGAGACAATAGACAGAGAGACAGAGATCTGAGAAAGTTTTTATGGGCCAGGCCTGGAAGTGGCACATGTCAAACCCACTCACTTACATCCCATTGTCCAGAACTCAGTCATAGGGTCACATCTAAATAAAAGAAGGCCTGAAAAAATAGATCTAGGTATATGTCCAGGAGGAGAGCGAAATAGATGAGGTGGAAAACTAGCTAGTGCCTGACAGAAAATATTTGGAAAATATTTGCTAAAATTAAACCATAATAGCCCCTTCTTCTCTCAGCAATCTTTAACCTCTCCAATAAACCATTACATGTAATCTCAATGTGTCACAGCCTTGGGCTAGATCTACGGAACTGTACTAGGATTTTGGCCTTCAAGAGTCTCCATTCTACTTTCTTTCTTCGGGAAGAAGCTTACTTGTGGCATTGGTCTACTGCTCACAATAACTTCCCATGAGGGTGCAATAAAGAATAGCATCATTGCCAAATTTATCTATTCATTATACTTTTCAGTCTTCAATTACATTTAGGGAAAGCTATCCAGAAAAC
Organism: Dugong dugon; assembly: GCA_030035585.1. Classification (NCBI taxonomy): domain Eukaryota; kingdom Metazoa; phylum Chordata; class Mammalia; order Sirenia; family Dugongidae; genus Dugong; species Dugong dugon. The sequence goes on from CM057472.1 coordinate 91,349,894, forward strand.
TGTGACCTATTTCCACTCCCTGCCCCCAACCTTAGCCAAAGAGTTTAATTCCTCTTAAGGAATAAAGAATTTAATGATTTCCCATACTTAATTCAACAACTGACTAGAATGAACATGTTGAATAAAAAAATCCTAATTGCTGCCATTTTCCTATACATTGGAGTCCATGATGAATATAGGAACACTGCTTTAATAGAGAAAAACCTTTGGCAAAATTCCTTTCAGTGAAAACACTGTTAGCCCATTCTCAGTAAGTATACTTTCACCTCATTTGTAATATAAACACACATTTTTTTTTTTGTTTTGTGGGATACACATCAGCTATAAAACAATAACTGATTTACTGCAATTCTTGACCCTACTAGATACGAATAAACTTTCTTAGCTATACTGGATATTTTCCATATAAAATGAGTAATAATAATGTTGGTCTTATGAAAAATGAAGTTTTCAAATAGGCTCAGAAAAGAAAACCAGCAAATATTCTAGCACTCAAATTTATGGTTTGAGCTTAGAAAATGAAAATGGATTAGGAATCAAAGAGGTTTTAGGGAACTGAATTCAAAATACTTAAGTTTCCACAACATATGGGGTTTTGATTTTTGCCAGTGTACAATGAATGATCAAGCTAAATATGAGTTGGCCAAACATCTGCTTGGTTAACTCCAGGATTGAAGAGCAATGTAGATTTCCTTTAAATAGCATATTTTCTAATACCCCCGAAAGCAAATTTATAATTCTCTTTACAACTTTCTGATCTTAAATGAATTTTTGCTAACAGTTGCTTTGCATCTGATGTAGCTGGTGTTGGTAGAAATAATTATTTCAAAGTGCATCTCAATGAAAGTTAAATATAAAAAGACAGTCTTTGTTCAAATCTATGTCTCTCACCTCTGAAAATGTGCTTTGAAGAATAACAACACAATAGGCAAGTTAGAACAACTACAGGAATATCAGTTATCATGTAGTTGGATATATGTGCAAATTTTACTTGGTTTATTTCATCCTAGAGGAGCTGAAAATGCTTCATCATGAACGGAAATTATTTCATAATAGAACATTCCTCACTTAAATAATACAAGCTCTTCCAGAGCAGACTGAGCACATTGTTACTGGCAACTAAAAAACAACTTTGGAAAGGGCTAAAACTGCCTTTCTCATTTTCTAAGACTTCACAAAATCACAGAAAAAAGATCTAGGTGTTGTTCTTCCCAATTCTGGATGTGAAAATTAAATCAGAAAGCTAATGCTTTCACCTGTCATATGAATTTGACAGTCTATAAAGAATATTAATAAAATTGTAGCTTCCTCTTATTATTTTTTTTTGTGACAACTATTAATTCAGGAATGGCCTAATTTTTGATTTGTCATGAGTGATCACTGGTCAATTTTTATAACTAAAATAGGGCTTGGGAAACTACAACCTATGGGTTATATCCAGTCCTCTACGTGTTTTGTACTAATAGCAAAGAATGGCTTTTACATTTTATGGTTAAAAAAAATTAAAATAATATTTCTTGATGTGTAAGAGTTATGTGAAATTAAGATTCTTGTGTCCATAAATAAAGCTTTATTGAAATACGGTCATGATCATTCATTTACATATTGCCTATGGCTGCTTTTGCATAAGAGTGTCAGAGTTAAGTAGTCTTGACAGAGACTATGAGTCCCCTGGTGGCTCGCTGGACTACTAGACAAAAGATCGTCGGTGAGAACCAACCCAGAGGCACCCCAGAAAACAGGCCTGATGATCTGCTTCTGAAAGTTCACAGCCTTGAAAACTCTATGGAGCAGTTCTACTCTGTACACATGGGTCGATATAAGTCAGAATCAACTCCATGGCAACCAACAACAACAATAACAACATCTTAAGACCCACAAAGCCTGAAGTATATTATCTGATTCTTTATAGGAAAAGTTTACTGACCTGTGATCTAAAACAAACTGGAAGTAAGAGCATTTTTCAGAAAGGAAAAAAAAAAATTTTTCATTCAGTTACATGGAAATCTTTTCTCAAAGATCAGTGTAGTTTGCATGGTACTGTGTCACCCAGATGATGTGGTTAAGAATGAGTTTGAATTTCACATTGCCACTTATTGCTGAGTCTTAACTTTAACGTGGTCATTAGTTTCTCATGTCTTCAACTTCTGAATGCCCTAGGAAACCTAATTGCAGGGGGTGAGTAGAGTATAGGTGTCTTGGTTTCCTAGGACTGCCCTAACAAAATACCACAAAGTGGGTAGCTTTAAAGAACAGAAATGTATTGTCTCACAGTTCTGGAGGCTGGAAGTCCAGGATCAGGGTGTCGGCCATGTTGATTTCTTCTGAGGGCTCGGAGAAATTGTTCCACACCTCTCTCTCCACTTCTGGTGGTTCTTCCACAGTCCTTGGTGTTTCTTGGCTTGCACCTAATCTGCCTCCTTTGTCACATTGGCTTTCTTCCTGTTTAGCTCTGTCTCCCTGTCTGTTCTCCTCTTTTATATGTTGTTGTTAGATGCCATCAAGTCAGTTCTGACTCATAGCAACCCTGTGTACAACAGAATATAGGATTAATAAAGTGGGATTAGGACCCACCCTGCTCAGGTATGACCTCATGTTAACTGATAACATCATCAAAGACCCTATTTCCAACCAAAGTCACGTTCACAGGTACCAGAGGTTAGGCGCAAATATATATTTTTGGAGGACACAATTCAATCTATAACAGGAGGAAAGAACATGAAAGGAAATAAACTACTATAGTTTATATCAGAAATGACTTATAGGAAAAACACATTCATCACCCACACACACACGTACACACACACACACAAATCCTTTGTCATCAAGTCAATTCTAACTCATAGCAACCCTATAGGAGAGAGTAGAACTGCTGACCTTTTGGAGTAGAGGTGGATTTGAACTGCTGACCTTTTGGTTAGCAGCTGAGTTCTTAACCACTATACCACCAGGGCTCCACATTCATCATATTATTTAATAATATAAAAACGTCAACACATTTCAGGTGGTGCAATTTTGCTTTTAGAGTACAAGAAAACGCTGACTGGCACAAAGGATATTTGCTTTACTACAGCACCAACTTTCCACTCACTGTTAGGGGAAGGTGCAGCATACTGCACATGAGAAGTATGTATGAATTTTATACCTTAGTGTCTGTAGTGACATAGGAAGATGGTTAAGCAAAAAAATAAAATAAAATAATACAAATATACAGGCATCTGAACCCACTGCAGTGCTCATTACTTCTGTGATGCAGCTTAAACATCTTTATCATTGAAACCTATAGATTTTCCATGTTAATTTAGACTTGCTGATAGTTGTGTGGGAGGAATAGTGTCAAAAATGCAGCCATTTGCTTTGCAACCCTTACTTAAATGTCACTCACGGTTTTCAACACAAGCCTTTTATTGATTGAGATTTCACCTCAGAGGGGAAGATTGGCAGTTTGGAATGCCTGGTTGTTTTCCGCTGGTTATTTGTTTGAAGCAGAGTCAAATAAGTGCCCAAGTCAATCAAGAGATTTCCAAATGCTTTTGAATTTTCAGGGTGCAAATAGAGCCTGGCCTTCAAAAAGACAGCAAATTTAACATGTTACAAGACCCGCATCTGTGTCATTAGAAGTGCCATTTTCAAACGGTCTCTATGTTGAAAGTTTAAGAAAAAAAAAAAGAATCCTGGCCTACGTTTTGATAACATCTTCTTTCTTCAGGGATTTAGAACAAAATTGTTGCCATTAGTTCATAATGTGAATTGCTGCCACGGGATATTTTTAGGGGAGAAAAATCTCAAAACAAGTGAGATACTGTATTCATCTAAAATAGCTACAGGAAAAAGATGTTATGTTTTGTGACAAAACTATGATGTGGATTTTAAGTAAGTGACTCCAGTTTTCAAGTTCTAACACTTCTTCATAGCATATACTCTGGGAACTATAGGTAAGTTGTCCCTAGGGAGATTGTTTATCATATGACTACCCACGGTGAGTACAAACAAATGCTTCATCGTATCTTTACATTTTAAAGATAAACTATCTTGAAAATATACATGTAAAAAAGCCTAAAAATAAAATTATGAAAAAATGGACATATAGTTTAGCCTGTTACCATCAACAAGTGGATGTGAAAACAGTGCAGACCCACTGGAAAATGTATCTTCAGATATATAGATAGATAGCTGCCTTGGAGTTAACTCTGGCTCATGACAACCTTGTTTACAAAAGAACAAAGAATTGTCTCTTCCCGTGTCATCCTCACAATCATGTTCAAGTCCTTCACTTGCAGTTATAGTGCCAACCTATCTGACTGAGTTTCTCCCTGGCCCTCGCTAGCCCTCTACGTCACCAAACATGATGTTCTTTTCTAGTGATCGATCTCTTCTGATGACATGTTTAAAGCAAGCAAGTTGAACAATGTTCTCTTGTAATCCATAAGGTTTTTGTTGCCTAATATTTGAAAGTAGATTCTTCCTTGTCTATCTGAGACTCAAAGTTTCTCTGAAACCTGTCCACCATGACTTTGCTGGTATTTGAAATACTAGTGGTATAACTTACATCATCACATCAATACACAACCCACCACGTTACTACAAACTGACAGCTAGGTGGTGGATTTTTGAATAGTATATTCAAATTGTTATATTCAGAAATAAAATGCAACATTATTCAATAACAGAATTATGAGTTTATTTTTTCTGATCATGAAACTGCACAGATTTTTTTTAATCACACCATAATTGATCTTAGCAGAATCATCAAGCCTAGATTTAACCTCTTTTTCTATTATTCAACCAGGCACAGTGTGTTGAGATGTTGATATTAATTGTCTTAGTTATCTAGTGCTGCTATAACAAAAATACCACAAGCAGGTGGCTTGAACAAACAGAAACTTATTTTCTCACAGTTTTGTTGTTGTTGTTAGGTGCGATCTAGTCCATTCCAACTCATAGCGACCCTGTGTACTACAGAACTAAACACTGCCCGGGCCTGTGCTATGCTCTCAATTGTTGTGCTTGAGCCCATTGTTGCAGCCACTGTGTCAATCCATCTCTTTGAGGGTCTTCCTCTTTTTTGATGACCCTGTACTTTACCAAGTATGATGTCCTCCAGGGACTGATCCTCCTGATAACGTGTCCGAAGTATGTAAGACGTAGTCTCACCATCCCTGCTTCTAAGGAGCATTCTGATTGTACGTCTTCCAAGACAGATTTGTTCATTCTTTTGGCAGTCCGTGGTATATTCAATATTCATCACCAACACCACAATTCAAAGGGATCAATTCTTTTTCAGTCTTCCTTATTCACTGTCCAGCTTTCACATGGATATGATTGAAAATACCATGGCTTGGGTCAGGCGCACCTTAGTCTTCAAGGTGACATCTTTGCTTTTCAACACTTTAAAGAGGTCTTTTGCAGCAGATTTGCCTAACACAATACGTCTTTTGATTTCTTGACTGCTGCTTCCATGGCTATTTATTGTGGATCCAAGAAAAATGAAATCCTTGACAACTTCAATCTTTTCTCCGTTTATCATGATGTTGCTTATTGGTCCAGTTGTGAGGATTTTTGTTTTCTTTATGTTGAGGTATAATCCATACTGAAAGCTATGATCTTTGATCTTCATGAGTAAGTGCTTCAAGTCCTCTTCACTTTCAGCAAGCAATGTTGTGTCGTCTGCATAACGCAGGTTGTTAGTGAGTCTTCCTCCAACCCTAATGCCCTGTTCTTCTTCATATAGTCCACCTTCTCAGAGGTTAGGAGGCTGGAAGTCTGAATTCAGGGTACTGGATCTAGAGGAAGGCTGTTTTCTCTGTCAGCTCAGAAAAAGATCCTTGTCTTTTGAGCTACTGCTCCTGGGCAATCTTCATGTGGCTTGGCATCTCTCTTCCCCATCTCTACTTCTTTCACTTGCTTATTTAATCTCTTTTATACCTCAAAAGAGATTGGCTTAAGACACACCCTTCTATCTTGGAAAAGTACAGCCAGAATGCACCTTAGACGTGAGTATGGCAAGACTTCTTCTCATGTACTTTGGACATGTTATCAGGAGGGACGTGGAAAAGGACATCATGCTTGGTAGAGCAGAGGGTCAGAGACAAAGAGGAAGACCCTCAGCAAGATGGATTGACACAGTAGCTGCAACAATGGGCTCAAATATAGCAACAATTGTGAGGATGATGCAGGACCAGGCAATGTTTCATTCTGCTATACATAGGGTCATTATTAGTTAGAACCAACTCAATGGCACCTAACAACAGTCTTTACAGGTGCAGACAGCCAGGTCTTTCTCCCATGGAACTGCTGGCTGGGTATGAACTGCCAATCTTTCAGTTATGAGATAAGTGTTAAAAACCATTGTGTCACTAGGGTTTCTTATATTAGTATTATCAATATGATAAAGATACAATATAATAGATGATATTTTAGCTATTTATAGTACAAAATACTGATCATTTACTTCCACAATTATTATTTTTTATTAATGTAAGTTGATGTTAGACATGTTAGGAAATAGACAAAATATAAAGAAGAAAATAAGAATAATCTATTCTTCCCTTTCTAGCAAAATCTTTTGTATATATCATCTCAGTTCTGGTTTTATGTACTTATATATTTTGGAAAGTAAACTTTTTTTTCACTTACCAATATCAGAGACACTTTATCATTTTCTAAAAAAGAATCTCTTAAAAGTAGAGCAAATTATGATATCATAATGGATGCTTCCCAGGGAAAAACATTTTATGGCATAGACCCCAGACTCAGATTACCTGGGCTTTCTTTAATAACCACCTCATCACCTGACATGTGCACTTGAGCACATCCCGTAACCTCTCTCTGCCTTAGTTTCCACGTACGAAAGAGAGATATAAAAACAATACCTATTTCATAGGGTTGTCACTATAATTTGATAATTTTGTATATGTACAGCAATTTAAACAATGCCTGGAACATGATACATATTGTACAAAAACCAGTCATTATTATCATTTCTATTAAAAACGCCATGCTGTTAGACATTTGGATTATTTCCAGTGTTTTGACCTTTTGAATAATGATATGCTTAACAATCTCAAACATAAATTTTTCTAAGAAAATAATTGTGAAATGATCTATGATTTTGATTTGTTTGTTTTTTTTGGTTAGGTGCTATTCAGTCAGCTCCAACTCATAGTTAGCCTATGTACAACAGAACGAAACACTGCCCAGTCTTGCACCATCCTCACAATCATTGCTATATTTGAGTCCCTTGTTGCTGCCACTGTCTAAATCCATCGTGTTGAGGGTCTTCCTCTTTTTTGATGACTCTGCCTTTATCAAACATGATGCATTTCTCCAGGGTCTTGTACCTGCTGATAACATGTCCAAAGTAAGTGAGACAAAGTCTTGTCATCTTCACTTTCTCCTAAGGAGCATCCTGGCTGTACTTCTTCCAAGACAGATTTGTTTGTTCTGGCAGTCCATGGTATATTCAATATTCTTTGGCAGCACAGTAATTCAAAAGCATCACTTCTTCTTCGAGCTTCCTTATTCATTGTCCAGCGAAAGCATGCAGTCACACCTTAGTCCTCTAAGTGACATGTTTGCTTTTTAACACTTTAAGAGGTCTTTTGAAGCAGATTTACCCAATGCAATACATTGTTTAATTTCTTGACTTGTACTTCCATGGGCATTGATCAAGTACAATAAAATCTTTGACAACTTCCGTCTTTTCTCCATTCTTCAAGATGTTGCTCATTGGTCCAGTTGTGAGGATTTTTGTTTCCTTTATGTTGAGGTGTAGTTCATCCTGAAGGTGTAATCTTTGATTTTCATCAGTAAGTACTTTAAGTCCTCACTTTTAACAAGCAAGGTTGTGTCATCTGCATATTGCTGGTGTTTAATCAGTCTTCCTCCAACCTGATACCTCATTCTTCTTCATATAATCCAGCTTATTGGATTATTTGCTCAGCATACAGATTGAAAAACTATGGTGAGAGATATAACTCTGATGCACACCTTTCCTGATTTTAAACCACACATTTTCCCCTTGTTTTGTTCGAAAGACTGCCTCTTGGTGTATGTAATTGCATGAGTGCAATTAAGTGTTCTGGAATTCTTATTCTTTGCAATGTTATACATAATTTGTAATGTCCTACATGGTCAAATGCCTTTGCATAGTCAATAAAACACAAGTAAATTTCTTTCTGGTATTAAGGTCCAGAAAGATGAATTTCATATATACTACAAAATTACCTTCCAGAATTTATACAATTTATTCTACCACCTGTCAGTTTGGGAGAGACTGTTTGGTAAGTACTAAAACTGGAATTTACTAGATTAGTTAAATATTTGTTTTGTGAGAAATTTTTATTTTCAATTGCCTAATCGTAAATGCATCTCCTTCATTTCTGAGTTTTTTAAAGACATTTTATTATATGTCTTAATATTTTAAAGATGATAATGTTTAATTTGTCATTTTTAAAAATCATCCTGGTTTTGGTCTGCATTGAAATGTCATAAGTAGAAATAATATGTCTCTTTTAATGTTTTTTGCCTATTTGTGCATACTTTTTGGTATTTACATTATTTTCCCTGATTTATGTGTTTTTGTAGAATATTTCTGGTAATTATCTCATTTTAATTTTTCTGTGTCATTTGTTTTACATCATCTCTTGAAAATACCATATATTTGGAATTTGATTTTAGTCCAATCTGTCTTCTTTTTTAACTGTACTTCAGGTGAAGGTTTACAGAACAAATAGTTTCTCATGAAACAGTAGTACACATATTGTTTTATGACATTGGTTAACAACCCCAAGACATGTCAACCCTCTTCCTTCTTGACATTTTTTTTTTTGGTGAAAATATACATAGCCAAAGATACACCATTTCAAAAATTTCTACATGCACAGTTCAGTGACATCGACTACGCTCTTCCAGTTGTGCTGCTATTCTCACTTTAGATGAAGGTTTATAGAACAAAATAGTTTCTCATTAAACAGTTAGTACACATGCTGCCCTATGACAATGGTTAACAATCTCACAACACATCAACACTATCCTTATTCAACCTTGGTTCCCTATCACCAGCTTTCCTGTCCCCTTCTGCCTTCTGGTCCTTGTCCCTGGACTGCTGTGCCTCATTAGTTTTATGGGGCTGTCCACTCCCCGGCTGAACGGTGAACCTCAGAAGTGACTTCACCACTGAGCTAAAAGGGTGTCTGGGGACCATACTCCCGGGTTTCTCCAGTTTCCTTTAGGCCAGTAAATCTGGTCTTTTTTTGTGAGTTAGAATTTTATTCTACATCTTTATCCAGCTCTGTCCAGAACACTCTGTTGTGACTCCGGTCGGAGCAGTCAGTGGTGATATCCGGGCACCACTTAGCTGTACTGGACTCAGTCCGGGGGAGGCCTTGGTAGCTGTGGTCCTTTAGTCCTTCGAACTAATCTTTCCCTTGTACACTGTTCTCTTCTTTCTCCCTTGCTCCCAAAGGGATGGGAGCAGGGGAGTATCTTAGATGGCTGCTCACAGGCTTTTAAGACCTCAGACACTACTCACCAAGGTAGAATGTAGAACATTGCCTTTATAAACTGTGTTATGACAACTGAGCTAGATGTTCCCCAAGACCATGGTCCCCACAGCCCTCCACTGAGCAATTCAGTCCCTCAGGGAGTTTGGATGTGTCTATGGAGCTTCCATGACCTTTCCTTGTACAAGTTGTGCTGGTTTCCCCTGTATTGTGTACTGTCTCACCCTTCACCCAAGATACCATTTATCTGTTGCCTATTTAGTATTTCCCCGCCACCCCTCCCATCCCTGGTAACCAACAAAGATTGTTACTTTTTGTGTGTGAACTTTTTCATGGGTTTTTACAATGGAGGTCTCATACAATATTTGTCCTTTTGTGATTGACTTATTTCACTCAGCATAATGTCCTCCAGTTTCATCCATGTTATGAGATGCTTCACAGACTCATCATTATTCTTTATCATTGCACAGTACTCCATTGTGTGTATGTACCATGGTTTGTTTATCAATTCATCTGTTGATGGGCATCTAGGTTGTTTCCATCTTTTTGCTATCGTGAACAATGCAGCCATGAACATAGGGGTGCATATGTCTATTCGAGTGACAACTCTTATTTCTCTAGGATATATTCCTAGGAGTGGGATTGCTTGATCGTATAGTATGTCTGTTTCTAGCTTTCTAAGGACGCGCCATATCATTTTCCAGAATGGTTGTATCATTTTGCATTCCCACCAGCAGTACACAAGAGTTCTGATCTCCCCGCAGCCCCTCCAACATTTGCTGTTTCAGTGTTTTTGATTCGTGTCAGTAATGCCAGGGTGAAATGATATCTCATTGTGGTTTTAATTTGCATTTCTCTAATGGCTACTGATCACGAGCATTTCTCCATGTATCTGTTGGCCTCTTGAATGTCTTCTTTGGTGAAGTGTCTGTTCATTTCCTTTGCCCATTTTTTAATAGGATTATTTGTCTTTCTGTTGTAGAGGTGCTGGATTTTCTTGTAGATTATGGAGATTAGAGCTTTGTCTGACTTGTACCATCCAAAATTTTTTCCCAGTCTCTAGTTCTCTTTTTACTCTTTTGGTGAAGTCTTTTGAAGAGCATAGGTGTTTGATTTTTAGAAGATCCCAGTTATCTACCTTATCTTCTGGGATTTGTGTGTTGCTGGTTATGGTTTGTATCCTGTTAATGCCGTGTATTAAGGCTTGAAGTGTTGGTCCTATTTTTTCTTCTATGAACTTTATAGTTTTTGACTTTATATTCAGGTCTTTGATCCATTTTGAATTAGTTTTTGTATATGGCATGAGGTATAGGTTCTGTTTCATTTTTTTGCAGATGGATAACCAGTTTTGCCAGCACTGTTTGTTAAAAAGACTGTCTTTTCCCCATGTCATAGACTTTGGGCCCTTGTAAAAGATCAGGTGACTGTAGGTGGATGGATTTACATCTGGGTTCTCAATTCTGTTCCATTGGTCAATGTATCTGTTGTTGTACAAGTACCAGGTTGTTTTGACTACTGTAGCTGTATAGTAGGTTCTGAAGTCAGGTAGTGTGAGTCCTCCAACTTTATTCTTCTTCTTCAGTAGAGCTTTACTTAATCAGAGAAGGCTGAGTGGGGGTGAAGAAGGGTGGCGGGTGAGAGAGCGTATATCGCAAATTACCAGTTGTTCTGTCTCCCACTTGAAGCTCCGTGAAGCTGCTTTCTCATACCCCCTGTTTGCTGGTCTTTGATAGGAGTCCAAGATGGTGGATCCACGCTGCGTTAGCTGGTAGGGGACCTCTGCATGAATCTTTCCTCACTCTCCATCTTCTGTCATTTTTCTCACTCCATTTGGTGCTTGGCTGAGTTCTTTATCTGTTCATTTGATGTTTTAGGGTTTCAGGATTGCTGTTTTCTCTTTTTGGCTTAGTTTTTAGGATCTTTGCTGTGGAGGGATGGCGTGGTGCTTCTGCCTAGAGTGCCATTTTGCCAGAAGTCTCTTGCCAATCTGTCTTCTAATAGTAAAATTTAATCCATTCACATTTATTGCTCTAATTTATATATTTGCTCTTTAATTTACCATCTTGTTTTTTCTCAATATTGTGTATTTTTCTATTTTTCCTACTTCCTTAAATTTATTCAATATAGATAATATTTTCATTTCTCTCTGTTTTTCCCTGTAATAATTTTAATTTTTATTATAATGACCAGTTTTTAAATAATGTATTTTTGTCTTACTCTCAAAGTCAAACTGAAACCCTATCAGGTCTTCTGGTTAAATATAGTATTTTGGCTAAAGAATTTACTTTAACTTCCTGCATTTGTCCATGAATATACATACTGAAAGTGATCTATGCCACAAAAAAAAAAAAAAAGAAAAAAGAAAAAAGAAAAAAAGGGATTGTAGAATATTTGAGGAATGCCCACTATGCATAAGTATAATATGGCTTCAAAAAAATCTATCCATGTATGCTCTGTCAACAGTGTGACTCAGGAAATAGACTGCTTGGAAAAGGAGTAGGGGAAACATTGTGTACCTCCATGCCTGACTGACATAAAACCTCAGACCATGAACCATCCGGAAAATTAGATGGCCATACATTGAAAATGAGGGAAAATGTGAGAGACATAGAAAGAGAAAGAATGACGTGCCAACATACTTATAAGTGTTGTTCCTCTGGATGAGAAAGAACAGGTAAAAAAGAAACTATCATTTACAATATAAAACAATCTACCAATAGGGCAAAAACACAATCATCTGTAGCTGAATAAACACTCATATATTGGTAATGGCAGGGCTTTTTCGTATCAGGGCTCGTGTTTTAGCACTATATCAGACAATGTTCTATTGTGATGCATATGGTTTTCATTGGCTAATTCTCAGAAGTAGATTACCAGGCCTGTTTTGGTAGTCTATCTTAGTTTGGAAACTCCACTGAAACCTGTTCGGCATCTTAGCAACACATACGCCTCCACTGACAGATGGGTCATGGCTGTACTTAAGGTGCATTGGCTGGAAATCAAACCTAGTTATCTCTCATGGAAGGCAAGAATTCTACCACTGAAGTGCCAATGCCCTCCCTACATCTTCCTTATCTCCCCATAATTCCAATTCTATTTTATATACTGCTTTTTTGTTAAAGCATTATTATCTTTCCTCCCCTATTAGCCTTCTCCCAAACCACAGTATGGCCAGATCACCAGATTCTTTACACCTCTTCCTTCAAACTTCAAGTAGAATCCCACTTCATCTTTCAAATAGTCAATGGTTTGTTAAGACACAGAGAAATGTCGCTATGTTTATATCACTCTTTCTTCCTCTTATGCCACTTTCTTCCTAAAATAGCTAACTATGCATGTACTTCAACTCCCTTTCACTCAACACTTTGCAAAATAGACTGATTTCACTATTCATATATAATGTAAAGAGTTTATTTTATGTTACTGTTCAGTGTTTTCACAGTTGTCTGAATGGCGTCATCTGTCTGTCCACACAAACAAACAGCCATGTAGCATTATGGCTTATTTCCAATGACATTTGGACTCAGAGAAAATGTGAAAACAAGGCTGCAGAAAGTTTAAACCATATATTCAAAGATAAAGAAGATTGATGTTTATACTTGTTACCTGACTATTACCAGCATATGTTGGTCCCTCCTTTGTGTGGTGTTAGTAATTTTATAGGAAGTAGAAGATGCAGCCTCGGACTTTTGGGAGTTAACAGAATAAGTGAGTGTGCAACACCAGAAATAGACACTATACAGAAGCAATTGCAGGGAACTGGGATTTGCTGGGATGAGTAGGCATGTATTATCCACTGCCAGAGGGATCTGAGGAGTTTTTAGATTGCACAATTATTTCTGCTTGGGGGAGGAAGACAGGTGCTGAAACTTGGTGCCAGCATGAATAACTACGTTTCCCTAAATTTCCCAATTTTCGTCAGTAGACTGAAGATGCTAATGCTTTCTTTGTCCAGGATTATTGTGAATTAGTGTTAAAAAATTTGATGTATGATATATAGAGTAGTTGCTGAGTATACGTCATTTGGTTTTATGGGGCTGTTAGAGTGAACAGATGAGAGACTATGAAATGGAGAAAAACAAAAAGGCAAGAGGAAGAAAAAAAAAAAAGAAAAGAAAAGAATGAATAAATAAATAAAAATCAGAAAGGGAAAAGAATAGCAAAGTTCCCAGGGACCCCACCGGTACGGCTATGAGGTCTGGGGAAGTTGTTCTCAGATGTTGCAGTATAGCCTGGCTAGAAGGCGTAGAGGTATACAACGCCAGGTATTCAGGGAACAGAAAGAGAAGGAAGATATAGAGAGATGAGAAACTGAGTAATGAAGAAAGACAAAAAGGGAAAACCAGGAAAAAGAAAATGAAACAATTTAAAAAAAAAAAATAACAAGAAAAGTCCCCAAAAAAACAGAAAGGAAAAAAAACAACAAAGAAAGAAATGCCCTCAGGGATCCCTCTGCACATTTGTGCAAGCTGAGGGGGTAGATTCGAAGCCACACAGCATCGCCTGGCCAGAACGGGCTCCCAACTCAAGAAAAGGAAAAGAAAACAAACAAACAATTCGAAACAAATGAACAAAAGCCCCGGGATCCCACCAGCGCAGCAACCCAGACTGGGAAGCAGTTCCACTCTTGAACGGAGCTCTGCAACCCCTCAGGAAGAAGCAAAGCTGGCACACAGAGCCAGGTATTTGAGCAAAAGGAGGGGGAGGTGTTGAGAGGTAAGGAAGAAATCAAAAGAAGTAGAAAAAAGCAACACCAGCTTCCAAAAAATGGCACTCAGAGAGACAGCCCATTTGGGTGGGTGGAATCCAAGCAGCCGGTGCTTCCTGGACAGGAGATTGTGGCAGCAGGAAGCAGAGGAGGCCGAGTGGGGGTAAAGTAGGGTCGGGGGTGGGAAAGCATATATCGCAAATTACCGGTTGTTTTGTCTCCCGCTGGAAGCTCCATGAAGCTGCTTTCTCGTACCATCTCTTTGCTGGTCTCCGATAGGAGTCCAAGATGGCAGATCCGTGCTGCGTTAGCTGATAGGGGACCTCTGCATGAATCTCTCCTCGCTCTCCGTTCTCTGTCAGTTTTCTCACTCCATTTGGTGCTTGGCTGAGTTCTTTATCTGTTCATTTGATGTTTTAGGGTTTCAGGATTGTTGTTTTCTCTGTTCAGCTTAGTTTTTTTGATTTTTGCTGTGGAGGGACAGCGTGGTGCTTCTGCCTAGAGTGCCATTTTGCCGGAAGTCCCGTTGTTTGATTTCTTGACTGCTGCTTCCATTGGCATTGATTATGGATCCAAGTAAAATGAAATCCTTGACAACTTCAATCCCTTCTCCGTTTATCATGATGTTGCTTATGGGTTCAGTTGTGCTTTTCAATTCATCAGTAGATTTTATCGGCATCTTAGGCTGGGTTCTCTAGAGAAGCAAAATCATTGAAGCATCTCTGAGATTTATATCAATGAAGTGGCTCTTGCGGTTCTAGAGATTATAAAGTTCCAAGTCTGTGGGTCAGGCTGAAGGTTTCTCATGACCCATGTAGCTTCAGAGGGTAGTGAGTTCAAGATTGGCAGGTCAGACAACAGGCCTATGGCTCACAGAATGCAGGGGTTGACAAATCCCGAGTTTAGCAAGTTAGCGGCTAGCTGAAGTTCCAAGAACTGCAGGTCAGATGATCAGGATCTAGCTGCAGGATTCAGAGTGAGCAAAAGCCTGCAAGCCTTCCCAGAAAGTCTACCTATGTTGGTTACAGGCCACACCCCCCAAGGAATCTCCCTTTCAACTGATTGACTACTCACAGCAGATATCATCTTGGAGGTAATCACACTATACCAGATCTCATCATGGAAGTGATTACATAATTATACAACTGCCAAACTATAACTGCCTAACTGCTGAGAATCACGTCTCAGTCAAATTGACACACAACCTTAACAATCACTACTGAAGTGTCAGAAAATTCTGCTGTTACAAAAGAAAATTCTTACTCTATTAACTATAAAGTGCACTAGGTTAGTCTTAGAAGTCTCTAAACCAAATCCTAAATGGATGAAACTATATCCTCTGTGATCAGTAAATCAGCTGTCATATAATGGTGATCACAGTGAGTTTCCACTACTCATCTGCCAGTTAGTCACACTGTGGTGGTTTGTTGCTGTGATGCTGGAAGCTATGCTACCAGTATTTTACATACTAACAGGTCGCCCATGGTGGACAGCGTTCAGTGGAGAATTGATGCCTTCAAACTATGGAGGTGGCGAAGAATATTGAATATACCATGGACTACCAGAAGAATGAAGTCTGTCATGGAAGAAGTACAGCCAGAGCGCTCCTTGGAAGTGACGATGGTGAGACTTCATTTTACCTACTTTGGACATGTTATCAGCAGGGACCGTCATGCTTGGTAAGGTAGAAGGTGGGCGAGATGGATTGACATGACACAGTGGCTGTAACAGTAGGCTCAAACATAGCAACGATTGTAAGGATGGTGCAGAACTGGGCAGAGTTTCGTTCTGTTGTAGGCAGGGTCTCTATGGGTCAGAACTGACTCAACAGCACGTAACAACTACAGCATGGCCTGCTATGCCAGACATGACAAACTGAAGAGGAACAGTGTCACATACATTGTCAAAAAGAACATTTCAAGATCTATCCTGAAGTACAATGCCGTCAGTGTTAGGATAATATCCACACATCTACAAGTAAGAACAGTTAATATGATTATTATTCAAATTTACACACCAACACTAAAGATAAAGATGAAGAAATTGAAGATTTTTACCAACTTCTGCAGTCTGAAATTGAACAAACATGCATTCGTGATGCATTTATAATTACTGATGATTGGAATGTGAAGGTTGGAAACAAAAAAACAAGAATGGTAGTTGAAAAATATGGCCTTGGTGATAAAAGCAATGCCAGACATCACATGATAGAATTGTGCAAACCAATGACTTTTTCATTGTAAATACCTTTTTTCAACAACATAAGTGGCTACTATACACGTGGACCTCACAGGATGGAATACACAGGAATCAAAACCACTCCATCTGTGGAAAGACACAATGGAAAAGCTCAATATCATCAGTCAGAACAAGGCCAGGGGCTGACTGCAGAACAGACCGTCAATTGCTCATATGCAAGCTTAATTTGAAGCTGAGGAAAGTAGGAGAAATTCCACAAGAGGCAAAATACGACCTTGAATATATCCCACTTGAATTTACAGACTATCTCAAGAATAGATTTGACGAACTGAACACTAATGTGTTAAGATTGTTGTGGAATTACATCAAAGATATCATGCATGAAGAAAGCAAGGGGTCATTAAAAAGACAGGCAAGAAAGAAAATACCAAAAAGGATGTCAGAAGAGACTCTGAAACTTTCTCTTGAAAGTCGTGTAGCTAAAGTGAAAGGAAAAAATGATGAAGTAAAAGAGCTGAACAGAAGATTTCAAAGGGCGGCTCAAGAAGTCAAAGTAAAATATTATAATGATATGCAAAGACCTGGAGTTAGAAAACCAAAAGGAAGAACACACTCAGTTTTTCTCAAGCTGAAAGAACTGAAGAAAAAATTCAAGCCTCGACTTGCAATATTGAAAGATTATACAGGGAAAATATTAAATGACTCAAGAAGCATCAAAAGAAGATGGAAGGAATACATAGAGCCATTGTACCTAAAAGAATTGGTTGATATTCAGCCATTTCAGTAGGTAGCTTATGATCAAGAACCAGTGGTACCGAAGGAAGAAGTCTGTGCTGCACTTAAGGCATTGGCAAAAAGCAAGGCTTCAGGAATAGATGAAATGCTAATGCAGATGTTTCCACAAATAGATGCAGCCCTGGAAAAGCTCACATGTCTATGCCAAGAAATATGGAAGAAACTTGGCCAACTGACTGGAAGAGATCCGTATTTGTGCCCATACTAAAGAAACATGATCCAACAGAATGTGGAAATTATCAAAAAAAAAAAAAAAGTCATTAATACTACACGCAAGTAAAATTTTGGTGAAGATCATTCAAAAGAGGTTGCAGCAGTACATCAATAGGGAACTGCCAGATTCAGAAGAGTATGTGGAATATCACTGGTAATGTCAGATGGATTATAGCTGAAAGCACAGAATATCAGAAAGATATTTACCTCTGTTTTATTGACTATGTAAAGAATTTGACTGTGTGGATCATAACTAACTATGGATAACATTAGGAATAATGGGAATTCCAGAACACTTAATTATGCTCATGAGGAACCTGTATAAAGAGCAAGAGGCAGTCTTTTGAAGAGAACAAGGAGATGCATCATGGTTTAAAGTCATGAAAGTTGTGCATTAGAGTTGCATCCTTTCACCGTACTTATTCAATCTGTGTGCTGAGCAAACAATCCAAGAAGCTGGACTATATGAAAGAAAATGTGACATCAGGATTGGTGGAAGACTCATTAACAAACTGTGATGTACAGATGACACAATCTTGCTTGCTGAAAGTGAAGAGGATCTGAAGCACTTACTGATGAAGATCAAAGACTACAGCCTTCAGTATGGCTTACACTTCAACAAAAATAAAACAAAAACCTCACAACTGGACAAATAAGCAATATTATGATAGATGGAGAAAAGATTAAAGTTGTTAAGGATTTCCTTTTACTTGGATCCACAATCAATGCCCATGGAAGCAGCAGTCAAGAAATCAAATGACATATTGCATTAGGCAAATCTGCTGCAAAAGACCTCTTTGAAGTGTTAAAAAGCAAAGATGTCACTTTAAGGACTAAGGTGTGCCTGACCCGAGCCATGATGTTTTCAATCACCTTATACGAATATGAAAGTTGGACAATAAATAAGGAAGACCGAAGGAGAATTTTTGCCTTTGAATTGTGGTGTTGGCCAAGAGTATTGGATATACAATGGACTCCCAGAAGAACAAACAAATATGTCTTGGATGAAGTACAGCCTGAACGCTCCTTAGAAGTAAGAATGGTGAGACTTATTTCATGTACCTTGGACACATTATAAGGAGGGACCAGTTCCTGGAGAGAGACATCGTACTTGGTAAAGTAGAATGTCAGCAAAAAATAGGAAGGCCCTTGACGAGATGGATTCACACAGTGGCTGCAACAATGAGATTGTGACGATGGCTCAGGACCAGCAGTTTTTCATTCTGTTGAACATAGGGTAGCTATCAGCTGGAATGAACTCGATGGCACCTAACAACAACAACATTCTCTCCTCAATTCTCTGCAATTGGGCTTTTACCGTACTACATCATGAAACGTGCTTAATGTCACTTTGAACAAAAACTTGTCAAAATAAACTGTAGCCGCATCCTACTGAACTCTCGTCAGAATTTTACACTGTAGGACAATCGACTCCACCTTGTGAAACATGTCTTTGAGCCCTCCATGACTCTGTACACTTCTTCTAAATAATTTTTCAGGCTCCTATTCTACCTGATCTCTAAATATTTCAGTGATTCTGGTATCTGTTCCGAATCCTCTTCTTATTTCACAGACCCTGTTCATGAAATTTTATCCAGGTCCATGGTTTGAAGACCATCTCTAGGTTGATAAGTCTCCAATTTATATCTCTAGCCCTTATCTCTTCCTTCAGCTCTAGACACACATAACTAAGTTTTTGATATCTCTACTTAGAATTAAAATGATCTCAAACTTAACATGTCTGAAAGGAAGATGAGAATGGTTGCACAACTTGGAGAATGTAATCAATGTAACTAAACAGTACATGTAGAAACTGTTTAATTGGTGCATGTTTTGCTGCAAATATTCTCAACAACAAAATAAATACTACTGAGGAAAAAGTAAAGGTGTTTACCCTTTAAAGTTAAAAAACAAACAAACAAAAAACAGAACTCTTGATTTCCAAACCCTCTTCTCATCTAATTTCCAAAAAACAAAACCCATTGCTATTGAGTCAATGCTGACTCATAGCGACCCCTATAGAATAGGGTAGAACTGTCCCATAGAGTTTCCAAGGAGCACCGTGGATTCGAACTGCAGACCTTTCTTTTATTAGCAGTCATAGCTCTTAACCACTGTGCCACCAGGGTTTCCTCATCTAATTTACTCAGCCCAAAATTATGCCTGTCAAAATAAATGGTGCCATCAGTTGCTCAGACGAAGAATACAGAATTTGATTTTGATTTATATTTTATTGTTCCATCTCATGCCATATCCAACTGATTCTACCTCCAAAAAAAAACTTAATTCTTACCATCTTCTCAACCTCCCAATCATAGACGTATGTCACCCTTATAAAGTCTTATAACTGATTTAATTACAATTTTGCACCTGGTAGTCCCCACCCTCAGAGTTTATCAGCAATATAACAGCCAGAGCGATCTTTCTATAGGCCAGATTTGATCATATAACCCTCCTGCTTCCAATGGATTTCTATTATATGTGGATTAAATTTCCAGATCTTTACGTGATCTGGCTCTACTCTTTCCTCCTCTCCAGACACATTGGCTGTCTTTTTATTTCACATTTTCTACTGTGTCTCAGGATCTTTGGACTTCTTGTTTCTTTTTTTTTTGCTTGGAATGTCCTTCACATGATAAGAAATTAACTATCTTTCATAATTTACCACCAAGAATTAACTTCTATAATCATCTGTCAAGTTTGCCTTAAGATTAAAAAAAATTCACTCTATTGATTAGTGAAATACATTACTGTTGTTGTTGTTGTTATTAGGTGCCGTAGAATCGGTTCCAACTCATAGCAACCCCATGTACGACGGAATGAAACACTGCCCAAGCCTTCACCTCCTCACAATCATTGTTATGCTTGAGTGCGTTGTTGCAGCCGCTGTGTCAATCCATCTTGTTGAGGGTCTTCCTCTTTTTCACTGGTCCTCTACAAAAAAAAAAAAAATACAATACTAGCCCCCTACAAAAAGAAAAATCAAAGAAAGTGCAAAAGAAGGTAAAACTAAAAATAAAATTTTTAATTCTACAAATTATTATTGTCAGTTTGTGTCAGTATCTTTCTAGATATATTTATAATTATATGTGCAGCTGGAAGGACAAAAATAGATAGAAATAGAGAACATACTATTAGATAGAAATGCCTTTAAAATGAGACATTATTATAAATACTATTTTAATAAAAATACTTAGCTTAATTTTACTTGAATGTCAATATAAGAAAAAATGAAATTGAAGAATGATTGAAATTGAAATAGTTGTCTTGATGCACAAACCTAGATGGATCTTGAAACTCATCTTCTTTCTACTTGTAATATCTTATCTAAAAGCAAGATGAGCAGGTTCTCGTTTGCAAATACAGCAAAGATGCTGATAGGTCACACAGAGACAATGCATTCCCCATTAACAACAAGGCCACTTCTCTACAAGGGAGCTTCCATTTTCCCCTAGCTCATAGATGTTCCCATCACTTTGGCATTTATAAATACGTAAAACTTTGCAAAGCTGGATTCTTTCTACTATCCTAAACTTTGAAATAATGAGATATTGGAGAATCACATGTATGCTACTCATTCTCTCCAGTAAGTTTTTTCCACAGAAGATTTTAGCTGCTGCTAGCAGTGTATGCCATGACCCCTTTGCATAACACGTTTCTCTAACATATAACATTTTATTTCCATAGAAGATTCTCCAGCTCTTAAAAAAGTGAAATGTGTATAAAAATTAGTAAGAAGTTTGTGGCCATTTTTATTTTACAACAAATAAATCTGTTTTTCAATTTTGGACAGTATTGACTTCTTTTTTCAAAATACAATTACTTCCCTTCATGCTTCCATCACCCTATGGTTACTGCTGATTTTTATTATACATACAAACACACACATACATACATACATACATATATATGTACATATCTACGTATGTAAGTATGTATGTACATACATATACATGAAGTCCTGGTGGCAAAGTAGTTAACAGCTTGGCTGCTAACCAAAAGGTCAGCAGTTCAAATCAACCAAGCCACTTCTTGAAACACTATGGGGCAGTTCTACTCTGTACTATAGGGTCGTTATGAGTCAAAACCAACTGGACGGCCCTTAACAACAGTAATATGTAGATACACATTGTTGGGTGCCAACGAGTCAATTCTGAATCACAGCAACTCTATAGGGCAGTAGAACTGCCTCATATGGTTTCTTCGGCTGTCATCTTTATAGGAGCAGATTGCCAAGTCTTTTCTCCCACATGTACATCCTACTTCCGTTGAGTCAATTCCGACTCATAGTGACCCAATAGGACAGAGTCAAACTGCCCCATAGGGTTTCCAAGTCTATAAATCTTTACGGAAGCATGCTGCCACAACTTTCTCCAAGGAAGCGGCTAGTGGGTTTGAACCACTGACCTTTGGTTAGCAGCTGAGTGCTTTAACCACTGCATCACCAGGGCTCCTATATATATACCCATTGCCATCAAGTCAGTTCTGACTCACAGCGACCATATATATATATATAATGATTTCCAGATTGATAGTATTTGCTTTCTATGCTGTTAGCTGCAGTCGAGTTGGCTCTGACTAATGGTGAGCTTATGAATAACACAGTGAAATGTTGCCCAGTTCTGCACCACTGTCATTAATTGTTGGTATGTTTGAATCCATTGTTGTGGCTATTGTCTCAATCCATCTCATTGAGGATTTCCCTAATTTTCACCGGCTCTCTACCAAACATGTCTTTTTCTAGTGATTGATCTTTCTTGATGACAAGTCCAAAGTGAGTCGAAGTCTTACCATCCTACCTTCTAAGGAATATTCTGGTTGTATTTTTTCTAAGACTGATTTGTTCATTCTTTTGGTGGTCCCTAGGATATTAAATATTTGCTGCCATTTTACTTAATATCTGTAAATCACACAGTGTTTCCTATTTGTTTTAATCTGAATGGATTCAATGTTATACTATAATTTGTCTACTATTGAAACATTTTTTGGCCTTTTCCTTGTTTGGCAAAACTTACTAAGGAGTTTCTTTTAAGGTTTCCTGTGAGTTAAATACCCCAAGTTCTGTCAAGATCGAGGATGCTTTCCTATTGCCTGTCATTTAAATTTTCTTAGCAGGATGTATTATTTTAGGAGAAAAAATTCAATTTCTCTAATCTTGGTAGATCTTGCTCTATTTACTTCTGACTTTAAATATTGTAATGGAGAAATCCAAGATTAGCCCAAATTTTCCCCAGTAGTGATTCTGATTTATTTTTTTCTAATATTTGGCTAGAATGCCTAAACATTTCTTTCTTTACTGTTGAAGCTCAGTAGCTTAACTAGAATGAATTTGGTACTGGTGTTGAAGTTTTTTGCATCAAATTTTTCTGACACATGATATGTGTTTCAATACGGTGATTCAAATTTTTCTTCATTTCTGAAAAACCATATTATATACATAATGTATCTTCTGTTTTAGTTTTCTTGGGTTCTCTATTTCATGATAACATTTATTCTTATATTGGGTTCTCTTGTATACCTTCCATTCCTAAGGGTTCATTTTCACGTTCTTAAATTTATTTAAAATTTTAACTTACTTTCACTGTTTTTCAAGAATTGATTGTTAGTATTTTGTTGTTTTTAAAACATTATGTTTCTTAATAATTTATTTATTAGTGTTATAATGATACTTTGTCTTCAATTTCTTTACTTTGGAGGACAATCTCATTTTCATTAAATTTTGTTTTATAAACTTACGTTTAAACTCTTGTTTTATCACATTTATATTCTTATTAAGGAGTGATACAGCATGGAATGATCAAGAGCGTTTACTTCTGCTCTTTGAGTTATGTTTCTTCTAAGATTTTTTTTTTCTTTTGCCTTCCTCTCTCCCTCTCTCCCTCTTCCCTCCCTCCATCTCCCCCTCCCTTTCTTCCCCTCTCCCTTTCTTCCTTCTTTCCTTCCTATTGCGTTCCTTCCTCTATTCCTTCCAGTATCTGGCCTCTACTTCAGGCCCTCGTTATATAGTTTACAGAGAAAAAACAAACTGGCCTCTCATCCAGTGGAAATAGAGTTATTAAATCAATCAAAACATGTTAGAAATGGAAGATCTGAACAAAGATGCAAATGAAGGCCTGCTGTTTTTTTGTGTTATAGCCACTTTTCTGTAACCAGAGAAATGGAGGAATGAGCAGGATAATTCACCTGAAGCAATGTTCTGGCTACTGAAAGTTTGTTTTATTTCACTCCATCTGGAAGGTGTTACATATCATTTTTCTGTGAGGAGAGGTAGGGCTATGAATCATTTCTCCAAATCAGTGTTCAACTATCTGGATTCCATTTACTCCTTTAGGAATGGAAATTACTCAGAATTATCAGAGTTTTGTCAACTCATATGTAAGACTTCAGTGAAATCACTGATAGCTTAGGGTCACTCTTTAATGAATTTGTATGTGCTGTTATTTTGCTTGTCATCATCTCATGTATTGCAAGAAGTTGTCCCCCTTTCCTAATACAATATTCCTGCCCCCTCCCCTGCCCCCACATTTTGATAGGCTTCAGAAGAGGGAAATGATCCAAAGAATTTCTTATTTTCCTGTTCAGTGCTGAAGCCTGTGCTTGAATAATATTGTTTATTTCCCATATATGAATAAGTGTCCATGTCCTCTGTGATTTGCAGGTCTGCTGCCTCCATATGCCAGGAAAAATTGCCTATTTACCTATTTCCCCACCCCTGACCCCTTACCTCATCAAATCAATCCCAACAAGGTTTGAGTGCAAAGTACTGAAAGAAAGAATGTGCCCTGCAACTGCTATTCCCTGACTTTATATCTTTGTACTTACTCCCAGCTCAGACTCATGGGCATCCAGAGAATGTCTGGGCTGGAGAAATGCCTAGCAGTCAAGTAATTAAAAAAACCTCTTTAGTAAAATCCTCCACCACTGCTTGGTGTTACTAAATTTGTGTTCTTAGACCTACACTGGAGCTCTGATGGCACAGTGGTTAAGAGCTACGGCAATCTATGGCTGCTCACCAAAAAGGTCGGCAGTTTGAATCCACCAGTCGCTCCTTGGAAACCCTATGGGACAGTCTTACTCGGTCCTATACGGTCACCATGAGTCAGAACCAACTCGACAGCACCTAACAACAACAGACCTATGTGGGAGTTTCATGGGTAAGAAAATTACTGAGGCCATTATTTAAGGTTTTCTATTACCCTTGGTTTGGTTTGTGTAGATGATTTTATAGAGAGAATTTAGTTATTATAGTCGGAAGATATTCACTTATCTTTTCTTAATGGACTGACTCCTTTTTCAATCTAGAAAAAATCATGGCCATGGATGGACAATACAGATGTATGGCTTGCATGATGAATAACAAATCAAATATGGAAAAACTAATGTTTTCATATACCATGCACATTCATTCACCTACAGTGACCATTTTAATAGATAAGCAGGTTGTGAGTGCTCATCGTGCTCTATCTATAGACTGATAAATACTAGATCATATTCAGTTCATGAAATGGAATAAACTACTTCCTCATAAACAGGCATCTTGTAACCTACAATGGAAAATCCCTCAAAATGGAAATATTCGGGCAGTTATTAGTTTGCTTCTGGGTTTTATGGAGTGACAATTTATAAGGATTACTATTAATGTCTATAACTTTTAACTTATTTATTGTACACATCACCAAGTATATCAAGACTATAGAGGTATGTTTGATGAGATACTAATGACAAATAGGTCTGCTCATAATTATTAGCACCTTTATGAAAATATTTAATTCATCCTGACCACAACATATATAGAACTCATTTTTTCCCAGAAACACCATATTAAGAACATTATTTCTCTTAAAATAATTATACCACATTTTGTCTGAGAACTTTGCCCATCTTGCTGACCCTTTTCTGCCTCCTTCTCTCCTCAACCTCTGAACATTTTATTCTATTATACGTATCCTCTCTATTTATAAATTTGCTATGTAAGCCATCAACTTTTAAAATTAAGACATCAGAAATTCAATATGCATTTTTAGTCAGCCTCCACACCTCGATCCTTTCCTACTTAGATGTTGAGGAAGCTTTTAGAAATGTATCTTACACTCACACTGTCACAAGTAGTTCTTGCCTAATTCATTTTCTTTGTTTCTCTCTTTTTCTCTTTTTCATTTTCGTGTTCATGTTCAAATGTTTTTCAACAATAAGGAAGCTGTTTTCTTTATAGCTCATAAAAAGTCTTTATTGCTACGTGTGGTCTCTTTGTCTTATTTATTTTGCTAATGTCATAAAAATTGATATGCACACATATACTAGCTCCATATTTTATCCATTCACTGTGAGTTTTTGCAAAGTCCTTTTAGAGACTTAATTTATAAGAAGCCAACACTGTATCAAAAAAGTTCCGGACTCTGCAAGGTGCTCTAAAGCAGCCTTAATTTAATTAGCTGAATTATTTAAAAACATCCTTAGATATACAAATTTTGCTCCTAGAAATATGTGTGCTAAATCTGGCAGCAGAGGCTTAGAAGCACCTGTGCAACTTCTAAATTAAAAAAGAAGAAGAAAGAAAACCAAAAAGCTTACACAATATCAAACATAACATGCCTTATGATAAAAATAATTAAACCTATGCTTTTGCATAAATAGTTTGAATAAAACAAGTCAAAATATAACAGCTGCTTTGGGCTTAATAGGAAATAATAATAAATGTTAATAAAAACAATGACTCACAAATTTTTATTCCTTAAGGTTTACAAAATCCTTTAAGGAAAATTTTATATTTTATCCTGGGAACAACACTTTGAGATAGGTATTATTAAATCTCAAGTTTGAAAATGAGGAAATTGAGACTAATAATGGTCAAGCTATGTCACAGAGACAGGCCTGATAGCCCGATCTTCTGAATAGCAATACTCAATGTTTTAAGAAAATTATAATTTCTGGAGTTCCGGCAAAATGATGCTCTAAGTGGAACGGAGAAAGGATTGAAGTTGTCAAGGATTTCATTTTACTTGGATCCATAATCAATGCCAATGGAAGCAGCAGTCAAGAAATCAAACAACGGGACTTCCGGCAAAATGGCACTCTAGGCAGAAGCACCATGCTGTCCCTCCACAGCAAAAATCCAAAAAACTAAGCCGAACAGAGAATACAACAATCCTGAAACCCTAAAACATCAACTGAAGAGATAAAGAACTCAGCCAAGCACCAAATGGAGTGAGAAAACTGACAGAGAACGGAGAGTGAGGAGAGATTCATGCAGAGGTCCCCTACCAGCTAACACAGCGCGGATCCGCCATCTTGGACTCCTTTCGGAGGCCAGCAAACAGGGGGTACGAGACAGCAGCCTCATGAAGCGTCCAGCAGGAGACAAAACAACTGGTAATTTGTGCGATATACGCTTTCCCACCCCCCACAGTTCTTCACCCTGACTTGGCCTCCTCTGCTTCCCGCAGCCACAATCTCTTGACCGGAAAACACTGGCTGCTTGGATTCCACACACCTGAACAGACGGTTCTCTGAGTGCCATTTGTTGGCTGCTGGTGTTGCTTTTTTCCGCTTCTTTTGATTTGTTCCTTGCCTCTTGCCACCTCCCCCTCTTTTCGCTCGAGTACCTCGCTCCGTGCACCATGTTTGCTTCTTCCTGAGGGGCTACAGAGTTCCGGTAATTGGTGATATACGCTTTCCCACTCCCTACCCTTCTTCACCCACACTCGGCCTGCTCTGCTTCCTGCGGACACAGTCTCTTGTCCAGAAACACCAGCCCGCACTAGCTGGCTCCCTGAGTGTCATTGTTGGCTGCTAGCGTTGCTTTATTTTTCTGCTTCTTTTGATTTCTTACTTGCCTCTCACCACCTCCCACTCCTTTCGCTCGAGTGCCTGGCTCCGTGTGCCATCTTTGCTTCTTCCTGAGGGGCTGCGGACCTCCGTTCGAGTGTGGAGCTGCTTCCTGGTCTGGGCTGCGGCGCTGGTGGGATCCCTGGGCTTTTGTTCATTTGTTGGTTTTGAATTGTTTGTTTGTTTTCTCTTCCTTTTCTTGACTTGGGAGCACTTTCTGGCCAGGCGGACCTGCATAGCAAGGAGACTCCCCCTCAGCTTCCACAAACGTGCAGAGGGATCCCTGCAGGCATTTCTTTTTTTGTTGTTATTTTTTTTTTTTCTGTTTTTTGTGGGGCCTTTCTTGTTCTTTTTTTTTTTTTTTTAATTTGTTTTGTTTTCTGTTCCCTCTTTTTTGCTTTTTGTCTTTCTACATTACTCAGTTTCTCATCTCTCTATATCTTCCTTCTCTTTCTCTTCCGTGAATACCTGGAGTTGTATACCTCTACGCCTCCTAGCGAGGCTGTACTCCAACACCTGAGAGCGACTTCCCCAGACCTCATGGCTGCACTGGTGGGATCCCTGGGAACTTTGCAGTTCTTTAACCTTTCTGATTTTTATTTCTTCATTCTTTTCTTTTCTTCCTCTTCCCCTTTCTGTTTTTCTCCTTATCTCTCCACTCCAACGGCAAGCTCCCCTAGCATTCTTTTTTGTTTGTTTGTATTTTTATGGCTCCTGTTCCTCTCTCCTCTCTCCCATATCCATCTTAGCTCCATACATAACAATCTCCCCACTACATCCTTCTTATCTACACTGTGCCCTTGACATCACACCACTAAGCAGCACAGCCACGGCCTACTGGAACCTGCCCTGCACTGATTACCGACCCCTCTGGTGGCTGTAGTAAGTGCCACAAACAACCCGTCCAAGTAACTCCTCTTCAGCTAGACCTGCCCAGCCATATCATATCTGAGTGACTGACCCTGCCAGTTGGAGAAGGAGACAAAAAGCATTGTGCCCACAGATGAGCAAACAACAAAGAACACACAGTCTGCCTGCTCAGACGTAGTCAAATTTTTGATTAAAAAAAAGGGAAGAAACAAACAAATCTACAATCAGTAAATGAGAAAAATAACTACTGAATGCCCTGAAGACAGCAGAAAATATCAAAAACAGGACAGGATGGTTCCAGTAGGCATCCAAAATAAAACACCAGATGACTCTCTTGTGGAAGAAAATGCACTACAACTACCTGATAGGGAATTCAAATCTCTAATACTCAGAATTCTCAAGAGCTGAGGCAAAAAGCTGACAAACAAGAGGAAAAAATAGACAAATTCATGGAAAATACAGACAAAAAATTGGAAGAATTCAGGAAAATAATGCAGGAACAAAATGCAAAAAATAAATTCACAACTAGAAATTATACAAAGACAACAATTAGAAATCCAGAAGATAAACAGCAAGATTTCAGAAATGGACGGTGTCATAGAAGGGCTGAGAAGCAGATTTGAAACCGTGGAAGACAAGATCAGTGGAATTGAAGACAAACACTTGGATATAACTCCATTTCAGGAAAACTCAGAAAAAAGAACAAAGAAAAATGAAGAGACCATGAGAGTTCTGTGGGACACAATCAAAACCAAAAATCTGCGAGTGAGTGGAAATGCAGAACAGGGGGAGAAAACAGAAAACAGAGACAGGATCATTGAAGAACTGCTGACAGAAAACTTCCCCAATATCATGAAAGATGAAAAGATGGCCATCTAAGAAGCTCAACGAACCCTAAATAGAAGAGACCCCAAAAGAAAATCACCAAGGCATATCATAATCACACTCGCCAAAACCAAAGACAATCAAAGAATCCTGACAGCAGCTCGTGAAAAACAAGAAGTCACATACAGAGGAGAAACAATAAGACTAAGCTCAGATTATTCAGCAGAAACCATGCAGGCAAGAAGGCAATGGGATGACATATATAAAATTTTGAAAGAAAAAAAATTGCATGCCAAGAAAAATATATACTGAAAAACTATCATTCAAATTTGATGGTGAACTTAGCTCACTTCCAGATAAACAGAAATTAAGAGAATATGTAACAGTCAAATGAAACTTACAAGAATTATTAAAGGGAGTTCTTCAATCTGAGGACAAACAGCTTCAGCTCACAGGCAGAACCAAGGACGCAGGATCATACCAGCCAGATACCAATCTAGGAAATGAATTCTAGAGGACTATCCAAAACCAAAAGAAATAAAACAGGAAATCAGAGCAGTTAATCAGTAAATGACAACAACATCAAAACAATAAAAGAGGGAATAAATGGCATAGGTATAGAACCTTCTAATGGAGAGGAAGGCAAGGCGATACCAAGTAATGTTAGATTGCTTCAAACTTAGAAAGATAAGGGTAAAATTCATGGTAACCACAAAGAAAGTTAACAAACATACTCATTAAAAAAAAAGAGGAAAAACATAAAGTCTCAGCAAAAACAAAACCTATAAAAACAAAAGAAATGAAAAAAAAATACACAAACAAAAGTAACTCAGCACAAGAGAATAAGAAGAACAAGGAAAACTTCAGCACCACAAAAAAAAAAGAAAAAAAGGACTACAAGATGACAAGAAACTCACATCTACCAATAATAACACTGAATGTAAATGGACTCAATGCACCCATAAAGAGACAGAGAGTGACGGAATGGATAAGAAAACAGGATCCATCAATATGCTGTCTACAAGAGACACACCTTAGAAACAAAGATGTGAATTTATTAAAAGTCAAAGGTTGGAAAAAAATATATCAAGCTAACAACTACCAAAACAGAGCAGGAGTGGCAATTCTAATCTCAGATAAAATAGACTTTAAAACAAAATCTACCATAAAAGACAAAGAAGGACACTATATAATGATTAAGGGGACGATCCACCATGAAGACATAACCATAATAAACATCTACACACCCAATGACAGGGCTCCAAAATACATAAAACAAACTCTAACAACACTGAAAAGAGAAATTGATAGTTCCACAATAAAAGGTAGGAGACTTCAACACACCACTCTCAGTAAAGGACAGAACAACTAAAAAGAAACTCTGCAAAGATACAGAAGACCTAAAGGGCACAATCAGCCAACTTGACCTCATAGACATACATAGAACACTCCATCCAACCACTGCAAAGTACACATTCTTTTCCAATGCACATGGAACATTCTCCAGAATAGACCACATCTTAGGCCACAGAGCAATTCTCAAAAAGATCCAAAAGGTTGTAATTCAAAGTATCTTCTCTGACCACAATGCCATCTAGGTAGAAATTAACAACAGAAAGAGCAAGGAAAAAAATCAGTTACATGCAAACTGAATAAAACCCTGCTTACACATCAATGGGTAATAGAAGAAATCAGAGATGGAATTAAAAAATTGCTGGAATCAAACGAGAATGAAAACACATCATACCAAAACCTTGGGGACACAGCAAAAGCAGTCCTCAGAGGACAATTTATAGCAATAGATGCACATATCAAAAAAGAGGAAAGGAACAAAAGCAAAACATTAACTACAGACCTCAAACAAATAGAAAGAGAACAGCAAAAAAAGCCCATAACCACCGGAAGAAAGGAAATAGTAAAGATCAGAGCAGAAATCAATGAAATAGAGAACAGAAAAATAATAGAAAGAATCACCAAAACCAAAAGTTGTTTATTTGAAAGAATCAACAAAATCGACAATCCACTGACCAGAGTGACAAAAGAAAAACAGGAGAGACGCAAATAACCCAAATAAGAAATGAAATGGGGGACATTACAACAGACCCAACTGAAATAAAAAGGATCATAACAGAATATTATGAAAAACTATACTCCAACAAATTTGAAAACCTAGAGGAAACGGATAAATTTCTAGAAACAGACGGCCTACCTAAACTACAACAAAATGATGTTGAAAATCTGAACAGACCCATAACAAGAGAAGAGATTGAAAGGGTGATAAAAAAACTCCCAACCAAAAAAGCCCTGGCCCAGATGGCTTGACTGGAGAAAGATTCAGCAAAGTAGTAGGTTACAAGATAAACATACAAAAATCAGTTGGATTCCTATGCACCAATAAGGAGAATCATGAAAAGGAAATCAGGAAAACAATACCATTTTCAATAGCCCCTAAAAAGATAAAATATTTAGGAATAAATCTGACCATGGATGTAAAAGACCTATACAAAGAAAACTACAAAACGCTACTGCATGAAACCCAAAGGGATCTCCATAAATGGAAAAACATACCATGCTCATGGATAGGCAGACTCAACATTGTGAAAATGTCAATTCTACCCAAAGCAATTTACAAATACAACGCAATCCCGATCCAAATACTAACAACATTCTTCAAAGAGATGGAAAAACTAATCATTAACTTCATACAGAACGGGAAGAAGCCCCAAATAAGTAAAGTACTACTGAAGAAGAAGAATAAAGTTGGAGGACTCACACTACCTGACTTCAGAACCTACTATACAGCTACAGTAGTCAAAACAGCCTGGTACTGGTACAATGACAGATACATTGACCAATGGAACAGAATTGAGAACCCGGATGAAAATCCATCCACCTATGTTCACCTGATCTTCGACAAGGACCCAAAGTCCATCACATGGAGAAAAGACAGTCTTTTTAACAAATGGTGCTGGCAAAACTGGGTATCCATATGCAAAAAAATGAAACAGGACCCATACCTCACGCCGTATACAAAAACTACTTCAAAATGGATCAAAGACCTGAATATAAAGCCTAAAACTATAAAGTTCATAGAAGAAAAAATAGGACCAACACTTCAGGCCTTAATACATGGCATTAACAGGATACAAACCATAACCATCAACACACAAACCCCAATAGATAAGCTAGATAACTGGGATCTTTTAAAAATCAAACACCTATGCTCTTCAAAAGACTTCACCAAAAGAGTCAAAAGAGAACCTACAGACTGGGAAAATACTTTTGGACATTACAAGTCAGACAAAGGTCTAATCTCCATTACCTACAAGAAAATCCAACAACTCTACAACAAAAAGACAAATAATCCTATTAAAAAATGGGCAAAGTTAATGAACAGACACTTCACCAAATGGCCAAGAGACACATGAGGAAATGCTCGTGATCACCAGACATTAGAGAAATGCAAATTAAAACCACAATGAGATACCATCTCACCCCAGCATTACTGGCACAAATCAAAAACACTGGAAATAACAAACGTTGGAGGGGCTGCGGGGAGATCGGAACTCCTATGCACTGCTGGTGGGAATGCAAAATGATACAACCATTCTGCAAAATGATATGCTGCTTCCTCAGAAAGCTAGAAATAGACATACCATTTGATCCAGCAATCCCACTCCTAGGAATATATCCTAAAGAAATAACAGTTGTCACTCGAATAGACATATGCACACCTATTTTCGTGACAGCATTGTTCGCAATAGCAAAATGATGGAAACAACCTAGATGCCCATCAACAAATGAATGGATAAACTATGGTACATACACACAATGGAGTACTATGCAATAAGAAAGAACAATGAATCTGTGAAGCATCTCATAACATGGATGAAACTGGAGGACATTATGCTGAGTGAAATAAGTCAATCACAAAAGGACAAATATTGTATGAGACCTCTATTGTAAAAACCCACGAAAAAGTTCACACACAAAAAGTAACAATCTTTGTTGGTTACCAGGGATGGGAGGGGTGGCGGGGAAATACTAAATAGGCAATAGATAAGTGGTATCTTGGGTGAAGGGTGAGACAGTACACAATACAGGGGAAACTAGCACAACTTGTACAAGGAAAGTCATGGAAGCTCGATAGACACATCCAAACTCCCTGAGGGACTGAATTGCTGGGCAGAGGGCTGTGGGGACCATGGTCTCAGGGTACATCTAGCTCAACTGGCATTACACTACTTATAAAGACAATGCTCTACATTCTACCTTGGTGAGTGTCTGGGGTCTTAAAAGCCTGTGAGCGGCCATCTGTGATACTCCACTGGTCTCATTCCTTCGGGAGCAAGGGAGAAGGAAGAGAACAGGATACAAGGAAAAGATTAGTCTGAAGGACTAATTGTCCACAGCTACCAAGGCCTCCACCAGACTGAGTCCAGTACAGCTAGATGGTGCCCGGCTACCACCACTGACTGCTCTGACCAGGATCACAACAGAGGGTTCTGAACAGAGCTGGAGAAGGATGTAGAGCGTAATTCTAACTCACCAAAGAAAAGACCAGATTTGCTGGTCTAAAGGAGACTGAAGAAACCCCGAGAGTACCCCCCAGACATCCTTTTAGCTCAGTGGTGAAGTTTCCTCTGAGGTTCACTGTGCAGCCTGGGAGTGGACAGCCCCGTAAAACCAAATGAGACTAACGAGGTACAGGAGTCCAGTGACAAGGGCCAGAAGGCAGAAGGGGACAAGGAAGCTGGTGATAGGGAACCCAAGTTTCAGTAAGGATATTGTTGATGTGTTGTGAGATTGTTAACTGTTGTCATAGGGCAACATTTGTAGTAACTGTTAAATGAGAAACTATTTTGTTCTGTAAGCCTTCATCTTAAGTGAGAATAACAGCGCAATTGGAAGAGTGTAGTGAATGTCACTGAACTGTGCATGTAGAAATTTTTGAAATGGTGTATCTTTGGCTATGAGTATTTTCACCAAGAAAAAGGGTTGAGAAGTTAGAGGGTTGATATGTTGTGGGGTTGTTAACCAATGTCATAAAACAACGTGTGTGCTACTGTTTCATGGGAAACTGTTCTGTAAACCTTCACCTGAAGTACAATAAATTAATTAATTAACTAGAAAAGAAAATTATAATTTCTAAAATAGCTTCTCCTCTTAAAATTGTTATTTTATTTTTCCCAACTGGGTAACCACTGAATATTGTAATGTCTAAATCAGTTACTGCTTAAATTTTTCTCTTCATCTTTAAGTATTTTTAAAATATTTTAATATCTAGGTGTCTACATTTGAAAGTTGTTGACTAGGGAATCAAAACATAATTATCATCCATCCTCGGGTTCAGCAATCATCCCCACTTCTGCTCTGTATGTTTAGGAATTGTACAGGAGCATCCAAATTATAGCATTTAAGTTACTTCTCTACTTTGCGGAATGGGAGCAAGTTCAAAGCTCTTCATTTCTCTTCCATTCATACAAAGGGAGTTTCACATTTGTTTAACCATTATGTAGGCCATAGAATTATTTTAACATTCTTCATTTCTCCTAGAAGAAGTAGAAAATGGAGAATAATTATACCAAAGTCCACAAAAGACAGTTGACGGAAACTGTGGACAGTTGATGGCCTCTGTAAGTATGTCAGGCTCATTTCTTACCACACCTTAATCCCTAATTGTCCTAGGCTGGGTTCTCTACAGGAGCAAAAGCAGCAAAATGTATATATAAATATATAGAGGGAGATTTATTTCAAGAATTGGCTCACGCAGTTGTGGAGGCTGTCAAGTCCCATATCCGTGGGTCAGGCAGGAAACTGGAGGCTGCTCTTAACTCACGTGATAGCAGGAGCTGATTGACCCCAAGTCTGGAGGTCAGGCAGCAGGCTGCTTGCTCAAGTCCCACCAACAGAGGTCATAGTATAATGAGGCAAATGCAGGATCCAAAGCAGAACTGAGAGAGCTCGAGCTTTGCCAGAATTTCCATATATATTGGATGCCGGCCATACCCCCAAGGAAACTTCCCTTTCAACTGATTGGCTGCTCACATCAGATCACAAAATGGAGGATGATTACGTAATATCTGCCAAACCACTGAGAATCATGGCCTAGCAAAGTTGACACATAACCCTAACAATCACATCAATATTCAGAATAGTTAGCATTAGAATAGCCTTGGGGGAGATAAGGTCTGTACTAGGGATTTTTCTCTTATTTTAGATGACTTTGGCCAAGAACAGCAAGCTTAACTTTGAGCTTAGGTAGCAGCAAATGCTAAATTATCCCTATGTCTTCTTCTGGTTTCAATGACATTTTATGAAAGTACTAAAAAGGGCAGCTAGGAATTCCTGCACATTTCCACAGGTATGAAAAGTGGCCAAGTTTCTTTGATTTGCACCATTTCCACACATTTCTAAGATGAACCTAAGAGCCAAGATTTCAGCCCAAACACTCCCACAGTACTCACTGGTAGAAAGGAGTCCCATTGTCTCACACACAGACAGCCTTATGTATAAAAAGAGAACAGCTACTTATTTACTACCATTTGACAGAGCACAGGAAGATCTTCTAGAAAACTCCAGCTTAAATGCTTGTCAATCCACCATAGTATTCATTGGGTCATATATACAAGCTAAACTTCAATGTGTTTTTTGCTTTTTCTTAATTTCACATCTAATAGGAATCTTACTGATTATGATTTAAAATTATCTTTACAATTAATCTGCTTCTATGCTCTCACTGTTTTATTCTATGCACTCAAAATCTCTGGTATGGATTATTTTTACTAACTTCCTAATTCATCTTTTCATGCTAATAGCAATAGTTCTTAGCACTCACTATCTGCCAGAGGCTTTGTGCTAAATTATTTAATTCTCAAAGCAACTCTACACGTGGGCAATATTTTTGTCCTCATTTACTACTGAGGAAACTGGAAAGGACACACAGCTGATTAAGTGATGACGTGGGATATGAATCAGTCTCTTCCCCACCCCAGTTCATCTTCACCAAGAGTCACAAATTCAGAAGTCTTTAAGGGACAGCAGGTAACAAAGTGTCTGATGCAAGTAGTTCTTAAATTGTTTTTGTTGTGCTCAAGCATAATTACTGCCTAGTTACATTGCCTTTACCATGCGGCATTGAGCAAATACACGGGCCTAAATAAGATATAAGGGCCACTAGTTATCAATCCCATTGTTTTTCTCTCTATGCAATAATGAGCATAATATTAGTAAGACAAATGTGGCCAGGCATCCCTTCTGAAAGCCTTATTAGGCTCGACACTATATTTATGATTAATTTCATAGGCAGTTGTTCTGACAAAAAACTTTCACAATCTTAAATTATCTCACAAAACAACCTGTAATCCAACGGTAATGAGAACCTTAAAGTTGAATCTGAAATGAAACTTCATATAACTAAAAATGTGAGAAACAGCATGATCCTTATTTTGTGCTCTATTTTCTCATCAGTTGGCTGAGCAGAATGACATATTTTTATCTCATAGAGTTAGAAAAAATAGCTGACCATTTGTACATGGCTTAAAAGAATCCTGCTGTCAAATGTAGCCACTTCTCTAATGCAAATCACAGTATATGGCATACATTAGAAAGTCAATTATTTCTAAAAAAAATTGGAGCCCTGATCATATTAAGACACGCCAACTTATCGAAAAGTAATGTACTGATCACAGATAGATATTGAAACACATTTTGTAACAATATATCTTTGCTATAATGTTCAACCAATATTTGTTATGGTGTTGTGTTTCATTCTTTCCTGCGTTCCTGTCCCTCCCCTCCTCCAGCCCCTATTCAGTAAGAGAATGGAGAAACATGGGGATGATAGGGTGAAAAAAAGAAGGGAAAAATATAAAATAATATGCTATTTTCTTTTGCTCTCTTAGGAGAATCTCAAGGGTTGGAGAGTAGAGAGATAAAGGAGGTAGAACAGAGAAAACCTAGAATATCGAATTATGTCTGCCATTTCCCATGAAATATCCTTTGTCTACCCGTTTGTTTCAACTGCTATCTATATTATCCATAATACTCATTGTAATAGGTATGAATCTCTCAGCACACAAAATCAGGAAGTAGAAGATAGACAGACAGACAGACAGATAGATTATATATATATATACATATCTGGTTAAAGTGCTTGGTTGCTAACCAAAAGGTTGGTGGTTTGAACCCAACAGCGACACTGGGGGAGAAAGATGTGGCAGTCTATGTACGTAAAGATTGGCAGGCTTAGAAACCTTATGGGGCAGTTGTACTCTGTTCTGTAGGGTCGCTATGAGTCGGAGTTGACTCAGCAGCAGTGGGTTTCATTTTAGGATCAATATATTTATTTTTCTATAAGTCAATCTAATTTATATTTCCTGTTCCATTTTGCTGGGATTGTAAAATAAATCTCAGTAATTTTCTTTTTTTTTGGATTGTCTTTCTTGATTTTCCTTGGGTGTGTCTGAATTCTATGAAATTTATATTATGCTGGGCATCAGAGGGGAGTACATGTGATCTTCAATATCATAATCCCGTGGAGGTCATGGGTGAAATATTTATCGTCCCCTTCTGCGTACTCTGTCTATATCCTGTGCTATCTTTATGACTTACTTGCCACTCTTGCTGTTACAATTTTGCCTTAGCTTTGGGGAACCTCTAGATATGGGAATATATGTGACATTGTCTAAGGTGCTTCGGAACATAGAAATACCATATAGAGACGTCTTCACTGTTGTTTTATCTGTTCCCCAGATAAAACAACCCACTGTCTTTCGGGGTAGTGTGTCATATGTCCCCTCTGCTCTTAGTTTCCACAAATATATCTGGGACTTTGCTGCCTATGAAACAAAGCCACCCCTTCTCCCTGGAACTAGACACCTATCAATGACTGGACTATGATTTCTCCTGTTATCTCTCCTCCCCCATTTCACTCCAAGGGAATTTCTTCTAGCTCAGCTGTGAGAAGTTGAGTAGAAAATTCGCATGTCAAATCTTTACCCATTTTGGCTTTCTTCATAATGACTTCGGCTATAGTTCATCAGAAGGCTGGGTTGGGTGAAGTGTGGGTCTACTCTCTGGAAGATGGACCGAGTGACCAGCAGCAAAACCTTGGCCAAGAGACTCCAGCAATGGGTACCTGTAAATATTCCCAAAGGCCAGACAATACCATTTGTACCTCAGCAGTCATCTACCCAGGGCGGAGTCTCATCCACAGCTGCACAACAGAGGTTACCACAAGATCCCGTAAGCATTTTCCTAAGAGAGATAGTCTTCCGAAGAAAACTCAAAAGTCAAAAACAAACAAATAAAACAAACAAGCACTGCTATTTAAAGAAGACTGAGATACCATTAATTAGAAGTGCAATTATATTCTCTGAACCAATTCTCTGCACCAAAGTTGGGCTGTAGCTACTGCCAGGGGTTGGATATGTTACTTCACTAAATGCCAAAGGTTACTGCTTCCCCTAGACCACAGCCATTTAAGCAGATCCTTGGCCCCAGTGTTCTCAGGTACCTGGTTTTCCATGTTTTTG
The DNA here is from genome assembly GCA_030035585.1 of Dugong dugon. NCBI lineage: Eukaryota > Metazoa > Chordata > Mammalia > Sirenia > Dugongidae > Dugong > Dugong dugon. Next base: position 91,388,368 of record CM057472.1, read on the forward strand.
CAAACTTTCCTACTCTTGAAGCTTGAAGAATGAGTTTACTGGCATCTTAATGCCTGTCCTACTTTCTCCCTTCATACTCTCTTCCATGCTCTTCTGGGGCAGAAAGGAGGGCTGTTGAATTATTTTCTTCTTTGAAGGGTACTTTTCCTACATCTGCTTACCTTCTTTGTGAAAAGCAACAATCCTTAGTACTCAACTTAGTGGAAGAAGAAATATCATCTGATCATCAGAGAAGAAACTATGATTTGGTCTTCTTTAAAAGCCGTGGAGTGATGAGGAAATTAGGAGTCCTGAGGAAGTAAATTATCTATCTGTCTCTCTATCTGTCTACCTATCTATCTGTCTATCTGTCTGTCTGTCTATCCTCTCTCTATCATCTATCACCTACCACTAGAGTATCCCTGGTGGTGCAGTGGTTACAGCACTCAATTGCTAACCGAAAGGTCTGCAGTTTGAATCCACCAGCTGCTCCGAAGGAGAAAGATGTGGCACTCTGCTTCCATAAAGATTACAGCCTTGGAAACCCTATGGGGTAGTTCTACTCTGTCCTATAGGGTTGCTATGAGTTGGAATCAACTAGACAGCAGTGGGGTTTGTTTTTTTTGTTTATCTATCGGTTGGATCAACTCAATGGCAGCTATTTTTTTAAATCTATCAGTCAAACTTTATCCAGATAACACATCTATTTTTCTAATTATCTATCTATATTTTAATATACTTTATTTTTCATGTATGTATATATATGATATGTGCTTTCTGTATTTCAGTATATTCCATCTGTCATCTATTTAAGTATCTATGTATACATCTGAGATGTGTTGTACAAATAGGATTCGAGGGGTTTAATCCTAGAGCCACCATTGTTTTGTCATTCATGGTCCCTTTAAACTTCTTTAGTGAGCTAGTTTTTCCTCTGCCCCACAAATAACAATCTAGAAACCCCCATAGTTTTCCTGGTACTTCTTTTATTTATTTATTTTTAACTTTCTGATTTTTTATTTGGAAATAATGTCAAAGTATACAATATTATTTACACTTCAGGCAATAGAAATATTTCTCAAGTCACTTTGGTTTCAGTTTCTTGATTTTAAATTACCAATTCTGTGTAATTATGAAAAAATGGTCTTTGTTATAGGGTAAAATAATCCTCCAAGAACAGGCCTCACAAAAGTGGAAAGCCTGCATTCTAGAAAGATTATCCAAGATAACAGAATAACTATGGAAGATAATTTCCAACCCTATTTTGAAATCTGGAAAATATATTACAGGTTTTGCTTAAAACTGAGCTTTGAATCTACCAAAACTTTTATTCTGGAATTTCAAATAATACCTCTAATCTGAATTATTTCATTTGGACGCAACCTCATTCTCATTTGTCTTTTCCATAGACAACAAAGACAATTGCTTTTTATTATCCAGATTTAATAATATTGAACATATTTTAATGTGACTTCCCTGTCTTCTTAGGAAGAAATTAAATCAAAACTATTTATTATAACCATGGAAAAACATTAATTGTTTTCCAAAGTCATAAGCAAAAGCAATATTCTCTCTATTTCCCATTCCAGTTGTAGGTAACATATGACAATAGATAACAAGTATCCTGGTCAAAAGGAGCCACAAACGGAGAGATAAGGACAAGCTCTACTACCCATCACTTCAGCACCTGGGGCCAGTCCCTTTACCATTTGAGCTTCAGTTCTCAGTTTGCTTGTTTGTTTTCTCTAAAATGGGAAAATAGGAATATGTATCTGAGTCTTGTGAGTTTCAAATCATAAAAACATAAGTGAAAGAATTCAGTAAATTATAAAACATTGCACAAAACATTGTCCTTTGCATTATACCCTTCAAAAAAAAAAGGGGCCCCTAATTTCCATGGTCATATGTAGCAAGCAAAATTGTATTGGTGTTCTTTAATAATTGAGGCTGTTTCATTCAATATATCTTGAGAAGTCCTCAACAATGCCTTTCTGCACATCATGATAACCTCTTTGAGGCATATTACGAACACATCAGATTCTACCAGTAGGTATTTATTTCTCCAGTAACTATTTCTTGGGTCAAATGTTAAAGCCTGCATTTCCTTATCAATGCATATATAACTAGGGCAGTCCTATACTAGGAGTTGGCAGTTGTTTACAGCTTACTGAAATGAAGCCTAATTAAGATTTACTCTAGACAAGTTCTAGAAATGGGAATCATGGAAATAGCAAGAGGATCCCGGGTGTCTGATTGCATGTGTAACTTTCATTTGAGAGGTGGGTGTGGGTAGTAGGACAAGGGAGGGCCATAAAATAGAGGCAAGAGAGCAACATGATTCCCCAAAAGAGCAGCAATTTGGTATAACAGAGTAGATGTATGAACATGAGCAAGGCATTGGACCTCTCTGAATTTGAATTTTCCCACCATTAAAACAGGGATATGGACATATATTTTTTAAAAAGTTGAGATTATTAAATGAAACAAAATTTCTCAAATTTTGACTGAAATGTTTACTAAAACTAGGAACATAGTACAGTACATACCTAACAAATGTTGATTCCTTTTTCTAAAAAAAAAAAAAAAAAAAAAAAAAAAGCATATATATGTTCACTGAGGGTCCCCAAAAAAGAGGAAGACCCTCTTGGAGATGGACTGACACAGTTCCTGCAATAATAGGCTCAAACATAGCAACGGTTGTGAGGATGGGGCAGGACTGAACAACGTTTCGTTCTGTTGTACATAAGGTCATTATGAGTCAGAACTGACTCAAGGGCACCTAACAACAACGATAACGTGTTCACTGAAGACTAATCTTTTGTTGACAATTTTACTTAGAGTTCATCCAGAGGTTTTCAATTACGAGAAAGAAACTTTTTTTTTTGCCATTGATTATCATAGCCAAAGTCCTCTTTAATTAAGTTTCATGTACTTGAATCTTTCCTAAATTTATGTATAATAAGATTATTTTGACATCACATGGATATTATTTGGAAGATGAAATTAACATTTATGAAATGATTGGATATTAGGGTTGACATCATATGAACTCTGAAAAGTATTTTATAACGCAAGCACAAAGTATTATTTACCGTCTCTTCAATGGAAAGTGATATTCCATAGAAAAAATAAGAAAATTGTAGAATAAGAAAGGCACAGACTCATTGCATCTCATGGAAGGCAAAGATTTTCCCTTACATTTCTGGTCATTGTTATTATGGGTCATATATACCTGTCAAGTGTTGAGACGTTCAGGTAATAATCTGGGGCTCTTAACAGATGCCATTTATTTGCAATTATTTTATTCAAAGTGTAGATCATTCCTTAATTTCTCACTGACTTTGCTAGCTCTATTGGCAGAATTTTCATTGTATATTTTTGGAGTTCAAATCAGTTTCAAAGTAGTATGTTTGAATTAACAATGTACACTATTCTTTTTTGATGGTTATAAAAAGATAATCTCAATCCTTCAGAACTTTTCCACCTGGTTATTTATTTTGCATACTTGATTTGCCCAAGAAGAGGTTTTGTTTAATTTCTTTTTCACAGCAAAAGACTTCATACACAATTCCTGTAGGAAAGAGCATTTGTAATAACTGTAAGATCATATAGATTAAGTCCTGCCTTTAGCTTGAAATCGCTAGTTATAAGAAAAAGTTCTAAAATACCTTTCCAAACTAGGCAATTGTGCAATGATACATTCTGGGAAATCTAGACTTTTCTGAACTTTAAATAGAAAGTTGCACAATTCAGTCAACCTAAGGAAAAAACTATACCAAAAAACTCTTCTTTGTTTCCAACTTTCACATTCCAATCATCAGTAACTATCAGCTCATCCTGATTGCACGTTCAATCAATTTCAGGCTGCAGAAGTTGGTAAAAATCTTCAATTTCTTCATCTTTGGCCTTAGTGGTTGGTGTGTAAATTTGAATAATAGTCATATTAACTGGTCTTCCTTGTAGGCATATGGATATTATTCTATTACTGACAGCGTTGTAGTTCAGGATAAATCTTGAAATATTCTTTTTGATGATGAATGCAACGCCATTCCTCTTCAAGTTGTCATTCCCGGCATAGTAGACCCTATGATTGCCCTATTCAGATGGCCAATGCCAGTCTACTTCAGCTCACTAATGCCTGTGATATCAATGTTTATGCATTCTATTTCATTTTTGACGATTTCCAGTTTTCCTAGATTCATATTTCTTACATTCCACTTCTGATTATTAATGGACATTTGCAGCTGTTTCTTCTCATTTTGAGTTGTGCCACATCAGCAAATGAACGTCTTGAAAGCTTGATTCCATCTGCATCATTAAGGTCCACTCTACTTTTTGTTTTCAGTTGCCTCATATGTACGCGAAAGCTGGACAATGAACAAGGATGACCGAAGAAGAATTGACGCCTTTGAATTGTGGTATTGGCAAAGAATATTGAATATACCATGGACTGCTAAAAGAACAAATGAATCTGTCTTGGAAAAAGTACAACCAGAATGCTCCTTAGAAGCAAGGATTGGCGAGACTATGTCTTACACGTTTTGGACATGTTATCGGAGGAATGAGGCCCTGGAAAAGGACAGCATGCTTGCTAAAGTAGACAGTGAATAAAGGAAGACTGTCAATGAGATAGACTGACACAGTGGCTGCAACAACGGGCTCAAGCATAACTTTTGTGAGGATGGCACAGGACTGGGCAGTGTTTTCCTTCTGTTGTATGTAGGGTCGCTATGAATTGGAACCGACTCAATGGCACCTAAAAACATAACAACAACAAGAAAAAACTCAGCCCCATTTTCAAAAAATTATATATATAGTGTGTGTACATATATATACATGCATGTATATATGCACAAAAAATCTTAAATTGCCTAAGACACAGTCCAAAACATATAGCTCTTGGATTCAAGGCTCTTTTCTATCTGACCCTAGCTTGGCCTTCTAACCATAGCTCTCTGTTGTTCTCATAATGCAATTGTGTACTCTGCCTGTAACAGACTCACATGCTTACTGTTCCTCAGTTGTGAGCTATAAATGAGGTAATGTCCAAGTAATGTGCTTTCAAACCACTAAAGCATTATATAGATTATGAGTTATTATTATTATTTATTTCTCATCTTTTATGGTCTAGGTCAAATCTGATTTCCTCCATGTAGACTTTCCTCACCAGCCAAGGTTAGAGTAATCAATCCTTTTTGTCTCAAATCCCACTGGAGATATGATACTGCTGATTTACTACTTAGTATGACTCATGGGCCAAAGCAAAGTGCAGGTTCAGCAAGAAGAGAGGCTAAGTCTCATTTATCGTTGGGTCTCCCATAGTGTCTGGTGTAAGGTCTCACGTACAGTAAGATTAATGCATGTTTGTTGATGACTATGTGAAGTTCCCAGGTACCGCTGAGAGCCTTTCAATAAACAAGCTACTCATTTAACAAGTTTATGTAGTCCACTTCACTATAGTCTTTTTTTTTAAGTTTTTGTGGGAGTTTCTCACGGAGAACCAGTACAAAAATACTGAGAATAAAATGCATCTGCTGTTTGCGTGAAGTGTTACACATGAAGATAATTTTAAGGTTATCTTGTATTTTCTATTTCAGCATGCGTTTTTGTTCCAATGACGAATTCTACCCCATATCACATAGTTTGTAACTTCACGTTTTTCTGCCCAACCAGTGCTTTCAAATACCTGGGTGTGGATTAAACTGATCAGGTAGCAAACTGGTTAAAACAAAAGGAGTTTCTTTAATATCATTTTATTTGAGAAGCTTTCTCTTTTATGAGTGAGCACTATTTCCAAAAAATCAATCCTGGCCATTCCACTCTTGCTGTTATGTTTTCTTTTAATGAGGAACTTATGAAGCCAGAAATTTTATTTCATATTCAAGTGTCCCAGAGGCCAGCTACTCGTATTGTTTCACTTCTGTCTCCTTTCCAATCTGTTTTCCCGCTGTCACCCTCTCCCATTGCCAAACCAATAAATAATCCTTTTAAAATGCAAATATTGATATTTACAATAATAGAATTTCTTCTGTAAACAGAATTGTAAGATTTACAGGCAAATTAAAATCTAGTCTTTGGAAACTGCTTCAATAACTCTCTGTAATCGTTAAAATAAAAAAAGGACAGGGTCACAGGGATAGAAGGAGAGAAAGGATATAGTCCTATTCAGACATATACACAGTAGGTGGCCTTTTTACTTATCTCTTTTGAGGGACTTCAGTCCTGGTGTGAACAAACACAGAGTGCACATTTTTTAAGCAGAATATGGTGTCACAGAAACATCACTAGATTAAAAAAAAAAAAAAAAAAGCTCCAAACAAATTTTACAATTTGCCAAGTAATTTGCTATCTTTTGTTCTGAACAATTTAAATGTCAATACCAGAAGTTTGTCATAGCTTTTTAAGTCCTAAATGCCAATATTTAATTCTATTTTCCTCTATAGTTTTGGGACTTTTATTTAATCAGTCATTTATTGTAAACTGTCTCCGTGTTCTTCATCTATCCTTTAAAACAAACAAAGCTACTGGAAAAACAGAGATGAGGAAGCAATTTTTCTCTGATATTCGTATAGCTTTAAGGCAAGGATTTACTATTTGGCACCAACTGCAGAAAGGTCCAATGTAATCACAAATATACCTGGCTAGTTTATGGACAGAACACACCTTTACCTGCTCGTTCACCAATCCTTCAGGCAACGTCTTGGGATGAAACCAGTGTTTCTTGTCTTAACCACAAAACACATAAAATGTGGGTAACCTTTTTTTCATGATGTTGTCACTCCAAACGACACCAAGACAATAAATTTTACTTGACATGATTATGATGGATGGCTTACTAAGACATTGTAAATGATGCAAACATCTCAATAGCATTAAGAGTTCTAACCAGAATGTTTATTGCAGAATTCTGTGTGGTATGTCTAGACATAACAAAGCAATCAGGAATGCAGGGAATAAAAACTAACCCTACTCAAGTTCTAATTGAGAGAATTATGCATTAAATTGGAACAAGTAACTATACTTAAACTGAATTAAAGTGACAACAGCAAAATCTTCCAGCTATTTGGTTATTAAACATTTAAAATTGTTAAAATACATGTTAAAGGTGAATCAGAAGGTTGAAAACATTATCTATTTAAATAATAATCCTAAATAAGATGCTCATTACAATATTATTCACACTATCAAGCATTTATCTGGATTGTGGCGTTGATGTAGAATTTTGACAGAACAACGTTCCTCCTAGTAGTTTTTTTGTTTCTGCTTTTGACAAAGAAAAGCTATCCCAAATCAGTCTCCATGGGACTTACTTATGCTTATTAGAATTTTCTGAAATGATCCTTTAGGGTCTGTTTCCCAAAAATAATAGGTCAACTTTCTTCTCATCCCAACCCACTCAAATCATAGACTAGACTCACAGTTGTTCTAAAGATTAGATTCCTTTGTGAAAATATACTTAGTGGTTTATTCCTATCCAAACCACAGGAGATGACCATGCCATCATGCTAACTTCAGCATAAAGTAATATAATTCACCAATTATACTATCTAGAGGGAAAATTAGATTCCCAGTTATTTAAACCCATTTAAAAATTTTAAAATTGTAATAACAACTTACCATTACAGTAAAATGCCCTTCCCATGCACTAACACTGGAAAGATAAACATATTTGTAAAAGAAAAAAAAATTTCAGAAATATGTTTCAGAACCCTAGCCAAATGCTGACTTTCTTTAAGTCGTATTTATTCGAGTAAAGGAAGTGTCCAATCACACAACTTGGACAGATGCACGGAGTATGTTGAAAAGGTACTGTATTCTCAGAACACTCAAGAAGAGGTTGCAGTTTTATTTGTTTTGAGAATGTGATAAACAGAAATAGAACTGTTAGGTTAAACAGGAATTGCTTGGGAAATAAAGACGTCATTAAATGCAACCTCAGACAATTATGTTGGGCAAATTGATCTTTTGGGACTTTGCATTTGTACGGGTGTCAATGGCATGGTGGTTAAGAGCATTTATTTGGAGGCAGGCTTTCTGGGTTTAAATCCATTTATTATCTCTGTTTAACCTCTTTATGCCTGTTTCTTCATGTGATAAGTCAGAATGGTATTAGGGTTCTTGTGAGGTTTAAACATCTTGATGCATGTAAAAAGTCTAGAAGAATACCTGGTACAGTGTTTACATCCCATTTAGTGTTCAGTCTTAGAAGTATGGCTTGTTTCCGTAACTGCATCAATAACACTTTTCCTTTATGCATCCTTCAGGCAATATGTTGGGATCAAATCAATGTTCCTTGTCTGACCCACAAAACAGAAAATAAATCAAGTGACAGTTTCCTCAGTTCTTCCTCAGTGGTATATAACCAGATGTATATGAGAGCATTTAGTTTATTACATACAATGGATGTTTTATATCATAAATTCCTAATTCTCTCAAAGAGTCTCTGTTGGAAAATGCTTATCTAGGGTATTGACATTGCTAATAAGTTTGATTATGAAGTTTTAGTTCTCAAGTAGGCCATTCATTACAACTCTACCCTAAACTCTGTCCAATCAATTGGTAAAAACTACGAGTGGTCTTAGATTTACTTTCCTTGCTAGCTAACAACTAGCCTATTGCAGTCCCATGGATGTTGGCAGAAGACACAAGATTCCTGAGCCAGATGAAAACGACCTCACTACTCATGGCACATCAAGAAGCAAGATCATCAACATATTTGCATCAGTTTCTGAAGAGACCATAGGGATGGGCTCAGAGAGATGCCTGCACACACAGAAGGTTGTGTTATAGGAGACAGATCCTGAGTTTAGGAAACTCCCTCCTTTTGTAATGGGTAAATAAATATCCTGGAGTCATGGTTGTACAGTGGTTAAGAGCTCGGCTTCTAACCAAAATGTCAGCAGTTCAAATCCACCGGCTGCTCCTTGGAAACCCTGTGGGGCAGTTCTACTCTGTCCTATAGGATCACTGTGAGTCAGAATTGACAAGATGGCAATGGGTTTGGTTTTGTTTTTTTTACTAAACATGCTAGCACTTTTCTCTGGAAGAAAGTGCAATCTCTATCTTCCAAAGCTGTTCATTATATAATCATCATTGACAAGATAGTCTGGAGGAAAAAAGACAGTCAATGCCTCTACTTTCAAGCTACATAGAAACATGAATGACCCATGGAGAATTAACTTCCCAAATCAAGGGACCATTGATTTGTGAAATCTCATCTAGAAGTAAGTATTTATGCTGAGCTGTACAATATATCACAACTAGAAGAATACAGCTCCAAAGGAACAGGGGAAGTTAGTAGCACTAAATGGGAACTAAATACTGGTATATCTTTATTGTTTTTGAGAAGAACTACTACTTCAGTCCATTTTCTAGTAAGATAACACAAAGTGCAGATAATTCAACATGTGTTGGTGTATTCACTTGCAGTCTAAACAGGGCTACAGCAGCCATCACTCGAATATCTCCATTTTGTTTGCCACTTACACTTAACGTCATTAAATAGTCCTCTTTTTTAACTATCAGTCTTCTTCCTCTAGATTTTTAATGTAAATACTTTATTGAAGTACAACACATACAGATAAATGAAAAAATGTTAATTATAGACCTTGAATTAAAACAAGATACACTCATGAAACTGGTACCCATATGAAGAAACAAAACATTACCAGCACCCAAAAAACTCTCTATGTTTATTAATTTATTAGTCTTTTAAATTAATCAGCTTCTTAACTTTGTAGGACCATTTCTGATATAAGCGTTGTGTGAGTGAATATAGACTTACTATGTTTCTGAGTTTCTTCCGTGTTTTTGTAGGTAGTTGGAGTTTGTTTGTTCTCGCCGCTTTACAGATTTCAGTTAATGAACTCATCACGATTCATTATCCATTCTACTCTTGAAGGATGTTTGAATTGTTTTACCTTTTGTTGCTATCAGCAAATACATGACTTTCGGTAAACATACATCACTTTTTTGTTGATTATATGCCTAGAATGTTGGACAACTGTATTCTACCAATACGTGATTATGTGATTTGCTTTCTAATACTTTCAACATTGTCTATTGATGAGAAGATCTTTTTAATTTTAAATAAGGTTTGATTAGTCTTTATATATATATACACACATACGCACACGTATACATATATATATATTTATATATATTATGTTTTGCATTTCATGTTGTTTGTAAAAAGTCTTTGACAACCTGGAGGTCATGAAAATGTTTTCTTAAGTTTTAGTCTAAAAGCTTTATTGTTTTACCTTGCACATTTATATTTATAATCCATTTGAAGTTGATTTCTATGTAAGATGTGCAGTAAGGGTGGAAATTCGATTTTCCCAGCACCATTTAATAAAAAGGCATTCATTCTCTACTGAACCTCCATTTATCATTATATGTGGAACAACTTCTGTACAACTTTTTTTATTGTTCATTTTGCTATGTTTCTGCTGTTTTAATTATCATCATTTTAAGTAAAAGTTGATGTCCTGTATATAATTCTTCAAGGTTTTATTATTCTTCAACATTATCTTCAAGATATCTCACCCTTGTGTATTTCCATGTTAATTTTACAATCAGCTAGGTTCCACAAAATTAAAATGCTGTGAATTTTAAGTTGGTGTGCATTGAATCTATAGATCAGTGTGGGGATATTTGACTCCTTAGCAATATTGAATAGTTCATTACCTGAACATGCTATATTCTAACCATTATTTTGACATTTTAAAATTTCTCTTGATTATGATGTTTATTATTTAACGTAGAGGTTTTACACATTCCTTATTGGATTTATTGGTAGGTATTTGAAGTTTTTTTGTGATGTTGTAAATTGGATGAATTAAAAAAAATTTCTATTTGCGGCTGATATATAAAATAAAAGATTTCTCTGTATTTACATTGTAACTTGAGATCTTGCTATTACTGAATCAAATAATGTATCTGGATATTCTCTGGATTTTTATGTACACATTATGTTAAATAAAAACTGTGATAGATTTATTTCTACTATCCCAGTAATTAAACTTTTGTATCTTTCTCCTACCAATTCGCTAGTTGGACCTCCAGTAAAATGAGAAAAGAAATAACAGTAGTGAAACTTCTTGTCTTCTCCCTGCCCATCCCACCCCCACCTCAAAGACAAATGTACAATAGCTCATCATTAAAGTCTGATGTTTATTATAGGTTTTATGTAAATGTTATTTATTACATTATGGAAATTCTCTTTTTCTAATCTTAGTATGTTGAGGGTTTTCTTTATTGTGCATGGATGTTGAATTTTATCAAATGCTTTTATTCCATCTATTAATATCATATGATTCTTCTATGAGCATGCACTAATTAAATTTATTTTATTTTTGAAATTAAAAAAATAATTTAGATAGAGTACATTCCATCCTCTTTACAGTATACTTCTTCAAGTTTTGACGAACACATACAGTCATATACAAAACACCACAGTCAAGATATAGAAGAGTTCTATAATATCAAAATATTCCTTCATGCCCCTTCAAGTCAATGTATTCACAGGCTCTCTAGCAAATGATGAATTTTTACTATTCAAACAGTATTTTTCTTTTCTAGATGTCATAAGAGCGATCTGCCTTCTTTCACTTAGCATAATGCATGTGGGATTCATTATGTCGAGAAACTTTATGTGCTCGATTGCCATCCATATGTCCTTTTATCTTGATCACTATGGCTTTACATTGTTATTGTTAGTTGCTGTCTGAGTTGATTGCAACTATGGTGAGCCCATGTGTTCCAAAGTTGAACTGTGCCATAGGGTTTTCATGGGTAAGTTGGAATCGACTCTACAGCAAATGGTTTGGTTTCGGTTTGAAATTTTAACAGAAGCAGATCGCCTGGCGTTGTTTTCCATGGTACTGATGCGTGGGTTCAACCCACAACCTTTATTAGATCTTACAATTTGGTACAGTGAGTCCTCCAATTTTTTTCTTTTTTTTCAAGTTTTTTTTAGCTGTTTCAGTTTCTTCGTACCCCGCCCATAGAAAATTTAGAATATGTTCGTTAATTTACACAAAAATTCTTGCTGGTGTCTTCCTTGGGATTACATTGAATTTATATGTTAGTTCAGTAGAAACTGACATCATAACAATCTTGATACTTCCATTACAAGAACATGGTGCATATTTCCTTTTACTTAGATCTTCTTTGATTATTTTCGTGTTTTGAAGATTTCATACAAACCCTGCAAATATTTTGTTATATTTCACATATGCATTTTATGTTTTACAGCTATTGCAAAAGATTATTTTCTTGACATTTCAATTTCCAATTGTTGGTTGCTAGTATATAGATGGAGCCCTGGTGGCACAGTGGTTAAGTGCTTATACAATTGATTTTTGAATAATGGATTTGTATTTTGTGACAATGAAAAATCACTTCTTAGGTCTTTTGTGTAGCTCCTTTACAATTTTCTCGTACACATGTCATCATGAAAATACGGAAGAAGGTTTTTCCCAATCTATGTGTTTTATGTCTTTTTCGTGGCTTGTAGCACTGCATACGACTTCCAGTATGCTATATAGCAGTGGTGAGAGGGGATATCTTTGCCTTGTTACTGTTAAATATGATATTAGCTCTAGACTTCTTATAGATGTGCTTTATCAGGTTTCTTCTTAGTCTTTGAGAGTTTGTATCATAAAAAGATAATAAACAATGAGAAATGATTTTACTGCCTCGATTGAGGTAATCAATGTTGTTCTTTTTAGTTTGTTGATATGGTGAATTACATTAATTGATTTTAGAATATTCAAATATACTTGCACTCTCAAATTCCCACTTGATTACTTTAAAGACTACAATTATCTGATTAAATTCTCCATAACTTATTGTTGTTTTCATGGTTTTTCTATATTCTTAAACATATTAATCATAATTATGTAGGCCTTTATAATTAAATAGCATAACAATAAAATATATACTATAGATTGTGTATTAATATATTATATATAATATATCATATAGTAATGCATATAATATTAACATATATGATGTATTACATATTTTATGTAATACATAATATGTATTTTACATACGGTAACATACTACATATAAAGTATAATATCCTGAACATTTGTACATTTGTTCCTGTTGTCTTTTTTTTTTTTCTCTTAGATTTTAGGCCTGTTGTCTGCCTTGTGCCATGTGAAGTAATTTTTTACTAAATCTGAATTTGTGTAAGAAAAATTGTATGGCAAAGCTATCTTCTTCCAGAGAGGAGCCTACCTTTCACTGGTAAAATTTACAAATCAGTGGCTATTTGCTTTAATCCAGAAGAAGACTGTGCTGTGTACTGGCTGAGTTTTTCCCTTGTTTCACCTCAGGCTCTCTCGTTAGAACCTGGCCCTCCAGGTTTTCAACAGACAGGCTAGTGATTTGTTTGTATTCCCTTCCCCTGATGGGTATGGACCTATAATCTTTGTCTCAGGAGATTTTTGAAAGCGCCACTCTCCAGAAATTTTCTTCTTAGGATTTTAGCATTCCAACCTATGCTGCCCTAGAATCTGGCTAATGTACCACCTTTCAAAGTCGCTGCCAAAAGTTTTGCTATTTTATTCTGAATCCTAGCAGCAAAGCTCATGGGTACAACCTAAATTCTTGGCTCTCTGCCCATACCCATAATCAGCAAATGCTTTCAGTGTAAAAGTGGCAACATAAGATCAAATCACTCTTTGAACTTTGACCCTTTCTGGAATGTTAGCCAACCCAGAATCATTGTGTGTGTAGCTTCCTGCTGTCCTCAAACAGCTGATTTTTGTATTGTATGTAGTTTTTTTTAATTGTGGCAGCTCTCAGCAGAACAACTGATCTGTCACTAGTCACTGCATATCACTTGCAAGAAATTTTTACCCCCATAGATTTTTTTCCCACAGTATCAGGAACTTTCACAATATTAGGAATTTTGTCTTCTTTAACACTTGTTTTGATCTCCAGCTCATAAGTACTAGCTCACACATAGTAAACCATCTTTGTAAATCTGCTAAATAAATCGACAATCAACATACTTCCAGCAAAACAGGCAACTCTATCAAATGTAAGTTGTCTTGTTTTGAATGTGTCAATATAACTCTAAAAAAAAAACTATATTCTATGTCACTATTCTGTACTACCTTGAGTATATACCTCCTGAATTTAGCAACCACCTCAAGAATAGATTTGAGACATTGAACACTAGTGATTGAAGACAGGACAAGTTATAGGATGACATCAAGGACATCATACATGAAGAAAGCAAGAGGTCATTAAAGAGACAGGAAAGAAAGAAAAGACAAAAATGGATGTCAGAAGAGATTCTGAAGCTTGCTCTTGAATGTCGAGTAGCTAAAACGAACGGAAGAAATGACCAAGTAAAAGAGCTGAACAGAAGATTTAAAAGGGCAGCTCGAGAAGACACGGTAAAGTATTATAATGAAATTTGCAAAGATCTGGAGTTAGAAAACCAAAAGGGAAGAACACGCCCGACATTCCTCAAGCTGAAAGAACTAAATAAAAAATTCAAGCAGTGGCTTGTAATACTGAAGGATTCTATGGGCAAAACACTGAATGACACAAGAAAAATCAAAAGAAGAGGGAAGGAACACACAGAGTCACTGTACCAGAAATAACTGGTAGACGTTCAGCCTTTTCAGGAGGTAGCATATGAATTAAGAACTGATGGTACTGAAGGAAGAAGTCCAATGCACTGAAAGCATTGGAGAAAAAAAGTCTCTAGGATTTAACAGAATATAAGGTGTTTTAACAAATGAATGCAATGCTGGAGGCATTCACTCATTTATGTCAAGAAATTTGGAAGAGGGCTACTTGGCCAACTGACTAGAGAAGATTTGTATTTGTACCCATTTCAAAGAAAGGTGATCCAACAGAATGTGGAAATCAAGGAACAATAACATTAATATTACATGCAAGTAAAATATTGCTGAAGAGAACTCAAAAACTGTTGCAGCAGTACATTGACAGGGAATTACCAGAAATTCAGGCCAGATTCGGAAGAGGATGTGGAACAGAGGATATCATTGCTGATGTCAGATGGATCTTAGCTGAAGCAGACAGTATCAGAAAGATATTTACCTGTGTTTCTTTTTTTGACTATGCAAAGGCATTTGACTGTGTGGATCATAACAAATTGTGAATAATATTGTGAAGAATAGGAATTCCAGAACACTTAATTGTGTTCATGTGGAATCTGTACATAAACAAAGAGGCAGTTTTTTTTGGACAGAACAAGGGGATATTACCTGGGTTAGAATCAGGCAAGGTGTGCATCAGGTTGTTTCCTTCCATCATACTTATTTGGTCTGTATGCTGAGCAATTAATCCGAGAAATTGGTCTATATGAAGAGGAACGCAGCATCAGGATTGGAGGAAGACGTATTAACAACTGCATTATGTGGATGACACAATCTTGCTTGTTGAATGTGAAGAGGATTTGAAGCACTTATTGATGAAGAGCAGACTACAGCCTTCAGTATGGATTACACCTCAGCATAAAGAAAACAAAAATCCTCACAACTGGATCAATAAGCAACATCACGATAAATGGAGAAAAGATAGAATTTGTCAAGGATTTCATTTTACCTGGATCCATAATCAACACCCATTGAAGCAGCAGTCAAGAATCAAACAACGTGTTGCATTGGGCATATCTGCTGCAAAAGACATCTTTAAAGTATTAAAAAGCAAAGATGTCACTTTGAGGACTGAGGTGGCCAGACACAAGCTATTGTATTTTCAATCACCTCATATGCATGTGAAAGCTGAACAATGAATAAAAAAGACCTAAGAAGAATTGATGCCTTTGAATTATGGTGTTGGTGAAGAATACTGAACAATCCATGGACTGCTAGAAGAAAGAACAAATGTCTTGGAAGAAGTACAGTCAGAATGCTCCTTAGAATCAAGGATTGTGAGACTACATCTTACATACTTTGGACATGTTATCAGGAGGGACCAGTCCCTGGAGAAGGACATCATACTTGGTAAAGTGGAGGGTCAGTGTAAAAGGGGAAGATCTTCAATGAGATGGTCTGACACAGTGACCACAACAACGGGCTCAAATATAGCACCAATTGTGAGGACAGTAAAGGACCTGGCAATGTTCTTTTCTGTTGTACATATGGTTGTTCTAAGTTGCAGCAGACTCCACAGCGCTTAACAACAGCAACAACATTCTACCCTATCATTTATTGGTAATTATAGGTATAGGGTTGCTATGAGTTAGAATCGACTGGATGGCAATGGTTTGTGTGTGTGTGTGTATATAGATTTAGTTTCTTTATGATTTTGATTTTGTCATTATAGCACTAAGGAGATACTTGCCACTATTCTACCTTATTGTGTTGATAATACTAAAGAGAGGGAAAAAAGAGGACACCTGCTATAAACACAGTAGTACTTACTGAATATTTTCTGTATAGCATACATTAAAGACAAAGAGTTCTGTTTCCTCAAACATTTGATTAACACTTTCAATTCAAACAAATGTTTTATAAAAATAGTCATTGGGAGAGAGGGGCAAGATGGCGCTCTAGGCAGAAACACCACGCCGTTCCTCCACAGCAAAGATCCGAAAAACTAAGCCTAACAGAGAATCAACAATCCTGAAACCCTAGAACACCAAATGAAGAGATAAAGAACTCAGCCAAACACCAAACGGAGTGAGAATACTAAAAGAGAACGGAGAGCGAGGAGAGACTCAGGCAGAGATTCCTTACCAGCTAACGCAGCGTGGATCCACCATCTTGGATTCCTATCGGAGACCAGCAAACGGGAGAGCAGCCTTGCAGAGCATCTGGTCGGAGACAGAACGACCGGTAAACTGCGGTGCGCGCTCTCCCACCACCCACCCCTCTCCGCCTCAGCTGGGGATCCCCTGCTTTCCGTGGCCAGGGTCTCTGGGCTGGGGGGCGCCGGTGCTTGGATTCCGCGCGCCTGGGCTGGCGGCTTTCTGGGAGCCGTTTGCTGGCAGCTAGCGAACCTTTCTCTGCCGCCTCCCCCTCCTTTTCCCTGGGTGCCTGGTTCCGAGTGCCGTCTCTGCTCTCTCCTGCGGGGCTGTAGGGCTGCGTGCGGGCGTGTGGCTGTTTCTGGGTCTGGGCTCCCGTGTGGGTGGGATCCCGGGGCCTTTGTTCATTCGCCCCTCTGCTTTCCGTGGCCGGAGTCCCTGAGCAGGGGGGCGCCGGTGCTTGGATTCCGCACGCCCGGGCTGGAGGCTTTCTGGGAGCCGTTTGCTGGCACCTAGCGAACCTTTTTCTGCCGCCTCCCCCTCCTTTTGCCTGGGTGCCTGGTTCCGAGTGCCGTCTCTGCTCTCTCCTGCGGGGCTGTAGGGCTGCGTGCGGGCGTGTGGCTGTTTCTAGGTCTGGGCCCCCGCGTGGGTGGGATCCCGGGGCCTTTGTTCGTTGGCCCCTCTGCTTTCCGTGGCCGGAGTCCCTGAGCAGGGGGGCGCCGGTGCTTGGATTCCGCGTGCCCGGGCGGGGGGCTTTCTGGGAGCCATTTGCTGGCACCTAGCGAACCTTTTTCTGCCGCCTCCCCCTCCTTTTGCCTGGGTGCCTGGGTCCGGGTGCTGTCTCTGCTCTCTCCTGCGGGGCTGTGGAGCTGCGTTCGGGCGTGTGGCTGTTTCCAGGTCTGGGCTCCCGCGCGGGTGGGATCCTGGGGCCTTTGTTCGTTGGCCCCTCTGCTTCCCGTGGCCACGGTCACTTAACCCCAAGACTATCAGCTTCTTGGAATTCACGCCCCTGAGTGGGGGCTCTCTGGGTCCCATTTGTAGGCACCGACTGCTGGTGTTGCCCTTTTTTTTTTTTTTTTTCTCAATTTTATTTTTTCTTCCTTTTTTGATTAGTTTTGTCATATTTTACCTCTTTTTCTCTTTTGTCTTTCTTCATTGCTTAATTTCTTGTCCCTCTATCTCTTCCTTCTCTTTCTGATCCCTGAATACCAGGCGATGTATGCCTCTGTACCTTCTGGCCAGGCTGAGCTGTGAAAATTGAGACCGACTCCCCCAGACCTCATAGCTGCATCGGTGCGATCCCTGGGAACTTTGCAGTTTTTTAACTTTTCTGATTTTCATTTGGTCATTCTTTCCTTTTCTTTCTCTTCCCCCTTCTGGTTTCCTCCATCCCATAGTCTCTCATCTGTACATTCCAACGACAAACTCCCCTAGTATTCTTTTATGTTTGTACGCTTTTTGCTCCTCCTCCTCTCTCCTCTCTCCCATATCCAGCTTAGCTTCACACATAACCATCTTCCCGCTGCACCCTACCTACCTGCACCGTGCACTAGACATCACATCACCAAGCGGTGCAGGCACGCCCTATTGGAACCTGCCCAGCACTGACTACCGACTGTCCTGGTGGCTGCGGTGAGTGCCACAAGCAACCCATCCCAGTGGCTCCTCCTCAACTAGATCTGCCCAGCTGTACCACAAGAACAAAAAAAAAAAAAAAAAAAAATCTACAATCAATAAACGAGAGAAATATCTACTGAATGCCCCGAAAACAGCAAACAATATCAAAACATTTACAAAAACAAGACAAGATGGCTCCAATAGGCGTCCAAATTAAAACACCAGATAACTCTCCTGTGGAAGAAAATGCACTAGAAGTACCTGATACGGAACTCAAATCACTAATACTCGGAATTTTCCAAGAACTGAGGCAAAAAGCTGACAAACATGAGGAAAAAATAGACAAATTTATGGAAAATACAGACAAAAAATTGGAAGAATTCAGGAAGATGATGCAAGAACAAAATGCCAAAATAAATTCACAACTCGAAATTATACAAAAACAACAATTAGAAATCCAAAAGATAAACAACAAGATTTCAGAAATGGACGGTGTCATAGAAGAGCTGAGAAGTAGATTTGAAACCATGGAAGACAGGATCAGTGGAACTGAAGACAAACACTTGGATACAACTCTGTTTCAGGAAAACTCAGAAAAAAGAACAAAGAAAAATGAAGAGACCCTGAGAGTTATGTGGGACACAATTAAAAGCAAAAACTTACGAGTGATTGGCATACCAGAACAGGGGAAGAAAACAGAAAACACAGAGAGGATCATTGAGGAACTGCTGACAGAAAACTTTCCCAATATCATGAAAGATGAAAAGCTGGTCATCCAAGAAGCTCAACGAACCCCATATAGAATAGACCCCAAAAGAAAATCACCAAGACATATCATATTCACACTCGCTAAAACTAAAGACAAACAAAGAATCCTGAGAGCAGCTCGGGAAAAACAAGAAGTCACATACAGAGGAGAAACAATAAGACTAAGCTCAGATTATTCAGCAGAAACCATGCAGGCAAGAAGGCAATGGGATGACATATATAAAATCTTGAAAGAAAAAAATTGTCAGCCAAGAATAATATATCCTGCAAAACTCTCATTCAGATTTGATGGTGAAATTAGGTCATTTCCAGATAAACAGAAACTAAAGGAATATGCAAAAGTCAAACCAAACTTACAAGAATTATTAAAGGGAGTTCTTCGATCTGAGGACAAACAGCTTAAGCCCTCAGGCAGGACCTAGGACCTAGGACGCAGGTTAACATGAACCAGATACCATTCTAGGAACTGAATTACAGACGACTTTCCAAAAACAAAAGATATACAACAGGGAATCAGAGAAATCAATCAAAGGATGACAACAACATCAAAACAATGAAAGAGGGAACAAACGGCATAGGTATAGAACCTTCTAAAGGAGAAGAAGGCAAGGCGATACCAAGTAACGGTAGACTGCTTCAAAATTATAAAGATAAGGGTAAAATTCATGGTAACCACAAAAAAAGTTAACAAACCAACTCATAAAAATAAAGACAAAAAACATAAAGTCTCAACAAAACCAAAACCTACAAAAACAAAAGAAATGAACACAAAATCCACAAACAAAAGGAACTCAGCACAAGAGAGTAAGAAGAACAAAGAAAACTTCAGCATCACAAAAAAAAGCACTACAAAATGACAGCAACAAACTCACATCTATCAATAATTACACTGAACGTAAATGGACTCAATGCACCCATAAAGCAATGGAGAGTGGCAGAATGGATAAGAAAACAGGATCCATCTATTTGCTGTCTACAAGAGACACATCTTAGAAACAAAGATGTGAATTTATTAAAAATCAAAGGTTGGAAAAAAATATATCAAGCTAACAACTATCAAAAAAGAGCAGGAGTGGCAATTCTAATCTCAGATAAAATAGACTTTAAAACAAAATCTACCATAAAAGACAAAGAAGGACACTATATAATGATTAAGGGGATGATCCATCATGAAGACATAACCATAATAAATATCTATGCACCCAATGACAGGGCTCCAAAATACATAAAAAAAACTCTAACAGCACTGAAAAGAGAAATTGACAGTTCCACAATAATAGTAGGAGACTTCAACACACCACTCTCAGTAAAGGACAGAACAACTAAAAAGAAACTTAGCAAAGATACAGAAGACCTAAAGGACACAATCAGCCAACTGGACCTCATAGACATATATAGAACACTCCATCCAACCGCTGCAAAGTACACATTCTTTTCCAATGCACATGGAACGTTCTCCAGAATAGACCACATCTTAGGCCACAGAGCAATCCTCAACAAGATCCAAAATGCTGAGATAATTCACAGTATCTTCTCTGACCACAATGCCATCAAGGTAGAAATTAACACTAGAAAGAGCAAGGAAAAAAAATCAAACACATGGAAACTGAATAATAATCTGCTTACACATCAATGGGTAATAGAAGAAATCAGAGATGGAATTTAAAAATTCCTAGAATCAAATGAAAATGAAAACACATCATACCAAAACCTTTGGGACACAGCAAAGGCAGTCCTCAGAGGACAATTTATAGCAATAGATGCACATATCAAAAAAGAAGAAAGGGACAAAATCAAAACATTAACTACAGAACTCAAACAAATAGAAAGAGAACAACAAAAAAAGCCTACAACCACCGGAAGAAAGGAAATAGTAAAGATCAGAGCAGAAATCAATGAAATAGAGAACAGAAAAACAATAGAAAGAATCAACAAAACCAAAAGTTGGTTCTTTGAAAGAATCAACAAAATCGACAAACCACTGGCCAGACTGACAAAAGAAAAACAGCAGAGGGCACAAATAACCCAAATAAGAAATGAAATGGGGGACATTACAACAGACCCAACTGAAATAAAAAGGATTATAACAGAATATTATGGAAAACTATATTTCAACAAATTTGAAAACCTAGAGGAAATGGATAAATTTCTAGAAACATACGGCCTACCCAAACTACAACAAAGTGATATTGAAAATCTGAACAGACCCATAACAAGAGAAGAGATTGAAAAGGTAATAAAAAAACTCCCAACCAAAAAAAGCCCTGGCCCAGATGGCTTCACTGGAGAATTCTACAAAACATTTACAGAAGAGCTCGTACCAGTTCTACTCAAGTTATTTCAGAGCATAGAAGAGGAAGCAACACTTCCAAATTCATTCTCTGAAGCCAGCATAACGCTGATACCAAAACCAGGCAAAGACATCACAAAAAAAGAAAATTACAGACCAATATCTCTCATGAATATAGATGCAAAAATTCTGAACAAAATTTTAGCCAATAGAATTCAGTATCATATCAAAAAAATAATACACCACGACCAAGTAGGATTCATACCAGGTATGCAAGGATGGTTTAACATCAGAAAATCCATCAACGTAATCCACCACATAAATAAAAGGAAAGAAAAAAATCACATGATTATCTCAATTGATGCAGAAAAGGCATTTGACAAAGTCCAACACCCATTTCTGAAAAAAGCTCTCAATAAAATAGGTATAGAAGGGAAATTTCTCAACATCATAAAGGGCATCTATGCAAAACCAACAGCCAACATCATTCTTAATGGAGAAAGGCTGAAAACATTCCCCCTGAAAACAGGAACAAGACAAGGATGCCCTTTATCACCACTCCTATTTAACATTGTGCTGGAAGTTCTCGCTAGAGCAGTAAGGCAAGAGAAAGAAATAAAGGGCATCCAAATTGGTAATGAAGAAGTTAAACTCTCCCTGTTTGCAGATGATATGATACTATACATAGAAAACCCTAAAGACTCCACGAGAAATTTACTGGAACTAATAGAAAGATTCAGCAGAGTAGCAGGATACAAGATAAACATTCAAAAATCAGTTGGATTCCTATACACCAGTAAAGAGAACGATGAAAAGGGGATCAGGAAATCAATACCATTTTCAATAGCCCCTAAAAAGATAAAATACTTGGGAATAAATCTGACCAGGAATATAAAAGACCTATACAAAGAAAACTACAAAACACTGCTGCATGAAACCCAAAGGGATCTACATAAATGGAAAAACATACCATGCTCATGGATAGGCAGACTCAACATTGTGAAAATGGCAATTCTACCTAAAGCAATTTACAAATACAATGCAATTCCAATACAAATACCAACAACATTCTTCAAAGAGATGGAAAAACTAATTATTAACTTTATATGGAAAGGGAAGAAACCCCAAATAAGTAAAGCACTACTGAAGAAGAAGAATAAAGTTGGAGGACTCACACTACCTGACTTGAGAACCTACTATACAGCTACAGTACTCAAAACAGCCTGGTACTGGTACAACAACAGAGACATTGACCAATGGAACAGAATTGAGAACTCAGATGTAAATCCATCCACCTACGGTCACCTGATTTTTGACAAGGGCCCAAAATCCATCAAATGGGGAAAAGACAGTCTTTTTAACAAATGGTGCTGGCAAAACTGGATATCCATTTGTAGAAAAATGAAACAGGACCCATACCTCACACCATATACAAAAACTACTTCAAAATGGATCAAAGACCTGAATATAAAGCCTCAAACTATAAAATTCATAGAAGAAAAAATAGGACCAACACTTCAGACCTTAATACATGGCATTAACAGGATACAAACCATAAACATCAACACAAAAAACCCAACAGATAAACTAGATAATTGGGATCTTCTAAAAATCAAACATCTATGCTCTTCAAAAGATTTCACCAAAAGAGTTAAAAGAGAACCTATAGACTGGGAAAAAATTTTTGGACAGTACAAGTCAGACAAAGGTCTAATCTCCATAATCTACAAGAAAATCCAACACCTCTACAACAAAAAGACAACCAATCCTATCAAAAAATGGGCAAAGGAAATGAACAGACACTTCACCAAGGAAGACATTCAAATGGCCAACAGACACATGAGGAAATGCTCGCGATCACTAGCCATTAGAGAAATGCAAATTAAAACCACAATGAGATACCATCTCACCCCGGCATTACTGGCACGAATCAAAAACACTGGAAATAACAAATGTTGGAGGGGCTGCGGGGAGACGGGAACTCTTATACACTGCTGGTGGGAATGCAAAATGATACAGCCATTTTGGAAAATGATATGGCGTTTCCTCAGAAAGCTAGAAATAGACGTACCATTCGATCCAGCAATCCCACTCCTAGGAATATATCCTAGAGAAATAAGAGTCATCACTCGAATAGACATATGCACACCTATGTTCATGGCAGCATTATTCACAATAGCAAAACGATGGAAACAACCTCGATGTCCATCAACAGACGAATGGATACACAAACTATGGTACATATACACAATGGAGTACTATGCAACGAGAAAGAACAATGAATCAGTGAACCATCTCATAACATGGATGAAACTGGAGGACATCATGCTGAGTGAAATAAGTCAATCACAAAAGGACAAATATTGTATGAGACCTCTATTGTAAAAACCCATGAAAAAATTCACATGCAAAATGTAACAATCCTTGTTGGTTACCAGGGATGGGAGTGGGGGGGAATACTAAATAGGTAATAGGTAAGTGGTAACTTGGGTGAGAGATGAGATAGTACATAGTACAGGGGAAACTAACACAACCTGCACAAGGAAAGGTCATGGAGGCCCTATAGACACATCGAAACCCCCCGAGGGACTGAGTTGTTGGACGGAGGGCTCTGGGGACCATGATCTCGGGGAACATCTAGCTCAATTGGCATGACACTACTTATAAAGATAATGCTCTACATTCTACCTTGGTGAGTAGTGTCTGGGGTCTTAAAAGCCTATGAGCGGCCATCTAAGATACTCCACTGATCTCATCCCTTCGGGAACAAGGGAGAACGAAGAGAACAGGATACAAGGAAAAGATTAGTCCGAAGGACTAATGGTCCACAGCTACCAAGGCCTCCACGGGACTGAGCCCAGTACAGCTGGATGGTGCCCGGCTACCACCAATGACTCCTCTGACCAGGATCACAACAGAGGGTTCTGGGCAGAGCTGGAGTAGGATGTAGAGTATACTTTTAACTCCCAAAAAAAAAAAAAAAAAAGAAGACCAGATATACTGGGCTAAAGAATACTAGAGAAACCTCGAGAGTGTGGCCCCCAGACACCCTTTCAGCTCAGAGGGGAAGTTACCTGCAAGGTTCGATGTTAAGCCTGGGAATGGACACCCCAGTAAAACTAAATGGGACTAACGATGTACAGGAGTCCGGTGACAAGGGCCAGAAGGCAGAGGGAGAGTAGGAAACTGATGATAAGGAACACAAATTGAATAAGGACACTGTCGATGTATTGTGAGATTGTTGACCACTGCTATAGGGCAACATTTGTAGTAACTATTAAATGGGAGGCTGTTTTGTCCTGTAAGCCTTCATCTTGGGCGAGAATGGCAGCACAATTGGAAGAGCATAGTCAATATCACTTAAATGTGTAAGTAAAAAGTTTTGAAATGGTGTTGAAATAAAATAAAAATAAATAAATAAATAAATAAATAAATAAACAAATGAGACTAAAGAGGTACAATAGTCCACTGACAAGGTCCAGAAGACAGAAGGGGACAAGGAAGCCCCCTGGTGATAGGGAGCACAAGGTGGAGTAAGGATATTCTTGATGTGCTGTGAGATTGTTAACCATTGTCATAGGGCAACATGTGTAGTAACTGTTAAATGAATAACTATTTTTTCTGTAAGCCTTCATCTTCAGTGAGAATAACAGCACAGTTGGAAGAGCGTAGTCAATGTCACTGAACTGTGAATGTAGAAATTTTTGAAACGGTGTATCTTTGGCCATCTGTAATTTTCATCAAAAAAAAAGGTTGAGAATTTAGAGGCTTAATACGTTGTGGGGTTGTTAACCAATGTCAAAAAACAACATGTGTACTACTATTTCATGAGAAACTATTTGCTTTGTAAGCTTTCACCTGAAGTACAATAAAATATATATATAAAAAAAAAAAATAGTCATTGGTTATATACAGCTAGGAAGATTGGGGATATTTCTAACAAATAGAATTTATGTCAATAAAAGTGGAAAGGTAAAACAGGACCCATACCTCACACCGTATACAAAAACTACTTCAAAATGGATCAAAGACCTGAACATAAAGCCTAAAACTATAAAGTTCATAGAAGGAAAAATAGGACTAACACTTCAGGCCTTAATACATGTCATTAACAGGATACAAACCATAACCATCAATGCTCAAAACCCAACAGATAAGCTAGATGACTGGGATCTTCTAAAAATCAAACACCTATGCTCTTCAAAAGACTTCACCAAAAGAGTAAAAGAGAACCTACAGACTGGGAAAAAATTTTGGACAGTACAAGTCAGACAAAGGTCTAATCTCCATAATCTACAAGAAAATCCAACACCTCTACAACAAAAATACAAATAATCCTATCAAAAAATGGGCAAAGGAAATGAACAGACACTTCACCAAAGAAGACATACAAATGGCCAACAGACACATGAGGAAATGCTCGCGATCACTAGCCATTAGAGAAATGCAAATTAAAACCACAATGAGATACCATCTCACCCCGGCATTACTGGCACGAATCAAAAACACTGGAAATAACAAATGTTGGAGGGGCTGCGGGGAGATCGGAACTCTTATGCACTGCTGGTGGGAATGCAAAATGATACAACCATTTTGGAAAATGATATGGCGCTTCCTCAGAAAGCTAGAAATAGACATACCATTCGATCCAGCAATCCCACTCCTAGGAATATACCCTAGAGAAATAAGAGTCGTCACTCCACTAGACATATGCACACCTATGTTCATGGCAGCATTGTTCACAATAGCAAAACGATGGAAACAACGTAGGTGCCCATCAACAGATGAATGGATAAACAAACTATGGTGCATACACACAATGGAGTACTATGCAACGAGAAAGAACAACAATGAATCTGTGAAGCATCTCATAACATGGATGAAACTGGAGGACATTATGCGGAGTGAAATAAGTCAATCACAAAAGGACAAATATTGTATGAGACCTCTATTGTAAAAACCCATGAAAAGGTTCACACGCATAATGTAACAATCTTTGTTGGTTCCCAGGGATGGGAGGGGTGGGGCGGAAATACTAAATAGGCAATAGATAAGTGGCATCTTGGGTGAAGGGCGAGACAGTACACAATACAGGGGAAACTAGCACAACCTGTACAAGGAAAGGTCATGGAAGCCCCATAGACACATACAAACTCCCCGAGGGACTGAGTTGCTGGGCGGAGGACTATGGGGACCATGGTCTCGGGGAACATCTAGCTCAGTTGGCATGACACTACTTATAAAGACAATGCTCTACATTCTACCTTGGTAAGTAGTGTCTGGGGTCTTAAAAGCCTGTGAGCGGCCATCTAAGATACTCCACTGGTCTCATTCCTTTGGAAGCAAGGGAGAATGAAGAGAACAGGATACAAGGAAACGATTAGTCCAAAGGACTAATGGTCCACAGCTACCAAGGCCTCCACTGGACTGAGTCCAATACAGCTAGATGGTGCCTGGCTACCACCACTGACTGTTCTGACCAGGATCACAACAGAGGGTTCTGGACAGAGCTGGAGAAGGATGTAGAGCATAATTCTAACTCACAAAAAAAAAAAAAAAAGACCAGATTTACTGGCCTAAAGGAGACTGGAGAAACCTCGAGAATATGGTCCTCAGACACCCTTTTAGCTCAGTGGTGAAGTTACCTCCGAGGTTCACTGTTCAGCCTGGGAGTGGACAGCCCCGTAAAACCAAATGAGACTAACGAGGTACTGGAGTCCAGTGACAAGGGCCAGAAAGCAGAAGGGGACAAGGAAGCTGGTGATAGGGAACCCAAGGTTGAGTAAGGATAGTGTTGATGTGTTGTGAAATTGTTAACCATTGTCATAGGGCAATATTTGTAGTAACTGTTAAATGAGAAACTATTTTGTTCTATAAGCCTTCATCTTAAGTGAGAATAACAGCACAATTGGAAGAGCGTAGTCAATGTCACTGAACTGTGTGTGTAGAAATTTTTGAAACGGTGTATCTTTGGCTATGTGTATTTTCACCAAAAAAAAAAAAAAAAAAAAAGGTTGATAAGTTAGAAGGTTGGTATGTTGTAGGGTTGTTAACCAATGTCATAAAACAACATGTGTACTGCTGTTTCATGAGAAACTATTTGTTCTGTAAGCCTTCACCTGAAGTACAATAAAATATTTAAAAAAAAAAAAGTTTACACGCACACACACACACACAAAAAGAAGTGGAAAGGTAAAATCAGAACACTAGTGAATGTGCTCTTTTGGAAGAATACATACATGTTTTAAAAAAACAAAAACCTATTGTTGTCAAGTCGATTCCGACTCATAGCGATCGAACTGCATACCTTTTGATTAGCAGCCAAGCTCTTATAAGCTCTTAACCACTACGCCACCGGGGCTCCCATATATATATATATACACACACATATATACATACGTACGTAATTTGTTTGTAACCTCTATTAAAATGACTTGATAGATTTTGTCACCATTTACTACTGCAGCAAAAGAGAAGAGAAAATTATCTCCAGGAATGTTTTTTATTTAAATTGTCTTAGTTAAATTTATTCCTTTTGCGATAACTATAATCAAGTGTAGGCATCTACTTGCAATATTACTCACCTAAAGAAGAAAAACAGTCTTATGCAATGTTTATTACTAGGTCCGGATACAAATTCAAAGAACTTTAACTCCATTTTGAGTTTCTTAGGTAAGCAGAGCATTTTAGAATTGGTTTTATTTCCTTTTTATTTGACTGACGGTATATCTAAAGCACTAATAATTGTCAAGAAACAGTCAATGCCCATATCAGACAGAGAATAATTTAGATAGAACAGGGATCATCATATCACAACCAGCCCTAAACTTCTAAGTCCGTGTTACTATTTCTCCATGTCACGTATTACGAGATGCTGGGATGTTTGTGCTTTTATGTGTGTGAGTGATGTTTATTTGCAAACACTTTATATAATGCCTGGGAGAGATCCCAAACCACTGCTTTTATTTTCTTTTAATGTTTTTATTCTCACCTTACTATCACCATTGACATCATTGGCTTATTACTGGATTTAAGAAAAAAAATGATTAAGGGCCTTTTTCTACGTTGGCCGAGTCATAAACATTCTTCTGAAATGAAGTCCCTAAATCTAGACAGCAAGTTTTGCGTTACATTTCACAGCATGAGATAAGAGCTTTGATCTCTTCATCTGAAACATCCAAATGGCCCTGGGCTGCTCATTTGTGCTTAAAGCACAAATGGTCCCATTGCCTGTTGCAGCACCCCTCCGTTCTTTACTTGTGTGAAACACCAGCCTTAAAGGAACTGTGGTTATTATTTAAGGACATTCAAAAGGAAAGCAGACACTACCAAATAAACACATTTAATGAAGTGAGATTACTAGTCACTAAGGTGCTAATGAACTGAAAGATTAGCTGCAGCAAACAAAATTTCTCCCATGTCCCCTCCTGCCAATATCCTGGACTTCTGTTGGAGACATAAGGTGTAGAATTCATCAAGTGCTCAATACTCAGACAGTTGAAAGACAAGAGTTTTTCCTATATAGCCCTATGCTGTCAAAATGGCAGCCGAATCCTGGATCAAAATGAATACAAACAAATCGATGTGCAAGGCTGATTTTTTTTCTTTGACTTTGCTTTTATGAGGGAAAAGCTCTTCCTAGATACAATTTATTGTTATATATTACTATGAAAACTTTTCTTAACTAAATGTGTTGGCTTTCAGGATTCTGCTTAAAGATATAACATTACTGATCTACATGTGAGAAATACTGCAAAACTGGCTAGGCCTACATGGGGCTTCCATGAGTCAGAATGAACCCCCATGACGACTGTTTTTTTTTTTTTTTATATATATATTGGGAAAATATCATGATGAAATTAAACAAAAACAGCATCAATCCAGCAATGACTTGAATATTGTCGAAGACATAGTGCAGAGGTTAACATCACTTAACACTGACCTCCTCACCGTTGCCCTGCCCCACCCCAAGCCAGGCTAAAGGAACATTCTTGTCTCTTCCCATGCACTTTTAGCATACTAGTTCGCCGTGTTTGTTTGATGTATTGTCTCCAAGTGCCTGTCTCAGGCGGATCATAGTGGATTAATAAATATGTAATGCTTAGATGCACTAAGTGTGCTCATGCATAGGTGCACAGGGACATGCATGGGATGAGGAAAGAAGGAAAAATTAAGAATACTGAGCAAAGGAGGGAGAGAGAAAGGGAGATGGAGGAGTGAAGGAAGGGAGGGAGGAAGAAAGAAAGGGGAGGTGACCGGAAGGGAGAAAAGAAGGAAGGAAAAGAAGGACAAAGAGAAAGAGGGGAAAACACAAAACGAGTTTTAAGGCATCTATGAATCAAAGTTGTAGGCACGGTCTATTGATCAATTTAGCACATTAGGTGGCAGTTATGCGTACATTTGAAAAACTATACCTTGTAGTCTGTTAATCTTAGTTGTTTAAAGGATTGCTGCATAATTAATTCAGGTACAGCAGTCAGTATTGATCAGGAAGCAGACAGATTGGCTCTACAGTGGTCCAGTTGATGGGCTGCCCTACCGTGTATAAGCAGGGCCTCTTTGAAACTGAGGGAAGTGAGAGGAGGGTTCAGGCCATTAAAACAAATATAACAAAAAGCAAACAAAAAACTTTTGTAAGGCAAGTAAGTTGATAATGTAATTTCACGATCTAGTCTGTTATATTATGATAATGCTCACGTAGTAAATATGCTAGTGGGGTGAAGCACTGTGATTGCTCACCAATACTGAGAGAGTGATGCCTTGTCATCTCCTTTTCTCCTCTGAACCTCACTATTTCTGTCTGCTCCACTGGGGCTGTGCTACAGAGGCATCACCATAAGGCTGCTTAAAATCTTAACTTCAATACATCCTGTCTGAGGTGGAAGAGCGAGAACAAGCTCAACATATTCTCCCTGTGAGATCAAGTGGGCTTCGCCAGATTTCAACGGTTCAGTTATTTTCAGCCTCTTGAAGGAAATTCAATATCAAAACCATATTCCTTGTACAGTGTGCTCACTTCCCACCTTGCGTTCTATAAACCTCCTGCCTTCATACTTTCTGAATCTGCTTTTATCACATCTCTAGCTGGTCATGAGTTCCAGCTTCTTGTACAAAGAAAAAACCTGGTTAGGTGAATTATTCCTACACCATATCCAGAAGGGAATGCCACGTAAAGCCCTCCTGAAGTTGGAATCAAAACACAGGTAAAATATGCAGCAAAGGAGATCAACAATTTGTACCTGGTGTGAAAGGATGTACGTGTTTTTTCTTCTCAGCCTAAGCAATGATATCAAGTTCTGCCTTTCTTTCTACTTTTTTTCCCCTTATGCTATATGTATTTTATAAAAAAAAAAACCTCTGATATTTTCTAGAAAAAGGCAGAGTATAATTATATAAGTAAATTTTTGACAGTTTAGAATTTACAAAGACTTTCATATTTAATCCTTGCCAATTATCTCCACTTAAAAACAAACAAGAAAAGTTAATGAAATTCAGAGAGACTATATAACTCACCCAGTATCAACTAAAATCTTTTAGGTGAACTTTTATAATCACAAGAGTTTAGCTATGTTCCGTCTTTCTGATAAGGCCCAACATTTTTAGAAGGACATTTGAGGCTTTCCATAACCCAAGTTATGCCTCCTGTGTTGGAACTATCTTCAGTCAGTCCTTGCCTTTCCACCATGTTTTCCAGACACAAAAATGACCCTTTAGTCCATAAAGATATCCTCTCTCTAAGAGACCACTGCTACCTTCCTGCCCCTTCCCTGATCTCCTTCAATGTACCCATCTGTCTGGAACATTTCTACTTTTTTCTTCAAGTGCATATGAGCCTGGGACCTGAGGCTGGCTGATCTAAGAAAAACCTTTCATTACATTCTAGACATGTGACTTTGGGTAAGTTACTAAAGCTTCCTGTGCCTCAGTACTGTCCTTCACGATGCAAGGGTGATAACGGTACTTTCCTCATAGAGTTGCTGTGAAAATAAAAAGACAATCAATCTGGGTAAACCTCTTAGCGTAGCTGATGATGAACTAGAGTCTAGAAGAGTGCCTAACCCAGATTTGTACTTTGCACGGCTCATACTATTGACTACTTGATCCTGATAAACGCTTCCTCTTTGTGACAAAGAACTATTTCCTCTTCTGAATTCTCGCTGCCAGTGCCTTAGTCTAGACCCTCATCATTTACTGCCTGGATTTCTGTCCTTTCCTCCAAAGTGGTTTTCCTGTCGCATAGTTTCTCCCCATCCAGGGTGTTCTCCAATATGTTGCCAGTTTTGTCTTTCTAAACGGCAAATCTGATTAATTCACTCACTTGCTTAAAGTTATTTGATAGCACCCCTTAGTTTTATGTTTACATAAGTCTCAATCTGCTTAAATCTCTGATTAACGCTCTCGAGCCATCTGACCAAATATAACTTTATCTTCTTGCTTGCAGAACTTGCTAAGTTAGTGAATGAATAGATGAACAACTGTTGGACTGGAGATCAAGTCCCAGTATAAATAGATTTACTAGAGACTGTATCATGAAAGCCCCGTCTAGATCCGGTGTTTGTGAACAGGACTCAATCTATGATGCAGACAGGATTACAGCAGGAAGTTGCAACATGCAAGCCACAGAAATTTGTTAGTTGCAGAATAACCGAATGATTTTGTCATCCTCCGTGTACCAAGGATTCCAAGGATCTTTGGAAGGGGAGGCAAAAGAAGCTAAAAGTTGTCCATGGATCTTCATTCCTTTGGTAACACAATGCCTTGGGCTGCTATGGACCTCCACGGCATTCCTTCTTAGTATAGCCACCTTGATATTGTTCCTACTTTTAAAAATTGAAGTATAAATACATACAAAAAGTGCAAAAAATGCACTCAAATCTGCCAAATATGAGTTTTTCACGTTTGTCAGTACTCAAGTAATTAGTATTCAAATCATGATATAACATTTAAATACCCAAAAATATTTCCTTGTGCTCCTTCTCAGTCAATACTGAGACACACTCCAGAGGGAACCTGACTATTCTGACTTCATTTGTCATTCATTCATTTTAACAGGCTCTAACTTCAAATAAACGGAATTGTGCAATACGTGCTTTGTGACTGGCTTTTTCCTCCTACTCTACCTGGATGTCATTTTCTCAGTGGCTTGTTCCTTTTTATTGCTGTATAGTATCCCATCGTACAAGTACATCACGATTTGTTCATCCAGTCTCCTGTTGGTGAACATTTGAGGTGTTCCTAGTCTACGGAAATAATAAACATTTTTGCATGAATCTTTTGGTGGACACATGTATTCATTTCTCTTGGGAATGTATATACCTAGGGTTGAAACTGCTGCATCATAGAGAATTTTGACTTTTGACCACTTTGTCGTTTACATATGTTTCTCTCTTTCTACTTTTTTAATCTTTTGAGCAACACTTTTTGACTATTGCATCCATTTTACTACAAAATTTTATTATTTTTCAAGATTATTGAGCTTTTACACCTTCTCTATTTATCTTTAATTAGACACCTAATCTTGAACAGTGAAGAAATCTACTAGGAATACAAAGGAAGGTGACTTTCCTTAGTTCAGCAGTTGAAGATTTCATTTTTTTGTTTTTTCCTTCCATTTTATAGAAATACTTTGAAATGTTCTTAATCATTAAGTATGCCGCCAACAATTCAGTATTTGTCTGGAAATTTCTTATTCTGGAATTTTATCTGTACACTCTCTTACCATTTGTTTCTGTCCCCTTTGTGAAAGTACCTGGCCATGATTTTTAAGTTAATTTAATTTTTTTAGGTTGGTTAGGTTGATTGTCTCCTAGGTAAATGTTCTTTATAATACCTTTTATGCATAACTATCTTTAGAAAGTTCTTTTTTTTTTTTTCCCAGTGCTTGTTCTTGGGGAGGGAGCAGAAAAATTAACACTTACAATTATATCCTGAAATACAACTCTTTGATTTCTAGCCTTAATCCTTTGAGGCTAAGTCCAAATGGCTAGGCAGAATATTCAGACTCTTCAGTGACCTTCACTTCCTTCATGGTTCCAAAATAACAAGATTTATATCTTTGTGATCCTCCAATTTGCTGCAGAAACTGCTTTAATGACTTTTGCAATAAAGTCTCATGTTTCACTTCAGCTGAAACCTTTTTTGGAAGGAAAACATGAGAACTGGA
This sequence comes from Dugong dugon, assembly GCA_030035585.1. Taxonomy (NCBI): domain Eukaryota; kingdom Metazoa; phylum Chordata; class Mammalia; order Sirenia; family Dugongidae; genus Dugong; species Dugong dugon. The sequence continues at coordinate 91,421,929 of CM057472.1, forward strand.
AGAATGCTTCAGCAGAATTTGAAATAAAAAAAGAGAAATAGAGCTTTTAGTGTTAAGATGCCAGATAATGGTATTTCTTTGTTCTTGCTGGAAATGCATGTGATAAATATTGTGGACAGAATGAAGCATATGATAAACAAGTACAAAATCTAAAGCAGGAAAGTAATCTTTGATGCTGCTGATAGTGGCAATAAAATCCCACCCACACTTACATGTAAAATGAGAACTCCTTACTAAAATATATGGAATAGTAGAAATCACTTAGAATTTAAGCTTATTCAGATGTAAGGAAACTTTTCACACAGAACCAGAGATTATCTCATAACAATAACTCATCCCCTCTGTTTTGTACAGGACAAAATAAGATCATTCCTCCCTGAATATTAATCTAGCAAGAACTTTGTCCAGTTTCTGTTTTCTATAAGGGTCAAGTCAGTACTTTGGGCAAATATTTATGATGTCAAGACTCTCAAAAGAGCTTCTGTGTGTCCTTATGTCCTTTCTTTTTTCAGTGTCTGCCTACAACCCATTATAACTTCATTACTGAGAAGTGGCAAGATGTCTTTGTGCCCTTTGCAGGAATTCTGTGAGGCTGGGCAACTCAAAGACCACAGAAAGCTTTTTGCCTCAGTGAAGTTTAGAGTTTAACACAGGTCTGGGTCTGACAACTTCCTACATTAGCAAGGTACTTAGTTTTCTGTATTGCAGCAGTTTGTCTTAGACAACACAAATACAATTAGAGATGTAATTGAGGGTAGAGTCTCATCATTCCTGTATGTTTTGCAGGTTTCCTATTCTTCACGAAGACAGCATTAGCCTGGGAGTCCCATCTACAGTCTTCTTTTGAGTCCTCTCTAATGGTTATATGACTTCGTATATATTATACACAGTTCCACCTATTCATGACACAAAAAAATTATGCCCACATCTTCCAGATTTGCAGTGATAATTTAATTAATAATTAATATGGAGATCTTGGCATCATAATATGCATCAAACTATTACCAGGGACCACTAGCCTTCTAGTTGATTCTGACTCATGGTGACCTCATGTGTGTCAGAATAGAAGTGTGCCCTTAGGGTTTTCAGTAGGTAGTTTTTCAGAAGTTCATCCCCATATCATTCTTCCAAGGTGCCTCTGGGTGGACTCGAACCTCCAAATTTTTGGTTGACAGTAGAGCGTATTAACCATTTGTACCACCTAGGAACTCCCTCAGAATATAAGCACCCTTAAAAAAAATAATAAGAAGAATATCTTTCTGTTTCAATTTTATTTCAGATGTTTAACAATTCTGGTAAATGAAGGAAATTCAGTGAAGTTCTGGAGATTAGTGTGCTATAGATAAAAGAAAAAAGATCAGAGATTTGAATCCCACAAACCCAGGTTGCAATGGAAGCTCCACCACTGACTTTTGAAGGTTAATCAACTTCTTTGAGGCTTAGCTTCTTCAGTTATAAAATAGAGATAATAACTACCTGACAGGGTAGTTTAGAGGATCAAAGGAGATGATGCAAAAGAAAGTTTCTGGCATGAAGTCTGGCATATTTTGATGGCTTAAACGTCATATAAATATCCTTTGTAATATGACTTTTTTATTTTAAAAAAATGACTTTGGATATATCATAAGATTTTCCCACCAATTTTACAATGTTATCAAACTTCACTCCTTGGATTGACCCTGCCTACCTCTTAGGCATCATATACTAGTGCCTTCCATGTTTATTTTGCCTCAACCATCCCCTTGCTGGTCTTCAAACAAGCCAAGCTTTTTTCTAGCTTAGGACTTTTGTAGTTGTTCTTCCTCTGCCAGAATGTTCTCCCAGATATTTGCACGGCTCATTCCTTCATTTCATGCAGGTCTCTTCCGAAAATATCAACTGTACCCTATTTGAAATAGCACCACAGGTACAGCCATTGTGGAAAAGAGTGTGGCACTTCCTTAAAAAAACTAAAACTAGAACTACCATATGACCCAGCAATTCCACTCCTAGGCATGTACTCAAAGACTTGAAAACAGAAACTCAGACAGATACTTGTACACCAATGTTCATTGCAACATTATTCACAATAGCCAAAAGGTGGAAACAACCTAAATGCCAATCGACAGGTGAATGGATAAACAAATGTGCTGCATACACACAATGGAATACTACTCAGCCAAGAGAAATGAGTTAATACATACTACAATATGGATGAAGCTTGAAGACATTATGCTGAATAAAATCAGTTAACCCCAAAATAACAAATATTGTATAACATCACTTATATAAAAAGACAAGAACAGCAAATGTATGGAGACCAAAGTTTATTAATGGTTACCAGGGATAGGATGGAGGGGTGAAGGGGGAGGTTATTGTTTATGAAGCACTGAGTTTCAGTTTACAGTGATTAAAAAAATCACGTTGATTAAGAGTAGGATTGCACAGCCAATTAATGTAATTACTGTCAATAAGTCGTACCCCTGTAAAAAGTTGCATTGGCAAAAGTTGTGTGATAGATTTATTTACAGCAATGACAAAAAAAAAAGGAATAGCCACTGAGGCTGGTTATGTACAACAAACACCTCATGGGATTTGGTTCCTTAGTTTGGAGGTTTAGAGTCATGGTTTCAAGGGATATCCCAGTTACCTGGCTTAATGTCATGTTTTGTGCTTCTCTTCTACCTCCTAGTTCATTGCACAATGCTTGGGGTCTTAAAAGCTTGTCTTTGGCCAGCCACAATACAACAGTGGGTCTCTATTTCCCTGGAGGAAAAGAAAGAAGAGTCAGGAACAGGACGAGAATTTGGAATGTGAGGCAAATTGCCTCCGTGAACAACTGCCCCGTTTGCCATGAGACCAGAAGAACTGGATGGTGCCTTGCTACCACTACTGAACATTTTGGTCAAAGATTCTTTAGAATAATCCTAATAAAAAGGAAGAAAATGCAAAGCAAAAGCAAAATCAAAAATTTTCATGGAATCCAAATTTTCTGGAGCCATGGAGCCTGGAGAAAACTTTAAAACTATTGCCCTGAGATTTCTTTAGATCTTACACCAAAAATATCACCTGAAGTCTTCTTAAAACCAAATAGTTTAGCTTAACTAGTAAAGAATGTCTACCTTGAGCATTGAGCTCTTTTAAGATCTATCTATGTGGGATGAAATTGACAATAGCAACGCAAAAGATTAGATAGGCAACTTGGGGCGAAGTGAGTTGATGTTAATGGGGAAGGAACAACTTGGAAAATGTGGGTGAGAATGATTGCACATCTCGAAGAACATGATCAATGTCACTGAATTATACATGTAGAAAGTGTTGAGTTGGTGTATGTTCTGTTGTGTATATTCTCAATGCAAGAACAAAAATAAAATAAACTATAAAAAGTAATAGTGCCACACTTCTCAAACATTTTTTACGGTGTCTTGTGTGTTTTGATACACTTAGGAAATTTGAAATTATAACATACATAGATTTGGTTACATATTTATTATCTATCTCCCTCAGACAAGAGCAAGGTTCTTATCTGTTTAATTTTTCTGTATTCCTAGCCATAGAACAGTACCTGGTGCAGAAATCAGTCAAAAAACATATGCACAACGAATGAATCCGTTAATCAATTAAATCATCCTTTAAACTAAAAATATTCCCTGAAGTCTTCTTAAAACCAAATAATAGTTTAGCTTCACTAGTAAAAAATGTCTGCCTTGAGCATTATGCTCTTTTGAGAACTATCTATAGGGAATCAAACTGACAACAGCAACCCAAAAGATTAAATAGGAACCTTAGGAGGCTGTGAGTTTATGTTAATTAGGGAGGAACAACTCAGAAAAGGAAGGTAGGAATCGTTGCACAACTCAAAGAATGTAATCAATGTCACTGAATTACACATTTAGAAATTATTGAATTGGTGTATGTTTTGCTTACTTCCTTATGTTATTTGTGAATTTCCCGTAGTATTTTCCATTTTCCGGGAGAAAGAAAAATAATTCCTTTTTTTCCCCAGAAAATGGTGCCTCTCTTCTCTTTAGTTTCTTCTAGTACAATTGGGGAAATGTGTATGGCATTGGCATTTATTCAATGTAAATGACTTCTGTTCTAATCAAATGCCTCAGCTGTCTTTTACCATTTAATCACCCACAAAAGCAATTTATTGCTTTCTCTGCTCTTCTGCCATAAACGCTAAACTTTAATTAGTTTGGCAATTCCTTAGATGTGAGGCCAGAATTTCTGCACAAATTTTCTTTTATATATTCCAGTGAGTAAATGAATAATATCTCACTTTATTTGGGAAATTGGCAGAAAAGAAAAACAAAATCTCTTTGGAATAAGGACAGCCAGAATACAGACAATCAAGTATGAATTGAACTCACAGGAAAACTACATTTGTTAAGTTCTTCATGTATATGTTAAAGAGTGGTAGGCATGTGACTGTTTTCAGGTAAGAATTACGGAAGTACATCACACTCATATAAGAACATAGTTATGAATCTAACATAAAGTTTTGTTATTGGAAATTATGCAGCAGAGAATTAGTGCGACAGCACCTATCAACAACAGCAACAACAGAAGAGAAGTTTGACCTTTTCCTGGGCTGCTGAGATGTAAAATTTAAGCCCTTGGAAGGTTCTACCTGATAAGAGTGTCTTTGTTTACCTTGGGGCCTTGGGTCACACCAGATAGTCTAGGCTAACAATGTGATTTATGGAGGTGGGTTCATGTTCCATGGACCCCTGGGGGGACTGGAGACTAAATTTGACCATGCAGGTGGTCAGCCACGTCTAAGTGACACAGACTTAGTAAAAACTCTGGACATCAAAGCTCCAGTGAGCATCCCTGATTGGCAATATTCCATTTGTTTATTCCAATATCATTTCTGGGAGAAATAGGTGCTGTGTGCATGACACCACTGGGAGAGGATAACTGAGAGCTCCTTGCTTTGGTGTCTCCTGAACTCTTCCTTATGTAATTCTTCTTTCCGCTGATTTTAATCTTTATCCTTGCACTATAAAAACTTAGGAGGCGAGGCCAAGATGGCAAAGTAGTCAGATGCTTCCAGTGTTCCCTCTTACAACAAAGACCTTAAAAAACAAGTGAATCAATTATATACAACAATCTAGGGGACCTGAACATCAAAGGCAGAGTTGAGGAACCCGACTGAGTGGCAGGGGGAGGGAGATGGTTCGGAAGCAGTGAGAAGTTGCCAGAACTGACCCAGCAAGAGCCTGAGCCCTTCAGCCCGGATCAGCTCAGGGGTGAGCGGTGAGGCAGGCAAGCAGTGGTGTTCGGCAGGCGTTTTCCACACTGGGAGAGACCCAGTGGCAGAGAGTCTACTCGGCCATCCGGAACAAGTTAGAAGAAGCCCTCGATCGGCAAAAGATAAGTACTTATGTCTGGCCTACTGCACGGATCAAAAACAGCCCCCTTAGGGGAAAACCTCTGCCATTAACCTCCTCGCTCCCTGCTCTGCACCTTGTCCTGGATGGCTTCAGCAATTGCTAAGCCCCCTGCGCCAGAAGTAGGACCCATCATGTGCCCTGAACCATTCTCCTGAGAGTGAACAAATTAACAAATGGGAAAAAATAAACTGCTGGCTCCCCTAAGTCAGGAATTCAGGGTAGGCACAGCTCCTTTGCCTAGGCACAGGTATAAGGGATCCACAGACTTTAAGTGCCTTTCCCCCTGCATAGACTCGTGTGGGTCCATTTCAACAGCGCAGGCCCTCATTACCACATTACAACAGGGAATATTCCTAAAGTCTAACTTCAACTCTTTCTGCTATGAAGTGGCAGGTTCATGACATTTGACACTGCTCTGCCCATTAAGCAGGGTCTTCACCTACCCACTTCAGGGGCTTGAGGACTGGTGGCTCCACTCATACCATGCACGCCACCTGCTACAGGGGGCCAAGAATAAGAGGTGCTTCCCAGTCCTTATAGCCAAGAGCATTGGGTGCTCATAGTCTGGCTGCAAAACCCACCCATCTACATGATCTAGGGAACAGGGACACGATTTCCTCCTGGACACTTGGGGGTGGCTGTCTGTACCCTGCCTTGCTCAGCCTATGTTCCCCTGCTGTAGCCAGAGGCCTGTGCCTGCACCAATCACCCATACCTAAAACTGTAGATGAGAGCTTGCACCATACACTTGCTGGCCAACTACCTGGACACCTGAACTGAATCCATACAGTAGGAGTGGGCAGACTCCTGGGCTCACATACTCAGTGGCAGGTCTGGCCACCTGGGGGCAGGACAGTGGAGCTTCAAGCATGCTGGTGACTGGGCTAACTCACATGAGCAGCCCATTTAGGCATATCAAAACAAAACAAAACAAGAAGCTAGGACATTGTAAGCAAACATCAAATCAATAAATATAATAACTTATTGATGGCTTGGAGACAACAGGCAATATCAGATCACATAAAGAGGCAGTCCATTATGGCTTCAGCAAGCTCCTAAAATAAAGAATCTAGAAATTTTCCAGAGGAAGAAACTTCCTTGGAATTACTGGAGGCAGAATACAAAAGATTAACATACAGAACTCTTCAAGAGAGTAGGAAGGAAATTAACCAAAACACAGAACATGCAATAGAGGAAATTAAAAAGATTAAAGAAGAGCATAATGACAAATTTAACAGGCTGCAGGAATCCATAGAGAGACAGCAATCAGAAATCCAGAATATTAACCATAAAATTTCAGATTTAGACAACTCAATAGAAAGTCATAAGGGCAGAATTGAGGCAATGGAAATCAGAATTAGTGAGACTGAAGATAAAGCACTTGACACCAACTTATTTGAGGAAAAATCAGATAAAAGGGTTAAAAAAAAATGAAGAAACTCTAAAAATTATGTGGGATTCTATCAATAGGAATAACCTACAAGTTAATGGGGTACCAGAAAGGGGAGGATAACAGAAAATATAGAGAGAATTGTTGAAGATTTGTTGGCAAAAAACTACCTGGATATCATGAAAGATGAGAAAATATCTATCCAAGATGCTCATCGAACCCCACATAAGGTAGATCCAAAAGAAAGTCACCAAGAAATATTAAAATCAAACTTGCCAAAACCAAAGATAAAGAGAGAATTTTAAGAGCAGCTAGGGATAAACAAAAAGTCATCTACAAAGGAGAGTCAATAAGAATAAGCTCGGACTACTCAGCAGAAACCTTGCAGGCAAGAAGGCAATGGGATGACATATATAAAGCCTTGAAGGAAAAAAACTGCCAGCCAAGAATTATATATCCAGCAAAATTGTCTCTCAAATATGATGGTGAAATTAGAGCATTTCCAGATAAACAGAAGGTTAGGGAATTTGCAAAAACCAAACCAAAATTACAAGAAATATTAAGGGAGTCCTCCAGTTAGAAAATCAGAAACATCAGATAACAACACAAGACTAGAACACAGGACAGAGCAACCAGATATCAACCCAGATAGTGAAGTCACAAAAATAAATCAAAGCTAAAACACTGAAAATTGGGAAACAGATTTCATTATGTAAAAGGCGACAACGTTGAAACAAAAAAAAAAAGGGTATTAAAAAATGCACACACGGATTTTTCATATGCAGAGTAAGTCAAGGCGATATAAAGAAATAAAAGACTTGTATAAACTTAGAAAAATAGGGGTAAAAATTAAGGTAACCACAAAGGAAACTAACAATCCTACAAGTCAAAGTAAAAAACCAGAAAAATATAAATGCTCAGAAAATACAAAATCAACAAAAATGAAAAAGAAGAAAAGAAAATACATAAAGAAAAATGACTCAGCACAGAAAATGAAGTGGAACAAAGAAACTGTGAACAACACACAAAAGAAGACATCAAAATGACAGCACTAAGCTCATACCTATCAATAATTACACTGAATGTGAATGGACTAAATGCACCAATAAAGAGACAGAGAGTGGCAGATTGGATGAAAAAACTCAATCCATCTATATGCTGCCTACAAGAGACACACCTTAGACTTCAAGACACAAACAAACTAAAACTCAAAAGATGGAAAAAACTATATCAAGCAAACAACACTCAAAAAAGAGAAGAAGTGGTAATATTAATCTCTGACAAAATAGACTTTAAAGTAAAATCCACCACAAAGGATAAGGAAGGACACTATGTAATTATTAAAGGGTCAATACACCAGGAGGACATAAGTATAGTAAATACTTATGCACTCAATGACAGGGCTCCAAAATATGTAAACTCTAACAGCATTGAAAGGAAAGATAGACAGCTCCACAATAGTAGTAGGAGACTTCAATATATCACTTTCAGTGAAGGACAGAACAGCCAGAAAGAAGCTCAAGAAAGACACGGAAGATCTAAATGCTACAATCAACCAGCTTGATCTCATAGACATATACCAAACACTCCACCCAACAGCAGCCAAGTATACTTTCTTTTCCAATGCACATGGAACATTCTCCAGAAGACCACATATTAGGCCATAAAGCAAGCCTTAACAAAATCAAAGCACTGAAATATTACAAAGCATCTTTTTTGACCATAAAGCCATAAAAGTAGAAATCAATAACAGAAAAAGCAAGAAAAAAAAAAATCAAACACATGGAAACTGAACAATACCTTGCTCAAAAACTACTGGGTTATAGAACAAATTAAGGATGGAATAAAGAAATTCATAGAATCAAACGAGATTGAAAATACATCCTACCAGAACCTTTGTGACACAGCAAAAGCAGTGATCAGAAGTCAGTTTATAGCAATAAATCTACACATCCAAAAAGAAGGAAGGGCCAAAATCAAAACATTAACCCTGTAACTCAAACAAGTAGAAAGAGAGCAGCAAAAGAAGACCTTAGGCCTCCAGAAGAAAGGAAATAATAAGAATTAGAGCAGAATTAAATGAAATAGAGAATAGAAAAACAACTGAAAAAGTTAACAAGACCAAAAACTGGTTCTCTCAAAAGATCAACAAAATCGACAGACTGTTGGCCAAACCAACAAAAGAAAAACTGGAGAGGAAGCAGATAACCCATATAAGAAATGAGATGGGTGATATCACAACAGGCCCAACTGAAATTAAAAGAATCATAACAGTTAACATGCAAAATTGTACTCTGACAAATTTGAAAACCTAGAGGAAATGGACAAATTTCTAGAAACTCACTACCTACCTAAACTAACACAAACAGAGGTAGAGCAACTAAATAAACCCATAACAAAAGAAGAGACTGAAAAGGTTATTAAAAAACTCCCACCAAAAACGCCCTGGCCCTGATGGCTTCATTGGAGAATTCTACCAAACTTTCAGAGAAGAGTTTACATCCTACTGCTGAATGTATTTCAGAGCATAGGAAAGGATGGAATACTCCCAAACTCATTCTATGAGCCAGCATAACCCTGATACAAAAACCAGGTAAAGACACTACAAAAAAAGAAAATTACCGACCAATATTCCTCATGAACATTGATGCAAAAATCCTCAACAAAATTCTAACCAATAGAATTCAGCAACATACCAAAAAATAATTCACCATGATCAGGTGGGATTTATACCAGTTATGCAGGATGGTTCCACATTAGAAAAACAGTCAATGTGCTCCATCACATAAACAAAACAAAAGACAAGAACCACATGATCTTACCAATCAATGCAGAAAAGGCATTTGACAAAGTCCAACACCAATTCATGATAAAAACTCTCAACAAAATAGGAATAGAAGGGAAATTCCTCAACATAATTGAGGGCATTTATACAAAGCCAACAGGCAACATCATCCTAAATGGAGAGACTTTGAAAGTTTTCCCCTTTAGAACCAACCAGACAAGGATGCCCTTTATCACTGGCTAACATCTACTTGATGACTACTCTGTCCCAGGCCCTTTTACACACATCTTTTTATCCATTTATTCATTTAATCCTTACAACAACTCTGTGAAATAGATACTCTTATTTTTCCCATCTGAGGAAATTAGACAACAGTTTAGGGTAAGTAACTTTACCAAGAGCATACCATTAGTGTGTATCAGAGCAGAGATTTGGAATCGGTTCGTTTGGGCCTGGAAACTGTGCCTTTAACCACCGTTTTTGTCTTTTCTTCTTTCATAAGTGAAGTGGAAAGCAATCTAAGAATGCATGCATTTATTTGATATCTTCAATTCTTCTCTGTCTTAGGCTGGATTCTTTAGAGAAGCAAAACCAGTAAAGCATATAAATACATAAAGAGGTTCATATGAAGGAAATGGCTCACGAGTTTGTAGAGGCAGGAAAGTCCCAAGTCCATGGATCAGGCTGGAGGCTTCTCCAGATTCCCATAGCAGCAGGGGCTGTCAAAATCAACCAAGATTAGAAAATCAGAGAGCAACACCCTTGCTCACAGGCTGAGAAGATCAATGAATCTCAAGATCGACAGGCAAGACTGCAGGTAAGCTGTTAGTTCAAGTCCCAAGAACCGGACGTCAGACAAACAGGAGCCAGCTGCAAGATCCAGTGCAAGCAAAAAGCCTATGAGCCTTGCCAGAATGTCCACCTACATTCAATACAGGCCACAAGCCCAAGGAAACTCCCTTTCAGCTGATTGACTACTCCCATCATGGAGGTGATCACAAATTATACGACTGCCAAACCCTTGAGAATCATAGTCCAGCCAAGTTGACACACAACCTTAACAATCACGCTTACCATTCCCTCTTAACCAACTTACTTGAAATTACTGAGGCTTTTGTTTTTGGTTGGTGTCTCACACTGCTTTCTTCATTTGATTTCTGAGCACCACATTCTCTTGCTTTTCCTATTATATACCTGGTGTCTTCTTGCTCTCCTTGGATAATTCCCATCACCCTAAATCTTAAATAGTGGGATGTTTTGAGCTCAGGCCTTGAATAGCTTCTGTTCTCAATAAATATTCAATTGCTAGTTGATTTTATGCAATCCCAGAGATATAAATATTATTTTTACACTAAGACTCCCATGCTTTTCTCCAGATTTTTTCCCTGAACCCCAGACTCAAATGCCTTCTCAACACATCAACTTGATATCTATAAACACTTCAAACATAATGTGTTTAAGACTTAACTATTGGAATTTCTAATAAAACTAGCCCATGTCAGTTAAAGAAAATTCCATTCTCTAGTGACTCATGACAAACAAACAAACACACAAAAAAGTTTTGAGTTATCCATGACTGCTATCTTTTTCTTTCATTCTACATTCAATCTTTTAGCAAATCCTCCTTTGCTATCTTCAAACATGTCAGTTTCATGTATGGGCTTTCACTTTTGATTATTCCTTTTGACCGGCAGACCTTTTCCTCAAGAATTCGCCTGATTTGATAAATAAAATTTTCTACACCATACTTTGGTGAGTAGTGTCCAGGGTCTTAAAAGTTTATGAACAGCCATCAAAGATACTCCACTGGTTCCACCTCATCTGGAGCAAGAAAGAATGAAGAAAACCAAAGACACAAGGAAGGATTAGTCCAAAAGACTAATGAACCAAAACTACCACAGTCTCCAACAGAGTTGAGTCCAGCACAACTAGATGGTGCCTGGCTACCACCACTGACTGCTCTGACAAGGATCACAATAGAGGGTCCTGTACAGAGCTGGAGAAAAGTATAGAACAAAATGCTAACTCACAACAAAAAAAAAAAAAGACCAGACTTACTGGTCTGACAGAGACTGGTGAAGCCCTGAGAGTACAGCCCCTGGATACCTTCTTAACTTAGTCCTGAAGTCACTCCTGAGGTTCACCCTTCAGCCAAAGATTGTTGTTGTTTTTGTTAGGTGCCATCGAGTCAGTTCTGACTCATAGCATACCTATGGACAACAGAACAAAACACTGCCCTATCCTGCACCATCCTCACAATTGTTGCTATGACTGAGTCCATTGTTGCAGCCACTGTGTCAATCCATCTCTTTGAGGGTCTTCTTTTTTGCTGACCTTTTACTTTACCAAGCATGATGTCCTTCTCCAGGGACTGATCCTTCCTGATAACATGTCCAAAGTATGTGAGGCGTCATCTAGCCATCCTTGCTTCTAAGGAGCATTCAGGTTGCAATTCTTCCAAGACAGATTTGTTCACTCTTTTGGCAGTCCATGGTATATTCAATATTCTTTGCCAACACCACAATCCAAAGGCATCAATCCTTCTTCGGGCTTCCTTATTCATGGTCCAGCTTTTGCATGCATATGAGGTCATTGAAAACATCATGTCTTGCATCAGGCGTACCTTAGTCCTCAAGGTGACATCTTTGCTTTTTTAAAGAGATCTTTTGCAGCAGATTTTCCCAATGCAACACATCCTTTGATTTCTTGACTGCTTCTTCCATGGGTGTTGATTGTGGATCCAAGTAAAATGAAATCCTTGACAACCTCAATCTTTTCTCCCTTTATCATGATGTTGCTTATTGATCCACTTTTGCAGATTTTTGCTTTCTTTATGTAGGTGTAAACCATACTGAAGGCTTGGTCTTTGATCTTCATCAGTAAGTTCTTCAAGTCCCCTTCACTTTCAGTAAGCAAGTTTGTGTCATTTGCATAACGCAGGTTGTTTATGAGTCTTCCTCCAATCCTGAGACCACGTTCTTCTTCATATAATCCAGATTCTCAGATTATTTCCTCAGCATACAGATTGACTAGGTACGGTGAAAGGATACAACCTTGAAACACACCTTCCCTGACTTTAAACCATGCAGTATCCCCTTGTTCTGTTCGAACAGCTGCCTCTTGACCCAAGTACAGATTCCTCATGAGCACAATTAAATGTTCTGGAATTCCCATTCTTCACAATGTTATCCATAGTTTATTATGATTAACGCAGTCAAATGCCTTAGCATAGCCAATAAAACAGCTAAACATCTTTCTGGTATTCTCTGCTTTCAGCCAGGACCCATCTGACATCAACAATGATATCCCTGGTTCCAAGCCGTCTTCTGAATCCAACTTGAATTTCTGGCAGTTCCCTGTCAATATACTGCTGCAGCTGCTTTTGAGTGATCTTCAGCAAAATTTTGCTTGCATGTGATATTGATGACATTGTTCAGTAATTCCGCATTCGGTTGGATCACCTTTCTTGGGAATAGGCATAAATATGGATATCTTCCAGTCAACTGGCCAGGTAGCTGTCTTCCAAATTTCTTGGCATAGACACTTTAGCACTTCCAGTGCTGCATCCATTTGTTGAAACATCTCAATTGGTATTCCCTCAATTCCTGAAGCCTTGTTTTTCACCAGTGCCTTCAGTGCAGCTTGGACTTCTTCCTTCAGTACCGTCGGTTCCTGATTATATGTTACCTCCTGAAATGGTTGAAGGTCGACCAATTCTTTTTGGTATAGTGACTTTGTGTATTCTTTCCATCTTCTTTTGATGTTTCCTGCATTGTTTAGCATTTTCCCCATAGAATCCTTCAGTATTGCAATTAGAGGCTTGAATTTTTGTCCAGTTCTTTCAGCTTGAGAAATACTGAGTGTGTTCTTCTCTTTTGGTTTTCTAACTCCAGGTCTTTGCACATAATACTTTACTTTGTCTTCTTGAGCCACCCTTTGAGATCTTCTGTTCAGCTCTTTTATTTCATCATGTTTTCCTTTTGCTTTACCTACTCAAAGTTCAAGAGCAAGTTTCAGAGTCTCTTATGGCATCCATTTTGGTCTTTTCTTTCTCTCCTGTCTTTTTAATGACCTCTTGTTTTCTTCATGTATGATGTCCTTGATGTCATTCTACAACTCATCTCGTCTTTGGTCATTAGTGTTCAATGCATGAAGTCTATTCTTGAGATGGTCTCTAAATTCAGGTGGAATATACTTAGGGTTGTACTTTGGCTCTATTAGACATGTTCTAATATTTTTCAGTTTTAACTTGAGCTTGCATACGAGTAATTGATGGTCTGATCTGCAGTCGGTCCCACGACTTTTTCAAACTGATGATATTGAGATTTTCCATTGTCTCTTTCCAAAGATGTAGTCAATTTGATTCCTGTGTATTCCATGTGGGGAGGTCCATGTGTGTAGTCACTGTTTATGTTGTTGAAAAAGGTATTTGCAATGAAGAAGTCATTGGTCTTGCAAAATTCAATCATACTATCTCCACCATCATTTCTATCGCCAAGGCCATATTTTACAACTACAGATCCTTCTTTATTTCCAGCTTTCCAATTCCAATCACCAGTAATTATCAGTGTATCCTGATTGTATGTTTGATCAATTTCAGACTGCAGAAGGTAGTAAAAATCTTCAGTTATTTCATCTTTGGCTTTAGTGGTTTGTGGGTAAATTTAAATAATAGTCGTATTAACCGGTTTTCCTTGTAGATGAATGGATATTATCCTATCACTGACATCATTGTACTTCAGGATAGATTTTGAAAGGGTCTTTTTGATGATGAATGCAATGCCATTCCTCTTCAAGTTGTCATTCCCGGCATAGTAGACCATATTATTTCTGATTCAAAATGACCAATACTAGTCCATTTCAGCTCACTAATGATTAGGATATTGATCTTTATGTGTCACATTTCATTTTGACAACTTCCAATTTTCCTAGATTCACACTTTGTACATTCTATGTTCCAATTATTAATGGATGTTTGCAGCTGTTTCTTCTCATTTTGAGTAGTGTCACATCAGCAAATGAAGGTCTCAAAAGCTTGATTCCATCCAAATCATTAAGGTCAACTCTACTTTAAGGAGGCAGCTCTTTTCCAGTAGTATTTTGAGTGCCTTCCAAACTGAGGGGCTCATTTTTTGACACTATATCAGACAATGTTCCGCTGCTATTCATAAAGTTTCGCTGGCTAATTCTTTTCAGAAGTAGACTGCTGGGTACTTCTTCCTACTCTGTCTTAGTCTGGAAGCTCAGCTTTAACCTGTCCACCATTGGTGACCTTGCTAGTATCTGAATACTGGTGGCATAGCTTCCAGTATCACAGCAACACAAAATCTCCACAGTACGACAAACTGACAGACATGTAGGGGCAGCCAAAGATTAGACACGCCCGTGAAACAAAATGAGATCAAGCAGACATACCTGCTCAGAGGCAAGGACAAGAAGCCAGGATGGGCAGGAAAGCTGGTAATGGAGAACCCAAGGTGAAGAAAGGGAGAGTGTTGACACGTCATTGGGTTGACAACCAATGTCTCAAAGCAATATGTGTATTAATAGTTTAATAAGAAACTAATTTGTCCTGTAAACTTTCATCAGAAGCACAATTAAAAAAAAAAAAAAAGATTAAAGGTTGTGTTTTATGAGGACTAGAGAAACAGTTGCAGCAGTACATTGACAGGGAACTGCCAGAAATTCAAGCCAGATTCAGAAAAGAACATGGAAGGAGGGATACCATTGCTGATGTCAGATGGATACTGGTTAAAAGCAGAGAATATCAGAAAGATGTTTTCCTGTGTTTTATTGACTGTGCAAGGGCCCTCAGGATGTGGATCATAACAAATTATGGATAACATTGCAAAGAATGAGAATTCTAGAACAATTAATTGAGCTCATGAGGAACCTGTACATAGACCAAGAGGCAGTTGTTTGAACAGAACAAGGGGATACTGCATGGTTTAAACTTAGGAATGTTGTGCATCAGGGTTGTATCCTTTCACCATACTTGTTCAATCTGTATGCTGAGTAAATAATTCCAGAAAGTGGACTATATGAAGAAGAAGGCAGCATCAGGATTGGTGAAGTCTCACTAACAACTTGTGTTATGCAGATGACACAACCTTGCTCGCTGAAAGTGAAGAGGACTTGAAGTACTTACTGATGAAGATCAAAGACCACAGCCTTCAGTATGGATTACACCTCAACATAGAGAAAACAGAAATCCTCACAAGTGGACCAATAAGCAACATCATGATAAACAGAGAAAAGATTGAACTTGTCAAGGATTTCATTGCACTTGGATCCATAATCAAGGCCCATGGAAGCAGCAGTTCAAGAAATCAAACAGCGGAGGTGGGGCAAGATGGCGCTCTAGGCAGAAGCACCACGCCGTCCCTCCACAGCAAAGATCCGAAAAACTAAGCCTAACACAGAATCAACAATCCTGAAACCCTAGAACACCAAATGAAGAGATAAAGAACTCAGCCAAACACCAAACGGAGTGAGAATACTAAAAGAGAATGGAGAGCGAGGAGAGACTCATGCAGAGATTCCTTACCAGCTAACGCAGCGCAGATCCACCATCTTGGATTCCTATCGGAGACCAGCGAACGGGAGAGCAGCCTTGCAGAGCATCCAGTGGGAGACAGAACGACCGGTAAACTGCGGTGCATGCTTTCCCACCCCCCCACCCCTCTCCGCCTCGGCTGGGGCTCCCCTGCTTTCCGTGGCCAGGGTCCCTGGGCTGGGGGGCGCCGGTGCTTGGATTCCGCGTGCCCCTGGGCTGGCGGCTTTCTGAGAACCATTTGCTGGCTGCTGGTGAAGCTTTTTCTGCCGCCTCCCCCTTCTTTTGCCTGGGTGCCTGGTTCCGAGTGTTGTCTTTGCTCTCTCCTGCGGGGCTGTGGGGCTGCGTTCGGGCGTGTGGCTGCTTCCAGGTCTGAGCTGCCGCACTGGTGAGATCCCGGGGCCTTTGTTTGTTCACCCCTCTGCTTTCCGTGGCCAGGGTCCCTGGGCTGGGGGGCGCCAGTGCTTGGATTCCGCGCGCCCAGGCTGGCGGCTTTCTGAGAGCCGTTTGCTGGCTGCTGGCGAAGCTTTTTATGCCGCCTCCCCCTCCTTTTGCCTGGGTGCCTGGTTCCGAGTGCTGTCTTTGCTCTCTCCTGCGGGGCTGTGGGGCTGCGTTCGGGCGTGTGGCTGCTTCCAGGTCTGAGCTGCCGCACTGGTGAGATCCCGGGGCCTTTGTTCGTTCACCCGTCTGCTTCCCGTGGCCATGGTCTCTTAACCCCAAGACTGTCGGCTGCTTGGAATTCGCGCCCCTGAGTGGGGGCTCTCTGGGTCCCATTTGTTGGCTGTTGGTGTGGCATTTTCTGCTTCTTCTGGTTTCTCGCTTGCCTCTCGCTGCCTCCCCCTCCTTTTGCCTGGGTGCCTGGTTCCGAGCGCCGTCTTTGGTCTCTCTTGCAGGGCTGTGGGACTGCGTTCGGGCATGTGGCTACTTCCAGGTCTGGGCTGCCGCGCTGGCGAGATCCCGGGGCCTTTGTTCGGTCACCCCTCTGCTTCCCGTGGCCACGGTCTCTTAACCCCGAGACTGCCAGCTGCTTGGAACTCGCGCCCCTGAGTGGGGGCTCTCTGAGTCCCATTTGTTGGCACTGACTGCTGGTGTTGCTTTTTTTTTTTTCTTTTTTCTTTTTTTAATTCTATTATTCTTCTTTTTTGATTAGTTTTGTCATCTTTTCCCTCTTTTTCCCTTTTGTCATTCTTCATTGCTTAATTTCTCATCTCTCTATCTCTTCCTTCTCTTTCTGATCCCTGAATACCAGGCGATGTACGCCTCTGTACCTTCTGGCCAGGCTGTGCTGTGAAAACTGAGACCGACTCCCCCAGACCTCATAGCTGCATCGGTGGGATCCCTGGGAACTTTGCAGTTCTTTAACTTTTCTGATCTTTATTTGTTCATTCTTTCCTTTTCTTTCTCTTCCCCCTTCTGGTTTCCTCTATCCCATAGTCTCTCATCTGTACATTCCAACGTCAAGCTCCCCTAGCATTCTTTTATGTTTGTATGCTTTTTGCTCCTGCTCCTCTATCCTCTCTCCTATATCCAGCTTAGCTTCACACATAACCATCTTCCCGCTGCACCCTACCTACCTGCACCATGCACTTGACATCACACCACCAAGCTGTGCAGGCATGCCCTATTGGAACCTGCCCAGCACTGACTACCGACCGTCCTGGTGGCTGCGGTGAGTGCCATAAACAACCCGTCCCAGTGGCTCCTCTTCAGCTAGATCTGTCCAGCTGTACCACAAGGACGAAACAAACAAAAAAAAAAATCTACAATCAATAAACGAGAGAAATATCTACTGAATGCCCCGAAAACAGCAAACAATATCAAAACATTTACAAAAACAAGACAAGATGGCTCCAATAGGCGTCCAAATTAAAACACCAAATAACTCTCCTGTGGAAGAAATTGCACTAGAAGTACCTTATAGGGAACTCAAATCACTAATACTCGGAATTTTCCAAGAACTGAGGCAAAAAGCTGACAAACACGAGGAAAAATTAGTCAAATTTATGGAAAATACAGACAAAAAATTGGAAGAATTCAGCAAGATGATGCAGGAACAAAATGCCAAAATAAATTCACAACTCGAAATTATACAAAAACAACAATTAGAAATCCGAAAGATAAACAACAAGATTTCAGAAATGGACGGTGTCATAGAAGGGCTGAGAAGTAGATTTGAAACCATGGAAGACAGGATCAGTGGAACTGAAGACAAACACTTGGATACAACTCTGTTTCAGGAAAACTCAGAAAAAAGAACAAAGAAAAATGAAGAGCCCCTGAGAGTTATGTGGGACACAATTAAAAGCAAAAACTTACGAGTGATTGGCATACCAGAACAGGTGGAGAAGACAGAAAACACAGAGAGGATCATTGAAGAACTGCTGACAGAAAATTTTCCCAATATCATGAAAAATGAAAAGCTGGCCATCCAAGAAGCTCAACGAACCCCATATAGAAGGGACCCCAAAAGAAAATCACCAAGACATATCATATTCACACTCGCTAAAACTAAAGACAAACAAAGAATCCTGAGAGCAGATCGTGAAAAACAAGAAGTCACATACAGAGGAGAAACAATAAGAGTAAGCTCAGATTATTCGGCAGAAACCATGCAGGCAAGAAGGCAATGGGATGACATATATAAAATCTTGAAAGAAAAAAATTGTCAGCCAAGAATAATATATCCTGCAAAACTCTCATTCAGATTTGATGGTGAAATTAGGTCATTTCCAGATAAACAGAAACTAAAGGAATATGCAAAAGTCAAACCAAACTTACAATAATTATTAAAGGGAGTTCTTCGATCTGAGGACAAACAGCTTCAGCCCTCAGGCAGGACCTAAGACCTAGGACGCACGTTCATATGAACCAGATACCATTCTAGGAACTGAACTGCAGAGGACTTTCCAAAAACAAAAGAAATACAACAGGGAATCAGAGAAATCAATCAAAGGATGACAACAACATCAAAACAATGAAAGAGGGAACAAACGGCATAGGTATGGAACCTTCTAAAGGAGAGGAAGGCAAAGCGATACCAAGTAAGGGTAGACTGTTTCAAAATTATAAAGATAAGGGTAAAATTCATGGTAACCACAAACAAAGTTAACAAACCAACTCATAAAAATAAAGACGAAAAACATAAAGTCTCAAAAAAACAAAACCTACAAAAACAAAAGAAATGAGCACAAAATCCACAAACAAAAGTAACTCAGCACAAGAGAGTAAGAAGAACAAAGAAAACTTCAGCACCACAAAAAAAAGCACTACAAAATGACAGCTACAAACTTCCATCCATCAATAATTACACTGAACGTAAATGGACTCAATGCACCCATAAAGAGACGGAGAGTGGCAGAATGGATAAGAAAACAGAATCCATCAATTTACTGTCTACAAGAGACACACCTTAGAAACAAAGATGTGAATTTATTAAAAATCAAAGGTTGGAAAAAAATATATCAAGCTAACAACTATCAAAAAAGAGCAGGAGTGGCAATTCTAATCTCAGATAAAATAGACTTTAAAACAAAATCTACCATAAAAGACAAAGAAGGACACTATATAATGATTAAGGGGATGATCCATCATGAAGACATAAAGATAATAAATATCTATGCACCCAATGACAGGGCTCCAAAATACATAAAAAAACTCTAACAGCACTAAAAAGAGAAATTGACAGTTCCACAACAATAGTAGACTTCAACACACCACTCTCAGTAAAGGACAGAACAACTAAAAAGAAACTCAGCAAAGATACAGAAGACCTAAATGACACAATCAGCCAACTGGACCTCATAGGCATATATAGAAAAATCCATCCAACTGCTGCAAAGTACACATTCTTTTCCAATGCACATGGAACGTTCTCCAGAATTGACCACATCTTAGGCCACAGAGCAATGCTTAACAAGATCCAAAATGCTGAGATAATCCACAGTATCTTCTCTGACAACAATGCCATCAAGGTAGAAATTAACACTAGAAAGAGCAAGGAAAAAAAATCAAACACATGGAAACTGAATAATAATCTGCTTACCCATCAATGGGTAATAGAAGAAATCAGAGATGGAATTCAAAAATTCCTAGAATCAAATGAAAATGAAAACACATCATACCAAAACCTTTGGGACACAGCAAAGGCAGTCCTCAGAGGACAATTTATAGCAATAGATGCACATATCAAAAAAGAAGAAAGGGACAAAATCAAAACATTAACTACAGAACTCAAACAAATAGAAAGATAACAGCAAAAAGAGCCCACACCCACCGGAGAAAGGAAATAGTAAAGACTAGAGCAGAAATCAATGAAATAGAGAACAGAAAAACAATAGAAAGAATCAACAAAACCAAAAGTTGGTTCTTTGAAAGAATCAACAAAATCGACAAACCACTGGCCAGACTGACAAAAGAAAAACAGCAGAGGGCACAAATAACCCAAATAAGAAATGAAATGGGGGACATTACAAGAGACCCAACCGAAATAAAAAGGATTATAACAGAATATTATGAAAAACTATATTCCAACAAATTTGAAAACCTAGAGGAAATGGATAAATTTCTAGAAACATACAGCCTACCCAAACTACAACAAAGTGATATTGAAAATCTGAACAGACCCATAACAGAGAAGAGATTGAAAAGGTAATAAAAAAAACTCCCAACCAAAAAATGCCCTGACCCAGATGGCTTCACTGGAGAATTCTACAAAACATTTACAGAAGAGCTTGTACCCGTTCTACTCAAGCTATTCCAGAGCATAGAAGAGGAAGCAACACTTCCAAATTCATTCTATGAAGCCAGCATAACGCTGATACCAAAACCAGGCAAAAACATCACAAAAAAAGAAAATTACAGACCAATATATCTCCTGAATATAGATGCAAAAATTCTGAATAAAATTCTAGCCAATAGAATTCAATATCATATCAAAAAAATAATACACCACGACCAAACAGGATTCATACCAGGTATGCAGGGATGGTTTAACATTAGAAAATCCATCAACGTAATCCACCACATAAATAAAAGGAAAGAAAAAAATCACATGATCATCTCAATTGACACAGAAAAGGTATTTGACAAAGTCCAACACCCATTCCTGATAAAAACTCTCAATAAAATAGGTATAGAAGGGAAATTTCTCAACATAATAAAGGGCATCTATGCAAAACCAACAGTCAACATCATTCTTAATGGAGAGAGGCTGAAAACATTCCCCTTGAAAGCAGGAACAAGACAAAGATGCCCTTTATCACCACTCCTATTTAACATTGTGCTGGAAGTTCTAGCTAGAGCAGTAAGGCAAGAGAAAGAAATAAAGGGCATCCAAATTGGTAATGAAGAAGTTAAACTCTCCCTGTTTGCAGATGATATGATACTATACATAGAAAACCCTAAAGACTCCACGAGAAATCTACTGGAACTAATAGAAAGATTCAGCACAGTAGCAGGATACAAGATAAACATTCAAAAATCAGTTGGATTCCTATACACCAGTAAAGAGAACGATGAAAAGGAGATCAGGAAATCAATACCATTTTCAATAGCCCCTAAAAAGATAAAATACTTAGGAATAAATCTGACCAGGAATGTAAAAGACCTATACAAAGAAAACTACAAAACACTGCTGCATGAAACCCAAAGGGATCTACATAAATGGAAAAACATACCATGCTCATGGATAGGCAGACTCAACATTGTGAAAACGGCAATTCTACCTAAAGCAATTTACAAATACAATGCAATCCCAATACAAATACCAACAACACTCTTCAAAGAGATGGAAATACTAATTATTAACTTTATATGGAAAGGGAAGAAACCCCGAATAAGTAAAGCACTACTGAAGAAGAAGAATAAAGTTGGAGGACTCACACTACCTGACTTGAGAACCTACTATACAGCTACAGTACTCAAAACAGCCTGGTACTTGTACAACAACAGAGATATTGACCAATGGAACAGAATTGAGAACCCAGATGTAAATCCATCCACCTACGGTCACCTGATCTTCCACAAGGGCCCAAAATACATCAAATGGGGAAAAGACAGTCTTTTGAACAAATGGTGCTTGCAAAAGTGGATATCCATTTGTAGAAAAATGAAACAGGACCCATACCTCACACCATATACAAAAACTACTTCAAAATGGATCAAAGACCTGAATATAAAGCCTCAAACTATAAAATTCATAGAAGTAAAAATAGGATCAACGCTTCAGGCCTTAATACATGGCATTAGCAGGATACAAACCATAAACATCAACACAAAAAACCCAACAGATAAACTAGATAACTGGGATCTTCTAAAAATCAAACATCTATGCTCTTCAAAAGACTTCACCAGAAGAGTCAGAAGAGAACCTACAGACTGGGAAAAAATTTTTGGACATTACAAGTCAGACAAAGGTCTAATCTCCATAATCTACAAGAAAATCCAACACCTCTACAACAAAAAGACAAACAATCCTATCAAAAAATGGGCAAAGGAAATGAACAGACACTTCACCAAGGAAGACATTCAAATGGCCAACAGACACATGTGGAAATGCTCGCGATCACTAGCCATTAGAGAAATGCAAATTAAAACCACAATGAGATACCATCTCACCCTGGCGTTACTGGTACGAATCAAAAATACTGGAAATAACAAATGTTGGAGGGGCTGCGGGGAGATGGGAACTCTTATGCACTGCTGGTGGGAATGCAAAATGATACAAGCATTTTGGAAAATGATATGGCGTTTCCTCAGAAAGCTAGAAATAGACATACCATTCGATCCAGCAATCCCACTCCTAGGAATATATCCTAGAGAAATAAGAGTCATCACTTGAATAGACATATGCACACCTATGTTCATGGCAGCATTGTTCACAATAGCAAAACGATGGAAACAACCTCGATGTCCATCAACAGATGAATGGATACACAAACTATGGTACATACACACAATGGAGTACTATGCAACGAGAAAGAACAACAATGAATCTGTGAACCATCTCATAACATGGATGAAACTGGAGGACATTATGCTGAGTGAAATAAGTCAATCACAAAAGGACAAATATTGTATGAGACCTCTATTGTAAAAACCCATGAAAAAATTCACATGCAAAATGTAACAATCCTTGTTGGTTACCAGGGATGGGGGGGGGGGATACTAAATAGGTAATAGATAAGTGATACCTTGAGTGAGAGGTGAGATAGTACACAGTACAAGGGAAACTAACACAACCTGCACAAGGAAAGGTCATGGAGGCCCTATAGACACATCCAAACCCCCCAGGGCCTGAGTTGTTGGATGGAGGGCTCTGGGGAACATGGTCTCGGGGAACATCTAGCTCAATTGGCATGACACTACTTATAAAGATAATGCTCTACATTCTACCTTGGTGAGTAGTGTCTGGGGTCTTAAAAGCCTATGAGCAGCCATCTAAGATACTCCACTGGTCTCATCCCTTCGGGAGCAAGGGAGAATGAAGAGAACAGGATACAAGGATAAGATTAGTCCAAAGGACTAATTGTCCACAGCTACCAAGGCCTCCACCGGACTGAGTCCAGTACAGCTAGATGGTTCCCGGCTACCACCACTGACTGCTCTGACCAGGATCACAACAGAGGGTTCTGGACAGAGCTGGAGAAGGATGCAGAGCATAATTTTAACTCCCAAAAAAAAAAAAAAAAAAGACCAGATTTACTGGCCTAAAGAATACTAGAGAAACCTCAAGAGTGTGGCCCCCAGACACCCTTTCAGCTCAGAGGTGAAGTTACCTTCGAGGTTCGATGTTAAGCCTTGGAGTGGACAGCCCAGTAAAACTAAATGGGACTAACGAGGTACAGGAGTCCGGTGACAAGGGCCAGAAGGCAGAGAGAGAGTAGGAAACTGATGATAAGGAACACAAATTGAATAAGGACACTGTCGATGTATTGTGAGATTGTTGACCACTGCTATAGGGCAACATTTGTAGTAACTATTAAATGGGAGGCTGTTTTGTCCTGTAAGCCTTCATCTTGGGCGAGAATGGCAGCACAATTGGAAGAGCATAGTCAATATCACTTAAATGTGTAAGTAAAAAGTTTTGAAATGGTGTTAAAATAAAATAAAATAAATAAAATAAAAAAAACCAAATGAGACTAATGAGGTACAGTAGTCCAGTGACAAGGGCCAGAAGACAGAAGGGGACAAGGAAGTCCCCTGGTGATAGGGAACACAAGGTGGAGTAAGGATATTCTTGATGTGTTGTGAGATTGTTAACCATTGTCATAGGGCAACATGTGTAGTAACTGTTAAATGAAAAACTATTTTGTTCCATAAGCCTTCATCTTAAGTGAGAATAACAGCACAGTTGGAAGAGCGTAGTCAATGTCACTGAACTGTGTATGTAGAAATTTTTGAAATGGTGTATCTTTGGCTATCTGTATTTTCATCAAAAAAAAAAAAAAAGGTTGAGAATTTAGAGGCTTGATATGTTGTGGGGTTGTTAACCAATGTCATAGAACAACATGTGTACTACTATTTCATGAGAAACTATTTGTTCTGTAAGCTTTCACCTGAAGTACAATAAAATATAAAAAAAAGAAAAAGAAAAAAAGAAATCAAACAGCACATTGTGTTGGGCAAATCTGCTGCAAAAGACCTCTTTGGAATGTTGAAAAGCAAAGATGGCACTTTAACAATTAAGAAAGCCTGACCCTAGCAATGCTCTTTTCAATTGCCTCATATGCATGAGAAATTTGGACAATGAATAAGGAAGACCATAGAAGAATTGATACCTTTGAGTTACAGTGCTGGAGAAGAATATTGAATATACCAGCGAATGCCAAAGAAGCAAGGATGGCAAGACTTGGTCTCACATGCTTTAGACATGTTGTCAGGAGGGACCAGTTCATGGAGGACATCATGCTTAGTAAAGTAGAGTGTTACTGAAAAAGAGGAAGACCCTAAAGGGATGGTTTGACACAGTGGCTGCAACAATGGGCTCAAGCATAAAAACGATCACGAGGATGGTGCAGGACTGGGTAGTGTTTCATTTTCTTGTACATAGGGTTACTGCAAGTCAAACTGACTTAATGGTATGTAACAACAACAGAGTGGATACCACAGGAGGTGTAACTATCTTGAAAAGACCCTACAATAATATTGCCTGTAAGGTATTATTGTTGGAGTACAAACTAGGCAGAATCATTTATGGACAGCAGGAGAGTACACTATCCATCTCAAGGAGCTTGAAAGTGCTAGAGTTCCCCAGTAGGGTTGTGGGTTTTCTAAAGAACACACACAAGTTTTCCACATGAGAGACTCAGCCAGCATTTGAACATCTGTCCCACAGAGGACACCAATAAACAAACACAATAGTACCAGCAAGTAATGAAGACCTTTTTCCTTCTTTACTTCTCCTTTCTTCTCCATCCTTCAACTAGAGAGGAACAATAAACACTAGAGTGATTGCTGGGTGATTGGAATAGGAACTGTGCCCCACTTCCCTGTTGCAGGTTACTGGGATGGGGTGAAACCTGAGCCAGATTGAAAAGAAGGTAGATTTTAAGTAGAGGAAAGTGTAAAGTGTGGGTATTAGAGTAAATTGAACCTGTATAATACTTTGTAATAAGAAGGTTCTGAAAGTAAAATGTAACTGGAAAAGTTATGCAATTTGCTCAAGAGATTCTTTGGGGTCAGGGAAGAGGGATCTGGCAGAGCAAGTTTGAAGTATAAGAACGGGAGAGAAAAAAATAAAGCTATGTCCTGAATGTACCCTGTAGAGTCCATCCAATTAATTATTAAGTTTTTGCCAGAAGAAAGCTATCTCTGAATTTGGATTGCTTAGGGAGAGATTCTTTGGTCTCAGAATTGTGCTGGAAGTGCTTTGTTGTAGTGAGTGGTGGTGTCTGCTCCTGGGGCTGTCAGTCAAAATTTCTTGCTTCCCTCATCACAAAAGCAGGCAAATGAGCAGACTGGTCAATTAGAATAACCTGTCTCCAGGGCACAGTGATTGGTCATGGGTGGGCACATGACCCAAGCAGGGTCCTTGCCCAGAAAGGGATAGGAATGTTGGGAGAGTCTTTCTTCTCCTGAGATCATGAGCTATAAACAGATCATCATTCCCTCCACATGGAGAAAGCTTACCAGAAAATGAAGCCACCCAAAGAAAAGTGAGTTGAGAAAGAGATCGCCTGATTCTTGATTACACTGTTTGATGGGGAAAAAAAGACCCGTGAACTTTTTTTTTTTTAAATTCTTGGCCCATAGATACATGGAGTTGAGTTAATTGTGCTTCTCAGTTCTTGGCATACATCACTACTGGTCTATGCAAGATACCTCTCATATTTTAAAAGTTATTATTCCCCTTCATCCTCCATTCCCTCTCCCATTCTCCTCCCGCCACAGACACCCACTTAAATGTATTTATATAGTTTTCAAGGGTACATTCATATCCAAGAACATATATTAGCATCATTTTGTGTATGTATGTGTTTTTTACTATAAATCAATGCCATTTTATTGTAAAAAACAAACAAACAAAAAAAAGAATTCACCGGATTTGCTCCCTGAACATATTTAGATATTTGCTTACTGTCACATTGAAGATCTTCTCGCTGTGACTTGACAGAGCATCCGTGCTTAGCATTCCTGTCTGTAATAGAACCACCACACATCCCAACATGGATTTCTGCCTTCCTCTTCACTGCTACATTTTTCTCCATTGCACAGTCAGATATGATTTATATTTTACTTATTTATTGTCTGTTTCGGCCACCCCATCCACCACCACATTAGAATATAAACCTAGAATGTGAAGGTATATTTTCTGTTTTGTTCAGTACAATCTCTAGGGCCCAGAATAATGGCTGGCATATAGTGAAAAAACAACAATTAAAAAAAAAGTTGCCATTGAGTCAGTTCCGACTGACAGCGATCTCATTTGTTGCGGAGTAGAACTGCGTTCCATAGGATTTCAATGGCTGTGATCTTTCAGAAGTAGGTCACCAGGGCTTTCTTTAGAGGGTTCCTGGGTGGTTTTGAAAATCTTCAACTTTTTGATTAGTAGCTGACCGCTTAACCATTTATGCTATGCAGGGTCTCCTGTCACATATAGTAGGCACGCAGTAAATACCTGCAAATAAATCAATACATAAATAAATGAACACAGACAAAAGTTTCGTTTAAGATAAAGGCCAAACACAAAACTTCAAGAGTTGTGGAGAAAATTTTATAAACTATTTTATCCAAAAAACTGAAAGTAGACTATCCAACATAGTGATAGGAAACTTGGATTTCTTTATGCCAGGACTGTTGGAAATGAGGATGTAGCACTGGGATAATCTCCAAGTTTGTTCAGTTTTAGAGTGAGGGAAATAAACTGAAGGGATTGTTTCTGATCAGCTGTTTGGCTTTTTTCTGGGCTAGAAGCAATACAGCCATCTGAGGTTAGGAAGCAGGAGGCAGCTGGGAGGGAAAGGAGCTGGCTGATATGGAAAGATTCAGAGCTGATGGCACTTTCTAGTGAATAAAAGTCCATTTAAGAAATCAGCTATAATACATATCGATTTTACATTTTTTCTATCATTCTCATTTTCAATTTTGCACGCTTACAGAAATGGTGCCAAATGTGAAAGCTATTGATACAAATATTTAATCAGCTTTCTTTAAAACTGCAAACAAAATTTTAATGTCTCTTTTCACTATTTTATAGCCATGTTTTATTATGTTTTTTCCACCTATGAAATGGGAAAATAACTATGCTAGTACCAGTGATTGTTGTGATGCTATACTAAGTATGATATTAAATGGGTTAATACCCCCAAAACACCTAAAGAGTACATGACAGATAGTAAAAGATCAATAAAAATATATATTATCTTAATAATTATTATTTATTGCTGATTTTATTAGAATGGCTTTTCTTTTCAGGCATGAGTGGCTAAGCCATGATTAAGTCACAGTTTATGCCAATCCAGGCAAATAATCATATAATAACAATAAATATAAAGCTTAGAGTTAATTCTTGGTCTGTAAACCTTGTTTCTGACTGGCCATCCTTGCCTTAATATTGCATTTCAGAATATTTTAAATTCTATATAATTCTGCAAGAAATCTCTATTAAATCCAATCGGTAGGGCTGAGAATGTTGAAGACATTATTAGGAGAATTAACGCTTCAAATATTTGGCTAGAACATATAACATTATTTCAGTCCACAAATAGGTGCTGCGTAGGCATTACGTGCCAGGCTCTCTGCCAGGTACTGTGAAACTTCGTTGTGCATTGGCTCTTTTATTAAATCAAGACGCATTAAACCACATTGTTTTCACTTTGTGTGTATTAATCGAAAGCTTTCAAGCTTTTTTTTCCCTCTTTTTCTTTGAAGCTATCAAGAAGAACCTAGAATTATTTTACAACTGTAATTAATTCACCTTGGGAAAAGCTGTGGTGTCTGTTTTATATGGTTATTTTAATGGTGTGACTTCTTTTAGAAGGAAAAAAATACTATTACCTCTGACATTTTCAGAAAGGCGTTGACACAGTAAAATGGAATCTTGTTCTTCTTTGCACTTACGGTATAATTCTCATTAATAGAGTTCTGATTGAGTTTTATAGATGGGTCTATAAAACATCTGGATTATTCAGACAAAATGTGAATCAAGCCAGTGGTTTGAGCATAGGTAGAAAAACCATTTTCATCATTTAGCTGATCACCAGGAAATCATAAAACTAGGAATGAAAAGTTCTCTGAGCAAAATATTTGAATAGATTCACCATCACTTAGTAGTTCTTGGTTGAATATGACAATACTTTAATGACATACAAGTAAGTGTATTAGGGACTTTCCAGAAACTTGCAACTTATTAGGAAAATCAGAAAATAAATTGTATGGCTCTCACACCAGTTCATGAATGGGCAAAAAGGAATTAACCCACAGAGCTGTGCTGTCCAATAGAAATATAGTGTAAGTCACATATGTAATTTAAGATTTTCTACTAGCCACATTAAAGAAGTAAAAGAAAAGGATCAAATTAATTTTAATAATATGTTTTAGTTAACACCAAATACTATTTCAACATGTAATCAATATGCAATTACTAATCAGATTTTTTCATAATAAGTCTTTGAAATTCAGTGTATATTCTCTAATTATAGCACATCTGTACTTAGAAGTTAAATTTATACTGAAAACACTTCATTTATATTTATTAAACTTACAACTGAAATATTAGATTCACATACCCAATTTGTTCTAAAAACAACTAAAAGTATTACTGTAACTGAATTGTGCTGCAGAAGTTATTTTTCTTTACTATTTGTATCCACATCAACAAAACTGGTTTTTTTTTTAGAAGAATTGATTTGATTTTGAAGCAACAGGATATCAATTTCAAAAATCCATCAGTCCAAGAGATGTACACGTATTAACTCTTGTGTCAACCCAATAATATGAACATTGAATTCAAAAATCAGTGCATATAATGAAAAGAGACTCTAAAATGATCAGTATCAATCATATTTTATAGTTTTGTAACCAATTTACATAACACTTTCGATTAAAATTAAAATCTCTGCATATTAATTAATGTTAGAAAAATGTGTAAAATCATTATTACTGATTTGTATTATGAAAACTTTCAATCTCAACATAAATACTTTCCTCTACTCGCTTAGCTGGTCCATAAAGAAGCTTTTCTTTTCTTTTTTTTTTTTTTTTTTGAGTTTTGTATTTAGCTTATTTATATGATTTATATGTAGTCTGCAATGGTCAAGAAAATATAATGCACATTGTTACAGTGTGCCATTACAGTTGAATGTCGGACAGTTCGTCAACAGTGCAGTGGATCTTTGTAGAAGTCGTCCTTGACTCAACGAACATGTGTTGTTAACCGAGCACAAGGCCCTTAATTCACGTTCTCCTGCTTTTTCCAGCAGTTTCATAGCATTCATAGCGTCACGCTACACACTTACTAGTTTAACAACGACGTCTATGGCACGTCTTAGAGTCTTTCAGAAAACAGAGCAAACTGCTTTTATATATATATCATCGAGTGAAATAAAGCGTAAGGGAGACAACAGTCTATTGTGATAGAAACTCTTTTTTTTAATATCTGCTTGCGATTCTTTGACACATCTGAAAGATTCAAAACTATCTAAACTGCAAATTAGATATCTTCTAGGCTGAAAATTGAGCAAATTTCTTCCTAAATTAGAAAGGCTTTTTAGTAAAAAGTGAATCTAAAATATTAAGCAGTGTTTTTATATTGTATAACTAATATAAATTTAAAGAGAAGTACATGCAGTTTTTCAAATTGTAAATAAAGTGATGTTTGATATTATGAAAGGTCTTATAGTATACAAGATATGGTTTGGTGACTTAAAGATCTTTCTTTTTAGAAAAATATAATTTTTAGTATTTTCTTTATAATTTCATAACTGAAATGATAATTTTAAATACCATGTTTCCATCTACAAATGATTTTGTGTATGTGTGTGTGTGTGTGTGTTGTGTGTGTGTGTGTGTGTGTATGTGTGTGTATGTGTGCCAGAATCTAAGTAATTTACTAGCTGGTCAATATTATAAGCTGAGATCCTGTGAAAAATCATTTAAACAATTTTTGTTGGACATTTAATTCTGATTTCAGGAAATTTATTGGTTCTTTTTTGACTATTGAGAGAAAACTGCTTATCAAGTTCATTATGTATTTACGGAAAATGTTTCATAATAGAGTTTAATTATGATTTTATTTGTTGTTGTCTGATACAACAATGAGCTTTTTGTTGTTGTTGTTATGCTTTGCCACATCAGATTGCATTTGGCATTCATAGTGAAGTTGGTGATATACTTTATTCCAATTACATTTCTAGTACGAGTATTAGCTTCTGCATCTCCAAGTAATTCTGCATCACAGATAGTCCTTTGCTTTCAATTTAAAATTCTGTCTAGACTTATTTTTTACTGTAGAAAAATAATTTAATTACAATTAAAAATAAATATTTTAATTTAAAAGCCTATTGAAATGTGCATAGATATAATTGTAACTCAAGCTCTGCATAAATTATTCAAATAAGCACATTACAATGTGACATCAAATGTGTAGAAAAATGAAATCATTCAGTGGAATCAATCTATCGACACTAAGTAGATCAGTGATGTGTTTCTATGCAACACATCATATGTGATTTGACACAAGTGCCTGACTCACACACTATGATACCACAGTGATACCTTTAGCGATGCAACGGTTGAAGTGAAACATAGGCCTACCAGAATAGTAATGTTTAAGGAAATACATTTTTATAATGTTTCAGTTTTTAAAGTTAAATTTAAATTAATAAAGGTGAAAAAAATGAATTTCTTTGTTGCAGTAGTCAATTTATGTGCTCAACAATCAGCTGGGGCTAGTGGCTATGATACTGGACTGTGAAGCTGTAGCTCATTTCAAGTTAAGGAGCACTTAAATATTTCATATGATGGAACTGAAGTTGAGAAAATATTTCAGTTGAAACTTCTGTCATTGGATCATAAAGGGGTTCATGAGGAGGGACACAGTCAGATCTTGGACGGTCTTTGATGATCAATCTGAATGTCTTTACGGTTGAGTTTGATGCGGAGGTAAAGCTTGAGGGCTCTGGAGGCTCTGAGTGTGGTTCTGAATCACAGAACCATTAAATCACTTATCACAGGGCAAAGATTAAATGAGTCTAGCCTTTGACAGCACTCAGTAAATGATAGCTGTTGTTACAGGTGGAGCCCTGGAGGCGCAGTGGTTAAGAGTTCGGCTGCTAATCAAAAGGTTGGCAGCTCTAATCCACCAGCTGCTCCTTGGAAACCATATTGGGCAGTTCTACTCTGTCCTATAGGGTCACTATGAGTCTGAAATGACTCAACAGCCAAGGGTTTAGGTATTGTTTCAAGTCTTCATATTTTCAGTAATACTTAAATGATCAGCAAGAAGGCATTGATGAGATAGCTGTGAAATTATTTTTATTCAGATTTTAATGTCTTAGGTTAAGATAAAAGAATTATATACATGCATTAGCTTTATTTATCTCTATCTTACTACATATCTATATTTATTAATTAAATCATCTCTTTTATTTCCTCTTAGCTTGATATTTTCCTGATATTATTATTGTTAAACAAAACCTTTCTTAAAGTGAATAATTAAATATAAATGTATTCATTCTGATTCTTTTTAGATGTCCTTGAAATATTTAACCTGAGGAAGCTATAAAAGTGAAGCTCTGAATGAACAAAAATAGTAGGTGGCAAATGGGGTTAAAAAAAGTGAGGGGGCTAAATTGCTCTTTGGCAACATTTTTTTCCTAGAAAAGACAAATTCTAGATCTTGAATGATTAATAGATATAATTAGTTTACAAAGGCTGAAAATCAAGGTTATCTTATGGCCGATTCACTCTATAGTGCACTCCTGGCCAGAATCAATAAAATAATGATCATTCTTTGCTCAACTGAGAGAGGCAAGAAGTACAAGCATGGTGTGAGTGTGTTTGTGTGTGTGTGTGTGTGTGTGTGTGTGTGTGTGTGTGTGTGTGTGGTTAGGGGTGGGTGGTGGTTTGGGATGTTTGTAGAGAATAACGAAGGCAGGATATCACTTCCAGGCTGCCATCTGTGAGATTACCAAACATTTAAGCACTGGTCAAAGACATTGGGTGCATCTTCTTTTTCTATGATTGTTGTGGAACATAGTAAAAGATTAGCAAATAAAGAAAAATGGAAGGTCATGTTTTTGGAAAACAGGAGAAAAATGAGCATTCACTTTTCCATTATTTTTAGGCAGGGAGATGACATCTATAAAATTAAGTAAGGGAGATCTATTAAATAAAATAGTTTACCTTTACTATCTCTAGCAAAGCTTCAAGCCCAAATGGGACATTTTAGCATGCTTGCCATACAAAAAACCCGTTGCCACAGAGATTCCAACTCATAGTGACCCTATAGGACAGAGTAGAACTGCCCAATATGGTTTCCAAGGAGCAGCTGGTGGATTCAAACTACTGATCTTTTGGTTAGCAGCTGAGCTCTTAACCACTGCACCACCAGAGCTCCACAGTTGTTACACACAGATACAAATAACACAAAATATGCTCCCATGAAATATTAAATTTCCAGAAATAAAAAATACATATATATGTTAAGGCCTATCTTACTCACTTGGTGACCTTGGTAAAATTACTTAAACTCTCTGGTCCTTAGATTCCTTACATGTTTAATAGTACTTATGAGATTTAGAAATGTTGTCTAAATCATGTAGCAAAGGGCCAGACAGGCAATAACATGCCACTTATTTTTCTGTTGTTGTTGTTGGGTGCAGTTGAATTGGTTCTGACATACAGCAACCTTATGTACAACAGAACGAAACATTGCCCAGTCCTGCACCGTCCTCATGATCATTGTTGTGCTTGAACCCATTGTTGCAGCCACTATGTCAATCTATCGCATTGAGGGTCTTCCTCTTTTTCACTGACCCTCTACTTTACCAAGCATGATATCCTTCTCTACGGACTAGTCCCTCCTGATAACATGCCCAAAGTAAGTGAGATGAAGTCTCGTCATCCTCACTTATAAGGAGCATTCTGACTGTACTTCTTTGGAGACAAATTCATTCTTTCTTTTGGCAATCCATGTGTCTTAGTCATTTAGTGCTGCTCCAACAGAAATACCACAAGTGGAAGGTTTTAACAAAGAGATGTTTATTCTCTCACAGTCCAGTAGGCTACAAGTCCAAATTCAGGGTGTCAGCTCTAGGGGAATGCTTTCTCCATTGGCTCTGGAGGATGGTCTGTGTCATCAGTCTTCCCTTGGTCTGGGAGCTTCTCTGCGCAGGAATCTCAGGTCCAAAGGACATGCTCTGCTCCCAGCACTGCTTTATTGGTGGTATGAGGTTCCTATGTGCCTCTGCTCGCTTCTCTCTTTTATATCTCAAAAGAGATTGCATTAAGACACTACCTAATCTTGTCAACCTCATCAGTATAACCTCATCACAGTGATCAAATTTACAACACATAAGGAGATCACATATAATCTCATCATAGTGATAGAGTTTACAACACATAAGGAAATCATGTCAGATAACACAATCATACAATACTGGGAATCATGACCTAGCCAAGTTGCTACACACCTTTTTGGGGGGACACAATTCAATCCATGACACCATGGTATATTCAACATCCTTCACCAACACCATAAATGAAAGGCATCAATTCTTCTTCAGTCTTCCTTATTCATTGTCTAGCTTTTGCATGCATATGAGGCAATTGAAAACACCATGACTTGGGTCAGGTGCACCTTAGTCTTCAAGGTGACATCCTTGCTTTTTTTTTTTTTAACATTTTAAAGAGGTCTTTTGCAGCAGATTTGCCCAATGCAATGCGTCTTTGATTTCTTGACTGCTCCTTCCATGGCATTAATTGTGGATGCAAATAAAATGGAATCCTTGGCATCTTCAATGTTTTCTCCATTTATCATGATGTTGCTTATTGGTCCAGTTGTAAGGATTTTTGTTTTCTTTATGTTGAGGTTTGATCTTCATCAATAAAGTACTTTAAGTCCTCTTCACTTGCTGCAAGTGAGGTTGTGCCACCTGCATAATGCAGGTTATTAATAAGTCTTCCTCCAGTCCTGATGCTGCATTCTTCGTCACTTAGTCCACCTTCTTGGGTTATTTGCTCAGCATACAAACTGAATAAGTATGGTGAAAGCATACAACCCTGATGCACAACTTTCCTGACTTTAAACCATACTGTATCCCCTTGTTCTGTTCAAACGACTGTCTTTTGGTATATGTACAGGTTCCTCATGAGCACAATTAAGTGTTCTGAAATTCCCATTCTTCGAAATGTTATCCATAATTTTTTATGATG
Organism: Dugong dugon; assembly: GCA_030035585.1. NCBI lineage: Eukaryota > Metazoa > Chordata > Mammalia > Sirenia > Dugongidae > Dugong > Dugong dugon. The sequence continues at coordinate 91,456,908 of CM057472.1, forward strand.
CACACAGTTGAATGCCTTTGCATAGCTAATGAAACACAGGTAAACATCTTTCTCATGTCCTCTGCTTTTAACCAGGATCCATCTGACATAACAAATGATATCTCTTGTTCCATGTCCTCTTCTGAACCTGGCTTGAATTTCTAGCAGTTCCCTGTTGATGTATTGCTACAACCGCTTTTCAATGATCTTCAGCAAAATTTTATTTGTGTGTGATATTAATGATTATTGTTGTTGTTAAGTGTTGTTAAGTCAGTTCCATCGAATGGTTACCCTGTGCACAACATAACAAAACACTGCCCGGTCTTGCGCCATCCTCACAATAGTTGTTATGCTTGAGCCCATTGTTGTGGCCACTGTGTCAGTACCATCACATGGAGCATCTTCCTCTTTTTCGCTGACCTTCTAGTTTATGAATCGTGAAGTCCTTCTCCAGGGTCTGGAGTATGTGAGATGAAGTCTCACCATCCATGCTTCTAAGGAGCATTCTGGCTGTATTTCTTCCATGACAGATTTGTTTGTTCTTTTGGCAGTCCATGGTATAGTCAATATTCTTTGAGAACACCACAATTTAAAGGCATCAATTCTTCTTAGGTCTTCCTTATTCATCATCCAGCTCTCATATGCATATGAGGCGATTGAAAACACTATGGCTTGGGTCAGGCACATCTTGGTTTTCAAGGTGACATCTCTGTTTTTTAACACTTTAAAGAGGTCTCTTGCAACAGATTTGCTCCATGCAATGTGTGCTTTGATTTCCTGACTGCTGCTTTCATGGGTATTGATTGTAGATCCAAGTAAAATGATGTCCTTGACAATTTCAATATTTTCTCTGCTTACCATGATGTTGCTTATTGGTCTGATATTAATGATAATGTTGGTAATTTCTTCATTCATTTGAATCACCTTTCTTTGGAATAAGCATAAATATGGATCTCTTCCAATCAGTTGGCCAGGTAGCTGTCTTCCACATTTCTTGTGATAGACAAGTGAGCACTTCCAGTTCTGCATCCATCTGTTGAAACATCTCCATTGTATTCTGTCAATTCTTGGAGCTTTGTTTTTTGCCAATGCCTTCAGTGCAGCTTGGATTTCTTCCTTCAGTACCATCAGTTCCTGATCATATGCTACCTCCTGAAATGGTTGAAGGTCGACCAATTCTTTTTGGTATAGTGACTCTGTGTATTCCTTCCATCTTCTTTTGATGCTTCCTGCATCGTTCAATATTTTCCCTGTAGAATCCTTCAATATTGCAACTTGAGGCTTGAATTTTTTCTTCAGTTCTTTCAGCTTGAGAAATGCTGAGTGTGTTCGTCACTTTTGCTTTTCTATTTCCAGCTCTTTGCACTTGTCATTATAATACTTTACTTTGTCATCTCAAGCAGCTCTTTGAAATCTTCCGTTCAGCTCTTTTACTTCACCGTTTCTTCCTTTTGCTTTAGCTACTTGACGTTCAAAGGCAAGTTTGAGAGTCTCTTCTGACATCCATTTTGGCCTTTTCTTTCTTTCTTGTCTTTTTAATGACCTCTTACTTTCTTCATGCATGATGTCCTTGATGTCTGGTGTTCGGTCATTAGTGTTCAGTGAGTCAAATCTATTCTTGAGATGGTCTCTAAATTCAGATGAGATATACTCAAGGTTGTACTTTGGCTCTCATGGACTTGTTCTAATTTTGTTCATCTTCAACTTGAACATACATCATTCTAGTCAATATTAATAATAGTAATACATATTATACTTAACAGCTAAACATAGAATCACAGTGAATTAATGTCATATATATATGTGTATGTATATATATATATACACGTATATAAATATGTATATACATATACATACTCAAAACCTGCTGTCATCAAGTCAATTTCCACTCATAGCAACCCTATAGGACAGAGTGGAACTGCCCTATAGAGTTTCCAAGGAGCAACTGGTGAATTCGAACTGCTGACTTTTGCTTAGTAGCCTGAGCTCTTAACCTCTGCACCACCAGGGCTTCAGGCATATATGCAGTCATGCACCACATAATGTCCTTTCAGGCAATGTTGGACTGTATTTACATCAGTGGTCCTATAAGGTTATAATAAAGTTTGGAAAGCCCAATTGGAAAACTAGATGTAGTAGATGTAACATCTTTAACATTATAATGCAGTAATATATAATAATAATGTTTTGATGCGTGTTGAAAAGTAGCACTTATTTGTTGTTACTAACCATTGTATGTATCTGTAATTTTTAATATAATAGGCTTTACAGGGTTTAGTTCGTAACTATATATAGGTTGTGCGTAAGTAGGACATTCGTAACCCTAGGACTGCCTGTATATTATATGGTGTTCACACAGTGTCAAAATCACACAATGTCCTATTTCACAGAAATTAATTAATTAATTAAGTGGCTCTTGACTTTGTATAGACAGAGAGATAGGTAGATAAATAGATAAATAGGTAGAGTATATATGATACTATAGTATAGAGAAAGAGAGAGAGCCCTTATACTATTAAACATGGTTAAAGAAAAAGGTGATTTCTCCAGGAAGTGGAATATGGTGTAGCACTTCAGATTAATCTCAACTCTTGAATTCCACTTTAGCTCTGCTACTTAGTAATTTTATGACCATAGGAAAGTGATTTGCCTTCTGAAAGCCTCAGCTTATTCTCTGGAAAATTGGCGGGACTAACAATACCCTTTCTAGACTTCCGAGTAAAGTTCTAGTGAGATTCAAGTTAAAAAAAAGATAGAAAAATAGTTTATATTTGTCTAAATATATTTTTCAAGTATTGCTATCAATAGAAATATCATATTAGGTAGGGGAAGAGGGTGAAGTAGATCACTAAGACAAAATAACTAATGTAAAAATTAAAGAAGTTTAAAGAAAAGCTAGTATCTAGTTTACAAGAATAGAAGGGGTATGCCTTTCATTTCATGAGACCCCTGTCTCCTGTATCTCATAACAAATAATAGACAAAGAATTCAAATAATTCCAGGTTTAAAACCCAGTTTTGTCACTAATTGTGTTCTGGGTATAGCACTTAGCTTATAGGTTTGTTTTAAGAGTGAAAGAAACTTTGTTTTTTAAGCATTTAATACAGATAACTGTCAATAATTGTAACTATTAAAATTAATTATGGAGTAATCCCGTATGCATATTTTATAAAATCTAAGGATTTACCACGTTTTGGTCAATAAAATGAAGGAGTTTCAGAGATATGTGAATCATTTTGCGATATCTGTCCCAATGATTCAGTGTGGCAATAGAGTCAATGCAACTATAATAAATTAAAACCAGATTCATCATACCTATAAAAGTAAATACAACAACCAGCAATAACGACAAATATGAATCACACTGTTAGAATTCGCCTCTGAATTAAAATTGCTTGGCTAGGAATCACCTCATTAATTCTCTTACCCTCAAGATAAATGAACCAATTTTATAATCTTAAGAGCACTGAGTTATATTTCAGAGAATAATCAGAATTACTGATAGGAAAAGAACACACTTGAAATCTCCTTGATTTCATAAGGTTTCACATTTCAATGCAAACTCAAGGCTTTTTAGAGGTTACGTTCTATTTATGGTTGGATTTCTTTTTTTAATTTCTTGATTAAGGGGGAAAAGATTGAAATGCCTAACAGGGCACTTGGACATCAAATGGCTCTCACTTGACTGTATTTTGATGACGTTAGCATGAATTAATCACAGACATAGAGGTGAAATTTCCCTTGAACTACATATTTAGTTTTTTAAATTAATAGGATAATATGCGTGGAACTAGATGCCTTTGGAGAAGGCAACTATAAAATTCAAAGTATTTTCAAATAGTGTCTTGCACTAAATCCACCATAAAAACAGGTCACATTCCCCAGAAGCAAACCCCAGTGCTGTTGAGATTTGCCTCTTACTAATATTCTTTTAGATTATTTCCTGGAATTTAATGGTTAAGATTGGCCTGTGGAAGGAAGGGTTTGTATGAAATGTGGGTTAAATTTGAAGATGCACAAGTTTCAGACAGAGTTCTGGGGAGCACTGTGGCTCTCTGTGGTGCAGAAGAGATGCTAGGGAGTGGGGGAACTGGGAGGGCTGAGAACTGAGGGGAAAGGAGTCTTATACCCATGTAATACGAGAGCATTACACACTGCCTGTTCTACCTGTTGGATTCCCATGGAATATTTCATTTTTAAGGGGAAAAAAGATTCCTCTGCCAAATAAAACTTGCATTAGTGTTATTGTAGTTAGGTGCCGTTGAGTCAGTTCCGACTCATAGTGACCCTATGTATAGCAGAACAAAACATTGCCCCGTCCTACACTATCCTCACAATCATTGCTGTGTTTGAGCCTGTTATTGCAGCCACTGTGTCAATCCATACAGTTTTTCTCTTTTTCATTCATTCTCTAGTTTATCAAGCATGATGTCCTTCTTCAGGGTCTGGTCCTACCTGATAACATGTCCAAAGTGTGAGAGATGAAGTTTCACCATCCTCACTTCTAAGGAGCATTCTGGCTGTATTTCATCCAAGACAGATTTGTTCATTCTCCTGGCAGGCCATGGTCTATTCAATATTCTTCTCCAACAGCGTAATTCAAACACATCAATTCTTCTTTCCCAGTCTTATCTGGAGTGTCTTCTGACCTGAGGGGCTCATCTTCCAGCAGTGTATCAGACACTGTTCTGCTGCTATCCGTAAGACTTTCACTGCTGATTTTTCTCAGAAGCAGCTTGCTAGGTCCTTCTTCCTATCCTGTCTTAGTCTGGATGTCCCACTGAAACCTATCCACCAGGGGTGTATTTGGCTATTAATTTCATATTATGTTTTTTAAATGCCCTACTTTTGAGAATTTGTGGACTTGTAATTGAAAACTCCCTGTTTCTTATCTCAAATATATTTCTATATAGACTAGCAATCTTTGAATATCTCATTCACTAGGAAAAACATGTCAAATTCTTCCAATTTTCTCTCATTTACAGGGTAGCAATCAATCTGTATGTGTTGATCAACATTAGGTCCATTGTAGTAGTTTCCTCTGCATTTTGAGAGATTAAATTATCTTTAAATCATGTCAAGAATTTTTCTAAACATAGAACATTTGATAAATAAGGCATCTAGAAGATGTATGAAACTTGTTTTTTCCCACCTTTAGAAATCTCACTCAACAGAAAGCAGAGGAGGGGTTTGGCTAGACTTATTGACTGATGGATACTCTCTTCTCATACCCTTCTATCAAAATTGATTGGTTTCTTATCCTTCCCCCACCTCCCCTTTTAGGTGCAAAAGTCTAGTAGTTTAAAGAGTTTTCTTTTGTAGGAATAGTTGTCTTTCAGCATTTTATCAGGCAATGAAGTCTATATTAAGGTGATCGGGGATATAAAGTACCAGCAAGCAGTGCATTTGGTGGGAAAGAACAAGAGCTGAGATTCCCTCCATCTCAAGTGCAGAAGAAAGCTTATTTATACACTTCTGGTTTTGATTCCTGCCTCATAACTTGACATTTGCATACATTTAGGATGCTATTTAACCCTATGCCTCAGTGTGTCGTGTTGTAATGAATAAACAGTGCATGTGAAAATACCTAGACTATGCTGGCAAATTGTAAGCATTCAGTAATCAGAATGTTCAGTTTTTCCCAATACATTGTTCCCAAGAGGTGGTTGTAAGCACCTGACTCTCTTCCAGAGATAGACTGACACAGTGGCTGCAATGATAGACTCAAACATAGCAACGATTGTGAGGATGGCACAGGACCAGGCAGGATTTTGTTCCATAGTACGGAGGGCTGCTATGAGTTGGAACCAACTTGATGGCACCTAACAGCAACACCTCCAGTTAAATAGTCAAAATGATTTCAATTTTTTTTTTGTTTACTGAGAGATAGATTCTTTTATCTCTAAATAGTTTGTAGGTGGAAACCCTATCTTCTTGTTTTCAATGCTGTGATCTAGTTAATTTCTCCATTGTAGGTGAATAGCTTTTTTCTGTTTGGAAGTGGTTTTATTTACCCTTAGAGTTCAAAAGTCACCAGGTCTCTAAAACTCCATCAACCCTTTTAATCTAGAGACACAGGGTTTTTTACAGTTCAGTTCAGGAAATATATTTCTATATTATTGCTTCTCTTCCTTATGCTCCTTTTGTTCTGCTGGAACACTTATCAGAGATATTAGATTTCTTGGATATATCTAAGTGCCATCACTTTCTTCATGATGTTTATCTCTTTGTATTTAGGAAGACCATGTTTTCTTTCTATATAGTCACAGAATTGCTTTAATGCTAAACCATGTTTTTTAACTCTAGAAAGAGTTTTTAATTAATTATTTTTAGAGGTTAAGGGGTTGTATTTGAATGTATAGTATAAAATCTAACATCCTCCTATTGTTTTTCCTCCTTAGCTTTCCATTGGAGTAAAATATTAAATGCACACTCTTGATGAACAACAAAATTGATTTTTACAAATATATATACCCAAATTGAAATCAATGCCAAGATAAATATATAGAACAACATCCCAGAATCCTCCTTTATGCCCTCACACAGTCAATATTCCCTCCAAAAGTAACTACCATTATGACTTCAGCCACCACAGAATAGTTTTGCCTATTTGCAAAATTATGCTTGCAAGATTTATCCATACCATTCTGTATAGAAGTATTTAACCATTGTTATACATTATTTCATTGTCAATAAATCATCTATTTATTCCAGTGTCAATGCATATCTAAGTTGTTTCAAGTGTTTGGCTATCATGAATAAAGCTGTTCTGAATACTTCATGCATATTTTATGGCCCTCTTATATATTCATTACTGTTGGACTTCTGGAGTTAAATTGCTGGACCTTCAAGGAAGGACATTTTCAGTTTCAGAAGATACTGCCAAACAGTTTTCTAAACTGGTTGCACTGACTTTCATTCTTACTAGCAGGGTATAAAATTACAACTGCTCAGTGTTCTTATTATTTTTAATTCAATTTTTCTTTTCTTCTTTAATGTTCTTGTAATTTGGGCATATTTTCTGTCTGGCCTTCCTTTTCCTGGCTGCTGAATTTTGCTAATGGGTTGTTATCATTCATTGCTCACACATTAGGACGTGGCCTAGAATGTGGAATTCCCTGAGTGACAGCAATCCCAGAGGAAGCCAAAGAGGAAGTGATTTTTCTCCATGTGGGCTGGTGGTAGAGAATCAGACAGGTCACACAACTCTGCTTAGGCACTTGGAGGAAGCCACCTCATCCCCAGGCTTGCTTGTATTCTTCAGTCTTAGAGATGCAGAAAACTTGGTTTATATTAAGTTCATTTTTGGATCAGGGATACCTAGCACAGTTACATAGAACAATATCAACCTTTCCACTGGGATCAATATTTAGCTTCAGACCAAAGCCTTCCCATCATGAGCTGATACTTTCTACTCCTCATCATGGGACTCTCTGATTCAGGAATCCAAGTGACACCTTGTTCACAAGAGAAAAAGCTGTACACTGTTCTTTCCGCTTAACTCTTGCTCTTTCCATTTAACTCTTGAAAATCACTCATGTCTCTTAGTGTGAAATTTAATTCACATTTTCAACAAGTTGTTTACACTGGAAAACCTGCACCACCATCCCCAGCACATTCGTGTTCTGCATATCTTTTAAAAGTCCCCCAAATTTCATTGTTCTCTTTTTATCTGATGCTAAGGGAAAACATCAGCATTTGTTATGTTTATTCATTCATTCCAGTTTGCCTTAGAATAAGTGGCTCTTTTCAGAGATAACGAATAAATTGATGTGATATTGAAAGCTGCATCTTGTACCAGTTTGACTTCTCATACAATGGCAAGGCAAAGGGCTTACAAGATCAAGTATATGTGGACAGTCAGAGAAAGGTGTCAGTTGTTAAGTACAAATGATAATATTTGATTGATATCAACCAGGACTGTCTTGCTAGTGGCTGACTTTTAATACTGTATTGTAAACAAAATACAGTCAAATGTTGATCTCTGGAGCCACTTGAGGTTTTTACAGCTTTGTGAAATCTATCGTAAAATGTGGACTTGCACATTTCCCTTGATATATTTTTTGTAGCTCAGTTTATGGATGGTTTATAAATCATCATTTATATTTGCAGAAGTATGGTTGCATTATAAGCACATATATTCCTTCTTCCACTATATAATTCTAGGAATAATTTAACCTAAACTCTTTACATGAGTTTGAGATTATTTTTACTTGTAATCATTTTTGGTCTAGAATATTAATTCAACATGTTCTCTATTCCAGCCTTCCTCCAGGAGGAAGAAGCTCTAAATCATAAGCAGAGAAACCTGAAACTATCCCAAACAATAATTTATTGATCACATGCACAAAAAATATATCTCTATTTCAGGATATATATTCAGGAAATAAATATATAGAACAATAGATTCTTCAGATATTTTAAAATTCTACAGGTCACCTAAACTAACCAACAATTCATTGCTTAAATATTCTCTATAAACTCAGTCCAGAGTTGATAACTTTCAGAGTGCTCTGCAAAAGTATAACTCTCTCTTTGCTGAAGAATAATCCTGCTTCATTAAATGTTTGCCCTGGTCATAGTTGTGACTTTAGGACCAAAGAGTACAAGTTTAAACTTTCCTCCAGGAGACAACGACAAATACTTAAGTGTAATTCTCCAGGCTTCCTTGAAATTTGCTTCCTGGTTTGTATCCCTAGTTACTTCATTTTTTCTCATAAGTTGGATTTTGATTTCCTTCCCAATTCCAATCACATTCTCTGGAGGAAGGTCGTTGTCATCAGTTTTCCCTGGTCAAGGGACTTCTCTGCACGGGAACCCTGCGTCAAAAGAACGCGCTCTGCTCCTGGCACTGCTTTCTTGGTGGTATGAGGTCCCCAACCGTCTGCTTGCTTCCCTTTCATCTCTTGTAAGATAAAAGGTGGTGCAGGCCACACCTCAGGGAAACTCCCTTTACTTTCGATCAGGGATGTGACTTGAGCAAGGGTTTATATCCCACCCTAATCCTCTTTACCACAGGCAGAGATTATGATTTATGACACACAGGAAAATCACAAAATGGAGGATAACCACACAATACTGGGAATTACGGTCTAATTAAGTTGACACATATTTTTGGGAGACACAACTCAACCCATTACAGTTATTAAGCTTCATTTCAGTTAAAACACATCCTCTACTAGCAAATTACAAAGATTTACAGAATTAGTGTGCACTTACAAAATGTCCAATGAAAAGACAGAAGATGGCAATTGGGAGAGGGAGAAATTTGTTTTAAATAGCATCCCTGTTGGGTGAGAAAATTCAGCAATATGGTATCACCTTTTAAGATTGATGATTTGTGTTTTCTACATAGGCTAAGCCAAAATAGATATGTAAAATGCACCTATATGCATGAAGTTCCTGGCAAACTGTAAGCTGCCACTCACATCTAATGAACACTCTGGCTTCCAAAGAATTTTTGAGTGTGATTATTAAAACCATGATGACATTTACATGGCATTCAAGGTCTGGCTTAAAGGAGAGTAAGAAACTAAGCAGACACCTTATCATGGAGTCCCAGACAGAGACAAATGTAATAAGCTGTTATATAAAAAGAAATTTGAGTACAAATCCTCCTATATACCATTATGTTGCTTACTAAGAAGAGATTGTTTCAATATACCCAGCTGTCTATTAAACAGCTTTAATCTTTTAAAGAGTGGCTAAACAGTATTTTGTAGAAATATTTAGAAAGATTTCCTGAATTATTCACTTGATGGATGGAGATATAACTGTTAAAATAGCAGTTAAACAAACAAACACAGGTCTACAAAGCACTATGAAGCTAGGATAAGAAGAGAAAACTACCTGGGGAAGAATGGAGAAGACAGACTACCATTGTGCACTAGAGAAAGGAGGGAGCACAGCTGGAAACAAGTTTTCTGAACAAACATCATAAAGACAAAGTTGTCCAAGATTTCTCTTTTTAGAAAGTTAGATTACTTTTAAGAAATGAATTGTGGAGACAGGAAGCTCCTTGGATACAAAAAAAGAAATGAGAAGTGCAATCATTTCATAAACTATAAAATAGGGCTAGTATCTTTGAAAGAGTTTTCCTTAGGGTAGATAAAATGCATGACAATTATTTGGAGTGGGTGTCACCTTGAAAAGAGTTGGTTGTCAAAACAACAATTATTTTCGAGATGAAAACTGTGAAAAGGCCTTGAAATCTCTTTTATGACATGTCCATCATTTCCAATGGAGATGCTCAGACATATTGAATAAGAATACCCATTTAAAATTGGGAAACTGAAAACTACTTCCATTTCCTTTAACTCAATATTACCACATCTCTTATTATATATGCCATTAGATTACTCTACATTATATAAGGTAGAGTTTTGATGGTAAAAACATAGTTTAAAGTCATCCAGCCTGGCTCTTCAAATATGAACATGACTATAATTTTATTCTTTTAATTTCTCTTTATTTGTCATTGAATAAATTATTTATTTACACTTAAATAAATTATTAATTAATAGTATAGCTTCCCTTCTATGGCTATTCTTGAAGTCTCAATTTATAATGTTTGTAAAACCAACTTGCTAAATGCTTTCTGACATTGAATAAATATCTGGGGGATAATAATTAATTTTCCTAGAAATTTCAAAGTGCTGCATTGGCCAAAACAATGTTTCTCATTTAGCACTTATGTCTATTAAATTTGTGTAAGGTATAAAGAATGGCAAAAAGAGAATGAATGAGTTTTAAGAATTATGCTTTATACCCAACAATAAACAAGAAAAACGCGTCTACAATCCTGTGAGAAAAATGAAGGACTCCATAGATCCTGCTTCTCTTCTTTTCCCAAAATGCTTATTTACTAATTGACACACTAGATTCCCATCAGAACATGTTGCCAAGAACAGTGTTGAATATAAACTTGAGAGGCTGAAGTTGAGGACTAGAAGAAATAGAATTTGAGATAAAAAATATGTTCCCTACAAAAACACTCTCTTTATAAATCTTTGGACACTCCCTGGGAGCCTCTTTACCAATCTCATTTGGCCAGATAATCTGGAAGCCCTTCTTTGCGCCCCATATTTAGCTTCTGATTAAAAATCATGTATTTGCCAATCTAGTATCTTCAACTTCATCATTCCGTTGATGGAATTGTTGAATAATTGGATAAACTCAGATAATGAAATTACTCTATACTTTGCCTCATCAACTATTTACCACAAGAAGGAAGGAAAAGAGAAGGAAGAAGGAAAAAAGTTTATCATTATAGGCAGAGAAATTAGTTTATACTGTTCAGTATTTGAAATCAAGTGCTATAGAAATAATTTGGTGATTATTAAATTAAATTCTACTAAAGAATCAATTATGTAGATGAATTTGAAATTAAATTTACTAATATTACAATGGTTTATGCATATTAGCTATTTTTTATGCCTACATATGCCTGGTTTTACTACATAATTGTTTTAAAACTTGTACTACATTTAGACTTATATAATTAAAGTAGTAGTTTTACTTAAATCTAAAGCATGTTTTGGACCACAGAAGGTGGGGACTGGATTTATCTTAAATAAATTAAATGAACACCCGTAACAAGTAATAGCAGTATTCTCTGATTAGCCTTCTGAAATTCTTGCTCTCATCTTCACAGAAGTTCTAAAAACATTAGGACAGCATAGGGTCCATTTCTAATTCCCAAATTCCTCATCCAATCATTAGTTATTTGAAGAAACTGTATTCATCTCAGTACTACTATGCCTTTAAGTGGTGGTGACTTCCATAAAAGCAGGACCACAGCACACGCTTGTAATTTGAATATAATTATCTTTCATTAAATATGAACGATTAAAACTCTAAGTAAACTTCAACTTTCAGGAAACAATAAAAGCAACTATCAAAACAGGAAGCGAAATAGATGAGAAATCAAGAAATTTTTGTTTCCATGAGTAAGTCATTTACCTCTCTGAACTTCAGCTTGCTTTTCCATGTAATAGGATGATAAATGGAGAAAATATTGAAGTTGTCAAGAATTTCATTTTACTTGGATCTACAATCAATGCCCATGAAAGCAGCAATCAAGAAATTGAATGACATTGCATTGGGCAAGTCTGCTGCAAAAGACCTCTTTAAAATGTTTAAAAGCAAAGATGTCACTTTGAGGACTAAGCAATGGTATTTTCAATCTTCTTATATGTATTTAAAAGCTTGACAATGTATAGTGAAGACCAAAGAAGAATTGATGCATTTGAATTATGGTGTTCGTAAAGAATATTGAATATACCATGGGCTGCCAGAAGATCAGACAAATCTGTCTTGGAAGAAGTACAGACGGAATGCTCTTTTGAAGCAAGGATGGCAGGACTTCTTTTTCTTTTCTCTCTTTGCCTCTCTCTCATTGTCTAAAATTTTTTGGCTAATTCTCTTTTTGTTCCATTCTTCACCTCTAATCTCTTCAGTTAAAGACTTACTGCAGTTGTGTTTATGTTGAAACAATTTCTTTGCATCTTTCAGGTAATGTCAAAATTCTTGCAGAAAAATTTTCTCTATCTTAATTCTAAGGAGTTTTTCAGTATAAAATGCTTTATACCTAACTTCCTGAACAAAGCAGAGCACAAAATTCACTAGATTTTTTTTGTAGGAAAAAAGCCTTTATGTCTTTGTAATTGCTACATAATTTTATGATGATGATTCTGGGAACAAAATGCAACAACTTCCAGGCCAACATGTTAAACTATTTCCTCTGGAAAGCTGAGCTTCTGTGCAGTATGGAATTTCATGATTATTAATTTCATACCACAACCTTTTTGGATATAAAATGAACACATACAGAAATGGCAGGCTGCTAATAGAGACACTATAATGTCATACTAGTATTTTTTTTTTTATTTTAATGCAGGAAATAGAGTGTTCTGAGGAAAATAAGATCGATATTGATATCCTGTGTCTGCACTTCAAATCAAAACTACACGTCTAAAGGTCACTTACTGTTTGGTATTGTTCTTATATGCCCTCGAGTCAGTTCCTACTCAGGGTGATCCTATACACAATAGAATGAAACACTGCCAGGTCCTGTGCTACCCTCACAACCCTTGCTCTGTTTGAGCCTGTTGTTGCAGCCTCTGGGTCAATGCATCTCATTGAAGGTCTTTCTCTTTTTCACTGATCCTCTATTTTACCAAGACTAGTGTCGTTCTCTAGGGACTGGTTCCTCCTGATAACATGTCCAAAGTACGCAAGACAAAGTCTCCCCATCCTTGCTTCTAAGGAACATTCTGGCTGTATCTCTTCCAAGACAGATTTGTTTGTTCTTCTGACAATCCATGGTATATTCTTCCCCAACACTGTAATTCAAAGGCGTCAATTCTTTTTTGATCTTCCTTATTCATTGTCCAGCTTTCACGTGCATATGAGACAATTGAAAATACCATGGTTTGGGTCAGGTGTACCTTAGTTCTAAAAGTGGTATCTTTGCTATTTAACACTTTAAAGAGATCTTTTGCAGTGGTTTTGCCCCAATACAATACATCGTTTGATTTCTTGACTTCTGCTTCCATGAGCATTGATTAGGGATCCCAGTAAAAGGAAATCCTTGACAACTTAAGCATCTTCTCCATTTATCATGATATTGCTTATTGGTCCAGTTGTGAGGATGTTTGTTTTCTTTATGTTAACGTGTAATCCATACTGAAGGCTGTAGTCTTTGATCTTCCTCAGTTAGTGCTTCAAGTCCTCTTCCCTTTCTGCAAGCAAGGTTGTGTCACCTGCATATTGCAGGTTGCTAATGAGTCTTCCTTCAATTCCGATGCCATGTTCTTCTTCATATAGTCCAGCTTCTTGGATTATTTGCTCAGCATACAGATTGAAAAAGTATGGCGAAAGGATACAACCATGATACATACCTTTCCTGACTTTAAACCATGCAGTAGCTCCTTGTTCTGTTCAAGCAAATAGGTGTATGTACAGGTTCTGCATGAGCACAATCAAGTGTTCTGAAATTCACATTTTTTACAATTTTATCCATAATTTGTTATAATCCATGCAGTCAAATGCCTTTGCATAGTCAATAAAACACAAGTATACATCTGATACCTTTCTGGTATTCTTTGTTTTCAGCCAAGACCCATCTGACATCAGCAATGATAGCCCTCGTTCCACATGCCCTTCTGAATCAGGCTTGAATTTCTGAAAGTTCCCTGTAGATGTTCTGCTGCAATTGTTTTTGAATTATCTTCAGCAAAATTTTACTTGTGTGTGATATTAATGATATTGTTTGATAATGTCCACTTTCTGTTTTATCACCTTTCTTTGGAAGGTGATTAGTGCTTGACAAATAGTCTGCTTTGGCTGAATTTCAAAAGTCCTTGCATTTCGCTCACATTTTTGACAAATTGATCCTTTTGTAGCTCCACGGAGTTCAATCATTGAATAAGCTTGGAAAATGCGCTTCTTTTCTGCCACATGTTCTTTGCTTTAATATTATACGTAACTTGAAAATTTTTAGACTTAATACTATTGGTAAAGTATAGAAAGAAGGAAAATCACTTTCTAGAGCGAAATATTGAAAATAGAGCACAAGATAATAAATAGTCATATCTTGTTTGCAATCATGATCATTCTAAGATCATGTTTATCCTTAATTTTAAATATCCATAAAGTTTATGGGAATATTTTCAAACTCTATTCACTTTCTTCAGGATTAAAGTCTTCTAGTATAAGACACGTAGATTTCATCACCTTTCTTCTAATCTGTCTTATTTTTCTAAAATATAAAATAATTCAAGCACTTACTCAAGTCATTATATTATTATTTTTCTCTTTCTGGGGCTAGTATTTTAATTTTAATTTTGAATTCTGCCATTGAATCCTTGAATATGTCTCTGGAAAAGCAGATTAATTCTAGACTATAAATTAAAATGCTGGGCAAAATTAATCCTCAATTGAGAGCAGTTCCCTGAAGAAAATTCTTCAAAAATCTTCAAAAGTTGTTTTTAGCCCAATTTCCTTCCCTAACCCACAAGGCTGTATATCCTTGGCTTGACCCAAGATACTTGGTATTAGAGTGTAACAAGTTGCACCAAAGCCCACTTATGAAGCCATGTCATTCTAATTACACATGTCTTGGATCACTTCTCTTAAGTAGAAAAATAAATAGTATTTACAATATTGGTACATCCTTGCTCTTTTATCTTTCTCTCGTTTATAGCTGCGCATTTGTTTCCTGCCATCTACTTCCTATCTTTTTGTTTGTTTGTTCATTTCTTTGTTTTCTTCTCCTGTCCACTCTTTTACCTAATTACATTCAACGTTGTGCTTTCATAAAAATAGGGTTTTTTTTTAATGCTTTGTATATTAAATTATTTTTAACTATATTTCCTTTTCATTTGAATTTCTCTACTGTATTTAATGTTTTATAAATAAGCAGGAAACAAAAAATACAAATAATCTCTTAGAATATTACTGTGGAGTGAGTAGTTGTTCTATTTGGATATGAGGATGAAATTTAGGTAGTTTGAGAAAGTTACAGGTGAAATTGAATACTTCACAATGAAAAGTGAATTGCTAGAGATCTAATAGAAAACTAAGCTCAGAAGAAATAGAATACTCTTAAAGTTACATTGATTGGGAGAATATGTGAAGTTCCAAAAACAAATACCTTTCTGAAAGTTACCAAGAAACGTTAAAAAACAAAAAGGCAAATGGTGAACCTAGCAACGTGGCAGAAAATTAGGAAAAGAGAATAAAAGCAAATGATTTCATTATGTCCGACTGACGTCAGTCTCTACTGGGAAGAAGATATAAAATAGCAACTGCAAAATTGATTACTATTACAGCAGGAAACGAAGAGTAAGATATAGTTGTTGAAAGCTCAGGTCAATAACTTATCCTCTGACCTGAAAAAATTTAAATGAAGACACGCTATGAGTTCATCTTATTGGTCTTTGCTGAATATCATTGCAGTGGTTGAATAAAAGTCTTATAGAGTTTGAAGATATCTACCAAAGGAATTCAGAGACATGAAATATGAATGCACACATGCACACACACACACACACACAAATATACATTTATAGAAAGAAAGAGAGAGGGAAGGACAGTAAAACAAGAAAATTGCTATTGTCTGTTTTTAATAGATAAATATGTGTGTGTGTGTTGTAAGTATCTGTGGAGTGTTTTCAACTCACGGAAGTTTCCACTTAAGGAAGGAGGAATTATTTATCATATGATTTGGCTTGTATTTTGAGAAAATATTTTATCTAAACTGAAATTTATTACATAAAAAGATAATTCATTTCCAATGTTGTACCTTGGGCTTCTTAACACTACTTGCTGCTCTTGAAAAAGGAGCAGTGCAAACTTATGCATCACAACGAAATGGAGTTCTGTATCTTTGCTGAAAGGTTCTATTCCTATTCCTGTAATTCAGTTAACACCTCAGAGCCAAACCTACAAAAGATTATGATTAAAAATACACAAATTCCCATTATGAAGCTGGATCAGAACTCTGAAATTTAACATGGCTCTTGTCTGTACTGCAATTAGCAGGAAGGTATATCATAAATTAGATCACTCTTCAGCTCAAGAGAGTTACCATTCTTAATTCTGAAGCTTTCACCTATAATTTGAAAGCACATTGCAGAAAGATAGTTTATAGGGCACTCAAAGCAACCAAAGGAAGTCATAATTTCATGTACAATTAAAATATACTTCACTTCACATGTGCTGCTGATATTAAGATTTTCAAATTCTTTCAAAATGTAATATATCAGGTAATTTACTGTTTATTTATTTTTTTTATTGTACTTCAGGTAAAGGCTCACAGAACAAAAAGTTTCTCATAAAACAGTAGTACACACACTGTTCTATGACATTGGGTAACAACCCCACAACATGTCAACCCTCTCCCTTCTTGACCTTTTATTTTTTTGGTGAAAATATACATAGCCAAAGATACACCATTTCAAAAATTTCTACATGCACGCTTCAGTGACATTGACTACGCTCTTCCAATTGTGCTCCTATTCTCACTTTACATGAAAGGCCCGCTGAACAAAATAGTTTCTTATTTAACAGTTAGTACACATGTTGCCCTATGACAATGGTTAACAACCTCACAACAAATCAACACTATTCTTACTCAACCTTGAGTTCCCTATCACCAGGTTTCGTGTCCACTTCTGCCTTCCGGCCCTTGTCCCTGGACTGCTGCACCTCATTAGTCCCATTTGGCTTCATGGGGCTGTCCACTCCCCAGCTGAACGGCGAACCTCAGAAATGACTTCACCACAGAGCTAACAGGGTATCTGGGAGCCATACTCTCCAGGTTTCTCCAGTCTCCTTTAGGCCAGTAAATCTGGTCTATTTTTTTTGTGAGTCGGAATTTTGTTCTACATCCTTCTCCAGCTCTGTCCAGAACCCTCTATTGTGATCCTGGTCAGAGCAGTCAGTGGTGGTAGCTGGGCACCATCTAGCTATACTGGACTCAGTCCAGTGGAGGCCTTGGTAGCTGTGGTCCATTAGTCCTTTGGACTAATCTTATCCTTGTATCCTGTTCTCTTCCTTCTCCCTTGCTCCTGAAGGGATGAGACCAGTGGACAATCTTAGATGGCTACTCACAGGCTTTTAAGACCACAGACGCTACTCACCAATGTAGAATGTAGAACACTGTCTTTATAAACCGTGTTATGCCAGTTGAGCTAGATGTTCCCCAAGACCATGGTCCCCAGAGCCGTCTGCCCAGCAATTCAGTCCCTCAGGGAGTTTGGATGTGTCTATGGGGCTTCCATGACCTTTCCTTGTACAAGTTGTGCTAGTTTCCCCTGTATTGTGTACTGTCTCACCCTTCACCCAAGATACCACTTATCTATTATCTATTTAGTATTTCCTCCCCCCACCAGTCCCATCCCTGGTAACCAACAAAGATTGCTACATTTTCTGTGTGAACTTTTTCATGGGTTTTTACAATATAGGTCTCATAAAATATTTGTCTTTGGTGATTGACTTATTTCACTCAGCATAATGTCCTCCAGTTTCATCCATGTTATGAGATGCTTCGCAGATTCATTGTTGTTCTTTCTCCATGCATAGTACTCCATTTTGTGTATGTACCATAGTTTGTTTATCCATTCATCTGTTGATGGGCATCTAGGTTGTTTCCATCGTTTTGCTATTGTGAACAATGCTGCCATGAACATAGGTGTACATATGTCTATTCGAGTGATGACTCTTATTTCTCTAGGATATATTCCTAGGAGTGGGACTGGTGGATCAAATGTTATGTCTATTTCTAGCTTTCTGAGGAAGTGCCATATCATTTTCCAAAATGTTTGTATCATTTTGCATTCCCACCAGCAGTGCATAGGAGTACCAATCTCCCCGCAGCTCCTCCGACATTTGTTATTTCCAGTGTTTTTGATTCGTGTCAGTAATGCCGGGGTGAGATGGTATCTCATTGTGGTTTTAATTTGCATTTCTCTAATGGCTAGTGATCGCGAGCATTTCCTCATGTGTCTATTGGCCATCTGAATGTCTTCTTTGGTGAAGTGTCTGTTCATTTCCTTTGCCCATTTTTTTAAAAGAATTATTTGTCTTTTTGTTGTAGATGTGTTGGATTTTCTTGTAGATTATGGAGATTAGACCTTTGTCTCACTTGTACTGTCCAAAAATTATTTCCCAGTCTGTAGGTTCTCTTTTTATTCTTTTGGTAAAGTCCTTGAAGACAATAGGTGTTTGATTTTTAGAAGATCCCAGTTATCTAGCTTATGTTCTGGGGTTTGTGTGTTCATGATTATGGTTTTTATGCTTTTAATGCTGTGTATTAAGGCCTGTAGTGTTGGTCCTATTTTTTCTTCTACGAACTTTATAGTTTTAGGTTTTATATTCAGGTCTTTGATCCATTTTGAAGTAGTTTTTGTATACGGTGTGAGGTATGGGTCCTGTTTCATTTTTTTTGCAGATGGATATCCAGTTTTGCCAGCACCGTTTGTTAAAAAGACTGTCTTTTCCCCATTTGATGGACTTTGGGCCCTTGTCGAAGATCAGGTGACAATAGACGGATGGATTCACATCTGGCTTCTCAATTCTGTGCCATTGGTCAATGTATCTGTTGTTGTACCAGTACCAGGCTGTTTTGACTACTGTAGCTGTATAGTAGGTTCTGAGGTCAGGTAGTGTGAGTCCTCCAACTTTATTCCTCTTCTTCAGTAGTGCCTTACCTATTCTGGGCTTCTTCCCTTTACATATGAAGTTAATGATTAGTTTTTCCATCTCTTTGAAGAATGTTGTTGGTATTTGGATTGGGATTGCTTTGTATTTGTAAATTGCTTTGGGTAGAATTGTCGTTTTCACAGTGTTGAGTCTACCTATCCATGAGCATGGTATATTTTTCCATTTATGTAGATCCCTTTGGGTTTCATGCTGTAGTGTTTTGTAGTTTTATTTGTATAGGTCTTTTACATCCCTGGTTAGATTTATTCCTAAGTATTTTATCTTTTTAGTGGCTATTATAAATGGTATTGTTTCCTGATTTCCTTTTCATCATTCTCCTTATTCGTGTATAGGAATCCAACTGATTTTTGTATGTTTACCTTGTATCCTGCTACTCTGCTGAATCTTTCTATGAGTTCCAGTAGATTTCTCGTGGAGTCTTTAGGGTTTTCTAGGTATACTATCATATCATCTGCAAACAGGGACAGTTTAACTTCTTCATTACCAGTTTGGATGCCCTTTATTTCTTTTTCTTGCCTTATTGCTCTAGCTAGAAATTCCAGCACAATGTTAAATAGGAGTGGGGATAAAGGGCATCCTTGTCTTGTTCCTGTTTTCAAGGGGAATGTTTTCAGCCTCTCTCCATTAAGAGTGATGTTGGCCGTTGGTTTTACATAGATGCCCTTTATTATGTTGAGAAATTTCCCTTCTATACCTATTTTCTTGAGAGTTTTTATCAGGAATGGGTGTTGGACTTTGTCAAATGCCTATTCTCCGTCAATTGAGATGATCATGTGATTCTTTTCTTTCCTTTGATTTATGTGCTGGATTACATTGATTGATTTTCTAATGTTGAACCATCCTTGCATACCTGGTATGAATCCTCCTTGGTCGTGGTGTATTATTTTTTTGATACGATGCTGAATTCTATTGCCTAGAATGCTGTTCAGAATTTTTGCATCTATATTCATGAGAGATATTGATCTGTAATTTTCTTTTTTTGTGACATCTTTGTCTGGTTTTGGTATCAGCATTATGCTGGCTTCATAGAATGAATTTGGAAGTGTTGCTTCCTCTTCTATGCTCTGAAATAGCTTGAGTAGTACTGGTACAAGCTCTTTTGTAAATGTTTTGTAGAATTCTCCAGTGAAGCCATCTGGGCCAGGGCTTTTTTTGGTTGGGAGTTTTTTTTTTATTACCTTTTCAATCTCTTCTCTTGTTATGGGTCTGTTCAGATTTTCAACATCACTTTGTTGTAGTTTGGGTAGGTAGTACGTTTCTAGAAATTTATCCATTTCCTCTAGGTTTTCAAATTTGTTGGAGTATAGTTTTTCATAATATTATTTTATGATCCTTTTTCTTTCAGTTGGGTCTGTTGTAATGTCCCCCATTTCATTTCTTATTTGGGTTATTTGCATCTCTCCTGTTTTCCTTTTTTCAGTCTGGCCAGTGGTTTGTCGATTTTGTCGATTCTTTCCAAGAACTGACTTTTGGTTTTGTTGATTCTTTCTATTGTTTTTCTGTTTTCTATTTCATTTATTTCTGCTCTGATCTTTAGTATTTCCTTTCTTCCGGTGGCTGTGGGCTTTTTTTTGCTGTTCTCTTTCTTTTTGTGTGAGTTGTGTAGTTAATGTTTTGATTTTGTTCCTTTCTTCTTTTTTGATATGTGCATCTATTGATATAAACTGTCCTCTGAGGACTGCCTTTGCTGTGTCCGAAAGGTTTTGGAATGATGTGTTTTCGTTCTCATTTGATTCTAGGAATTTTTTTAATTTCATCTCTGATTTCTTCTATTACCCACTGATGTGTAAGCAGGGTATTATTCAGTTTCCAACTAATTGATTTTTTTCCCTTGATCTTTCTGTTGTTAATTTCTACCTTGATGGCATTGTGGGCAGAGAAGATTCTTTGAATTATCTCAACGTTTTGGATCTTGTTGAGGATTGCTCTGTGGCCTAAGATGTGGTCTATTCTGGAGAATGTTCCATGTGCATTGGAAAAGAATGTGTACTTTGCAGCGGTTGGATGGAGTGTTCTATATATGTCTATGAGGTCAAGTTGGCTGTTGTGCCCTTTAGGTCTTCTGTATCTTTGCTGAGTTTCTTCTTAGTTGTTCTGTCCTTTACTGAGAGTGGTGTGTTGAAGTCTCCTACTATTATTGTGGAACTATCAATTTCTATTTTCAGTGTTGTTAGAGTTTGTTTTATGTATTTTCGAGCCCTGCCAATGGGTGCGTAGATGTTTATTATGGTTATGTCTTCATGATGGATCATCACCTTGATCATTATACAGTGTCCTTCTTTGTCTTTTATGGTGGATTTTGTTTGAAAGTCTATTTTATCTGAGTTTAGAATTGCCACTCCTGCTCTTTTTTGGTAGTTGTTAGCTTGATATATATTTTTCCAACCTTTGACTTTTAATAAATTCACATCTTTATTTCTAAGGTGTGTCTCTTGTAGACAGCATACCGATGGATCCTGTTTTCTTATCCAATCTGTCACTGTCCGTCTCTTTATGGGTGCATTGAGTCCATTTTCATTCAGTGTAATTATTGATAGATGTGAGTTTGTTGCTGTCATTTTGTAGTGCTTTTTTTTGTGGTGCTGAAGTTTTCTTTGTTCTTCTTACTCTCCTGTGGTGAGTTAATTTTGTCTGTGGATTTTTTTTTTTCATTTCTTTTGTTTTTGTAGGTTTTGTTTTTGCTGAGTCCTTATGTTTGTCCTCTTTATTTTTATGAGTATGTTTGTTAACTTTCTTTGTGGTTACCTTGAATTTTACCCTTATCTTTCTAAGTGTGAAGCAGTTTACCATTACTTGGTATCGCCTTGCCTTCCTCTCCATTAGAAGGTTCTATACCTATGCCGTTTATTCCCTCTTTTATTGTTTTGATATTGTTGTCATTTACTGATTAACTGCTCTGATTCCCTGTTGTTTTTGGTTTGGATAGTCCTTGAGAGTTCTTTTCCTACACTGGTATCTGGCTGGTATGATCCTGCATCCTATATTCTGACTGTGAGCTGAAGTTGTTTGTTCTCAGATCGAAGAATGCTCTTTAATAATTCTTGTAAGTTTTGTTTGGCTTTTACATTTTCCCTTAACTTCTGTTTATCTGGAAATGACCTAATTTCACCATCATATTTGAACAAGAGTTTTGCAGGATATATTATTACTGACTGGCAATTTTTTTTTTTTTCTCAAGATTTTATATACATCATCCCATTGCCTTCTTGCCAGCGTGGTTTCTGACAAATAATGTGAGCTTAGTCTTATTGTTTCTCCTCTGTATGTTACTTCTTGTTTTTCACGAGCTGCTCTCAAGATTCTTTGTTTGTCTTTGGTTTTAGCAAGTGTGAATATGATATGCCTTGGTGATTTTCTTTTGGGGTCTTTCCTATATGGGGTTCATTGAGCTTCTTGGATGGCCAGCTTTTCATCTTTCATGATATTGGGGAAGTTTTCTGTCAGCAGTTCTTCAATGATCCTCTCCGTGTTTTCTGTTTTCTCCCCCATTCTGGAACTCCAATCAGTCGCATGTTTTTGCTTCTGATTGTATCCCACATAACTCTCAGGGTCTCTTCATTTTTCTTTGTTATTTTTTTCTGAGTTTTCCTCAAACAGAGTTGTATCCAAGTGTTTGCCTTCAATTCCACTGATCTTGTCTTTCACCACTTCAAATCTGCTTCTCAGCTCTTCTATGACATCGTCCATTTCTGAAATCTTGTCGTTTATCTTTTCGTTTTCTAATTGTTGCTTTTGTAGAATTTCTAGTTGTAAACTTATTTTGGCATTTTGTTCCTGCATTATTTTCCTGAATTCTTCCAAGTTTTTGTCTGTATTTTCCATGAATGTGTATATTTTTTCCTCAGTTTTGTCTGCTTTTTTGCTTCAGCTCTTGAAAAATTCTGAGTATTAGATATTTGAATTCCCTATCATGTAGTTCTAGTGCCTTTTCTTCCAGAGGAGAGTCATCTGGTGTTTTATTTTGGACGCCTACTGGGACCATCCAGTCCTGTTTTTGTAAATGTTTTGATATTGTCTGCTGTCTTCAAGGCATTCAATAGTTATTTTTCTCACTTATTTATTGTAGATTTGTTTGTTTCATCCCTTTTTTTTTTTTTTTTTATTTGTCTGTGTCTGAGCAGGCAGGCTCTGTGTTCTTTGTTGTTTGTTTATCTGTGGGAACAATACTTTTTGCCTCCTTCTCCCTTTGGCAGGGTAGGTCACTCAGATATGGTATGGCAGGGCAGGTCTAGCTGAAGAGGAGTTACTGGGATGGGTTGTTTGTGGCACTTACTACAGCTACCAGGGCGGGTCAGTAATCAGTGAGGGCAGTTTCCAGTAGGCCATGCCTGTGCTGCTTGTTGGTGTGATGTTAAGCGTATGGTGCAGGTAGGCAGGATGTAGCAGGGAGATTGTTATGTGTGGTGGTAAGATGGATATGGGAGAGAGGAGACAGGAACAGGGGCCAAAAACATACAAACAAACAAAAAAGAATGCTACGAGAGCTTGCCATTGGAGTGGAGAGATGAGAAAACTATGAAATGGAGAAGAACAAAAAGGGGAAGAGGAAGAAAAAAAGAAAAGAACGAATAAATAAAATTCGGAAAGGGAAAAGAACAGCAAAGTTCCCAGGGATCCCACCAGTGCAGCTATGAGATCTGGGGAAGTTGTTTTCAGGTGTTGCTGTACAGCCTGGCTAGAAGGTGTAGAGGCATACTATGCCAGGTATTCGGGGAACAGAAAGAGAAGGAAGATATAGAGAGATGAGAAACTGAGTAATAAAGAAAGACAAAAGGCAAAAAAGAGGGAAAAGAAAACAAAACAAATTAAAAAAAAAAAAAAATAACAAGAAAAGCCCCCAAAAAAGCAGAGGGGAAAAAAAACCACAAAAAGAGATGCCCTCAGTGATCCCTCTGAACATCTTTGCAAGCCGAGGGAGGTTCCAAGCCATTCAGCACCACCCGGCCAGAACGGGCTCCCAACTCAAGAAAAGGAAAAGAAAGCAAACAAACAATTCAAAACAAACAAACAAACAAACAAAAACCCTGGGATCCCACCAGCACGGCAGCCCAGACTGGAAAGCAGATCCACACTTGAACGGAGCTCCTCAGCCCCTCAGGAAGAAGCAAAGATGACCCACGGAGCCAGATATTTGAGCGAAAGGAGTGGGAAGTGGTGAGAAGTAAAGAATAAATCAAAAGAATTGGAAAAAAAAGCAACACCAACCATCAACAAATGGCACTCAGATAGCCAGCTCTTGTGGGCTGGTGGAATCCAATCAACCGGTGCTTCCCGGACAAGAGACTGTGTTCACAGGAAGCAGAGGAGGCCGAGTGTGGGTGAAGAAGGATAGGGGGTGCGAAAGCATATATCACAAATTACCAGAGCTCTGCAGCCCCTCCGGATGAAGCAAAGATGGCGCACAGAGCCAGGTATTTGAGTGACAGAAGGAGGAGGTGGTGAGAGGTAAGGAAGAAATCAAAAGAAGTGGAAAAAAAGCAACACCAGCAGCCAAAACATGGCACTCAGACAGCCAGGCCATTCTGGTGGGTGGAATCCAAGCAGCCGGTGCTTCCCAGACAAGAGATTGTGGCCACGGGAAGCAGAGGAGGCTGAGTTGGGGTGAAGAAGGGTGGGGGGTAGGAATGCGTATATTGCAAATTACTGGTTGTTTTGTCTCCTGCTGGAAGCTCCGTGAAGCTGCTTTCTCATACTCCCTGTCTGCTGGTCTCTAATAGGAGTCCAAGATGGTGGATCCACGCTGTGTTAGCTGATAGGGGACCTCTGCATGAATCTGTCCTCGCTCTCTGTTCTCTTGTCAGTTTTCTCACTCCATTTGGTGCTTGGCTGAGTTCTTTATCTCTTCATTTGATGTTTTAGGGTTTCAGGATTGTTATTTTCTCTGTTTGGCTTAGTTTTTCGGATCTTTGCTGTGGAGGGAAGGCGTGGTTCTTCTGCCTAGAACTTCATTTTTCCAAAGTCCTTACTGTTTATTTTTAATTTTGATTATTTCAGCAGAGGACATTTTTGAAAACAAAGGTATTCTTTTGTTGTTGCTACATCTGCTGTTGCTGTTTGTGGAGATGTGTATATGAGCTTATTCAAAGAATAATACTGGCATGATACTCAAGGATCTATGATTTTTTGAAATAGTTTCGTAGAAATGAAAAATACACTTATTAAGTTCCCTTTTAAATCAAGTTAACAGAGGAACAGAAGAATTGTTTCAAGTCATTTATAGAATGCAGAGTTTGAACCCATTAAGTCAGAGTCATTCATATTTAAAAGTCAGTAAGTGGTGAAGAAAAAGTATTATTAAAAAAAAAAATAGAGTTGGATTCTGAGCGAAGTTAGAGACTGAAGATATCAGCCCTTCTTTTTCTTTGCTTACATAGGGAAAATAACACAAAATATTACATAGAAACACACTTTAAGAATACTGGTTTATAAAAAAGGAGCCCTGGTTGCACAGTGGTTAAGCATTTGGCTGGTAACCAAAATGTCTGCAGTTTGAACCCTCCTTGTTCCAAGGGAGAAAGATGTGGCTGTCTGCATCTGTAAAGATTACAGCCTTGTAGAATCCTATGGGGTAGCTGTACTCCGTCCTATAGGGTCTTTGTGAGTTGGAATCGACTCGACAGCGATGGGGGTTGTGAAAACAAAGTGTTCGCTTGTACGAAACCTATTCTAATATATGTATACTTGTATTGGTGGCCTATGAGAGCTTTTATTGCCTTGAATTCAATTGTCGTATCCCTCAGTGAATATTTCTCTCACGTCTGAGTTTTCTCTTGCCTTGTCCTGTCTGTCTTAGTCATCTAGTGTGGCTCTAACAGAAATACCAAAAGTGGATGGCTTTGACAAAGAGAAGTTTTTTCTCTCAGTCCAGTAAGCTACAAGTCCAAATTCAGGGCGTCAACTCCAAGGAAATGGTTTCTCTGTCAGCTCTGGAGGAATGTCTATGTCATCAGTCTTACCTTGGTCTGGAAGGTCCTTGTGAAGCATCAGTCTTCCCTT
Source organism: Dugong dugon (assembly GCA_030035585.1). Lineage (NCBI taxonomy): Eukaryota > Metazoa > Chordata > Mammalia > Sirenia > Dugongidae > Dugong > Dugong dugon. Next base: position 91,483,110 of record CM057472.1, read on the forward strand.
GGTCTGGAAGCATCTCAGCGCAGGAACCTCAGGTCCAAAGGACGCACTCTGCTTCCAGCACTGCTTTCTTGGTGATATGAGGTTCCCCTGTGTCTCTGCTGGCTTCTCTCTTTTATATCTCAAATGAGATTGGATTAAGACACTATTTAATCTTGTAAACCTCATCAGTATAACCTCATCACAGTGACAGAATTTACAACACATAAGGAGATCACATATAACCTCATTATAGTGATAGAGTTTACAACACTTAAGGAAATCACATCAGATTACATAATCATACCATACTGGGAATCATGACCCAGCCAAGCTGACAGATATTTTGGGGGGACACAATTCAATCTATGACACCAACTGTGTGTAACTCAGAGTATTTCTACTGTGCTATGCAAGTTTTATGTTGAGTTTTACCTGGATATCTTCAACAAAGAAAAGGCTATCTGAAACAGAGAAGTTGCTAACTGTGAACTATACTAGTGGGAAAAATTGGCATGAAATTTATAGTTGAGTTAATTATGTTTTCTATTTTCAATTAATCCAGTTTTCCCTTGCTCATTTTACAAACCATGAGATGAAGCCAATCATAATAAGATTATCAGAGAAGTTAGAGTTAGGAAAATAAATAAATAAATAAATAAATAAATAAATAAATAAAGGATAGATAGATAGATAAATAAATAATTAAATGAATGAATAAATAAATAAATAATGGATTCTAGCAGACTATTCAAAAACTATCACAAATTCCTTGAGTATCAAGGAACAAAAAAGTCTACCATCAAAAATCATTGCAAACATCATCAGTTAGAAACCAGAAATTAAATAACATCTTTTTCAAGAGCACAACTCAAATGTCTCATGTCATTAAACTCTCTAGGGCTGACCCCAAACACCAAGCTAATAAAAATGTTGGATTAAAATTAAGTTACTCAAGTTATTTTTCCAAGTACTACTGTGTTTCAGAGAACAATTAATCACATCAAGGTCTGATATACTTTGTTCTCACTACAAAAATCAGTAAAAGAGAAGCGTAAAAAGAAAATTAGTTTTTCACTTTATGGGACGACAGGGGTGATATGGAGTAGTTGACAAGCACATGGACTGTTTGTGTGGCCACACATGTGTGCATGAATGTGTGTGTGTTGTGTGATTGAATTTTCTTTGCAAACTTCTTTATTCGGTTTAAAACTAACAAACCAGCCTTATGTTTATATCTTAAATGTGATCTTTTGTTTTTAGTTAACATAAACAGTCCTATTGTAAATCAGTTGAGTTTTAAACCAGTTTCAACAGCATGAAAAATTGAAAAATGCCCACAATATTAATATCACATATTCTAAAACCCAGGCTTTTCTTGGAGGAAGGCAGGGGATGTCAGGAGATGGAATGAATCTAATACTCTTTTCCAACAATAGAACTGCCCAGTGACCTTAATACCAAAAGAGATTTCTAGGTGGAAAGAAAAATTAGAAGTTATTGTTGCAATTTCACTTGACTGACACATCTGTCACTGTCTCTTATGATCTAGCTGACCCACCTTGACAGAAAGCTCAGCTGTATTTTCAGAATCTAATGAAGGGCTGTTACATTGCACGTCTAAAGTTAGAACAATCTTACATTTAATCTTGTGGGTTAAACAGGAGAAGCAAGTGTTAGATGGGGTTGTGGTTTTTGTTTTTCACCAAGGCTGATCATATAACTTGCCTTTCAGCTGTTAGAAGAAAAACTTAGAGATGATTTTAAACTTTTCATAGTTTGCCCATAACTTTGACCCTATAGGATGAGAAACGGCTGCAATATTGTTCAAGATTAGTTTCATTTGACAGTTTCTACCAGACTTGCAAAGATCCCAAATGTCTCGGTCTACAACAAATGTAGATATAGTTGCAGGCTTTTATTTCCACAGGAAACAATTCTAGAGAAGTGTTCATAGGAGAAAGAAATTTGGTCATATTTAATATTGTTTAAGATTAATTAATTAGAGTAGGATTTAGGCTACAGCTGGTAGTTGATGTTCATTTTCTATAGATAACTTGACAGGTTTTTGCTATGCAAATTGAAGATAGAGAAAAATAATTCTATTGCATATTTTTATTTCTCTTGAGGCAGCTATTTTAAATAGATGTTGCTCAAATCCTGACTAGCCCTTTAGCTCAAGGTAAACCTCCTTTCTACTGTAACTTTATGTGGGTATAATTTAACCAATTTTTTTTTTCTTCTTTCATTTCCCATTTCAAAGATCACCCTTACGTCTCAGAAAACTGTGTATCAATGTCTTCTCTACCCTAATTGTTCTCCAGCTGAGATGTGGGGAAGTCATTTGACTGTTTTCTCTTGAAATGAACTTGAAAAATTGACTCAAATGGACCAAGATAAACTAGTCACCTGGATTAAGAGAGGAAGTGGAGGTTTCTAGAAAATTTTTACCTTGGGGACAGCATACTGAGAAAATTCGAAAGAGGACAATTACATAAGCCTCCCTAAATTTCCCCTGAAGAATTTCTAAGTGACTATTTCCTCTCCATAAGCTCTTGCCTGTAAATTGATTACTGAATTACAGATAATTTCTGTAGAATATTTATTCTATTTCACGTTCTTGAAAGCTCTAGTGTACTTGGTTAAAGCTTTCTGATGACAGTGACCAACTAATTGGACTTCTTAGTCTTTGCATCCTGATTTTCCCTGTGGAAAAGGTGCTTTTGTTGAAGAATGCAGTATTCAAAGACACCACACAACTTTATCTGTGATGTTCAATTTATGGAAAATAAATCATGCTCAAGTTCATTTATTTACGTATTATTTCCTCCCAGAATTAATATGAAAGGTGAGGTGAAGTTATGTGAAATAAAGATGCATAAAAGGTATTTATATTTCTGAAATTATTTTATTCAAAAAATCACAAGGTTGGCATCTTCGCAAAATAAAACAGCTATCACAGATCTCCTCACAAAATATGACGATTATCTTGGCTAACTGAGTAAACACCACAGAAAATCTTAAAAAAAAGTTGTTGCTTTCATAATGCTTTGAAAACGTCTCACTTTTCATGCCATCATGAAATGAAGCACATTCTTTACTTATTCAGCAATTATATAGAAGCACTGTACAGTCATATAATAACAATACTAAACATTCATTAAGTATGTCTTATGTGTCAAGAATTGCAGAACTCTTAATTGTGCTCATGCAGAACCTGTACGTAGACCAAGAGACCATTGTTCGAACAGAACAAGAGGACACTGCATGGTTTAAAATCAGGAAAGGTTTATGTCAGGGTTGTATTCTTTCACCGTACTATTCAATCTGTATGCTAAGCAAATAATCCAAGAAGCTGGGCTATATGAAGAACACAGTGCCTAGACTGGAGGAAAACTCATTAACAATCTGTGATGTACAGATGCCAAAACCTTGCTTACTGAAAGTGAAGAGGACTGGAAGTACTAACTGATGAAGATCAAAAACCACAGCCTTCAGTATGGATTACACCTCAACATAAAGAAAACAAAAGTTCTCATAAGCTGACCATTAAGCAACATCATGATAAATTGAGAAAAACTGAAGTTGTCGAGAGTTTTATTTTATACTTGGTTCCACAATCAGTGCCCATGGAAGCATCAGTCAAGAAATCAAACGACGCATTGCATTGGGCAAATCTGCTGCAAAAGACCCCTTTAAAGTGTTAAAAAGCAAAGATGTCACTTTGAGACTAAGGTGCACCTGACCAAAGCCATGATATTTTCAATCTCCTCATACACGTGTAGAAAGCTGTACAATGAATAAGGAAGATCGAAGAATTGAGCATTTGAATTATGGTGTTGGGGGAGAATATTGAACATATCATGGACTGCCATGATGAACAAATCTGTCTTGGAATAAGTACAGCCAGAATGCTCTTTAGAAGCGAGGATGGTGAAAATTTATCTCACATACTTTGGACATGTTATCAGGAGGGACCAGGAAGGACCAGTCCCTGGAGAAAGACATCATGCTTGGTAAAATAGAGAGTCAAGGAAAAAGAGGAAGAGCCTCAACAAGATAGATTGACACAGTGGCTGCAACAAAGGGCTCAAGCATAGCAAAGATTGTGAAAATGGCTCAGAACCAGACAGTGTTTCATTCTGTAGTACACAGGGTCCCTATGAATTGGAAATGACTTGATGGCACCTAACAACAACAGTAACAATGTGTCAGGAAGTGTATTAAGGATTTTGTAAGCATTAACTTGTGGACTCTGCCAATCACATTATAAAGTAAATAATTCTTACTTTACAGATGATGAAATTGAGGCTTATACAGGCTAAATAGTTTGCTCAACATTGCCACAGGAAAAATGTGGCTGAGCTGAGATTTAAACCTGAGTGGTCTGGACTCCAGGAGCCATGTTGCCTGAGTGCCTGGCTCAGTATTAATGCGGGTATTCAAACTTGAACAATATAAGATGGTATCTACTCTTACCAGGCTGACTGTCCTTAGGAAAGGACAAAAAAAAAAAAAAAAAGGATGCTGTCTACTCTTACAAGCTTAACTGTCCTTCAAAAACAGAAAAATTAATAAAAAATAATAAATTATAAGTAATACATAACAATGATAACAATAGGGCTCTATGAACACCACTCAGGTGTGAAAAGGCAAGAAGAGAGACCACTTTGTGAAGAGAGCCTCCTTACAGAACTGGAGCCATTAAATTAAGGTACAGAATATAGGGACACTGTCATCACTCTCCTTCCTCCAATTACCTGCTAGTGCTCTCCACTGGCAAGCCCTACTGGATGCCAGTGAGTGTTGGTCTTATTGATGTAATCTAAACAGGGTACCCTCTGGAGGCATTAAGCAGGAAGGAGAAAGATAGAGATATCTAGCACAGGAGTATACAGGTAGTCACTGCAGGCATAGGAAAGAGAATGTATGAGAATTCAAAAACCAGAATATATCTTGTTCAAAAACCTAAGGACGTTCAGTTAGCCTAAGCATAGATTATGCTTAGGGACTGGGTGGGGTATGATATGCTTGATGAGTTTGGACATATTTGGGATTAATGCTTGAGAATTAGGCTGTTGTAAGATCATTTACAGAGTTGGAAGGCACGCAAAAATGTTTACATTTTATCTAAGGGGCAAGTGGGAGTCTTTGAACTATTTTGAGCTCAAAGAGTGACGTGAATCTATTTGTATTTTAGCAAGATCACTCTGGCTGCACAGTGGAGAGTGAAATTGAGGGGGTAAAATAAGGCAGTTAAGGAGTCCATTCAGGAAGTTGTAGTAATCCAGTTAGAAAAGATGGTGGCCTGGATTAAAATAGGGGCCATGAAGATGCAGAGAAATAGACTTACGTATGCATTTCACTTACACACATTCATATATATATGCTCAGCCAAAAGATAAATGTAGGAGAAGAAGAGAGAGATAACTATAGAATGATTGTTGTTAGTTGCTACAGAATTGCTCCAACTCATGGCGACCTTATGTATAATGGAATGAAAAGTTGCCAGGTCTTGCACCATCTTCATGGTCATAGGTATGTTTGAATTCATTGTTGTTGGTATTGTGTCAATCTATCTCATTATAGAACAAGTTAAATCCTGTGGGCAGCTTCAACTGCCAATCCAAACAATCAATATTTATGCTCCAAAGTGAGAGTGGGATGGGAGATATAAACCATTGGTTCATTAAGTCAATCTCAGTTTCTTCAAAATGCATAATTTTTGCATATGTAATCTTTGCTTTTTGTGCTGAACTTAGAACTTAACATTTGTGGAAGAGGAGACTTCACTGTTAACAGAGAGAATCAAATGAACTTTATGAATAGATACATAGGGTGAGAACAAAGGAAGGGCCAAATGCAATGCCTGATTTCTTGCCTGGACTTCCAGGTGGATAATCATGTAGCTACTGAAAGAGAAGAGATAGGAGGAGAATATAGTTGGGGCAGAGAGTAAGTTTAGCTCTGGACACAATGAATTTTATGTATCTCTGAGACACTCATGTGGAATTTCTAGTTCACAGCTAGATAAATTGTGAAAATTGATGAGAGTGTGGGAGGAGAAACAACTCATTATTTCAGACTGATGTCTAACAAACTTTTCATTTTACATATCCCATTAACACATCCCACCAATATACTCTCATAGAAAGACCCCATGCGGTTAAATTTATAGCATTGTTAAAACAGTTTTGGAGCAAATGTGTTGACATTGTAATTTTAAGAAAGCAGATTAAGAAAATTTCTCTAAAGCAGCTTTGGAATAAAGAGGATATAGATGGACTATATCTTCCAATATCTAAAAGTTTTCTAATTTAAAAAGTTGAAAATATTTTGCTAGCCTTTCATTCTTGTCAATGATATTTCCATTAAGAACCTTATTTTGAGTAACATGGCTCCCGTGTATATCCTTAAACTACAAGTTTAGCTCCTTTGTGAACCTTCAGTTGAGAGACAAAACAGCCTAACAGTTGGTATTCGACAGACTTAGGTTCCTAGACCAATTTTATAGGTTGCAAGCTGGGTGGCTATGGGAATGTTTCTTAAACTCTCCTTCCAAGTCTCAGTTGTCTTGCTTGTAAAAATAACAATAAGGTAATAGTAGTACTGAATTTTTAGGATTGTGATAAAAATTAAATGATTGTGCAACCCCTTGTTAAACTCAAACAGGATGATGACACATTCAAGAAGCACATTCTTTTGTAGAAAGTCACTACCAAGTAAGTTCATTTTTTGCTCCCGTGGATTGAGAGTAGTTGGTGTGGCACTAGAATTGCCATATTTGTAGAGAGGCACTCGTAGTCCGAACAACTCTGAGAGATGCTCTCAGTTTCCAGGACGCTTGGCCACTGGGAGGCTTTGCATTTATTTCTCCATGTAGTCTGATGAAAAGCCTTGGTCACCTGGGGCAATCTGAGTATATCTGTTCTCTGCACCTTGGAAGCATTTTAAAGAGTACATTGCCTCTTGAAATTACTTCATGTATGGAGGACCAGAGCAGTGGAGAGGAGCAGCTGCTGGAGAGCCATCTAGAGACATTGCTTAGCTCGACAATGGCCTCCTAGTGTTAGTAATTAGTCCAGGCCCTTCAGCAAAAGCACATGCTTCTAAACATCATGGACATTTATGTGCACATTCTAAATCTTGAATGTTAAAACCACAAATCTGTGGTGATTTCAAACCAGTTTGGAGTCATCATTAAATAAATACTTTAATGTATTTAAACAAGTACTAATTGTTCAGAGTTGTGCACAACCTTGAAAAATGTACAAAATGGAGTATATATCACAGATGTCATTATTAAATAGCTTATGATTAAATCACAACTTGATGGCTATCTATTGCAGCTCCTATGAGAGGATTTCGAGCCATATGAATGTGTAACAAATGCAGAGACTAAAGTCATATTTTGTGCTTGCGTTAGGATGTGATGCGTAAGGATTAAGAACATGAGGGTTTTTCTTTTCCCTTTTCTTTCTAATTTTAAAATATAAACAAATGAAAAAGGAAAAAAAAATATTCTGAATCTTCTTTTCAATGTAAAGTTACTGTCATTTCCCCAAAATAATAACACTAGGGACATCCAAAGTAAGAACAGCAGAAACAAATACACAGAGGAGAAAAAAAAATGAATGAAAGAAATAAAGACACCCATCTGGATAAATACAAATAAAACATTTGCAAAAGAAAAGCAGAGCTGGTCCAAAGCGTGTTGAAAACCTTACAGTTGTAAATCGTAAAGCATCGTTGAAATGTTTTTGAGCCTTCAAATTGATATAAGTCACTTGTTTGAAGTTACACTTAATTGATTTTTTTTATTTTTATTCTGGTCCCTAAAAAGATATTCTTGTTTTCACCATTTGGCTGTTTTGGGTAGTAGAAATTAAAGGAGAAAAGGAGTCTTCTCCCTCATTTTTTTTCTTTTGTCCCTATTTCTTCTTTTTTTTTTTTAAAAAAAAAATTCTTTATTTTTCTATTAAAATGACATATTATTAAATCAGAATGTGTAAAAAGGCTTATAAAACGAAGTATCCTTAGCCAACAAATTAAATTGCATTTGCTTCTGAATTTACAATATTAAATCTCTGCTGCTGAATAATGTAATGATTCAAGTCAGTGTTAATGTTTCATCATGTTCATTCTCTCTTACCTTCTGTCTCTCTCTTCTTTCTCTAACAACTAAAGTGCTCATGGAACACAGGAGTGAATTTGTAATGTGAGTTAAACTCTTCTGCAACTAGTTTACTTGCTTGAAATACTACTATTCCAATAATATTCCAAGTCCTTGTGATGTGATTTAAAATTGGATAAGGTGTGCGGCAGGGCTGTATCCTTTCACCTTACTTATTTAATCAGTATGCTGAACAAATAATCTGAGAAGCTGGGCTATATGAAGAAAAACGTGGCATCAGGATTGGTGATGGAAGACTCATTAATACTCTGTTATATGCAGATGATACACACTTGCTTGCCAAAAATGAAGATGACTTGAAGCACTTCTGATGAAGGTCAAAGACTATAGGCTTCAGTATGGATAATGCCTAAACATGAAGGAAGTGAAAATCTTCAAAACTCTTCAACGACATCGTTATACATGGAGAAAAAAGTTGAAGTTGTCAAAGATTTTATTCTACTTGAATCAACAATCAATGTCCTTGAAAGCAGCAATCATTAAATCAAATAACATAATGCACTGGGAAAATCTATAAAAGACCTCTTTTAAAGTTTACAACAGCATAGATGTCACTTTGATAACTAAGGTACACCAAACCCAAGCATGGTCTTTTCAATCCCTCATATGCGTGTGAAAGCTGGACTATGAAAAAAGAAAACAGAAGAATTGATGGATTTGAACTGTGACGTTGGTAAGGAATATTGAACATACCATAGACTGCCAAAAGAACGAACAAATCAGTCTTAGAAGAAATATAACTAGAATGCTCCCTAGAAGCAAGTGTGGTGAGACTTCAGTTCTGTTACTTTGGACACATCATCAGCAAAGATCAATTGCTTTAAAAGGGCATCATGTTTGTAAAGTAGAGGGTCAGCGAAAATGAGAGAAACCCTCAACTAGATGGATTGACACAACAGTCACAATAATGGACTCAAGTATACGCCTTTCATTACTGAATTTCTTTGTGTCGTGATTTTTTTGTTGATGACGGCATGTGTTTTCAATAGTGGAATACATGCACCTTAATGAAGTGTGTTTAAATTTTTGGTAATATGAATCATGAGAAGTATTATGTGGGAGTACATATTACCATCTGTCTCTGGTGTCGCAAAGATGCTATTCCCCTGTCTTCTAGCCTCCAAGGTTTCTGATGAGACATCTACAATCATTTAAATATGTGTTCCCCTGTATGTAAAATATTATTTTTCTCTGCCTTTTAAATGTTTTCATTATTGTTAATTTTCAGCTGTTTGATTATTGTGTGAATGGAGTTTCTTTGAGATCTTCCAATCTATGCGCTTCTGTCTTTCACGGTATTTGTGAAGTCTTCAGCAATTTTTCCCCCCAATTTTTTTCTACACCAATTCTTTTTTCTCGCCTACCTCTCTTACACACCATTTATATAATTAGCAGACACTGACATTGTTCCATGTATTTCTAAGGCTTTATTCTTTTTTATTTTATGATCTTTTTAATTCTCTGTACTTTAGATTGAATAATTTCTGTTTATCAATCTAAAAACTGTATTCAAGATCGCTGAACCTTTAATCTGTCTTCTGCATTGTGCCATTGAGCCTATTTATTCATTCATTCAATTATTTATCTCTTTAACTTCAGATATTGTATTTTTTATTTCTAATATTTCCATCTTGTTCTCTTTTTGATATTTTCTACCCAGAAGTTCTATATTTTCATTTATTTCAACCGTGTTCACCCTTACCTCATGGAGTATATTTGTTATGGCTATATTAAAGTTTCTGTTTAATGATTTTAATATCTGGGTCATTTCAAGGTTGGCATCTGTTAATTACCTTTTTCCTTGGAAATTATCACATTTTCCTGTTTCTTTTTGTACTGAGCTATTTTGGATTGTATCCTAGATATGTTGAATTTCATATTGTGACATTCTAGATTCTTTTATAATCCTTTGGTTAGTGTTGATTTTCCTTTTTCTTTTAATAGGCTGTATCAGGCAAGTAAGGTTTAACTGAAATTTCTGCTGTGCCTTCTGTGGATAGTTTTTTCAATGGCAGTTCAATTTTCAAAGCCATTTCTATGCTGCTTTTGACTTCTCTCATACATCTGCCATCTTTATATACACATCTGCAGCCTCCATATTTGCTTATCTTTCTGATTATTTGATTAGGACAAATCTCCAAAATGGAACTATAAGAAATCTGTTATGATCAGTTTAAAAAATTTGAGACGAGTTGTCGTATTTCCTTCTAAAATATCGTTGCTACTATAGTTGTAGAGAGTGCCTCACCAACATTGGGCATAATCACTTTTTAAAATAATTTCTAGTCTGATAAGTGGAAAAAAATAATTGTGTTTTAATTCATACTTTTTGATACTAATGCAATCATATTTTAAAACGATGGTTAATAGCTTTAGAACTATTTGTGTGTTTGCTCTTTGATATAAAAGAATTCTTTAATTGTATTATAGATCTTAGTACTTTCTCATTTTTGATTCACCTGTTATTGTTTGTGTTTTAATTATATTTACAAGGCTTTTTACATCATATAAAAATGTTATTTTTAATATTGTCAAATATATTAATAATTTTTATATTGTTTCTGTATTTGATATCATACTTAGAAAGTTGTTTGTCTCCTCATAATTATGTACATATATTAATCCTAAATTAATTTTGATGTTCTTTGTGAGATAAAGATCTAATTTTTATTTCTATGTTTTAATCAAATGTTTTAGAAGTTTTTCTTTTCTAATAAGTTATAGATATTTATTAATATAGTGATTATTAGGCAAAGAAAATACATAAATACTCATTAGAGGGCTTTCTGAGCTTCATGATTTAATTACAATCATTTGAGCTGACAAAATTATAATCAAAAGTTAAGAATTTGCTATTATAATTGGTCTAGGAAGTCTTATGTTGTGGTAAATTGATTTTTTTTATTGCATTTTTAGAAATACTAAAAATACCACTTTGATTCTTATCCGTACCTTGCAGAGTCCTGCTTGCTTCTTTGGCACACAAATTTAGGAAACATGCTATTCCATATTTGCAAAAGAGATAATATTATTTCCTAATGAGAAAAATTAAAAGGCAGAGGTATGTTGTTTTGGAAGAGTAATAATAGATCCAAATGACTAATGACAAGAGTATTATAATAGATGAAGATCATATTATTTTGAGAATATTGTTTTCAACCCTTACTTTTATTGATTTATTTTTAAATCTCAAACATCAACCAGAAAAGCCAGCAATAAACTCTATGAGGACTTCCTGGGTGAAAAAGCTCAAACAATTGGCTCATGACCACAGACAGTTTTCTAACTTAGAAACTACTAATGAAACTCATTGAACTTTCTTTCTCCCTAATTTTTAGCCAATTATGTATAGCATCCCTCCACCTGCATCCTGACTGGCCTAAGTAACAGACACATGACATGTCCAAACTTTCCTTGGAGATGGGATCAGATATTAAGGGAGGCATCTCTTCTGAACTTAGAGGTACAAAGCGGTCTTAGCATTCATGGGATGAGCTTCTGTATTATTGTTTTCCAATGCAATTTGGATTTGCAGCTCTAGCTGGTGGACACAGCTCTAGGTGCTGAGCTGTGCTTTGGAGGTCAGGTGAATAAGTCAAAAGGGAGGACAGTGAAGTGAAGTGAACTACAGGTGGAAAATAACATTCAGTTCTGACAGACTGAGTGCAACGGGAGTGTTAGTTGCTGAGTGCTGAAACATCCCATTAAAAGTTATGGTTTGGATGATGTCATCCCATTATCGTGATGGGACAGACTAGTAGATGCATGATTTTCTTTTTATTGCTGGGCTGGTATTACATGATGCTGGGGGATTTTAATATTGTATTCACATTACAGTAGATTCAGAGTGTGAAGAAAAGGTGGAAATAACTAGCTCTGAGGATAACTGTCCTAATCCTAGGTAATGTTCATAGAGAGCTTTACCTGGAATTCCACTGAGCAACGTGCCAAAGAATGATTTATGTACGGGAAGGAGAACAATTGAGCAAATGCTGCAATGTAGCCTGAGGCTTAAATTAAATCTGGACAGAGGAAAGATTGACGTAGGCAATTGGAGCTGCACGAAGTGCTTATCTGCAGTAGGTCAGGAGAGCCGGGAACTACAGAATTCTAAAGTGCTCTGTGAAAGACAAGTATGGAAAGCCCACACCAGAAACACAAAGTTTGTGACTTAGCTTGGCATGGAAATACCGGAGAGATAGCCCAAGGGTTGCCAGCTATAGCAAATAAAAGTATAAAATATCATACATTTGAATTTTTGATAAATAATGAAGAATGTTCCAAATATTGCATGAAACATGTTTGCACTAAGAAATTATTTATTGTTTATCTGAAATTCAAAGTTAACTGTGAGCCCTCTATTATATCTGGCAATTGTGCTCCTGACCAAATCTGTCTTACAGCCTTGAGTCAAGAAGTCACTGGTCTAGATGTGTGTAATCTATCCTCCTGTCCCCTGAACCATGGTTGTCTGTAAAGAGTAGGGAATGAGTTTCTATGGTTTCAAGGATGAGACACAGAGCTGTATCTGCCACCTACTCTGATGTTCCTGACTGAAGGGGCAGGCATTCTCCCAGGTGGCTCAGTCTCTTATTGATGATGATATCACTTATCAGCTTTAGCTGTAATAAGCTGCCTTATTGACTTCTGCCTTGTCACTCCTCCAGCTAGCTCCTTGTCACAGGCAATGCTGCTTTGCATCATTCTGCCTTTGCTCTATTGGCTTATTGATAGTTCCATTCGTCTTCTTCAAGGAGTTTGACAGGGTGGTATTTGACTCTTCTGTCTTCCTGTGATTTTACAGCTACAGGATGGCTACAGTAAGTCCTTGGAGTTTTGCCCAAATGGCCAGTATGCAAACCAGCCTTTCCATTTTACTACAAGAAATACTGCAAATTCTTCAGTGCAAAATATGGAATTGTTGACAAATCTTCGTCTGCAAGTGCTTAGGTGCAAAGGGTAACTAATATTTGACCTAGTTACTACGACATAATAGCTGTAAACTGCTTTTCCAGGTGCTCCCTATGAGATCTCTCTGACTGTAGCACCAAGAGAGCCATGTTTCTCCCCAGGTATCCAAGCACAGCCAAATAGCTGCAGCGATGTGAACTGATTCCTTTCTGCTTTGTACATCAAAACCGTGTCAGAGGAGCTCTGACAACAAGATTCTTTAGTCCTCACAGAAAGAACATCCTAATTCCTAACGTAAATTCATTGATTTTCAAAGAATAATAATATCCTGGTTTTTTTTTTTTTTAGTATAAGGTCAGTGTTTAAGACTTTGGCAGGTGGAGAAATCATTTGACTTGTAAACTGAGTATGTTTGATTTGGAATTAGCCAAAGAATGATACAGCATACAGTATGATGTAATGGGACCTTTCATGGGAAAATAAAACATATAATAAGAATGATTTTAGGGGTTCACACTGTTAGATATCATTCGACGTGCGTTTTTAACCATTCCTTACTGGATCTTGTGCATGAAAATCATCTGGGCAACATCCATAAAAGATAAATTAAGAGGTTTTATCAGGTACAACTGAAAATCTTGTAAAAAGTATTTTTTTAACTCCAATTGGTCCCTTTAGGAATTTATATTACCTTATGGATGAGCTTTACACCAAAACTCTTAAAATATGTTCATTTCTTTTGAAGAACTACAAATGCCTTGAGGGGGCATTAAAAATTAAGAATAAGAGCTTCCATTTATTGCATGATGAATCTGTGCCAGACACTTGCATATTTTACATATGATATCTTATCTGTCCTTATTAAAATTTCCATATGGTAAATAGTAATTTCCCATTACCTGATAAATAAGTTGAAGCACCATGAGGTTAATGGAGTTGCCAAAGATGACACAGCTAGGAAGTAAGCTTCTCTAGGATTTAATCTTACTCTTTCTCCCTCCAAAGCCGTGTATATTCTTTTTTTTTTATTATAAAAATTTGAAAAATATCTAGATATTTTAGGCAGACTGAGTTGCACTGGGAAAGAGATTGAACATGGTTTAACCCCTGAACACTAAGCCAGTTTAATATTTGAAAATGATAAGACTATAAACAAACAAAAAACAAAAAAAACACCTTGCCATCAAGTCAATTCTGACTCAGTGACCTGTAAGACAAAGTAGAACTGCCGCATAGGGTTTCCAAGGACTGACTGGTGGATTCAAACTGCCAACCTCTTGGTTAGCAGCTGAGCTTTTAAACACTGCACCACCAAGGCCCCCCAATAAGAATATAGAAAAATAAAAAGTAATTATGAGAAACTGGCAAAACAGTCAAGAGAGAAAACTTCCTTTTTTAATCCACGTCAAGGATTAAGCCCCCTCCCATAGTTAAGAAGTCTCTCCATTATAAGTTTATTTCATGTTGTTAATCTTTTTGAAATACAAAATTTTAATATCCCACTCACTCTTCCTTATTTATGGGAAGAAAAAATTTATAACTTGTTTGACACTGTGTTCTGCATTTTCTTCTAGAGTGGCAGAATACGAAATTTTCATAGCTTATTGCACAGAACAATGCAACAACATTTTATTCAATTTTAAGATCCAATAGAATGTGGAAATTATTGAACAATATCATTAATATATCACACACAAGTAAAATTTTGCTGGAGGTCATTCAAAAGTGGCTGCAGCAGTACATTGATAGGGAACTGCTAGAAATTCAAGCCGGATTCAGAAGAGGGTGTGGATCAAGGTATACCATTGCTGTTGTCAGAGGGATCATGGCTGAAAACAGAGAACACCAGAAAGATGTTTACCTGTGTTTTATTGACTATGCAAAGGCATTCAACTGTGTATATCATAACTAATTATGGATAACGTTGCTTAAAATGAGAGTTCCAGAAAACTTAATTGTGCTCGTGAGGAACGTGTATACAGATCAAGAGGCAGTTGTTTGAACAGAACAAGGCAATACTGTGTGATTTAAAGTCAAGAAAGGTGTGTGTCAGGGTTGTATCCTTTCACTATACATATTCAATCTGTATGCTGAGCAAATAATCCAAGAAGCTGGACTATATGAAGAACGGGGCATCGGGATTGGAGGAAGACTAATTAACAACCTTCGTTATGCAGATGATACAACCTTGCTTGCTGAAAGTGAAGAGGACTTGAAGCACTTATTGATGAAGATCAAAGACTACAGCCTTCAGTATGGATTACACCTCAACATAAAGAAAACAAAAATCTTCACAACTGGACCAATAAGCAACATTGTGATAAATGGAGAAAAGATTGAATTTGTCAAGGATTTCATTTTACTTGGATCCACAATCAACACCATGGAAGCAGCAGTCAAGAAATCAAATGAGACATCACATTGGGCAAATTTGCTGCAAGAGATCTCTTTAAAGTGTTCAAAAGCAAAGCTATCACCTTGCAGACTAAGATGTAAGTGACCCAAGCATGTGAAAACTGGACAATGAATAAGGAAGACTGAAGAAGAATCGATGCCTTCGAATTATAGTGTTGGCAAAGAATATTGAATATACCATAGACTGCCAAAAGGATTCTCCTTAGAAGCCAAGATGGCAAGACTTTGTCTCACATACTTGGATATGTTATCAAAAGGGATCAGCCCCTGGAGAAGGACATCATGCTTGGTAAAGTAGAAGGTCATTGAAAAAGAGGAAGACCCTCAACTAGATGGAATGACACAGTGGTTGCAACAATGAACTCAAGCATATCAACAGTTGTGAGGATGGCACAGGACCAGGCAGTGTTTTGCTCTGTTGTACATGGAGTTGCTATAAGTTGGAACAAACTCGATGGCACCTAACAACAACAACATTCACAGCAAAACAAACTCAACATTATATATTCAACAAGCCACATACGTGATAGTACAAAATAGTACGCCAGTGGTTCCAACAAAGCATTGATAAACTGTATTAAAAGTGGTGGAGTATCCTTGCTCTACAAAACCAGTAACAGAAATCATGGGAAAATAGAACTGGAAAGCCATGTATTGAGGGGAAATGACATATGCAGATCTTTAGTGAACTAGTTACTTCAGCTTCAGCAACCTTGTGGACCCTCAAGTCTCAGAAGAGTAACCTCATTTTTCAAATCCGCTGTTTGCGGATAAAGAACACCCTAAATAAGAGCTCAGCATGCCATAAAGGATAGAGCAATTATATTTCATGACTACAGTAAGTGTTAACCTCGTACATTGTTCTCTGGGGGACCGGAGGAAAATGAGCCTCTCCCAATCTTATGATTCACATTGTCCAAGGCAGGCCTATTTTTTCTATGTCTGCTCATCTTACAAACTGCTTGGTCAAAACAGTCATAATCACTTCTTGCATACTCTCAACTATCTCTCAGCTGGGCAGAGGAACTACTCAATACAGGACTGGAAAAGAGCCCATACATTTTACAGCAAGTACCTGGTGCATCCTTCTCCTTAGCCCTCCTCCACTGGTAATCAAATCAACAATCAATGTCTCTATTCATTTCAGCTGAGAACAGACAAGTCTAAAGGATGGGTAGTTAGGTGACACTTTAGAGAAACGCTGGCCGCAAACACTCAATTGCTTTTTAGCCAACTTAACACAATTCTCATTTATGTGGCTGAGAAATAATCAGTCCTTGAAGTGAGATGGTGTCTGGATCATTTAACTTGAAGAAATAATGGAAAAAGAAGCGATTCTGTTTAATCTGAACCGTGATAAAAGGAACTTAGTCTGGCCTCCAAAAAAATGAAGAAGTGGCGATGCCCCATCGCTTTTGAAACTATGGACATGAAAAGCATTTATACATCAAGAAGCAGCAGAGAGCCCAGGGGTCTGCACAATCTCCATTTGTCTTTCACATCAGGATAAAACAGACAAGGATCAAATTAAGAATAAGCTGGAGACATTCTTTTGCCAGGCGTACGTTCTCATCTGCTAAAATTCAATAAAGTGAAAAAATTGCTCATTAATCAAGACGGATTTTAATTTTATTTGGGAAAAATAGCATCATCTAAAAAAGAGATTTTTAGGTAATTTCTTTCAACATCTTGCTTTTATATTTTATTCATTTTTTTGAAATAGTCTATATACTGTGTCAGAAGTAATGTTTTCCATAAATCAAACTAATATGTATTCATTGAGTGCCTACTGTGTTCAGATTAATGTACTTCACTCTAGAATGCCAAAGCTGAAAGGCCTCAGCTCAAGGTTATTTTACATGATTTTTTTTTTCCTTTTTTGTACTTTGCAGGGTCTAAATTAAGTAGTTCATCACAACCAATAGAGATAACTACTTTGAAGACAAGGGGGGATAAATTTTTCTAAAAGCTGTATTGACTAAATTAGGTCAAACCCAGATGGCACATGATTCCTGCTGCTAACTGGAATTCTGGAAATAAAATTAAACCACTCTTTACAGAAATGTTTAGGTGTTACAAGTACATCGACAATGTTCTTCCGACTCCTTCTGCTTCCCTAGATTGCCTATCACGTGACAAGCACTTTTAAACCTTGAGAGGTGCGTATTTAATTCAAATTTAAAAACAATTTTCCTGGTATTTGGGGAAAATGCATTGATTAAAAAAAGAACATCTTAATTATATACTTCTGTTCATTATCTCTACTTTTGGGTAATAAAAATTTTTCAAGTCCCCCCCTGTTAAGGGTAACTGGCGATAGAAAAGAAACAAATAACCATATACCACTTTTTTTATTCTCTGTTAATAAGAGCAACATGAGCTTCAGGAAGTCAGAGACAGAAGGACATCAAGTCTGATGACCTACGCACAGTGAAGAATATCTTACTGGGGTTAGTAGAGGTCATGTAAAGCTCAGTTACATTGGCCCTCCTTGCCGTCCCACTCATTCCTTCCTGACAAGCTGAGTCTTTGGGAAGAAAACAAGGAATATGTATGAGCATAGTTCTCTGTATACCATTCTTAGTTCTCAGTGCATCTAAACAGTCTACTTTGAAAAATACTTGTGAGTTGTTATGGGACTGGTTCACTCCCATGATTTTTAATGAAATCTTATTTACATGTTTTTCTTAAACTTGCAGCTAGAATTCCCAAATTTTCACTGAACTGTGCTTTTGACTCAGCCAAACCAAAAATTCCCCAGAAACCGGTTATCTCCGTTTCACTGTTGTGTATTCTAGACCATTACTAGAAAAGCAACAGCATTACTTAATGATAGAGTATACACTGATCAAACAGCTTGAATCCTACCTTTATATCTCGGAATTGGCACAAATAGCTTTTGGGAAATAGATGCTATATTTGGTAGACTAATCTTTTCAGTAAAGCTAAACAAAGTAATGTTAACAAAACTTTAGTTTGGTCTGAGAATTTGACTATTTCACTTTCTCTAGTTCTGATAATGACATGATCCTGGCCTCCTTTGAGATAGTTGAAGACGAGAAACGTTCTTACCCATGGGCCTTTTTTGTCTTTACTATGATTGCCTTTCTAGCACTCATGCTGTTATTTCCTTTTTTATTTACATCACAAGAATTTGAAGATCACATAAGGAGCCATGCCTGTCTATGAGCCAAATTATTTTTCTCAAAACACCCACTGGTCAATCTAAAACCTTTTTTTGGATTTGTAAGAGGAAATGATCTTTAGCTCTTTTTCCCACCATAAAGATCTTCTTCCTTTTCTTCCTCTCTCATTTTGTTATTAACCAAAATACCCCTAACTTTCTCCTTTGGAGATTCCCATGATAGCCATTCTTCCAAGAATTCTCTTGTCAAGGGTACTCTAATGGTCAGGAGTCTTGCAAAGAGCAGAATCCAGTTCTATTCACCTATGAAAAAAGGAATTTAGTAGAAGAATATTAAATATCTTGCACACTCTAAGACAAGGTTAGAGAATCAGGGTGTGAAGATGGCAGGAATCAGTCAAGGTTAAGAAGTAAGCACCATAGTCCAATCAATCAACAAGAATAGTCAGGTTGGGACATTGTTGCCACCACTGCTGGACACTGAATCCAGTCTGTTGCCAGTGCTGGAATGAATTCTCTGTTCCTCTTTAGGTTACATACTCTAAGGTTAAAGTCCTGGACATAATTATTCAACTGGCTTAACTCTGTTCATTCTTAGCTGCCATGAGTGGGAGACTGATAGAGGAATTTTGCAGCTTTTAAAACTGGAGGCAAGGTTCTTCCTTCCACTGATTCGTAGAAGGGTTGATTCACCAGATGCAGAATCATCACATCCTGGGCAACCAAAAATAAAATGCTGGGTGTCAATTGCTAGAAACATTCTATAACATAGGCACATTATGCAGAAATGAATAAGACATAGCCTCTGTCCTTGAGAAATTCACATCCATTTCGATAGACACTCTTGCAAATATCATAGGCCATCTCACAGATTACTTTGGGATTGTAAAGGAAAGAGCGAAGACTTCTGTGTGTCATAGTCTGGGAAGATTTTACACAGGAGATAATGTTTGTTCTAAGAGTAATACTTGTGACTATTTAATAATTACTATTGTTTCTCAGTTACTAATATATGGAGCCCTGGTGGCTCAGTGGTTAAGAGCTTGACTGCCGACCAAAAAGTTGGCAGTTCAAATCCACCAGTTGCTCCTTGGAAACCCTATAGGGCAGTTCTTCTTTGTCCTATAGGGTTGCTATGAGTTGGAATCAACTCGACAGCTATGGGCATGTAACCCATTACCGTCAAGTCGATTCTGACTCATAGTGACCCTATAGGACAGAGCACAACTGCTCCATAGGATTTGCAAGGCTATAAATCTATGAAAGTTAGACTGCCACATCTTTTTTTCCTATGGAGTGGCTGGTGAGTTTGAACTGTCACCCTTTCAGTTAGCAGCTGAGTGTTTTAACCACTGTGCCATCAGAGCTCCTTAATATATGTAAATGCTTCATATATATCAACATTTCAAACCTCCCACCAGTAATCACAGACAGGTGTTACTAAAGTCATTCCTCACAGGATAATCAGAGAGATTTCCTCAAGGGTAAACAGTAAGTGGTCTAGCCAGAATGAAAACTCAGGCTTTTATACATATCTCTTGTCCTCTAATCACCATATGGAGTAAGAGAAAGAAAGCAAGGCCAGGCCAATCAAGACAGGTAAAGGCAAGAGCTTTCCTGTAAAGGCCAGGGAATTTGGAGAAGTGTGAAAATCTGTTGTTGTTGTTAGGTGCCATCTAGTCTGTCCCGACCATAGCTTCCCTATGTACAACAGAACGAAACACTCCCAGGTCCTGTGCCATCCTCACAATTGTTGTTATGTTTGAGCCTATCATTGCAACCACTGTGTCAATCCATCTCGTTAAAGGTCTTCCTCTTTTTTGCTGTGCCATATTTTACCAAGCATAATGTCCTTCTCCAGGGACTGGTCCCATCTGATAACATGTCCAAAGTATGTGAGATGGAGTCTCCCCATCTTCGCTTCTGAGGAGGATTCTGACTGCACTTCTTCCAAGATAGATTTGTTCTTTCTTCTGGCAGTCCATGGTATATTGAATATTCCTCGACAACACTGTAATTCAAAGGCATTGATTCTTCTTCGATCTTCCTTATTCATTGTCCAGCTTTCACATGCATATAATGCAAATCTAGGAAAGTATAATAACAAAACTTTTATTGAGACTTACTGGTTGGCAGTTTGATCCCAGTCAGAGGTGCCTAGGAAGACAGTTCTGACTATCTGCTTCTAAAATGTGACAGCCTTGAAAACCCCATGGAGCAATTCTACTCTGCATACATGGGGTTACCATGAGTTGGAATTCACTCAGCAACAGCTAACAATGACAACAACGTATGTTAGATAGGAGTCTGAGTGCTTTATACATCTAACTCATTTAATACTAACATTTAATACAACCCGAAGAAATAAGCATTATTATTTGAATTATGATTCACAGTGGGGAGGGGGGTGTTTCATGGACATGACTGAGGTGGAGAGATCAAAAGGTCAACATTCTCTGAAGGGTTTTCCCCCAGTCTAGGAACTCTGTAGCTGGAAAAAATAGGATCTAAGTTATCAATAATAAAAACAACACATTTGTTCAACCATGCCAGCAGAAAGACTGAATTATCTTTCTATGGCCTTCATAGAAAATACTAAGAAAACGGTATAATATGAAGAAGCAATAAAAGATTTTGTAGCCAAGAAAGTAGGAAAATAAATATTATAGAAGTGTGTGCCAGGCAATTAAGTGATGATAACTACAATATGCTTTAATATTACATCTCTGTATTTTTGGTGCTTTGTGATAGTTATCAACTTTTTAAATGTGAAATTTGTTGTGAATACTCATCCCATTTATAATAAATATTCACTTTTATATCTAATTTCATATTTGAATTTTTATAATATTTTTCTTACAAAAGGTCTCCTACCCATAACATACGTTTCTGTCTCCAGAAAATCAAGAATTACCCGAGTGTTAGATATCTATTTTCTTCTTACCCAGTAATCTTATGACAAAAGCGTCCCCAATAAAAAATCTCTCCATAAGCTACATGTGAAGATTTACTTGTTTGAGCTAAATCTCAGTAGTTTCGAAGCTTCAATTAAAATAAAATTTGTTTTTATTTAATATCTTGGTTAGTAACAGTATAAGCTAATACTATAATCTGGGGAAATTTTATTTTTTTAATTTAAGAATTTACTATTTTAGAAATGAACTGTCAGTTTCCAATTTTTCTCTTCAACTTCTCTTTGACACTCACATGCTAAACTTATCTACCATAGTTGTGCACAACAGCTCTCCCATTCAGATTCTACTTAAATGTGGCACTTTCACTAGTTTTTTGCTTTGTTTGTTTTTAGTTACTCCAAAGATGTAGTAGAGATATTTTATGTTCCATAATTTTACATGCACAGGTGTTCCTTTCTATTCTTATATTGCAAACAAATGTTGGCACATGCTTGATGGTATTTTGTAATTTGGAGTTCAGCCCATATAAGTAAATATGGAATATTTTACTTAAGGGCTACATAATATTCCATTGTATGTTTTTTCCATAGGTTCTTTAACCACTTACCATTGTACATAACCTAAATGTTTAACACCTTTTTAACACTGAGTCACATTCAGTGACTCAATGACTATCTTTACACGTGTCATTTTTCATCTAAGTAAGATAAATTCCAAAAATAAAATATTTTAAAAAGTATGTGAGTTTTTAATGTTGATAGATATTGTCAAGTTGTTCTCGACAGAAATTCATGAGAGGGCCTATTTCTTTATGCCCTCTCTAGTTCTGTCATGAAGTTGTCTTTTGCCTTTGATGCTGGTTTTTTTTTTTTTTTTTTTTTTTGGTCAATTAAAAAAAAAAATTGGACCTTTTTTCGTAACATTCTGTTACAAAACTTTTCAAATATACAGAGAATTTGAAATTATTTTACAGTAGATAACTATATACCCGCTGCCTAGATTCTAACATTAACATGTTACTATACTTGCTGTATCACACATATATCCATCTATCCGACTCACTAACATACTGTAACAGTTAATTTTATGTGTCAACGTGGCTAGGCTACGGTGCATAGTTGTTTGGTCAAACGCTAGCATAGGTATTGCTATGAAGGTATTTACATACATGTGATTAACATTTAAATCAGTTGGTCTTAAGCAAAGCAGATTACCCTCCATAAGGTGAGTGGGCCTCATCCAATCAGTTGAAAGCCTTAAGAGCAAAAACTGAGATTTCTAAAAGGGGAATAATTCTGCCTCAATACTGTAAATAGACATCCAGACAGAATTTCCCACCCATCACCTGGCCTACTAATTTTGGATGCAAGCCTGCCAGAGTTTACAGCCTGTCAGCAGACATATGGATTTTGAACTTGCCAGTCACCACAATCACATGAGCCAATTCCTTAAAATTGCTGTCTCTCTCTCACTCTATCTCTTGGTCTCTCTCTCTGTCTATATCTCTTACTGGTTCTGTTTCTTTAGAGAACTCTGAATAAGGTGCATACTATGAGGTTTTATTTTACTTTGCTCTTATTATACACAAAATTGAGCAATAGTATTATGTCTTCTGTGAATTATTTTTTCATATTTTTGACTTTTTCTACTTACAAAATTTTTAATAAAGAAAATTAGTCCCTTTTTCATGTTATGACTAGCACCTGTATATTTTGCTTTTTATTATATTTTTGCCATGCAGAATCGCATTTGTATTTTTATGTAGCTTGGTCTCTTTAGGAGCCATGGTGGTACAGTGGTTAAGAGCTATGACTGCTAACCAAAAGGTCAGCAGTTCAAATCCACCAGTCACTCCTTAAAAACCCTATGGAGCAGTTCTGCTCTGCACTATAGGGTCACCATGAGTGGGAACTGACTCTGCAGCAACAGATTTTGATCTATTCTGAGTTTTGTGTACGGTGTAGAAAAATTCCCCTTCTCTGAGACTATAAATGGTTTATTCTACAGTTTCATATTTTGTCTTTTTTTCTATTCTGAGTTTTGTGTACGGTGTAGAAAAATTCCCCTTCTCTGAGACTATAAATGGTTTATTCTACAGTTTCATATTTTGTCTTTTTTTTTATTCAAATGTTAAAATATTTGATCTACCCAATATATATTTTACTGCAAATTGAGAATTAGGAATTCACCTTTATGTTTTTCCTGTTGTCTAACCATTTGTCCCCAAAATAAAAAAAAAAAAAAATCCTTCATTTCCCCTATTACGAAATTGATTTTCACATGCTATTTTAATGTTAATTTGGGTGTATTACAGTATTTTACCTTCTTTTCTTTTGATAGCAAATTATTTTAGTCATTGAAACTTTATAATTTATCTTAATATTTGTGTAATCGAGTTCCCTATTCCCATAACTCTTCTTTGTAAAAAATTTTCTTGTTGATTATTTTTTTTTTTCAACATTATATTTGAATCATGTGAACAAGTTTGAAAACCTCTTTGGTAAATGTTGGGAGGATCTTATTAAATTTATAGATTTATTAGTGACAATTGGCATGTTTATGCTATAGAGTTTTATTTATTTTTTTCCTATCAAAAACATGGTATTTTTTCAAATTTTCTTTTGTCCTTTAGTGTCAGCTTTTGGATAGCTCTTAACATTTCTCCTGCTCTTTCTTTTGAAGTTGCTATTGGAATATGGTCTTGTAATCCATTATATCTTCTACTGTTTAATATTTGACTATATAAAATCTATTTATACCTGTACACTAATGTTTACCCAGTAATTTCTCAAAATTATTATTTTTATGGTCTGGTAGCTGGTTTTCTTTGCTTTTCCAATCGAAAACATCATGTAATCTGCAAATAATATATTTTTTTCTTTTTTGTACAGTTTTACCCATTCCCATTGCTTATTCTTCTAAAATTGTTAACCAGTTTCTCCAAAATAATATTAAATAATATTGTTGTTAGGTCCGTTAAGCTGATTTTTGACTCATAGCTACCTCACTAGACAGAGCAGAACTACTCCACAGGATTTTCTAAGCTGTAATCTTTATGGGTACAGATCACCAGGTCTTTCTTCCCCAGAGCCACTGGGTGAGTTCAAAGCCAACCTTTTGGTTAGCAACTGAATGCTTAACCCTTGTGCCACCCAGGCTCCTATAATAGTATAAAAATTCTTTTGTTTTCTGACTTTAGTAGGAAAGATTCTAGTACTTTCCCCATTGAGTTTAATACTTGCTGCAGGCTGATATATCCATATCATTAATATATATATATATATAGAGAGAGAGAGAGAGATAGATAAGACAGTCTTATAGGTGCATATATAGGTAGGTAGTTTTAGAAATAGTTATATACACACATATGAATTTATGCTGTTTCATACAGACAGCTGCTTTCCAGTCAGCTTCCTACTCGTGGTGGCCCCATGAACAACAGAAAAAAAATGTTGCCTTGTCTTGCTCCGTGTTCAAAAGTTTGTGATCCAAAGTGTGTTCTGTAGCTAATTTTTGGAAATAAATTGCCAGGTCTTTCTTTCTAGCCTGTCTTAGTCTGGAAACTCCACTGAAACCTGTCCAACATGGGTGACCCTGCTGGTATTTTGAAATACTGGTGAATTAACTTCCCGCATCATAGCAACACAGAAGCCACCATGGTACAACAATAAACAGGTAGTAGTATGTATCTATAGTGTCTGTATATAATCAAATAAACTTTTGCTGTCATTAGTATTCACATGCCTGTGTTAAAATATCCATATATTCAAAAGTTCAAAATGTTTTAAAAAATCAAGACTTGATACTGAATTGTATCTAGTACCTCTGCTATACCTATGGAAATAATCAAATGTTTTTATTTATCTACTAATATGTAAATTATGTTAATAGATAGCTTTTATTTTTTAAACAAACCCCACTTGGGCAGAGTGTATCATTCTTCTCATGTACTTCCAGAATGTCTTACTGTTTATTAAGGACTTCTGTGTCAGTGGTCATGGGTAAAATTGGTCTCCAATTTTCTCTTGGTTTGCGTTATCTTTTTCAGGCTAAATATTAATATTATACTGAATTTTAAAAGACAAAATACTTTCTTTTTTTTTTACTCTCTGAAAAAGTATAAACAGCCATCAAGTCATTAATTTCTTGAAAGTTACTTAAAAGGACTCAGGATAATTGAGAAGAAAATATAAGCGTATTATTTCTTTTCTATTTCTTCTTTGGTAATGATTGGCCTGTTTAGAATTTCTATCATAGAAAAAATTTTGATAATTTATTTCCTAGGAAATCCCATATTTCATCCAGATTCAGAAGTATTTTGCATAAAACTGAGAAAAAAATGTCTCTTATGACCTTTCAATTGCCCCTGTTTCTTTGGTAATTTCAACAATGTAATTTCAACAATATAATTTCTTATTCTCCATATTTATGCTTGTTTTTCTTTCTTCTAGTTATTATTTACTGAAGAATTCATCTGATATTTTTTCCTCTGAATGAGCCAGCTATTGGATGTTTATTAGTTCTAAAGATATTTTGTTTTCTATCCTGCTTCGTTTAGACTTTTATTTATATTGATTTCTTCTTTTCCTCCTTTCTTTAGTTTGTTATTTACCTAATGCTTGAAGTTAGATACTTAAATCATTCATTTACATTCTTACAAGTTTATTTATATTTGCATTTAATACTCAATTTTCCTTTTGGTCTTGTGTATTTTATAACCCATATGTTCTGATTTATAATGTCTTCATCATTGTCATTTTATCCACATTAGACAATTTTGATTTTTTTTTATTTGAACCAAGTAATGCTAGCGAATCTCGTAGTAACATTTTGAATTTGTTTTGTTTTTATTTTTTATTTTGTTTCCAGTTCTGTTAATAATTTCTAATTTTACTGCATCATAAATAAGAATACCATGCCATTACTCTATTTTTGAAATTTATTAAATGTTTATTTTTACACGCAGGACTATTTCTTTCAAAACTTCCTCTCAAAGAAACGAAGTTAAAAATTAAGCATGTCAATCTAAAACAAAATGTTGACTGCCTAAGAAGACTGATTGAAACCTACACTGTTAAGGTATTCTTGAGTAAATGCTCCACCAGCTACCCTGTCAAACCAGCTGCAGTTAGTTGCACACGCAGAAAAAGTGAAAACAGCTTAGCTCTCACTAACCAGTTACAAGATGTCATTTAAAGAACATCAAATTCACAACCACACAAAGACCTTCCTAGACGTGAAAGTCATCATCTATCCAGAGATGTGACTTGACTTTGATTTTCAGATTTGTCTTTTTCCACTTCAGAAGGAGCACTTCACTTTTCAAGCATGATACTGTAAGGCAGAGCTTGATTTCTCAAGATCAAAAAATATTGTCCCTTTGTCATTCTGTCAACCATCTTTTGTTAGATGTCATAGTTCGTAAAGGAAGAAATAAACAAGTATCATGTGATGATACCTAAAAGTATACTTCTCTTATTTCTATCATCTACTCAACTGTAATGGGCTAGGTTAAGGTTTTTGTCCCAAATTTATTCTTAATTAAAACTCTGACATCGTGCTCTTCTGTTTCTCCAGAACCCCTGGGTAGCGCAGATGGTTAACTTGCTCTGCTTCTCCATCCCAAGGCATACTGTAGTGTCCAAACCAAGAGTGGCACATCACATGCAGAAAAAGGTTCAACTAAAAGTTTGAAATCATGCTTCTTATATGTGGGGCTTAAAAGTACACACACACACACACACACACATACATACTTTATGATAGTATTCAATTCGAATCACCCCCACAGTATACTAGAGTTGTCATTGTTACAAAAATTCTAGAATGAGCTGGGAAAATCTAGTTGAATCTTGCTTCCTTAATGGAGACCTGTATTGTGTTGTTACTGAGAAATACATCTAACTTCTTCAAAATCTAGTTCAATGAAATTCCCCATGGTTGGTACCCTTTTCATCTCTGTGACATCCTGGAGCAACCAATCCCTTACAGTGCATGACTGAGTATCATTCTAATGAAGAAAAACAGAGAGATTATAAAAAAAAAAAAAAAGAGGGGAGAAAGGAAGAGAGTGAGGGAGGAAGGGATGAGAGGAGGAAGGAAGGAAGAGTTACCATATTTCATCTGGAAAATATCCAAAAATCGGACTGCACATTGTTTTTCCAAATTCAAGAATAGTTTACATCCAACTTTGTCCTCCTTCAGCCTCACTTCCTAGGAAAACATATCTCATTTCCCTGACCCCTTGGCTGGACTGATCCACCCTTCTCATTCCCTCTGTGGACTGACTGTGTTTTGTGACCTTCAGGTCCAAAGAAAATCCAAAATCTGCTCTCTTCTTCTGACCCAAATGAAAGACTTCAGTGGCTTATATAAATAATATAAATAAATAATAAACGTTTGTTGGGGAAAGTTTCATCCTGGTGTTTAAAAATTTCTTGCATAAGGTTTTATTAGTCTCATCATTCACATATTGTAATGAAGCAAGATGATTTCTCTCGGAAATTGTTCTCAGTGAGAACACAGTTATTAAATACCATCATCACTGACAATAATTAAACTTTTATTATCTCAGTTTTGACCTTGTCAGATCAGGCTCCCTAGATGGGTGACTGTGTGTGAGAGGCTTTAGAAAAGTGTTTAGCATTAGAACTAAAGGAGATCATTCCTGACAAAGGGGAGAGACTGAGGGATCAAAGATTGTGCTGAAGCCCTCTTTAGATAGGTTAGCAGCACAACTCTCTTTTATTGTTGCTGCTTTTAACCAATGTTTAAGATAGGAAATCCCTTCCCAGTGAGGAATAAAAATGCTAGGAAAAAAATGTAAAACAGCTTGAAAGGAATGTGACAAAGGAAGGGTCACTAAGAAAGAACGAATGTTTTTAAGCATCAACTCAGTACTAGGCAATTTTCTCTTATCCTTAAAACACTTATCAGGAGCTAAGTAGGGGCTCAGAGAGATTAAGTGATTTGACAGAAGTCTAATACACTTAACTAATAATTGTTGACACTAAAATTCAACCCGTGACTCCCTGTTCCAATATGCATTTTTTTTCTATACTATGCTATCTTTTATTGGTGAAAGGAAGATATATATACTTATGTATGATAACTGAGGAATAATCTATTTGCTTAGTGTCTTAGTCTGGGTTCTCTAGAGAAGCAAAACCAGTGAAACATATATATATGGAGAGAGAGAGAGAGATTTAGCTCAAGGAAATGGCTCACATGGTTGTAGAGGCTGGCAAGTCCGAAGTCCATGGGTCAGGCACCAGGCTGGAGGCTTCTCCTGACTCACATAGCTGCAGGGACTGAAGAACCCAAAATTAGCAAGTCAAATGGAAGGCCGCTGGCTCACGGGCTGCAGAGGCTGACAATTACAAGGTTTGCAGGTAAGACAGCAGGCTCTGGTTCACAGGCTGCAGAAGTTGATAAATCCTATGATCAGCAGGCAATACAGCAAGCTGCTGGCTCAACTCCCAAGGTCAGAAGATGATGGATGAGCTGGATGCAAGATCCAGAGCAAGCAAGCAAGCAAGCTTTGCCAGAACATCCACAGATATATATTGGATTCAGGACACAACCCTGAGGAAACTCTCCTTACAACTGGCTGGTTGATTACATCAGATCACATCATGAAGGATGACTACATCATCACATAACTGC
Organism: Dugong dugon; assembly: GCA_030035585.1. Lineage (NCBI taxonomy): Eukaryota > Metazoa > Chordata > Mammalia > Sirenia > Dugongidae > Dugong > Dugong dugon. Next base: position 91,512,331 of record CM057472.1, read on the forward strand.
CGAACTACGTCATTACATAATTGCCAAGCCAGTGAGAATCATGACCCTGACAAGTTGACACACAATCTTAACCATCACACTTAGTGTTGGTAAATATATGGCTGCAGTTAATTTTCACTCAACTGCTTAAAGTGCAGTCATTAGCCTGGTCATCTTGAGGGTTATCTACAGTGAGGATGCCTGGATTAAGATTGCTATGATGAGTGAGGGTAATCAAATTTGTGAAGTTGGCAACGATAAGACTAGGTGAACAAGAAAAAGAAAAATACTATTTTTCATGCTGAAAACTTAAAAGAAAACCTCACCAAACACACAGTGAATGGAATTTCAGTCCAGTCTCCTAGAGCCTTTGAGACAATTTCTGCCTATGGAAACATAGGACCCCTCATGATCCACACCAAGAGAGTCTCAGTACTCATGTATTCACAATTCTAATTGGTGAAAAGTTTAAAAGGCCCCATTTTCTTTTGGGTATTGTGTTTAGCCCTCCTGGGACTATTAATCAAGTAACTTCTGTGCAGTTCTTTTTGCCTTTACTCTTATAGACTTCACTTATTTACAAAGTTACTTAAGTCAAACCCCCCTCATCTCTTTCAGTGAGGTTGTTTCACATATTTGTAATGCAATTCATTTCCTGGGATAACCTGACCTCCTAAAAGTTTTCTTAAAATTGGTATACTATAGTTTACTCTTTGCACTATGAAGTTCTATAGGTTTTGACAAATGCAGAACGTCATGTATCTACCATTTCAGTATCATACAGAATAGTTCTAATGCCTTAAAATCTTCTGTGTTTCACCTGTTCATACTTACTGCTACCCCTACCCAAAACTCTGGCAACCACTGATCATTGTACTATCCTGATAGTTCTGTCTTTACCAGAATGCCAGATAATTGAAATCAGGCAGTATATAGCCTTTTTAGATTGAGTTCTTTTACTTAGCAATATGCATTTAAGTTTCTCTGTGGGTTTGTGTGTGTGTGTGTGTGTATGTGTATGGTTTGATAGCTCATTTCTTTTTATCATTGAATAATATTCATTATAAGAATGTTCTACAATCTGTTAATCCATTCAACTATTGGAGGGTAGTTTCATAGCTCCTAAGATTTTTTGTGATTATGAATAAAGCTGCTATAAACTTTCATGGCAGGTTTTGTGTTAATACCTAGGAGCACAGTTACTCGATCGTATGTTAAGATTATGCTTAGCTTTGTAAGAAACTTCCCAATTGTCTTCCAAAATAACTGTATCATTTTGTACTCCAATCATCAATAAATGAGAGTTTCTGTTGCTCCATACCTTGCCAGTATTTGGTATTGTCAAATTTTTGGATTTTATCCATTCTGGTAGGTATGTATTGGTAGTTTATTATTGTTTTAATCTGCAATTCCCTAATAACAAATGATATTGAACATCTTTTAATATGATTATAAAAGTAGAACTTTAATAGGTAGTTTGTAGAGGGCTTAGTAAAAATAGAAACTGATGCACAATAAATTCTGGACTCTAGAATTTCCCTCTGTTGTTAGGTGCTGTCAAGTTGGTTCTGACTTATACTAACCCTATAATTTGCTAGAATTTCCCTGTAGCATCTGTGAAAGGTAGGGAGGTAAGTCACATATAAATTGATAAGGCAAAAATTTTGCACATTTCAACTCATACTGGGTAAAATCTTCATAGATGGTGTCTTAGGCTGTGTTCTCTAGGGAAGCAAAACCAGTGAAGTGTATAAATATATATAGAGAGTGATTTATGTCAAGGAAATGGCTCACCCAGTTGTAGAGGCTAGAGCGTTCCAAATCCGCGGGTCAGGATAGAGGCTTCTCCTGATTCACATAGCCCCAGGGGCTGGCAAACCCAAGATTGGAAGGTCAGAGAGCAGGGCTCTTGCTGACAGGCACAGGCTGCAAAGATCAATGAATCCCAAGATCGGCAGGCAAGTTGGCAGGTAAGCTGCTAGCTCAAGTACCAAGAACTGGAGGTCAGAAGAACAAGAGCCAGCTGCATGATCCAGCACGAGCAAAAAGCTCACAAGCCTTGCCAGAATGTCCACCTAAATTTGATGCAGATCACAAGCCCAAGGAAACTCCCTTTCAACTGGCTGCTCACAGCAGATCCTATCATGGAGGTGATCACATTATGTCAAATTTCATCATGGAAGTGATCACAGCATCTTACAATTGACAAACCACTGAGAATCATGGCCCAGCCAAGTTGCACACAACTTTAACCATCACAGATGGTGAAAAAAGGAAATTTTATTTATTTTTATAGTGATAGATGACTCAGCTAAAATGATTTGAGTAGGTTAAGGATGGTTATTCAAAGTTGTATTTTGGTAGTTAGGAAAGTTTTTTTTTCTTAAAAGAGGACTGCATATTATTACAATTTTTTTTTTTTTTTTTTGCTGAGGTTAATCTCAAAACAACATTAATATATCTGAAACACTATGTGACCATAGTAAGAGCACATGCATTAGCACAACTTTATACGTGTTGATACAAACAAAATACTGAGAAACTCTGCAAGGTAAGCCTTATGATTATTACCATCTTTTGGACAAAAGCTAAGCAATAGAAAGTCTAAGTATCTCATCTAAAGTCCACAACAATAAGTAGCAAAGGTTGTATTTGAAATCTGGCAATTTGAGTATAGAATTCGGCCTCTTAATTGTTCTGGCATTTCATTAACCTCAGACAGTCTGTCCCATTACAAGTCAAGGGTAAAAGCTGAGAAAGGTAATGAAAGGTAAGCCCATTCCTAAAAATGGAATTGTATTCTTCTCTTGAAAGAAGACAAACAGTCCCCTAGTGATTTAAAGGCATGTGATGGGAACTCATCTCTTCATGATTACAGAAATCTAGAACATTAGATCCGAATAAAACCTTAGATATTACCTTGAATTTCTCTATTCTAGAAATGAGGAAACTGAATCCAGAAATTGTTATTGTCTTTCCTGAGTTGACACAGTCTCGGGTTGAGAGCTGCAATGAATCTTCAGAGCTAGTGTCATTACCATGACATCATTGTTCTTCTATATAAATATTTTCTAAAAAGTTGAGTAACTGTTATTTATTTTTTCTTCTGGTCAACCTGCCATTTTGTGACCAAAGCCTCAAAGCGCCTTAAAAATAGAATAGAAGCTAGAGCTCCATTTGCCTTTCTCATCTCCACTACATCAGACGAGCAGCAACAAAGAAGCCTGCTGTGTGCCCGGCTGCCATCATAACCCCTTATGCTAATGCTCATTTCATTTAAAAAGAAATTATTCTCTTCCTCCTAAAAGAAGTCATGCAAATGTAACTACCAGAGAGTGTTGCTGTTTTCTTTCCCTAGTGACACAAGCAGCAATGCCACAGTAACTTGCTCCTGATTACTACGATAACAAAAAGAAAACTCCTGTGAATGAGGTTGATATAATTTTTTAGAGATTATAAAGAAGGTGATGGCTAGCTCTGTGCTTTTAATTCCTTGGTTTGCATATTGGATTTCAAAGTAAGAGACCTGAAACTAAAAGAGAAGTAGCTAGAAATAAATGCATTCAATTCTTTAGTTAATAAGATTTTATAGTTGGAGTAGGGAGGGGGGAAGAGCTAAGAAAACAAAGCTAAAATTAATTCCAATTCACAGCTTTCATAGCATTTGATAAATCTTCCTGGGAAATAAACACCAGCAAGAGACAATGAGCTAGGGAATCCTTTCTGTTTGTTTCATAAATGAGGGAAGTATATTGGAGTGTAATTAAAAGCATTAATAATATAATTAATGGAATTTTGAATGTGTCTATCACTAGACATTAATTATCTTGTAGTTGCTAAAATAGTGATTAACAACATGATTAGTGTGGTATAAATCTTCTGAATATTAATGTTGTTGAACCAAGATATATACAAACTAAATATTTTTCAGAAAAAGAGGCATCTTCATTACTATGAGCTTAAGGTGTGGGTGGGGGTTAAAATCCACCAATGAACATGTATTTTTTCTGTTCAAAATTAGGTTGATGAAGAATCTAAAGTAAAATGAATAAATTTAAAAGAAAAACATGAATTAAAATGAATCCACAAGGAGAAAAACATATTCTTTAATGGTCAAGACAATAAAGATATGCTGAATTAGGAGAAAAAGATGATATTAACAGAATATAGGAAATCATAACAAAAATAATGGAAACAAAAACAAACAGGTTTGAAATAGGTGTTTTCTTATGTCCAACTCTATCATGATTCCTTTTATCCATAAAATTGTGTGTGTCTTGGCTTGGTCCTCTAGATCCCCAGTATACTCCGTTTCAATGTGGAACATGAGTTCTGGGAAGCAGGCCCATTTCATTCTTGACATTGTACAGTTTCCAAGGTTAGCTGTTGTTTTAAGGTGAGAGACAAAACTGACTCACCTCTCTGTTTTTGAGTGCTTGAGCCACAGGGTAAGTACCACATGCCATGGAAAATAGTAATGCTTTGTTAAGTGCATTAAAATGCTAATGCAGCATGACAATCACCCCTAAATCTCAGTGAAACATAACAATAAAAGCTTATTTTACAAAGATTTTTGGCTTCAATAGGGGTTTGTATCTAGGCTGTGTAAAACTGGGCAGCTCTGCGTCCATCCGTCACCTGTCACTCATCCTCCTCCTGGGCCCAGCCGACTAGCCCAGGCAAGTTTATCATTGGCCAGGGTAGAAGCAGAGCACCTGAGTAAGTTTAATTATTTAACATCACAACTGCTAACATTCTATTGACCAAAAAAGTTCACATGGTTGAGTCCAGACTCAAGGGGCAAAGAAATATTCTACTACTTTTGTTGGAAATTCTTCAGTCACATGGCAAAGTCAGGTTTACAAGAAGGCCTGAAGAATTGAGACCATTAATACAATATACCATAGGAAGAAACCAGACACATAAGCAGCATGTTGGATGTAAAGAGCCAACAGTAACATCAAAAAATGGCTTTCCAAGTTAATTTAGGTTGAACTCTCTCAATCACTCTGTAATTACAATCTATTATGTGCCTTAGGCTGGGTTCTCTAGAGAAGCAAAACTGGTGAAGTGTATATATATATACAGAGAAAGAGAGCGAAAGAGAGATTTATCTCAAGGAAATGGTTCACACCATTGTAGAGGCTGGCAAGTCCTAAGTCCATTGCTCAAGCATCAGGCGGGAGACATCTCCTGACTCAATAGGTGCAGTGGCTGATGAATCACAAGAACTGGCAGGTAAGACTGCAGGCTGCTGGCTCACAGGCTGCAGAGGCTGATGAATCACAAGATTGGCAGGCAATATGACAGGCAACTGGCACAAGTCTGAAGAATTGGAGGTCAGATGATAAGAAGCTGGATGTAGAATCCAGAGCAAGCAAGGAAGCTTTGCCAGAATGTCCATATATATGTATATATATTGGATGTAGGCCATACCCCCCAAGGAAACTCACCTTACAACTGATTGCCCAATCACATCAGATCACATCATGGAGGATGACCACACCATTATGTAGTTATGTAATTACATACCTGCCAAACTACATCATTGCATAATTGCCAAATTACATCACTATATAACTGCCAAACCACTGAGAATCATGGCCTAGCCAAGCTGACACACAATCTTAACCTTTAACATAAATGTATCCTCACAGGAACTTACTGTCAATTTTAACTGTTGTGGGGTTGCAAATTACTCACACAGGTACTCTGAAACACAGAGAAAAGGCAGATACTGTGTATCAACTTTGTCTTTGATTTTGTCTCATTTTCCTTTTTTTTTTTTTTCTGCTTATAAGCACAATTTCCACCCTCAATTAAAAATATTATTTTGCTATGTTTGCATTTTTGAGGACTTCAAATATTTCAGGAATAAGATAGAATATGTTGTTTTTGTCTTGTGGGATCAAGTATATTCTGACTCACAGAAACCCATGTATTTACAAAGTAAAACTGCTCCATAGGATTTTCTTTTACCGTAATCTTTACTGAAGCAGATTTCCAGGCCTTTTCTTCCACAGTGCTGCTGGTTGGGTTCAAACTGCCAACATTTCAGTTACCAGCCAAGTGCAAACTGTCTGCATCAACAAATTATTGGCATGATAAATGAGAATCAAAGTTAAAGTGGAAAATACACTTAACATTTTATAAATGAAAGACTGATATGCAAAGAGTTTGTAAGACTTGTAAAAATTTAGATGAGCTCACTTAGAAGAAAAGATCCTTAATTAGTGGATTAGTATTACTTTATGTTTCACAGTTTTATTGACCAAGTTCAGCTACAGAATCCAGTTTGTATCATCATTTTTTTTCTATATCATACATAAATATTCATCCTTATCTAAATAGCTACAAAAATCACAAACTGAAAATTGTTGATTTTATTTTACTACTTTTTATCAACAAAAATTATGTATTTTTTCCATAATAATTTTCTAGCTTTAATCTTCTAAATACTAGAAGCTGTGTTTCACGGCTTTATATTTAAGGCAGGAATGTGTTTCAGGAATTCTGGATAAGAATTTAGTCAGGATCATTTGGTGTATAATAGAAATTCTTTTGCTTATACACACTCCTAGCTGAAACCAGAACCTGTGTGAGAAGGGAAACAGCAGGTCAGACTTTGTAAACAGACCGGTTATGAATTAAACCATGGTTTATAAGATCCATTTTGCTGACTCTGAGGTAGGAATATGAATGATCTAAAAATCCAATGTAAACTAATTCTAAGGGTGGTGTCTTGGTCATCTAGTGCTGCTATAACAGAAATACCACAAGTGGATGGCTTTAACAAAGAAATTTATTCTCTCACTGTCTAGGAGTCTAGAAGTCCCAATTTGGGGTGCCAGCTCCAGGGAAAGTCCTTCTCTCTGTGTTGGTTCTGGGAGAAGATCCTTGTCACCAGTCTTCCCTGATCAAGGAGCTTCTCAGCACAGGGACCCTGAGCCCAAAGGATGAGCTCTTCTCCTGGCTCTTGTTTCTTGGTGGTATGAGGTCCCCATGTCTCTCAGCTCACTTCTGTCTTTTATATCTCAAAAGAAATTAGCTTAAAACACAATTTAATCTTGTAGATTGAGTCCTGTCTTATTAACATAACTGCCTCTAATCCTGCCTCATTAATATCATAGAGGTAGTATTTACAACACATAGGATAATCACATCAGATCACAAAATGGTGGACAATCACACAATACTGGGAGTTATGGCCTAGCCAACTTGATGCATATTTTTGGGGGACATGATTTAATCCATGACAGGTGGAGATGTTTCCCTAGGACCATCATTACTCCCCAAGGTCACTGCCACTACCAATATTATAAGAACCTATCAGTAAAGGCCAAGATCCACAGTTTTTCTGCCTGAGCAGGACACGGGAACTTAGAAATTACCATGACATGCATACATAGGTCCAATTATTTGCCTCCCAGACAAACAAGGATTATGGATGTTAAAATAGTGGTAGGAAAAATGGCCCTGGGTTTCTTTCTACATGACTCAAGATGAAGAGTTATATAATTCAGACACTCAACAACTCTCCTAAACTATGACTGCATTACATTATAGAATATTTAGTGCCCCCTTGGAAGCAATTACACATGAAACATCACCATATATTTATTCAGTAGACAGTCATATCATAGGTCACTATACTGTATTTTACAGTACTAGAAACTAAAGTTTTGGTGTAATGTGTTTTTATCTATTATTCAGACCAAAGAATATCCTGGTAGTCGTAAATTTTACAAAGTAGTTGAAAGTTGCACAAAGTTGTAGAAAGTATTAAAGTGGTAGAAATTAATAGAAAATAGGAGAATGTAGAAGTAATAAGTAGATTAGTTTTATTGTTTAGTTTCCAAAATATTTTTAAAGTTAATATATTACTAAAAATTGAAGTTGTTAATTAAGGGATTTACAGATAATTTATGCTTAAAACAATATGTATTACCCGAATATCCAGGCCATTAAGCTGAAATGCTTTAAGTACTAGTAACTCAGTTGATAATAGAAGACACTGTTAGACATCCTTAGAATTTTGTACATCCAAAATAAGATGATACACCTAAAGATAGAATTGTCTTAAAGTAATTAACATCTCTAAAACAATATTTCCACTTTTCCTCCTATAAATTGGGACTTTTGATCATTATATTAAATGATTGATGCATGGAAAACAAATAGGCAGAACACTTGGATTTGGCGGGCATTAAGTCCTTCTATGGAGCCCTGGCAGCACTGTGGTTAAGCATTTGGCTGCTAACCAAAAGGTTAGCAGTTCATATTCACCAGCTGCTCCTTGGAAACCCTGTGGAGCAGCTCCACTCTGTCGTATAGGGTCGCTATGAGTCTGAATCAACTCGAGGCAACAGGTTTGTTTTTTGATTTTAACCCCAAACAAAAAATGAACTCATTTACTAGTCTAACAACATTAAAAATGTTTTATTCATTAAAGTGTAGAGATGTTAAGAGTAACCAAATAGTTCCAGAAAACACAGTATATATAAAATTCTTCAGAAACAGTTCTTTACAAAATAGCTCTAACTGAGAAAAAAACAGGACACCCGAGTCATTCAGTTGCTAAACTGTTATGAATTAGGTATAACCTTTCAAGTTCTTTGCACAGTAAACAGTCCCTGACTGATAAAGACAACTGAGTAAAAGCACAAAATGTGCTTATGTCCTTTGTTCAAATAAGTCAATTTTAAGGAATAAAATCTTAGGTGGATTTTTGGATTTTCTCCAAAAATTTATGCACAGATAATTCATAACTATTTGTATCCAATATACAAGTGCAATTCTAGAGGAAATGTTTAATAAATTGTGGCCTATCCATACTATGGAATAGTATGCAGCTATTAAAATGATGTTTATAATTTTTTAAAGAAAATATTAAGATATAATCATAAGTGAGATACATGGCTACATAGTTCTATATGTACAGTTTAATCTCAATTATAAAAATATGCACAATACATAGGAAGAAGGATGTAAGCAATGGTGGTGGTGTGGCAGATGATTGCAATTTTCTTATTTTTTTATTAAAAAAAATCAGGCCAATATAGTACTATAAGTATTAAAAAATCTTAAAAAAAAAAATCGTTTATATCTACTAAGTGTAATGAACTCTACTAGGTATGAAGAATTTAGTAACCTTTCCCCCGTATGTAGTTGTGAATTTCTATTTTCTTCTCAGGGAGCTGGATTACTGTGTATTATGAAAGGATGCAAGGGATTACTTTATTTAGCATTTATCAACCCTACTTAGTAACAATTTCAGAACGGTTACTTTTTAAGAACTTAGTTCATTCTGTACCTTAAAGAATTTCTTGAGATTCTTGGACCTTTGCAATTGAATAAGCCTCATAAAACCAAAGATTTATTTTAATCTTCTGTTGGCTTTCCAATCAACCCCAAATCCTTTCTTACGTACTGTATTTTTACACAAATAATGTACATCTTCTATGTTTGTTTGCCAACCACGACTTCCTCCCTCAAGGTATTTTCATAAACGCACTATGCTAATTTTTTTTACAGCAACATGTAAAAAAGTGGCATAGTGCCACTTAGGAAAATACTTCTAGAGCGGAGGGCGCTGTTGACAAAGGTAGAACGTATGCGTTACTTTCGTAAAAATACGGTAGTTTTCTTAGATCGCTTGCTTAAGGCAGTTGTTACTTTAAGTAATACTCATTTAGAACCCATGATGTACTAAGGTTTAAAAAATACTTTTCTGCAGAACAGTTCTTGTATTCTCAGTTGATATTCCCATAAGATAAAACAGCTGTAAATGTTTTATTTTTCATTGATTCTGTCTACATGTTGGAAAGTGATGACATATTAGAGACATGCATTTTTCAGATATATTTGCAGTGAGGGCACAAAGTGTGTTTTTTGTTTGTTTTTGTTTTTGTTTGTTTGTTTGCTTGTTTTCATAAGACTAAGTCAAATTTCTAACTGAACTGAAACCAAATTGAAAATTTTACAACAACCAATCACAAGCTTGAGCTAGTCTGTTCTTTTTCTTAGAACCAGGTCCCCACTGATTTCCTGAAGTGAAGAAATAAATGTAAAGGTTCTGAGATCATGAAGATAGTAGCAGTTTGCCTCATTCAAGCAATTTGAGAACCCTTGCAGCTAAACATTTTTTTTTTTTCTTTTCTCATGAGTAAGCCTAAAACAATAATGGAAGGTCTGCAATGCTGTAATGTAATGTGAAATTGAGATAAGGCGGGGTATATTTAATATACCTACAGCTGGAAAAGTAAATGGTAATGAAAGGAAATAGCACCCAGGTAAGTGTAGACAAGGGGCCAGAGGAGAGGCTTCTATTTAAAGTACCATTCTACAAGACCATCATTTTCTGTATTGCATGACAGGAATTTTCTGTAACTTCCTTATGTTTACTAAAGCCATTCCAACAATACATAACTCTTGAGGTCATATTAGTCAGCACTCAGGGAGAAAATAGCTTCTGCTTAACAACCTCCTTAAGACCATTCAGTGGAATCAGAGAATGCCTAAAGAAGAACTGCCCAGGGCTTCAAACCAGTTCATTTAAGTTTGAATCCCTGCTGAGGATTTGCATTTCCACACCAGATATACTGAATCAGAATCTGCATTTTAACAAGATCCTCAGATGATTCTTACAGATAATAAATTTTGAGAAACACTGCTCTACTAGTGGTTTGCAGAACTGGTCCATAACAAACAGCTTTAGCATCACCTGGGAACAGGTGTTGCAGCAGTTAAGAGCTATGGCTGCTTACCAAAAGCTCGACAGTTCAAATCCACCAGCCACTCCTTGGCAACCCTATGGCTCAGTTCTACTCTGTCCTTCAGGGTCGCTATGGGTCAGAATCAATTTGAAGGCAGCAGGTTTTTTGTTTGTTTGTTTGGAAACTTGTTAGATATGCAAATTCTCTGCAGGGATTTAAACTGGAACCAACCAGTTTCAAGTCCTGAAACTGCCCTACAAGCAAGAAGGATTTTTTATTAGAGAGCATGTATTCACTTGGAATGAAAACAGCACACCAGAGACTAATACTACCAATCATAGAAAAAAGGATTGCAGAGTCAGAACTGGGAGGAGGAGCAATTCATCTAGATAATTCCCCAGACTCCAGAGAGGATTGTAATTAATTCAAGGATTGTGAACTAAATATCTTTCGTAAATGTGAAGTTGACCAGAGTTTTCTTCCCCATAAGTTTAAATCTAATATTACGGATTTTGTGGACATTCAATAAATATTGATTAGTAATGATTCTATACCTTCAGTGAAATATTTTCCTGCTCTACAGTCTTCTCAGTGTCTAATTTAAAACTTCTCTGTGACAATTTATTTTAAACTATTTTGTACTTAACATAGAAAAAGAAAGAGAGGAAGACTTTCAACCCTCAACAAGATGGATTGGCACAGTGGCTACAACAATGGGCTTAAGCATAGTAATGATTGTGAGGATGGCGCAGGAATGGGCAGCATTTTGTTCTGTTGTACAAAGGGTTGCTATGAATCAGAGCTGAATCGATGACACCTAACAACAACAAAAACATATGTACTATATACAGAACTTATGATAAATCAAGAATAACTGATGACATCCTTAGACAGTAGCTTCATATAAACGAGGTCATATCATGGCCATTGTTTGCTCTGGGCTTTAATATTTACTATTATTCTCTATTTTTACTCTATCCTTTATGATGCCAATGTCAGAGAAACATCACTGAAGCGTATTTGCTACAAAATATTCCCCTGCACTGGAGTCATGGCATAAAAGGAAAGTCATTATTTATATTTTTATTAACAAAATTTAAAGAGGCCCTTTCTGAACCTTTTAACTGTGTATTCAGAATTTAAATTCCACTGGTGAACTATTGTTTATTGCTCTGTGTGCATGAAGAAGGACATTGAATTTTAGACTAGGCAAAAAGCTGTACCTTCATAAATCACAAATTAACCTGTCAAAATTTGTGTCTTCTTAGAAGTTTTCCATGCCCTGAATCGGCAACTCTAGCCTTTTGTTATTCCTATAGTTCACGATATGATTGTAGAGCAAGGGCACTTGGCTGCAGATTATACATAACAAAATGCTTTAGATATACTTGAGTGTCTCAAAGATACTTCAAGGGAAAGAAAAACACATCCAATTGTTTTTCATAAAACCAATCTTCCAATACTTTAATTCTTAATAACTTCAAGAATCAATCTCATCTCAGTCTCATCCTTAGCGCATTAATAGAGGTTAATAATGTCCCAGGTGTGTCTAATGTGGAAGTATTTTGCCTTTTTATGTCTCTATTAACAAATGGAGACCTAACCCCATCATTAGTAGTTTTGAAAGTGATGGTGGAAGGTGATTTTCACTCATGCTGGTTCGTTTACATAACAGGCTCATATAATTAGTCTATCTAAGGCTGAGAAGTGGTCAGGTCTTGCTTAGTAGCAGATAGACTCATACAATTTCACTTCTACATGCTACATTCCCTGTCTTAGAGAGCCATACTACACATGAGCAGGTAAAGATTGTGGGCAGTCCTATAGAAAAGGCAAGGATTCAATTTTCTTAACCACATAATTTATATTGTATTAAATTTCCTAATCTCCTATATGTATTAAAATGTGACATCAGGATTGGAGGAAGACTCATTAACAACCTACAATATGCAGATGACACAACCTTGCTTGCTGAAAGTGAAGAGGGCTCAAAGCACTTACTGATGAAGATCAAAAACAACAGCCTTCAGTATGGATTACACTTCAACATAAGGAAAACAAAAATCCTCACAACTGGGCCAATAAGTAACATGATAAACAGAGGAAGGATTGAAGTTGTCAAGGATTTCATTTTACTTGGATTCATAGATCAATGCCCACAGAAGCAGCAGTCAAGAAATCAAAACACGTATTGCCTTGGGTAAATCTGCTGCAAAAGATCTCTTTAAAGCAAAGATGTCACCTTGAAGACAAAGGTGCGCCTGACCCACGCCATGGTATTTTCAATTGCCTCATATGCTTGTGAAAGCTGGACAATGAATAAGGAAGACCAAAGAAGAATTGATGCCTTTGAATTATGGTGTTGGTGAAGAATATTGAATATACCATGGACTGCCAAGAGAACAAACAAATTCGTCTTGGAAGAAGTACAGCCAGAACGCTCACTAGAAGCAAGGATGGCGAGACTATGTCTCACATACTTTGGACATGTTATCAGGAGGGACCAGTCCCTGGAGAAGGACATCATGCTTGGTAAAGCAGAGTGTCAGTGAAAACGAGGAAGACGCTCAAAGAGATGGATTAGCACAGTGGCAGCAACAATGGGCTAAGGCATGACAAAGATTGCAAGGATGGCACAGGACCGGGCAGCGTTTCCTTCTGCTGTACATAGGATCTCTACAAGTAGGAACTGACTTGACGGTACCTAACAACAACAACATCCTATAAGAGTAGTTTTCAGAAAACTGTTAAAAAAAAAAAAAATGAGCCTAATCCAATCTCTCTTTCTTATGGATAAAGAAACAGAAGAACTGTTTGATTAAATATTTTATCTAAGAATACAGTCTGTTGATGGCATAAATCGATGCCAACTCAGATATTCTGACATAGATAACATGGTTCTTCATTACCTTTGTCGTGCCTGTGTTCATTAGTCATTATTCTGAAATTATACATGAAATTACTTTTCCAAACACTCTAGTGTTTGTCACAAAATTATATTCTAGTTGAGTGCAAACCTACAATTGCTAAAGGGTGCTCACCTTTTAATAATGGTATCTTGTGCTGAATGAGATTGATTGTCCTCCATAATCAATAGAGATGATGTGGTGCTTTTCCAAAGAACTTTCTAATATTTATTACAATTCCCAAGATTTTAATAGGACAAACAAAATCTCCCTTATCAGCAGATATTATGCCCAAACTCCAGGGACTTTTTAAATGACCATTTTCCCTGCTTGCACTAGCATCTGCTAAGAATCAAGCAGAATGAAGTAGTCTTAGAAGTCTTTTCTTCAGAGTCAATAAGCGTAGCGATACAATTTATTTATTCTCTTCTTTTTTTTAACTATTTCTTGCCTAATCTTAGAACCTGGGCAACTGAGTCGAAGCTTCTTTTCAAGAATGCATCAAATGAAATATAATAAAGCCATCCTTGTTTATCCATATCATATTGAAATAAACCAATCAGCAATGAATTCATTCTCACTTCTCATTGTCATTTTAGGTGGAACCATTTGTGTATCCTTGAAATATTCCATTTCTATGGAATTTTACCATAAAAATAAATGCCTACTATGTAACAGTCACTGAGCACTGGGAGGTACAACACAGTCCAAGCTTTCAAAAATATATTTCCAGAAGGGAGAGAGATAATGAAATAAATAAATAGAATACGTCATAATGAGTTCTATAACAGAAGTGTGTGCAGCATGCCAGAAGAGCAGAGAAATTCCAGAGTCCCTAATGTCACATCTGTGACACAGAATTGCAGTACCATTTTCTTTTCTTGTTTCAACTTTGTCTGTATAAAGAAATCAGAGGAAATGGTGATAAATAAATAGGTACTGGACAGGCATGGGGATGAATATGTGTGTGTTCATAATCTTAACTCCAGTTTGAGAAATATTTTTTTAGGAAAAAAATTCACAGATTTAATGACAAAATAAAAATTGCATTCCAGATGCTAACTGCATTGGTGCCCACAGACATTTGGCGATCTGCATGTGAGAAACCAACCCTATCCTTTGAGCTCCAATCCCCACTGAGGCTGCCATAACCCTTATTTGGCAGTGTTAACTCTGGGAGACTTTTCCTTCCCTTCTTCTGAGCACACTTATCAAGAATTTTATTTAACCTTCCCAAAGGCTTCTTGAAATAGAAAGGGAATCTAAGAAAATGCTCTAATCCTCTCTCTTACAGATTCAATAAACGCTCTAACCAGTCATTCATGTAGCCTGATAGCTTGTCCTCCACTGGATGACTTTACTGCCTACTATTCAGACAGGACTCCAGACACACTCAAACAACCTCTGAAAAGGAAATTTATAACCTAGATCATTTAGTTCTTTTTAGGCCCCCATGAGCAAAAATTGCTAACAGCTTCTAAACCATAAGATTTCTAATATCAAACAGAAATAGCTTTCTTTTCAGTAGCTAATTATCAGGGAAAATGAACAAGCCTCAACCTAAGCCATGTCAAATTTTTAAAACAAACCGTAATCTTTTGGGAAAAGCCCATATAATGAAATAGATCTAAGATGAGATCATTTGTTTACCATCCTCCTTGTAGATTGCTAATAACAATAATTATACTAATATTAGACAACTGAAAATAAGTGTGGTAAAAAATGATTTCACTGCTAATATTAAAACCTGCTGTATCATTCAAAACTTTATCATAGTTTGTCAGTACACTTGAATGTCTGTTCTGATCTTCCTTACCCCCACTCCTATCCTCCAATCTGTAATTAAAATATGCAAATAACCAAAACCAGCCCACCACACACTGCTTCCCCAAACCACCAGAAAGCATTACATTTCACTCGAGATTGTATGATTTGGACTTTATGTGTTTTGTGCTATAGAGGATGAGAGAGACGTGAGGAAGGACATTAAGGGGAAAATGAAGTGTGATTTCACTAACCTCCTTTTACCTCAGTGAGTGGTAGAGGGTAATAGCTGGAAGAGACAAGATTTCCCACAAAATTTCACTTTTTAAATCCCACACTGTACTTCTTTCCACACTCCTACGTTTCTGTCATAATTTGTAAAAGTACATGAAAGCTTTGTACCATTACATTTCATTTGGCTAAAAAGAAGTATGATGTGGGCATTGGAATTTTATAGTGGACATCTAAGATACTAAAAAAAAAAAGAAAAAAAAATGTCGCTGTCAGAGTCGATTCCTACTCATAGCGACTCTACAGGACTGAGTAGAATTGCCCCATAGGGTCTCCAAGGAGCAAAGGTGAATTCGAACTGCCAATCTTTTGGTTAGCAGCCAAGCTCTTAGAAATTTGCTATTGATTTCTAAAAACATGAAGCCGAATTTAACTGTATAGGTCAAATAATTTTTACCTTCAAATAATAAAAGTGACTTAAACACTGAAGACATGTTTTTACTCCTGGACCCCAAACCAAACCAGTTGCTGTCGAGTTGATTCTGACTCATTCCAGGACCTTGGGGGTTAACTAGATAGGCAACTGAGTCCCAGGTTTCTTGTACCTTTCACTTGACCATCCTCAGCATATTGGCTTTGTATTAGGTTGATCTTCATCCTTCCAGGAGGTTTGCCAAGTAGCATGCATCAAATCATCAAATACTTATAGCCAGAGCTAGTAGAAAATGAGGAAATTTTCTTCATAAATATCTTCATACAGAAAACAGTTTATAGAAGCTTAACCCCACCTCCAGCAGACTTTTCTCTTGTCTGGTAATATTGTATCTCATGGCCATGCCTAAACCAGTCACTGGTAAGGAAAATGGAATTTTATGTTTGGCTCAAAATAATCATAATATGCCCCCTCAATTTGTTAGGACTGCCAGTCCCTAAGCACATGCTCATGCAAAGAACACATTAAAAAAATTGGTACTCATAAGTGAGAAAAAAAAAAAAAAAGGAGGGGGAGAATTAGCTCTAAAAAAAGCAAAAAAAGCAACAAAATCATTTGCTCCATCTGCCTTTTCATATGATGTTAAAATATTTTTGTTGTTCTTATCAAGGCACATCACTCTCTACCTCCTTACCCTAGAGAACGTAAAGACATTTATGTACCCCTAGTGGAAGACTGAAACAACGCCTTTCTAGAGAACAATCCGGCAATATATATCAACATCCTTAATGAAACACAGTTTTGTTTTATTTCATTTTGTGATTCTACCATTCTATAGCTAAGAAATTATCCTGTGAGAACAAGTAATCATATGAACATAGTTTTATAAATAAGGTAATCAAAGTGACATTAATATTATTGCTGTCAATAGTATTAGTATTGCATTAGTATTTGATTTGTGTTAGATTTCCAAAAATATCCTGGTGTTTTTGATACGCTAGGATTTGTGTTAGACTGAGAACCCAACGGTATACCTCATTACAACTCTTGCCAATACAGGATGTCTGTTGACATGGTTCCTGCTATCTTTGTACTACAGTGATGACCATTAGGACATCAAGGGGGTTACTGTTGGGTGAATGGATCAACAAGGGGCGCATGTCATACTGAATAGTTGTATATACACAAAAGTACTCAGAAAGTGAGGATTTATTTGTTCCCTATGCGGCCAAATTCTAACACACAGTAATTACATCCTCTCTGTAACCAACATCACTGAAACCACAAGAAACTTGAGAGGGCATCTTTACCATCAGGGGCATGTTAATGGACATAGATATTGACTCTTTCTCTGTCTTGGACATGGTTTTGCTTTATCTAGTCTACATTTAGTGACGTGGGAAATTTGTGAATCTGTTCAATCCACAAATAACTGGTTGCATCCAAGAATTAGTTTTCTTAGTGATTTCCACTTTTAAACATTTTCGGTCTTTAAAACTCCCTACCAGGGTAACTTATGTATTTACCACAGAGTAAATCTTACTTTGCTTTATCATATGCTCAAAATCTCTTTATTGTTAATTAAAGTGACGGGGGATTTATGCGAACACACAGCAATAAATCACAGTCGTCCTAGCTAAATTGACCTTTTGATTCTTCATATTACCCAGAGAGTTCAAAATTTGTGTTTCTATTTAATGGAAATTCCATTGCCTGTTTTGTAACTACAAATGATACCAGTCCTCAATTATTAGGATCACGTCGCTTCAAAATAATGACCTCACCTTTCTACAAACTAATTTCTTCAAATAAAAATTGGTACAACCTTAACAGATAAAGGTCAAGAACGTATGACAAGGATATATTTATCAGTAATAAGATCAAGGATCAAGAAGTTCAATGAGCTGAGTTATGAAGAGTTGTTGTAAGGCAGAAATTGAATGATTAAAAGACAAAAAGCAATGAAGTTCAACGAGAAGTGGAAAAGAAAGTTAAATAGAGTTAGCCATAGTATGTGTGAATTTCTCTAGTATTATTCTTAACTAAGAAGACTCCAAATGCTCCTACTCAACATTATTTAAAATGTAGACAATGTTACCGTTCAACTTGGAAATACATCAGCTTATAACAATAACGAAGACTGGAAGAAATTAACATATAACATGACTGTGATGGTTAAGATAGTGTGTCAAATTGGCTGGGCCATGATTCTCTGTGTTTTAGTGTAATCACTTCCATGATAGAATATACTGTGAGTAGCCAGTCAGATGAAAGGGAGTCTCCTTGGGGGTGTGGCCCGCATCTAAATATAAGCAGACCTTCTGGCTTTTTGCTCTGTCTGGATCCTGTGGGCTGTTTCTTGTCGTCTCATCTCCCGTTCTTGGGACTTGAGCCGTCAGCTTATCTGCCTAACCTGGGATTCGCCCATCTGCACAGCCTGTGAGTGGGAGCCTTTCTCTCCGACCTTCCGATCTTGGGCTTGCCAGCTTCTGCGGCTGTGTGACTTGGGAGAGGCCTCTACCCTGATCCACAGACTTGGGACGTTCTAGCCTCTACAATCGCATGAGTTGTTTCGTTGATATAATCTCCCTCTCTCTATATATATTTATACACGTTACTGGTTTTGCTTCTCTAGAGAACCCAGCCTAAGACAATGACACTTGACTACAATAGACAATTTCAATACCATAGGTCATACAAATCTGTCTTGAAAGAAGTATAGCCAGAGTGCTCCTTAGAAGCGAGGATGGAAAAACTTCCTCTCACCTAGTTTGGACATGATTCAGGAAGGACCAGTCCTTGGAGAAGAATATCATGCTTGGTAAAGTAGAGGTTCAGAGCAAAAGAAGACCTTCAAAGAGATGGATTGACACAGTGGTTGCAACAATGGGCTCAAGCATAGCAATGATTGTGAGGACGGCACAGGACCAGGCAGTGTTTAATTCTGCTGTACATAGGATCACTATGAGTCGGAACTGACTCAACGGCACCTAAAAACAACAACAGGTCATATAAGACCTAGAAAATTCCAATGGTAGGAAGTCATGAAAATTCAGAATTAACACTTCCTGATCCTTCGCCAGCAAAGAATGGCTATATTCCTCAAGAAATAGAGAGAAGAAAGAAGTAAACCTGAAATAGGTCACAATCTACGAATTATTTTTATCAAGGCCTTGTGACTCTCATTAAGCTTTCTCTTTAAGAAAAGATGATATAATTGTTTACACCAGGGGATTTATTTAATTTGTTTCTATCCAGGTTTGGTTATTCCCAATCCAAGAGATCTGGAGAAGTTATCATGGTTCCAAGTGATTTTCACATACACATAGCTTAACAGTGGAAGCTCTCAGATTGTTTAAGGACACATTTTCTTTCAGATAAAGAAATATTTTCACAGAAGGCTATCATCAGACCCTTGGCAATTCCCCTGCCTCCCAAATAAGAACCTTTCTCAGCACATGTGGGAATTGAGAGACTGCACACATTGGTTAAACTAGAATTCAAATAATCAGCCAACATGTGGAAAGCATCAGCAAAAGTTATTCTGGTGATCTCACACTGGCAAATGTGGTGCTTTGACTCTTTCCAGAATAAACAGATCATTCTTCTTGAGTATGAACACCCATGTGTGAACACAGGTAGACACACAGGGATTTGAACAAGAGAGTAATGGGGCAGAGCAGTGGCCCAGGAAATAAGGAAGACATACATACCCTTCTGAATGACTATAATCACAGAAGGTAACTCACACTATTGCTTAAATAGATGAGTAATATAAAAGGACATTGAGTCAAAGAAAAAATATTGTACAGGAGGAGGGTGAGGAAGTGGTGGTAAAATCCATTTTCCACTTCACCTAAACCCCATTTATATGCATAATGAGCCACACTGATTATTTAAGAATTAGGAAAACTTAGAATCTGAATGATCCTCTAACAAGATTCACCTTGATAAAATGTACAGTTGAGGCTGTAAGGGTGAGAAGGGCAAGAATAAAATACATGACTGTTTAGATAACAAGTATTCTGGATTTTTATTTCCCAAGGACATTTGCCTGTCTCATTTTACTGACAAGTTCCTTTATAAATAATATTAACATGAGAAGAAAGGTACTTGTTTAATAAAGTGTCTGACCCAAGAATGCAGGAAATACCTTGATATAGCTAGACTTTGGACACTTTTCAAAGACTCTTGAGGATCAAGAAGGAGATTTGTCTTTATATAAGTTTACCTTCATACTTTAAAACTTACTTGCAATTTAGAAAGTTGGTTACTAATATTAGCAAAACTAGGAAAAGGATATATATATCAGCCTTCCTCCCATTTTTATTTTCAAAATATCCAAGGGATATTTTACCTATGTATTGGTAAGGGATCAAAGATTAAGACTGCAGTTTGAATATTTACCTAAATTGTGGAAAATAACATTCTAATAAGAAAAAGAAAACTTGAGTCATTCCACCACCTACCAACTAAAGTCTCCACATAAAGGCATCTCCTTAATGACTTCATATTTTTTTCCAGCCAATACTGTCCCACTAGCCACAAGACTTCATCTGTGAAATGAGGAGGGTAAATTTATTACACATTCTTGTAGCAAGGGTATTGGACCAAAGTTCTTGTTTCATCTCAGTTAAATAATTCTTAAGCATGTACATATTATGTCAATTAATTCTAATTATCAAAAACACTACTTCTAGTCATAAGAAAATTGGGTACAGATAAGAGAAGACTCTATTTAGTTTGTTTACTTCTTTTGAGTTTTATTGTTCTCATTATTCTACTTTCCGTTAATGTTGTGTGCAAATACAATGTAGGAAATTGTAAGTGTAATTTTGACTTGGCTCCTTTGGTAAATTTCTAAATTAGGTGTATTAGTGAAGATTTATTTCAGCTGCGTGTAATAGAAACCCAAAATTGCAATGGCCTAAACAAGGTAAGATTGTATTTATTGCCCACATCAATGAAGGTAAGCAATCAATTTCTGCCTAACAGGTGATTGTGAAGTCCACAGAAACACAGTTCGCTTCTAGTTGACTACCTCACAGTCCATTAAGTATGACTCTTATCCTTATGGTCCAAGATTGTGCCATCTATGTCTTAGACAGCTACAGAGAGATAGAGATGAAGAAGAATCAGCAAAATACATGTGCCAGGAGCTCCTTAAAGACAACCTGAGAAGCTAACATAAGAAAGCCACATTTATGTCCTATTGACAAGTAATTGGTTACGTGTCTGTATCTAGCTGCATAGAAGGATGATGAATTTGTTTGTTCTTCTAGGTGTCTTAAATTCTACCACTATGGATGAACGGCACATTGAGGGACAGCCAATAGTTATCAGTGTATTTCAGGATGTGTCTAGTTTTGAAGTCTGTGACAAGCAATTCACATTTCTCCATCCAACAATCTAACAAAATTAGCATGACCAGCATAGACAACCACCTGAAACATTTATTAATGTTCTATTAGACAAATAAATAGGTAGATGTAATTTCACTGCAGCTCTTAAATCTCTATAGTGGATAAATTCCAAAAAATGAAAGAAAGTAGAATGCACTGTAGCATTCACTTTTATCTAGTTTTCTTTCTTTCTTTGTTTATTATTATTTTTAGTTCAGCTAGAATTTTCTCAGATTTTTCACTGGGAATCATCAGGTATGTTTACTGAGTCAGCATAAAATACTTTTAATCATCAAGAAATCCAAATCCTTACCTTGGGATTAACATTAAAAACTCATTGCTGTCGAGTCCATTCCAACTCATAGTGACCCTATAGGACAGAGTAGAACTGCCCCCTAGGGTTTCCAAGGATCAGCTGGTGGATTCGAACTGCCGACCTTTTGGTGTTTTAGGACCTTTTGGTGTTTTAGGACCTTTTGGTTAGCAGCCAAGGTCTTAACCTTTGAGCCACCAGGGCTCTGTAGTATTTTTACAAACAATGAAAATAAGATCCAGAGTGTGAGTTACTCAAAATCACAGTTAACACTTGCTCATCTTCGGAACCTACAAGCTGATGATCTTTCTCATTTTGATTTATTTTTACTGTGAACTTGAATATCCTGAGATTTTATAAATTCAGAATAAAAGAGATAAGACACTGTCAGAGCAAATAAACAAAGGAAACAAAACATGGTTTTATCCAATGCTCTCCAAGAGTGAAGAATAGTTAGTTTTTTACCATTAATCTTTACTCAATAGCTAGTAAATAGTAAATGGAAAAAATGGCAAGGAAGAGTAAATTTCTTCATTTCTTCTGAATCAAAAATATTTTATTGAGCTGTTATCTAAAAGCCACACTTTCTAATGTGTAGAAGAAGACAATGGTCATAATTTCAAATTCACTCAGCTTAGAAGATTGTTGCTGCATTCGGGAAAAATAAAATGGAAAACCATATGCTTGCCCATATGTGTGGAGTCAACATGTCATGGGAAAGTTGGAGCTTTTAGGAAGGGTAGGTATGAATCATATTAATCTTCTTACTCACATATGGAGTACTTTGATGATGCTGACTATTTACCTTAAACTTTCTTCGTTAAAAACAATTCTAACTATTTTTACTTTTGAAGCCAGAAGAAAGTGGTCAAGAAAAACAAACAAATAAACAAAGCAAAACAGAACATAATGTTATTTTTGTCAGATCAGAAAACAAAAGTATATCTTAGAAGTAGATGTCATAACAAAGTATGTTGTATCTCAAATACGTAATATAGGAGGGACAACCCATTTAGAGAGAATAGCCCTATGCACCTTATATCTTCAAGGACAAAAGCAGTAATATTAGAAGCATACAAGTGGCTCTTCCTTCTTGTTGGTTAATTCTGTTTACTCTTTCCAGATACTAGTATCTCTCATTATTTGAAAGAGAAATTAAATATGTCTGAAACTGAAGTGCCTACCAAGCTGTTCCAAAAGAATATTCTGAGAATTTGGGTTGCCTTAGATTTAGAGTCTTTGAAGGAAATCAGACTAAGCTCAGATAAGAGCTGTTTTCATTCCATATTCCCTTCTAATTGGTGAGAAGCAAATTAAATATCTTGAGATCATTACTATTTGATGATGATTCAGCGGAGGTTCAAAATGAAAACCAGTTTCCTTATTCAATGTATTTCATCATCAATATCACAGGAACATTCTATAACTTATGAGAATAAAACTCTGATAGTGTTTTACAAAGTTAATGAAAGCTGATAAATATAGAAAATTCCTTATTAAGAGAGAAAAGAGTAAAACAATCTGCCCTGTGCATATGAATACATTTGAGGACAGCCCATTCTAAATTTTATTTGATATAATAAAATTCTGATTATATAGGGAAATTCTCACATATTGGTTGCAAAAATAAATTTATTTTTAAGTAATCCATTTAAGACAAGTTTTACTGAGTACCTATTTTATGCTAGTTACTCTGGTCAGTGCAAATAATACAGTTATGAGCCACGTAGAATATGTTCCTTCTATCACAAAACTTAGACTTAAGTAATGGAATTAAATGAGGGCACATAAAACATTTAACATGATCAGTACTTAAGTGATCAATAAATATTTATTAATAATAAACATTATTATTATAGTAGTTCACCATGAGAGTAAAATAGGTAATGTAATCCCAGGCAGAAGGACATTTTCATTCATTTATCAACTGAAAATTGTATACCTATGATATATTATTACAGATGAGATTCCCTAGAATTCAGACTCTGAGATGGATTAACATGCAAAATATTTATTGGACAGTGTTTTAGGAAGAACATCTTCAGGAAAAGGGAAAGAAGTGAGTTGAGAAGAGAGAAAAGGTGGGCTGAAAGCATTCACAGCTGATTTTATGAGGCACTTTGAAGGTGCAATGTCATTTCAGAGTTGTCCCAAGCTGGTGGCTTATATATATATAAGTCATCAGATGTAGGCAGTTAATGGGAAGGAAACACAAACTTGAACAGAGTCGCTTTCACCAGACAAGAGAAAATCCCAGAAACTATTGATAGCTGAGGGTGGTTAGCCAACAGCAATTTCCCAGAAGAATACTTTTCTTCAGTCTGAAACCAGATCTGGATGGCACAGCACACTATCCACTACAGTCCACCCCTTGTGTCACTTAAATATATTTCTTAGTTTAAGTTCTGCAAGTAGCTTCTCCAGACATTTTTTTTTTTTTGAGGGTGGGGTGGGCTGGGGGAGGGACTTATGAGAGAAAGGGAAAAATTGTAAAAAAAATTATAGCCCACAGATGAACCTGGTTATAAGGCCACAACTGATACTCAGTGTCTCCTATTCTACTACCAATTCTAGAGTCCCCTTAGCTTTGGCATGTCCCTCTGTTGATCTGGGTGACATACTTAGTGCAATGACACAGACTCGCTTCCCCAAGGAATCTGAGCCCTGGCCACTACCTCCTTCTCAGGCTATGCCTATTACATTTGTACATTTACTATCAAAACTGGGGAAGGGAATATCAAAGGAAGCAAATGAAAAGAGGCTCCCCTAAGGGCTAAAAAAATTTCCTTCTGTTTCTCATTATGTAGCATAAACCTTGCCAGTTGCCATTAAGTGTATTCCGGCTGTGCATAACTAGTGCTCCAAAAGTTTTGAATGGCCTATTTTTTAGAAGTAGATCCCCAGGTCTTTCTTCTGAAGCATCTCTGAGTGGGATTGAGTATCTAATCTTCCAATTAGCAGCCGAATTCATTAACCATTTGCACCACCCAGGGACTCCTACATAAATTTTTATTTTAATTTCTGTATATAAATTATAGGCACGCAAGCCAAAAAAGCAGAAAATTCATTAAGCTACTGTTTGCCTAGAGAATGAAAAGAGTATATGTGAGCTTGTACCAAGAAAGGAAAGACAATATGGGGGCTTGGCTTTCACTGCTTGCTGCAAGTGGTGAAAAGTAGTCAATCCCTGTGTATCTTTTGGAGGTAGAGTTAACAAGATCCACCAAGAGATTGGATGTGTGGGTTAAGATGAAGAGAAGTGTCTAGAATCCTTATTTACAGAAATGGGAAAGATTTGAAAAAGACTCTTTTTTGGCAATGAGCTGCCTTCTATATTCCAAAAGATTCACCTAGAAGCAAGGTCATCCTCTGCTCCTATAGAGTGGTATTTTTACTTTAGCAACCTACGTCCGACAAAAATACTATATACGTTCTAAGGGAATACACTGTAGAATCTAGTTGGCTAGTATCAGTTCCCTCATATACTAGGTATATTGACCAAATGAGCTTCTAGGAAGTTTTATAAAACAGAACAAAACTTTTCACAAATTACTCCAGTAGCCTTCTTTAGCTTTATGTGTCACCAGTTTTCCACTTTCTACGCCAGGCATACAAACAAATTGCACTACCTAAAAACACCACGGCCTCTCTCGCCTCTATCCAAAACTTTACATCCCCTAGAAACTTCCTTTAAGACTGTGTTGTGGTGTTGATTCCTCCAGAAAAATCTTCCCTAATCTGCCTTATCCAGTTTTTCCTGAGTTTCTCATGGTATTGTATATTAACATGTTGCATAGCATTATTCAGATTATACTGTAATTAGAACTGCCTGTAATTAGAGCTATCCAAGGCAGATAAGATAGGATTAGTCACTGTATCCCCAACAGCTTGGGCATTTCCTGACATAAACAAAGCACTGAGTAAATATTTCTAAAATATATAAGAGAGAGACTACTTCCTACCTACTTAAGGGTGTGTCCAACAAATTACTTGGGAAATGACTCAAATCTAGAGCAGGTTCTCAAACTTTACTGTGCTAAAGAATCATGTGAATAATTCATTAAAAATAGAGATCAAGGACCCACACTTCTGGATGTTATGATTTTTTTTTTTAAATTTTGAAGTGGGGCCACTGATGATTTTGATCTAGAGTTTTGCTAAATCAAAATTATAGACACAAGGGACTGGGATTCTCAGAAGAAATAATAATAACAATAAATAATAATTTCTCATCCAACCAGATAAGGTAGTATAATTGACAGTTGGAAGTCTGATTTGGAGAAAGAGATTTGAATACTAAATTCTTATTTTTATTGTAGAAGGTCAAAATCTACTTCTGACAACAGCAGAATAATGCTTAGAAAAAGTTGGAGCTAGAATAAAATGTCATTATGAGTAATTCATAAAGGTAGGTACCTTTATATTCTAATACCTATAAATTTAAGAACTTTATTTAGAAAAAGTAGTCGATTTTTCCAAGGTTATTTGAAAATCCCTATTGTTGTGAGGATGATGCAGGACTGGGCAACATGTCGTTCTGTTGTACATAAGTTCGCTGTTGTTGGAGTCGACTCTATGGCAGCTATTTATTTAATTATATGAAAGGTTTTAATTACTAGACTGGTGCTCAATATATTTCAGTGGAGATTTTAAGTTTTGTTAATTGCACATTGAGACAATCTTTTAAAATGACACACTAGTTCAAACTCTGAAAGATTGCCTTTTTACATAAGAATCAGGTACATTTCCATCAATTTCTCTTTCTTATGGTGAGGTATAAAAGTCAGCATTCTCCAGATAAATTTACGGCTTCATTCCTGTTAAGCTTGAAATCTCTCCCTATTGCCTTTCTAAGGAAGAAAATAATAGTTTTTTCTACAGGAGAACATTCCTAAAAATAGGGTGTGTTTTCAAATCTGTCTTTGAACAGGAGAAGAACTGACAAGCATAACCAGCCAGAGTGAAAACACCTTGCGATATATGAGTGTCTTCATTTTTTTAAAAACATGAGAAAACACTGAGCTGAGCTATCTCCAGGGAAGATTGAAATACTATATGTGTTAATATTTCTATTTCTTTTGTATCAGTGAGTTCTAAGTAAATGGCCATGAGGCTTCAAGCTTACAAAGTGCCATCTCTAAATGTAATTTCTTTGGGAGTTTAAATATATGAATATTTATATATATATGTATATGTGTGTGTGTGTGTGTGTGTGTGTGTACCCCAAGGAAGTTTTTTTTCCCCTCAAAAGAACAGACCTTACATTCTACCTTTAATTATTCAAACCACCTTGAATTGAATTGTCAATAAATTGAAGTGAACCTGTAAATATGTGGACAACTGGTTGAAGTCACTCAGATATCTGTGTTATCCTAATTCTTCTCCAGGTACATATTATTTATTCTCCTGCCATCCATTAGTAGGTCCCATGTGTCTGTCCTTAGGCAAAGAATCATTTAACATTGTGCCACCAACATACATTACTGTAAAACTCCAGATAAGTAAATGGGAAGCAAGAGTAGAATTTATGATGAGTCATCCAGCTCCTCATTTCATTACTTTTGGTTTATCATGGCAGGCTTCACATGACTTTTACACATCTTGTTTCTCACCACTTTAGTTCATCCTATAACCATATTGTGGGGATATATGCCATTTAAACATGGCTGCACTATTGACAACTGCAGCCCCCACAGGCCTCTATGCTGCACAGCATGTTGAGACTTGTCCCCAACATGTTGAGACTTATCACGACTTGTTTTCCCAAACCTATTGTTCCTTTACTGATTGGCTTGTTTACCTGAATTCCTTCTCCCTTGCACCCAAAGCCCGTTGTTCTGTTATTTGCTTCACTGCTTGCTGTATTGACTATAAATAAACTCCTGGGACTGAAGCCGGGGTCAACTCTTCAAAGTGACCCTCCTGGCCCCACTTCTCTGTAAGAGTTGTGTTTGGTTACTGTCTCCACTGTCCCTACAACCGTCGCCGCTGCGACACCATATCACATTAATCTTCCCAAAACTCTACTTTGATCATATTACCTCATATTCAAGAATATACATGACTCTTTATTGATAAACTAAAAGATATGCTGTATGCTTTCCTGACTATGCTGTATGCTTTCCTGACTATGCTTTTAATTACATCATCTATTCATTCATTTACCACCCATCTGTCAGTTTGTTGTACTGTGGTGGCTTGTGTGTTGCTGTGCTGATGGAAGCTTTGCTACTGGTATTTGAAATATCAACAGGGCCATCCATGATGGAAAGGCTTCAATGGAGCTTCCAGACTAAGACAGAATAGGAAGAAAGGCCTGGTGATCTACTTTTAAAAATTAGCTGGTTAAAATCGTATGGATCACAACAGAACATTGTCTGACTAGCTTGCTTTAGACACATCATCAGTGAGGAACAATTGCTGGAGGAGGGCATCTTGATTGTGAGGATGACACAGGAGTAGGCAGTGTTTCGTTCTGTTGTACTTAAGATTGCCATGAGTCAGAGTCAACTCAAAGTCATCTATCTATCTATCTGTCTGTCTATCATCTCTCTATTTATCGATGCATATCATGCTTACATATTGAACTTCAGTTGTGGTCTATTGAAAATCATGGGCACAATATTTTGCAGAGAGTCAATTTCTCCACTCCTTGAATCTAGGGTGGTGACATGACCTGCTTTGATTAACATGGTCAGTAGAAGTGATAGTGTGTTATTTCTAGTGTTAGACCTTAAGAGCTTTGCAGCTCTGCCTTTACCTTCTTGGAATGTGGCCCTATGATCACCACATAAGGATGTCAATTTAACCTAATGGAGGATGAGACGCCATGTGGCCACGTGGAGGAGAAATGAGACATCCTAGAGGACAGCCAGCACCAGTTTCCAGACATGAGTCAGGCATCTTGGTTCTTCCAGCTCAGAGGATCCTCCACCTGAATGCAACCAGATGAGTGATCCCAGGGAAACCAGCAGAACTGCCACTCCACCTTCAAAAGTGGGAAAATAATAAATTGTTGTTTCAAATAGCAAAATATTTGTTGATGAGTATTGGCACTTTTTATGAAGCAAAATAATTGATATATTAAACATGTATTAGATTAGACATACCTCTAGATGCCAGAATTTATCAATAAATAAGATGGACAAGAATCTTAATCTCATATAGCTTAAAGACTAGCAGAGAAAGACAAAAATAAACAAACAAATAAAAATAAATAAATAATAAAATATCCCAAATAAGGATATCAAATAATGATATATTTTACATAAGGGATTAAAACAGGGTAATATAAAAGAGATTGGAGGTTAGGAGAACTCATTCTGAGATGATGCCTGTAAAGAGTTTTGGTTTTATGGTCCAATATTTTAATTTTACTGTTTTGTTTTTAATAAAAGTAAATGTTTTTAAGGAGAGCTTGCTCTCTCTACTTAGACCACAAGCTTACCCAGTTTCCTAGGCTTTTTATATATTTTTTAACCATTTGCTTTGGGGAGGCCTTGTATCTTGCATTCTTTGCTTTACAATTCTCCCCATAGACCAGTTTCTTTCTCTCTTCTTCTCACAATTCTACTTATTCTGTAAGATTCACTTCAAACCTCATTTCTTCCAATAAAGCCTTCTTCCCATTTTCCCAAGCCTAACCTAATAAGGGAAAACCCTAGTGGTGTAGTGGTTAAGAGTTCAGCTGCTAACGAAAAGGTTAGCAGCTGGAATCCATTAAGCACTCCCTGAAAACCTATGGGGCCGTTCTACTCTGTCCTATAAGGTCACTATGAGTTGGAATTGACTCGACGGCAACAGGTTTAATTTAATAACAACACTCTCTCTTCTAAGATGTAAAATGAAGATTTCATCTCTCAGTAGAAAGAATAGTATCTATCCTGATGGTTTTTGTGAAGATTAGAGATAATTTATATAAAGTATCTAATGTAGCTCCTGGCACAGGGTTCTATTAAAATAAGCGATATTAATTATCATCACCACCATCATCATCATTGTATTTAATCACTTGTTCTTTCAAAAACCATTTATTTAGTGCCTTTAATAGAGCTAGGTACTGAAAAGACCAAAATTAGTTATCTCCCTATTCCAAAGGGTCATATTATCCACCTGGGGTAATAACCATAATCAGAACAGTCCCTGGGTCTGGACACCTTGGGCTCCTTCTTGGACTAACACTTGGGAGGGCCCCTAAGTAGCCCTCTTCCAGTCATGCCCATCTCCATGAGGCAAGGAGTCTACAAGGCCAAGAAAATATGCCTACCCAAAGACCCCCTTCTAGATCAGTGCTTCTCAAACTATATTACTGAAGTGCTGGTTTTTGTTTTTTTCTTTAATTTCCAATCTACCTTGGATAAATAATTTTGCAAAATATAATGAAATGAATTACTAGAAAAACGAAATATACAAAGTTGATATATAAAGCACAAGTCTCATTTTTTTATTATTAGATTTAACAGAAATAAAACTACTTTGCTAAATTACTGTAAAAGTTTCTGAATTCTTATATCAACTCTGCAGTTACCTTGTTGCAGACCAATAAGAAACTTTCTACCAACAGTAGTCTACAGACTACATTTTGAGTAGCACTGTACTAAACTATATTCTAGGTTCCTAAAAAATACCCATTGCTGTGGAGTTGACTCTAACTCACAGCAACCCTATAGGATAAAGGTAGGACTGCCCCATTGTGTTTCCAAGGCTGTAATCTTTATGGAAGCAGACTGCTACATCTTTCTCCTTCAGAGAGACTGGTGGGTTTGAACCACTGACTTCTCATTTAACAGCCAAGTGTTTAACCACTGTGCCATCATGGCTCCTTCTAGGTTCCTAGGACTCCAGAATTCCATCTCCAAATAAGCAACAAGTAATAAGGATTTGGACTAATCATCTATAGTGGAAAGGCAAAAGGCAGCATTAATTTAGGAATCATTACTGAGGTGAAAATGGCAGGATAGCAATTGCTTTGTATAATATTTATTTGACTTTTATCATTAAACTTTATTCTATTAACATAAATCTTTTTTTTTTGTTTAATACCTCTAACTGTGGCAGGAAGTGGCACAACTTTATGCTTAGAATGGCACTAGCATAGTTAAGAGCCTCAATTCAAATTTAGGACTCTCTTACTCTCGCGTATTTTTACTTTGCACAATTCACATTGTTCTCTCTATTTTTGTTGTCTATATGCATTAAAAGGAGCCCTGGTGGTGCAGTAGTTAAAGTTCTTGGCTGCTAACCAAAAGATTAGTGGTTCGAACACACCACGCGCTCTATGAAAGAAAGATCTGATGGTTTGCTTCCATAAAGATTACAGCCTTGGAAACCCTATGGGACAGTTCTACTATGTCCTATAGGGTTGCTGTAAGTCAGAATTGAGTCAATGGCAATGAATTTGGTTTGGTTTTTGGTGATGTCCCTGTCAATTCATTGTGGCACCCCAGGGTGCCTTGACACACAGTTTGGGAACCAAAAACTCATTTTATAGGTTTTCCTGTTGGATGCTGTCTACAAAGAACAGTAATGTGCACTATTGGAAATTCCAAGGACTAAACACATAATTCCTACTTTCAGTTTACTGAAGAGGCTAAGAGAGGATATAATGTATATACCAAAAACCAAACCCATTCCATAAATCTTTGCAGAAGCAAACTGCCACATCTTTCTCCTTTGGAGTGGCTGGTGGGTTCGAACAACCTACCTTTTGGTTAACAGCCAAGCACTTTAACCACTGCACCACCACAGGATACATTAAATAACCCCAGGAAAATGTAGCAACATAGCTGAACACCTCAAGAATGATAAGCTCCAGGAAGTTCAAAGTTTCAAGATTAAATCACACTGCAATCCTTTTGGTGACAACCACATTTTTGTGAAACTAGGTCTTTGGAGGTTGCTATGATATAAATCAAGCACTACAGAAAAATTAACGTGAAATAGAAAATTAGGGTGGTGGTATGCAACAGAATTCCAAGCTTTGAGAAGCTTTGCAATGTTCAATGGGTATACGCATCCCATTAAAAAGTAATTCTGGTTGTTTAAGAATGAAATAAAAATATCTTTCTTCCATTTTATGTTTATTACTTGTTCGATTAGCTACTGAGTTTGTTGGACATAAATGCTCATTAAAATATTTGGACCTAAATCATTAATAAGTAGAACTATGTGCTATTTCTTCTGGCCTAGCGCACCATGAAAAAACCAAGTAAAGGCTAAGGGTGCTGTCAACTGTGAGAGTTTGGGAGCCTCTGATAAAAGGTGTTTAAATCTTACTTCCATAACTCGGTGATTGTGTGGTCTTGGGCAATTTAACTATGCAATTCCTCAATTTCATCTTCTATTAACTGTGGATTATCGAAGTATTTTCCTCCAAATGTTTCTATAAGGATTAAGTGAGATAAAACTTAAAACATTGCCTGGTGTATAGTAACTTCTCAATAAATGTCAGCTATTGTTATTTTTTACTAGGTTTGCCACTCCAGCTCACATCCTTCCAAAGCACTTAGATACTTTGTAAATACAGAATCAACATTCGTGCTTTGTGGTTTGAACAAGGACTCCTAATTTTTTTTAATAAAAAATAACATAATATATTACAACAGAAACTACAAGTACTCACCCAACCTGCTATAGGATGAGATAATTAGATGGATGGATGTACCTGCATACATTTTTTTGTTTGTTTTACCATTTGCCACTCTGTTTTTAAAAAGGTAGCTTTAGGGAAGTTTGCAGAGTTGATGTTAAGAACACAGCTGGATAGAAATATATCACAAACAAAGCTATAAAAAGCCAGTTTTCAGCTACATGGTTGGAGATGTCTAACAAAGATGACTAAAAAAATGCATATAGAGTTAGCTTTATGGAATCTACAGGCAGGAAGCCATTAGTATGAATGCCTCTTTCCCTAGCTTCAGGTAAAAGAAACTGTCTGATTGAAATCCTTTTCCAGGATTGAACAAAGCAGATGGAAGTGTTAGAGCTGAGCTGATATTCAAGCTTACCTCCAGGTGAGAGAGATCAATAAAGGTATCCACAAACACTCTCCAATCCAGAGCCAAACCACTACCTCCTGCTAAAACGTACTCTTTCTTTGGAGTTGTCGCTATATATTTATTCATCAGATAAAAGACACTGTAGAAAAGTAACTCTCCAGTAAAACCTCCCTTTTCATTGTACTCGCAAACTTTAAATGTCTTCTCAATTTTTACATCCATAAGTATGTGGTCGTTTTTCTGCTTCTACAATTTGTCCTTTTCTTGACTTTCCGAAGCAAGGGCCAGCAACCTATTTCTGTAAAGGGCCAGATAACAAATATATTAGGCTTCGTGGGCCACATAGTCTCTGTTGGAACTACCCAGCTCTGCCACTGTAGTTCGAAAGCAGCCATAGACATAAATGAATGGACATGTGTGTGCTCCAATAAAGCTTTATTTACAAAAATAGATGGTGAGCCAGATTTGGCCCATAGCCGTATTTTACCAGCCCCTGCTTTGTAAGGTATGAGAGAGTAAGAATCTAAATGATTGGGCTGACTAATAAGGGGAATTAGAGTTTGGGGATGTTATTAAGGTCTTTTAAAGAAATAAAAATTAAAAACCAGGCAGTAATCGACTGATTTTCATTAATTTCCTCATTCTTGCACATTGTATTGCTTGCATGCTATGAGCGAAGCACTGAAATTGGTAAACTCTAGTGATGTATTAGCGTGGGATATTTAGTCCTTACTCATGGCATTTCCTTCAATACAGAAAGATCACTTTCCTCTCTTTTAGCCATCATTTATCCCTTCCAATAGAAAAGTAGAATTTAATCTGATTGGTGAGTCTGGAAGGAAAATCAGGCACACATAGTCTAGCCCCTTCCTCTTCTATTATTCTTGGGAGTGAGTTGCTCCAAGAAGGTTTTAATCTTCTCTGCTGTTCTTGAGGAGGATCCACTAAGACTGGGTAAGTCTGTCTAGTTCGGGTGTAAGTTTTAGAAAATTAACATGCCCGTAGATATAAGCCATGTCCTCCAACTCAACCTTTATAGGGTGATATTTTGGTAACATGAGCCTTACTCTTTTGTCCTATTTCTTAATCGGTTTAGAACTCAGGTAGGAAAGAGGGATGTTTTTATAATGGATCAGTTTAGAAGTTAATTAGGCAAGAATAAGATTAAATGGCTTTCTAAGCATAAGAAATAGTATGTGCTAAGGCCCTGATAGCAAAAAAGGAGCATATCATATTCCAGTGCGAGTGTGAGTTGAAACAAAGGCAGAGTTAAGAGATGAGAGATGATACTGGAAAAGGAGGAAGGAGCCAGTTAATGCAGGGGCTATATTTAGTTAATACAGGTTTTGTTTATAAAGTAATGGGAAGACACTAAATACTTTTAAGCATCTAGTACCACCCTCAGATTGAGTTTAAAAAGTTTTTCTGGCTTCTGGGAAGAAAAGGCTTTAATGGGAGGCAAAAAGGCAAAAGTGCTAATTGAACATTCCAGGGTTTAGTAAGTTATGCTTAAACCTCTATTACCTTCTTCTTTCTTCTTATTTCCTGATGATGTCGCTCCTCATTTTACTGAGAGGATAAAAGAAATTGAAAGAACTTACATAAACTTCCACCATCACCTATATTAAGTTGCTTATCTTCTGCTTCTACTTTTCATACTATGGAAGTAAGATCTCTCCTCCTATCCAACTGTTCACGAGATCTCATTCCCACATTCCCTTCCATCAAAACTTCCATTTATCTGCTCACTTTACTAGCAAAGCTTTGGAAGTAATCAACGCTACTCACTATCCAATTCTGCTTCTCCAACTTTCTCTTGAACTCACTCCACTAGTGCTTTAATTCTTACAATACACTGTAATTGCTCTTATCAAAGTCAGCAATTGGATTGAAAACTCCAATCTTAATTGATCTATCAGTATAGAACACAATTGATTACTACTGCATTCTTGAAATACATTTTTTTTTTTTCCTCTTGGTTTCTGGGATTTACTTTGTCTTGTTTTCCTACCTACACTGTTGGTTGATCTTTCAGCCTTATCTTCCAAGCCTGTTAAAATTAGAATATTCCAGCACTCAAACCTTAGATCTTTTCATTTCTCTTTTCTTCTTTTCCATTCCCCTCCTTTTGTTTCTATTCTTGGTCTAAATATTCTCCCTGGGAGATCACATCTTTCAAGACTTCACATGCCTGTGGACTCCCAAATTTAAATCACTTCTCTGAATACTAAACCTATATATCCAAATGTTTGTGCAAAACTTGCTCTCAATCAATTAACTATATCCCCTATAAACTACAAAACTGCTCCTGCCACTGAGTTTCTCAGTAAATGAAGACTTCAGTCTCCCCACTTTAGGCCAAAATCCCTTGGTGCTGTCTTTAATTCCTCTCCATGTCTCAAACCCCACATCCAATTCATCTGCAAACCCTTTTGGCCCAACACTCAAAATTTGACCAGAATCAAATGATTTCTCAATTTATCTACCATTATCATAATATCTCAAGCCAATTCTCATGTCTTTCTGTACCATCACTATAGCCTCTTACTGTTCTCTATTTCTATCCTTGCCTTCTGTCTTAGTCATTTAGTGCTGCTATAACAGAAATACCACTAGTGGATGGCTTTAACAAAAAAAAAATTATTTCTTCACAGTAAAGTAGGCTAAAAGTCCAAGTTCAGGGCGTCAGCTTTAGGGGAAGTCTTTCTTTCTGTGTTGGCCTTCTCATCAATGTTCCTCTGGACTAGGAGCTTCTCCGGGCAGGGACCCTGGGTCCAAAGGACACGTTCTGCTCCTGGCACTGTTGTCTTGGTGGTATGAGGTCCCCATGTCTCTCTGCTCAGTTCTCTCTTTTATATCTCAAGAGGACACAATCCAATCGTGTAGACTGAGTCCTGCCTTACTAACACAACTGCTGCCCATCCTCCTTCATTAACATCATAGAAGCAGGATTTACAACATATAGGAAAATCACACAATACCAGCAATCATGGCCCAGCCAAATTGATACACACATTTTTTGGAGGACATAATTCAATCCATGACACCTTCCTACAGTTTATTCTTTACATATTAGCCAAAATACTTCATGAAAAAGTGAATGAGAGTAGGATATTATTCTGCTCAAAACACTCAAATGACTTTTTGTTTTACTTGGAGTAAAATACAAACAGCTTAGCTGATCTACAAAGCCCTACATGGTCTAGCGCCTCTTTACCTCTCTGACCACATATCCTATCACTCTTCAACTCCCATAATGCACTGTAGCTGTGTCAGGATCCTTGATACTTTTTGAACATACCTCTTACCTTAGATTCTTCACATTTGTTCTAGTTTCCTGAAATACTCTTCCCCAACACATCTGTATTTCTCATGCACAGCTCCTCAACATAATAGAGGTTTTTTTTTCTATTTGTTTTTTGTTTTCTTTTACTGATACCTCATATTAAGAATGGCATTTTACAAGGTGATACAAAACACCCTTATAGATTAGTACACACACACTAATATAATCACAAAATTTTATAAAACAATATTTACTGTCATCATTACTATGTGAAATCCTTTCTTGACTTTTTTTTTTTTTTTTAATTCTATATGCTTGCATTAAAAATGCTTGCCATGACTACAACGTTGCTTTCATGACCTCCCTAGTTTTGGGGTTGAAAAATATTGCTTATATAAAATAATGCCTACTATCTTAGTTATCTAATACTGCTATAACAGAAATACCACAAGTGGATGGCTTCGACAAACAGAAGTTTATTCTCTCACAGTCTAGTAGTACAGAAGTCCAAATTCAGGGCTTCAGCTCCAGGGAAAGGCTTTCTGTCTCCGTCAGCTCTGGAGGAAGGTCCTTGTCATCAATCTTCCCCTGGTCTAGGAGCTTCTCTGCACAGGAACCCCAAGTCCAAAGGACATGCTCTGCTCCCAGTGCTGCTTTCTTGGTGGTATGAGGTTCCCATGTCTCTCTGCTCACTTCTCTATTTTATATCTCAGAAGAGACTGACTTAAGATATAACTTAATTTTGTAGATTGTGTCATGCCTCTTTAACAAAACTGCCTCTAATCCTGCCTCATTAACATCACAAAGGTAGGATTTACAACACATAGGAAAATCACATCAGATGACAAAATGGTGGACAATCACACAATATTGGGAATCACGGACTAGCCAAGTTGGCACACAGTTTTTGGGGGGATCAATTTACTCCATAATATCTACCCAATGTTCATTCTTTATTATATTTATTCTGTTTTACTTTTCGTGATGGCACTTATCTTCACATGAGCTATAACATTTATTCGTTTACTTCCTATACTCTTTCCCCACTACAATGGGCATTCCTGAGTGTGGGATCTCTTTTTTGTTCAGGACCATATATTCTGTACCTATTACAACTGGGACACTGAAGAGGGCCTTAATAGATGTGTATTGATATACAAATATTCTAGACATTTAAGTATTCCTAAGATATTTAATAGGCAAAACCAACAAAATTTTGGGATGGGTTGGATTTGAGGCATGAGAAGGGAGGAAGTTTTAATGATTTGCTTTATGATTCTGTCTTATACACTTATCTAGATAGTGGTACTATTCTCTGAGGGACAATACTCTGCTTGGGACAAAGTATCTGAAAGAAAAACATTAACGTAATTTTGGACAAGTTGAGGATGTGCTGCTACAAGTGAACAAGGCAAACCTAG
Organism: Dugong dugon; assembly: GCA_030035585.1. Lineage (NCBI taxonomy): Eukaryota > Metazoa > Chordata > Mammalia > Sirenia > Dugongidae > Dugong > Dugong dugon. The sequence continues at coordinate 91,549,778 of CM057472.1, forward strand.
AATCTCCTGAATAAAATCTGCACAAGTCTCATTCAAGAAAGTCAAATTAGAAAGTTCAGGCCCAATATGATATGTTTTTATTGTTTTCATCTTTTTAATTTCTTTTCCTCTTCCCAGCTTTTCTTCATAAGTAACAAATCAGAGAATATGGATTACCCCTTTTCCCACGTATTCTGAAATATGAGACTATACTTTCTCATTTTAGAAATTACATAAAATCATATTTAAAAAATTAGAACATCAAAAACGTACATGGTTATATGGGTAATAATGAAAAGATAAAATTTCCCACAATTTCTCTGACAAAACATATTTGAATCCACAATATTACTGTCAGAGAAATATTTGGCTTTTTATTGCAGGAATTGGATGATAGAAGCTGTGGGAAAATTCAGGGCTAGGGACTTCTCAACCTACCAATGTGAACATCACTGAGATAAATCAATGCTGTTACAGGGCTGAAGTTCTTGGCTTCCTGGCCAGAGGGGTCCTACAGCGGCATTGTGAGTGAGTCCAGCTGGGGAGGTCTTGAGTACTAAGTGAGGTCATCAAGTCTATTTTTGAAACCTAGCCACCACCTCTCATCCTGTCACTCTCTCTTGGCCTCAGCTTGTTTTTAGTTAAACACTAACAATAAAGAAACAATAAAAATAAAGGGTTTTGTTGAGAAAGACTTGAGGCAACATTCCCTGAATGTTCAACAACAGTGGGTATACAGGGCATACCGTGAAGGAAAAATAGACTTTTGATTAAATGTGTTTATGAATTGTAGTGTTAAACAGAGTTGTATATGTTGACTTAGTCCAGGACTCTTCAATGCCTTTAATATGATAATAGGCATTTTATGTCTCCAAAGAAACGATTTAGCATTCACATGATCCAAACCATTTTTAACAATGAAATTCTTTATTTTTTTTTCAGGAAATACCTCAAGAAATGGTTTACAGGAGGTATTTTGAGACATCCTGGAACGGATTGCTTTCTTGTAGTTATTATTTGAAAAATAGCATTATTGAAAATGAAAATTTCATTAAGAAAGACCCTAATTATGGCACATGTGGAATTGGGGCCTATTTTTCTTCTTTCTTTCTTTTTTTTCTTTGTAGGGTGGGACCTACTTCTCATTCTCTTAAGTCTGGCTCTGAATGTTAAGGATTTTGACTGTAAAAAAGTGATAGCAGTAAGAATTGGATAGAGCAATAAGAAGAAGAAAAGTTATGTTCTGAGAAGCCACAGAGTTGTCAGAGGTCTGCAGATATGTAAGTTTTGAGGATCTTGTTTTTGACTTTAATATCGTCCCATTCCCCTTATTTACCTCTTCCTCTTTCAACGCTGTAGCCTCAAATCATCATTCTTGGTTATCCCATGAATTATTACCAGTGAACTTTTTCAGACCTCACAATTGTGATAGAAATTAAAGATATTTCTATTGTTTTTGGAGTCCCTGGATGGTGTAAGCAGTTAATGCACTCAGCTGTTAACCTAAAGGTTGGAGGTTTGAGTCCACTCAGAGACACCTGAGAAGAAAGGCCTGGCAATCTACTTCTGAAAAATCAGCCATTGAAAACCCCATGGGGTGCAGTTCTACTCTGACACACACAGCGTTGCCATGAGTTGGAGTCAGCTTGAAGACAACTGGTTAATTGGTTGGTTGGTATTGTTTTCAGTTTTCATGCATGGCTTTAAAACCAATGTTCAAATCTTTTTTTAGTATCCATCTCTATAAAATGGAAATTAATTGCTCCTCTGAGGAAAAATAATCTTTGTTTCAACCAAGCCTGAATCTGTCACCAAGGCACCATGTTCACAGGGTAGGTAAGAAGAGCAGTGATAGAGTGAAATCTGTGAAAGCCAGAACTTGGCCAGACTGCCTTGTTTTTCTGGGTCCCCACCTTTGACAGGGTGCAGTCACCACTTTGCTCTCACTCTCTTTGGTGGAAAATATTTGAGTTTTCCTTCTCTGACAGGTTTCTGCCTCACATAGGTTCTGGTTTTCACAGGTTATATTATACCACCTGGACATTGACATGGCATCTTGGGTGGCCAGATACAAATATGCTTAGAGATAGAAACAATCTGGCTACAGAAGAAAGGAGGTGATCACAGGACTTTGTGGGATTTTGTAGTTGTTATATATAAAATGTAACAGTACAAGGATAACAGTCCCAAATATATCCTTAAAATGAGTACTTGGTTTACTTGACACTGGGGAGATTAGGGGCTAAGAAGTACGTTTTATACCTCTGAATGTTACTTGTCATAAGAGGCATGCTTGCTTTTGTAACGGGAAAAAAAAAAAAAGAAATGTTACTAGATCCTTTCCTTTTTAAATCCAACTTATAAAATTTCTTAAATAAATTAGGTGTCCATTGATAGCTTTTAATTTTTTATTACTAGATTTAAAACAGCTGACAGCTCTCTTGAGTAAGTATAGTTTTTTATGCAAATCTGAGCAAAAAGTTTAAAGGAACTTAATGGATGAGCGATGGGGACCATGATGGCAGGTAAAATGTATATTTCATGGAGGAACTAGGGACACACCATAGGTGTGAAGTTTTAAAAAATATGATTATTATTTCATGCTATAAGTACTGTAGCATATTGAACATAGTTGTTATTTTCCAGTCTTACTACTGTCTAATCAGCTTTTTTTTTTTTTTTTTTTTTTTTTTTTATGTAGGAATCATACATTAAGGACAAAAAGAACTTTTGACAATTGATAAACCAACTATCAGGGGCAAATTATCCAATAGGCAAGGTAAGCACAGGCTTATTTGTGCTTACTTACTAATTTGTAGTGAACAATTTCACATTCGATTAGCATGTAATCACAAGGATGCCCATGCTTACTTTTCTTACTGGGTCATTTCTCCCTGTCAGGGATTGTAAATTTAAAACAGGCTTTGAATCTACAGGAAGGTGAGGTGGAGTTGGGAGAGAAACAGACGCCAGCCATATCTAGAAGCAGAATCTTTGATGTGGTGAAAAAAATGTGAAATTGTTCACTATAGATGATCTGGTAAGCAAGGTAACCACTGTGCTTACCTTGCCGGTTGGGTAATCTGCCCCTACCAACTATACTACACAAAATTAACCAAAAAGAGAATTCTGGAAACCTGCAGTGCATCTCACTTGAGTATTCAATCAAGTGCTGATTTTTGCTTGCATATGAGGAAATTACAGCATGCTGAGGAAAGAACCACCTGAAAGGATTAGAAGGAAGACTCTTGGCACCACAGTGGGCCTGGCATAGTATCATGCAGCATTAGACAGAGAACACAGACAGTTCTTACCTCAGTAGTTGGGGTGGGAGGTGTGGCCTAGATTGAGCACAACTGCATAGATGGAGCACTTGCTTCTAACAAATTTTAAAAGCAAGACTCCCTCTAAAATCAAACTGATTCCAAATAACATAATAGTTCCCCAGAACAAAGCTCAAGGACACTTATAAAATACAAAAATGTCTGACACCCAACGAGATAAAATTCAAAATATCTGACATACAATCAAATATTACAGATATTCAAAGAAGCAAAAAACAGGATCCATAGTGAAAGAGAAATCAAACAACACCAGCCTGAGATTGACTCAGATGTTGGAAATATCAGATAAGGATGTTAACACAGGGATATATTCAGGTGAACTGGTGGACTACAAGCAAGGTGGAGCTCTACTGAAGTTAAAATCTTCATCGACAGTGTTATTTTGCCTGCTCTGCCCTCATACAACTCTCCACTAACAACTGAGAGGAGTGAGTGGATAAATACAGCTTCCTCAGCCCTCAGGTGGACAAATCTGAGGCTTGCTCTATAAGGTCTCCTTAGGAATTTCCCGGTAGAACTGAGCTCCAGTTCACCAGAATGAATGCTGTCTTGGTGGTGTACTCTTTATTTTTTTTCCTTCCCCTCTCTATCTCACTTTCTTACTCCCCTTATTGTGTTTCATAGGATCAACTCCTAAATAATTGTTTTTTCCAATTGTCGTGGAATTGATCCCGAGTCATGGCAACCAAACTACTTGTACTCACATCTTTGCTTAGAGGTCAATTCTGGAGGAATCCAAACCAAGCCAGTGGCTATTTTGGAAGTTTGATACTTAATATCTAGCTGAAGAGTTTGCTGCACTTAGGAAAACAAGCTGAGCCAGACTCTCCATGCTCTAGGTTTTATTTTTCCCCCCATAAATATGTGGTTATTTGAGGTAAACAAATGATATTTGCCTCCATTTTCTAATCACAGGGTTGCCTTAATCCTTTTCATTACATGCTGATTCTGAGGAGAGTGGAGGGCTGATGCCTCAGCCATTAGTTTTCTTTCCTCCATAAATACTAGTATCCTCCAGCAAACTTAGATTTGAAAATATCCTGATGGCTTTAGGGTCGAAACACCCAATTGAAAACTAGGACATTTATCACATTTACCTTCAGAAGAGTTGAGTTTTAAATAAAAATCTACCAATACATTTGCCTTTGGACATTATCTTACTCTTTTATAGCAAAAAAAAAAAAAAACAAACTTCATTCCAGTTACATATATTTCCCATTTCTTCATTTTTCTATAGGCACCAAAAGTCTGTTAAGATGTATGGAGTTATCTCTACAACTTTTGTGACTTTAAGCTAGCATGTTAACATTATTAAAATGTAGGATGTGCTTTTAATGAGTATTTCATCACCATATCCCATCTAAGCAAAGGTGAAAAAGTTACTTCTTTGTGTGAGTTCTTGTGGGATGCAGTGAGGGAGATACTTGGTGATAACTAAAGAGGCCTTCGTTGATACAATATACTGTAAAACTTCCTACTATGACCATGCATAACAAATAAGCATTTCCCTTATTTTAAAAAAATATCATCTGGAGAGTCCACATCTCCTCAGGTATTAGGGAAGTAGTTTTGAATTTTTGTTCATTAGAAAAACTATGGTTTGTTTGAAAGTAGTTTGTTCTTTGATGGAACAAACCACTTTGTTTCAGCTTGGGAATTGTCATTTAGTCCAGTTGCTTAAAGCTATGTTTCAGAGGAATTTTTCATAAAGATTTGAAGATTATTCCCGACTCTTTACCAGGTGTCCTATTGAATAGGTGCTTTTTATATGGCAGTGAATGAAAGGTTCAGAAATCTAAGAGAGGCATCATTCAAAAGAATGTTCAACAAAAAGCATTTTATTATCTAAGATAACATTAATTCATAATTAGATATTATTAATAATGTTTTATTTTTTTCCACAACTCTTTTAATGAGGCCCTTTTCAAATATTTCAAAGACCAGAGCAGAACTGGAATTCCTTACCCAATTTATCTACTCGTTGTCTTTGAAAGAGTGGACAGAGAGAGGCCCATTCATCATCTAACCCTGTGGCTATGGTTTTGGCAGTATTGTTTCTCCATGTGAGGAAAACTTCTTTTATTCCCAGGATGATTGACAGTGAAGGTATATGGTTATAACTTACTGATCGGGGCAAAATATTTCTAACAAAGATTATAAAGCACGGTTGTCCCATTGCTGTTAGTTGCTGTTGAGTCAGTTCTGACTCACGGCAACCCCATGTGTGCAGAGTAGAACTGCTCCATAGGGTATTCAAGACTGTGACCTTTCAGAGGCAGATCTCCACACCTGTCTTGTGAGGTGCCCTGGGTGGGTTCAAACTGCCAACCTTTCTACTAGTAGTTAAGTGTTTACCCATTTGCACCACCCAGGGATTCTCATAAAGCACTAGTTACATATAATTGAAGTCATATCAAGTTTTTCTTTCCTCCCCTTGTTGCAAATGATACACCTTATTTCATGAGATTGGAATAGAGTAAGCCTTACAGTTCCGTGCTCTCATAGTGACAGTATATTAAGTCCATTTTCTCACAAATGAAACAGACACTGCCACAAGGAGAATGGCTAAGGGACACTCTAACTGGCTGATGCAACACTCTTTGAAGTCCCCTGGTATAGTCCATCACCTAAAATAAAAATAATGATGTTTTAAATATTAAATGAGTTCATTTATTTCTGGCATTCAGAATAGAGCCTGGCATATAGAAAGAGTTCAAAAAGTTAGCCTTTGTTATTGTAAATCTTTGCTTTGAGCATTATCCAAGAAAAATGAAATAAAGAAGGCTTTGTCCTTCTGACTTTTAACAGTATAGCATTTAGTAAAATAATGACAATGGCACAACAGCAAAAACAGTCCAAGGGTGGTGATTATGGGTGTATTTCCTCCTAGTGGATTCAGAGCATGTTTCTAAATCATTATTAATTTGTGCAATATACTTGCTGTGGAATTCATTTAATGAAATAAATTTCCAACTTTGTTTACTCTCCATTTTGTATTACCTTCTTATACAAGGCCAGATAAATGTATTTCATTTTGGTTTCAACTGATTCAAGATGATCTAGAAGGCAGGATTTGTTCCAACTCACAAGAGCCCACTATATTAAACTTGGTGCTTATTCAATGATCCAGGCACTGCCCACTTCTGAGCTGTCCATTCTTCCTTATTAAAGTGAGAGAGCTAAAGATTATGAGCTCCATAACTTTGTAGGCCTGGGCCTTTATTGGGACTTTGAAAGTAACAATAGTCTTCTTATTTGTTATAACCACCATAATCCCTTAGTCCAATGTTAAATTCTCTATTCTTTTCCCTTTGTTAAAATAGGTTTACTATGACAAGTATCGTCTCTTAACATTTATTTGAATCCAATTCTTTCAGTAAAATACTTTTATCCATTCTACTATAGTTGAGTAAACTTCCATATGACTTTGTCTCTACCCTAAGCAACTGTCTAGATTTATGAATGAATGTTATTCACAATAAATTTACATATTTATAGCAGTGAATATTTACATAGATATAGCATTGAATAACTCCAATTTATTATCGCTAAGGATTAGCATTTGTAGCTAGTCTCTTCCATGTAGTCTGCTCTGGCATGGGGGCTGGTATAGGTCTGGTTCTAACAGGCATTTGTGTTGGAGGGACCTTATGCTATGCTTCCCACTAAAGAGAGATGTCTCTTATATTCTAGCCTTTGAGTAGTGTATCTACATCAGAAAAAAAAAAAAAAAAAAGGTCCATGAGAACTATACCGGAAAAAAAAAAAAGCTAACTGAAAAAAAAAACAAAAACCCGTTGCCATCGAGTCGATTCCGACTCATAGCAACCCTATAGGACAGAGTAGAACTGCCCCATAGGGCTTCCAAGGAGCCACTGGTGGATTTGAACCGTCGATATTTTGGTTAGCAGCCTAACGCTTAACTATTGTGCCACCAGGGCTCCAAGTCAAGCACTTTTAATTCCAAATCTTAAATTATATTTTCTATGCTCCCATTTGGGAAGCCCTAATGGCACAGTGATTGAGAGCTATGGCTGCCAACCCAAAGGTCGGCAGTTTGAATCCACCAGCCGCTCTTTGGAAACCCTATGGGGCAGTTCTACCCTGTCTTATACGGTTGCTATGAGTCAGAATCAACCTGATGGCAACAGGTTTTATGCTCCCATTAAGCTCTCAACCACTGTATGCATCTGTATGGTATGGTCAATCTGTGCTTTTTTAAAATTTGTCTAAAGGAAAGTTTAGTTTTATTTTATTGGCCAAGGACTATACCATGTCTTCATAAACAAAATTGTTCTAGGGTCCCCTGATGCAAGCGATGAGAATAACACAAGTGGTGAGGGTAACAGGGTTGCAATTGTAGCAACTCTACCCTTACCTGAATGTAAACTCACCTGGGTGCGAGGGCCATTATAAATACACTTCCTAATCTGGAAACCTATAAAAATGTGGATTTCCAGAACTACAAAGAATAAGCAATTAGAGTAAAGATTTTATTGGATATTCATTGGTGTTTCCTCTCCCAGCATTTCTTACAGTAGTCACATGGTGTGAATGCTATCTTACATGGAGAACGGGAGAGTGTAATGATTGTCCAAAAGCTGTAAAATGCAATGCCTAAGACATTCAGAGGAGTCCTTGGTGGTGCAAAAGGGCTGCTAACCAAAAGGTTGGTGGTTCAAGTCCACCCAGATGCACCTCCAGAGAAAGGCCTGGTGATCTACTTCCAAAAAATTAGCAGTTGAAAATTCTATGGAGCACGGTTCTACTCTGACACACATGGAATCATTGTGACTTAGAAGTGGTTCAATGGCAACTGGTAATGGCACTGGGAATCACAAGACCTAAGCTGGAATACTGCAAATATGTTCATGTACACACTGTTGGGAAAGTTGCCTTGCTTCTCCCGTGTGGGAATCCATGAGACCAGCGGCAAGTGATATCGTTTCTCCGGTACACTCAAAGGTGATGCTCACCTATCTTCAGGGATGAAAGAAAGCTATAGCTAGAACTCCTTATGTAGGTATCTAGTCTGATATCACCAAAAGTGATTCAGAGAGATCCACAGAGGAAAATGCTCAGCGTGTTCACCACAGTTGATTACAGGAGCATAAAGCAAAGCCTGGGAAGCTTTTTTTCCTTCTTCTTGTCAAAAGAAAAGGGAAAAAGGTAGAATTTCTGCTTTGGGATTGTTTTAGTCTTGCAGAGCTTATCTATGTGGCATGTTGTGTGGTATACAAAGGACCTTTAAGACCTAACCAAAGTTATGTGCCTTTCAAAATTTTACTGATTACTCCCTTCAAACTCTTACCATATTTACTATTTCTATCACTTAATTAAGCACTTAAAATTTTCATCTTTACAGATGTCTCTTTCATTTCTTTTTATGTAGTTTCTGGATTGAGCCCAAAAGCTTGTTGAGGGCATGAGGTGGTTGCTAGATATTCCTTCTAACATCCAATTAACCACAGAGCAGGAGCTTCAATTTCTATCGGTAATAATTTGAATTGTTTCCTTTGAGAAGGCCTGGATTTTTTCTTCTCCTTCTTATTTTCCCACAGTAAATGGGGCAATTTCTTCCTTGTTAATCATCTTTAATGTTCTTTTACTGTTCCTGGGTAAAATAGAGCAGATAAATGCACTTCCATTAAATATGCACTTAATAAATGGAGATGCTGATATACAAGTCAGCTGTAGAATCCACGAAGAAAAATCAAAAAGCTGAAAAAAATGGTGATGAGAGCCAGAGAAGAAAACTATTCAGGTCGATGAGGAGTGGTGTGGGAGATAGGGTTACACCCTATTCCTGCCTTGCACATTAGCAATTGCGCCATTTACGGCAAGCATTAAAAACAAGGGAAACAATGTAATAATCTTTCAAATTATAAATGAAAAACAGAAAGATAATACTGGCAAGGAGACACTAATTTACAGGAATATGCAAGACTGAGCTCCTAATGAAAGAGCTCTTAATTTTGCATCCCAGTAAACCACAATATTGCAATATTACTTCTAAAGACACGTTAGTTTTTCCTTTCTCAAATATCTATGAAGCAGAGGGTATTTTGTGTATAAGCCTTGCCATCACAACTTTCTTTCACAATATAATATGCCATCTAACATCAGGCTTCATTCACCTGCATAAGATCAAGCCACTATAGAGTCTGCATTAATTTTACCTAAAGAATTTGGTGTTTACCCTTGGTTCCTGAGAGATAACTTCTAAAATCTTTGAAAGTCCACAGTAAGTCAAGTGCTTTTGATGAGGCCTGCAGACTACACCTGAGGGTTTATGCTAATAAGGTGACTCAAGTAGGGACTGGCCAGAAAAACCACCAAATGCCTGGATTATCAGCCGTCCTGAGGGTCATGTATAATCAATCATGCCTATGTAATGAGGCCACAATTAAAGCTCTGGACACGGAATTTCCATGGGCTTCCTGGTTGATGACAGATGCTGATTCATGTGGGAGGGTAGTGCATCCCTTTTGAGGACATGGAAGCCCACTGGTAACCCAAACAAAATCAGTGTTTGGTTACATAAGGAAGATCCTGAAATTGGATTAGTAACCACCAGTTTCTGCCACATTACATAACACAAATGTATTTCTGTTTGCTTTCACTATCAATTGTCTTTTTCCACAACCTTCATTATTCCTGTTTAATATACGAGTACGTTATGTATTGCTGTTCCTCTATTTTACCACTCCTCTACTGGGCACACAGAAAACAGGCACTCTGCAGAGGTCTTTGACCATAAGTAGTCTTTGTGCCTCACTAAAATGGCAATTATATGAAAGTGCAGAGGACATGGAAAGACCATGGTCCAAAGAGAAAAGCAGCCCATCTCTACTAATATGAGGAGATAAGTGTTCCAGGGGTAGAGTAGGAAGGTGTGGAATACTTCTCATGTTAGAATCAACTGCTAACACATAATGTGGAGAAACAAAAGTGCAAGTCTCAGGAATTAGAAATTGGCAAAATTACACGAAGTCAACAGGCTTCCTTTACTATATCACTCCAATAGTCTAAGAGCTTGGTACAAAGGCAGGAGACTAGAATAGCTCCACTGTTAAGGTTAAAGATGTTGGGATTTCTGAAACACATTTCCTGGCTATAATTTAATCTTATTACTGAACTTCATTTCTCATTTTTCCTTTTTACTGAAGAGCTTCTTCATGAGCCATCCTTCTGAATATGTGAAGTGACAGCACTCTGCTTAGAAGAGAGTAGGGAAATGATGGCACTTGATACTTTCTCCTCTCAAAAACTTCTCAGAGCCAATGAATTCAGCTATTTTAAGGAGCTAAAAAAAGCTTGTTATCCTATTTCTTCAAAAAAAAAACTACACTATACATCAAGACTGAATGATAGGGAAATAAATTTAACATATTTTATTAAGCTAGTTTGTTCAAAAAAAATGCCATTGAGTCAATTCCAACTCCAGAGCCTTAAATAAGTTCTTTATATTCTTATTCTTTCTTTTCTTCTAATATCCAGTAAGCAAAGATGCTACTTTGAGGACTAAGGTGCACCTGACCAAAGTCATGGTATTTTCAATCTCCTCATATGCATGTGAAAGCTGGACAATGAATAAGGAAACCCAAAGAAGAATTGACATCTTTGAATTATGGTGTTGGAGAAGAATATTGACTATACCATGGACTGCCAGAAGAGCAAACAAATCTGTCTTGGAAGAAGGATCCTTACAAGCAAGGATGGCGAGACTTCATTTTATTTACTTTGAACATGTTATCCGGAGGCACCAGTCCCTGGAGAAGGACATCATGCTTGGTAGAGTGTCAGCAGAAAAGAAGAAGACCCTCAGCAAGATGGATTGACACAGTGGCTACAACAATGGGCTCAATCATAGCAATGATTGTGAGGATGGTGTAGGACAAGACAGTGTTTCATTCTGTTATACATAGGGTCACTATGAGTTGGAACCAACTCAATGGCACCTAACAACAACCTATGGTAAGCAAAGAAAATTATGAAGAGTGGAGTCATTCTGCATATTGTTCTTGATCACAGGATGCATTGGTAAAGGCTGGTTTTTTTTTTATTTTTTACCTTTTCATTTTTACTTATTGGAGCTATCATCTGTCATGTCCTTAAATGACCTTAATTCTGCACAATAGCCTTAGGAAAATGATTCTAGCAATTTGCCTTGTGAATTCCATGATAATTTACTACTGTCTAACATTATTGCTGCTTCTTCGAGTATATTTTGACCAGAGATTCTGTTCCATATCTTTCTTTTAGTTTTAATTGAAAATAATCTGAGATAACCTCTTTCTCTCTCTCCCCTTTCCAGAAATCCAAGTAGCACATTTAGAGATTTATCTGTTATGATCCTTTTGGTTGCAAGTGACAGAAAACTTGACCTAGATTCGCTTAACCAGAATCTCAAACAGCACAATTAAAACCTATTCTTGTTCTCATTGGCTCTGTTTCTCTCGCCTGTTTATCATCATCCTCACTCAGTCTCTTTTTTCTGGTGGCAAGAAACTATGAGCAACTCCAAGCTGACATCCATTATGATTCTAATTTCAAAGGAGAAGAGAATGTATCAATTTATTGATTGCTCTGGCCTAATCTTAGGGTTATAGCTGATGAGTTTTAATCAGATCATGAACTAATTGTTGAATTGAGGGTGAAAAACTTTTGTTTAGCCAGATCTAGATCACATTTGTACCTCTATACAATTGTACTATTATGGATCAAAAACGTGGATCAAGAGTGATGGTGGTAATCAAAGGTAATTTTAGATTCCTGAACAGGGAAAAGGGGCCTGGATTTTAGACATAAAAATAAATAAATAAACAGCTAGCATCTACAATAGTCTTTCTAGAAAGCCCTTCTAGTTTTAAAGTATTAGGGATGTGTCTTAGATCTGCTTAAACCTACACTGGGTTACAGAATCTTCTACCTCTTTAACTCTCTATAGACATGGAATCATTGCCTGTAAAATATTACTTCAAGAACCTAAGTACTTTTAGGGAAAATAGGTAATAGGGAAATCCATACTCTCAATAGCGAAATCTCTGCCTAGTTTTGAGCTGGTTCTGGTTCCAAAGATGGCAGAGTTGACCATTTAGGGCTTGAATGTAGAGATAGCTTACACTTAGACAATTCTTAGTCTATGTTCAAATTCCTGTGCACAGGCTGATTCTAATTACAGCACAAACTTAATCTATAGGGTTAAGCAGACAATATACGTTCTCCCAGGAAATAAAAACAAGAACTTTATTGGTTACTACTGTCAACTGTGTCACATACAAGAAATTTAGTAATAGCAAAAGTTATGCTAGATCGTAGTGTCCCCAATATTCCTCTCTATCCTGATATCAGCTCCTCCTCTAGAATACTGAAAATTCGACTTGTTATAACTTCTCCTTCTGAAAGTAAACTAGAATGAAGTGTGACCTAGGAATCCGGGGATTGCGATTTTAAACTGACTTAGGCACTTGTTTTCTGAAAAAATTTGGTCAAGTTATCTTTTCTAGGCTTCTTGATTATCTTCAAAACTAAAACTTTGGAGTAGATCTTAGTATCCCTTGAAAATTATGTTATTCATCTAGGTAATATTAGACTGTCTAGCTTCTTCTTTATTATAAACAGAGCAGGGTGATCTTCCACCAAAAATTCTATTTTTTCTCATTGTACGGTTCGAACCATCAAACTTAATACATATCTGGAAAGAAAAAGCCAAACAATAAGGAGTTAATTTACTTCAATTTGTTAGTTTCCTTTCCTGTTACATTGATATTCACTTCCATTCTTCCTTCTTTCATTCTTTCCTCTCAAATACGACCCCAAGACTTAAAACATGTGGCAACTGACCAAGGCTTACTGAAAGTTAATAGCTACAATCCTGACTTTTGGCCCAGATGAACCAGAGAAGCCCATACAATATGTTCCTGTCTTGAAAACGTCTCTGGAAATAAAATGAATAGACACGATAAAAGTTTGCAGTTTTTCCAAAACTTAATAAAACAACACCAACATCAACAATAAAAAGGTAGAGTTCTAATAAAGTACATTAATCTCAGCAAAGCAGAGGGTCAATGAAAAAGAGGTCCTCAATGAGATGAATTGAAAAAATGGCTGCAACAATGGGTTCAAATATAGCAATGACTATGAGGATGGTGCATGATGGAGCAACATTTCCTTTTGTTATACCTAAGGTCGCTATGAGTTGGGGTAACTAAACAGCACCTAACAACAATAAAGCCATTACCATTGAGTCGATTCCGACTCATGCAGAAACTGTCCATAAAAAAAAGTCTTTTAGAAACAGAACAAGGGAATACTGGGTGATTTAAAATCAGGAAAGATGTGTCAGAGTTGTTTACTTTCATCATATTTATTCAATCTGCATGCTGAGCAAATTATCCAAAAACTGGACTACATAAAGAAGAACATGGCATCAGGTTTGGAGGAAGACTCATTAACAACCTGTGATATGCAGATGACAGAACCATGCATGCTGAAAGTGAAGAAGACTTGAAGCACATACTGATGAAAATTAAAGACTATAACCATCTGTATGGATTACCCCTCAACATAAAGAAAACAAAAAGTCTCACAACTGGACCAGTAAGCAACATCATGATAAACAGAGAAAAGATTGAAGTTGTCAAGGATTCCACTTTACTAGAATCCACAATTAATGCCTATGGAAGCAGCAGTCAAGAAATCAAATGACGTGGTTTATTGGGCAAATCTGCTGTCAAAGACCTCTTTAAAGTGTTAAAAAGCAAAGATGTCACTTTGAGGCCTAAAGTGCACCTGACCCAAGCCATGGTGTTTTCAGTCACCTCATATGCATGCAAAAGCTGGACAATGAATTAGGAAGACCAAAGAAGAATTGATGCCTTTGAATTATTGTGTTGGTAAAGAATACGGAATATACCATGGACTGCCAAAAGAACAAACAAATCTACCTTGGAAGAAGTACAGCCAGAATGCTCCTTAGAAGTGAGGATGGTGAGACTTCGTCTCACATACTTTGGGCATGTTATCAGGAGGGATGTTCCTGGAGAAGGACATCATGCTTGGTAAAGTAGAGGGTCAGCAAAAAAGAGGAAGACCTTCAACAATATAGACTGACACAGTGGCTGCAACAATGGGCTCAATCATAGCAATGATCGTGAGGATAGCACTGGACTGGGCAGCATTTTTTTCTGTTGTCCGTAGGGTTGCTATGAGTTGCAATCCACTTGACAGCAAGTAACAACAACAATGAAATGATATTATAGATAAACTAGCATATATTATGGTTAATTATATTATTAGCTGCCATCGAGACATTTCTGACACATAGCCTCCCTATGTGCAACAGAATGAAACACTGCCCAGTCCACCACCATCTGTCAGTTTGATGTACTGTGGTGGCTTGCATGTTGCTGTGTTACTGGAAGCTTTGCCACTGGTATTTCAAATACCAGTGATGGACAGGTTTCAGCTGAGCTTCTAGACTGAGATGGAGTAGGAATGAGGACTTGGCACTCCACTGCTGAAAAAATTGGCCACTGAAAAACCTTATGAATAGCAGCGGAATATTGTTTGATATAGTGCTCGAATATGAGCCCCTCAGGATGAAAGTGTCTCAAAATACGACTAGGGAAGAGCTTCCTCCTCAGGGAAGAGTTGACTTTAATAACATGGATGCAGTCAAGCTTTTGGGACCTTAATTGCTGATGTGGCAAGACTCAAAATGAGACAAAACAGGTGCAAACATCCATTAATAATTGGAATATGGAATGTACGAAGTATGAATCTAGGAAAATTGAAAGTCATCAAAAATGAAATGGAACACATAAAGATCAATATCTTAGGCATTAGTGAGCTGAAATGGACTGGTATTGGTCATTTTGAATCAGACAGTCATATGGTCTGCCATGCTGGGAATGACAAATTGAAGAGAGATGGCATTGCATTCATTCTCAAAAAGAACATTTCAAGATCTATCCTGAAGTACAATGCTCTCAGTGATTGGATAATATCCATATGCCTACAAGGAAGACCAGTTAATGAGACTATTATTCAAATTTATGCACCAACCACTAAGGCCAAAGATGAAGAGATTGAAGATTTTTACGAACTTCTGCAGTCTGAAATTCATCAAATATGCAATCATGATGCATTAATAATTACTGGCGATTGGAATGTGAAAGTTGGAAACAAAGAAGAAGGATTGATAGTTGGAAAATATGGCCTTGGTGATAGAAATGGTGCCAGAGATCACATGACAGAATTTTGCAAGACCAATGACTTCTTCATTGCAAAGAACGTTTTTTTCAACAGCATAAACAGTGACTATACACATGGACCTCATCAAATGGAATACACCGGAATCAAATCGACTACATCTGTGGAAAGAGACAGTGGAAAAGCCAATATCATCAGTCAGAACAAAGTCCAGGGGCTGACTGTGGAACAGACCATCAATTGCTCATATGCAAGTTCAAGTTGAGGTTGAAGAAATGTAGAACAAGTCAAGATCCAAAGTACAACCTTGAGTATGTTATGGTAATAGCCCTCAAATCTCAGTGATCTAACACAACAAAAACTTGCTTCTCACTCATATTACATCTGTAAGTGAGGATTCTGCCCTACCCAGTAATTCAGGCTGATGAAGATTCCTTCATCTGGTAACGACACAATTTGGGGAACTTTGGCCTTCCCTGCTATTGTGAGAGAAGAAAGAGAACGGTGAATTGTGCATGAGCTCTTTAGTACTCATCCCAGAATCAGTAGAAATCATTTCTAGTCACATTATGGCTGGCCACAAATAGTCATATGGCTCTATAGACTGTAAATTCCCTAAAGACCAGCAGAAAAACTTGTTGACTGAGTGAAAAAAAAAAAAAGTTTATTAGACTTACTGCAATAAGGGAGAAAATCATATTGGTATAATCTTAGTCATTTTTCAAATTTGAAAATCGTGGAAGGATATTCATAAAGTTTTAATGCTACATGACTGTTAAGGCAGAACTTGCAAAGCTGAGAAATGACTGGGGCTGGACATAATAGCTGTGGCTTGGTTAGCAGAGTAAAAGTAAAAATCTGGAAGTTAGTCTTGATAAGCAAGCTGTTAGTCATAATAAATATGCTGCTTAGTTGAGTCATAGTCTTATTGTCCAGGAGCAGGTATCTCCTGGAGCAAGAAGCCAAATAATGTTTTTTTGGTGTTGGTATTGCTTAACATAGTTTGAGGAAAATATGCCAGATCTTATTAATGTTTAACACAGGGAAGGAAAATATGTACAGCTCCAAAACTGTTTCGCACGTTACTGTACTGGAAATTTTGTTGTTTTAGTTCTCAACTGGCCAAGTGATAAAGAAAGAAATGGAACATTTAGAAATCATTACTGTCTTTGCCATGAATGTAATAGTATTTATTTGAGAAAGGTAGGAGGAGATATTAGACCTTGATAATGTCAATTTCTCAAGCCTGTTGAATACCATAGGATTAAAAAATGATACATTTACAATATAACTATTAGGTATGTATGTAGGTAGGTAAATAGACAGCTAGATAAATGGTAGATAGATAGATGTTGTTGTTGTTAGGGGCCATCAAGTCAGTTCTGACTCATAGCAATTCTTTGTACAACAGAATGAAACACTGCCTGGTCCTGCACCATCCTCACAGTCGTTGCTATGTTTGAGCCCATTGTTGCAGCCACTGTGTGAATCCATCTCATTGAGGGTCTTCCTCCTTTTTGCCGACCCTCTGCTTTACCAAGAATGATGTCTTTTTCGGAGAACTGGTTCCTCCTGGTAACGTTCAAAGTACGTAAGACGAAGTCTCACCATCCTCAGTTGTAAGGATCGTTCTGGCTGTACTTCTTCCAAGACTGATTTGTTTGATCTTCTAGCAGTCCAAGGTATATTCGATGTTCTTCGCCAACACCATAATTCAAAGTCATCAATTTTTCTTTGGTCTTCCTTATTCATTGTTCAGCTTTCACGTGCATATGAGGCAATTGAAAATGCCATGACTTGAGTCAGCCACACCTTTGTCCTCAAAGTAATATCTTTGCTTTTTAATGGTTTAAGGAGGTCTTTTGCAGCAGATCTGCCCGATGCAATGTGTCTTTTAATTTCTTGACTGCTGTTTCCATGAGTGTTGATTGTGGATCCAAGTAAAATTAAATCCTTGACAACTTCAATCTTTTCTCCATTTATCACAACGTTGCTTATTGGTCCAGTTGTGAGGATTTTTGTTTTCTTTATGTTGAAGTGTAATCCATACTGAAGACTGTGATCTTTGATCTTCATTAGTAAGTGCTTCGTCTTCATTTTCAGCAAACTAAAGATTGTGTTATCTGTATATTGCAAGTTGTTAATTAGATAGACAGACCAAACAATAAAAAAGTATTTGTGGAATCAGGAACATTATTTTGAGATACCTCTGAATTCTGATTTATTTAATAAAGTAGTATTTTGAATATTTGGGGATGGAGATACCTCATAGTCAGATGGAATAATTGGTATCAGCATAGAAATATAAGGACTTATGTAAAATTTTGTGAAAAAAGTAATAGAAACCTGACATACATCTAACCAGCAAATTTAAATAACCTGTTTAAGAAAATAGTCTCTCTCCGGAATAAGACAAGCATTAGTTTTGACTTCAGTTGCATTTCTTTCAGGCCTGAGTTTGGCCACAAGGCATAAGTCCAGGTACAAGGATGTTTGCTTCTCTTTCCCTATATGTTAAAAACTCTTTGAATTCAGAATTACATGGATACACACAGCTGGTGGCAAAATAGTTCACTGCCTTGATGCATGTGCAGCTCCTACAGACTTCTGAGGCACAGTAATAACTTAGAAACTGTGGAAACCTTGTTTATGTTGACATAGACATCCTCTCTTTCCTGCCAAATTTATGTTCATAAGACTTCCTGGTGTGTAACTCTATAAACTATAAATATAAATAAAATGCCAACTCCTCTCCAACTTAGCTTTAATGGGAAAGAGAAAAGGGTGTATTTGACTATTCACGGGCCACTATTTCAAAAGAGAAGAAGTAGACAGATGATAACAGTGTAAAAAATGTAGAGTCTCTTTCTGGCCCAGCCTAAATCACATTCCCTATATATGAAGTCAAGCCTGGGATTTGCAACAAACAAATGGATATTTCTGAGGAACATTCTTTTCCTCTTAACTGCAAAAGACCAACCAGAAAAATGTAATACGTCTTTTACTCTGTTTTGATTTCTCCTTCCACAAGCTATAAACTCAGAGTCCTAATGCCCCCAACACACACACACACACACACACACACACACACACACACACACACACACACATTTGTCCTTGGCTTTGCCAGGGATATAGAAACAACGGCACACACATGGTAAAATTCATTTGCTGAATTAAATTCCGAAGTGTCATAGATCTGTTGTCAGTGTCCTTTATTGCATATCCTGGCACCAAAAGGACTGGAAAAATAACAAAATGGGTCTCTTACCCTGGGACTGAATACATCATCAGGAGGATGGGAGCAGCTGGGATGATAGCACCAGCAGAGGGCAGTGGCATACCATGCACGAACCTGGGGGCTGGGGAAACCGCTCTCCAAACAGCCTTGCACCCTGTAGTTAATAAAGAACTGGTCAGGGGAGCAAAATAACCAGATTTAGGAGAGATTTATTTCAACTACGTAAGCAAGAAAGTTATATAGCTCCCCAAGAAAACGCCATTCGTGGAATTCACAGCAGGGCAAAGTGTGCCAGTGATCAAAGGCTCTGGCTAAAGCTCTAAATCATTGCTGCTCCAGAGTCCATTTTTCCTGTGCTGCTGGCCTCTGCCCATGTGGTGAGACCCTTGAAGACGGCCCAAGTAATATTACAATTTTAGTAACAAAAAGAAGTTTGACTTGGTGATCTCTGATTTGGAGAAGGAGATAATTCATAAATAAATTGGAAACAAGAAGCTATGGGCTCTCTCCAAAGAAAATCAAGAAACATGAGTTATTGTACTAGCTTTGGTATTAAGCTGTGTGTCTCTAGGCAAGTCTTTTAACCTCCATGACACTTTGTTTTAACAGTTAAAAAGCGAATTGGATTAGAAAATCTTGAAGGTAGCTCCAGCTCTAGTATCCTCTGTGCCTGTGTCTCCGTTATGTGAATCCCTCATCAACCTTTCTCTTAGCATACCCAAAAGAATAATGTAACTGTAAGTTAAATATTCTTTGTATAGCATACTCAGAAGAATAATACAATTGTATGTTAAATATCCTTTGGCTAGATACTCTGGGTAGGAAATTTAAAATGCAACAATGTGCTACTAGTTTAGAAATCATGCAACTAGGTAAAAATTGAAACTCCCCTAGTATTTTTCAGTAATTTAGATTGAAGTAATTTATACTCCCCCACATCCTTTTTTTTTTTCTTCCCTGTTGAGTTTTGCTTCCATATAACATCCCAGAAAGCCAAATACGGAAGTGTCTACCTGACAGCCCTCTGAGCACGTTTACCTCACAGATAAGTTTCATTAGGTATGATGGAGTCCTGGTGACGCAGTGGTTAAGAGCTATGGCGAGCTATGACTGGAAAAGGTTAGCAGTTTGAAACCACCAGCTGCTCCTTGGAAACCTTATGGGGCAGTTTACTGTGTCCTATAGGGTTGCTATGAGTCAGAATCTATTTGATAGCAATGCGTTTATGGGGTTTTATGGTATTTATCCATTGATTTACATATTACAATTTAATAATTTGTCAACATTTCAAAGTTAGGAAAACTTGTGTAAGAACCTAATTTCTGGCTTTGTTTGAAAAATAAAATAAAAAATAGAAGTCTGGCAGCCATGAGGTCATTCCAACATAGCAAACACTTGCCAGTGCCATATCTTTGGGGTTATCCTCCTTGGTTCACCTGGGTCTTCAAACTGTGTACTTCTCTTTCGTTGGCGATGCCTTGTCACTGCAGGAATTATAGTGTGTGACTCTGGGATAAACACGAGCACAGGCATACCTCGGAGATGTTGCAGGTTCCCTTCACACCACCACAATAAAGGGAATATTGCAATACAGATTTTTTGGTTTCCCAGTGCACATGAATGTTATGTTTACACTATACTGTCTATACACACAGTCTATTAAGTGTGCAATAACATTATGTCTAAAAAAAAGTACATGCCTTAATTAAAAAATACTTTATTGCTAAAAAATGCTAACCATCATCTGAGCCTTCAGCGAGTCATAAATTTTTGCTGGTGGAGTATCTTGCCTCAGTGTTGATGGCTGTTGACTAATCCGGGTGGTGGTTACTCAAAGTTGGGGTGGCTGTGGCAATTTCTTAAAATAAGACAACAATGAAGTTTCACACATTGATTGAGTCTTCCTTTCATGAAAGATTTCTCTGTAGTATGTGATGCTGTTTGATAGAATTTTACCCACAGTAGAACTTCTTTCAAAATTGGAGTCAGTCCTCTCAAACCCTGCCAGTGCCTTATCAACTAAGTTTATGTATATTCTAGATCTTTCGTTGTCGTTTCAACAATGTTCACAGCATCTTCACCAGGAGTAGATTCCATCTCAAGAAATCTGCTTTCTTTGTGCATTCATAAGAAGCAACTCCTCATCCATTAAAAGTTTTATCATGGGATTGCAGCAATTCAGTCACGTCTTTAGGCTCTACTTCTAATTCTAGTTCTCTTGCTGTTTCCACCACATCTGCAGTTACTTCCTCCACTGAACTCTTGAACCCCTCAAAGTCATCCATGAGGGTTGAAATCAACTTCTTCCAAACTCGTTAATGTTAATATTTTGACTTCCTCTCATAAATCACGAATGTTCTTAATGGCATCTAGAATGTTGAATTCTTCCCAGAAGGTTTTCAATTTACTTCACCCAGATCTATCAGAATAATCACTATCTATGGCAGCTGTAGCCTTATGAAATGTATTTCTTAAATAATAAGACTTGAAGATTGAATTTACTACTGATCCATGGGCTTCAGAATAGATGTTGTGTTAGCAGGCTTAAAAACAACATTAATCTCCCTGTACATCTCCATCAGAGCTCTTGGATGAACAGGTATAGTGTCCATGAGGTATAGTTTGAAAGGAATCTTTTTTTCTGGGCAGTAGGTCTCAACAGTGGGCTTAAAATGTTCAGTAAACCATGTTGTAAACAGATGTGCTGTCATCTAGGCTGTGTTGCTCCATTTATAGAACACAGGCAGAGTAGATTTAGTATAACTCTTAAGGGTCCTAGGATTTTTGGAATGGTAAATGAGCATTAGCTTCAACTTAAAGTCACCAGCTGAATTAGCCCCTAACAAGAGAGTCAGCCTGTCCTTTGACACTTTGAAGCCAGGCATTGACTTCTCCTCTCTAGCTATGAAAGTCTTAGATGGCATCTTCTACCAACATAAGGTTGTTTGGTCTACATTGAAAGTCTTTTTTTAGTGTAGCCGCCTTCATCAGTTATCTTAGCTAGATCTCCTGGATAACTTGCTGCAGCTTCTACATCAGCACTTGTTGCTTCACCTGGCACTTTTAGGTTATGGAGACGGCTTCTTTCCTTAAGCCTCATGAGCCAATCTCTGCTAGCTTCACACTTTTCTTCTGCAGCTTCCTCACCTCTCTCAGCCATCAGAGAATTGAAGAAAGTAACGACTTTGCTCCGGATTAGGCTTTGGCTTAAGAGAATGTTGTGGCTGGTTTGATCTTCTCTCCAGACCACTAAAACTTTCTCCATATCAGCAATAATGTTGTTTTGCTTTCTTATCATTTGTGTTCACTGGAGTAGCACTTCTAATTTCCTTCAAGAACTTTTCCTTTGCATTCACAAATTGGCTAACTCTTTGGTGCAAGAGTTCAGCCTATCTTGGCTTTCAACACGCCTTCCTCACTAAGCTTAATCGTTTCTAGCTTTTGATTTAAAGTGAGAAACGTGTGACTCTTCCTTTCACTTGAACAGTAAGAAGTCATTGTAGGGTTATTGAACTAATTTCAATATTGTCATGTCTCAGGGAGTTGGGAGGCCTGAGGAGACAGAGAGAGATGGGCGAACAGCCTGTCAGTGGAACAGTCAGAACGCACACAACATTTATCTATTAAGTTTGCCATCTTATATGCCGATGGTTCATGTTGCCCCAGAACAATTACAATCGTAACATCAAAGATCACCGATCACAGATCACCATAACAGATGTAATAATAATGAAAAACTTTGAAATATTGCAAGAATTACCAAAATGGGACACAAAGACACAAAGTGAGCACATGCTGTTGGAAAAACACATTGACAGACTTGCTTGATGCAAGGTCGCCACAGACCTTCAATTTGTCAAAAATGTGATCTCTGCAAAGCACAACAAAGTGAAGGGTAATAAAACAAAGTATGCCTGTACCAAAGTTTGTTTGGGTTTTTGGTAGTTTGCAATGAATTTGGAATTTTACTTCTATTTTTTTCAGTTTTTTGACTGAGTCATTTTGCTCTTCAAAGCCTTGTTTTTTCCCCTTTCCTCTTTTTTAACCAGCCCTAATAGAAGTTTAAACTCTTGACTACTAGTCAAACTGGTGGCGATTAGAACTCACTCAGAGGTGCCTCAAAGACAAGCCTAACCATCTGCTTCTGAATGGTCACAGCCTTGAAAACTCTATGGAGCATGTCTACTCTACATGCATGGGGTTGCCAGGAGTCAGAATTGACTCAAAAGCAGCTAACAACAACAGTAACAGAAGTTTTAGTTTATTTCTCCCCACTTAATGTTAACTATGGGGGATAAAATGTAGCAGTCTTCTTCTGTAAAGTTACAGCCTTGGAAACTCTATGGGGGCAGTTCTACTCTATCCTATAGGGTATCTATGAGTCAGAATTGACTGACAGCAGTGGGTTTTTTAATGTTAACTGGTAACGGAGGTACTAGCTTACAGGTTTACATCAACTGAACACACAGCCTCACCTCTCCAGCATTTTAATATGTATGAGTTCAAAAAACCAAAGACTTAGTAATTCGAAAATAAATAAATAAATATAATGCAGTGAGGTCAATTAACTTTATTGGGGTAAAGAAATCTTACACTCAGCTTCTCAAATCTTATCACTCAGACTTTCTAGACTCAACAATAGCAAAAATTTAAAGACATGTACCTTTTACTGATCACCTACTATATGCCAACCCTGTTCTAGGTAGTTATTAAAATCTCCATTTTATGAATGGAGAAATGCAACCCCTGAAAGGTGTATTGATTTCCAAGGACATAAGAACCTAAGGAGTGGGGGTAAGTTTAGCCAGCACTGAATCCAGTCTTGCTGCATTACAAATGTGGAATCTAAGCCTAAAGAAGATAAGATTTTAAAGTGCATTCTGCATGGCATAGTCCTGGTGATCCAATTTGGAATAGTGAAGTCAGCTGCTTCTAGTTGCCGGCTCTATTCTGTCTTATTAATACCCTCTTGTTATTTATGCTTACATACAGCTTCCCTAGTGGATGGTTAGAGCCACTGGGGGACAGAGACCACCTGTAATTCACCTATGCATCTCACCTCCATGATTCTCACATCTAGAGAAGTGTTCTACCTAGGGGCAGATTAGCCAGTAAGCAAGGTATGCAGGGGCTTAATTGTGTGTATTTACTAATCTGTCATGCACAATAGGTGAAATTGTTCATGACAGATTAGTAAATACGCACAAATAAGCCCTCCATACCTTGCTTATTGCATAACCCAGCCCTATTTTTACCTGAAAGGAAAGCCTATGCTAAGTAAATAATTACATTTCCCAAGCTCGCCAAGTAACTGTGTATCAGAATCATGATTACAAACCGAATAAGGTGTCTCAGTTCTGCGTTTGAGCCATATGCAGTGTCCTAATGACTCTGAGTACAACGTGACATGGAGCCAGGAGTAAACGGCCCAAGTGTAAATACTTAATGTGTGGAGGAGCGCTTATGGAAGTGGTAACGTTATGAACCCTCCTAGTAAATCTTTCAGATCCAGTTGCCTTTGCAACTTGCCCCAGGATATTTTCTGATATTAAATCTAAGAGACTAGCTAGGGCACATATCAAGACTGCCATTCGGCTGTGGCAGACAGCTAAGAGGCTGTTATAACAATTGCTGTAAAACTGAATGGAACATCTGAGAAGGGCATGGCAGGGGCATCAGAGATGACAGCTTTGCACATAGCTCCAGCTGAAATTTCCCAAGCACTTGTGGGGAAATGGAAAGGGAACAAAGTGGCATTTGAGAATAAAGTGCCTTGTGAGCACATTCCATATAGCCAAGCTGCTATGCCTGGAAAAATGCAGAGTCCACTAAAACAAACCTCTGCCAGTCACCCTTTCAAGCTTTATTGATTTTTATGTGCAAAATAATGACCCATATGAAGATGATAAAGTGATGGAGCCAGTTAATAAGGAGGGGAGGAACCACAAGCCACTACAGGGGTTGTAATTAGTGTGGGACTTTTTAAAACTGAGCCAAGAATACATCCAAGCAGGGGCTTCTCCTACTGTGAGCATGTGGGCACCAACACACTTTCCAAATAAAGCAATAGTCTTGAGTGGCTTCAAGGACAATAATAGCAAGGCACATTCAGCAGTGAGAGCAAATATTCATCCTTAAAGAGGTTATACTATATTAACCAAGGGTCCTTTTACTCCACTTTCTACAACTTGTCTGCTGGTGTTTAACATATTCTGCATACCCGTTAAAAACTGGTTGCTTTTAGGTTGATTCTGACTCATAATGACCCTATAGTACACAGTAGAACTGTCCTATGTGATTTCCAAGGAGCTGGTGGATTCAAACTGCCGACCTTTTGGTTAGCAACCTAGCTTTTAACCACTATACCACCAATGTCTTATATATAGTTAGGCACTCAATGGATAGGCTCAAATTCAACATCTGGAAAGAACCTTTACAGAGTAGGATATTGATAACGTCAAACCAATAATTTGTCCCAGATTACACAAATTGGTCTCAGAGTTAAAATTTTACTTTTCTGACTTCAAATCCAGTCTGTTACTCCCTAGATAGCAAATGATTGCATTACTGGGAATGTCATGGATTGAATTGTCCCTCAAAACTAAGTGTCAACTTGGTTAGGCCATGATTCCTAGTATTGTGTGGTTGTCCTCCATTTGGTGATGGTAATTTTCCTATGTGTTGCAAATCCTAATCTCTGCCTGTGGTTAATGAGGCAAGATTAGAAGATTAGGGTGGGATTGTAACACCCTTACTAAGGTCACATCCTGATCCAGTGTCAAGGGAGTTTCCTTGGGGTGTGGTCTGCACCACATTTACCTTCAAGAGATCAAAGGAAACGGAAGCGAGCAGAGACGGGGGAACTCATACCACCAAGAAAGCAGTGCTGGGAGCAGAGTGTGTCTTTTGGACCCAAGGTTCCTGCTTGGAGAAGCTCCTAGTCCAGGGGAAGATTGACGACAGGGATTTCCTCTAGAGCCAACAGAGAAAACCTTCCCCTGGAACTGATGCCCTGAATTTGGACTTCTAGCCTAGACTGTGAGAGAATAAACTTCTGTTTGTTAAAGCCATCCACTTGTGGTATTTCTGTTACAGCAGCACTGGATGGCTAAGACATGGAATGAGTAGCAGGAAAACTTAAAAAAAAAAAAGACCCTAAGGTACTAAGCTACTTAAAAACCTTTGCTTACAACAAAGCATGATCATTTGTTTTGAATACAATGTAAATGTAACATAATTTTTCCCATATTCCTCTTCAAACCAAATTTTATTATTTTAAAAGACCCATACCTCCCTCCCCTTTCCTACTAGAGAAGCATTATGGCGAATTGACCCAATTTAAAGAGTCAGGTTGCCATTTACTTGCTTCTTGACTTTGGGTAAGTTGCTTAATGTCTCTGCACCTTCTTTCCTGAGCTGTAAAACTGAAATAATAATAACATCTATCTTATATTATGAAGATTGGAGCCCTGCTGGCACAGCGGTTAAGGATTCACCTGTTAAACGAAAGGCTGGAAGTTCAAATCCACCAGCCGCTCCTTAAAAACCCTATGTGGCAGTTCTACTCTGTCCTATAGGGTCACTATGAATCAGAATTGATTCAACAGCAATGGGTTTTGTTTGGTTTTTTAGCTATTGTGAAGATTAAATTATATATATATAAATGTCAAACAGGACAGTGCCCGGCACACAACTATTACTGCTTTTAAGAGATAATTATAAGTTTTTATATATACACAGCTTTAAAAAATTGTTTCCCAGCATAGCCAGCTTCATTTGGCTTCCCACTTTCAGGAAGGTATTTAGGACCCTGCTATCACAGCAGCCATAGCAGCTGATCACCAAATGACTCACCTCTGCCAAATGTTTTAATCGTGTTATCTATTTCTGCAAAACATGTAAACTTGTCTGAGCAGGGGAATTTGCTGTAGCATAAGAGCATCCTGAAGTTCCTCCTCTGCTCAGAACTTAAGTTTAATTTCACATTAAACCATAAAAGTCAAGCAGAATATACCAGGGACTGAAACAAGGGGCTTTGTAGACATTGAAGACATGTCTTTGTGGAGGTGTGAATATATTTGGGCCTTCTGAAATTACTCTAGTGTTCAAAGAGTGTTCTCTCTCTACTCTGCACAGTGTGTACACCGACACGTTATCCAAATAAAGCAGCACTTCTGAGTGACGTTAATGATGATACAACAGGCTGCGCTGTGAAGTGAGAAGTAAAGCTGGATCGCCTAGTACCATTTCCCCTTCCCTACCCCCAACACTCCTACTCAGTCCCTTGCTGCGATCTGAAATGGTAGATGGGAGAGATACAAGGAAGTCAAGGTTATTTGAGCCTACTAATCAGTTAAATTTGGAATTGTTTGGTGGGGTGAAAACTAGTAAAACATTTCATTAACAGTAATTCAGTTGAGGCCTTCGCTCATTACAATTAGCATGGCTCTTAAAAGCTTGGCTTTAAATTTAACAAATATTTATTGAATTCCTCCTATATGCAGTAGACTATTTATTGAGCATTCAGTTCATTTGTTAAGTTTAATTTCATGTTATTTACTCAACCAAAGGACGTGATTCTAAATAATATAAGAAAAGGATGAATACAGATTTCCCTCCACAATGTTTTGGGTATCCTACTAAACATTCTCAGTGCATACTTGTTAATGTCTTGAGTTTCTCTACAATTCTTTGGTAATTTGATTTTTCTCTGGGATGTAGAGATATCTTTGAATGGTGGGGTAAGGGGTATGCCAGGAGTTCCGTTGTATATAGAATATATTCATATGTTACACATTTATAGTCAATTTTAATGTAGTTATGTACTAACAATTCTGTAAATTAAAGAAAATGTTGTATGGTGTATACTGATGAGCATAAATAAAAAAATAACTGAACAAAAACAAACTTATCTTCTCTAACCGTGTCCCAGTCATTTACATTGAGATTCATTCTTCATTAATTCATGGATTTATTCCTCAACTCAACAAGCATTTACTAGTTACCTCCAATGTTACAATATGTGTGCTAAGCATTGCTTGGACAGAAAGAAAGCCGATGTGATTCATTGTTTCAAGAAGCATAACATCCATTTGAAACCATTTGATATTTATCATGAAAAATATGCAATTCTGAATTCAGGATAATATATAATCCCTTCTGTATTGGAGCTAGATTTATTTTATACCTCATAGTTCAATGCTTTCATAATTGCAGTGTTTTTTTTTTCTTTTAATTTTGCATTTAAAAAAAAAAAAAAGAATCCAGGAGTCATATGCAAAAAGAACATATAGTTGTGGATGACAGAAGGCAAATATAGAAATTACATTTGTTCCAGACTTCGAAAGACAAATACCATCTAAGACATCAATGTCAATGATGTGTACAGGGGGACATGGTCAAAATACAGCCTTGTGAATATTTGAATTTCTGGTTCTGAGTTACAACACTACTGTCATTCCCACTTTCAAACCAGGCTGTAGATGTGGAACTGTTAGCTGTCTGGAAAGCAAAGAAACCTGCCTTAGAAACAATGTTTTACACTAACCCTTCTTGAGATCATTTTACAATTATTTCCATCTTTTCATGTATTTTTTCTCCTCTTACTTTCATCCTTCTAAATAAGACTTTTTGTTCTTTCGTTGTAACAACAAAGCTAGCTCATTGCAGAAAATTTATAAAATACAGAAAAATATTTTAAAAATCAACTATCGGCCCCATACTTAGCCATAAACATTACCAATATTATGATTAAATACTTTTATCTTCATCCTTGAAAATCTTGCAAAATCTCCTAGAATTAAAACAATGTTATCCACGGAGCTTGCTATTTTTCTTTTATTCATTATGCTGTGGTAATTTTATCATGCGATGGAAAAGTCTTTGAAAATAGCCTTCTTAGTGCCTGAATAATACTCCATTATTTGCATGTGTCATAATTTATGCATTTTAGCAGGAAATAAGTTGCAACCTAAACCCCAGAACACTTTTTAAACATTAAATAACTGTGCAACACATTCTTGAAGTAGATCAAATATAATCCACTCTAAGTGCTCTAATTGCCTCAAATATTTTCAGCATTAATTAGAAAAAGAAGAATGGAGATCTAAGAACACTGCTTTTGTACTGCAGCAAGAGTGGGTTTAGCAGACCCATTAATTTAAATTATTCCTTTTTAGTTCACTGCTGCTGTCTTTTTAAATACTTGAAAGTTCTGTACTACTAGGGTGCTGCTCAGTTTACAGATTCTTAAAACTGTGGTCTCTATACCCTGGTATTGTTTTCATTTTTGGAGATACATTACTTTAAAATGTATGCGGCTCTAAGTTTATAAAATGTGTTCAAATCCATTGTCTCATGAGCCGTTTGCCTTTTGTCCTTGATATTAGCTTCTTGGTGTCACTATCATCCGTTGTCCCTTCCTCTTAGTAATGGCACTTCATTTTTGTACTGATTTTCTTCCTCTTACGTTCATTGCATGCGATTTGAGGGAAGCTAATCCCACCACTAACTCTACAGGTAGCTAACGAGCCCATTCCTGTGGCCACGCTGCTTAATCCAGGTATTGGCATGGAACCCACTTGGGGACAATGACACCTGTGTAGATGTTTGCTGGCAGCTATGAGAAA
Source organism: Dugong dugon (assembly GCA_030035585.1). Taxonomy (NCBI): domain Eukaryota; kingdom Metazoa; phylum Chordata; class Mammalia; order Sirenia; family Dugongidae; genus Dugong; species Dugong dugon. The sequence continues at coordinate 91,579,186 of CM057472.1, forward strand.
GGAGTTTCTTTCCTCTTCTCCTAAACTACCTAAAGAGATGCACTTCAGGTTGAAAATAATTAAAGAAATAGAAAGTTCCAGGAGCTAAGGGCAATCATGTTGGATCAAGATAGAAATAAGTATGCTGAGAAGGAAGCCAAAATCAGGGAGGAAAAGACACAAAAAAGAGAAAACAAGTCCTCTTCCTATCATTTGAGCTGTTGGCTCAAGCTCTGCTGGCGGACTTTTCAATAATAAGAGCTAATGAATACCTTTTGCTGTTTAAGCTAGCTTGAGTTGGCTGTTTGATTACTTGCAAATTTAATATGCCAAATGACATAGACATAGCAGTCTCACTTGTCAAATTATAAAACTGATGTCAGTAGAAATATTACCTGGCTGAGATAATAAAACCTACTAAGTATTGGATCCAGGACTTAAATTCTGGACTTCCGAGTGTGATTCTGAAGCTTTATCAACCTGACCACATAATGGATTGCTTGGTTAGAGCACACTTGGAATTTAAAAAATCAGTCATTGAAATTGAAAATCGGTAATTACTCAAAGAGATGTTTTCTATTTTTTTTTTTTTTGTAAATACTTCTACGAATGTTCATGAGCCATTTCTTTATTGTATTACTAAAGAATTATGCTAATGATTATGTGGCTTCTCTGACCATCAGGAGAAATTGAAGGCAGCTCCTAGACAAATCTGTTTCTCTCCTTTTTCTTTGTAGGAGAAGGAATGGGATTTGGTGACCTAACAGGGTGTTATATTTAACTTCAATAGCTGTGATCCTAGACCTGCTAATGGCCTCTTACAATTTCTATAATCTCAGTCTCTGCAGGACCAACATATGCCAAACTGAACAAGGTTTCAGAGAGCAGGGATGCTCCCCAGGTGATCAGAATTTCACACAGTCTCTTCCTTCTTGCAAAGTAGCCATTTGTCTTCCTTTAACTCTGCAGGTAGAAGCAGCAAGCTTCCAATTCAAAGGCACAGGAGTCTTTCTTTATAAACAGAGGCTCTCTGACTGTGGGGCTTCCTTCCCTGCACCACAGCCAAATTCTTGTAGGCAGTAGCTGAGAAGCCTAACAGGGCAGAGATGTGTTTTTCTTGCTGGCTGGATTTGTTTTCATTTAGGACTCAGCTAAAGCAAAGCCATCTATTATTTTCTGCTGGTTTTGGGTGTTGGGTGAGGGAGATGGGTGGGTAGCCCAAGCTTCAACAAAGATTTTAAGTCAGGCAATGTCCGTGCTTCCTTCCAAGCCCCACTAGTGCAGTTCTGGGATAACTGGTATTTGTCGTGGATTCCAGTCCAGCCTGGGGCTTTTCAGCTATTAAGGCCAATGCTCAAAATCTTATATCTATGCTCTTGTTATTTTTTTGAATCTTGTATTTGGTGTTTTGCTAATTCCCCAACCTTTTTTTTTTTTTTTTAGTTTTAATTTATTGATTCACTCTTTTTTTATTTTATTTTATTTTTACTCCTTTACGATGTTTGGATTCTTCCCTAATCCTTTATTATGAAAGTGTCTAAACCTACATAAAATTTAGAAGCATTGACCGTGAACATCTATTTAAACAAACAAAACAAAAACAGTTGCCATCAAGTTATTCCAACTCATGGCACCCTCACGTGTCAGAGTAGAACTTTGTTCAATAGAGATTGCTCCAACAGCTGAATATGCAGAAGTAAAACACCTATATAAACCAAAAATCAGACCCATTGCTACTTAGTTGATTCCAATTCATGGTGACCCAGCCAAATAGAACTAACTATTCTTTTGGCTGTAATCTTTATGGAAGCAGATTGTAAGGCCTTTCTTCCACAGTGCCACTGTGGCGGTGGGAGGGGGGTGTTGAAACACCAACTTTTAGGTTAGCAGCCAATCACAAACTGCTTGAGCCACCCAGGGACCTTAACATCTATATTAAATAAATAAGTAAATAAACTGAAACCCATTGCCATCAAGTCGATTCCAACTCATAGTGACTCTATAGGCCAGAGTAGACCTGCCCCACAGGGTTTCCAAGGCTGTAAATCTTTACAGAAGCAGACTGCCACATCTTTCTCCTGCAGGTGCAGCTGGTGGATTCAAACTGCTAACCTTTTAGTTAGCAGCTGAGCATTTAACCAATGTACCACCTCCTCTAACATCTCTATACACATCCTTGAGTTCAACAATTTACAGTTTTCTATATTTATATTGTCATATATTTATCCATCTACCTATCTATTCATCACTCAATCTTTGTGTGTGTGTGTGAATGTCAAACTAAGGTTCAGAACTCAGTACTCTACATTTCTAAACACTTCATCAGTATTTATAGTTTGTAGCTCCTTTTTGCTTGGTGTGAAATATACGCACAATGCACTGCACAAATCTTACGTGTTCCATTGAGTTTTGACAAATGCATGCATCTGTGTAATTCAATTCCCTCTTGAGCTATAAAACATTACTTCCACCCTGTAAAGTTCCCTCAGACCCCTTCTCAGCCATTCCTGCTCCCATGTCCTCAGAGGAAACCACAAGTTTGGCCTAGATTCGATTAGTCTGGCCTATTCTAGAACTTTGTATAAGGTATTATACAGTTGGCCCTCTTGTTTAATGCTTCTTTTACTCAGCCTACTACTTTTGAAATCTACCACGTTATTTGTTTGGATTGATAATTCACTCCTTTTCATTGTGGAGTAGTATTTTATTAAATTAACATATTACAATTTGTTTATCACTGTCTTGTTAATGGACACCTACTCTGTTTCTAGACTTTGATTATTATTAATACAGCTGCTATGAACATTCTCGTACAAGTCTTTTGGGGACATGTATTTCATTTTTCATTGAAAGGAAGCAAATACTTAGGCTGCCAGAACTTTTGCCAAAGTTCTTTCACCAAGAGAGAGTTCTGGATGCTCTACATCCTCTCCAACATCAAGTGCTGTCAGTTTTTTCAGTTTTACCTTCCGGTGGGTATGTAGTGCTATCTTATTTTGGTTTCAATTTGCATTTTCTTGACGACTAATGATTTTCAGCACTTTTTTATATGCTTATTGACCATTTATATATCTACCTTTTTGTAGTGTGTGTTCATAACATTTGTCTTTGTTCTTTTGTTTTGTTTTGTTTTTCTTAATTCAACAAATATTTATTGATTACCTATCACGGGCATGGAGCCCTGGTGGCACAGTGGTTAAGAGCTTGTCTGCTAACCACAAGGTCAGCAGTTCAAATCCAAAAGCCACTCCTTGGAAACTCTATGAGGTAGTTCTACTCTGTTCCATCGGGTCACTATGAGTCAGAATCGACTCGATGACAATGGATATTATGGACATGACACTCTTAGGAGCCAGGGAAACAATAATAAACATACTAGACATAATCCTTGCTTTCATGGAGCAGATGATCTGGTTGCATAGGCAGATAAATAAATAGAAAATTACAATCCAATGTTTACAAGAAGTGAATGTATAAGTGGGGTACCTGACTCAATCTCGTGACAGGAGGTAGGGTAGGACATCAGGGATAGTTTCCCACTGGATATAATATGGTAGTAAGATTTTCCTATTATTAATATAGAGTGGTGGAAGACGATATCATGGAAATAAGGAGAGCCCTGAACTAAGCACCTGGGAAATATAAAGTTCCTCCCAGTTCTGCTTCTGTCAAGTTGTCAAGAATTGAGCAACTCGTTACACCTATCTGAACCTCATATGCCTTATTTAAAAATAAAACCAGGGATTATACTTGACAATTTCTGATGTTCTTTCCAAATCTAGATTACAAAACACTTTTATCTTGCTGTCACCCTACTGCTACTGCTTTGGCTCTCTGCCCCCCATTAAAGTTTTGGTGTCTCTCCTGTATGGACCTATAACACCCTATAATTTAGCAGTCGCCGTGAAGTCAGCTCTGACTCATCACAACCCTGCGTGTGTCAAAGTAGAGCTGTGCTCCATAGGGTTTTCAGTGGCTGATTTTTGGGGAGTAGATCACCAGGACTTTCTTTCCTGGCACCCCTGGGTGGCCTTGAAATTCATGTTAACTGTTTGCACCACCCAGGGACTCCTATAGCGCCAAAGGCATATATACATCATAGCATCTCGCACATTGCAATTACTAAGATGTAACATGCAAATGTTATTTTGCACGAAAAGCACTAATGTCATTTTATTCTTGTTCTTGATGTTGTCTTTTATTTTGGATAAATTTTATTTTCTCTCTTATTTTGTATGCCAGAAATACATTCTAGATTACTTGTGTTCAGTAAATGTACTTCATTCAGCCTGCTTCTCATTTGCTTTATGTCTATCAGTTATCTTCCTGTGCTAGTTTTAACCCCCTGAGGTTAGTATTCTGACTGCTCAAGTGAAGAGAATATCTAATCTAAACAGTCAACTCTCATCACACTTTGTTCTTTTATTTTGACAAGTGTGGTTTAGTTTTTATTTATAAAAATGCCTCTCAGTAACCCGGTAAATGTGCTGCAATATATTGTGTGAAAGTAGCAACATCTGAGTAATATGAGCCAGTGCAATTTCCTGAAAACAATCTGGTGTACATATTGGTCAGGAAGATAAGTGTGGTTTGCATAGATATCAAAATTACATTGCATATTTAAATTAGTCATGCAAATGCCCCTCTACTGTTGTCTGAGAGAAATAAAGAAAATAATTACAAACTGAGGTTAGTGCTAAGGAGGAAATAAACAAAGGGCTAAAGTAGAAATTAGGAATGGGTAGAAAAATCAGAGCAATTGTTTGGAGATGGTTACCAAAGGGGTGAAAGTGAAGTTCATATATGAAAGATGAGAAGGATCTAACCATATGTAAAATGTATATGTGTTCAAAGAGTATTCCAAAGAGTGGGAATACCCTGTAGAAAACCTTGTTTCAGGAAAGAGCTTGGCGTAAGAAGGATGCTGTTCATCTAATTGAGTTAAAGGGAAAGTTGTATAAGATTTTCCATATTATGCAATAAATTTGGATTTTCTTCTAAGTGCTTTGAGAAGTCACTGAATGGTTCTCAGCAAAAACATGGTTTGAATTAATTTGAAATGATCCCTTTGGCCATATTCTGGAGAAATGATATGGGTTGAGCTGGAGCAGTACACCATTTAGAAGGTAGTTGGGAAAGCTAGGCTGAAAGATTATGTATAACACAAAACACCCCAAGTGCTCAAAAATGTAAGGTACTAGGAACTTCTGGAAACACTAGTGCAGGTGGTGCTATATATAGGAGGATTGTTTGAGAGTTTATATAAGAAAGACTTAGTCTCTAAATCTTCTCCCTTACTCACCTCAGACTAGAAATTGCCCCTCCTTTACCATCACAGAATATTAGAGGTTTACTCTCCAATGAGAATAACCAGAGAGACTTTCAACTCAGGGGTAACAGACAAAGGAGAGGAAAGCATACTCACAAGAAAAAGGATTAAGGTGAAAATCTACATACAAAATGGTGAGACTCCCAAGACTCCTCCACTTGACTCCAACAGTGTGGCAGCCATATACTTCCCAGGAAGGAAACTGAAAAATTATTCTGGTATAACCAATTACTTTAAGAAAAAAGATCTTTGGACTCTGACAGTTGGGGAAGTCTAAGAAAGAGTCCAGCCAGATCACCTTCACTCATCCAGTCCACCTACCTTTCTAATAGATTTTTAGTGCATCACTCTTAAATGAGACAGACATCAAATGACTATCATACATTTGAGGAAAATCTCATGTATTAAATACAGAAAATAAACGATGCTAGAAGCAGTACAAAAATGATATTTCCTTATAAAAGTGAGAAGAAATTACATTCATTAAACACCAATGGATTGTTATAGAAAAAGCAAACACTCAGAGTGAAGAAAATGTACTGGCAAAATAATATTATGATAACAGACATGAAAAATTCAGTAAAAAAGTGAGACGAGTAGAATTTAAGAAAAGTAAAGGCGGAAAGGTAAGATATAATATGACAACTACATCCTCAATCCAAAAACACAGCACCTGAAAAATATGCTTTAGAAAGAGTTAATAGAAAAGAAAAAGGATAGAATTATTAGAGAAATAATTTTTTTTTTTTTAAAAAGTTTCTGCAACTGAACTTTATGATGTTTTAAACTGAGGGAACAGATCAATATTATGACCAACTCTCCCAGTTTGCCTGGGACTGAGGGGATTCTTAGAATGTGGGACTTAGACTGTTTTAAAATCAGGACAATACCAGGCACGCTGGGATGAGTTGGTCACCCTACTAAGCAAGTGCCAAAATAATGGATTAAAAAAACCCATACCAAATCATACACCATCATGGAACCGAGGGAACAAAAGGATCTTACATAATTACAAAGAAAGAAGGAAAAGTCTTACATACAAATGATGTAAAACTAGAAAACATCAAAATGTTCAAAAGCAACACTAGACATTGGAAGACAATGGAACAATGCAGTCAAAATTCTGAGGGCATCTATTTTCCAACGCCATATGTTGTTGTTGTTCTTGTTAGGTGCCTTCAAGTTGGTTCCAATTCATAATGACCCGAGGTACAATAGAACTAAACACTTCCCAGTCCTCTGCCATCCTCACAATCATTGCTATGATTGAGCCCATTGTTGCAGCCACTGTGTCAATCCATCCTGCTGACGGTCTTCCTCTTTTTCACTGACCCTCTATTTTACGAAGCATGGCGTCCTTCTCCAGGGACTGATCACTCCTGATAACATATCCAAAGTACTTGAGACATAGTCTCACTATCCTTGCTTCTAAGGAGTGTTCTGATTGTACCTCTTCTGAGACAGATTTGTTCATTCTTTTGGCAGTCCATGGTATATTCAATATTCTTCACCGACACCACAATTCAAAGGCATCAATTCTTCTTCAGTCTTTCTTATTCATTGTCCAGCTTTTGCATGAATATGAGGTCATGGAAAATATCATGGCTTGAGTCAGATGACCTTAGTCTTCAAGGTGACATCTTTGCTTTTTAACACTTTAAAGAGGTCTTTTGCAGCAGATTTTCCCAATGCAATGAAAGCTGCTTCTGTGGGTGTTGATTGTGGATCCAAGTAAAATGAAATCCTTGACAACTTCAATCTTTTTTCCATTTATCATGGTGTTGTTTATTGGTCCGATTGTGAGGATTTTTGTTTTTTTTTTCTGTTGAGGTGTAATCCATTCTGAAAGCTGTGGTCTTTGCTCTTCACTAGTAAGTGCTTCGGTCCTCTTCACTTTCAGCAAACAAGGTTGTGTTATCCTCATAAAACAGGTTGCTAATGAGTCCTGTTACAATCCTGTTGCCTTGTTCTTCTTCATATAGTCCAGCTTCTTGGATTATTTCCTCAGCATATAGATTGAATAAGTATGGTGAAAGGATACAACCCTGACACACACTTTTCCTGACTTTAAACCACGCAGTATCCCCCTTTCCATTCGAACGACTGCCTCTTCATCTATGTACAGGTTCCTCATGAGCACAATTAAGTGTTCTGGAATTCTCATTCTTTGCAATGTTATCCATTATTTGTTTTGATCTACACAGTCAAATGCCTTTGCATAGTCAATAAAACACCAGTAAACATCTTTCTGGTATTCTCTGCTTTCAACCAGGATCCATCTGACATTAGCAATGATATCCCTCGTTCCAAGTCCTCTTCTGAATCCAGCTTGAATTTCTGGTAGTTCCGTGTTGATATACTGCTGCAGCTGCTTTTGAATGATCTTCATCAAAATTTTACTTGCTTGTGGTATTAATGATATTTTCCCCTAATTTCCACATCCAGTTGGATCATTTTTCTTGGGAATAGGCATAAGTATGGATCTCTTCCAGTCAGTTGGCCAGGTAGTTGTCTTCCAAATTTCTTGGCATAGATGAATGAGCACTTCCAGCATGGCATCCATTTGTTGAAACATCTCAACTGGTATTCCCTAAATTTCTGGAGCCTTGTTTCTTGCCAATGTCTTCAGTGCAGCTTGGATTTCTTCCTTCAGTACCATCAGTTACTGATCATATACTACCTCCTGAAATGGTTGAACATCGACCAATTCTTTTTGGTATAGTTACTCCATGAATTCCTTCCATCTTCTTTGGATGCTTCCTGATTCATCTAATATTTTCCCAGTAGAAATCTTCAATATTGCAACACAAGGCTTGAATTTTTCTTCAGTTCTTTCAACTTGAGAAATATCAATCATGTTCTTCACTTTTGGTTTTATATCTCCACTTCTTTGCACATGTCATTATACTTTACTTTGTCTTCTTAAACAGCCTTTTGAAGTCTTCTGTTCAGCTCTTTTACTTCATCATTTCTTCCTTTCTCTTTAGCTATTCAATGTTTAAGAGCAAGTTTCAGAGTCTCTTCTGACATCCATTTTGTTCTTTTCTTTCTTTCCTGTCTTTTTAATGACCTCTTGCTTTCTTCATATATGTTGTTCTTGATGTCATTCCACAGCTCGTCTGGTCTTCGGTCATTAGTGTTCGATGCCTCAACTCTATTCTTGAGATGGTCTCTAAATTCAGGTGGGATACGCTCAAGGTTGTACTTTGGCTCTCGTGGACTTGTTCTAATTTTCTTTAGTTTCAGCTTCAACTTGCACATAAGCAATTAATAGTCGGTTGCACAGTTGGCCCCTGGCCTTGTTCTGACTGATGACATTGAACTTTTCCATCATCTCTTTCCACAGATGTAGCCGATTTGATTCCTGTGTATTCCATCTGATGAGGTCCACATGTATAGTCACCATTTATGTTGGTGAAAAAAAGGTATTTGCAAAGAAGAAGTCGTTGGTCTTATAAAATTCTATCATGCTATCTCCAGCATCATTTCTATCACCAAGGCCACATTTTCCAATTACCAATCCTTCGTTTCCAACTTTCACATTCAATCACCAGTATTTATCGATGCATCCTGATTGCATGTTCGATCAATTTCAGACTGCAGAAGTTGGCAAACTTCATCTTTGGCCTTAGTGGTTGGCGCATATATTTGAATAATAATCATATTAACTGCTCTTCCTCGTAGGCCTGTGTATATTATCTTATCGCTGACAGTGTTGTACTTCAGGATAGACCTTGAAATGTTTTTTTTGATGATGAATGCAATGCCATTCCTTTTCAAGTTGTTGTTCCAGGCATAGTAGAACATATAATTGTCCAGTTAAAAATGGCCAATACCAGTCCATTTCAGCTCACTAGTGCCTAGGATATAGATGTTTATGCATTCCATTTCATTTTTGACGATTTCCAATTTTCCTAGATTCATACTTCATACATTCCATGTTCCAATTATTAATGGATGTTTGCAGCTGTTTCTTCTCATTTAGAGTCATGCCACATCAGCAAATAAAAGTCCTGAAAACTTGACTGCATCCACATCATTAAGGTCAACTCTACTTTGAGGAGACAGGTCTTCCCTAGTCGTATTTTGAGTATTTTCCAATCTGAGAGGCTCACCTTCCAGCACTATATCAGACAATGTTCTGATTGGCTAATTATTTTCTGAAGCCCACATGTCTGTCAGTTTATCGTATTGTGGGGGTTTGTGTGTTGCTGTGATGCTGGAAGATATGCGCTGATATTCAAACACCAGCAGGTCACCAGTGGCAGATAGGTTTTAGCTGAGCTTCCAGACTAAGACAGACTAGGAGGAAGGAACCCTCTATACTATACCTAAATATGCTTTTAAAGACATACAAGATCTCAAAACATTTCCCTCACGCTCACCTTTTTTTCAGAAAGCTTCTAGAGGCCATACTCCATCAAGGTAAAGGAGTAAGCATAGAAAGTGGTAAACATGAGATCCAGAAAACTGGTGATCCATCATACGGGAGTGAGGGCAAGAATTCTGAGCTGATGGTAAAAAGATATCTCAATATGACTTCCATGTAGCAGCCATACTGGAAGAAAATGAGCATCTCCAAATGGGAGATCGCCAAGAAAAAATGGTATTTATAATTAACGAGAGGAAATTTCACTTTCAACAGTACATTAGGGATGAATAGTGATGGACCCAGAGAAAATAAAAGCCAATAAAAAGAAAGGTTAACCAAAAAAAAGGAAACATACACTCCATGAATCACTTGGGAATATTTACCTAGCAACAATTACACAAGCATGATTCAACTAAAAATTTTGGTATAACTTTACCAAGAGCAGGGGGATGGGAAGTTCATGTGTATATGTTTGTAGGGATAAAGTAAAAGATTATGATAGTCTCAGCTTCCTAATAGGAAGTCACTAGATTTTTTTCCAAAAGTGAAAAATCAAAGGAAAATAATTTGAACGTATTATTTAGAAATTAAGAGGCAAATACCAGAGGCCAGCAAGAGCAATTTTAGAGTATTGAAAGTTGTTTCTAGAAATACAAAAATTGGGAGTTGTTGTTGTTAGATGTTGTCAAGTTGATTCCAACTCATAGCAACCCCATGTGACATAGGCTTTTTTAGGCTGTAATCTTTATAGGAGCAGGTCACCAGGTCTTTCTCCCTTGAAGCCACTGGGTGGGTTCCTTTATTTTATTTTATTTTAGTCACATATTTTACATATTGTGAGTAGCATACTGTGAAGGAATCCATCACTGTCTGCCTTAGTTTTCTAGTGCTGCTGTAACAGAAATACCACAAGTGGGTGGCTTTCACAAAGAGAAATGTATTCTCTCACAGTCTAGGAGGTTAGAAGTCTGAATTCAGGGTGCCAGCTCCAGGCGAAGGCTTTCCCTCTCTGTTGGCTCGGGTGGAAAGTTCTTGTCATCAGTCTTCCTCTGTGGAGGAGCTTCTCAGCACAGGAACCCTGGTTCCAAAGGATGCACTATTCTTCTGGCTCTTACTTCTTGGCATATGAGGTCCCCATGTCTCTCCGCTCACTTCTCTCTTTTATATCTCAAAAGAGATTTACTTAAGGCACAACCTAATCTTGTAGATTAAGTCCTACCTCATTAACATAACTGCCTCTAATCTTGCCTCAATAAAGTCATAGAGGTAGGATTTACAACATATGGGAAAATCACAACAGATGACAAAATGGTGAACAATCACTCAATACTGGGAATCATGGCCTAGCAAATTTGACATACATTTTTGGGGGATGTAATTCAATCCATAACGCCATCATTGCATGACTCAAAGAGAACGCTTAGCCCTCTCCCTTTCCTCCCTTTCATTTCATGTGATAAAACCATTCACCATCTGAAGTGAGATTTTGTGGATTGCTGGTCAATGATGAGGAAATAGCTATCAAGAAAATAAACTTATAAAGACCTATACAAAGAAAACTACAAAACACTACTGCAAGAAACCCAAAAGAATCTACACAAATGGAAAAACATACCTTGCTCATGGATAAGTAGACTTAACATTGTGAAAATGACAATTCTACCCAAAGCAATTTACCAATACAATGAAATCTCAATCCAAATACCAGCAACATTCTTCAAAGAGATGGAAAAAATAATCATTAACTTTAAATGGAAAGGGAAGAAGCCCAGAATAAGTAAAGCACTATTGAAGAAGAAGAATAAATTTGGAGGACTCACACTACCTGACCTCAAAACCTACTATACAGCTACAGTAGTCAAAACAGCCTGGTACTGGTACAACGACAGACACATTGACCAATGGAACAGAATTGAGAACCCAGATGTAACTCCATCCATCTATAGTCACCTGATCTTCAACAAGGGCCCAAAGTCCATCAAATGGGGAAAAGACAGTCTTTTTAACAAATGGTGCTGGCAAAACTGGATATCCATTTGCAAAAAAATGAAACAGGACCCATACCTCACACCATGTACAAAAACTAATTCAAAATGGATCAAAGACCTAAATATAAAGCCAAAAACTATAAAGTTCATAGAAGAAAAAATAGAACCAATGCTATAGGCCCTAATACACAATATTAACAGGATACAAACCATAGCCATCAATACACAAACTCCAGAAGATAAGCTAGATAACTGGGATTTTCTAAAAATCAAACACCTATGTTCTTCAAAAGACTTCACCAAAAGAGTAAAAAGAGAACCTATGGACTGGGAAAAAAATTTTGAACACTACAGGTCAGACAAAGGTCTAATCTCCATAAGCTACAAGAAAATCCAACACCTCTACAACAAAAAGACAAATAATCCTGTTAAAAAATGGGCAAAAGAAATGAACAGACACTTCACCAAAGAAGACTTTCAAGCGGCCAACAGACACATGAGGAAATGCTTGCAATCACTAGCCATTAGAGAAATGCAAATTAAAACCACAATGAGATACCATCTCACCCCGGCATTACTGGCAAGAATCAAAAACAGTGGAAGTAACGAATGTTAGAGAGGCAGTGGGGAGATAGGAACTCTTATGCACTGCTGGTGGGAATGCAAAATGATACAACCATTTTGGAAAATGATATGGCGCTTCCTTAGAAAGCTGGAAATAGAAATACCATACTATCCAGCAATCCCACTCTTAGGAATATATCCTAGAGAAATAAGAGCCATCATTCGAGTAGACATATGCACACCCACGTTCATGGCAGCATTATTCACAACAGCAAAACGATGGAAACAACCTAGATGCCCATCAACAGATGAATGGATAAACAAACTATGGTACATACACACAATGGAGTACTACACAACGATAAAGAACAATGATGAATCTGTGAAGCATCTCATAACATGGATGAAACTGGAGGACATTATGCTGAGTGAAATAAGTCAATCACAAAAGGACAAATACTGTATGAGATCACTATTGTAAAAACTCATGAAAAAGTTTACACACAAAAAGTAATAATCTTTGTTGGTTACGAGGGATGAGGGGGGTGATGGGGAAATACTAAATAGGTAATAGATAAGTGATATCTTTGGTGAAGGGTGAGACAGTACACAATACTGGGGAAATCAGCACAACTTGTACAAGGAAAGGTCATGGAAGCTCCACAGACACATCCAAACTCCCTGAAGGTTGTGGGGACTATGGTCTGGGGGAACATCTAGCTCAACCGGCATAACACAGTTTATAAAGACAATGTTCTACATTCTACCTTGGTGAGTAGCATCTGGGGTCTTAAAAGCCTGTGAGCAGCCATCTATGATGCTCCACTGGTCTCACCCCTTTGGGAGCAAGGGAGAACGAAGAGAACAGGATACAAGGAAAAGATTAGTCCAAAGGACTAATGGACCACAGCTACCAAGGCCTCCACCGGACTGAGTCCAGTACAGCTAGTTGGCGCCCGGCTACCACCACTGACTGCTCTGACCGGATCACAACAGAGGGTTCTGGACAGAGCTGGAGAAGGATGTAGAACAAAATTCTAACACACCCAAAAACGACCAGATTTACTGGCTGAAAGAGAATGGAGAAACCCCAAGAATATGGCCCCCAGACACCCTTTTAGCTCAATGGTGAAGTCATTTCCAAGGTTCACCGTTCAGTCAGGGATTGGACAGCCCCATAAAACAAAACGGGACTAATGAGGCACAGCATCCAGGAGCAAGGACTAGAAGGCAGAAGGGGACAGGAAAGCTGATGACAAGGAACCCAAGGTTGAGTAAGGACAGTGTGGACATGTAGTGGGGTTGTTAACCACTGTCCTAGGGCAACAAGTGTACTAACTGTTAAATGAGAAACTATTTTGTTCTGTAAACCTTCGTCCAAAGTGAGAATAGCAGCACAACTGGAAGAACGTAATTGATGTCACTGAATTGTGCATGTAGAAATTTTTGAAATAGTGTATCTTTGGCTATGTATATTTTCACAAAAAAAAAAAAAATAGTCGGGAAGGGAGAGTGTTGACATGTCATGGGGTTGTTAACCAGTGTCATAAAACAATATGTGTACTGATTGTTTAATGAGAAACTATTTGTTCTGTAAACCTTCACCTAAAGTAAAATAGTAAAAAAAAAGTGAAAAAAGAAAATAAACTTATATGTCCATACCAGTGGTTAGAACCTGAGTGGGCTGGGAATATAGAATCATCTTGATTTAGAAACTATTGTTACCAACTGGCTTATTTGGCCTAGTCACAAACATAGAAAAATCTAGAATCAGAAAGGGTAGAGATGGACAAACAAAAAAACTTTTAAGAAAGTCTATGTAATTACACCTTGGAGAAAATTCATTCTTTCACATCTTTGTTGCTCCCCTTAGTTCATTTTTTGGAGTAGATTCTTAATTGAGAAATACAGATTTGTGTCAATGATGGAAACTGCTTACCATTTCTTTTGTTAAATGACTTTTGTGGGTTAGGATGAAAGTGTTAGATGAAAGTACAGTAGCATATTCTAATCATTTTGACATGCACCTAATGAAAAACAAAAGGACTTTAATATAATTCAGATGACTATCCTAAACTAGTCATTTATGCTATGACAGATCACTTAATCTGACCTCCATTTCCTCATCTAGGAAATTAAAATTAGCTAGACCATCCCTGTGTATTCTTAGGTTCTACTAGTTCCACTTAGGCAAAGGGCTATTTATAGACAATGTTTCATTGATGAAGGCAGAGGAAATCATAAAGACATAGACATTTGTATTAACCAAAACATCCAGTGCCCTGTCTGGTCCTTAAAAGAAAAACACTCAAATAGTTCTTACGTACTTGCTTACTTGGTATTTGACTTAAGGTCTGGCTATTAAGGCAAAAGAGGTCATCTCCCATAATAATTGCTGGCATTTTACTACTTTTCCACATAGAGTTATGTGTTTTGATTGTTGATTTGTAAATTTTAACTTGTATTTCAAAAATGAAGGCAAAGAATAAGAAGAGTAGTTCTTGTAGGGAGATAGGAACAGGAAAAAAAAACAGACAGACAGTGAATTCATGTAGATATCTGGCCTCTCCCTGAGGTCCTCTGCCGTTAGCTCATTTACAAGTTGGTCTCAAATTCTAAAGATGTAGGAAATTTGTTTTGTTTCCCCCCACGAAGGGGAAGGATTGCTGCCAGTAGTATTTCTCAGTGCACATACATCCTATGTTTCTGAGAAGCAATTTTTTTTTTTTTTTTTTTTTAATTCTCCCCTCTGGGATCCTATTCCATGAGAGGAAAAGCAGACCTGATGGGAAGTAATAGCATGCTTTTTATGGGCTGTAGTTGATGATAGAATGAAATGCATTAACTAATTGAGAACAGAAAATTGGAGCCCAGGATCCCATTAGAAATTCCTTCTACTTCCTAGATCTTTCTGAAGCTTTCCAAAATAGTTTTGGTTGGCTCCCTCACTGCTTTCCATCTGTTCTATCTTTCTTACAAGCTTCCCATTTAGCCTGAAACAATGAACTTTCCCATAAAACCAAGCAGATAATATTTTTTCCTACAGATTAAAAAGAAAGAAAGAGAATGACTTTCTAATTAAGTAATCATCCATCACCTCATGTGACCAAGGATTTAGCATTAATTGCTTACAATACCACGTCAGAGTGAAAAAAATGTAACAAAATGTAGTGTCACTGAGCTTCACTGGAACAGAAATGTTTACCCTAATGAAATGTGTACTGCCTTCCATCTGCCCTGCAATGATCAACTATTGTACTTTGAATGAAAGCAGGATTATGAACCCTAATTAGAACTTCATAGTTTATAAAATAATTTTGTATGCTTTGGTGTATTCAGTCCTCATGTTGACACTATAAAATATCTGGTATCCATTGTTTTTTCAGATAAAGAAATGATGATAGGAGAATTTAGGAGAATTGCCCAGAGTCATTTAACTGGATAACATGCATGGAAACAGCAACGTTCTCTCTCAATCACAGACAAAGATAATGCTGTTTCTTAAACACTATGGGGAGAAGAAAGGCCCACCGGTACTTACAATTCAAAAGCATGTCTCTAAGGGTAACCTGTACTGGTTGTCTATTCCCAAAAGAGACTGCAGAGAGTGTACATTTCATTAACTCACATTGCAGTCTTATCTCTGCTCTGTTACCAGGGGGTGGTTCCAATTTCTAGAAGCTCCACACCTGGAAGATTCAGTTAGTGGGCTTGGCACCATTGGAGTATGCTTGCTTTGTAGAAGTTTTTCAACCCAACTTGGGTAAGAGTAGTGTCTAGTTAATAATTTTAATGTTTATGTGGAATTGGATGGGAGGAGATCTTTGGCTTGTTCTTAGGGCTAAGTGTAAATAATTGTGGAGAAAGGACTGATTCTAATCAGAGCTCTTCTCTGAATCCAAGAATATGGACATCTTATGCATGGGGCTTAAGTTCTCGGAGTCTCAGTTTCTTTACTTAGAAATTGTACCCTAAACATATTAATGGCCATACATATCCTATGCATATCAACTCCTCTATTAAAACTCAATTCACATTGCTACATACTCTATAAAAACTTTTCTAACCACCTCCAGCCACATAGTAGTGATCACTCCCTCCTTTGAACCGTAAATACACCACACACCTATGTATCATACATTCATAAGAGCTAACCTTTATCATCATAGATAGCATGGTTATAAACCTTTACATGGAAACAGAGACTGAGAAAGGTTAAGTGACTTGCCCAGTGCCACACAGCTTATAAGTGGAACAGTCAAGACTTAAACTCAACACTAGCTGATTCCAAATCCCATCCTCTTATTAATCTTATGTACTGTGTAGGTGTCTAGACTAAGAGCTACAATCTCTCTTAATCATATTTATTTGAATTTATTGAAATCCTAACTCAACGATTGATGCATACAGAACTTTATAAAGAGTTAGATCAATAAATAAACTCTCAAGGGTGCGAAAATAATTATATAATAGATCTGAAAGTACCTAACAAAAGTACTTTATAAATGTACTTAGTAAATGAGATCTGAAAGTACTTACAAGCATGATGCAAATGGAAAGTATCAATATTTTATTGAACATCAGGGGAGGACTGTAATATCCTAGGAAAGGTGTAGATTTTCTCTTTGCTTGGGTATAGCAGCTTTGCAGAGGAGGCAGAGTCATGAAACCCTACCTGTTTTTATCTACATGAATGGCCAATCTCTAATTCAGAAATCACTCGACTAATCACTCACGTGAACTGCATTGTTTAACCTCAGACAAATCACTTAATCTCTCTATACTTCACTTGCCTCATTTGAAAAAGAGGCAGTGAGTTAGTTGTTTTTCTTCCCTAATACAGCATTTCTCAATCACTGCTGCATAGTCACTGGGTGGCTCGATAAGTTACGTGATGGACTACCAGTCGAAAAATTTACAGTTTGAACCCACACAGAGGCACACTGGAAATCAGGCCTGGTGATTTGCTTCCAAAAAGCTACAGCCTTGAAAACCCTATGCAGCAGTTCTACTCTGCACACATGGTGGGGTCGCCATGAGTTGGAATCTACTCACTGGCAACTAACAACAACAACAAAGAATGATTCCACAGGTTGTTTTTGTTTGTTTGTTTGTTTTGTTTTTTAAAGTTCTGGTGCCCAGGCAGTAACCCATAACAAGTAAATCAGGATTCTGGTGGTGGATGTTTCTAAAACTCCTCAGGTGATTGCAATAGGCAGCTGAATTTGAGAAGCAGTGTTCTAATGTCCCCTTAAACCTAGAGAGTTTAGGTTCTATCAGTTCAAATGGGGTGACGGAGGGAGTCCACAGAATGACACAGAGTAATTATTCAACTCATTTTGACGATTGTGGTGATGAAAAGATGTAGAAAATATATTGTGGAACAGGAATGGGCATGCATGGAAATTTCTCCATCCCTACTTTTTAATAAAAGTTATGAGGAAGTTAGCTTGCTGGATTACTGAACACTTTGGGCTTAAATTTCGACAGTGTGGCCCAGTGGGGAGAGGACAGAACTGGATTTATTATTTTGGTCAAGCCATCTAGAGATATGAGAGAGAAAGTTCAAAGAGAGAAATAAAAAGGAAATGACTGTTTTTTTAGATTATGGGTACTGCCTTGATAGAGGAGCCCTGGTGGCGCAGTGGTTAAGAACTTGGCTGCTAACCAGAAGGTTGGTAGTTCGAATCCACCAGCCACTCCTTGGAAAGCCTGGGGGCGGTTCTACCCTGTCCTATAGGGTTGCAATGAGGTGCTCACTATAAACTTGGAAAAGTGAGCCTTAAATTAATGGATGCTACTGTTGAATCATATTGCTCTAATTGAATGAAAATCATAATTTTGTTATGAAAGTAGCAGATACATCAGGAGGCATTAGCATTACCTGATATCAGAATAGTGTTGTAGGAAAGGCACAGAGCCTGTTGTCTTATTGTCTGTGTTCCACTCATACTTTTACCACTAACCCTTTTGGAGACTTTAAGCAAATTACTTACATTTTTGTGTATAAAACAATAATACTAATAATAATAATGCTGGACTCTCTGAAGCATCTGAGTTATATAGAAGGTGCCCAACTGCTTATTTTCCATCCTAGAGTAAAAAGATTTATATGAATAATTATGACATTGTTCTCTCCCCAATAGTTCTCATGTAAGCAAGCTAGTGAGAATTCACAGCTTGGGCACCAGCAGTAATGAATTCTCCAAAGAAAACCCAACTCACCTCCTAAGTAAACCCTGAGCAAACAACTCCACGATCTGTAAAAGCAACCCCATCAATTATGAGTTCCTCCAGGTCAGGAATCTGATTTATCTCCCTGCTCCCAACACCTACCAACAGTGTGTAGCTCATTATAAGAGCTTCAGAGCCACCTCTCAATGAATGACAGAAGGAAAGAATAGATAACTATTACTATAGCCTCAAGACATGGCAGGCACATGTTCTTGATTTTGTGTTAACAAATAATTGTGATGATATCTTTCTTTCCCTCTCTTTTTTTTTACTCAATCCTTCCTGGACCTCTGGGCAAAACAAGTAAGATTGTGCTGAGTAAAAACAGAGCAAGGTTCTGGTCCTTACACTGCCCTGAATAAACTTTAGAATTGAGGCAAGTAACTTAACCTGTCTAGACCTCAGATAAAAAATCAAAGAGCCTGAACTATATATGTTCAAGGCCGTTTTAGTTCCCAAATAATGTCATAGTTAATATTTGTTGGCAAGGGTTAGAAGTTCATTCTGTGGTTCCAGAACAAAGCTAAGTGACCCACTCAGAGATAAAGCTATTAACCTCTATGTGCCAGGTCCTCAATTTTTGATATAATTAGTCTTGCTCAGGTATTACGTTTTGACCAAAATCCATAGTCATAGAGTCGATTCTGACTCATAGTGACCCCATGGGACAAAGTAGAACTGCCCCATACAGTTTCCTAGGCTGTAATCGTTACAGAAGCAAACTCCAATCTTTCTCCCCTGGAGCAGCTGGTGGGTTTGAACCACCAACCTCTCAGCAGCTGAGGGCTTAACCACTGTGCCACTAAGTAATCTTGCGTTTTGACGGTGCATGTCAAAAGGCAAGAAAAATCATCAATTCTTCTGTCTTCAATTTCTGTGTTCTACATACATGTCTAAGTTCTTTCTTAGAGAAAAGAGAATTTCTATCCACTGAGATTAGCAGCAAAAGGTGAGAAAATAATGAGTACTTCCTCCAGAAACTTGTCTCTGCTGTTTAGGGATTGTGGGTATTTTTAGCTATCCATCATTCTGGGAGTTGAGTATAGAATATGAAAGGTTGAGGCATGTAGGAAATCATTTACCCTTGTCTGAGAAAGCTGTGCATCCATAATGCTTTTCAACCAGCAGTAATGAGCAAATTCATTCCTTGTTTCTCAGAGCCTTACTTGTGTTGTTAAAAAAAGTAGTTCATTATAAATGAAAGGAAAGGCTTAGCAATAGAATATGTAATTAAAATAAAAAGCTTTCAAGAGTCCAAAAAAAAATACCAAATTGATAAAATAAATAAATAAATAAAAAGCCCACAAGAGATAAAAATGCTCATCTCAATAGTTTGGGACAATACCTCACAAACAGGGAGGTAAAAAAGATATCTATGTTGAAACTCTTGAGTGATAAATGAAAAGCTGTTAATTATTAGTTTTTGTTTAAGAAAAACCAAGAAATATCTGAAAACCATATCATTATGTCGACTTCTAGCTGTAAGTTTTTTTCTCCAAAGTTTCTAAGTTACGAATAAAAAATGAATTAAAAAAAAAATCAGTTCACGGCTTTATTTCTTTATAGCACCATTGAGAATGAGCTAAGATTTTTTTTTTTTTCCATTTCTGATAATTTCTTTTCACTTGGCTCTGCTATTTTCCATCTGTATGTGCCAGTTTGTATTTATAAGAGATAATGTTACTACACTCTGTGATAAACCCTTCTGGTAAAAAATGCAATTACAATCACACAGACTTTAGGAATGCAGATTTAAGAAAATAAAATGCTGTAATATTGTGAAATAATTGAAAATATTGTAAGTATCCCTAATAATAAAAATAATAACAGCACCAACATAAATCTCACACACACAAAATCTTTTTAAATGGACATCCTCCTAACACACTTAATTTTTAAGCAAGAGATGTTGAAGATAGGTTATAATCACCTTTTTTTTCCCGGTAAAAGGAATAGTAATTATCGTTTTAATTTGTTTTGTTTTAAAATTAGTACTACAGATGCATTGTATTACAGAATGAAAATATTTAAATTAAGATTTCTTTAAAAATTATAATGTAAATGATTCAAAGAATTCAAAATCATTCCTTGAATACTTTGCTTAAAAAAGATAATATGTGTGTAATTAGAAGTGTAATTTCCCTTTCAAATAAAACATTTGCCTACTATTTTCAAAAGTGAATTATCAGCTCCTAGTAATGCCTTTTGCAATTAAGTGTCTTTGTGCTTTGTGGTGATTGTGATTACTTCTTGATATAAGGATTTGGCATATAATTTAATATTTTGGAAGCACATGACCTTTGAATTTAATTGTTAGTCAGGGTTTCTTTTTTCATCAGTATACATATGCTAATTGGTAGCAGAAGAAATATGAATTGCATGGTTGTAAAGTGTCTTAGTTATCTAGTGCTGTTATAATAGATGAATAAGGGCTTTAAAAACTGAGGTGCCTGGTGTATCTGAAAAGGATAGTCCATACTTGGGCCTGACTCCATTTTGTTATTTCTGGTTTTACCCTAGTGACAATTAACCCTTAAACTTAAGTATATAACAAAGTAAACATTTTTTTCTTTTTCTTTTTTTTTTTTCTGTGATTAAACTAAAGACACTGAAAGAATGTTCCTAAGGGAGGGTCTTGACACAAGACCTTTATCAGAAATCCTCTCAGCAGCCTTCAGGAAATGTTTTAAGATAATTACCTTACGACCTCCCTGTAAAACCCTATTAGTCATGTATTTAAATTAATCAATCCAAATAGCCTACATTCTTGTTTCCAATCAATCACTGTAAAGTGCCCCCCATTCAAATTGTCCTGCTTCCGGCTTCCCTGATCTGGCAACTTCCAATCAGAATATTGTAACCTGAGTTCTTGATTTAGCCCTTTATATTCATGCCTGAGTGACTGTTCTCTCGAGCGTTACATTTTACTTAGTGAGATCTGAGGTGTCCCCAGCCTGAGCTGCCTTTACCTTCAATAAATCTCTCTTGATTTTTTTTGAATGGAGTATTTGTCATTACTTTCCAACACAGAAAGACCACAAATAGGTGTCTTTTTTTAACAAAGAGAAATTTATTTTCTTACAGTTTAGGAGGCTAAAAGTCCCAATTCAGGGTGCCAGCTCTAGTGGAAGTCTTTCTCTCTCTGTTGACTCTGGAGGAAGGTCCTTGTCTCTTTTAGCTTCTGCTCTTAGATGATCTTCATGTGACTTGACATCAATCTTTCCCCTTCTCTGCTTCTCTCACTTGCTTATTTAATCTCTTTTATATCTCAAAAGAGATTGACTTAAGACACATCTTACACTAATCCTGTCTGATTAACATAACAAAGAAAACCCATTCTCAGGTGGGATTTTAACCACAGATATAGGGGTTAGGATTTACAACATGTATTTTGGGGGGACACAATTCAATCTATAACATAAAGTTAAAGAGATTAAAAAGAAAAAATGGTGAAAGTTAACCATTTTATAATGTTATCTGAGACCCTGACTAGGAGAAACAAAAACAGAAATAGGTGATTTACAGATTTTGGAGTGATAAAAATTATTATTATTTTTTATTTCAAAATCTTGAAGTGCCTTTGCAAAGTAGTATCATTTGATAGTCATTTTAAACATGCATTAGTATTCACACAACCAGGTAAACAATTGTTTTTATTTTAAATTAATATATTATCATTAATGTTCACCTATATAACCAAATCTGGATACCTCCATTTAGGATATTTAAAAATATAATCAGTGTTTTTTGAGTAGTAGTAAATCCTATTAAAACATACTTACAGGGGAGGTGCCAAATGTGAAATGTAGAATCTGAGACCTTAGATCATTATTAACTGAATGTATGTGAACTTGAAAAAGTTAAATGTCCCTGAGGGGCTTTAAAATGCTAAATAAAATGTTCTAGGTTGGCTGCATTGTATAATCCTAATATTAAAGTCAACTGCATCTATGTGAAATTAATCCACACACTACTTTTATGTTTACCCTGCAATTAAAGGGATAATCAAATCTCACTTTTAGCTGTAGTCCTAAGGATTGTTCTCATATCACATAAAATGTGTTAATAAGAACTAAACACAATCTGTCATACAGCTGATATTTTACTTATATTACACTAACCTGAAAACAGGTGAAATTCAAAGAGTTCGTCAACTAACTTATGTTTTCAGTTTGAGTTATTGATATTTTCATATTAATATCAATATGCTTTGGCCAGCATTTCTAGGTTTATCAGGCATTACCTGACTTTTGCAATAAGGCTATTATAATAAGGTGTAGACTACTGCGCTTACACTTTTGAAACGATATGAAATCTGTGTTTATAAATCTCATGGGGAAACAACTCTCCTTTGCATCATTGTTTTTCATGAAATCAGAATTCTTTGTGTTCATAGTATACCAAAGAAATTTATCTGAACCAATCATTGTCATGATGATGGTTGTGGTGGTGGTGATGTTGACGGTGATACTTTCTACTAGTTGCTTCCTACTATGTGCTGGTTCTGGGAATTACACTTTAAATAGAGGATTTCTAATCATTAAAACAAGCTTGTAAGGTAGATTTTTTCCCCCAGGTTATGAATGGTGAAAATAACACCGAGAGACAATAAATGAATTGTCCAGTTCAGGGAACGAGAGGTAACAATCTAAGTTAGCTAACTCCAAATCAGAACAAATGTATGAATAAAATAGAGTGTAAGCAAATATTATTTTCTTCGTCTTTAATTTTTATCGAAGTAAAATATACACACGGAAAAGTGCACAGTTCGTAATGCACAGCCTGAAGAATTTTCACAAAGGTAATGCCTTTGCAACTATCATCCGTATTGAGAAACAGAAAGTTACCAGCACCCCAGAGGTCCTCCCTCAGATCCCTTTCCAGTCAATAACCCAAGAGTAGCCACGATCATAACCTCTATTTGCATTACCTGATTTTATCATTCGAAAAATTAAATTATACTGTATATACTATTTTATCTGTTTTTTTCTCACAGTGTTATATTCGTGAAATGTAGTCATATTTTTGTGTGTAGTTGTAGATCATCTTCACTGCTGTGTTACATTCTATTATACCACATTTTAATTTTTTGTTATATTGTTTATGACCATTTTTTGTTTCTAGTTTGGCCTTTACAAATAATGCTGCTATAAACATTCTAGTATATGCTTTTTGGGGTCCATTTTATTTCAACCCTTAAAATTAGGTAGGATATCTTTCTTGAAAAGAGGGAAAATGTTGTATTTAAGCCTAACTGATGGATACTTTAAAAAGCAACTGGGTAAGGGAATATTTGAATATCGTTATTAAAATATGTAGCTGGAAACAAACACACTCTAAAAACTGTAGTCCCTTAATGATAAAATAATATTTCCAGTGAAATGGGAAGAATATATCTGTTATTAAAATTACAAGTGCAGGTGCCAAAATAATACAAACAAGCTAATAGGACTGGTTTAAAATCCTAGCTAATCCAAGTGTTAGCTCTTTGTAATTGGCTTAGTTAATTATAATTTCTCTGTGCCTGTAATGGCTAGCTTTATATGTCAAGTTGGCTAGGCTATAGTATCCAGTTATTTAATTAAACACTAATCTAATTGTTGTTGTGAAGATATTTTGTAGATGTGATCGATAATGTGGGTGGGCCTCATTCAATCATTCAAAAGGCCATAAAAGCAAAAACTGAGATTTCCAGAGGAAATTTTGCCTCAAGACCGAAGCATTAACTCTTGCTAGAGAGCTTCCAGTCTGCTGGCAAGGAATAATAAAATCTAATAATATGTAATAATTATGCTGAGTAAAGGCTCTAGCTCAGGAATGCGTTCTAAATTTGTAAATAGAGTTAATTCAGTGTCTACAAGAATTATAAAGCAATGTCCCTTACATTAGAATAAAGCATAATAATTTACAAACTTTTTCCACCTGCCTCAGTTGTCTTCAGAGGAAATTTTATTACTTTCATTTAGACAAAATTATTTATTTATTTAGCAATTTACTGTTTTCTCTCACATAAAAAAAAATAAATTTATTACAGAAATGAATATAATACACTAAGTTAAAAATAGATAAGGAAATCAGGATGAGTAAGTTAAATATTGCTATCCTGTAAGATGAAGTAAAAGGTAAAATTAGTTTACAAAATATATACCATGTGTTAGTGTACTATTATAAGAGGTAAAACAAAAATTTAGTTCTGCGTACCAATCTTAGTCATCTAGTGCTGCTATAACAGAAATATCTCAAGTGGATGGCTTTCACAAAGAGAAATTCATTCTCTCATGGTCTAGGAGGCTAGAAATCCGAATTCAGGGTGCCAGCTCCGAGGGAAGACTTTCTTTCTCTGTAGGCTCTGAGGAAAAGTCCTTGTCATCAGTCTTCCCCTGGTCTAGGAGCTTTTCAGTGCAGGGACTCCTGGTCAAAAGGACTTTCACTCCTGGCTCTTCTTGCTTGGAGGTAATGAGGTCCCCATTTCTCTCTGCTTGCTTCTGTCTTTTATATCTCAAAAGAGATTGACTTAAAACACAACCTAATCTTGTAGATTGAGTCCTTCTTCATTAACATAACTACCTCTAATACTACCTCATTAACATCATAGAGGTAGGATTTATAACACATAGAAAAATCACATCAGATGACAAAATGGTAGGCAATCATACAATACCGGGAATCATGGCCTAGCCAAGTTGACACACATTTATGGGGGACACGATTCAATCCATCGTGGTACCCTACCAGCCAAATCAAAGAAAGAAGCCCATGAGAACATGCACACTCAGTTTCACACAATCACACATTCCCACTCACTTCTACACACCCACTTACTCATACTCTCATTCACATATGCATTCACACACACTCACATAGACACACACAAACACTCATACACACACACACCCATACTAATAGTCACTGATCAGTATATGGATAGCTTTTCAAGATTTTAAAAACATTTCTCCCTTCTATACAGGAGATGGAGCCCTGGTGGCACAGTAGTTAAGAGTTTGGCTGCTAACCCAAAGGTCAGCAGTTCGAATCCACCAGCCAGCCACTCCTTGGAAAGCCTGGGGGGCAGTTCTACTCTGTCCTATAGGGTTGCAATGAGTTGGAATTGACTTGAAGGCAATAAGTTCAGTTTTGGTTGTTTTTGGACACAAGAGATACAGTGAGCTATGTTGGCCAGAATCTCTACAATCATCCACAGAATACATGAAATACTTCTGCAACCTGCAGATGTAACACAATATCACATTTCAGTGAAATCGACTCTCTGAGGGGACAATATCGTCTATCAAAGGACATGTCTCTCAACTCTCTCATGCTCTGACTAGCTCCACAAATAACTTCACCAGTGATCCCTCAATCACTACCAATAGCTCACAACAGCAACAGAGAAATTGCAGTCCTTTACCCACGAGATAGTTAATTTTATGAAGTGAAATCCCTGATGCTGGATAAAATGAACTCCTGATGTGACATATCCTGCTATGTCAAGCTGCTGGACATAAAACAATTAAATGTCAGAAGAGTCCTTATACAAGCTCTGAAAGCAGAGTGACTGAGCTCGGAGACCTGGATTAATTTATTTAATTGTTCTGAATCTGTTTCTTCATCTGTAAAATCATAGTATTAAAATTCACCTGGCAGATTTGTTGCAAGGATTAAATGAGATAATCCATGTCAATTGCTGCGTTAAGTGACTAGTAGATAATAAACACTCAATGTAAGCACTTACTCATTTTATTATTTGCAAAACAAAAATCAATTTTAGAAAAAAAAATCTTGAGTCCGTCTTCCTGGTAATTATCCATCTTTGCTATTTTTTAACATTTGTTTCAAATTTATTACAAAGCCTGTTATCTTCAATCTAGAGGAGAATAATTGTTCTCTATAGATAGGGGTCATACATTTCATTCAGAAATAGTGTAAATAAAAAAGAATGGTGGTATAAACAAATCTGCTTATACAGCTCAAAATGATTAGCTAACTTTTTATGATAAAATGCTCACAGACTGCCTCTCATGATTGAGTTATGAAGTCTATATTGGCAACCCATATTAAATAAAATACTTTTGACATGAACTAATTGACTTTATGATGCTTTTTTTTTTTTACAATAAATTTCTATGTAATCAATATATTCTACAAATAATTTGATACTATTTCTGAAAGATTTTATTCAGGAGGTGATTCTTCCATGAATGTGTATGTATCTGTGTGGGAGAGTTATGTAGCTTTAGAAATGCACACTTAATTTGGATGCAAAAGAACTTAGACGAAGTGGCTAGTACTAATGTGAGCCTAAAACTGCAGGAGATAACTGGATTATTCCTTCGAAGTAGGATAAAAATGACATTCTGAGCTAATCCAGCAGAGAACTATGGGGCAGTTCTACTCTGTCACATAGGGTCTCTATAAATGGAAATCCACTCAAAGGCACCTAATGACAACAACATGGGTAAATTGATAGACATTTTTAGATTGATTTGGTTAACTGTTTGAGGTCATATAGCTAATTAGCTAATAAATGTCAAACCTGTGGCTCAAATCTGGATTTTCTAATTCATAATTCAATATTTTTTTTACCTAAGTTGTTTTTAATTTTTCAAGTTAACAGATGTTTGTTTTTGAATAAAATCTTACTCAGAACCCCAAACTATAAAATAAACTGACCAGCTTTAGCTGAGTTGGAGCTAAAGGCCTCAATTCCCACCCATTAGTCTGTCTCCCATACTACCAGTAGTTCCTGATGAACCTCAAAAAAAGTGCTAGGTTTCATAGTAACAAAACTTGAAAACTCTGTTGCATGCTATACATTTCTCTAATCATTTATTTTCATATGGCTGACAAGATTCTTTAAACTTCAATATTATATTTTTTGTCCATTAAAATCACAATGGTATGAATAGAGTAGATACTATTGTCTCTTTTATACATATGTACCCAGTATTGAGATAAATTATGTACCTTGTTCATAGTCACACAAATAATAGGTGTCAAAGCAAGGATAGGATTAAGACCCAGGTCAACCACACCATGAAGCCACAGTCATAGATCTACATTGTTGTCCAGGGATTAGTACTAGCATATAACCATCAGGGGACAAAAGTATTTTCTTTAACTAGGGATCAAACAATATCATAGACACCACTAATTCTGTCCCTCATTCTTTTAACTGTGAATTATAAATACTTCCTTCTTGGTTGTAGACAATTTTTTTTTTCATCTTTTAGACTTTATCCTTTGTAATCTCTCTAGTGGAAACCCCTCAACCTTTTCCCCTCCTCTATTCTATAATCTCCTTATACTGCAATGAGGAGAACTGTCATCTGTCAAGAATAATACAGAAAGCATCAAGCATATGGTTGTGATTTTTACACTAAGAAGCAGAGTTATCAGTGAGAGAAGCAACATATCAACTTTCTGTTCAGTGTTTTATTTCCTTAGTAAATAAGTCAATTGCCATTGAGTTGATTCTAAGTTGTGGTGACACCATGTGTATCAGAGTAGAACTGTGCTCCACAGAGTTTTCAATGGCTGAGTTTTAGGAAGTAGATTGCCAGGCCTTTCTTCCAAAGCACCTCTGGGTGGATTGGAATTTCCTTTATCATCCAACTAGTGAATCATTTTCACCACTCAGTAGCTCCTTCCTTAGCTAATAACAGACTGAAGTTAATGGGATGCTGAAGCATTCTACTTGGCAGGCACTCACTGTTATTCTGGAGAGCCAGTTGGATCCCAAAGGAAAGAAAAAACCTGGGAGCAGGGGTTCATGGTTAAGTTTTAGGAGGGAAGAATAAATGATTACTACAGATAGCTCTCTTTTTAGATCTATATTGATAAGATCTAAATTGACTGTCTCTTCTGTTTGGGGCAGTTTTCAGGATTTGGACTTAAGTCAAACCATGATCACAATCTTCCATACACTTAGATGTATTTCAGTGCAGGAACTATAGTTTTCTAGACCATAAACACCACTAACTGGAAATACAGCCAATGATGCTTTAACAACAACAACAAAAAATATTGAGAGTAACATGAAAAACAGTGGGGCTTCTAGAGCCACGTCTGAAGAAGAACAATTTAGTAATAATTGTCCTGACTCAAAATCCAAAGGAGAGAGGGAATACTAAGGAATAGTCATCACACACTGAAATTGCAGTGAAAAACTTGATTTTGTGGTTCCCATTACAAAAATGGCTAAGACACTTAAAGTAGATAATCTAGAACTTAAAATTGTATTTCAGTGGCATTATTGAAGGATTAGAGATATCTGAGTTTTATCAAAAATTCAATAGAAATGCTGAAAACCACATAATGAAATCAAGACGAAAACTGTAACATAAACCAAAATGAGGAGGCACAGAAGTATAACCCTGGGCAATAATTCTGGGAAATGACATCAACTCACTGTGAGTTTTTGTTTTTATTTTTTTCTCTCGACATGGCCAGCACATTCACGAAACGTCTAAAGAGAGATATTTTAACTCATCTAATCTTAAGCCCTAGTGGCACAGTGGTTAAGAGATACAGCTGTAACCAAAAAGTTAGCTGTTCAAACCCACCAGCCACTCCTTGGAAACCCTGTGGGGCAGTTCTTCTGTGTTCTATAGGGTCACTATGAGTCAGAATCGATTCAATGGCAACGGATTTCTTTTTTTTTTTGGAATCTGGAAGAAGCACTATTTATTAGTAAATTTCTCACAGTAGAAATTCTCCGGAAAATGCTTTTCTACTTTATAAAATAGAGGTCATCAAACTACAGTCCCTAGGCCAAATCACCCCTTCCATTCTGTTTTTTTAAATGAAGTTTTGTTGAAACATATCCACACTCATTAATTGACATATTGTCTATTGCTGGTTTTGCAGTATAATGGCACAGCTGAGTAGTTTCAAGAGAGACCATGTGGCATCCAAAGCCGAAAATATTTACCATCTGATCCTTTAAGAAAACATTCTCCAACCCCTGTTTTAAAACATATTCCATGTATCTCTCTAAACACATGTAATATTTAGTTAATAGTCCAAGTAACATTTTTATATATCACAACAGGAATTAACTACATATATATGATACAAGTATAAAATTATATGCAGCTTATTATATAAATAAGGGATTAAGTGTTAAAGAGCCTTTGACTTTTAACCTTTTCTACTATTTAATCAAAAAAAAACCTGTTCCCCATTCTCCAGAATAGACCACATATTAGGCCAGA
Source organism: Dugong dugon (assembly GCA_030035585.1). Lineage (NCBI taxonomy): Eukaryota > Metazoa > Chordata > Mammalia > Sirenia > Dugongidae > Dugong > Dugong dugon. The sequence continues at coordinate 91,608,865 of CM057472.1, forward strand.
AAGCAAGCCTTAACAAAATCCAGAACATCGAAATATTACAAAGCATCTTTTCTGACCATAAAGTCATAAAAGTGGAAATCAACAACACAAAAAGCAAGGAAAAAAAATTAAACACATGGAAACTGAACAGTGCCTTGCTCAAATACTACTGGGTTATAAAAGAAATTAAGGATGGAATAAAGAAATTCATAGAATCAAACAAGAATGAAAACACATCCTACCAGCACCTTTGGGACACAGCAAAAGCAGTACTTAGAGGTCAGTTTATAGCAGAAATGCACATATCCAAAAAGAAGAAAGGGTCATAATCAAAGCATTAACCCTACTACTGGAACAAGCAGAAAGAGAGCAGCAAAAGAAGCCCTCAGGTGCCAGAAGGAAGGAAATAATAAGAATTAGAGCAGAATTAAATGAAATAGAGAATAGAAAAACAATTGAAAGAGTTAACAAGTCCAAAAGCTGGTTCTTGAAAATGATCAACAAAGTTGATAAACCATTGGCCAAACTGACAAAAGAAAAACAGGAGAGGAAGCAGATAACCCAAATAAGAAATGAGATGGGTGATATAACAACAGACCCAACTGAAATTAAAAGAATCATAATAGATTCTTATGAAAAATTGTACTCTGACAAATTTGAAAACCTAGAGGAAACGGACAAATTTCTAGAAACTCACTACCTACCTAAATTAACACAAACAGAGGTAGAACAACTAAATAAACCCATAACAAAAGAAGAGATTGAAAAGGTTATTAAAAAACTGCCAGTAAAAGAAAAGCTCTGGCCCAGATGGCTTCACTGGAGAATTCTACCAAACTTTCAGAGAAGAGATAACACCACTTCTACTAAAGGTATTTCAGAGCATAGAAAAGGATGGAATACTCCCAAACTCATTCTTTGAAGCCAGCATAACCCTGATACCAAAACCAGATAAAGAAACCACAAAAAAAGAAAATTACAGACCGATATCCCTCATGAACATTGATGCAAAAATCTTCAACAAAATATTAGCCAATAGAGGAGTTCCGGCAAAATGGCGCTCTAGGCAGAAGCACCACACCGTCCCTCCACAGCAAAGATCCAAAAAACTAAGCCGAACAGAGAATACAAAAATCCTGAAACCCTAAAACATCAGATGGAGATATAAAGAACTCAGCCAAGCACCAAATGGAGTGAGAAAACTGACAGAGAACGGAGAGCGAGGAGAGATTCATGCAGAGATCCCCCACGAGCTAATGCAGTGTGGATCCACCATCTTGGACTCCCATCGGAGACCAGCAAACAGGGGTACGAGAAAGCAGCCTCACGGAGCATCCAGAGGGAGACAGAACGACCGGTAATTTGCGGTGTGCATTTTCCCGCTTCCCACCCCTCTTCGCCCCAGCTCAGCCTCCTCTGCTTCCCGCGGCCACAGTCTCTTGACTGGGAAGCACTGGCTGCTTGGATTCCACACAACCAAGTGGGTGGCTCTCTGGGTGCCATTTGTTGGCTGCTAGTGTTGTTTTTTTTTTCTTTCTGCTTCTTTTGATTTCTCATTTGCCTCTCGCCACCTCCCCCTCCTTTCACTTGAGTGCCTGGTGCCTTGCGCCACCTTTGCTTCCTCCTGAGGGGATGCAGAGCTCCGGAAATTTGTGATATACGCTTTCCCAGTCTCCACCCTTCTTCACCCACACTCGGTCTCCTCTGTTTCCCACAGACACAGTCTCTTATCCAGAAACACCAGCCTGCACTGGCTGGCTCTCTTAGTGCCATTTGTTGGCTGCTGGTGTTGCTTTTTTTTTTTTCTTCTGCTTCTTTTGATTTCTTGTTTGCCTCTTGCCACCTCCCCCTTCTTTTGCCCGAGTGCCTGGCTCTGTGCACCATCTTTGCTTCTTCCTGAGGGGCTGTGGAGCTCCATTCGAGTGTGGAGCTGCTTCCTGGTCTGGGCTACTGTGCTGGTGGGATCCCGGGGCTTTTGTTGGTTTGTTTATTTTGAATTGTTTGTCTGTTTTCTTTTCCTTTTCTTGAGTTGGGAGCCCTTTCTGGCCAGGCGGAGTTACATGGCAAGGAACTCTCCTTCAGCTTCCACAGACTTGCAGAGGGATCCCTGAAAGCATTTCTTTTTTAGCTGTTTTTTTTTTTTCTTTCTGTTTTTTAGTTGTTCTTTTTTTTTTATTTATTTTGTTTTCTTTTCCCTCTTTTTCCTTTTTGTCTTTCTTCATTGCTCAGCCTCTCATCTCTCTATATCTTCCTTCTCTTTCTGATCCCTGAATACCAGGCATTGTATACCTCTACGCCTTCTAGCCAGGCTGTATTGCAACACCTGAGAGCGACTTCCCCAGACCTCATAGCTGCATCGGTGGGATCCCTGGGAACTTTGTGGTTCTTTAACCTTTCTGATGGTTGTTTATTCATTCTTTTCTTTTCTTCCTCTTCCCCTTTCTGTTTTGTCTCCATTTCATAGTCTCTCATCTCTCCATTCCAATGGCAAGCTCCCTTAGCATTCCTTTTTGTTTGTTTGTATGTTTTTGGCTCCTGCTCCTCTCTCCCATATCCATCTTAGCTCCACATGTAACACTCTCCCCATTGCATCCTGCCTACATGCACCATGCGCTTGACATCACACCACCAAGCAGCACAGACACGACCTACTGGAACCTGCCCTGCACTGATTACCAGCCCGTCCTTGTGGCTGTAGTAAGTGCCACAAACAACCCATCCCAATAACTCCTCTTCAGCTAGACCGACCCTGCTGTACCATATCTGAGTGACTGGCCCTGCCAGTTGGAGAAGGAGGTGAAAAGTATTGAGTGCACAGACAAGCAAACAACAAAGAACACACAATCCATCTGCTAGGACATAGTCAAATTTTTTTTTTTTAAAAAGGGACGAAACAAACAAATCTACAATCAATAAACCAGAAAAATACTTAATAAAGGCCCAGAAAACAGCAGACAATATCAAAACATTTACACAAACTGGACAGGATGGTTCCAGTAGGCGTCCAAAATACAACACCAGATGACTCTCTTGTGGAAGTAAATGCACTAGAACTACCTGTTAGGGAATTCAAAACTCTACTACTCGGAATTCTCCAAGAACTGAGGCAAAAAGCTGAGTAACATGAGGGAAAAATAGACAAATTCATGGAAAATGCAGACAAAAAATTGGAAGAATTCAGGAAGATGATGCAGGAACAAAATGCCAAAATAAATTCACAACTAGAAAATATACAAAAACAACAATTAGAAATCCAAAAGGTAAACAGCAAGGTTTCAGAAATGAATGATGTCTTAGAAGGGCTGAGAAGCAGATTTGAAACCATGGAAGACAGGATCAGTGGAACTGAAGACAAACACTTAGATACAACTCTGTTTCAGGAAAACTCAGAAAAAAGAACAAAGAAAAATGAAGAGACCCTGAGAGTTATGTGGGACACAATTAAAAGCAAAAATTTACGAGTGATTGGCATTCCAGAACAGGTGGAGAAAACAGAAAACACAGAGAGGATCATTGAGAAACTGCTGACAGAAAACTTCCCCAATATCATGCGAAGCTCAACAAACGCCATATAAAAGAGACCCCAAAAGAAAATCACCAAGGCATATCATATTCACACTAGCCAAAACCAAAGACAAACAAAGAATCCTGAGAGCAGCTCATGAAAAACAAGAAGTCACATACAGAGGAGAAACAATAAGACTAAGCTCAGATTATTCGGCAGAAACCATGCAGGCAAGAAGGCAATGGGATGACATATATAAAATCTTGAAAGAAAAAAAATTGTCAGCCAAGAATAATATATCCTGCAAAACTCTCGTTCAAATTTGATGGTGGAATTAGCTTATTTCCAGATAAACAGAAATTAAGGGAATATGTAAAAGTCAAACCAAACTTACAAGAATTATTAAAGGGAGTTCCTCAATCTGAGGACAGATTCAGCTCACAGGCAGAACCTAGGATGCAGGATCGTACGAACCAGATACCAATCTCGGAAATGAACGCTTGAGGACTATCCAAAGCCAAAAGAAATACAACAGGGAATCAGAGCAGTTAATCAATAAATGACAATAACATCAAAACAATAAAAGAGGGAATGAATGGCATAGAACCTTCTAATGGAGAGGAAGGCAAGGCGATACCAAGTAAGGGTAGACTGCTTCAAACTTAGAAAGATAAGGGTAAAATTCATGGTAACCACAAAGAAAGGTAACAAACCAACTCATAAAAACAAAGACGAAAAACATACACTCTCGGCAAAAACAAAACCTACAAAAACAAAAGAAATGAAAAAAAAAAATCCACAAACAAAAGTAACTCAGCACAAGAAAGTAAGAAGAACAAACAAAAATTCAGCACCACAAAAAAAAGCACTACAAAATGACAGCAACAAAATCACATCTATCAATAATTACACTGACTGTAAATGTACTCAATGCACCGATAAAGAGACGGAAAGTGACAGAATGGATAAGAAAACAGGATCCATCAATATGCTGTCTACAAGAGACACACCTTAGAAACAAAGATGGGGATTTATTAAAAGCCAAATGTTGGAAAAAAATATATCAAGCTAACAACCACCAGAAAAGAGCAGGAGTGGCGATTCTAATATCAGATAAAATAGAATTTAAAACAAAATCTGCCAAAAAAGACAAAGAATGACACTATATAATAATTAAGGGGATGATCCATCATGAGGAAGACATAACCATAATAAACATCTACGCACCCAACGACAGGGCTCCAAAATACATAAAACAAACTCTAACAACACTGAAAGGAGAAACTGACAGTTCCACAATAATAGTAGGAGACTTCAACACATCACCTTCAGTAAAGGACAGAACAACTAAGAAGAAACTCAGCAAAGATACAGAAGATCTAAAGGGCACAATCAGCCAACTTGACCTCATACACATATATAGAACACTCCATTCAACCACTGCAAAGTACACATTCTTTTCCAATGCACATGGAAGGTTCTCCAGAATAGACCACATCTTAGGCCACAGAGCCATCCTCAAAAAGATCCAAAACGTTGAGATAATTCCAACTATCTTCTCTGACCACAATGCCATCAAGGTAGAAATTAACAATAGAAAGAGCAAGGAAAAGAAATCAACTACATGGAAACTGAATAATACCCTGCTTACACATCACTGGGTATAGAAGAAATCAGAGATGGAATCAAAAAATTCTTGAATAAAATGAGAATGAAAACACAGCATACCAAAACCTTTGGGACACAGCTAAGGCAGTCCTCAGAGGACAATTTTTAGCAATAGATGCACATATCAAAAAAGAAGAAAGGGACAAAATCAAAACATTAACTACAGAACTCAAACAAATAGAAAGATAACAGCAAAAAGAGCCCACACCCACCGGAGGAAAGGAAATAGTAAAGACCAGAGCAGAAATCAATAAAATAGAGAACAGAAAAACAATAGAAAGAATCAACAAAACCAAAAGTTGGTTCTTTGAAAGAATCAACAAAATTGACAAACCAAGGGCCAGACTGACAAAAGAAAAATAGGAGAGGACACAAATAACACAAATAAGAAATGAAATGGGGGACGTTACAACAGACCCAACTGAAATAAAAAGGATTATAACAGATTATAAAAAACTATACTCCGACAAATTTGAAAACCTAGAGTAAATGGATAAGTTTCTAGAAACACATGGCCTACCCAAATTACAACAAAGTGATGTTGAAAATCTGAACAGACCCATAACAAGAGAAGAGACTGTAAAGGTAATAAAAAAAAACTCCAAACCAAAAAAAGCCCTGGCCCAGATGGCTTCACTGGAGAATTCTACAAAACATTTACAGAACAGCTTGTACCAGTAGTACTCAGGCTATTTCAGAGCATAAAAAAGGAAGCAACACTTCAAAATTCATTCTATGAAGCCAGTACAGTGCTGATACCAAAACCAGGCAAAGACCCTCCCAAAAAAAGAAAATTACAGACCAATATCTCTCATGAATATAGATGCAAAAATTCTGAACAAAATTCTTGCCAATAGAATTCAGCATCATATAAAAAAAATAATACACCATTACCAAGTAGGATTCATACCAGGTATGCAAGGATCGTTCAACATTAGAAAATCAATCAACGTAATCCACCACATAAATAAAAGGAAAGAAAAGAATCACATGATCATCCCAACTGACACAGAAAAGGCATTTGACAAAGTCCAACACACATTTCTGATAAAAACTCTCAATCAAATAGGTATAGAAGGGAAATTTCTCAACATAATAAAGGGCATCTATGCAAAACCAACTGCCTACATCATTCTTAATGGAGAGAGGCTGAAAACAGGAACAAGACAAGGATGCCCTTTATCACCACTCCTATTTAACATTGTGCTGGAAGTTCTAGCTAGAGCAATAAGGCAAGAAAAAGAAATAAAGGGAATCCAAATTGGTAATGAAGAAGTTAAACTGTCTCTATTTGCAGATGATATGATACTATACACAGAAAACCCTAAAGACTTCATGAGAAATCTACTGGAACTAATAGAAAGATTCAGCAGAGTAGCAGGATACAAGATTAACACTCAAAAATCAGTTGGATTCCTATACACCAGTAAGGAGAAGGATGAAAAGGAAATCCAGAAAACAATACCATTTTCAATAGCCCCTAAAAAGATAAAATACTTAGGACTAAATCTGACCAGGGATGTAAAAGACCTATACAAACAAAACTACAAAACACTACTTCATGAAACCCAAAGGGGTCTACATAAATGGAAAAACATACCATGCTCATGGAAGGCAGACTCAACATTGTGAAAATGTCAATTCTACCCAAAGCAATTTACAAATACAATGCAATCCCGATCCAAATAGCAACAACATTCTTCAAAGAGATGGAAAAACTAATCATTAACTTTATATGGAAAGGGAAGAAGTCCCAACTAAGTAAAGCACTACTGAAGAAGAAGAATGAAGTTGGAAGACTCACTACCTGACTTCAGAACCTAGTATACAGCTACAGTAGTCAAAACAGCCTGGTACTGGTACAACAACAGATACATTGACCAATGGAACAGAATTGAGAACCCAGATGTAAGTCCATCCACCTATGGTCACCTGATCTTTGATAAGGGCCCAAAGTCCATCAAATGGGGAAAAGACAGTCTTTTTAACACATGGTGCTGGCAAAATTGGATATCCATCTGCAAAAAAATGAAACAAGACCCATACCTCACACCGTATACAAAAACTTCTTCAAAATAGATCAAAGACCTGAATATAAAGCCTAAAATTATAAAGTTCATAGAAGAAAAAATAGGACCAACACTTCAGGCCTTAATACATGGCATTAACAGGATATAAACCAAAACCATCAATACACAAACCCCAACAGATAAGCTAGATAACTGGGATCTTCTAAAAATCAAATACCTATGCTCTTCAAAAGACTTCACCAAAAGAGTAAAAAGAGAACCTGCAGACTGGGAAAATATTTTTGGACAGTACAAGTCAGACAAAGGTCTAATCTCCATAATCTACAAGAAAATCCAACACCTCTACAACAAAAAGACAAATAATCCTATTAAAAAAAGGGGAAAGGAAATGAAAAGACCCTTCACCAAAGAAGACATTCAAATGGCCAACAGACACATGAGGAAATGCTCGCGATCACTAGCCATTAGAGAAATGCAAATTAAAACCACAATGAGATACCATCTCACCCCGGCATTACTGGCACGAATCAAAAACACTGAAAACAACAAAAGTTGGAGGGGCTGTGGAGAGATCGGAACTCTTATGCACTGCTGGTGGGAATGCAAAATGATACAACAATTTTGGAAAATGATATGGTGTTTCCTCAGAAAGCTAGAGATAGACATACCATTCAATCCAGCAATTCCTCTCTTAGGAATATATCCTAGAGAAATAATAATCGTCACTCGAATAGACATATGCACACCTATGTTCATGGAAGCATTGTTCACAATAGCAAAATGATGGAAACAACCTAGATGCCCATCAACAGATGAATGGACAAACAATCTATGGTACATACACACAATGGAGTACTATGCAACGAGAAAGAACAACAATGAATCTGTGAAGCATCTCATAACATAGATGATACTGGAGGACATTATGCGGAGTGAAATAAGTCAATCACAAAAGGACAAATATTGTATGAGACCTCTATTGTAAAAACCCATGAAAAAGTTCACACACAAAATGTAACAATGTTTGTTGGTTACCAGGGATGGGAAGGGTGGGGGGAAATACTAAATAGGCAATAGATAAGTGGTATCTTTGGTGAAGGATGAGACAGTACACAATACAGGGGAAACTAGCACAACCTGCACAAGGAAAGGTCATGGAAGCCCCATAGACACAACCAAATTCCCTGAGGGACTGAATTGCTCGGTGGAGGGCTGTGGGGACCATGGTGTCAGGGAACATCTAGCTCAATTGGCATGACACGGCTTATAAAGACAATGCTCTACATTCTACCTTGGTGAGTAGTGTCTGGGGTCTTAAAAGCCTGTGAGCGGCCATCAAAGATAGTCCACTGGTCTCATTCCTTCGGAAGCAAGCGAGAATGAAGAGAACAGGATACAAGGAAACGATTAGTCCAAAGGACTAATGGTCCACAGCTACCAAGGCCTCCACTGGACTGAGTCCAATACAGCTAGATGGTGCCCGGCTACCACCACTGACTCTTCTGACCAGGATCACAACAGAGGGTTCTGGACAGAGCTGGAGAAGGATGTAGAGCATAATTTTAACTCCCCCCTCCAAAAAAAAGACCAGATTTACTGGCCTAAAGGAGACTGGAGAAACCTCGAGAGTATGGCCCCCAGACACCCTTTTAGCTCAGTGGTGAGGTTACCTCTGAGGTTCACTGTTCAGCCTGGGAGTGGACAGCTCTGTAAAACCAAATGATACTAACGAGGTACAAGAGTCCAGTGACAAGGACTAGAAGGCAGAAGAGGACAAGGAAGCTGGTGATAGGGAACCCAAGGCTGAGTAAGGATATTGTTGATATGTTGTGAGATTGTTAACCATTGTCATAGGGCAACATTTGTAGTAACTGTTAAATGAGAAACTATTTTGTTCTGTAAGCCTTCATCTTAAGTGAGAATAACAGCACAATTGGAAGAGCATAATCAATGTCACTGAACTGTGTATGTAGAAATTTTTGAAACGGTGTATCTTTGGCTATGTGTATTTTCACCAAAAAAGAAAGGTTGAGAATTTAGAGGGTTAATATGTTGTGGGGTTGTTAACCAATGTCATAAAACAACATGTGTACTACTGTTTCATGAGAAACTATTTGTTCTGTAAGCCTTCACCTGAAGTAGAAAAATATATAAAAATAAAATAAAATATGAAAACAAACAAACAAACAAAAAATTTTAGCCAGTAGAATTCAGCAACATATCAAAAAAATAATTTGCCATGACCAAGTGGGATTTATACCAGTTATGCAAGGATGGTTCAACATTAGAAAAACAATCAGTGTAATCCATCACATAAATAAAACGAAAGACAAGAACCACATGATCTTATCAATCGATGCAGAAACAGCATTCGATAAAGATGAACACCCATTCATGATAAAAACTCTCAACAAAATAGGAATAGAAGGGAAATTCCTCAGATATAATTAAGGGTATTTATACAAAACCAACAGTCAATATCATCCTGAATGGAGAGACTTTGAAAGCATTCCCCTTGAGAACAGGAACCAGACAGGATGCCCTTTAGCACCACTGTTATTCAACATTGTTCTGGAGGTCCTAGCCGGAGCAATTAGGCCAGAAAAAGAAATAAAATGCATCCAGATAGGTAGGGAAGCAGTCAAAGTATCTCTATTTGCAGATGATATGATCTTATACACAGAAAATCCCAAAGAATCCACAAGAGAACTACCAGAACTAATAGAAGATTTCAGCAAAGTTTCAGGATACAAGATAAACATGCAAAAATCAATTGGATTCCCTTACACCAAACAACAAAGAGAACCTTGAAGAGGAAATCACCAAATCAATACCATTTACACTAGCCCCCAAGAAGGTAGAATACTTAGGAATAAATGTAACCAGAGACGTAAAAGATCTTTACAGAGAAAACTACAAGATGCTACTGCAAGAAACTAAAAGAGACCTGCATAAGTGGAAAAACATACCTTGCTCATGGGTAGGTAGACTTAACATAGTGAAAATGTCAATTCTACCCAAAGCTATCTATAGATACAATGCAATCCCGATCCAAATTTCACCAGCATTTTTTAATGAGATAGAGAATAAAATCACCAACTTCATATGGAATGGGAAGTGGCCCTGAATAAATAATGCATTACTCAACAAGAAGCATAAAGTGGGAGGCCTTACACTACCTGACTTTAGGACCTGTTATACTGCCACGGTAGTCAAGAAAGCCTTGTACTGGTACAACAACAGATACATAGACCAATGGAACAGAGTTGAGAATCCAGATATAAGCTCATAAACCTAAGAGCAGCTAATATTTGACCAAGGCCCAAAGTCCATTAGTTGGGGAAAAGACAGTCTCTTTAACAAATGGTGCTGGCATAACTGGATATCTATATGCAAAAAACTGAAACAAGACCCATATCTCACACCATGTACAAAAGCTATCTCAAAATGGATCAAAGACTTAAATATAAAATCAAAAACGATAAAGATAGTGGAAGAAAAAATAGGGACAACACTAGGAGCCCTAATACATGGCATAAACACAATACAAACCATAAGTAACAATGCACAAGCACCAGAAGAGAGACTAGATAAATGGGAGCTCCTAAAGATCAAACACTTATGCTTATCAAAAGACTTCACCAAAAGAGTAAAAAACAACCTACAGACTGGGAAAAAACTTTTTTGTTACAACAAATCTGATCAGCGTTTAATCTCTAAAATCTACAAGATACTGCAAAATTTCAACAGCAAAAAGACAAATAACCCAATTAAAAAATGGGCAAAGGATATGAACAGGCGCTTCACCAAAGAAGATATTCAGGCAGCTAACAGGCACATGAAGAAATGCTCACAATCATTAGCCATTAGAGAAATGCGGATCAAAACAACAATGAGATATCATCTCACCCCAACAAGGCTAGCATTAATCCAAAAAACACAAAATAACAAATGCTGCAGAGGTTGTGGAGAGACTGGAACACTTATACACTGTTGGTGGGTATCTTAGTCATCTAGTGCTGCTATAACAGAAATACCACAAGTGGATGGTTTTAACGAAGAGAAGTTTATTTCCTCACAGTTAAAGTGGGCTAAAAGTCCAAATTCAGGGTGTCAGCTCCAGGGGAAAGCTTTCTCTCTCGCTTGGCCTTCTCATCAGTGTTCCCCCAGACTAGGAGCTTCTCGGCACAGGGACCCCAGTCCAAAGGACACGCTCTGCTCCTGGCACTGCTTTCTTGATGGTATGAGGTCCCCAACTCTCTGCTTGCTTCCCTTTCCTTTTATCTCTGAGAGATAAAAGGTGGTGCAGGCCACACCCCAGGGAAGCTCCCTTTACATTGGATCAGGGATGTGACCTGGGTAAGGGTGGCGTTACAATCCCACCCTAGTCCTCTTTAACATAAAATTACAATCACAAAATGGAGGCCAACCACACAATTCTGGGAATCTTGGCTCAGCCAAATTGATACACACATTTTGGGGGGACATAATTCAATCCATGACAGTGGGAATGTAAAATGGTACAACCACTTTGGAAATTGATATGGTGCTTCCTTAAAAAGCTAGAAATAGAAGTACCATACGACCTAGCTATCCCGCTCCTTGGAATATATCCTAGAGAAACAAGAGCCGTCACACAAATAGATATATGCACACTATGTTCATCGCAGCACTGTTCACGATAGCAAAAAGATGGAAGCAACCTAGGTGCCCATCAAAGGATGAATGGATAAACAAACTATGGTATATCCACACAATGGAATATTACACAAGGATAAAGAACAATGATGAAGCTGTGAAACATCGTATAACATGGTGGAAGCTGGAACTTATTATGCTGAGTAAATTTAGTCAGTCACAGAAGGACAAATACTGTATAAGACCACTATTATAAGAACTCAAGAAAGGGTTTAAACACAGAAGAAAACATTCTTTGATGGTTACTGGGGTGGGGCAGGAGGGTGAGGGTTATTCATTGACTAGATAGTAGATAAGAATCATCTTGGGTGAAGGGAAGGACAGTGCACACTGCAGGGGAAGCCAGCACAACTGGACTAAACAAAAGCTAAGAAGTTTCCTCAATACAATCAAATACTTTGAGAGACAGAATAGCAGGGATGCGGGGTCTGGGGACCATGGTTTCAGGGGACATCTAAGTCAATTGGAATAACCAAGCTTATTAAGAAAACTTTCTGCATCCTACGTTGGTGAGTGGCATCTGGGGTCTTAAAAGCTTGCAAGCAGGCATCTAAGATGCATGAATTGGTCCCAACCACTTGGCGAAAAGGAGAACAAAGAACACCAAAGACACAAGGAAAGTATTAGCCCAAGAGACAAAATGGGCCACATAAACCAGAGACTTCATCAGACTAAGACCAGAAAACTAGATGGTGCCCGGCTACCACCAGTGAACGTCCTGACAGGGAACACAACAGAGGGTCCCTGATGGAGCAATAGAACGATGGGATGCAGAACTCAAGTTCTGGTAAGAAGACCAGACTTAATGGTCTGACTGAGACTGGAGATGCCCCAGAAAGCATGGCCCCTGGACTCTCTATCACCCCAGAACTGAAACAATTTCCAAGGCCAACTCTTCAGATGGGGATTGGACTGGACTGTGGGACATAAAGTGATACTTGTGAAGAATGTGCCTCTTAGTCAAGTAGATACAAGAAACCAAGGGGGTAGCTTCTATCCAGAGGTGAGATGGGAAGGCAGAGAGAGTTAGGAGCTGGTTGAATGTTCATGGGGAATCAGGGAGTGTGCTGTCTCAGAATGGGGTGAGCGGTTGGGGTCACATAACAATGTAAGTAAAAAAAAAAAAAATTTCTGTATGGGAGACTAACTTGAAATGTAAACTTCATTTAATTACAAAATTAAAAGAAAAAAAAAAACAAACCCTGTTCCCATTGTGTGATTACAACTCTTAGCAACCCTATAGGACAGAGTAGAAACTGCCCCATAGGGTTTTCAAGGAACAGTTGGTGGATTTTAACTGCAGACTTTTTTGGTTAGCAGCCGAGCTTTTAACCACTACGCTAGTTAGGCATTGTAATTTTCCTTATGTCTTTTATGTATGTGTGTATATATATATATGTATATATATATATCAAGACAATTTGGTTAGACATCTTTAATTATTTATTTTAAATTTATTTCTCTTGAAAACACAAACCAAGATATTATCTCCTTGGAGATGAGAACGCTGTGTTAGTTATTTATTCTTTGTTAATAATTTCATCCAACTAATATTTTTTGAACATCTGCTATCTGCTTACCACTGTTCTAGGTGTTAGGGATACAGAAACGAATCCAAAAACAAAACATCCTGCCCTCACTTAGCTTCCCTTTATTTTGTAACCCAAGTCCTGCCACATTGGAGACTGAACAAATAGTTCAATGCATCATTGGGCAAATCATTGAATGATATAGGACCTTGAAAGAAACAGCAGTTAGGTGGGTGATAAGGGAGGAAATTCTTGAAGGATCATCATAATGACTGTCTCTAGATCATCTTTTGAAGTTTGAAAATTAAGAAAAGCCTAAAACCTTTGGATTCTATTCCCATATGCAGGCATGCTTATATGTGTATCTATTGACTTATGGAAAATTTCTTTAAATCAAACCTACTTAACATATATGGAGATAGAATTATCTGGGGTGTGTGTGCATGTGTGTACATATGTGACACAAGCACGTAATTTTAAAAATTGGGAGTGTTTTTAAAAATCTAACCTAGAATAATACTATTTAGATCAAAACCAAGCATACACTGAAATTTAAGATAGGAGTTTGCTCATTCTTATTGACTTCAAAAAACTGCTTTGATGTCATCTCTACAAGTTGAAAGGCAGGAATTATTAAAAATTTATTTTCAGTAAGACTAATTTTGCTTATTTCAATGCATTTTTTCTGTATGTTTAAGTGTATGAAATAAATTAAACAAATAAATAAACAGAGCTAAATAACGGGCTGAAGATACCTCCTAGGTGTGTTAGTCATCTAGTGCTGCTGTAACAGAAATACAAGTGGATAGTTTTAACAAAGAGAAGTTTATTTCTTCACAGTAAAGTAGGCTAAAAGTCCAAATTCAGGGCATCAGCTCCAGGGGAAGGCTTTTTCTCTCTGTCGGCCTTCTTCTCTTCAGTGTTCCCCAGGACTAGGAGCTTCTCAGCACAGGGACCCCAGTCCAAAGGACGCCTCTGCTCCTGGCGCTGCTTTCTTGATGGTATGAGGTACCCCGCTCTCTGCTTGCTTCCCTTTCCTGTCATCTCTTGAGAGATAAAAGGTGGTGCAGGCCACACCCCAGGGAAACTCCCTTTACATTGGATCAGGGGTGTGACCTTAGTAAGGGTGTTACAATCCCACCCTAATCCTCTTTAACATAAAATTACAACCGCAAAATGGAGGCCAACCACACAATTCCGGGAATCATGGCCCAGCCAAATTGATACACACATTTTTGGGGTGACATAATTCAAACCATGACACTAGGTGTTTTCAAAACTACCACACCTCCATTCCACCCAAAGTAACATTTAAATTATTGCTATTACTACACATTCTAATTATTTTGCTTGAATGTTAATTTATAACACTGTGTAAAGTGCTTATTTTCACTTTAGGTCCTAGTCAAGATGCATCTATGCATAAAAACTCACTTCAGACTCCAGTTCTAGATATGAGGCAACCAGTGAACAGGCATCATATTTTAAGGACCGTATTTCTCAGGCTAGAATCATTTTGGCCAAAGAAAAGAAATTAAAAAGACTTTACTTCTCACTTTGAAGAAAATGGATTGAGTTTCGGAACAACTACACTTTTTTTTTTTTTACTAAAACTTTGGCTTTTGCCGATTTTCCAAATGATGTTTACCCCTGCAGCAATTACAAGGGATTGCTTTGCCATTTTAATAATCAGATCTTCCAGTTTCCACTTAGCATCAGATACAAACAATCCAATCTGAAGGTGATTGACATTGCTTCCTGTGCATCAAAATCTATAAAACCAGATGTTTCACCTCTCCCCTTGCAAAGAGCGAGCATCTTTTTATGATCTATTGTCAAGTCTGTCAATCGAGACATCACTGATGTTTAGCTAAGGAAGCGTAAGTCATTTAATTGCAGTCATCCTATACTTTCTATCTAGATTGTTGCAATTTTGCAAGTAGTGTTTTTTTTTCAACTTGAAAATCAGTTGAAGCTTTCCCTGAAGTATTTGCTAGTGTCAGAAGTTGCCTTCTGACCCTGAGCAATATAGTCTTTGAATTGCAATCAAAATGAAGCTCTGTTTATGTGACAGAGTAACTTGGGCACTAAGACTGTTAGTGATTCTGAGGTATTCCATACTTTTCTCTTCTATTTAGAAGTCTGGAAAGAACTATAGCTTTTCTTTCTGAAGGGCATGCTTCCCTCTCTAATAGATTAGGGTGGTAAAATAAGGAACATGGTTGCATATCTAATAACGTTCAGGATGATCCTATCCACACATTGCTTTCCAACTTAAGACAATACATTATTTGAAACATAAAAGAAGATGAAAGTTTCACATGGAATGGAATTATACTGAAAACATTAATAAGAAAATTATTATCTCCTATCTTTTAAACAAACAAAATATGTCAGTCTTCTTTTTTTTAATAATATTTAATTGTGTTTTCAGTGAAAGTTTATACAGCAAATTAAATTCTCATTTGACAATTTCTACACAAATTGTTCAGCAACATTAGTTACATTTTTTGCAATGCTTAATTTCATTCTGGTTGTTCCATTTCCAGTACTCTAGTTTCCTTGATCCATTATATTCTCATTTTTGCTTTAGAGTACTTGTTGACATTTTGGTCTCATATAGATGGCTTTTTAATGGAGCACCGTATTCATGGAAAATATCCTTTACTTTGTGTGCCAACCTGTTATTTTGTGAGAAGATGACCTTAGGGCCTGTCTTCTTTAAATACTGTTGTTAGGTAATAAAGGTGGACAGTTATTTCTTGGGAGACTATTTTATAAGTATGTGAAGGAACATCTGGAAAATATTTAGTTAATCTCTTATTCTGAAATGAAATGCAAACACAATAGTAACAAATGTATTTTATTTTGTTAACTTTTTGGTGATAGTAATAAGATCTTCAGTTTCAGCAATTACCTTTTATTTCATTCAGGGTATTCTCAAAATCCAATTTCCTCTTGGAGTGTGTACTGTACATATATATATGACTATTTGAGGGAGTACAAGGAGAAAGGAAAATTGAATCAAATTTTAGAGAGAACACTGAAGTTCAAGAGGTCTAAGTTCAGAAACAGTAAATGTCATCTGTATGTTACTGCATTAACAAGTACGTTTGTGAAATCATTATATCATGAGTCAGTTGTTGTTGTTGTTAGGTGCCGTTGAGTTGGCTCCGACTTACAGAGACCCTGTGTACAACAGAATAAAACACTGCCCGGCCCCACGCCATCCTTACAATTGTTGTTATGCTTGAGTCCTTTGTTGCAGCCAAAGTGTCAAACCATCTCGTTGAGAGTTTTCTTCTTTTGTGCTGACCCTCTACCTTACCAAGCGTGATGTCCTCCTCCAGGGACTGATCCCTCCTGAAAACATGTCCAAAGTATGTGAGACGTAGTCTCACCATCCTTGCTTCTAAGGAAATAGTGGTGGGAAACATCTGTCAATTTAAAAGGAGTTGCACTAATGTAAGAAATCCAAGATCTTAGCTCTAAGATGGATATAAAGATGTGCAATTTACCTCTCAGCCATGTTTCTCTTAGAGACGGAGTCTTGGAAAAACGAACCATAGTTTGACACAAAAATGATGATTCTTGTTTACACTGTACATCTAAAGTAACAGAGTAACAAAAAGGCAACCTAGAAAGCCCAACAATAGTATTGCCCTTTACACAGTCCTCTCCTCTCACGCTTCCGCTCCTTTTCTTCACTTCATCTACTCATGCCCCATAGACCAAGTATCTTGTCTAGAATTCAATCTGAAGGTAGAAAAAAGCTTACAAAACAAATATCAATATGAATGCTTTGACTAATTGCATGAAAGACTTCAAAATTTGCATACAGAATTCACATATGAATGGATTCATGCAAATCCATTCAGGTAAAATACAGCTTAATAAAACCCCATTGCCTTCAAGTCAATTCTGACTCTTAGAGACCCTATAGGACAGAGTAAAACTGCCCCCACAGGGTTTCTGAGGCTGTAATCTTTAGGGAAGCAGACTGCCACATCTTTCTCCTGTGGGATGGCTGGTGGGTTCCAACCGCCGACCTTTCAGTTTGCAGTTGAGTGCTTAACCACTGTGCCACCAGAGTTCCTTGAAATATAGCTACTAGGGTTTATTGGAAGTGTGAGTAAACTGAGTTTTAGTGGCAGCAAAGCATAAACTGTGTCCAAATGACAACAAACCTCTTCAGGGAGTTTCAATAAAAGTGCAAAAATATTTCACACCACTGCCAGTGTGTGCAGCAGGGCACATTTCGCAGAAGGAAAGGTTTCCTGGGAAGCATAACTTCCATAACAATCTGACTGATAGAAGCATAAAGAGAGCATTCTCCCAATGTCCAGGATGCTCACCTTTTGTCCTTAAAACGTACTGCTCTTCCCATGATAATTTTCCATCGGTAATGATAGGTACTATTTGATTTGGTTTCATTTTACATGTAGACTTAGAGGTCTGAACCACAAAGATTAGAGAAGTTAACAAGAGTATAGAGAGGAATTTAAGTCAGTGATTCATGTTTAGCAGGATCATGAAACTTAATGAACCTCTTCAGAACTCTGTGGGAAAGAAGTACTGGAGGTT
Source organism: Dugong dugon (assembly GCA_030035585.1). Lineage (NCBI taxonomy): Eukaryota > Metazoa > Chordata > Mammalia > Sirenia > Dugongidae > Dugong > Dugong dugon. The sequence goes on from CM057472.1 coordinate 91,626,858, forward strand.
CTTGGGTAAGAAGACATAAATCTGGGCTTCCCCAATGTTGCCCCGGGGGTGATTTGCTGAAAAGAACATTTTTGTAGGCTAAATTTTCTAGGAGGAAAGTGACAATCAGCACTCTCGTTTGCTGAGATCAGACAGAACTCCTGGATGAATACATTATCTTCATCTCTATAATAGTTTCCCATAACTGCAAATAGTAATAGAGGATGGAGGGGAAATTTAAGAAGGGGGGCTGCAAAGAGAAACCGTGGGAGTGGGGGATGAGAAAAAGAGAGAGAGAAAGTCAGAGAGACAGATAAAACTTTTGTGATAAAACATGAATATGTGATCCCCAAAATTTTACTTCCTTAAGATAACACCTCTTGGTCATTGACTGGGATGATTTTATTTAATCCTTAAGTACGTCCATAAACCCAGAAATGATGAGACAGGTAAGACTAATGGCAGACTAGGGAATCAAAAGGGTAAGATGTCCAGAATTTGGAGACCATTTTAGCAAAAGTATTAAGAGTAGTTTAAGACTAGTTGGTAAGCAAGTTAGGTAAAAAACATGAACGTGTTAGAGTAAGCTTTATGGAAAAAAAGAAAAGTCTCTAAGTCTCTTTCCCTTGCCTGACAGATCTCGTGTGGGCCACATACCTCATCTGCATCCAGGCATTCTTTCCTATTGCTGTTGATGTTTTCAGAAAAAAAAGCATGTTTAAGGCGACAAAGAATCTTAGCCAGGAGGGCCTTTTTCTAGTCTTTCCTGCTGTGGAAGGTTTAGAGACAGGAGGCTACTGACCATGAGTACACGCCCCAATAATTGGGTCCCAGTTCATTGCGAGGATACAGACTAAGGAGTCAGTTTTGTGGGTGCTAATAGACTCTCTTTAGGAACTTATTTCAAGTTACAAATACTTCTCTAAGGTTTCTTAGTTTCAAAGATTCTTTAGTGGGCAAGTAATAACTTCTCTATTGATGTTCTTCTCTGTGAATAATTAAATTATTTCAAGACACTGTTTTTTTCTTTAGAGCAGAAAAAAACAAACAAAACAACAAATGCATGTCTTGGAGATAAGAACACTTAAACTTAGAAATCATTGAAGAAAACCAAAAAGAATGAAACAAAACTAATATTTAAAATGATGATCTAAGAAAACTTCAGAAATTTCAAAATATGTGAATTTCATATTTTAAAATTCTACCAAGTAACTGGGAAAACTAATCCAGAATAATAATTTCTGAGAAATCTTATAAACTAATCTACCTTAAATATAACGAATAAATCCTCAAGGCCTCCAGGCCCCGCCCCCCAACAAAAAAGAGGGAGAAAATAATTTAAAAGTGCAAAGAATTAAACTAGTTTAAATTTTTGTGGAAACAGCATACAAAGCAAAGCAAAAATAGAGTAGCATTTAAAAAAAAACTTAGTAAAACAAATGTAGTCTTATGAAAGAAAAGTGAAAAAAATAATAACAACCAAACATTCATCAAAATTAAATGATTAAGATTTATAAAATATTCAAACATGGACCATTATTTAAAAAGAATGTGATAAATTTCTATATACTGATATGGAAATAACTTTAAGTTACATTGTTAACTAAGAAAAATAACTAAGGTAATAAAGAATATCTAATGTGTGTGTGTGTGTGTGTGTGTGTGTGTAAAAATGGGAAATTTCTACAGGGAATGATTGATCTGGATTCAGAAGGAAAATATATTTTCATCATACACACTTTATTAGGTTCCATTATATTTTACAATATGCATACATTATTTTTTTTAATAATAATAGCAAAAGTAACAAAAACTAGAATCTCTAATGTTGGCTTAAAGTGCAGTGGGAGTTCAGACAAAAGGAACAGAAAAAAAAAGCAACTCTAACAAATCATTGGAAGTTATTGTGAAAGATAAAGGCTTTGAGGACTGTGCAAATTAACTAGCTAAACTTAAAATTTAGAAAAATGCAGCTAAATAAGCCCCTGTTCTAAAATTTTGTTTAGTCCTTTCAGCTCACATCTAAACACATTCCTCTAAGTTCTTCCTGGAGCATGGAATTATGGAGCACTGATGTTGAAAGTGACAGCTGGGATTTAGTAGAACTCTTCATTTTACAGGTGAGGAAAGTAAAAGATGAAGTGACTTGCTTTGATTTATACATAATCAAAGATAGAGGTGGGGCAATAAGGCAGGCTTTCTGATTGCTCCATTGGCAGTGCCCCTGCTAAATGATGGGAAGGACTATTTTTCATTCACTGAGGAAAGGACCCATCTGCTAGTTAAGTAACATTACCTACAGACATGTGTCTGCCACATTATTTCTCTGCTGAGAATTGTGACTACAGGACACGCTCAAAAGGAAGCCAAAGAAAGCCGAAAGCCAAAAGAATGTTGAGACGTGGAGACATGGGTATACACAGAGTTTGGCCATCTTGGCGGAAATAATTAGTCCATTGACCTTTAAAAAGAATGAATTCACTTCACAGTTCAATCAGGACTTCTGATTGAGGTTCTTTCTCTATATTGTCAGAAAGCAGAATACAGGAAGATAAAAATTATCAAGCGGTTTGACTTACCAGCATCCACGATGAGAGTGGATGACCACAGACAGCAGAAGACAAACCACGGAACATCTCTACAATACTTTTAACAACGTTTTTCTGCATATAAACATAATTGTTGACAAAATGTTTTTGTTTTCATAATAATGTCACTCGGTATAATTTGGTCCCTATTCTCTCTCTCAGATTAATTCTGTTTTTCAGGCCTTCTATATCAGTTCTGGTCTATTTTTGTCTTAATTTCCTAAGCTCTCTAAAAGTTTTCTGTCACTTTCCATTTGTAGGCATATTTTGTTAATCTCACTGTACCTCCAGGAGTCTCAGCTTGGAAAGTGGGGTCAACATCAATAAGGTTCTTGTTTACCACCAAGTAGTTTGTTTTTGACTGTTTCTGTAGTGATGCTTTCATCTGCTGCCCTCCAGGAATGACTGTGAGTCATCAGATACATAGCTGCCCTTTTCAACAGAACTCTGGAGAAGGACTAGCAAATGAGCAAAATGACCTTGAGCTGCTGTTGTCCAAGCAAATCCCTAGACTAGCAAAATTATCTCAGCACCTCTGCCCAGTATCTCATGTTCAGTTGAACCTACAGAGAGAATGTATGTGTATGTGTTGGGGGGAGTGTTTCTTCTTGCCTGTGGCCACTGTTAGATGTACTTCCAGAAGGAAGAGGGCTGAGTGATGCACCTTGCTCAGGTGGAAGACCCTCCAATCCGTTGTCTGTATCAGAATCCCCTCACAATACAAAATTTGCCAAGTGAATTGACAATCATAGGGCAGATTTCCTAGACTCATTAGTGGTCTCCAAGGCCCCAAGGATGGGAGGATCTCCCACTAGGAAGTTAAGGCATAATGACTATCCTGGGACAAAATTCAATACACTATTTAATATAAATCAATAATAAGGCATCCATTGTCACATGAATGGAGTTATTAATGGTCATTTTATTCTTACCCACTCAACATTCTCAACATTCTTACCCACCAAAGGTTTGTAATGGAGCCACCATAATCCTGTCTTTATGTGTCTGCTGAGTTTTATTTATTTGTTTGTTTGTTTTCTTCCCCCTAGTGTTTAGAACATAATCACATAATCTAAGGCCTGAGTAGGTTAGCATTTAAAAAAAAAAAAAAAATCTATTCAAGTTTTTAGATTTTGGGCATTTATGTGTTTAAAACTGGCTGTATCAAAAAAAAAAAAAGTGAACTTGAATTTCTCTATTAAATTGTTCCTATAAGAATCACATGAGGATGTTGCTACCTTCATTCATGTTGCTACTTTTATTTTTACAATTTCTGGGTAAAATAATAATAGCTAACACTTCTGCAGGGCTTACTATGTATCAAACACCATCCTAAGAACTTACATGTATTAAAACCTCTGGACTTCCCAACATTCCCATGAGGAAGATACTGTTATAATCTGCACTTTCCATATAAGGAAACTGAGTCAAAGAATGGATAAGAAACTTGATTCAGGTCACGTAGCTTAGCAGTAGCAGAGCCTGCTTCAGAGGCTTGTAGCCAGCCTTCCTAGTGCCTCTATAGAAAGCAGTATAAGCCATTCCCTCCAAGAGTCCATGTCCATTGTACAGCAGGAAAGAGAAGGTAAAAGAGAGGCATAAAGGCACAACTCCAAACTGGACACATAATAATGCAGACTCTCAGTTTCCAGATGTCCAGATATTAGTCTGAGATTAGAGACATCCTTGCGGCCTGAAGGCGGTGGCTCTATCCCATGCAATTTTGCATAATTTGCAGCACTCTCCACAAGATTCAGAGTAAGCATTAATAGATCCTTAACAATTAAATTAGTTTGTTTCTTTCCATGTGTCTCCCCCGCTTTCACATGTACTCATTTGTCCAGGTTCCCCGTGACTACCTGTCTGAGTGAATGTTGGCCTTGACTTTCCAACACACCACATTTATGCCACCTACCCAGGACTGCCTTTTGCCACCAGTGCTTCAACCTTTAACATTATTTCTCTCTTCCATTCCATTATTATTGAAAAGAAATGTGATTTATGGTGAATTTAATACTTCAGATTAGATATCTGGAAAGGTTTTGCTTGTTTGCTCGTTTGTTTGTTTTAAAGAAGGCTGTCAGATACGGCTCCAGTGCTTGGATTTATAGCCCAAAAGCAGAGTGAATAAGGGGAGGATGTTTAAGCAAGAAACCATCCCTCTGGAGCCTGGAATCAGACAGTGTGGTCAGCTCTCTGTATTATCTACACGTAAATGAGGTCTAGTTCTGAAGACAAGCTGGCAAAGAGTCGTAGTGCCTTAGCAGCCTTTCAGGAGAAACAAACAAATGATCATGATCAGGCCCTGGCTTAATGCTCTGTCCCTACTTCCAAGCTAGTCCCGGGAAGGTTTTCAAGCTCCAGCTGCACAGTGCTGCATGCATTTTCCTAAATATGCCGTGCTCCAGGCCTTTCAAGATGCCGTTGCTCTGCCTGGAATGACCTTCCTCTTTCCTACCCTCCATACTTACCCCTTATGCCAAAGGCTGCTAAGGGCGGGAGGCAGTGTTGAGATGATTCCTCTCACAAGGCAGCATAAAATATCTTCCCTTTGGGCTCAGCCCACATGCTCCTTCCCTAGCTGTCCTTGTACCTCTGCATCACAAATGGACAAAGAATTCTCTCTCTATATACTTTCTACTTTGATTATTTATTTCTTTCACAGTTGCTTTTTCTTTGCTTTGTATTTCCTATTCTCTAAACCCAAAATATAATCTCTCCCAAGTTATATGAACAATAAATTCTCCTTTACTAAATCTTTGTAAAAAATAGAGATTTAGAAAGAATTATTTCTGTTACTGCATTTTATGACAGAGGAAGAGAGAAAGATACCCAAATTGCCTAGAATATTAACTTAAATTTATAACTTATTTTGCCCGTTCTGAACCACTGTTGAAGATATGTCTATTATTTAAGATGAAATAAGAAATGAAAGCAAAATGTATTTCAAGTAACCTGTATTTCAATTTAATTCTATTTGATACTTATTAAGTATTTACTATGGCCCAGTTAGTATTCTAGGTATTGGAAATACACAGCTGACTAAGAAGTTTGCAATAGAGATTATAAAGAAAAAGTAACAATGAATCTGTTTTAATATATTTTTATGTAAATTTTCATAAAAACAAAACAAACCTGTAGTGGAGGCTGACCTGTAATTTAATTTCCAAGTCTTTAATGATTCCTTTTTTTCTGATCATGTTTGCAAATTTCCATGATCCTCTATGAATTCTACCATCTCTGCCTTTGTGAGCCCCTTTGCAGGCCTGGTTAATTGCAGATATTTGAAGTGGAAAATACAAGAAAAAACTAGGAGTAAATGTTAGAATAGTAGGGGAATATGGAACAGTGAGAGAAAAGACTGAATAATGAATCTATGCCTTGATTAGGGCCTTTAATGAGACTTCATTAATGCAGATAACACTTATTAATCAAGAATATGACTTATGCATGCTTATTTTCAGATGGATTATTAGTTATCTTCAGAGTATTAGAGAATACGGAGGAGAGGTGACAGGCTAGCTGGAAAACATAAGTGTAGCAAAAGGAAGAAAGGAAAGAAAGCATCATTTATGAAGTACGAACTTGTAATGAGTCCCTGCAACTTGGGGTTCAGTAATTTCTGTTGACCTAACTTCTCTAACTCTTCGTTCTCCCACATTATCATTAGAAAACCCTTCTACCCTTAGAAATGCCTTCTTTTTTTGGCAGTCTTGGTGTTAAACTTTCTTCCCAATAATTTGGTGCAAATAGATAAGCCTAATGCTAGCCTATTTGTTCAGGTGGTTGGGAATGAATCATACATGATACTTTCCTCCATGGAGACATGGCGGAACATTAGGTCATTCTCTCCTCTGTTTCCTGTATTTTTTGAAGTCACTCAAGCAGCAGCTGTAACTACTCTTAGAGAGTGCAAAAGGCACCTCTCCTCCAGATGCTGCTCCCCAATGGTGCTAATGTTTTCCTCCCACAACCTGAGTGTTTAGGCTAGCCTTTGACAAGTGTAATACTCTCCCTTTGTGTAGAAAATAATTTCCAATCTTAGAATCCATCTGAGAATGACCTACAAACTTCTAGAAAGTATGTTGGCTTTGCCCAAACGAACATATTCTCCTAGGAAGCAATGCTTAGAAAGATACTTACACTTAGATTTTCAGACAGTTAATTTTATTAGTGGTATTTACCAAATATACATATATATATATATATAGTAAATATGAGAAAGGGAGTTTTTTTTTTTTAATATTCTGAGAGATGTGTTGAAGTAACTGTGATTCTGGCAATTTTTACAGAAGAAAAACTACTTTATTGGAACAAAAATCTATGCTGTTGATAGAACTGAGTAGAAAGTCCAAGTCTCGTCATAGGAATAAAACAAAAAGTCACATTAATAGACCTTTGTCTATAGCTAAAGAGTGCTCTGTTCTGCTCAGATTTTATTTATTAGAATTTAAATTGCCTAGGTTTGGAGAGGGCTAATCCCAGAACGTGAAGTAGGTTCAGCTTGTGGGTGGTACACAAGTGGTCACAGTTTTTGGGAAGGTAAGGATAGAATGGCAGGGATTATACTCCTGTATAAAATAAAGACAAATCCACAAGTACCTTAACCACACAAACTCAGGTATTCTGGACAGAACTATCAATAAAGTCATTCAATTATCCGTATAAACTAGACCTGCAGAATCTAAGAGCTGATTTCAGTATATTGGAGTCTCAGAGCATAAACTACATTGAATAAGAAATAAGTATGACTTCACCAAGTGATAGGAAACCAAATACGGAATTAATCAATTAAGTTGGCATACTTAATAGAAACTCTATTAACACAATGCTTTGAATGTTGCACAGCAGTTAATTATTTGCATAAAATTCTGAACCTGCCATCCTGCTGCAGCATAAAATTTCATGAAATTCATTTCTTGGTTTTTTAATTATTGTTAGGAATATGAAAGAATACAAAAAGAGGATTTTAAAAAGAGATAAAGGTACATGTTTTGCTGTTGTTCCTTCTGCTGAAACTCAAAAACTATCGTTTCTAGTTTCTTTCAGTTCCTCTTACTTGTGCCCTGGACAGCGTTTGCTGTCTCCAAGCTCTGTGGGATTTGATCACCCTTCATCAATTAAGATTCTTGTATACAGTAGGAATCATCTTTCAAAACATGAAACTTTGTTAAATATGTTATGACATTAACATGAATGTTTAAGTTAAGTGAATCCAACCTCATAATTGAATGCCAGTAAGAATGTTTTCATTTATCTTTCAGTTTAGTTTATCGCTGGGAATCCTGATCAATGTTAGCATGAAAAAAAGCAGCTGGTCAAGATGTATATATTATAATCACAGGTAGAATCCACTTAAACATGAACATAAATGATAAAATGCAGCATCAATATAGCATAAAACATAAACATTACATGAAACAGTTTTGAATGCATTAATTTATCATTTTCAGCAAAGTTACATGGAGTACTTATTATGTGTTAAATAATGTTACCGTCCTGCTTGTACCCTTGTCATGGCTTCTCATTGCCATTAGAATAAGCTCCACTTTTCTTACCATTTACCCCAAAGCCCAACCAGAACACATACCTGTCTCTCTGACTCACCTTGCTCCCACTAAATAGACCTCCTGTCTGTCTCTATAAAACCCTCAGCCTAGAATGTGTGTACTTAAGTGTTATCTCTCTTGGCAGCACACCTTCTCCAACCTCCACCTTCTACCTTCCACCCCTGCTCCTTAAATGTTTGGTTCTTTTTCATAATTTACTACTAAACACTAATGACACCTCTTTAAAATGGTTTTCTTTGACCAACATTATTTAATGTAGTCTTCAACCCCATCATCATCAATAAAATAATTCTGTTTATTTTCTTCATAGCTTTTATGATTAACTGAATTTTTCCTGTTATTTATTTACATACATATATATACATGCCTGGGGAAAGAATTTGTGGATATTTTTATGCTGATTTGTGGAAAGAATGTGTGGATTTGGTATCCATGGTATGCTGAATACCTGAAATAGTGCCTACCACAAAGTAGGCTTTCAATAAATATGTTTTGTACACTTAGATACTGCCGGTGGACTAGTAAACATTGAATTGCAGATTTCATCTTCACAGGGTTATGATCTTCAGTGAACAAGATGCAATTTTCAAAGTAATCGCAAAATTAAGGTTTATTGTTCTTTTTTTATATTGCTCATCAACAGTGTCATCCAATCTATCATATGAATGCTTGGGTTCATATGTATAACCACAGCTCTGGTATGAACATTGAGTAAGTGAATTTCTCCATATAGCAGAAGAAGAAAAACATACAGCCCTCATATATTGCAAACAAAGAAAATATTTGAAGTTTAAAATTTCTTTTCCAGCAAGTTATGAGAGATTTACTAGCATGTAAACATGCTATTATTCTTAAAATATCATCTTGGTTGCAAAATGGTTGAAATCAAGCGATGCTCATATTCTTAAAGACCGAAAGATTGTTGGGCAAGTGTTTTTACTTTGTTTTCGTAAAGATAGAGTTACACATATTATACGGGTCACTAGCATGTGTATATTGCAAAGTTTGTAATCATGGAATGATGAATGTTATTTTGTCCAATGAGCACTATCCAATCCATGGATGAATTGCTAAAAATTATTCTTTAGATGTATATCAATATTATTCTTCTGGGAGGAGAATAAAAGGGGTTGAAAAATAATAAAAAACAACATACTGCTACATTCTACCCATGTAATTTAGTTTGTAGTTAAAACTCTGTCTGAAGGTTAGCAAATATCCAGGTGATAAATGAAAAGTTTAGTGAGGTACTCATATGATTTAATGTGTTCCATTTCGTTTCTTTTTTTGACGTCTTCGAATTTTCCTAGATTCATACGTCGCACATTCTGCATTCCGAATATTAATGGATGTTTGCAGTTGTTTCTTCTCATTTTGAGTGGTGTCACATTATCAAATGATGGTCCTGAAACCTTGACTGCATCCATGTCATTAAGGTCAACTCTCCTTGGAGGAGGCAGCTCTTCCCCAGTTGTATTTTGAGTGTCTTCCAACCTGAGGGGCTCATCTTCAGGCACTATATCAGATTATGTTCTGCTACTATTCATAAGGTTTTCACTGGCCAATTTTTTCAGAAGTAGACTGCCAGGTCCTTCTTCCTACTCAGTCTTAGTCTGTAAACTCAACTGAAATCTGTCCACCATGGGTGACCCTGCTGGCATGTAAAATACTGGTGGCATAACTTCCAGCATTGCAGCAACACACAAGCAACTACAGCATGACAAACTGACAGATGAGTGGTGACAGAAGAGGATGTGGAATAAGGGATATCATTGCTGATGTCAGATGGATCTTGGTTGAAATCAGACAATATCAGAATACTGTGTTTTATTGACTATGAAGAGGCATTCCATTGTGTGGATCATAACAAATTATGGATAATATTGCAAAAAATGGGAATTTCAGAACACTTAATTGTGCTCATAAGGAACCTGTACATAGACCAAGAGTCAGAAGTTCAAACTGAACAAGGGGGTACTGCTTGGATTAAATTCAGGAAAGAACTGCTTGGATTAAATTCAGGAAAGATGTGCATCAGGGTTTTATCGTTTCACCATACTTATTAAATCTGTATGCTGAGCAAATGATCCAAGAAATTGGACTATATGAAAAAGAACTGAGCATCGGGATTGGAGAAAGGCTCATTAACAACCCGCATTATGCAGATGACAGAACCTTGGTTGCTGAAAGTGAAGAGAACTTGAAGCACTTACTGACGAAGATCAAAGATCACAGTATGGTCTTTGTTATCCACAGTATGGATTACACCTCAACATAAAGAAGACAAAAATCCTTACCACTGGACCAATAAGCAACATAATGATAACTGGAGAAAAGACTGAAGTTGTCAAGGATTTCATTTTTCTTGGATCCAAAAATCAACACCCATGGAAGCAGCAGTCAAGAAATCAAATGACACATTGCATTGGGCAAATCTGCTGCAAAAGATCTCTTTATATTGTTTAAAACAAAAAACAAAGATGTCACTTTGAGAACTAAGGTGTGCCTGACCTAAGCCATGGTATTTTCAATCCCTTCATATGCATACTAAAGCTGGACAATAAATAAAGAAGACCAAAGAACTGATGCTTTTGAATGGTGGTGTTGGTGAAGAATACTGAATATACCATAGATTGTCAGAGGAACGAACAAATCAGTCTTGGAAGAAGTACAGCCAATTGCTCATTAGAAGCAAGGATGGTGAGATTTCATCTCATTTGCTTTGGACATGTTATCAGGAGGGATCAATGCCTGGAGAAGGACATCTGCTTGGTAAAGTAGAGGGTCAGTGAAAGAGAGGAACACCTTCAACAAGATGGATTGACATATTGGCTGCAACAGTGGGCTTAAGCATAACAATTGTGAGGATGTCTCATGGTCTTATGAGTGGGCAGTGCTTCATTCTGTTGCACATAGGATACGTACAGGTAGCAACCAACTCGTTGGCACCTGACAACAACAACAACAGTGCTTTAATGATAAACATATCAAATAAATATGTTTCTAAAACTTCCTATATTTTCTTATCCTTAGAAATAAGACTTCAATAGCTTATAAAAAACAAATAAGAAAATAAAATATCCAAATACTTAAGCTATTTTTGACTCATTTTGTTTTTTCTTTATGAATTTTTTTAATTGTGTATTTTCTGATGTTATTTTCCTCTTCCCTATTTACTGCATTATTCCATTTCTGCCTTCCAAACCTTACTTGAAAACATGCCACTTCTATTAAGCATTTTCTCAATCCTTCCAAATGTTTATGCTTGTCACTTCTGAATCCTCATAGCACCAAGGACTTTTCCAACGGTCTAACTCCATTCTGCTGTGTTTTCTGTACTGGTCACAAATTACACATTTTAAGATACCTGAGAGCAAGTAGTATTCTTCATTTATCTTTGTATGTCAATAACATACATAGATTCTGGAATGTAGCATTGCTCAATAAATCTTTGAATATCTCTATGGCTTAAATTCCAAGAGCAATGCTAAGAGGTAAGGCCTTGAGAATCAACAATGTAGAATCCATTATGGTTGACAAATGCAGTATCAGGAAATGCTATTCCCCTGACGAATTAAGCATTTTTCTCTCTCTCTTTTTCTCTGATGGTAATAAAAGAAAAAAATAATCACTGGCAATTTAAATCAATAAAATATTAAAAAGAGAATTGAACACTTCAATTGATTTAATTTTATCTTAAATAACCAACTAGTTGATTTATGAAAGAAATTTCAAGTCAGAAGAAGCATTTCTTTTCTCAGGACGAAGTCCAAATTATTTATTTCGTATTTTACTTGCTAAGTTGCAGGTGTGTATATAGGCTCAGGTATAAAACAAAACACCTGTGAAATAGTTGTGTAAACTGAATCTTGCATTATCCACCAAATCCATTTAGATTTTATTTTATTTTATTTATTGTGCTCTAGGTGAAAGTTTACTTGCTAAGTTGCAGGTGTGTATATAGGCTCAGGTATAAAACAAAACACCTGTGAAATAGTTGTGTAAACTGAATCTTGCATTATCCACCAAATCCATTTAGATTTTATTTTATTTATTGTGCTCTAGGTGAAAGTTTACAGCTCAAGTTAATTTCTTATACAAAAATTTATACACATATTGTTATGTGACCCTAGTTACAATCCCTAGAATGTACCAGCACACTCCCCCTTTCCACTCCAGGTTTCCTATGTCCATTCAACCAGCTCCTATCGCTTTCTGCCTTTTCATCCTGCCTCCGGACAAAAGTTGCCCATTTAATCTCGTGTATCTACTTGAACTAAGAAGCACACTCTTCACAAGTATTATTTTATGTTTTATAGTCCAGTCTAATCCTTGTCTGAAGTACATTTTATTTTTTGAAACCACTGCCTGTAGGGCATAATCTTTGGGCTCCAAGACTAGTTTTGGTTCTACAGTCCCAAAAGATAAGAGTGCTAGTTTCAGTATATTTATTCTATTCCAGACATTAGACTAAATGGTTTAGTATGTGAACTGACGGAGCTTCCAGTAGATCATGTAACCTGGGTTTCTTTAGTAAACAGATACCTTTGCTTATCTCCCCTACAGCTGTCTCTTCCCTTACGCCCATGCACCATAAAGCCTTAAGTTGGCAGACTCTTTCCTAGAGTGTCTTGTGGCTATAATGGTCCTGTCGCCCCTTTCTTTCTTCTTTGGAGTTCTGGGAATGATTCTCCTCCCTAATTAAAAAAAAGAGAGAGACAGAGAAACATATTTAATACGAAAGTACAACCCATCCTTCCCTGCTTTTCTGTGAGAATATAATACTCAGGATGGGTACAGCCATCTTTTGACTGTGACGGTCAACACTGAAAACACAATGAGAATGGAGCGCAGAGAGACCGGAATAGACAGGCACTTGAGGAGTATGATAAATGCAATCGCTAAGCAACTCCATTTTCCAGGTGGGTTATTATGCTAAACAGAAACAAAACAAACAACAACAACAAACACCACTCTTGTTTGAACCACTTTTAGTTGGGTATCCTGTTACTTGCAATAGAAAGCATTCTAACTGACATGATATGAAAATAGCGAGCATCAGAGAAGCTTAGTGGCTTGCCTCATTTTATACAGGTAGTACATGGTAGTGTCAGGATTCAAACTCAAATCACCTGGCACTTCCGTGTAGAAGATTTTTCCTTCCATAGCATACACTACTTAAGAAGACTTCCACTTTTTTATGCAATTTTCATCAAGCTTCTTTCAAATGCTATGTTTATCAAGTGGCTCAAGGAGTCTGTATTTCCCAGGGAAATAATTTGCATATGGGAGGATTTCCAATAAGTATCGAGGTTGAGAGGCCAGTTTATTTTTATTTTGTGTGAAAAACAAAACAAAATTTTGCTTTCTAAAGTATTTGTCACTCAAAACTAACACACTTTCATATCTCCTATTCACAGTTCCTCTCAGAAACAAAAAAAGAAAAATATTCTCTTTGAATGAAGACCAACATAATTTGACTTGGATATTGACTTTCAATTTTTCAGTATATAGACGTTATTTTCCATATTCCGGGGATTTTCAAAAGGCACAGTGAGACAATCTAGAAAGCTTAGCCCTCTGCGTCATCCTATGTAGCATATATAAACATGTGAAAACAGGAATACTTTCCTGGAAATGAAGTGTCAAAATTGTAATGTGAGGTAGACACACACAGATTCAAATAGACACGTGTATAAAATCTCCCATAGACAGCACTTCTATAAAGGAATCTTTTACATCATTCAGGTGTTTTCAGTTTAAAAGTTTGAATGTGAAAGAGGAAGTGGCTTTTATGATTAACTTTGCATTTGACAGGGCTTTTATCTCTAGATTGCAAACTGCTTACTAGTTCTTTCTGAACGAAGCTCAATAATCATGAGCTTATTTCCACAGTAAAATGTCCTTCTAATATATCACAGATAATCACTGTTGCAGCAGAAAAGCAGAAATACCCGAAGGGAAAGAACTTAGAAGGAAGGCATTTGTTAACGCGACGAAATTGAATAATGTCGAATAAAGTATAAACAGTTGCTTATTAGCAAAAAACTTCAATAGTTTCTCAATCAAGAAATGGTAAGTGTGACCTTAGGGAATGAATATATGAGAATAATTTGAAATGTTTCAAATTGGTTTGTCTGATCAAAAGGGTAATGTCCAGTTTTTTATAGGTCTTTGTGATTTAAAATGTATTACCGTATTTATTTTCTCATTTGATGGTTATAAATTTCCTATAAATTATGACTAAGGATTTTTATCTCATTCTACAGGTTGGGAAACTGAGACACAAAAAGGATACTCATCTAGGGTCAAAGGCAGTAAGTGGCAGATCTTGGACCAAATCTTTGAATTCTATTCTTTTCCACAAATGACATTGCTGAAGTCCTAGAGAATAGGACTTGAGTAGAACACAGGGTTTTCTGCAGTTCTCGAGACTGATATGCAAAAGAGGTTGTCTTTGAATACATCAGGGATTTTCCGTTTTTATTATTAGCAGACAGATGTAGAGCACAAATAATCAAGTTGCCTCTCCTAATATTGGAAAAGAAGAAAGACAAATTATGCTGGAAATAGTTTAGATCTTCATCTTGGTAATGATTACACAGAGTATACACATGTAAAAAATTATCAAACTGTACTGGTTTGTTTTGGCTTGGACAGCACTGGTCTGGGGTCGACCTGGTGCCTGCTGACCCCTTAGGAGCCAGCCAGCTCAGAAACAAGATGGCCTTCTCTCTTCCTTTGGAATAACATCCTTTGCAGAAATCTACCTCCACTTGAAGCTCATTTGGTAATATCCTTTCAATGTGTTTTATATTGTTTTGACTGCATTTTTTGTAGAAATAAAAATTGCTGTTAGAATTAAAAAAAAAATTTTTCAAGCTGTACATACAAGATTAGCACACATTACTGCGTATGATATATCTCAATAAAGATAAAAATAAGGATAAGTTCATAAAAATAAAGAAGTATATATCTTTATTTATAATAATTCCATGCATATGTGTAGAACTTTTCTCTATACAAAATTAATATTGTAGTGACAAATTTATCCAATACTCATTTTGATTATATAAGGCATAAAGAAAACTTAATGCTTTATTTTATTTGTACATAGGGTAATTTGCCCAAGAAGACTAGAAAAAACACATTTAGTCATGAGTAAAATTATCATTTTACACATTTACACTATGATCCCTTTCTAGGAACATTATTACATTCTCTCCTTCTGGTGCCTAGGAGAATAATAAGCACAGAGAAAATAATAAATATTCAGCAGTTGACCAAGTGACAGAAGTTTCCAAAAAGCAGGAAAGTTTCTTCCCATCTGTGGACTACATTTTAACTCACTGTGCTTCTTAGATGGCCAAGTCAGTGAATCGTCCCTGGACAATTCCTATCCATGATCCAAAGCTTTCTATGAAGTATTAGTTCTCACTACCTCGGCCTATTCCAACAAAGTATATGTACATACATTCACCATCTTGGCCTTTATCTGTCAAGTGATCACAGTTAGTATTAAAAAGAAGTGAAAGGTGTGTGTGTGTGTGTGTGTGCTTATGTGAATGTGGGTATGTATGTGTTGGGGGGGGCAGTGAGTTGACAAATATGTGGCACTATACTGGATACTTTACATATCTTAATAAATCCTTACAACACTGCAAGATAAGAATTATTTGGCTTGTTTTATAAATCAGCAATTGATATGAAACTAGTTAAATATTATCTGCAAAGATATTGCTTGAAATAAAGTTGAGAAGAAAAATTAGGCTTGTCTCATTCAGTACCAACAAAGAATGTTGTGTTGTTATTTGTCATTCTTCTCATTCATGGTCTACTAGATTTATAGAACTCATAGGTTCCTTTGAGGTTATCTAGTCATATATATCTGTTATAGAGGTAGGAATATATACATAACCCTACCTCTGTAATATATATGTAAACATTCCTAGAATAGTAAATTGCTCAATGTTCCACAGTTAGTTAACAACAAAATCAGGACTAAAATAGAGATCATCCAACTGCTATCATGAAATGGTTTAGTCTACATGAAGCACTCAGGTTCTAAATGTCCATCTAATAATGCATTACCTATCCCAAGAGTGGAGCCCTAGTGGTGAAGTGGTTAAGAGCTATGATAGGCTATGGCTGCTAACCAAAAGGTCGGCAGTTTGATTCCACCAGCTGCTCCTTGGAAATGGCTACGGAGCAGTTCTACTCTGTCCTACAGGATCGCTGTGAGTTAGAAATGACTAGACAGCAATGTGTTTGGTTTTGGTATTCCAAGAGCTAGTTACAATTTTAGAAAAGACTCTTGGAAAGAAAAGAGAAAATATAAATTTGAAGTAAAAAATTCTTAATGGTGCTATAATCCTCTCCCTACCTTATGTGTATCGTAGCCCCCTTTTTTTTTACTGAATTTTAATCATATGCCTATTTTTCCCATTTCTAATACTAAATTTCAAATTCATGAAAGTGAGAGCTCTGTTGTCTTTGTTTTTTTGTTCTTCTTTTTTTTTTTTTTTCCCTTCAAATTCTGTGGCCAAGCTTGGTACATACTAAGTGCTTAATATTGGTTTGCTAAATGGTCTTTTGGGTGAAGAGTGGGGCATTTTAGTCAACATGATAATAAGTGATGAAATTTATTTTTTTTGAAATCCAGGGAAGCCTTTTGGATTACCTTGAATAGATCACCTACGTGACAACTTATTTAAACTTCAGGTAAGGCAAATAAGGTTAAACACAAATAAGTCTGTCTGTCACCCACAGAGTGGAGTTCAGTCATTGTAAGAAGTATCCATCATCTTCTCCAAAGGAAAAAGATACTTTTCCTTCAATTACTGGATTTCATTCAAATAAAAGAATGTGGTGAAATAACTCAGAAGGTTAGTGTCTTAGTCATCTAGTGCTGTTGTAACAGAAATACCACGATTTGATGGCTTTTGCAAAGAGAAGTTTATTCTCTCACAGTCCAGCAGGCTACAAGTCCAAATTCAGGGCGTCAGCTCCAGGGGAATGCTTTCTCTGTCATCCCTGGAGGAAGGTCCATGTCATCAATCTTCCTTTGGTCTGGGAGATTCTCTGCACAGGAACCTCAGGTCCAAAGGACGTGCTCTACTCCCGGCACTGCTTTCTTGGTGGTATGAGGTTCCCATGTGTCTCTGTTTGCTTCTCTCTTTTATATCTCAAAAGAGTTTGGACTAAGACACTATCCAGTCTTGTCTACCTCATCCATAAAATGCCACTAATCCATTTTATTAGATCATAGTGATTGAATTTACAGCACGTAAGGAAATCATATCAGATTACAAAATGGTACACAATTATACAATACTGGGAATCATGACCCAGCCAAGTTGACAGATATTTTTGGGGGACACAATTCAATCCATGACAGTTAGCTAACACAGGCACGTTAGTTTTAATTGGCTTATGTGATCAATCATTTGGGGAAGAATATTAGATTATACTTTAATTCATTTTATACACTAATTTATAAGAATATTTTCTTTGTTTCAAACAGGAAAAACAAACAAAAGCTGTTCCTTCCACTTTGCTTATAAATGGCCAGATCTCTCCTTTTGTTGATTGATCGGGCTAAACGTGGCCTCCCTGGAGACCTGGCCAATTAAGATCAGATGCACGACCAAAGTGAATTTCTTCCCATTAGTGAGTGTTTGTTGCATGGAGAACACTACATGAATTGAGGTTATGCATACGGAAGTAGGAAATTGTCAAAGGAACAAGATAGATTTCATAGCTAGAATTGGATGATTTTTTTCCCCACTACAATAGTAGTAAGGTAGTAAGTCTGATTAAAACTTCATACTGTATATTGATTGTACTTAATTATAAAAGGCAGTCAAGTCACTGGAAAATGTTATTAACTACCATCACGATCTGAACTATAAAATGTTTGTAGACTGTGGTGTTGAAGGTAGATGCCTAGCTCTTGTGATCACTGAGAAATACACACAACCTCATTGGAGAATAAGAAAAGTAAGTTATTGAGTGTAAAAAAATTAAATGATTAGGCAGATCAACTATTTTTCTTTCTGTAGTTAACAACAGCTTTCACAAAAAAATTCTATTTTTATATCACTGAATTTTGTCCCATATGGAAGGGAAAATAACCAAAACCCTATAAACCAAAAAAAAAAAAAAAAAAAAAAAAAAAAAACCTGCATTGCTGTTGAGTTGATTCCTCTTCACAGCAGCCCGATAGGACGGAGTAGAACTTCCCCATAAGGTGCCCAAGGCTATAATCTTTACAGAAGCATACTGCCCCATCTTTCTCCCTCCAAGTGGCTGGTGAGTTTGAACCACGGAACTTTTGGTTAGCATCCCGGTGCTTAACCACTGCTCCACCAAAACCCAAAAAATACCTATCGCAGTGGAGGCGATTCCAACTCATAGTGACCCTATAGGACAGAGTAGAACTGTCCCATAGGGTTTCCAAGGACTGGTTGATGGATTTGAACTGCCGATCTTTCAGCCGGCAGCAGTAGCTCTTAACCACTGTGCCACCAGGGTTCCTCAAAATCCTATACCCACCCTCAAAATGTACAAAAAAAAAAAAGAGAGAGAGAGAACAAGATTATCTCTGAATTCCATTTTCTAGAAGATGAAGGGCTGCTTCATTCAAGCTTCTTTTATACCACATTGCTAAGTCAAAACCTCCTTTGAGCTTGGATGTTCACTCAGAATGGTTTAGCAGTTATAAGAATGCACTCTTACTCTCATCTCTAAACTGCTCCAAGTGACCCCTATGGTGTAGGCTGTTTTGTGTGAGGTGCTTCCTACATCAGTGTCCTTATTACTCTTCATGGAATATTTGTATTTGTATATCTGTTTAAAGCTCACTACAGTTAGCATGCATGATTACTAAGTCAAAAATCTGCCAATCATAATACCTAGAAAGGTCTTTTGTTTTGTTTTGTTTTCTTTGTTTGATTGCGTCGTTTATAACTTTACAGGAAAAAGAAAATTCAGAATGGGAATCATATATAGGTTTCTCTGTAGTTACTTTTATTATTATGATACAACAATATTTTGATATTCATTTCCTATGGAGTTTTGATTGTCTTTCCAAATCTTCATGGGTTACTAGTGAAAATCCTTGTGTTTTATAGCTAGAAGTGTTTTTTTCTGGCCTAGATAATTTCCCCCTCCTCCTCCTCCTTCTCTTCTTCCTCCTTCTTCTTGACCTTCTCCTTCTCCTTCTTCTTCTTCTTCTCAGTTTATCCAGGTGTTGGACCCTCTAATTGTTTCTTGCACCAGTGTCCTTTTTACACACCAAGGTTTTACAGTTGAGTTAAAAAAAACCAATATAAAATATTTTATCTGCTGTGCTGCCTACTGATACTGTGGGGGAAAACTGAGCAAAGGCATGAAGATGAGGAAACTGATGTTACTAGACTGTGGAGCGTGTGGTTGTGGAAGGGACATTTGGAAAAACAGGCTGAAGACAGATTGGGCAAACGTTGAACATCAGCTTAAGTGGTTTGAAATATTTTTACATATTATGTGATACAATTATAGATTTGACAAAGAGAAGGTTTTACTCAGAGCTCTGTTTGAAAAAAAAATCAAATTTGATGACACTCGGACTCTACAAGCTTATCTCCATTTCCTTAAGCTGATGTCTAGAAGACTAAGGACAGGTAGGTGAAAAGGATGAGTGTTGGAACATATGCTAGTTACAGACTGGAAGGAGAGGGACTTAAGTGAAAGGCCAGTTAAAAGATGATTATAGAAATTTATGCAAGTGATGAGAAAAGTCTTATCAGCAAAAGTAATGGTTGGCAACTGATAGTGAATAATGAAAGACAGAAACGAAACAAATCTAGCTGCTTTCTTTTCAGGCTTCTTCTGTATTACAAAGTTCAAAATTTTAAGTCATATGTGAGCGTCCTGGTTTGAATTATGTCCCCCCAAAAATGTGTGTATCAATTTGGCTAGGTCATGATTCCTGGTACAGTGTGTATGTTGTAAACCTGCCTCTATGATGTTAATGAGGGAGGATGGGTGGCAGTTGTGTTAGTAAGACAGGACTGGATCTACAAGACTGGATTGCGTCCTGAGGCAATCCCTTGAGATGTAAAAGACAGAAGTGAGCAGAGAGACAGGGGGACTTCATACCATCAAGAAAGCAGTGCCAGGGGCAGAGTGCATCCTTTGGACTGGGGTCCCTGTGCTGAGAAGCTGCTAGTCCAGGGGAACACTGATGAGAATGCCGACAAAGAGAGAAAGACTTCCCCTGGAGCTGAAGCTCTGAATTTGGACTTTTAGCCTACTTTGATGGTGAGGAAATAAACTTCTCTTCATTAAAACCATCCACTTGTGATATTTCTGTTATGGCAGCACTAGATAACTAAAACAGTGAGGCTTAGTAGTTTGTTTTAACCTTACAGTCACCAAACCAGCATCATCACCAGTTGCTGGACGGTTGATTATGTTTCAGGAAAGTGGTGATAGAAGGAGTCTCCTGTTGTGTGTGAAGAGTTTCACCATTGCACCCTGATAGCTCCTGCTCACTCTACAGCCCCAATGCAGCCAACTCCCAACCAGTCTAAACTGGAAGCTCCACAAAGCCTCCAGATTTCAGGCATAGAGACAGAGTGGCCTTCTAACTTCATAATGCAGGGAAATTGTGTATTACTTTTTATTTCTGTATTACATTAGCTTCTCATACCAAAACCCAAAAATCCCATTGCCATTGAATCAATTCTGACTCATAGCTACCCTAAGGACAGAGTAGAACTGCCCCATAGGGTTTCCAAGGAGGGGCTGGTAGTTTTGAACTGTCGACTTCTAGGTCAACAGCCAAGCTCTTAACCACTACGCCATAAGGGTTCCTGGCGTTTCACAGGGAGTCTAAAATTCAATACAGAGATTCCACTGTTTTGAAAATCTGAGAAAAGCTTTTTATCACATAGGCAAATTCAAGAAGAGGATACGAATCCTTTGACACCCTCCCTCCAGGACAGAGATGATCTGGCAGGAAATCTTGTCTAGCCTCAGAACCTACAGATTATCCGGAGATTCTCCTCTTCCTACATCTTGTTAGTGGAAGGATGGTGGAAATGCCTGGGGCAGAAACATGTAAGCAGCTGGTGGTATGGTTTTAAAGGATGGCCTCAAGGTTAAGTGCTGGCCCTCACTTCCAAAATCTCTGGCCCAAAAGGCAATTGGAATGTTTTATTCTAGGCTTAATGTAGTTTTTATGGGCCCAAGCTATTCAAAAATCTAAGTTGCAGAATCCTCCATCCTTTCAAATATAGGCCACACAATCATACATTTGATCTTGTATATTAACAGTGAACAATGTGACTATTTTCCCTAAAACTCTGCTGTCATTCCACATATCCCACATTTTAAAATCTTCTTTGAATAATTGCATCATTTTATTTCTAAAGTTTCCATAATTTAAACCTGTGGATATCCTGCGATATGCAGAGCTATCTGGTGGCTCCCTACATGTTCTCTCCCTCTATTTCTAGGGAACTAAACTTGCTTGAGCTGCTAAAAGGCAATGATATAAGAATCAATAGTGGGGAAGGCAGAGCCAACATGGCACTATAGACAGAAGCACTTTGCCTTCCCTCCACAGCAAAGACCCGAAAAACTGAGTAAAACAGAGACAAACATCAATCCTGGAACCCTAAGCATCAAATGATCAAGAGATAAAGAGCTCAACAGAGCACTTAATGGAATAAGAAACTGACAGAGATGAGACAGCGAGGAAAGATACAGAGTGGAGGCCCCTTGTCAGCTAACACAGCATGGATTCACCATCTTGGACTGCTGTTGGAGATTGGCAGACAGGGAGTATGAGAAAGTAGCTTCATGGAGCTCCCAGAAGGAGAGAGAGCAACTGGCTCCTTCAGTGCCATTTCTTTGTTGCTGGTGTTGCTTTTTTTGGCTTCTTTTGGTTTCTTCCGTGTCTCTCAACTCCTCCCTCTCCTTTCTTTCGAACACCTGGCTCCATGCCCTCCACTGGGGAACTGCTTTCCTGGTCTGTGCCACCATGCTGGTGGGATCCCTGGGGATTTTTTTTTTTCTTTTTTCCTTTTTGGTTTTCTTCATTTCTCAGTTTCTCATCTCTCTCTACTTACCTTCTTTTCCTGTCTCCTGAATACTTGGCATTGTGTGCCATTTTCACCCCTTCTAGATGGGCTGTGCCCCGAGGCCTGGGAGCCACTTCCCCAGTTGCCAGTGGGATCTCTGGGGGCATTTCTTTTTTCTTTTTATTTCCTAATATAATGAAAGATGAAAAGCTGACCATCCAAGAAGCTCAACGGACCCCATATAGGATAGACTTCAAAAGAAAATCACCAAGGCATATCATAATCACACTCACTAAAACCAAAGACAAACAAAGAATCCTGAGAGCAGCTCGAGAAAAATGAAAAGTCACATACAGAGGAGCAACATTAAGATTAAGCTCTGATTACTTGGCAGAAACCCTGCAGGCAAGAAGGCAATGGGATGACATATTTAAAACCTTAAAAGAAAAAAAATTGCCAACCAAAAATAATATATCCTGCAAAACTCTCGTCCAAATATGATGGTGAGATTAGGACATTTTCAGATAAACAGAAATTAAGGGAATATGTAAAAACCAAACCAAACTTGCAAGAATTAACACTAAATAGACAATAGATAAGCGGTAACTTTGGTGAAGAGTAAGACAGTACACGATACTGGGGAAGCCAACGCAACTTGTACAAGGCAAGGTCATGGAAGCACCACAGACACATCCAAACTCCCTGAGGGACCAAATTACTGGGCTGAGGGCTGTGGAGAACATCTGGCTCAATTGGCATAACATAGTTTATAAATGAAATGTTCTACATTCTACTTTGGTGATAGTGTCTGGGGTCTTAAAAGCCTGTGAGTGGCCATCTAAGATACTCCACTGGTGTCATCCCTTTGGAAGCAACAGAGAATGAGGAAAACTAAAGACACAAAGGAAAGATTAGTCCAAAGGACTAATGAACCACAACTACCACGATCTCCACCAGACTGAGTCCAGTACAACTAGAGGGTGCCTGGCTACCACCACTGACTACTCTGACAAGCATCATAATAGAGGGTCCTGGACCGAGCTGGGGAAAAATATAGGACACAATTCTAAGTCACAAAAAAAGATCAGACTTACTGGCCTGACAGAAACTGGAGAAACCCTTAGAGTATGGCCCCCTGACTTCCTTTTAACTCAGTAATGAAGTCAATCCTGAGGTTCACCCTTTAGCCAAGGATTAGACAGGCCCATAAAACAAAACAAAACTAAAGAGGCACACCAGCCCAAGGGCAAGAACTAGAAGGCAAGAGGGGACAGGAAAGCTGTTAATAGGGAACCCAGGGTCAAGAAGGGAGAGTGTTGACAGGTCGTGGGGTTGTTAACCAATGTCATAAAATAATACGTGTACTAAGTGTTTAATGAGAAGCTAGTTTGTTCTGTAAACCTTCATCTAAAGTACAATAAAAAAATTAAGTAAGAAAAGAGAAATGATAGTGGGAAAATGAGACACCTTTGCATTTCATTTGATCCTGGACACAAAAGTACATTTCTGTAAGTACCATTTGTCTTCAAAATCTTGATTTCCCCCCAGGAGAAGATGCAGGTTGCTAGAATAGCTAATTTATGCTAATCATATCAAATTGATCAATTCTTTTTTATTTAATACAGAACTTACAGTAAGGTGAATATCAATACTACTGAATTTTCATTTTTATTCCTCCTGTTTATTGGCCTATAATTCAGTGACTGAGTGTGGAGAATCTTTGGAATAACATCCAGTTGTTTGAGGATTATTAGATTGAATCATGATATATAAAGCACACAACCAGTTCCTGAGTAGATTTGTATTTTACAGCAGTTCTTTTTTCTATTATTGTTAAGCAGAGCTTATTACATATAGACATCTTATAAGAGAGAATATTTAAAGTAAACGTAAGTTAAATGGTACAGGATATTTGCCCACTTTACAAAAAGCAAAGGAATAATTTAATTGGAATCTGGCCATGTCACTAGTTGTCTTGCTTCCAGTATTAAAATCTGATGACTTACCCTGATTCTCATAACGTCATCCTAACCTTGATGAACTTTGCTTTTTTTCATTGAAGTGATTGGTATTAAAGCTTAATTAAAGATGAAAGATGAGGAACTGAAGCAGTTACGCCTATAATTCTTTTGAGGAGTTTTTTTTATGAAGTGGAGATGAAAAAGTAGGGAATGCAGGGTCAAGTAGGATTTTGCTTTACTTTTAATGTTTGTTCTGCTTTTTTTTTTTTTTTTTTAATTTAAGATGGACTATGGTGGTGCAGTGGTTAAGATTTACAGCTGCTGACCAAAAGGTCGGCAGTTCAAATGCACCAGCAGCTCCTTGGAAACCCTATGGGGCAGTTCTCCTCTGTCCTAAAGGGTTGCTATGAGTCGGAATTGACTCAAAGGCAACAGTTTTTTTTTTTTTTTTTTTTTTTTTGGTTTGTTTTGCTCCATAACAAGAGTCCATAGGTGGCATAAACAGTTAAGCATGGGGCTACTAGCCAAAAGATTGTCAATTCAAAACCACACCGAAGTACGTCAGAAGAAAGGGCTGGCAATCTGTAAAAAGTCACAGCCATGAAAACTCTATGGAGCACAGTTTTATTCTGAAACACATAGGGTTGCCATGAGTCAGAATCAATTCTATGGCAAATGATTTTGGTTTTAATTCATTCTGTAGCAAGTTGATGTGATGCAGAAGCAAAATTCTTGAGTAAATGTGAGAGGAATCTGGAATATCACTGGAGGGATAGAGTTCACAACTTCTTCATTGTCTTTATCCATTACAATCTGTTTCCTTGGTTGGTTATTCTTCTCCACAGACATCTATGTGGATCCATTTCCAAGACACATTGCCCATAAATCTCCTTCCATTCCAACGAACTTCATTTATCCATCACTTTTATATATAAGATTAGTTCACAAAATGAATGAACTCATAGATATTTCACTGAATTTCTCCTATGTAAGGGCATCATTCTCACATGACCTTGCTCATGGCTGAGCCTGCTGAGCATCAAGCTACTACAATGGAGGCAGACAAGAAAGACATGGGCAGGGAAGTAACATGTGATTGCTTTCTGTGTATGCACTGACACTGTGCTAGATCCTCCACAAACATTGCTTCATTTGATCCACACAGAAACCGTGTGAGGTAGTTAGTGTCCTCATTTTACCTATGAAAAGACTGAGGTTCAAAAAGTTTGAAGGATTTGCTAGTAGCCATACCATTAAGAATTACTGCTGTTACAATTAGAATTCAGGTCTCCCTATTATCTTCAAAGCCTTTTCATTTCACTAAAAAATAAAGCCTTGTGAGGGGACAGACTTTGGGCAAGTCAGGGAATAACCTATGGCACCTAGTTGAATGTCAGTAGGTGAAAGACAGTTATCGCTGTAGAAGGACGTCATGCTTGGTAAAGTAGACGGTCAGCGAAAAAGAGGAAGATCCTCAAGGAGATGGATTGACACAATGGCTGCAACGATGGGCTCAGACATAGCAATGATCGTGAAGATGGTGCAGGACCAGGCAGCATTTCATTCATACATAGGGTTGCTATGAGTTGGAACCCACTCAACGGCACCTAACAACCACCACCTGTTGTTTCCTCATAACCGTTAAGTTCTTAATAAAAATATAGAAGACTACCAGATGTCCCATAAGAACAGGCACTGAAATTTGTCCAGTATACTGTACTCATGACCAGTCATCTGAGATAATTACCAAAATTTCTAGTGAGTTGGGCACCATTTGATATACTCAGAATACCGTGACTTGGATTTTAGTCTTTGTAAAGTGCTGCTAACATTATTCCCACAGATATGTTAGACTTATTTGTAATACTCTAGTCTCTACCTTTTGTCAGTGAGTGACAGCCTAAACAAGTAAAAACTAAAAAAAAAATAAAAATGGGGTGACATATACATACCAAACCTGATGATGACTCTTGGAAATAAAGCAACCTTTTCAGGTATTCTCTTCCTCAGAGCAGCGATAACCAGGGGGTCTATTTTCCCTTAAAGTCCTGAAGGCAAAGCAAAAATCTCATGTGAAAATGCTTTAATTCAGTAGAGCAAATTACTCAGACTATGTATGAATGGGTAGGATAATTTATTCAATACCTCAAATGGCATTCCTTTTGTTCTTCATTGCCATGGGGCCAATCTCCTTTCAATTTCTGAGATATTTGTATCTTATTTTCAAAATCTTCCTTAACATTTATATCTGACACATGCAATGTGATCATACATAGTTGGGTCCAAATTGTTTCCATTATGGAATAAATATTTGAATTTCAGAAAGATCTTTTTCCTCGGGATAAACCATAGAAAACTTTCAAGGATGCTGACTTTCTTGTAAACAATTTCAGCTTGCATTTATCTGACTGCTGAGAACTCAGACTAATTCAGTGAATTGAATGGGAATTTACTCTTCAGAATTAACTCTTGAGGGCTATGGTTTATTATCTTACAAAATCAGTATTAAATAAATTTAAATTAGTTGTCTCGCTTTACCTCATGTATTGTTTAAATGGAATCAAAGATTTTTAGAAGGACAATGCATCTAGAGAACTATCATGTCCAATCATCAAATCTGTGAATATGGGTGCCAAATCCCAGGAAAAAACCTGCATGATGTTTTGCTCCAAATCAAAAAGCACAGAAGTAGAAAAGCTGGGACTAGAACCACATGCCGAACCCTTCTCTGTAGTACTCCTTACCACTCATGCCTAGGTTATAGATCAAGAACTTAGAGTTTAGTTGAAAATACAAACATACAAAATGTTTAGAAATAAACAATACCATCAAGTCATTTTTTCCTTGTTTTCTACTTTTTTTTTTTTAGAGAAAAGACCCAAACTCCATAGCTTTGTATTCAATCCACTTAATAATTGTAAATTTATTGTAGCAATGTAAGATTCAGTTTATAAATTCTTTTTACCAAATCCCCCTTATTTAGGATGGCATTTTATGACTTATTTGTAGGTTACCTCTATATATGTCCCCAAAGCAAGCTAAATACTTATGTTGTTATAAATGCGCTAAATGACGGAATGGCAAGAAGAGAAAATTAAAGTACATTCTACCATTATATCTAGCACTTAAGTTGACTCTTCCTGATTTCTTGGGAGTCAAATAAAGCCCAGGGGGCCAATGAGTCCAGACCCAGTGTCCTGACAAATGAGAGTCACGTTCTACAGCTGTGCTAAGCTCTGCCATCCACAATGAGAAACTAGGCTTTCAGGAAGGAGCCCAGGCTCTCACCAGGCTCAATCTATCTAGAGTGCCTTTGGCCTAAACAAAAAAACAAAAACAAAATGAAAACACCTGCTCCCATCAAGTTAATTCTGACGCATAGTAACCCCTTGTGTTACAGAGCATAACTTCTCCATAGGATTTTCTTGGCTGTAAACTTTATGGAAACAGATCTCCAGGCCTTTCTTCTGCAATGCCACTAGATGAGTTTGAACTGCCAACCTTTAGGTCAGTAGCTGAGAGCAAACCATTTGTTCCACCCATCATTCTCCAGCTTCATGGGAACCTTCCTTATTTTTCCAGCTCATAAAATAGATCTCTCATTTCTCTGAATTCCTGCATCTCTTCAGGGTCCTTAAAATTCAGGTGTGGATTGGTGCTAAGGAAATATTCCTATACATTAGAAAAAAAGTATGTAAAAAAGACAAAGTTAATAAAATTTTAAAATGGATAGAAATATACTAAACGTCTCACCAACTAGGAATGTTTAAGTAAGTTCTTGTATAATCACTCAATAGGATGAATACCATTATTTAAAAAGTTTGTGAAGACTGCAATAACATAGAAACATATTTGTTCTATGATATAAAGTTAAAAAAAAAAAAACAGGACATACAATCTTATAATCAGTATGATTATTGTGGAACAAAAAACAGCTTTGCATAAAAGGATTTACACAGGTATATTAAGAATATTATCACTAAAAAAACAAAAAACCAAACCCATTGCCATTGAGTCCATTCTGACTCACAGTGACCGTACAGGACAGAGTAGAAATGCCTCATAGGGCTTCCTAGTCTGTAATCTTTACAGAAGCAGATTGCCACATCTTTCTCCCATGGTGCAGCTGGTGGGTTTGAGCCACTGACCTTTTGGTTAGCATTTGAGCAGTTTTAACCATGCACCACTAGGGCTCCTTTTCACTGTCACTAAGGGTAGTGGTAATTTAGATGATTTAAATGTATATCCTACTTCTGTATATTTCTCTTGTTCCATTTAACTTACTTATTCAAGAAATGTTTATAGAGCACCAACTATGTGTTGCTAAGTATTGTAGATGGAATCATGATAGTGACAGGCAAAGAGAGTTATCTAAGTGTGTGCAAGCACTAATGGAAAAACAAACTATTCAAAAGTAATCAGAGTACAGTACATTAATTATGATGATGGGGTAAGTGCAAGTTCTATGACAGGATAGAAAACAGAACACCCAAAAATTGTGTAAGGCAAAGTTGGGGGGCAGGGGAGTATTGATTAGGATATCTTCAGCTGCAAGTAACAGAAATCATAACACAAAGTGTTTTAAAAAATAAGAAATAATTTGGCTCATATGATTGGAAGTCCAAAACATGGGTAGAATTCAGAGTTAGCTTAACCCAGTGGCTGTTGTTCTGGTTCTTCATTCCACACTCAGTTGACTGTGCTCTGTTCTTGGTGATTGCATGTCCTAAGGCACATGGGCTCTCTGGGATATGGTGGGCACTGAAACAAAAGCAGGATTCTGTCCTGTAGGAGTCAGGGAGAGAAAAGGATAGATGCTGGGAAGTCAACAAGCAATGCCACTTTTCAGCTGAGATTCATTCCCAGCTGAGATAAAAAGAGATGGGAAGATGAGTGGGATTAACACAATAGAAGCAGAGAGGAGGGTCTGAGAGAGTTTGTTCCTGACAGAGGAAAGAACAGGTAAGAGAAAGCCTGGAGAGGCACTGGGGCACCTAGGAAAAACACTAGAAGTGCTGTTTTAAAAGACTGGAAATCACAGGGTAGGGATGGGAGGGCAGTTAGAGGGCTTTGAGCAGAGCCTTGCAAACCCTTGATGACATTTAGATTTTATCTTAAGAACTATGAGAACCTTTTGAAGAGAATTAAGCAGACAAGTGACATGATTTGTGTTTTTAATAGAGCACTCTAGTTTCCATATGGAGTATTTTAGGAGTTAAATGTAGAAATAATCATATTGAGAGGGAGAGATTATTACAGTGATTAAGGTAAAATGTGATCATGACCATTCTAGAGTGTTCATCTTTGAGATGGAAAAAAGAGGATGGATATAGATCCATATAGCATATTCCCTGTACTACTAAATATTTAAATGCATATATGTATGCATTTATTATTTATAGATTAATAATAATGGGTTAGCTGTGCTGTACTGGATTAGCTGGGCAAATCTTACAAAATCCACAGGTCCCTAGGCAGGTAAGGAAACAGAAGAGCTCCCCTGGACCTGAAGAGGCCATGTTGACAAATGTGATGGCATTTTGGCTCCAACCAATGACTGGGGACTTATGATGCTTCCCCTATCACTTGTACCCACACCTTGGCACAACGTAAGATTCCGTTACTGTGGTAAACTGGGTTGGAAGAAAAATTGGGAAAGATTAATTTTTATCTTTCCCCCCAGTAGCATTAATAATAATGTAATAATAGTAGAGTTATATTACCTGTACGCCTGACCTTGTAGACTGAAGTACATACCACATGCTAATTTAAGGAATTGTATTATCAACTATTTCAAGTGTGGTGCTATTATCAGAAACTGTACCATATTTTTCATTTGGTGTATATTAGCCTGCAAGTAACAGAAAAATGTTATGGCTTAAGCAAATTGGTTTTATTTTTTTTTTTTCCCAAATAATAAGAGGTAGATATTTATAGGTGTTGAGTCCAACCATTTAGCAATCTCTTCTGGGACATGCTGGTGGTATAGCGGTTAAGAGCTATGGCTGCTAACCAAAAGGTCGGCAGTTCGAATCCCCCAGGTGCTCCTTGGAAACTCTGTGGGGCAGTTCTACTCGGTCCTATAGGGTCCCTATGAGTGGAATGAACTCTATGGCAACGGGTTTGGGTTTTTTTTTTGTTTTTTTTTTTTTTTTTCTAGAACACAAGCTTGTTCCTTCTACCATTCTGATCATGTTGGGTTCATCCGCATGATTTTCACCTCATTATCACAACACCGGATTTCATATTCATGTTCAAAATTAGTAAGAGAGGGTAGGTGCCAGATAAGTTTAAAACCTTTTATTAGAAAAGCAAGAGATTTCCCAGGACACTCCAGTTTACTTCATTGAACATTTAATGGTATGCCTAGCTACAAGGGATATCAGGGCTGAGTACAGTGCTATAATAAATAAAAAAAGTATTAGTAAGGTGTCATGGATTGAATTATATCCCCCAAAAAATATGTGTATTAATTTGACAGGGCCCTGATTCCTGGTATTTCGTGATTTTCCTATATGTTGTAAATCCTGCCTCTATGATGTTAATGAGGGAGGATGGGCGGCAGTTGTGTTAGGGAGGCAGGACTCAATCTATAAGACTGGATTGTGTCTTGAGGCAATCTCTTGAGATATAAAAGAGAGAAGCGAGCAGAGAGAGTCAGGGACTTCATTACTACCAAGAAAGCAGTGCCGAGAGCAGAGCACATCCTTTGGACCTGAGGTCCCTGGGCGGAGAAGTTCCTAGTTCGGGGGAGGAAAAAGGAAAAAGCCTCCCCCTAGAGCTGATGCCCTGAATTTGGACTTTTAGCCTACTTTACTATGAGAAAATAAATTTCTCCTTGTTAAAGCCATCCACATTGTTGTATTTCTGTTATAGCAGCACTAGATGACTAAAACATAAGGAATCTGAGGGAATGGTTATGCATTATGCAACTGGCAGTGTTTCTGGTTCACTAACAGAGAGGTAAGAAAAGGAAATAAAAGCGTAATGGGTCTCCTTTATGTTTCAACAATCTCTCTGACTCACAAACCCAAAGTTTACTTGGACATTCCTAGGACAGGATGATCAAGTGAGTAATTAATATGGTTGTGTGTTGATGACAGATTTTACATCCATCACTTGACTGTTTTCCCACTGCCATCTCTGTTTATCAAACACTGATTGTATCAGAACTCCAAGCCTACAATCTAAAAAAAAAAAAAAAAGTTGGCTCTTTTACAGTTTATTTTCTATTTACTATCCTTGAATTAAAATAAACTTCAGCCACAAATATAAGCCATACTCTGTCAGGGTTGGTAGGTTTTGATAATTCTGGATAAATCCTAAATTGGAAATGTACAGCTGAGAGCTGATTGTGACGCCCAAAGGCATAGAAGCATAAATCCTTCTATAGTGATTTCCATGTGTGAGGAGAGGGAGTAAGAATGTGGGGTTTGGGGACAATTCTTTAGATTGTTTAATGTCCTCTCATTGATGATGATGGTATGTTAGCCAAACTAGGAGCTATCGCATCTTCTCCAAAATGTCTCCTTAGTGAGAAAAGCACAAGATATAGGTAGGTAGGAGGAAAAAAAAAAGAGATGATGTCCCTTTGCAGAGTCCTTCTTCTTAAGCCATCTAAGAGCAGTGGGGGGTGGCAGCCCTAAAGTTAAAAGTGATAAAACATAATTCTATGTATTTTACTCCTTTGGGAGAAGGGTAGAACAGGCCAGTAAAATCTATTCCATACTCCGGCATACTTTAGCATATATTATCAAGCCTGAGATCACATTTGCCTGATGAATATCAAGGTCTTTTTTGGAAATGTAGGCTATTTCATCAAGGCTTAAATATCCTGTATCATTTTCAGTATGTTTTGTATTGATTGGTCTCTACTAAGATTGAAATCATACTGAAAATAGTCTCACTCTAAATTATTTTTTGGTGTGGTGATGTTTGTCCTAGGATTCCTAGTTTCATTCATTCATTCGTTCACTAATTCTGACATTCAGTCACCAAGTATTTATTGACTATTTGTATATCCACCAGTAAATGCTGCAGGTAATATGGTTAATAAGACAAGGGTCCAGACCTTCTGAACTGATTCAGGTGTTTTGGCAACACAATCTGGCACCATGCGGTCCTTATGCCATCATGGCTTCTTCCCATACATGGATTTAGTACTGAACTTGACTTAGTTTTTCTGCCACCACTTTCTTTCCTGCACTTTTGAATATGAGTGCGGAAGCCATATCTTTTTCTGACTCTAGATAAGAGATGGAAGGAAAGAAAACGGAGCAATGGTGTTGTAAACATAACTTGATTTTCGACTCCTTAGGCACTGACAGCATGTTGTTAAATGAGTGACATAATGGCCTTTGTGTACTGACCCCAAGTTGTGTACTTCTTCATAGCAAGCTGAAGCCTGTTAGCCCAAAAAGCTTACTGAGGCCAAACTCAAATTTGTACACATCCAATTGTTTTAAAAACAGCTTAAATATGCAGATTTTTAGCCACTTACAGCCTATCTGCTTTACATACCCTGCAAAACTGCACCCAGCATTGGCTAGTCCTAGATAAGATAAAACCCTGTAGGTTTAAGGATACTAAGGTGCTGCTGCCTTTGGAGTTCTCTGACCCAGATGCCTTGCTACAAAAGGACATCATCTAGGGATTTGTAAACTTTTCCTTTACCCCCTTCTCCTCTTCCCTATGAAATTCCAGGACCTCTTCTCCTTCTGGTGTCCCCCTTGCCTCTAGAAGAGGCTTCTTGCCTCTGGAAGACCTTCTGCTGTGTCTAGCGACCACGCCCCTGAATGCAGCTGTCAGTGAATTGGCCTCAATAAATAGCTTGTTACGCAATGCTGCTATCTTAAAGTCACATTTTTTTCCTTGATCATCCCCCAATTCCTTCAAACTCGGTACACATATTCTCTAGTCTTTTGGAGCTCCAGAATCTTCCACGTGAGTTCTGTTTCAAAATTATATATTAGAAATTAAACTCATTTCATAGTATTTTGGTATTTGTTTTATCTTTACCTTTCTAGTTGCTCTTACTCCTTTATTTAAAACTTTTATATGTTTACCAAGGAACATGGAAATGTACAGATGCTTTGATGTATAGGCTATTTTGTAGCTTTCAACTACAATTAGTAGAGTGAGCTTGCAGAAAAGAACACTTATTAAAGTGGTATGGTTTGAAGACAAGTCACAAGGGTTCAAAAGCAGAGTGAATGAGAAGTAGAAAAGAATCATTAGGTAGATCTCAGTCATTCAATGAGTTTTGAGCTTAATATTTCTCATCCCTTCTCTTCAATTACCTTAACCTATTCCTGAAAGCCATTTTCACTGTGCTATGTGCCTCAGTTCCTCTTTGACCCCTCCCTTTAGTGATTAGAACATGCTAGCCTAATAATTTCTGTCTCCACTTTTTTCCATTTTCATAAAAGAAAAAGAAAAAACAAGCTCTTTTTGGTAGAGCTTCTCTCTTTATTTATTTATTTTGTCCCTATTCATAATTCCATGATTTTCTACAATCAGGAAGACGTAAATCCAACAACACTTTTGTGCATCATTTCAACTTAATAATTCTCAATCTCCATAGTCATTGATGCTTAATTACCAAAACCAAAACAAAATCCATTGCCATTAAGTCAATTTGACTCATAGCAACCCTATAGGACACAGTAGAACCGCCCCACAGGGTTTCCAAGGAGCGCCAAGAAGGAGGGACATATTAAAGAAAGTAGGGATACCCTGGGTGGTGCAATGGTTAAGTGCTTGGCTACTATTCGAAAGGTTGGCAAGTCAAGCCCATTCAGATGTGCCTGGGAAGAATGGCTGTGAATTGCTTCCGAAATGTCATAGCCATGAAAAAATCTTTGGGGCGCTGTTCTGCTCTGCAATGCATGGGGTCACCATGTATTAGAATTGATTTGATGGCAACTGGTTGGGTTGGTTTATAAAAGAAAGTAGACTTCCCAGAAGCTTTTGCAACCTGCCCCAGACCTCCTGCTTCATTAAAGAATTACAAGTTTGAGTCAGATATGTATAAATTATTTAGAAAAGAAACAAACTGAATAGTTTTTAAATACGTTTTCATCACAGTATAATTCTCTTACTCGGAAAATAAAAGATGTTTCAATATTGTGTTAAATAATGACCTCATGTTAATCTAAGAAAAATAATGATTAAGGCTTTTTTTTTTTTTTTCCCCTCACAGCTGAAATGACCTCAAGAGATCATCTAATTTAACTGTTGGCTTCAGGCAATAAGTGATTATTGCATCTTACAGACAGAATTGGCAACTAAGGAAGGACAGGTTAAATTACTCACAGAAGGCCACACAGGGTCATCCAGCAATCAAAGGTTTCTGGCTTGCTTTTCCTTTTTTCTTCATCATTCTAACTTGCTTGTGGTGGAAAAACTGGGGTTATTGCCTCCGACCAGCTCATATCTGAATTCTTGATCTCCTTCTTACTTGCTATATGACCCTCAGAAATCCACTTAAGTTGTTAGCTTTACATTCCTCTTTTTTTTTCCAATGCAGATAATAACTCCTATATTGAAGGGATGCTGCAAGGATTGGAGATTTTGTATGCAAAACTCATTTTACCAGATGCCCAAATAAAGACTGTCATTATCCTTTATCCATTATCCTTTACCCATTATCATTTACTGAGAACCTAATCTGTGAGTCACTACCAGGCATCAGGGAAAAAAGATAAACAAAACATTGCCATGTGTTAAGAGGGCTCATAGTCCTCTTACATAGTCCATAGGAAAAAAAAATCAACATAAAATTATGACACAATACAATTATGGATTGAATTGTGTTCCCTCAAAATATATATTAGAATCCTAGCTCCTACACCCTATGGATATAATCCCATTTGGGAATAGGATTTTCTTTGTTATGTTAATGAGGTCACATCAGTGTTGACTGTATTTTAAACCTAATCAGTTTTGAAACCTAAAAAGAACAGATTAGGCACAGAGATAAGCAAGCACAAATTGGGGAAGACAGATGCCAGGTGAAGCTCACCAAGGAACCTAGGAACAGAATCGCAGAGACAAAGATCTTCCCCCAGAGCTGACAGAGATTTCCCCTAGAGCTGGTGCCCTGAATTCGGACTTCTCCTAAACTGTGAAAAAATAAATTTCTTTAGTTTAAAGTCACCTATTTTTGTTACAGCTGCACTAAGTAACTAAGACAAATACAATGTAAAAACATCTTTAAGAGATGTCCTAAATCCCTCTTAGATGCTATTATGGTTTGAATTGTATCTCCCAAAAAGAAGTTTGGAAGTTCTAATCACTGGTACCTATGAATGTGACCTTGTTTGGAAATTGGGTCTTTGGAGATGTTATCACTTAACATGATGTTGTATTGGAGTAGGATGGGTCCTAATTCACTCTGAGTGGTGTCCTCTAAAAGGGGAGAAGAGACACAGAGAGACAGACAGAAGTAAGACGGACAGACAGGTGATGATGGACTTATGCTGCACCTACAAGCGAAGGAACTTCTGGGGCTACCAGAAGCTGGGAGAGACAAGAAAGGGTGTTTCCTAAAGACTTCAGAGAGAACATGGTCCTGTTAATACCTTGATTTCAGAACTTCTCGTCTCCAGAACTGTGAGAAAATACATTTCTGTTGTTTAAAGTTACCCACTTTGTGGTACTTTGTTAAGGAAGCCCTAGGAGACTAAATCAGATTTATAAACCCAGCCTTTCTTAGCTTCTGTTTTGGTACTGCAGTGACATCTAGACTCAAGAGCAGGAACACACTTTAAGAATTTTATGACTTTCTATGTGGAGGTGATGGAGTGACTCACCTCACATTTTTGTAGAAAAAAAGTCAGTCAACCACTTTCCAAGTGGTCTCACTACAGAGGAGTCTTGGTTATGAATGGAAGTCCCCTATTTCTACTTCTCCTTCTTTTATTTAGTTCAGTAACATTGCTGGTTAATGACTTGTAGCAAGTAGTTATTTACATCCCCAGATTTTCCAAGGTCACTGAAACCAGGACATGTGCTTTTGAGTCAGTCTTGCTAAGGGAGGCTTGCCTTGCCTCTGGTAAGGTATTTCCATAATCTTCTGACCTTAATCTCACTGGATATTCAGAGAGATTCAGGCAAAAAGTCCATGAGTCCTCCAACAGCGTGTTTACCCTCCAGTTCTACGTCCCTGCGCTTGAGAGACTAGCTTCATTGAACTCTCCTTATCACCTGCAGGTTGCACTGGCATTTCTACTTTAGACCATCAAACTTTAAAGCATAATGAGGACCCCGAGCCAACCCTGGCAAAGCGTGCCCTTTCTGGTCTAGCACCTGCCTGTTTGCTCTGCTGCATAAACTGCTGACTTATAAGAGCTACTCACACATTGTGGAAGTAATCTAATTCTTGAAGCTTAGCCAGGAGGGTTTATCCCAAACAAAGCAATGCACACTGACATTGGAAAGAAAGGGGGTGAGCAAGGGGAAAAAGCAAGTCAAAAACTTTGGAGTTAGCAGAGCAGGAGTGCCAAGTGACTGATCAAATTCTTTTGGTCTTTTCAATCAGAGCTCTCACATAATGACTAAAGAGCATCTCTACATGCTGCAAATCTGGGTATCTTGACAGCCAGATTTAATTTGGCCTCACTTTCTGCCTGATGTGGAGTGACATGAAATAGGGCTGGACTGGCATATCGGATGAGTGGAATTCACGCGAGGCTTTTCAGTGGCTGCCTCCTCCCTCTCTTGTGATCTTAGGTTGGAATAGAGGTACAAGGCACTGCATCTGGGTTCCAGGAATGGAGATGACACTTTTCTCTCTGGGGGTGCCTTTTGCAAGCAGAGAGCAGAACTGAATTGACAGGTGGCATTACTGTTTAGCTTTGCTCTGCAGTTCAGAGTGGTGGTAAAAAGCACACGTTCTGAATTAGATTTTGCCACTTCCCAGTGCTGCAGCTTTAAGCAAAGTACCTCACACTGGTAAGATTTAGTCTCGTTATCCTAAAGACCTCACAGGTTTGTGGTGAGAATTAATCCCTACTATGGCAGTTTGAATCCACCAGCCGCTTTGGAAACCCTACAGGGCAGCTCTACTCTGTCCTATAGGATAGCTATGAGTCAGAATCGACTCAACAGCAATGGGATTGTTTGGTTTTTGGATGGTGGTGCACAAGGAGGCTGGGTGGCATAATGGTTAAAGTGCTCAGCCGCTAACCAGAAGGTTAGCAGTTCAAACCTATCAGTGCTCCATGGAAGAAAGATGTAGCAGGCTGCTTCCATAAAGATTTACAGCTTTGGAAGTTTATGGGGCAGTTTTACTCTGCCCTATAGAATCACTCTGAATTGGAAAGGACTCAACAGCAACGGGTTTGGTTGGTTTTGGATGGTGGCACAAGGGTTAAGTGCTCAGCTGCTAAACAAAAGGTTAGCAGTTTGAACCCACCAAATGGCTCTGTGGGAGAAAGACCTGGCAGATGGATTCCATAAAGATTACAGCCAAGAAAATCCTATGGGACAGTTCTACTCTATCTCATGGTCTCTCTATGAGTTGGAATCAACTTAACAGCGTCCAACAACAACAACAATGGGTAGTGCAAATGGTTAAGTGCTCAACTGCTAGCCGAAACGTTGGTGGTTTAAACCCACCCAGAGGCAGTTCAGAAGACAGGCTTGGCCATCTGCTTCCAAAAGTTTATAGTCTTAAAAACCCTTATGGAACAGTTCTACTCGGCACACGGTGGTCGCCATGAGTCTGAATCAACCGGACAGTAACAACCACAAGTTCTTAGCAAAGTATGTGACACCAGCTATGAACTTGAAAGGTAGTAGCAATTAGTTACACATATTTTAATTTAATAATAATAACAATACTACGTGTCCACAGTACTAGTAGATTCTTCTGTGGTTCCTAGTTTAAGATAATTTAGACACCTGGCTGCCACAGCCTGTAGATTAAATCTACCTAATAAAAATTGTAACTCTGACTACTAAAAAGTCACCAGATTGTCAGCTTTATTTAACATAAAAGAGATCAGTATTTGGTATTATCCTTTGTGGAGTCTTTAACTATCAGGCTGTGAGGAATCAGAAATCTCTAGGAACTAGTCATGTTGGTGGCTGGGAGGAAAGCCCATTTAGAGTCTGGGGTGGGGTACAGGGGCCTAACTATGGAAAATAGTGTCGGGGCAATTAGTGTCAAATTGCTGAATGACCTCTTTCAGCTGGTAACAGAAACTATGATGGCCCAATAGAAACTTCTAATTGGAGCCCTGCCTCAAGTGGCACCCAAGGCATGAATCCTATGCCCAGGGCTGGGGTACCTACTTGCTCCTCCCCCCGTTAGGCCTCTGGGTGGGGATCTGGTTGAGTGTAAGGGCAAAATATCCTTCACTGAATTGACACCCCAGGAAGAAGACAGCAGGGGGTATGCTGAAGGTAATCATTTCTCTCCTGGAGTGTTCCACTCACATAGCTACTTGCTCTTTAAATGTCACAGCACAAAGGTTTGGGAAGGGTTTATACGGCAGCAAAGAAGAATACTGTAAAGTCTAGAATCATTTTGAAACACTGGCCATTATGTTTCGTTAAATTTAAAGGAAACAGACAACTCTGGGAGACAAATGCATTTTTCTACCTTCATTAAATTAGCTTAACAAAGGAATCATGATTGGAGCTAACTGAATGCAAAACAATAAACATAAAACTTGAATTTCTATCAAAATATTGTGTAAAGGAATTTAAAATTGAGGTACCTGATAAAATATGAAATAGCCGGCTTAAGGTATGAGTGCAACTTCCTTTGGTTAGTTCCATTTTCATCCTAACAACAGCTATCTTCCATGCAGGCCTGATGAGGAAACTAAGGAATGTCAGGTAATTATGAATTAACTACCCTGTGACTCTCAAGGTCTGGTAATTGTGACGTAACTACCCTGCAGCTCTCCTTCCTGTCATGTACCCTGACGATTACCACACTGTAACTAATCTAAAAAAGACAGATATGTCCTCTTAAGTCGATCCCCACTGAGTTCCTGCTAAAGGAAGTCCTGCCTTATGAGCTCCTGCTATAGAAAGTTCTGTTTTATGCTGATCTAATTTTGTTTAACTACCAATCAGCTAATGTCTTATGATGATTTAAGTTTGCAACTACCAGTTAAATAGTGCACTTCAAGTTCTTTGTTCTCCCCTTATAAAATGTCCCCGCAACTTCACCATTTTGGATCTGCTGGATTTCAAGATGTGGAATTCAGTCTCGCCCTGTCTCAAGCTGTTTCTTATTTTAAATAAATCTCTTGATTTTATTTTAATTAGAGCACAAGCTGTTACTCTACAACAATATCTACGTATGTAATATGCTTGACTGTAATATTTGTATGTACATACGCATTGTATTTGCATGTAATCTAGATGCCCCTACATTTTTTGGCTTTCTGGAGTCATCTTTCCTTTAATATCCAAAGAAAAGGGGTGAGGCCTTGCATTCTGTGTGCTCTGGAAATTCAGAGCTTCCCCAAGTGTGCTCACTTGCTAATGGTACCTGGCCCCTTTGAGTTTCTGTTCTTAATTGTTGCCTTGCCTCTGGCGTTGACTGCCGTTTCCTCTCTATGTCCACTACTTATACCACTAGCTGCCTTTCCTCCCTATTTTTGTCCAATGCATCAACAACAAATGATTGATTCTTGAAACAGACTTTTACTGAAAGATTTCTAAACAGCTCAGAATAGATAACAGTTTCTAAGATCACTTCCTAAAGCAGTACCTCAGTCTTTGCTAACATGGTGAAACTTAACTGGGTTTTGTCCTATTTAGCTTCCTACCTGCCAACAAGTTACTGGGAATTCTAATTGTCTAACTGGATTCTTATCCTACCTTTCTTCTCCTTCTATTTCCTTCCCCAACCCCACTCCTGTCTCCACCTCCATTTCCAGCAAAGAATCAAAATCCACATTACTTTATTATGAAATGCATTTTCACTTACTCTTCCTCTACCATGCTCCAGAATTACATGTGTGCATTTTAAAAATTTCTAAGTGCTTTGCAAAAGAAAAAAAAATCATCTATCCTGGGTTTCCAGTAGAGGTTTTTTTTTTTTTTTTGTAAATAATATTGTGATTCACACATCTAAGAAGGCATCCTTCTTAACATAGCAAATTCCAGAGACAATGTGTGGATGCAAATAATTTATTTCATTTACAAGAATGCAATACGTGACTATGGCAATGGTAACCGCTAACACTTGTAGAGAGCTTGCAGAACGTCAGAGATAGTGCCAAATGCTTTCCTTGCCTCAATTAGTAAATCTTTACAAAAAGGATTGGAGGAAAATGCAATTATTTTTCCCATCTTCCATATGAGGAAATTGAGACTTGGAGGAAGGAAGGAATTTACTAAAGCAGCACTGATTAAGTTGAGGATGAAACTTGTCTGATTCCAGAGCTCTTGTTCTTGTCACTGCTCTGCGCTGCCACCAATATGTGGTTCTGCCATTAACCTGAACCATGGGAGGATTACTGGGTCATATGGAGGAAATCTCTGCCCATTAATAGTCTTTTCTGGCATCTCAAAGTCAACCTAATTTATTTGCCATTTATTTATTTTCTGACTTTGGTAGAGTAGAGTGTTTGGTAGAGAGGGAACCAAAGAGAGTCGTTGGTGTAGTAGTTCATGACCTTA
The DNA here is from genome assembly GCA_030035585.1 of Dugong dugon. NCBI lineage: Eukaryota > Metazoa > Chordata > Mammalia > Sirenia > Dugongidae > Dugong > Dugong dugon. The sequence continues at coordinate 91,667,672 of CM057472.1, forward strand.
GCAACATCAATTCATATACCTGGGTCTCAATTTTTCATCTGAAAGTTGAGGAGACAATAACACCTCCTGTAACATGTCGTTACCATAACTGAATTTTAACTAGTGTGCAAAATTTTCTTGAAATTTTGAAATTCTTTGGAAATGCTTACTATAAACTAATAGTTATTATTATTGTTATTTTATACAGTCACATATACTCAGAAACCCACATGGGACTGCGCATGAAGGATCTTTAAATTTCCCTATCTCCCCTAGGCTTTGAAGTCACATGTTCAAAATCATCATTCAATTTGCATTAAATTTAGCAAAATATAAAAGATTTGCAAAGTGAATTATGAAGAGAAAGCTACTTAGGCATTCTCTTCCTAAACTTAATACCATTTTTAATGGCATCAAACCTTCAGTAAAAGTCACAGGTTATACTGCTCCCTGTGGACAGATTGAGGAGAAACTGGTACCAAGCAAGTTTCTGACTCTCTATTATTCATGTATTTTTGGTAACTAGTCCATGGAAATCTGGGTGCAAGTGTAATTGTGCCATCAGACTTGAGGCTGATCTGAGGCTATCTCTTGCATGCTAGGGTCTTGGATTCCCTCTGCAGACTTTACTTTCCTGGATGAACTTCAAAGCAGATTCATTATCAAACATCTGCCAGGGGTCACTTTGAGTGGGATGTGGGAATTAGCATGAAGTTAACATCGAAAAATCAAAGGCAGGTGGCCCCCTTTTTTCATTTTAAAGGAAAATGGATTTTTTATGTCTCTTAAAAACTATGGTCATAGCACTTGATTTTATTTCTTTTTGACAAACCAATTTCCTTTTTTTTTTTTTTTTAACTGATCTGAAAGTTATTCTTATGGTAGGAAGTAGAAGAAAGACATAAAACTCAGCCCCAATAGTCAGAGCCATTTCCGGAATATTTCTGATGAAATAAATTGTCCAGGTCTCTAGGGACCACATGTCCTGACTGAACATCTTCTTTCTTGATGTTTTTATAAGTGTACTTACCAGACTATATGCCTAATGAAAGTACCATGGCACAGGCTTTGAGAGTACTCAACATTGGTGTCAATTTTTGGTATCTGGAACTACAAAATGGCTCAAAGAAGATTTGGGCAGAACAACCAAGCACCTTCACCACTGGTGACAGAGAAGATCTCATTTCTATTCCAGTAACAAACAGGAAAGCAACAACCGAGCTGACCTACTTAGCAATGTTTTACCATGTCTGAGCTTATTGCCTAGTACTGAGCAAATTCTCATTAAATAAGAAATCTAATAAAATAAATAATATAATGAATAAATTATTAAATAAAATGAAGGGCAACTCAATCTCTAGCTCCATATTCATTTTCACGCTGCCTTCTTCCCTTCTGTAATTTCTTCTGCCCTTTGTTTCCCTTCCAAAAGGATCTCATAGCCCATTTAAAGGAGACAAAGTAGATAACACACTCACACACACACACACACACACACATACACACATCCCACACTGAGATCTGGACTAATCAGGCAGGCAAAGGGCATGCTGGGATTTGTTCTTTAAAATTGATGCCCTTAAGAATGGCCTTGGTTTGCCCAAAGGAACTTGCTTCAGCCACTGCCATCACTGCAGGGTCTTATATAAACCAGCTCAGGCAAAGCAGTAACTATGGTCTATTTTCTCATCTTCTGTTTTCTAAGTCTCTATTTGCCCATGGCTAAACGCAGGGGTATGACTCCAGCAAAGGCCCTGTTTTGTTACAGACAATAATAAGAATCATGAAAGTAAAGGTTTTAACCCAGAGGACTTGGCCCTTGCTTCTCTGGCTTTCACACAGACAATCATAAGTAAAAAATGCATACACAGATCACTCTCTATATTGCAATTTATTCTCAGTCAAAAGGCTTTAAGGGGGAAAAAATGTTCTCTAACAGAATATTCTAGAAAGGCTCAAAGACACAGAAAGCTGGGTTTGTAACTTGTTTCACAAGACTGAGGAATAGTTAGAGTGTCTGCTCAAGTGGCCTCTTGTACTTCTCCTTGGAAATGTCTAAGAGTCTTTAATTTGGAATTATGTTTACATAAAAATATACATCTGTATATTAGAAGATACATATACATATATATGAATATATGTATTGTATTATATATAGTAGATTATATACACAGATATATATGATAGAAGATATAGATGCATATATATGCATATTTATTCTTAAACACATATAAAATTCTCTTGGGTTGGCAGTTCGAATCCACCAGGGGCTCCTTGGAAACCCTGTGGGGCAGTTCTACTCTGTCCTATAGTAGTCCTATGAGTCAGAGTCGACTCAATGGCAATGAGTTTGGTTTGGTTTGGTATCCTCTTTTGTAAGTCTTGCAAATGAGAGGCAAATTTGTCTTAACATACCAATACTGGTAACTATACTTTCTGTCTGAACAGCATCCATTCTTATTTTTTTCACTCTAATGACACCAGTTGCTGCCAAGTAGATTCTGACTCATGGTGACCTCGTATGTGTCAGAGTAGAATTATGTTCTGTAGAAATTTCAGTGGTTGATTTTTGGAAATTAAAATGCCAGGTCTTTCTTCTGAGGCGGTTCTGAGTGGAATCAACTGCCAAACTTTTGCTTAGTAGCTGTGATGGTCAAGGTTCTGTGTAAACGTGGATAGGCCATGATTCTCAATGGTTTGGCAGTTATATAATGATGTATTTTGGCAGTTCTGCATCATTTGCCTATAAAAACCTCCCGCTGCAGGGAAGACCCCCTGCATGCACTCTCAATGGTCAGTCCCAATAAATAGCATGATCTTATCTTGTGATCATATCCTTTTATTTGACATCCAAAAATCCCTCAAAATTTTAAAGTGGTCAGTCCTAGCTTACATACCCCACTCTATAACCATGTGAAGTTGAGTACCATGATTGACTGTCTAACCAAAACAAAAAATTAGAGACAATCAAATGGAAAAGAGGAATGATATTGTTAAAGACCATTCCTCTTTTCCATTTGATTGTCTCTTGTTTTTTTGTGTTTTGTTACAGCAGTCAACCAAATGATCAAGTTGCAATACTGAGGATTCTATAGAACAAACTGAATAACTCAGGAAGCATTGAAAGAAGATGGAAAAAGTAGTCAGTCATTGTACCAAAAAGAATTGATTAACATTCAACCATTTCAGAGCATATGCTTAAGCATCAACGGTACTGAAGAAAGAAGTCCAAGTTCTGCTGAAGGCATTGGTGAAAAACAAGGCTCCAGAAATTGACAGAATTCCAACTGAGATGTTTCAACAAACAGATTCAATGGTGAAAGCACTCACTTGTCTATGCCAAGAAAGCTGGAAGACAGCTACCTGACCAACCGACTGGAAAAGATCCATATACCTGACATTCCAAAGAAGGTTATCCAAAGGAATGCAGAAATTATCAAACAATATCATTAACATCACTCACAAGTAAAATTTTTCTGAAAATCATTAAAAAGTGGTTGCAACAGTACATCAACAGGGAACTACCAGAAATTCAAGCTGGATTCAGAACAGGACATGGAACTAGGGATATCATTGCTGATGTCAGATGGATATTGGCTGAAATCAGACAATACGAGAAAGATGTTTACCAGAAAGATGTGTTTTATTGACTATTCAAAAGCATTTGATTGTGTGGATTATAACAAATTATGGATAACATTTCAAAGAATATGAATTCCAGAGCACTTATTTGTGCTCAGTGGAACCTGTACATAGACCAAGAGGCAGTTGTTTGAACAAAACAAGGGAATACTCTGTGGCTTAAAATCAGGAAATGTGTGTGTCAGGGTTGTATCCTTTCACCATGCTTATTTAATCTGTATGCTGAGCAAATGATCCAAGAAGCTGGACTATATGAAGAGGAATGCAGCATCAGGATTGGAGGAAGACTCTAACAACCTGTAACATGCAGATGACACAACCTTACTTGCTGAAAGTGAAGAGAACTTGAAGCACTTACTGATGAAGATCGAAGACCACAGTCTTCAGTATGGATTATACCTAAACATAAAGAAAACAAAAATCCTCACAACTATATCAGTAAGCAGCGTCATGATAAATGGAGAAAAGATGGAAGTTGTCAAGGATTTCATTTTACTTGGATCCAGAGTCAATGTCCATAGAAGCAGCAGTCAAGAAATTAAATGACATATTGTATTGGGTAAATTTGCTGCAAAAGAATTCTTTAAAGTATTAAAAACCAATGAAGTCACTCGGAGGACTAAGATGTGTCTGATCCAAGCCATGGCATTTCAATCACCTCATATGCCTGCAAAAGCTGGACAATGAGTAAGACAGCCCAAAGAAGAATTGACACCTTTGACTTATGATGTTGGTGAAGAATGTTGACTATACCATGGACGTCCAGGTGAATGAACAAATGTGTCTTGGAAGAAGTACAGCCAGAAGGATGGTGAGACCTCATCTCACGTACTTTGGGCATGTTCCTGGAGAAGGACATCATGCTTAGTAAAGTAGAGGGTCAGCGAAAAAGAAGACCCTCAATAAGACGGACTGATACAATGGCTGCAACAATGGTTTCAAACATAACAATTGTGAGGTTGGTGCAGGATTAGGCAGTGTTTCTTTCTATTATACATATGGTCACTGAGTAGGAACTGATTCTGCAGCACCTAACAACAAGGACAAAAGCAAACACATTCTAAGTGGCTAAAAAAATAATTTATTTTGGCTATTTTTAAAAACAATTGGGTGTTTAAAAATTTGAGTTTGTCACCAGAGAGCTTTTCTGGTTAACAGGCCCAGCTTGTTATGAAGACATAAATAACCTGGGGCCAATACCCAGAGGCCATCTTTGGCTCACTCATAAAACAACCAGACACTATATTTTATCCCCTGGTCTGCTGTCCCCATAATGGGATCTGGCATGGATCTGTGATACAGGCAGGTCAATCAGATGAATTGCTTGAATTTTCTGTTGAAAATTCTGAGATGGACAGGAGGCTGGAATGGCTTTGTCTAAGTTTGGAGAGACTCTGTGAAGCATAAAGCTTTAGATGGAGAAATAGACAGAGGCTTGACAATAGTTCTTTTTTGTTTTTCTCTGAATTTTTGCATTAAGTCTTGCCAGAATACAGCTGTACTTCTACTTGTCAGAGCTCCAAGTAACCAAAGGAATTAAGACTAATATTCCTGGGGAATAGTTAAGCATGAAGAGGAAAAATTCTGTGGTCTTGAAGGCCAGTTATAAACGCCTTTCTTTTTTATTGGGAAAATAGCTTGATAAGCCTACTTGGGATTAATCGGCTTGAGTTAAGATTTCAGAAAGGGCAACAGTTACTTACTGTCCATAAGAGAGAAGAATTCGCAGCACCTGAGGCTTTCTGGGAGGGATTCTGTGAAGAGTAAAGCAGGGAAGTAGGAAGGAAAGGAATGGGGAGAAGGTCCAAATGAGCACTGGAAGGGTCATAAAACACAGGGATTGCCCTTTACTGCCCTCCCTCAAGTACTCAGTATGTCTGTAGACCCACCAGAGTCTTGATATGCATGTGATTTTTGTGTACAATGATGGGAGGTGATGCCTTCACTACATGAGCCAAAAAACAAGCTACTGTATTTTATACAAATAACATGCACCTTCTGCGTTTGTTCTCTGGCCTGCCCTCCGAGAGGTATGTTTGTAAGCATACTATGTTATTCTTTTTCAGCAACATGTGGAAGAGGAGTGGCTTGGCAGAGCCTATGAGGGTGCCTCATCGGGGTAGGGCATGACCAGGAATCAAACACAGAAGCTATGAGTTATTTGTGTGAAAATACGGTAGTTGCCATTAGGTGGATTCGAACTTATGGCGACACTGCATGAGAGACAAAAAATATAGCAGAAGTTGGTGCTGATTCTGTACTACAAAATCTTAAGCCTTAAGAATAAAAAAAAAAAAATGGAAAGAGATTTAGACTTTCACAGTCTATGAAAGTAATTCCAAACTTACTACAGGGAGATTTTGAAGAGAAGAGTGTGTGCCAGCTGTCATTTGCGTTTAGAGTTGTAAACCAAACTGATAATACCTTTAACAATGGAAAATGAAGAGGCAGTCTACTTTTCGTTCTGAAGAACATCATTCTCCACAGACCCATTTCCAAGACTGTTCTACAAGTATTAGATCTGTGGAAAATCTTCATGAATAATGGTACTGTTAACACCTGGTAATGACTGTATTCTTTAAATGTTTTTTAAGATGCTACACACAAATGATGAACTGGGTTCTGGACAGGAAATTCAAATTGCATAATGCTTAACCAAATGCCTGTGTTTTGCCCACCAACACCCCTCATCTCCTCATGCCCATTATATTAGTTTCCTAGGACTGCAATAACAAAATACCACCGAATAGATTATAAGAACAGAAATATATTGTCTCACAGCTCTAGAGGCTAGTTGTCTGAATTCAGGGTGTTATCAACTACATTAACATGAGGTCATACTGGAGTTACCCTTTTCCTGCTCTGGTGTGTACCTGACTGATGTTTAAGGCTCTTTACTGAACCAGAAGATCATTGCTTATTGGATAATATGTTCTTAAAATCTAGTCAAAGATGCAACTATCTGTAAATCATAATTGACTAAATCGATTTTTCCTGCTTTGAGAAACAGTGTCTGAATAATATTCAAACAAAAAGTATTTTTTTGGTCAGATTGTGGTAACCAGTGCTAATCTTTGTTGCATAACACAATTGAAGGTAAACATACACAATATCTAGCTTTAGCTACTATCTCTTTTTTTTTTTTTTCCAAAAGGAGCAAGTTATAACAACGTTCTGTGAGAAAATGCCCATTCATAGGGAATACCTCCTTCTTCTTTTCCCTTACTCTGCAGGTGAGAATTTTAGAAAATCTCCACCGAAGAACAACATGCCAAATTGTGTGTTAGTCACACGTTGTATCTGATTTCTGGATAGCCAGGAGGCCATTAGAGAAAGGGTACCAATAACTAATATTGATTGCTCCATAAACATCATGTCGTTGCAATCAGAGCTTGAACACACATTAACACATGGAAAGTAGCTTTTATTACTTACAAGAAGCAGACAGCATACAACAGGTGAGCAGGCCCCCTGGCTCAAAAGCTGACCAGGTGGAGATGACACGTCCATGCACACACTTCTTTGTGTCGTGGATGAGGAACTTAAGTAGGACAGTTATATGACAAGCCATCGCCCCTGGCTTCTGGAAGATGTCCCAGTAGATGTAAGGAACTCTCCCACACAAGCCCTCCACCTGGCTTTGTGGGTGAGGGACGCAATGGGAGCCTACCTACTACAGGTCTCTTCCTGGCCAGGTAGGTCCACTTAGGTGGGCTGTAAACTTAATGCTATGTGTGCCCCTCTAGCACCATAGCGAGGAGACCATGACGTACCCCAGCCAGCCATTTTTATACTCCAAAGCCCACTTGACATGCTATAAAGGAAAGCCTCAAGCCTCAGAAGGAGGCCCAGTGGAGGCCTCAGGATGCCCCCTCCCTTTCCTAGGACTTGTTGCCAAGGAGATGGGTTGGGGACACCCAACTTATTTACATATGTTTAAATATAGCCTGGCTGTTTTAGAAAGACAAAAAGTATCTTAATTCCTCAGGCCATTTTCAGGAACCAGATACAAACGGAAAAACTTAGTTCTTTGTCCCACAACTACATCATGAAAGCTGTTATTTTAATATTGTTGCTGCTGCTGCTGCTGCTTCTGGTGGTGGACGTGTTGGTTGTGGTGGTAGTGATGAGAACCTGACCTAGATCAGGCATGGAGCTGGTTGAAATATTCCATGTAATATTCAAAGTCCTCCAAAACCCTATGTGCAGTGCATTTCTACATCTGGGGTAATTTAGACTTACGAAAAGATCATATTGTTATTAATTGGTAGGCCTAGGAGTTGGTTCCAGTTCTGTCTTCAAAAATAGAAACTTAGTTATTCTCATCTATGGCATTATTCTCTACTTACTACATTTATTCTCTAAAATGTAAAATCTGTAAACATGGTCATTTTTCCAGTTCTTGTTTAAAGAAAATTGTTCTGATGAAATGCTTTTCTAAACTTACTTCTAGCTTATTTTTTGTGGCTTTTAGCTTTAACATTCATAGTGACTCACAGTGACCATATAGGACAGAGTAGAACTGCCCCATAGGATTTCCAAGGCTGAAAATCTTTATGGAAGCAGGTTGCCACATCTTTCTCCCACAGAGTAGCTGGTGGGTTTGAACCTCCAACCTTTTTGGTTAGCAGCCCAGGGCTTTAACCACTGCATACTAGGGCTCCTATGAGTCAGAACTGACTCAACAGCAGTGGGTTGAGCAGTAATATCTTGTATCTTTCCTATAAATTGAATTAAGTCTTAGGTACAGTGAAATGAAGAGAAAATAAAGTCTATCTTTTTTTTAAATTTCTTCTGTGATCCTTAACTTTATTTTTTAATCCATTCATGTCTTTCTCTTATTTCTTAGCGGAAAAGGTGGTATGCAGCAAAGAGAAAAGAAAAATTTTTAACATAATTGGAAGTGTCAAAAACCAAAATTGCTTAGAAAAACACCAAAAACTAGTGTAACAGGATATATTTATTGTGAGCAGAAACAATTCATATCAGGCAGGGTCACAGAACCAGTTAGAAAGGTTCTCAAAAGAGAGGACCATAAAAGTGGGTTATATAGGTCATTGTTATGTTAATTCTCAGACGATAACATCAAATTACAGGGCAGGTAACAGAAACTGTCACCAAGGAGATGCATCTGCTTCTGTAGAGATTTATAGCCTTGGAAACCCTATGGGGTCACTATGAACGGGAATCTACTGGATGGCAGTGGGTGAGTAGGTTTTCATTTTGAATGAGAAATAAAGGATAAATTTCTGTTTTCCCTCAGAATTTCAAGTAAGAACACTCTAGGAATTGAATCAATAATGCCAGGAATTAAACCAATAAATAAGCAAATCTTCCATGTGCAACCACTTTATCTCAAAGTGCCTTTCAGTTTCTAACCACTTCTACCTGGTCACCATTCCTTTACCTGGCAAGCCCTTAGAGAAATTTATTCCATTTAGTGGGAGCCACCTTTATTGCAAAGTCACTCTTGATTTAAAACTAGGGCTAGAGTAACTCAGTTTAATAGAAACTCTGTCTTCTAAGGGCAAGCAAATAATATATCATTTGTTTTGTACCTTTATCTGAAAAGCACATGGAGATACTCAGCAATCCACATGTTTGTTTCATCCTTACCGGAAGGGTTATTCCGTAACAAATTTAGAACAGAAAAGATTCTAGATACTAAGTGCACTTCAGCTAAAATATACTTGCAGAGGACTCACAGCGGCTTGCAGGATTTGTATTTTTATTTTTTATTTTTTTTTATTGTACTTTAGGTGAAGGTTTACAGAGAAAATAGTTTCTCATTACACAGTCAGTATGCGTATTGTTTTATGACGTTGGTTAACAACCCCACAACATGTCAACACTCTCCCTTCTCCAACTTAGAGGACTTTTTCTCTTTTTTGGTGAAAATGTTCATAGCCAAAGATACACCATTTCAAAAATTTCTATATGTACAGTTCAGTGACATCGATTACATTCTTCCAGTTGTGCTGCTATTCTCACTATCCTTTTCCAAATTATTCCATCACCATTATCTTCAACTGACTGCCCCCTAGGCTTCCCATCAAATCTTTTGAATTGCTGTTGTCAATTGGATCTCACATAGATAATTCCTTTTTCCTTGTACTTTAGATGAAGGTTTACAGAACAGAATAGTTTCTCATTAAAAAGTTAGTACACATATTGCCCTATGACAATGGTTAACAACCCCACAACATGTCAACACTGTCCTTTCTTAACCTTGGGTTCCCTATCACCAGCTTTCCTGTGGCATTTGTATATTTTAAAAAAGAATATTTTTTTAATGCTTTAGGAGAAAAAAATCTGGCTGTCTACTAATGATAGAATCCATTTGCAAACACGAGGAATCCAAAATCGTTGCTGTATTTCTTCCTGACCTTTCGTTATTGGTTAAACCCAAAACCAAACATTATCATCAGGTCCATTCCAACTCATGGTGACCCCCTGTGTTGTAGAATAGAGCTGCTCCGTTTTCTTGGCTGTAATCTTTATGGAAGCAGATCACCAGGTCCTTCTTCCATGGTGCCCCTGGGTGGGTTTGAACCACCAACATTTAGGTTAGTAGCTGATAGCAAACCATCTACACCACCCAGGGACCTCATTATTGGTTACATGAGTTTATTCAGAAGTTGCTCTCCTTAGTCTGTATTATGTTTCTCAAGAACTTATCATCATTTTCTTTCTAAAATAATTAAAAATTATTTAGTGATGTCACAAACTACTAGTTAATGCCCATTATGCACAGAGGCTGAACTTACTGATTGGAATATGTAAGCCTTTTTCTCATGTTTCCTTGGCTAGCTTGGAGTTGCCGTTATAACTTGGTGCTATACTTGGTTTTTGTTTGTTTGTCTATATGTATTGTTTATTAGACAATCATAAGCAAGGCAAACTAATTTAAGAAGATCCTTATTTGTGAGGAGAGTACTATTAGTACTACTGGTCAAGAAGATAGGCAGCAGTGGGAAAATAAAATATCTTAAATTAACGGTCGGAACCAAAGCACACAATCATGTTTGAATAAATCAATTTGTTTTCAAGTAAAAAATATAGAGATGGGCTTATAGAATAAGTATGAAAGAATTTCGCTAATTCATAACTGAAAATAACTACTTAGTGTCATGGTTTGACTTGTGTCCCCCCATAAAATGTGTATATCAGTTTGGCTGGGCCAACTCATGGGATATAATCACAAGGCTTTTTTTTTTTTTTTTTTTTTTTTAGTCTCCCACTTTGTATAGAGGCCTAGGGAGGACAAATCTTTCCTTGTCCTTGGATGAACATTTGGGAGGTCCCATAAAACCCATGGTTGATTACTTTGAGTCTTAAAACACAATGTCAATCATGTTTAAAAAAAAAAAAAAAAGTCATTTCCATGATATAATTAAAGTCCAAACTTGATTTAAAGTTGAGTGAGCCTTCTTTGCTTTCTCAGCTTGGATCTGCTGACAGAATGAATCCCAAAGTTTGACAAAGAGAGTAGTCAGCATTTCTGCTCTGTCCCTTCTAGCGCTTCCATCATTCCTTCTAAGATTAAAAACCTCTTTTGCTTCTACAGCACTCTTGCTCCCCATCAATCAATCTTTGGAGTAGTGGCATAGAGCAGAAATAAGGGAAATACGAGAGTTTTATATGGACCCTGTGGTGAGGATCTAACTTTAGTACTCTCTGGATGTGGCAGATGCTAAGGACTCACTTTTGCAGGATCTTCAGAAAGTCTCCCCTCTATTTCAAAAGCTTCCTGGTGTCAGGTCGCCTTGACATGGGTAAATGCATCTTTTATCCTTCAGGCTTCATCATCCTTCCTCAGTCCTTAGAATCCATGTCACTTCTGGTTTTCCTCAGCTGAAGCCTGTTTGCCTTTCCAGATCGGTTGTTTGCACAAGACCTAAAACGACCCATGGATGCTTTCTCTTATGATTGGTCCACAGCTGTTTCACTTTCGTACTGGCAAACTCTTGGAGAACATACTATATGTAGCAAAACAGTCTTTCCTTTATTATCACTTCAAAACAGCAGACTAGTAATCTCTTGCACCTGAGATTTTCCAGCTGGCAATTAGAAATCAGTCTTTGTGTTCCTCAAACTTCAGGAACACATATTAAGTCTTCTAAGTGTTCTCCTTAAAGCCTTTTATGGTTTTTAAAAGGGAATTACCTCCAACGCCCTGCTCCATTTTGAACAGAGGAGACCAACACAACAACAAATCTCTCTACATATAGTCTTTTGGAGCCCTGGTGGTAGTGGTGTAGTGGTTAAGAACTCAGCTACTAACCAAAAGTAGTTCAAATCCACCAGCTGCTCCTTGGGAACCCTATGGGGCAGTTTACTCTGTCCTATAGAGTCGCTATGAGTCAGAACCGACTCGCTGGCAACTAACAACAACAAACAATAGTCTTTGAATAATTTCCTGGATGTTCTTTGGCGTTTGGAGGTAGCACACATGGTGAAATGCTGGCAGGAAGCGAGACTTATAGCATAGCTCATTCCAAATTAATCTTTTGAAATCCTCTCAAGCTCAAAGTCCTGCCACCTGTTGTATCTTTGCTGAGTGAGGAGATGAAAGGTTATGTAATATAGTTTAACAACTATTCTAAACACTTTCATTGTCTTCTAACTTCTCCTTTGGGATATACCTCCATCTTTTTTGTTATGCTCTGTATTTCGCTTCAAATAAGTTATAGAAGTTCTTTATCATTTTAGAACCATAATATTAAAAAGTCCCTCTAATTTATTAGTATAAGTTATTTCAGTAGCACAGTTTCTTTCACTTATCTTTTGTTGGGAACGTCAGTCCTACTAAATGATTTTTTTTTTTTCTTACATGGATTTGAACTCTCTTAATCTTTATCGAAATAATATCTTGCTCATTACCAAAGTAAGTCATTTTCTTTTTAAGTCTATTATGATTCTCCTTCCTCCATTAAAACACCATCAATCTCATCTCTAATGCTAAATCATTGTGAATGAAGGAAAAGTTCATCCAACTTCTAAAGACAAGTTACAAAATTAATTATGATCTTGTCATGGAAAGACAAATGTAAATTGGAATGAATATGAAAAATGAAATGATATTAAATTGATATATGTGGTATATTGAGTGATATTTGGTCATATTGATTTTCTTGATGCTTTCATTCTCTCAGTATTTAAAATTCAAGCAATGGCACTTGAAATGAAGTACATCTTATCATCACAGGTAACTCTCATTACATGGTTATCATATACATACAAGTACATATACCAATATTTCAAACCTTCATAAAATTGCATGCTATTACACATAGCAGTTTTATTTGTTTAAAAGTTTTAGATAGCTTATATGAGTGTATATCTGAGTATGGAACATTCTCTCCAACTTTATTTTGAGAATTTGCTGTAGGGATGAAAAAGAGTAAATGTTTTCCTTCCTTCCTTCCTTCCTCCCTCCTTCCCTTTCTATAGAGATCCATTTGTTATCAGTAAAAAAAGGAAGTTAACGTGTTAAGGATTGAATTGTGTCTCCCAAAATTATGTGTTGTAAGTCCTAGCCTTATGTGTATGGTTATAATCCATTTGGGAATGGGTTGTCATTGTTATGCCAATGAGACAGAATTACTGTAAGGTGTATTTTGAGTCAATCTCTTCTGAGATATAAAAGAGGTTAAACAAGCAATCAAAAGAAGCAGAGAAAGGAGAAGAGAGAGGGGTAACATAGAGACCAAGACACATGGAGATCTCCAAGGAACCAGGAAGCAGAAGCAGAAGAGACAAGGCCCTTCCCCCAGAGCCAACAGAGAAAGAAAAACTTAACCTACAGCTACTGCTCTGAATTTGGACTTCTAGCCTCCTAAACAGTGAGAAAATAAATTTCTGTTTGTTGAAGCCATCCACTTGTGGGATTTCTGTTATAGCGGCACTAAATAACTAATGCAAGATGGAAGGAATACACAGAGTCACTGTACCAAAAACAGTTGGCTGACATTAAACCATTTAAGGAGCTAAATATGATTGAGAATTGATGGTACTGAAGGAAGATATTGTACCTGCACTGAAGTCTTTGGTGAAAAACTAGGTTCTAGGAATTGACAGAATACCAATTGAGATGTTTCAACAAATGAATGCAGCACTGGAGGTGCTCACTCATCTAGGCCAAGAAATTTGAAAGACAGCTACATAGCCAGTGAACTGACAGAGATGCATATTTGTGCCCATTCCAAAGAAAGATGATCCAACAGGATGCAGAAATTATTGAGCAATATCATTAATATTACACACAAGTAAAATTTTGCTAAAGGAAATTCAAAAACTGTTGCAGTAGTACATCGAATGGGAACCGCCAGAAATTCTAGCAGATTCAAAAGAGGACATGGAAAGAGGGATATCGTTGCTGAGGTCAGATAGATCTTGGCTGAAAGCTGAGAATACCATAAAGATGTTTTCCTGTGTTTTATTGACTATGCAAAGGCATTCAACTGTGTGGATCATAACAAATTATGGATAACATTGAGAAGAATGGGAATTCCAAAACACTTAATTGTGCTCATGAGGAACCTGTATATAGACCAAGAGGCAGTCGTTCCAGCAGAAAAAGGGGATACTGTATGGTTTCAAATCAGGAAGGGTGTGATTCAGGGTTGTATCCTTTCAACATACTTATTCAATCTCTGCTGAGCAAATAATCCAAGAAGCTGGACTATATAAAGAAGAACAGGGCATCAGGATTGGAGGAAGACTCATTAACAGCCTGTGATATGCAGATGACACAACCTTGCTTGCTGAAACTGAAGAGGACTTGAAGCATTTACTGATGAAGATCACAGACTACAGTATGGATTACACCTCAGTATAAGAAAACAAAAATCCTCACAACTGCACCAATAAGCAACATCATGATAAATGGAGAAAAGATTGAAGTTGTCAAGGATTTCATTTTACTTGGATCCACAATCAATGCCCATGGAAGCAGCAGTCAAGAAATCAAGCGAAACATTACATTGGGCAAATCTGCTGCAAAAGAACTCTTTCAAATGTTAAAAAGCAAAGATGTCACCTTGAGGACTAATGTCCTGGCCCAAGCTAAGGTATTTTCAATCACCTCATATGCATACAAACGCTGGCCAATGAATAAGAAAGACTGAAGAAGAATTGACACCTTTGAATTATGATGTTGGTGAAGAATATTGAATATACCATAAACTCCCAGAAGAATGAACAAATCTGTCTTAGAAGAAGTACAGCCAGAATGCTCTTTAGAAGCAAGGATGGTGAGACTTCATCCCACATATTTTGGACATGTTATCAGGAGGGACCAATCCCTGGAAAAGAACATCGTGCTTGGTAAAGCAGAGGGTCAGAGAAAAAGAGGAAAATCCTCAAAGAGATGGATTGACACAGTGGCTGTAACAACGAATGGCTCAAACATAGCAGTGATTTTAAGGGTGGCACATACCGGGCAGCATTTCATTCTCGCGTACATAGGGTCATTATGAGTCAGAACTGACTCAGTGTCATCTAATATAACACACACAGATAACTAAGACAGAACTTGGTACCGGGAGTAGGGTGCTGCTCTAATAGATACTTAAAATGTGGAAGTGGTTTTGGAATTGGATAATGGGTAGAGGTTGGAACAGTTTTAAGGTACCTAAAAATAGAAGCCTAGATTGCCTTGAAGAGACTGTTGGTAGAATTATAGACTTCAAAGACGATTCTGATGAGGGCTCAGAAGGAAGTGAGGAGAGCTATAGTGAAAGTCTCTATTGTCTTGGAGAGTACATATGGCACCAGCAATAGAATCTCACTAGAAATGTGGACGTTAATTGTGCTTCTGGTGCAGCTTTAAAAGAAAATGATGAACGTGTGATTGGGCAATGGAAGAAGGGTGATTTTTTTATGCAGTGGCAAAAAACTTTTCTGAATTATGTTCAAATGTTTGGTGGAAGGTAGAACTTGTAAGTGATGAACTTGGTTATCAGGCTGGTGAGATTTCTAAGCAACATCTTAAAGGCACCATGTGATTTCTCCTTGTAGCTTATAATCAAATGCAAGAGGACACAGATAGACTTAAAAATGAACTGTACAAAATGGAAACAAAAAGATTTGGAAAATTCTGTTGTACAAACTGAGGACATATGTCCTCAAATTTCCACCAAGGACTTAGCTACACAATCTTTTGTTAAAGAAATTAAGCCTGTGACCTATGGATCTAATCAACCACCACAGCAGAAAACCCAACAGCTTAGGCTAAAGTGAACATAAAAAGAATGAAAGAAAAAAACACTGTCTGCCTCTTGGGATTCTATAGGCAGGAAATAGGTCAAAGGAGCTGCAACTGCTGTCTTCCAAGAAAAGAAAAAGATTATCTCTAGAGCAACTGGGAGATCAGCAGAACTGTTAGAAGGAACACTGGAAGTAGGGATGTTTGGATTTCCGGGGTGGTACCATGGCCTACTGTGTTTCAAAGAGTGGGCCATGATCTCCTAGATTTCAAAGAGTTGGATCTTCACCGTCTCAGTTCCAGAGAGTAGGGCTGCTGTTTCCAGGGCCATGAGACTGACTCCAGAGCAGAGAGACTGGGACCACCATGCCGAAGGAGCAGAAGAATGGAGTGTACGCTGAGGGGGTAGTGTTGCCACTCAGATGGACTGGGAGAAAGGGGTTGCCCAAAGCCAAGGGAACAGAGTTGCTGTTTCAGTTGGCCTGGAAGGTGGAGCTGAAGCCTAAGGCCGAGGGATCTCCACCCAGAATTCAGAGAGCATGGACAACACCCAGAGTCTGGAAGGTAGAGCCTTTGCCTAGATGGTCTAGCTAATGTATTCTGCTGGGTTTTGGACTTGCTTGGTGCCTTTTATCCCTTCTTTCCATTCAGTTTCTCCCATTTATAATGGAAATGTCTAACTTCTGCCTATTCCACCATTGTACTTTGGAAACAGATAACTCATAGTCTAGATTTCACAGGTTCACAGATGAAGAAGAACTTTGCCCCAGGATGGAATACACAAAGAGTCTCACCTATATTTGATTTATAGGAGTCAGAAGATGAAATTTTGGACTTGGAGTTGATTTAAGGCTTTTGGGATGGTGTGATGGGGTGAAAGTGTTTCACATATGGCAAGGACATGAATTTTTGAGGGACAAAGGGTGGAATGTTATGGATTGAATTATGTCCCACAAAAATATGTATTGTAAATCCTAACTTCTGCCTGTGGTTATAATCCCATTTGTGAATGGGTTGTGTTTGTTGTGTTAGTGAGGCAAGATTAGATTATCTCAATGTGGTTAGGTTATCTTTATTATGTTAATCAGACAGGACTAGGGTGTATCTTGAGTCAAACTCTTTTGAGATATAAAATAGAGATTAAATAAGCGAGCAAACCATAAAGGGAGGAAGATTGATGTCAAGTCAAGTGGAGCTTTCCAAGGAACCAGGAAAATGAAATCTGAAGAGACAAGGACATTCTCCCAGAGCTGACAGAGAGAGAAAGCCTTCCTTAGAGCTGGCACTCTGAATCTGGAGTTCTAGCCTCCTAAACTGTGAGAAAATAAATTTCTGTTTGTTAAAGCCATCCCATTTGTGATATTTCTGTTCCAGCAACGCTAGATAACTAAGACAACGTGGAAATCTATTCCTCCTAAACCATCCTTATTAGCAGTGTATATTACATCTACCTGAGAATTTGTTATAATCAAGTGTCCCTAAACCATTTACCACCAAAAAAAACCCCTTGCCATGGAGTCAATTCCGACTCAAGTGGACCCAACAGAACAGAGTAGAACTGCCCCCATAGAGTTCCCAAGGAGCGGCTGGTGGATTCCAACTGCCAACCTTTTGGTTAGCAGCCGAGCTCTTAACCACTGCTCCACCAGGGCTTGATTTACTACAGGAAACTTATTTTTGCAAGCTAGACTGTAACACCTAATTCCTATCATATCCCTCAACCTCCTTCCTCTACATAGAGAAAACACATAGCATGCAGTTTGTTCCCAAATGCCTCAAACTGCTTAGTGTTTAGGAAAAAAAAAAAGGTAATTGGGAAGTTTTTTGTAGAGAAATTAGTCTCTCTTGTCAACTATCATTAAGATGGATTATACTCAGCTGCAGTGTAGAAGCAGAAATAAAATCTAACATATTTGTGACTAAGACAATAGTGTGCATATTTTTAAATTGCATTAAGTTGGGCCTATTATTTAAGATTCGTTGCTACTGTCATTGTCACAATATCCTACATTATTCAAACCAGACATCAATTCCATTAGTCAGTCTTTCCTTTGCTGTCAAAGATGCAAATGCAGGTTTGTGTTACTTTGAGTAAATGCATCATCAGATTGGGAAAGTGTCAGGAAATACTAAATAATATAAGATATGATTTGAGAAATAAAATCGAATAAGTAAGTGAGTCCCTCTCTTGAAAAAAAGCAGAAATTCTTTATTAAAAAATTCCAAGATTATGAGTTCTTTGAAGTCAAGGAGAGTAAAGATTCATCTCCGTATTTCTAGTACATGGAAAATAGTTGGTGTTCGATGGTCTGGTAATTAATAGATGCTTAATACATATTTTGGAATGAATGATTTGATTCATGAATGAATGAATGAATGAGTAAATGAAAGAAATCAAAGATGCTTGTTTAATATGTTGACAATGCACTAAGGAAATAATTTGGTCTGTTAATGTTCCCCTGGCTGGTCCAGAAAATATGAAATAAACATACATCAATCCAAATTACCAAGCATTCTCTAATGAGTCTTATTTATGTCAGCTTGTACACTTGGGAACTGGCAATGCCTCACTCAGCTGAACAGAGTGAAGTGCTATCATAATTAACTCTATATGAATAGATTTTCTCGCATACCTATTTGCATGCTTTAATCAACACATACATCCAGTTGTCCAAAACACAAGGGGAATATTATATTTTTTTGTTACTGAAACATTTGTTCAAGACTGGATGAAACTTAACAACACCTTCCCCAGAGCTATTCCTAAGGTTAGATATCAAGTGTGGATATCAGTCAACTAGTTTGAAACACTTTTGGCTTCAGGCGCACAGAAGCGATTCCACTAAAACATCAAGTTGTTGTTGTTGGGTGCCAGTGAGTCGTTTTTGACTCATAGCAACCCCATGTGACAGAGTAGAATTGCCCTATTGAATTTTCTTGTTGTAATCTTTACAGAAGCAGATCACCAGGTTTTTTCTCCTGTGAAGCCCCTGAGTGGGTTCAAATTATCAAAGGTTAATTTATTTATTAAGTTTAATAACATAGCCTACTTATTTTGTTAAAAAAAATTTAAATAAATACTATTAATATTTTGATTTATTGGATTAATGATAGAATTGTTTCACACCATACTATTACTATTTATTAGATGAATACAAGTATGCATTGCTTAACGTCTGTTTGGGCAACATCTGACTACATATACATCTGTGGTCCCGTAAGGTTATAATAGAATTCAGAAATCCCTGTCGGAGACCTGGACATAGCAGAGGAGATGTGACCTGTCTCTCATTCGCTGTCTGGATCCAGAGTCAGCCCAGCCCTGGGGCAGCAGGGGGAGGGTGTCCAGGTACCCATCAGGCTGCCAGTCTTACTTCTGTAGCCTGAGGCAGGAGCCCCCAAAGGGATGTTCCACCAGGGCTCCTGCCCCACTCCACCTGGGCGCTTCTGCACGTGACCCTCAGGCCCAAGGCTAGAGGTTTCTCCTTGGCTGGAGGAGGAACAGGAAAGGCGGCTGAGGAAGGAGGCATGGAAGGAGGAGAAGGCTGCGGAGGAGGGGTGGGCGGGGCCGGAAGAGTTTATGAGTCTGAATCAACTTGAAGGCAAGTGTTATTTTTGGTTAGTTCTGCCGGGGCTCAGGGGACAGGCAGGAAGGAAGGAAGTGAAGGGAGCTCATGGCAGGCAGGCTGTGAGGCATCTATCTGGTTGGAGAATGTTCCTTGGCAGCCAAGAGGTGATGGAGTGTGGACGTGCAGGTCGGGGCCGGGCCAAATACAGCTCTCAGAGACTGGGTGTCAACCATGCAGAAATGGCGTCTGAGCAGCAGTTTTAGTCAAGTTCCTCAGCACAGCAGGGGCGGTGGGATCCACGACACGCATGGTGATGGTCCTGCATGCCTCTCTCCTGTACATAATATGGTGTTGGCACAACGTCCAAGTTACATAATGTCCTATTTCACAGAATATATAGTGGACGTTAAGCGATGCATACCTATACTTTGCTAAGTATTCTGAAATTAGCATGTAATACCCCATGGACTCCATGATATTTTCATCCTAATTTGAAAATCACTACTTGTGTTTAATGTTGTTGTTGTTAGGTGCCGTTGAGTCGGTTCTGACTCATGGTGACCCTATGCACTACAGAATGAAACACTGCCTGGTCCTGCACCATTGTCACAATTGTTGCTATGCTTGAGTCCCTTGTTGCAGCCACTATGTCAATCCATCTCTTTGAGGGTCCTCTTCTTTTTCACTGACCCTCTACTTTACAAATCATGATGTCCTTCTCCAGGGACTGATCCCTCCTGATAACATATTCAAAATATATGAGACGTAGTCTTGCCATCCTAGCTTCTAAGGAGCATTCTAGTTGTACTTCTTCCAAGACAGATTTGTTTGTTCTTTTGGCAGTCCATGGTATATTCAATATTCTTCGCCAACACCACAATTCAAAGGCGTCAATTCTTCTTTGGTTTTCCTTATTCATTGTCCAGCTTTCACATGCATATGAGGTGACTGAAAACACCATGGCTTGGGTCAGGTGCACTTTAGTCCTCAAGGTGACATCTTTGCTTTTCAGCCCTTTAAAGAGGTCTTTTGCAGCTGATTTGCCCAATGCAGTGTGTCTTTTGATTTCTTAACTGTTGCTTCCATAGGCGTTGATTGTGGATCCAAGTAAAATGAAATCCTTGACAACCTCAGTCTTTTCTCTGTTTATCATGATGTTGCTTACTCGTCCAGTTGTGAGGATTTTTGTTTTCTTTATGTTTAGGTATAATCCATACTGAAGACTGTGGTCTTTGATCTTTATCAGTGTGCTTCAAGTTCTCTTCACTTTCAGCAAGCAAGGTTGTGTCATCTGCATAATGCAGGTTGTTAGTCTTCCTCCAATCCTGATGCCCCGTTCTTCTTCATATAGTCCAGCTTCTTGGATTATTTGCTCAGCGTACAGACTGAATAGGTATGTTTAATAATCAGAACTAAAAATAGCTATTCTTAAGTACCTATTATGCTTCCTGTGATTTTATGTATGTGATTTTACTTAATCCTCATTTCAACTCAGTGAGTTTGGTATTATAATTCTTATTTCATAATTGAAGGAGACACTCAAAAAGTCTGGGTAGTATGTTAATGTCTGGACAACTATTAAGTTATGTTCAAATCTGAGTCTATTTTATCACTATGACAAACTTTCTCTTATGATAAAAAAAAAAACTAAACCAAACCTGTTGCCATCAACTCAATTCCACTTATGTCGACCGTATGCTTCATAGGATTTTCAACGGCTGGAATGTTACAGAAGTAGATTACTAGGTCTTTACTTTGTAGTGTTGCTGGATGGATTCAAATAGCCAAACTTTTCTTAGTAGCTGAGTTGTAAAAACAGCATTGTGGTGTCAGACCTCTTTGACACCAGGAGAAGGAGAGAGAATCAAGGTAAGCATCAGCTCAAGGCTGATTCCTATGGGATGAAAGTTAGACATACCTCCTTTCTCCAAGCTTTTTACCAATTCTGACACCATCCCTCCCTCCCATGGCAATCTCTACTCTTCTGTTGGTTTTGATACTTCATTGCAGTACCCATACAGAACTCAGACCATACTCACAGTTATGAAGTTTATTAGGTAAGTAACAGGTTACAACTTGAGATCACGATCAACAGGCTACAACTCAAGATCAGGATTAGGAAGCATATAGGCAAAGTCTGTCTTCTTCAGTGCAGTACAGCTCTCTAAGCGCCTCTCGACCATGCAGGGCCCCTCTTAGCACCCTGAGGACTGGCTCCTCTTGCCACCCTGAGGACAGGTGTCTTATCTTGCTCTTTGGCCCTGCTTGGGCCTGTCCTCTGCCTTGCTCAGGCAAACATTATAAAGCTCTTTAGCTCTGCCAATAAGTGCCTGGAGGCACCCTACTCTGCCAGTAAGCTGCCTGCCCAAAGGCATTCAGCTCTCTCATTCCATGAGTTGGGAAGCCCACCGTGCTGTCTCACACTGGTCTTCAGTTCTGCAACTACTGTTTTTCTGCCCAGCTTACCTCTGCTTCTTGTCATCTCACACCATCTCTAGTGCTACAGCTCTGTCTTCTGGGTCTAGGAACTTCTCAGCACATAGACCCGTGGTCCAAAGGAAATGCTCCACTCCTAGCTCTTATTCTTGGTAGTAGTAAGATTCCCCTCTTCACTTATGGGATTAGCTCCCTTTAAGCCTAGCATGATGGCAAAACTGACCAATCCCCTTGTTGTTACCATACACCTTATTTGCATGGTCCCTTCCCCACAAGAATTTGATGCACATTATTTGCATTATTAACAGGCTATCCAATCCCCTTTCTAGGCCACAATCACCTTATTTGCATAATCTCACATAATCATTTTGTGGGAGTTATGATTTTGTGGGGCTAAAAGGGCCATATAACCGTAATTCACTGCACAGCATGAGTACAAACTATTTTACCCCAAAACTCTCTCATTCATGAACATCACTATTAGGCTAGTTCTTCATTGCATTCAAAGCTATTACATACCATCACATTAGGCCATTATTTGTTATGGATTGAATTGTCTCCCCAAAAATATATGTTGATATCCTAACCCCTCTACCTGGGAATGAGACCTGTTTTGGAAATAGAGTTTTTCTTTGCAGATGTTATCAGTTAAGTTGAGGGTGTCATATTGGAATAGGGTGTGTCCTAATCTCTTTGAGTGATGTCTTACAAAAGAGGAGAATAGACATAGTAGAAAGAGTCCCACACAGGGGGAAGACAGTATGTGAAGATCTATCTACAAGACAAGGAATGCCAAGAAATGCCTGGGCTACCAGAAAATGAAGGAGACAAGGAACGATCTTCCTCCAGAGCCTACAGATAAAGAGCATAGCCTGCTGATTTCTTGAGTTCAGACTTCCAGCCTCGAAAACTGAGAAACTATCTATTCTTAAAGTCACCCATTGTTATTGCAGCACTAAGAAACTGAGATGATATTCAAATAAAAAGTTAAAAGACAAGTAAATATATATATGAGTATATACAATGTTGAACAATGAATAAGGAAAACTGAAGAAGAACAGACACTTTGAATTATGGTGTTGGTGAAGAATATTGAATATACCATGGACTGCCATAAGAACAAACAAATCTGTCTTGGAAGAAGTATAGACAGAATGTTCCTTAGAAGCAAGGGTGGCGAAACTTTGTCTCATGTACTTTGGACATCTTATCAGGAGGGACAAGTCCCTGGAGAAGAACATCATGCGTGGTAAAGTAGAGGGTCAGCGAAAAAGAGGAAGACCCTCAACAAGATGGACTGGCCCAGTGGCTGCAACAATGGGCTCAAGCATAACAATCACTATGAGGATAGCACAGGAGTGGGCAGCTGTTGTACATAGGGTTGTACTGTTATACATAGGGTCACTAAGAGTCAGAACAGACTCAACAGCACCTAAAAACAACATATATGATGTGGAGCCCTGGTGGCACAGTGGAAGAGCTTGGTTGCTAACCAAAAGGTCGACAGTTTGGATCCACCAGCTGCTCCTTGGAAACCCTACGGGGCAGTTCCACTCTGCCCTATACGATCGTTAAGAGTCGGAATCCACTCAACAACAACGAGTTATATACAGTGTTATAGGGAAATATGTATTCTTCACTCCTAATGTTTCATCCATATGAAAGAAGATCCTTAGTGTAACATCCCTGGCCTCTCTTTGTTCCTTTACTTTTTCAGCCCTAGGGGAGGTATAGTGACACATCTGCTTGAAAATTTGAAAGAGTAGATTTTGAAAATAAAGTTTGACCTAGTACTTTCCAAATTTATCTTAGAAGCAAGCCACCTGTTGGAAGGAGAAGGTCTCTTTTGTTTTTTGATGTCTCATGTACTACCTGGGATAGACTCACCTGTGGCAAAGCCTGTGTTTGTGCAGTGTTCTCACAGAGAAGTTGTTGTTGTGATTTGGTGCCATCAAGTCGATTTCAACTCATAGTGAACCTTAGTGACAGAATAGGGCTGCCCCATAGGGTTTCTAAGCTGTAATTTTTACAGAAGGCAGTCACCAGGTTTTTCTCCCATTGAGCCACTGGGTAGGTTTGAATCACCAACCTTTCAGATAGCAGCTGAACAATTAACCATTGCAGGACGTAAGTCTGTCTAACTCTGGAGTTCATTTAGTAGACCTATTTAGTTCTCACATTAAACTATATCTTCCACCTTATTCTTTACCAGAAATAATAGTGAAATTCATGAGAATTTAATGCTCCTTGCACTCTTTGGAAACCCCATGGGGCAGTTCTACTCTGTCCTATAGGGTCGCTATGAGTCAGAATTGACTCGATGGCAATGGGTTGGATTTAATTTTATTTTGGAACAACAACAACAAAAAAGATCCTATTTATTAGACCCTATCAGAGAGTTTCCCCCACCCGTCTGTCAGTTTGTTGTATTATGGGGGCTTGCATGTTGCTGTGATGATGGAATCTATGCCACCGGTATTCAAATACCAGCATGGTCACCCAAGATGGACAGATTTCAGTTGAGCATCCAGACTAAGACAGACTAGGAAGAAGGACCTGGCAGTCTACTTCTGAAAAAAAGTAGCCAGTGAAAACTTTCTGAATAGCAGCAGAACATTGCCTGATATAGTGCCAGAAGATGAACACCTCAGGTTGGAAGTCTCTCAAAAGATGACTGGGGAAGAGTTACCTCTTCAAAGTAGAGTTGTCTTTAGTGATGTGGCTGGAGTCAGGCTTTCCGGACCTTC
Organism: Dugong dugon; assembly: GCA_030035585.1. Taxonomy (NCBI): domain Eukaryota; kingdom Metazoa; phylum Chordata; class Mammalia; order Sirenia; family Dugongidae; genus Dugong; species Dugong dugon. Next base: position 91,692,253 of record CM057472.1, read on the forward strand.
ATTTACTGATGTGGCACAACTCAAAATGAGAAGAAACAGCTACAAACATCCATTAATAATCAGAACGTGGAATGTAGGAAATACAAATCTAGGAAAATTGGAAATCATTAAAAATGAAATGGGACCCATAAACATAGATATTCTGGGCATTAGTAAGCTGAAATGGACTGATATTAGCCATTTTGAATCAGGCAATCATATCGTGTACTATGCTGGTAATGAAAAATTAAAAAAAAATGGCATCCCATTCGTTGTGAAAAGAACATTTCAAGATCTATCCTGAAGTACAATGCTCTCAGTGATAGGATAATATACATATGCCTACAAGGAAGACCAGTTAATATGGCTACTGTTCAAATTTACACACCAACCACCAAGGCCAAAGATGAAGAAATTGAAGGTTTTTACCAACTTCTGTGGTCTGAAATTGATCAAACATGCAATCAAGATGTATTGATAATTACTGGCGATTGGAATGAGAAAGTTGGAAACAAAGAAGGACTGGTAGTTGAAAAATATGGCTTTCGTGATAGAAACAATGCCAGAGAGCCCAGGATAGAATTTTGCAAGACCAATGATGTCTTCACTGCAACTATCTTTTATCAACAATATAAATGGCAACTATACACATGGGCCTTGCCAGATGAAATACACAGGAGTCAAATCAACTAGATCTGTGGAAAGAGATGATGTAAAAACTCAATATCATCAGTCAGAACAAGGCCAGGGGCAGACTGCAAAACAGACCACCAATTGCTCATATCCAAGTTCAAGCTGAAGTTGAAGAAAATTAGAACAAGTCCAAGAGAGCCAAAGTACGACCTTGAATATATCCCACCTGTATTTAGAGACCATCTCAAGAATAGATTTGACACATTGAATACTAATGACTGAAGACCTGACAAGTTGTGGAAGGACATCATACATGAAGAAAGCAAGAGGTTATTAAAGACAAGAAAGAAAGAAAAGACCAAAATGGATATTAGAAGAGGCTCTGAAAGTTGCTCTTGAATGTAGAGTAGCTAAAGTGAAAGGAAGAAATGATGAAGTAAAAGAGCTGAACAGAAGATTTCAAAGGGTAGCTCAAGAAGACAAAGTAAAGTATTACAATGACTTGTTTAAAGACCTAGAGATAGGAAACCAAAAGGGAAGAACATGCTTGGCATTTCTCAAGTTGCAATAACTGAAGAAAAAATTCAAGCCTTGAGTTGAAATTTTGAAGGAGTCTATGCAACACAGGAAGCTTCAAAAGAAGAAGGAAGGAATACATTGTACCAAAGGAAGGAAGTCACAGTACCAAAAAGAACTTGTTGACATTCAACCATTTCAGGAGGTAGCATATGATCAAGAACTGATGGTACTGAGGAAAGAGTCCAAGCTGCACTGAAGGCATCAGCAAAAAACAAGGCTCCAGGAACTGACAGAATACCAATTAAGAAATTTCAATAAATAGATGCAGTGCTGAAAATGCTCACTTGTCTATGTCAAGAAATTTGGAATACAGCTACCTGGTCAACCAACTGGAAGAAGTCTATATTTGTACCCATTATAAGAAAGGTGATCCAACCGAATGTGGAAATTATTAAACAATATCATTAATATCACACACAAGTAAAATTTTGCTAAAGATCATTCAAACACAGTCTGCAGTACATCAACAGGGAACTGCTAAAAATTCAAGCCAGATTCAGCAGAGGACATGGAACAAGAGATATCATTGCTGATGTCAAATGTATCATGGCTGGAAGCAGAGAATGCCAGAATTATATAGTTATGGAGTGAATTGTGTCCCCCAAAAATGTGTCAACTTGGCTAGGTCGTGATTCCCAATATTGTGTGATTGTTCACCATTTTGTCATCTGATGTGGTTTTCCTATGAGTTGTAAATAGTACCTCTCTGATGTTAATGAGGTGGGATGAGCAGCAGTTATATTAATGAAGTAGGACTCAGTCTACAAGATTAGGTTGTGTTTTAAGACAATCTCTTCAGAGATATAAAAGAGAGAATTGAGCAGAGAGACATGGAAAACTCAGACCACCAAGAAACAAGAGCCAGGAGAATAGTGTGTCCTTTGGGCCTGGAGTCCCTGCGCTGAGACCCTCATTGACCTGGGAAGATTGATGACAAGGACCTCCCCCAGAGCTAAGAGAGAGAAAACTTTCCCCTGGAGTTAGCACCCCGAATTCAGACTTGTAGTAGACTTGTGAGATAATAAATTTGTCTTTGTTAAAGCCTTCCACTTGTGGTAGTTCTGTTATAGCAACACTAGATGACCAAGACAGATATTTACCTATGTTTTACTGACTATTCAAAAGCATTCAATTGCGTGGATCATAACAAATTATCAATAACATTGTGAGGAATAGGAATTCCAGAACACTTAATTGTACTCATGAGGAACCTATACTTAGACCAGAGGCAGTCATTGGAGCAGAACAAGAGGATAGTCTGTGGTTTAAAGTCAGGAAAGGTGTGCATCAGGGTTGTATCCTTTCACCATACTTATTCTGTATGCTGAGCAAATAATCTGAAAAGCTGGACTATATGAAGAAGAATGGGGCATCAGAATTGAAAGAAGACTCATTAACAACCTGTACTATGCAGATGACCAACCTCACTTCCTCAAAGTGAAGAGGACTTGAAGCACTTACTGATGAAGATCAAAGATCACAGTCTTCAGTATAGATTTCACCTCAACATATAGAAAACAAAAATACTCACACTGGACCAATAAGCAACATTATATAAATGGAGAAAAGATTGAAGTTGTCAAAGGTTTCATTTTACTTGGATCCACAATCGACACTCCTAGAAGCAGCATTCAAGAAATCAAAAGACGCATAGCATCGGGCAAATCTGCTGCAAAAGAACTCTTTAAAGTGCTAAAAAACAAAGATATCACTGTAAGGACTAAGGTGTGCCTGACCCAAGCCATGATGTTTTCAATCGCCACATATACATGTGAAACGTGGACAATGAATAAGAAAGACCAAGGAAGGATCAATACATTTGAATTATGGTAATAACTAAGAATATTGAATGTACCATGGACTGCCAAAAGAACAAACAATCTGTCTCGGAAGAAGTACAGCCAGAATGCTCCTTAGAAGTGAGGATGGTAAGAGTTTGTCTCACGTACTTCAGACATGTTATCAGCAGGGACCTGTCCCTGGAGAAGGATATCATGCTTGGTAGAGTAGAAGGTCAGTGAAAAAGAGGAAGACCTTCAAGAAGATGGATTGACACAGTGGCTTTAACAATGGGCTCAAGCATAACAACAATTGTGAGGATGGCGCAGGACTGGGCAGTGTTCCGTTAAGTTGTACGTGGGAATTGACTTGACAGCAACTAAAAACAACTCAGAGACTTCAGCAAATAATATGATAACAACCATTTAAAATATCATATGCATACAGTAAACTGCACTCTAAACTGAAAAACAGAAAAAAAGTCACATTAAAACTGTATTAATGGCTGTTTTTCAGCGGTACTTTTATGTAGGAAGTGGTAATAGCCCATATTTTACTGGCCTTATTATTCTCAATATCCAGTCAAAGGAGAAAGTACAAGTGATTGTATTAGTAAGAGTGATGCTCTTTACTTTTTGTATTTTGCAAATTATGTATAGTATACATGTGTGATGTATTTATTATTAAAATCAAATTAAAACTACTTTTTTAAAACAAAATAATCACTTTTATCATGTTTTATTTAAGTAGCAACCTGCTCTTGTAAACCTGTGAAGGGAAATATTGATATATGTTGCTTATTCTTTTTGACCGTATGGGAAAACATACCTTTAACTTCAACTTAAATAAATATTAACATGTGAGTGCCTATTTCTATGTCTAGGTATGAAATATTTAACTTTAATGTCCTAGCCTAGGTGTTTTACATTTGCATCTGTTTTTGCAAATTAATGCTTGCAGATTACTCTAGCATTCGGAATAAAGTATCTTCCTAAAAGCAACAGTTACAAAATCCATAGTCTATTGTGTTTATGTGAGACCAAAAGCCCACTGCCATTGTGTTGTCAATTCTGACTCATAGCAACCCTATAGGACAGAACAGAACTGCCCCATATGGTTTCCAGGCTTTAAAACTGCCCCATAGTTTCCAAGGCAGTAAATCTTTATGGACTGCCACATCTTTCTCCTGGGAAGTGGCTGGTGGTTTCAAATTGCCAGCCTTTTGGTTAGCTGCCAAGTTCTTTCACAATTGTGCCACCAGGGCTCCTTGTTTATGTGAGAGATGCCTTATAATTTTCTCAATTTTGTAAGGGCTAATATGTTTTAAGTCCTTGGGTGGTGTAAATGGTTAATGCACTGGACTGTTAGCTGAAATATTGGAGGTTTGAGTTCACCCGGTGGTATCCCTGGAGAAGGACATCATGCTCGGTTAAGCAGAGGTTCAGGGAAAAAGAGGAAGACCCTCAGTGAGATAGACTGACACAATGACATCAACAATGGGCTCAAACACACCTACTACCCATAGCCAGTGTGGCCAGGAGCCGCTTAGCCATTATAAAGCAAGACCTGCTCCTCCTGTCCATTAGCAAACAAAACCTTAAGTGATAGTGATGGGCGTGGCTCAATTAGCAGCTGCTCAAACCAAGTGCAACCTGCCCTCTCCTGTCCGTTGTCCTCAAAGCCTGCTTGTGGCTCAAGCCACTCAAACCCAGTTTACCAGCCTACATGCCAAAGAAAAAAAAATGCAGTTTGTCTTACTGTACCTGTGCCCCATGATAATCCATGTAGTCCATAATATTAGTATGTACTTCCTTGTGAGAGATGGTATAAAAGTTCTGCCTCCCTTTTGTTTGAGGAGCTTGATTTGAGGCATACATCTCCTTGCTCCTTGCCTGCCCTCTTGCAATAAATACTCTCCTCCCTCCTCACCTCCGTGTGTCTTTATTGATGAAAAGCCACACCAAGCAGGACCTGCTTTGGGTACCACTATTGTGAGGATGGCACAGGCCATGCAATGTTTCATTCTGCCATACATGGTGTTGCTATGAGTAAGAACAGACTCCATGGCACATAACAACAACAATAACAATAATATATCTTAAGCTAACTTAACAGTAATAATATAGCACCATTAGGATTTGCATGTCTGTATGACTAGAATTATAGCACCAGAATATTTTATGCCAAAAGTTACTTTTGACTCCTTTACAAAAGGATTCTGGTATTTGCCCTCTAAAACAGGAACGGAGACAAGAAAACTTGATGCTTAAATATAAGCAGTCGTAACAGAACTTAACTTACTCATCAGATAAGACCTAGGTATGTTCCTTTGCTTTAGGTCATTCAGTTCTTTGCTCCTCTACTTCCAGCATTTCGACTTACTTAGAAATACCACGTGAAATTGAAAGGAAGACTTAGTAACTCTAATTCTTACCTGCAAGATTTGACACTGGAGCAGTATACATTGTCCAAGAATAAATGTTTGGAGAGTAAGATTAACATCAGTTTTCAATAAAAATGAATATGAATCATTTCTAGGTGGCTTTATGTGTCACAGTAGTACATTGCGATTCTTGGGTAACCAATAATAGTATGAAAACTGTCTTCTTTACTCTTAAAAACACACTAGATTTTATCCTTGTTTTCTACTGAGAATAATAAGACTAGTAAAAATAAACCTACCACAAACTTCCTATATAGTATCTACAGTGGAAAAACAAGAATCTTATGGCTTTGTAAAGATACAGTGTGTGCAAGTGCATAAAATTACAAGCAAATACAAGGTAAAAATGTTTTCTAATATGTAAATCCAGTGAAAATGAATCAGGATATATTTGACAAATTTTAAAGGACATTTTTAAAATGATTTTTTTTTTTTTTTTGAGTAGAGTTTTCACTTCAGCTCTTAAACATCTATGATAAGAAATTACTAATTCTGACCAAGTTCCAGTAATGGCTAGTAAACTTAACTTCCCACCGTAAACTACTGTAGAACTGGATGAAATATATGCAGAAACTATCTTCAGGCATTGTAAAAAAGACTGTAGTGCTGTAATCCTTAAGAGAAACACAAGATGAACTCTATATTTGTTACCGGGTGGAGACCCCAGGTTTTGCTCAGTGTGACTCGTATCAGCCAACAAACGAGAGACTGAGGTGGAAGAGTGTAAAGGTGACTTTTATTTCCTTGTGCAAGGAAGGAAGCAATCAGGGCTGCAGCCTCCAAGACTGCTTCACTCAAGCAAGGGAAGAAAGTTACTTTTAAGGGGTTTACAAGTAGGAGGTTCATACAGGTTATGTCAGCAACATTCTTAATCATACCACACAGGCACCAGGATTTTCATGGGGCACTCCAAGCAAAGGAACTGGAATTCTCAGATTGTGAGGCTGCCCAAGCAATGGAATTGGCAATGGCAAGGTCGGCCAACCAAGCTGCAGCAGAATTTTCTGCAGCCTCGGGACTTCTGTATTATATTCACCCTGGGATTGTCTCTTGGGGTACTTTCTAAACCAAGGCAATGGAGCCCCCCAAAAAGACAGCAGTGGTTCTACTAAGCAGAGGAGACAGAGATTGGAGTTCAGGATGCAGAATAAGATTGAATTTGACAAACAGAATACCAGAGAGGAGGGAGCTGCACAGAAAGGGGACTCCAGCAATCTTCTTAGGGTTCACTTCTAATCTTTGGCCAAATAATAAGCTCTTTCAATTGTTGTTAGTTGCCACCAAGTTGATTCTGACTCATGGTGACTCCAGGATGGGACCCACATCAATCATGAACACTGACATAAAATGTTATGTAGATTTTACTGAACTTAATAGAATGAATTCAACAGTATTGAAAATGTGATATACCAGAACCAAATGATTTTTCCCCACAGGAATTCACTAATTAGTATAATTAGTACACATTTTAATAGAACAAAGGAGAACAATTATATGATCATCTCAATAGATGTAGAAAAAGCGTTGGATGAAATTCTATTTGTATCTGTGATAAAAACTTTTAGCATACTAGAAATATAGAGAAACAGTTTTAGTCTGATAAAGTAACCTACAAAACAACAATTAACATCATAGTCCATGGTGAAAGATGGAATACTTTATCCCTAAGATTTGAAAGAAGGCCAGGATGCTTTTAAATGCTTTATGGAGCATTATGTCTCTTTCAAGATGCCTGAGACAAACGGTATCCCACCAATTTCTTACGCCTTTGGAGTTCTTTGGAAAGGAGATTGCCTGATTTTAACAGGTTTAGCCTCAAAATGGGAGCTTTTTGAAATACGTGAAATTCCAGAACCTTGAGTTGAAGCCTCATTTTTGTGTAGATTGAGCATTGTCTTAGGTAATGCCTCTTGGATGTGTGAATTTTCTAAATTTTGACAGGTTTCCCTTAGTTTCTGTGAGATAAGACTCCTCACTATGTTTCCCAGTTACTATATTCTTGTGAGAATGTGCTTATCATGAGAACAAGCTATTGTCAGTCTTCTTTCAGTCACAGTGGGCATTTTCTCCTTTATGCCATTCATTGTTTCCAGATGTTACTGGTTCCCTGCTTTTGTAGCTTCTGAAGAGTAAATACTGTCTTTGTAATAAGGAATAATGCATTGCAGTGGTACTTTTCAAGAGATTGGAATTCCTATAAGTTATTCTTACCCTGCATTCAATCTTAGGGCCCAATCATTGCTTCCTCATGTAGAAGGTGGGCTGCACCACTGTGAGCAGTCTGCAGTATTCCAGGGCAGCTGTTTCTGCTTTTTAGCTGTTAGTACTGCTTTTGTTATAATGAAGATTACTTAATAGTGGTAATATTTCTGAGATTCAGATTTCTTTAATTTTATTTATTTGGCCTGTCAGTACTGCTTTTGTAGTAATGAAGAATGCATTATAGTGGTAATTCTCCTGAGATACAAAATCCCTTGTCTTTACTTATTTGGGCTGTAAGTACTGCTTTTGCAGTAAGGAAGAATGCATTGTACCATGTTTAGAAAAGCTTCATAGAAAAAAATTAAAAGGATAAGAAGAAGGAGACAAGAATAAAATGTATGTGCAGTCATTGTCAGATACCTTGGTGTTTTACCTCATGTTCTGTAAATTTTTAAGAAAACAAAACTAAAAAAAAAAAAAAAAAAACTAAACTGATTTTTATGATTGACTCATATTGGCAGGATTGTTGAAGTCAGGGGCTGCTGGGACATATGTAGTCCCAGATAATGAGTATCAAAATCCGTAACTCATAACACAGTCTGAATTGGTCCTTAATCAGCATACCTTCATTAGTGAAAACACATAGTATCAACAAAAATTCAAAGGAGAAAATAATTGGGTCTTGAAGGGGATATGGCAGTCCTATTCAGTGCAAGGGGGCCCTGGTGGCCCAGATGTTAAGAGCTCGACTGCTAACCAAAAGGATGGCAGTTCAAATCTGCTGGTCGCTCCTTGGAAACCCTCCAGGGCAGTTCTACCTTGTCCTAGAGAGTTACTATGGGTCAGAATGGACTCAACGGCAATGGGTTTGTTTCTTTTTTTTTTTTGGTATTCAGTGCAATAAGGAAGAAAAAGGAGAAGAAAGAGGAGGGGAAGAAAAATAGGAGGAAAAGAAGAGGAAATGAACGGCATCAAATTTGTAAACAAAAAAGCAAAATTACCCTTTTTCAAAAAAAGCTTGCATGAGTCTGTACACATAAAAAAACTAGTAAACATTAGGGTGAAAAACCCAGAAAAACAAGAAAGAGCACAGAAAGTAAGATTAATAATAAATATCAATTTCATGTTTATATACTATAACAAGTGGGAAATGAAATTAGAAACAATTTTGTTTATAATAGCTACAAAACATAAAACACTTAGCGATACATTTAACAAAATAAGTGCAGTATATCTGCAATGGAAACCACAAAACAATGAGGAGAGAAATTTTAAAAGACCTAAATAAATAGAGAGGTATTCTATGCTCTTGGATTGAAAGACTCAGTATTTTTAAAATGTTTATTCTCTCCACATTGTCATTTATATTCTATGTGATCGCAATTGAACCTTAGTTTGCATTTTTATGGAACTTGACAAGGTTATCCTAAAAGTTTTATTGATCTTCAAAGGACTTGGAATAGCCCAAACAATCTGGAAGAAATACAAAGGTGGAGGACTTTTTCAAGACTTATTATAAAAATACAGTAATCAAGCGGTATGATATTGGGGTAAGACTAGATAAATAGATCAATGGAAAAGACTAGATCATCCATAAATTAATTCACAGTACAGTCAATTCATTTTTGACAAAGATGCTGTTATGGATTGCTTATGTCCCCCCAAAATATTGATTATGTCCCCTTATACATCTGGATGTAATCCCATTTGGATTAGGGTTTTGTTCATTACGTTAATGAGGCCATATCAGTGTAGGACATGTCCTAAACCTAATCACTTCTGAGATATAAGAAGAACAGATTAGACACAGAGGAGACACAGTGGAAAGACAGACAAGACAGATGCTAGCCGATGACAATGGAGGCAGATGAATACCCAAGCCCAGGAACTCCAAGAATTGCTGGCTACTATAAGCTCGAATGGACAAGACCCTCTCCCTAAAGTCACATCCTGAATTTGAAATTCTAGCCTCCTGAACTGTGAGAAAATAAGTTTCTGTTCTTTAAATTAGCCACTCACATGTGGTATTTCTGCTACAGCAACACTAGGAAACCAAGACAGGTGCCAAGTAATTCAATAGGGAAGGGAAAGTCTTTTCAACAAATATTGTTTTAACAACTATATATCCATATGAAAACAAGACAAAACAAACAAAAAACAACCTGAAGTCCTACCTCCCACTTTATAAAAAAATTAATTTGAGATTGTTTATAAACTTAAATGTAAAATTAAAGCTAAACATTTTAGAATAAAACATGAGAGAATTTTTCTTTTCATCTTAGAGTTAGACTTTTTTTTTTTTTAAATAGGAAGGACACAGACTGTTATTGTTGTTAGGTGCTATCAAGCTTGTTCCGACTCAGCGATCCTATATAGAATAGAATGAAACACTGCCCGGTCCTGCACCATCCTCACAATCGTTGTTATGCTTGATCCCATTGTTGTAGCCACTGTGTCAACCCATTTCCTTGAGTGTCTTCCTCTTTTTGGCTGACTCTCTGCTGTACTAAGCATGAGCTCCTTCTCCAGGGACTGGTCCCTCCTGATAACATGTCCCAGTTACATTAGACGAAATCTCGCCATCCTCACTTCTAAGGAGTGTTCTGGCTGTACTTCTTCCAAGACAGATTTGTTTGTTCTTCTGGCAGTCCATGGTATACTCAATATTCTTCGCCAGCACCATAAATCAAAGGCATCAATTTATCTTCAATCCTTTTATTCATTGTCCAGCTTTCACATGCACATGAGGCAATTGAAAATATCATGGTTTGGGTCAGGTGCACCCTAGTCCTCAAAATGACATTTGCTTTTTAACTCTTTAAAAAGGCCTTTTGCTGAAGATTTGCCCAATGTCATACACAGACTACATTAACTCTAAGAATACAAGTTGATAAATCAGACTTCATCAAAATAAAAATTGATATTAATCAACAAATATTGTTAAGAAAATGAATACGCAAGCCATAAATTGGAAAAATTATCACAATTTATGTACCTGACAAAAGGCATGTCCAGGATACATAAAGATATCTACAATTCTTTAATGAAAAGACAAAGAGCAAACAAGAAGTAGGACATAGATTTGAGAAAGCACTTCACAAAAGAAGATATTGCCAATAAGCACTTGAGAAAATGTTCAACATCATCAGTCATCAGGGAAATCCAATCAAAACCACGATAAGATCAAGACTTTGAACTGTTCCTTCCAGTTTGAACCTCTGCTGAGAATTTGCATTTCCATTCCAGCTGTATTCAATCAGAATCTACAGTTTAACAAAATCCTCAGGTGATTCTTATGTATAACAAATTCTGGGAACCAATGCTCTACTAGTGGACAAGCAGCATTAGCATTGCCTGGGAACTTGTTAGAAATCCAAATTCTCAAAAGGTTTGAAGCCCTGAACAATATACATCTATTAGAATGACTAAAATTAAAAATACTGACATTAACTATGGGAAAGGTGTAAAGTTCCAAGACCTCTCATACATTACTTACGACATGCAAAATGGCACAACCACTTTGGAAAACTGTTTGGCAGTTTCTTATCATTATACATACACCTAATCTGTCATCTAGCAATTTCACTTCTAGTTATCTACTCTCCGTCTAAATAAAGACAGATAGACACAAAAAGATTTATAACAGACTTACTCTACTGCCATCAAGTTGATTCTGAGTCATAGCGAGCTCCTAGGATTTCCAAGGCTGTAAATCTCTATGGAAGCAGGCTGCCACATCTTTCTCCCATGGAGCTGCTGGTGGTTTCAAACTGCCGACCTTTCGGTTGGCAATCACTGAGCCACAAGGGCTTCTTATAGTAGACTTAGGTACACAAAATATTTATAGTAGCTTTACTAATGGTAGCTAAAAATTGCAAATGGCCCAAAGGAAAATAACTTGTGATGACTCATACAGTGGAATAGTTATTGTTCGTGGTGGTGCTGTCCAGACATTTCTGACTCATAGTGACCTATGTACAACAGAATGAAACATTGTCTGGTCCTGTGCCACCCTCACAACTGTTGTTATGCTTGAGCCCATTGTTGCAATCACTATGTCAATCCATCTCGTTGAACGTCTTCCTCTTTTTCACTGACCCCCTACTTTACCAGGCATGGTGTCCCTCTCTAGGGACTGGTCCCTTGAATGGAATAGTATTCAGTAGTAAAACTGAATGAACTACTTTTTAATACAACAAAATGGATGACTCTCCGAAACATAATACTGCATAAAATCAGAAAAAAAAGCTACATTCTTCATGATTCCATTTATATGAAGTTCTAGAAAAAGAAAATACAACGTGTGGTGATAGAAATCAGAACAGTTATTGCCTGTGATAGCTGTAGGAATGTACTTGGAAGGAGAACATGGACATTTTGGGGAATAATGGAAACATTCTATATCTTGGTAGGAACGTGGGCATTAAAAGTGTTCATATTTGCTCAAACTCATCAAAATGTACTCATAAAATACATACATTTTATTGTATGTAAATCACAGCTTCAAGTTAAAAGGAAAATGATCATGATAAAGGAATGTGAAAGTTCTTTATGTATGTTACAGCTTGGTGTAAATAGTTTTGTTCTTTTAAATTTCAGTTTGTGTTTTGTATTTTATATCCTGTGTTTATTCCTAGATTTCTCTTAAGCTGGGGGAAGTTGCTTTTCTAAACAAAACCCTATGAATGAAGTTTCTCTCCTCTTCTGACAGTGTAATGCTATTCAATGACAAGAAATGAAGGGAAAGGTCTTTGCTTTGTTGTGGGACAGTACAATGTTTTCTGTTATTCATATCACCTCGCCTCACTGGTTAGATTGGGGAGCCTACCATTTGTGTTTGCTGGTCTTGAATCAAAGGGGGCTCAGGGCAACCTCTGCCTCACCAGTGGGAGGGGATGCTGCATAATTGCTGGTCAGCTCCGTGGACCCCTGTTCCCAGTCTTCTGGCTAAAGAGAGAAGACGTCTCTTAAATTTTCCCCATCTATACGCCTTTGCACTTCTGGTTTCACATAGCACTAGATTTAAAGCTGGGATGCACAGGAGGCAGAAAGGAAAAAAAAAAAAAAAAAGTACAAGGAACCCACTGCTGGGTTGTCTTTCAAGTCTTGGCCTCCCTATCTAGCCCACCTACTCTTACTCAGTTTTCAGAGTTTTCCCCTAGTTTCTTTATGTGTCCTGTCCAAGGTTTTTAGTTGTAATTTGTGAGAGATTGGATGGAGTGTGCTTACTTAATCAGAACCAGGAACCCCATATAGGCATTTATTAACAAATCACTTCCCTTTTCTATAGTTCAAAAATAAATGATAGTTCCAATGCAAATTGTTGCACATTTGGATTTTTTTCTCTTTTTTGAATTGCCATATTATCCTGAGGGAAGCAACATATTCAATACATCATATCAAGGAGCTTTTGAGTGATTGAAAACATGGATTATTTACCCACAATTCACATGGACTGCACGAAGTTTTACTGATGTCTCACCCAATCTTTTTTCTGACAAGAAAGACTTCAGCAGGTTGAAACCCCTAAAAGTTGCAGAATGAGAAAGGATAGATGGACAGATAGCAAGATATAGGTTTATGGATACATAGATATAGATGTATGGACCTATAAACTGGAAGAGATCCATATTTATGCCTATTCCAAAGAAAGATAATCCAAGAAAATATGGAAAATATCCAACAATATAATCAATATCACACCCAAGTAAAATTTTGCTGAAGATCATTCAAAAGTGGTTGCAGCAGTACTTCGACAGAGAATTACCAGAAATTCAAGCCAGATTCAGAAGAGGACTGGGAATAAGGAATATCATTGCTGATGTCAGATGGATCTTGGCTGAAAGCAGAGAATACCAGAAAGATGTTAACCTGTGTTTTACTGACTATGCAAAGGCATTCGACCGTGTGGATTGTAACAAATTATGGATAAGATTGAGAAGAAAGGGAATTCCAGAACACTTAATTGTGCTCATGAGGAACCAGTACATAGATCGAGAGGCAGTCATTCGAATAGAACAACTGTGTGGTTGAAAGTCAGGAAAGGTGTGTTTCAGGGTTGTATCCTGTCCCCATAATTATTCAATCTGTATGCTGAGCAAAGAACAAAACATCAGGATTTGAAGAAGACTCATTAACAACCTGTGTTATGCAGATGACACAACCTTGCTTGCAGAAAATGAAGAGGACTTGAAGCACTTACTGATGCAGAGCAAAGACTACAGCCTTCAGTATGGATTACACCTCAATATAGAGAAAACGAAAATCTTCACAACTGGACCAATAAGCAGCGTCATAATAAATGGAGAAAAGATTGAAGTTCTCAAGGATTTCAGTTTACTTGGATCCACAATCAACACCCATAGAAGCAGCAGTCAAGAAATCAAATGATTAATTGCTTTGGGCAAATCTGTTGCAAGAGATCTCTTTAAAGTGTTAAAAAGCAAAGATGTTACTTTATGGACTAAGGTGCACCTGACCCAAGCCATGGTGTTTTCAATCACCTCATATGCACGTTAAAGATGGACAATGAATAAGAAAGAAGAAGAATTGATGCCTTTGAATTATGGTGTCGGTGAAGAATATTGAATATACCATGGACTGCCAAAAGAGGGAACAAATCTGTCTTGGAAGAAGTACAGCCAGAATGCTCCTTAGAAATGAAGATGGAGAGACTTTGTCACACATACTTTGGATATGTTATCAGGAAGGATCAGTCCCTGGAGAAGGACATCATGCTTGGTAAATAGAGGTCAGCAAAAAAGAGGAAGCCCCTCAACAAGATGGACTGACACAGTGGCTGCAACAATGGGCTCAAGTTTAACAAGGATCATGAGGATGGCACAGGACCGGGCAGTGTTTCATTCTGTTGTACATAGGGTTGCTATGAGTTGGAACCAACTTGACGGCACCCAATGGCAACAAATGAATACATGTATAAATATAATTTTGAAAGCAAGGAGGAAATTTTCCTACCATCAAGAATACTAAAATTGATAATTAAATTTATCTCAGAGTCTGTAGGCTTTTCAGAAAATAAGAAAGAACAAAGAAAGCTAGCTTCTGGCTTCTAAAGGTGACTACTCTGGAGGGAAAAATCCTCATTAGATGTGCAGTTTCTCATCTCCCTCCACACAAAGGCAAGTCATTATTTGTAGTATGTGTGTTGAAGTAATACTAATTAATTGTCAGGAGGAAGATTGCACTCATAAAATAAATAGATAGTACACGTTAAAGACCATCTCAGTATGTTAGCGATGTATATTGGATTATCAAACAGTCATCAGTTACGCCTATCTTTTGAATCATGCCCATTCTGAATAAAAATGTGCCTTAATTCCAAGTATCTTCACTAATTAATTCAATTTACTTTTTGATACTTTCCACAAGATCATCTACAAACTGATTAATTATAATATGATACCAGTAGTTCTTAATGTTAACATAATTAATGCTGAATAAAGATGATTTTAGAGTGTAAGCAGGAATTTAAAATATCACAGAGGAATTGTTGTGTAATATTAAAGACCCCAGCATTGAGTCAAATTGCTTTAGTTCAAACACTTGCTCTGCTACGTAGTGTATTTTTAGTTTTTTTTCTTTTTCTTTAAACTTGATTAAAGTAACTTATCCATGCCTCAGTTTCTTCATCTATAAAATGTGACTAATGGTCTACCTATTTCATTGTATTATTATGATAATTAAGCAAACCTATATATAAAAAAAAATTAATATATGAGAAAGTCAATTCCTGACCCATAGGAAGCTCTCTATGAGGGTTTGCTAACAATTTTACATTCTTTCTTTTATAGATTGTGATGGTTAATTTTATGTGTCAACTTGGCTAGGCTATAACTGGTCAAATATTAGTCGAGTTGTCATGGAGTAGTTACAGATGATCAAATCAGTTGTCCTTGGGTAGAACAGATTACCTTTCATAATGTAATGTAATATAACGTAATGGCCTTCCATAATGTAATCGATGTAATGTAATCAATCAGTTGAGATCTTACCAGAGTAAGGTGAATACTAAAGCTAATCACTTTTCAGTTATAAAAAGACCAGAATAGACAAAGACACACACACATACAGAGGGAGACTGAAGACATGTGAGGATCTTCTACAAGCAAAAGAATGCCAAGGAGCTGGCAGACATCAGAACTAGGAGAGAGGCTTACATAAAGAATCAGCTTGGCTGAGGCCCTGATTTGAACTTATAGCCCTCAGGAACTGTGAGAAAATAAGTTTCTTTTCTTTAAAACCAGTATTTCTTGTTACAGCAGTGCTAGGTAACTAAGACACACCTTTCTTCTCTCTTTCCCTTCCCTTAATTGGTCCTGGCCCATGGAAGCAGCAGTCAAGAAATCAAAACATTTATTGGATTGGATAACTCTGCTACAAAAGAGCTTTTTCAAATGTTAAAAACCAAAGATGTCACTTTGAGGACTAAGGTCTACCTGACCCAAGCCATGATATTTTCAATACCTCATATACGTGTGAAAGCTGTGAAATGAATAAGGAAGACTGAAGAAGAATTGATGCATTTGAATTATGGTGTTGGCGAAGAATATCAAATATACCACAGACTGCCAGAAGAACAAACAAATGAAGATGGCGAGACTTCGTCTCCCATACTTTGGATATGTCATCAGAAGGGACCAGTCCCTGGAGGAGGACATAATACTTGGTAAAACAGAGGATCAGTGAAAAAGAGGAAGACCCTCAACAAAATGGATTGACGTAGTGGCTGCAACAATGGGCTCAAACATAGCAACAATTGTGAGCATGGTGCAGGACCAAGCAGTGTTTCGTTCTGTTGTACATAAGGTCTCTGTGAGTGGGAGCTGACTTGACAGCACTTAACAACAACAACAGTAATGATTATGTAGCTTATAATTAGTTGATCAACTAATATGTTCCGGGTGCTATAGTAGAAATTTTATTTTACTTTATTTATTCCTCACAACAGCCCAATAAAAGAGATATCATCTGACTTCAACCAATGGTAGAAATGAGGTTCAGAGAGTTTAATCAATATTATTTTCAGGAGCCAAGAATCAAGCTCAGATTTGTCTAAATTTCAAACCATTCTTCCTTTCATTAGGCTCATTACTGAATTGTATCACATTCTGCTCTCTTGACCTTCTAGACTCATAAATTCCTGGTCATGAAATAAGAAGTTACTGGTATTTCTTTTGTGAGTGAGCAAGAAGACTGAAAGTAGAGGTTTTTTTTTTTTTTTTCCTACTTCCCTGTCTAACTATGTAATATGCTACCAATATTCTAATTAGTGCTAATGACATCTTTATTATAGGTAGATAGGTCACTTTTATAGAAAAATAGCTAAGCTAAATATAACATTTTCTATGATGCTGGAAGCTGTGCCACTAATGTTTTAAATACTAGTAGGATCACCCATGGTGGACTGGCTTCAGCAGAGCTTCCAGACTAAGACAGACTTGGAAGAAAGGCCTGGCAATCTACTTCTGAAAATTAGCCAGTGAAAACCCAGTGGATCACAACAGAATGTTGTCCAATATAGTACTGAAAGATGAGCTTCTCATGTTAGAAGGCATGCAAAATACACAGTGGCTGCAACAATAGACAGGAGCATACCGACGATTGTGAGGTTGGTGGAGGACTTGGCAACATTTTGTTCTGTTGTACATGGGGTAGCCATGAATCAGAACTGACTGACAGCAACGAACAACAACATAGTTTTTTCTTCAGTATGAAATGTTGATTTGCTAATTAAAGGTAAACCATTTATGTAAAATGTTGAAAGCAGAATGGTATTTGAAAACAAAGCAAAACTGAATTAGTGATACCTATTGAGAGATCTAGTAAAAAGGCAGAGTTCACATGTGTTATGCCATACAACTTTCTCTGCACTGGGCGCCCTTCACAGCCCCTTGGAGCTGCCTGCTCTTTGCACAGATCCTTTCTCTGATAATTCAGACAGGAAGAGTGACCTTTCCATTTATCCTCCATGGGTGTTCCCATTCTCCAGTCATAATTAGTATCACTAAGCCATAAAAAAAGAAAGTAACCCTATTACAGGACTCTACACCAAACCATGGATGAGTTATACCTCTGCTTAACCTCAAGTAGTACTGACATTTAAAAAAAAGAGTTCTTTAAGACACATGCATAAATCTCTAATGTTGGAATTTCAGAGGAAATATTTTTGAGCAAAAGTTTCCTCCTGGAGCCAATAGAAGTGTTACATTTGGGTGAGAAGAGGCATGATTCTTTTTAAAGATAGCCCTGTGTTTTCAGGGGACAGTTTTTCATGGGCAGTTGATGCTCCTCTACGGTACTATGACTTGCCATTAAACATTATCCGCCTAGCCTTTTCCCACCCTCTCTTGCAGTTCAAACCTTTGACAGAAGGCTAGAAACTCACTTTTGTTCTTGCTATCAGTTCAAAATTTCGTTCAAGGAACATATATTGTATGTCCTCTCCACAAAGAAATAAGCAGATACTTTCACCTCTCCCTGAAGTGATTCCTTCCCTTCACGTGTCCCACAGCCTGGCTAACACCTTCTAGTCCTTTCAGTCATAGTTTAGATGTCCTCTCTTACAGAGAGTTGTTCAAGAGCCAATAAAGAAATTTTGCCCTTCACCAATGCATTAAAAATATACTCCCCTCAAAAATATTTACTCATTGAAGGCAGGAACCACATCATGCCCACTTTTGTATCCTCAGCACATAGAAAGATAAATGCAGAATAAATAAAGGCAGTTACTACAGAAATTAAGAGGGATCCCTGGTGGCACAGTGGTTAAAGCAATGGACTGCTAACCTAAATGTAGGTGGTTCAAAACCACCAGTAGCTCTTCAGGAGAAAGATGTGGCAGTCTGCTTCTGTAGAGACTTACATCCTTGGAGACCCCATAGGGTTGCTATGAGTCAGAATCAACTCAGCAGCAGAGGGTTTGGTTGGTGGTTTATAGGAATTAAGGAGCCCTAGTGGAGCAGTGGTTAAGTATTTAGCTGCTAACCAAAAGGTCAGCAGTTTGAACCCACCAGCTGCTCCACAGTAGAAAGATGTGGCAGTTTGCTTCCATAAAGATTACAGCCTTGGAAATCTTAAGGCAGTTCTACTCTGTTCTATAGGGTGGCTATAGGGGCGTCCTGAGTCAGAACTGACTTGACAGCAATTTATACTATAGGAAATAGAGGATGAATGATAACATATCAAGAGGCTCTAGACTTTAGTAAATACTGCTGTTGTTCCTTTATTATTGCTTTCGTCATGTGCCTTTGAGTTGATTCTGACTCACAGCGACCCTATGTACAAACATACGAAACACTGCCCTATCCTGCACCATACTCACAACTGTTGCTATGTTTGAGCCTATTGTTGCAGTCACTGTGTCAATCCATCTCCTTGAGGGTCTTCCTCTTTTTTGCTGACCCTCTAGTTTACCAAGCATGATGTCCTTCTCCAGGGACTGGTCCCTCCTCATAACATGACCAAAGTACGTGAGATGAAATCTCTCCATCCTTGCTTCTAAGGAGCATTCTGGCTGTACTTCTATCAAGACAGATATTTTTGTTCTTCTGGCAATCTGTGATATATTCAATATTCTCTGTCAACACCGTAATTCAAATATATCAATTCTCGTTTTTGTTTCCTTATTCATTGTCCAGCTTTAGCATGCATATGAGGTGATTAAAAACACCATGCCTTGGGTCAAGTGCACCTTAGTCCTCAAGGTGACATCTTTGCTTTTTAACACTTTAAAGAGATCCTTTGCAGCAGGGAGCCCTGGTGGCACAGTGGTTAAGAGTTTGGCTGCTAACCAAAAAGATCTGCAGTTGGAATCCACCAGCCACTCCTTGGAAACCTTATGGGGAAGTTTTACTCTATCCTATAGGGTCACTATGAGTTGGAATCGACTCGAGGACAATGGATTTGTTGTTGTTGTTTTTACCTGCAGCAGATTTGCCCAATGCAATACGTCCTTTGATTTCTTGACTCACGCTTCCACGGGTATTGATTGATGATCCAAGTAAAATGAAATCCTTGACAACATCAATATTTTCTCCATTTATCATGATTTTGCTTATTGGCCCAGTTGTGAGCATTTTTGTTTTCTTTATGTTGAGCTGTAATTCATACCGAAGGCTGTAGTCTTTGATCTTTATTAGTAAGTGCTTCAAGTCCTCTTCACTTTCTGTAAGCAATGTTGTGTCATCTGCATATTGAAGGTTCTTAATGAGTCTTCCTCCAATCCTAATGCCCCATTCTTCATATAGCCTAGCTTCTCGGATTATTTGCTCAGCATACAGATTGAATAATTATGGTTGAAGGATATAACCCTGAGTCACACCTTTCCTGATTTTAAACCACACAGTATCCCCATGTTCTATTGGAAGGGCTGCCTCTCAGTCTATGTACAGGTTCATCATGAGAACAATTAAGTGTTCTGAAATTCCCATTCTTTGCATAGTTATTCACAATTTGATATGATCCACACAGTCAAATATCTTTGCATACTCTGTAAAACACAGGTAAACATCTTTCTGATACTATCTGCTTTCTGCCAAGATCCATCTGACATCAGCAGTGATATCCCTCATTCCACATTCTCTTATGCATCCAGTTTGAATTTCTGGCAGTTCCCTGTCAATATACTGCTGCAACCACTTTTGAATGATCTTTGGGAAGATTTTACTTGTGTGTAATATTAACCAAAATGATTAACGGGGCCCTTGTGGCTCTCTGGTTAACAGCTCAGCTGCTAACCTATAGGTCTACAGTTTGAATCCAGCAGCAGCTCCTTGGAAACCCTATGGGGCAGTTCTACTCTGTCCTATAGGGTCTCTATGAGTTGGAATAGACTGGTTGGCAACAAGAGTTTGGTTTTGGTGATATTAATGATACGGTGTGACAATTTCCACATTATGTCAGATCACCTTGCTTTGGAATGAGCCCAAATATGGATCTCTTGCAGTCGGTTTGCTAGGTAGCTCTCTTCCAAATTTCTTGGCATAGACGAGTGAGTGTTTCCAGCATTGCATCTGTTTGTTGAAATATCTAAATTGATATTCTGTCAGTTCCTGAAGCCTTGTCTTTTGCCAATGCCTTCAGTGAAGCTTGGACTTCTTCTTTCAATAATATTGGTTCTTGCATATAGATCATATGCTACCTCCTGAAACAGTTGAATGTCAACCAGTTCTTTTTGTTATATTGACTCTGTGTATTTTTTCTATCTTCTTTTGATGCTTTCTGCATCTTTCAATATTTTGCCTATAAACCCATTGCCATCTAGTTGATTCTGACTTATAGTGACCCTATAGGATAGAGTAGAACTACCCCAAAGAGTTTCCAAGGAGCAGTTAGTGGAATCAAACTGCCAGCCTTTTGGTTAGTAGCCTAGCTCTTAACCAAAGAATCCTTCAATATTGCAACTTGAGGCTTGAATTTTTTCTTCAGTTCTTTCAGCTTGAGAAATGCCATGAGTGTTCTTCTCTTTTAGCCTTGTCTCCAGGTCTTTGCACATTTCTCCAGACACCCGTTGAAATCTTCTGTTATCGTCTTCATTTCTTCCATTTTCATTAGCTACTCTACATTCAAGACAAAGTTTTGGAGTCTCTTCTGACATCCATTTTGGTCTTTTCTTTCTTCCTTCTCTTTTTAATGATCTTTTACTTTCTTCATTTATGATGTCTTTGATGTCACCCCACAACTTGTTGGGTCTTCAGTCATTAGTGTTCAATGAATCAAATCTATTCTTGAGATGGTCTCTAAATTCAGGTGGGACGTACCCAAGGTTGTGTTTTCACTCTCATGGGCTTGTTTTAATTTTTTCAGCTATGACTTGAACTTGCATACGAGCAATTGACGGTCTTTTCTGCAGCTGGCCTCTGACTTTGTTCTGACTCATGATATTGAGCCTCTGCATTGTCTCTTTCCACGGATGTAGTTGATTTGATTCCTGTGTATTCCATCCAGTGAGGTCCACGTGCATAGTTGCTGTTTATGTTGTTGAAAAAAGGTATTTCTAATGAATAGGTTGTTGGTCTTGTTTATTTTTTACAACATAGAATTAAGAAAGAAAAATTAACATCAGGTGCAGACAAAACACTCTGAAATGTTATACTACTTTTTAATTCCAGTCACTAACCTGGGATGGTTAATGGAAATATGCCCTTTCTCATAATACAATTTGTTCACCATTTAAATTTTTATGGGAACCATCATAATTTTAAGTACTCTTTAGGAAATAAATACGTTTGTAGTATGAAGTACTTCTTCTATACCAATATACATAGATTCAAAACTCTTGGAAAAACAGTCAGATTTTCACCATCCATGGTATATAGCTTGATTTAAAAGCACAGGATGGGTGGCTAGAGTAGTCCTGGGTTAATGTGAATTATCTGAGCTATAAACTTCCAATAAGAAAAAAAAAAAGCAATGTGTAAATGATGATACATTAATGTAAATGAAGAATTAAGATAATTGTCCACTGGGCAGTGATGGTTCAGCATTAGAATTCATGTCTTCCATGTGGATGACTCAAGTTAAATTCTCAGCCAGAGCAACTCATGTGCATTCACCACCCATCTGTCAGTGGAGGCTTGGGTCTTGCTACGATGCTGAACAGGTTTCAGTGGAGCTTCAAACTAAGAAGGACAAGGAAGAAAAGACTGATAATCCATTTCCAAAAATTAGCCCATAAAAACCCTATAAGTCAAAGCAGTGTGATTCTGAATTGATCATGGAGATGGTGCAGGACTGGGCAATGTTTAGTTGTGATATGCATGGGGTTGTCATAAATATCAGGAGTTCACAACAATAACAATAGCAGTTAACAACAATAAAAACAGCATCAAGATTATTGTCCACCCCGCAATCTCGGGCCACCACACCTGGATGGCTATGTTCACTTCATGCTCTTTATCTGAAATACCAGCATATACCTTGAGGTGAAAAATCAGTCTGATGAGAAATTGCAAGCGTCACTGGAGCATTGAGGTAATGGAGGATTATATACCATCACATCCTAAAATGGAAAATATTATACTTTCAGCATCTGTGAGAAAATTGTCAAAAGTACATGGAGCTGGTTAAGTAAAGTGGAGAAGATGACATGGCACTGTTTGTTTTTTTGATGTAGTAAACATGACCACATGCCAAAAAGCAAAAACACACACACACAAATAAACAAAAGAAACAAACAAAAAAACTAGAAGTGCTGAGAATAACTTGAGAGACGTCATCAAATTTCCAGGTTTTGGAGAAACAGTTCTGTCTTTATGTTTGCTTTTATTTGCTTGAAAGCTCAATATACTGTTCTAAAGTGACAATATAGGGATAAGACTCCCATCATTCCAAACTGAGGTTAAGTAAACACCTGGCAGAGAAAAAAATATGATCATTTTATACATCATGTGGATTAAGAAGATCTTGATCTGTCTTGTTCAGGTTCTAGGAAGAACAACAATTTTATTGAAGAGCTTCAGAAGATGTAAAAGCAATGACATAAACTGACATGCATATCTTATTACCACAGGCTGCTTCAGTGGGAGAACCCTGGTGTCCTCTATTTTATGAAGCTAGCTAAGATATTGGCACATATGAGGTGTATCAAGATATTTAAAGGTGGGCTGCCGTCTTAGTTATCCAGTGCTGCTATAACAGAAATACCACAAGCAGATGGTTTTAACAAACAGAAATTTATTCTCTTACAGCTTAGGAGGCTAGAAATCCAAATTCAGGGCGCTGGCTCTAGGGAAAGGCTTTCTCTCTCTGTAGGCTCTGGGAGAAGGTCCTTGGCTCCTTTCCACATATGTGGGCCCGACGTTCCTTGGAGATCTCTATGTGTCTTGACATCAATATTCCCCTGGGTCTAGAAGGTTCTCAGAGCAGGGACCCCAGGTCCAAAGGATGCACTGCACTCCTGGCTCTTCTTTCTTGGTGATAGTGTGGTTCCTCATCTCTCTGCTCATTTCTTTTTCCTTTTATCTCTTGTAAGATAAAATATGTGACTTAAGTAAGGGTGATGACTTAAGTAAGCATGGTGACTAGAGTCACACCCTCTTGTAAGGCCATGACTCAAGGTATACCTTCCACTGGTCCTGCTTCATTAACATATAAAGTTAGTATTTACAGTACATCACAATATGGAGGATAATTACACGATATCATAAAATGGAGGGCAACAACCCAATACTGGAAATCATGGCCTATCCAAGTTGATACATATTTTGGGGGACACAATTCAATCCTTGACATTTCACCCTTTGTCCCCCCAAAATTCATGTCTTTGCCACACGTAAGACACATTCACCCCATCATATCATCCCAATTGTCTTAAATGGACTCCAAGTTCAAAATCTCATCTTCTAAATCATCTGAATCAAATATGGGTGAGACTTCAGGTGTATTCTGTCCTGGGGCAAAATTCCTCTTCATCAGTGAACCTGTGAAATATAGACTACAAGTTACCTGTTTCAAAAGTACAAGGAGGGAACAGGCACAAGGTAGACACTTCCATTATAAATGGGAGAAATTGGAGGGAAAGAAAGGATAACAGGCACCAAGCAAGTTCAAAACGCAGCAGAACAATTTACAATAGCCCTAAAGTTGTGAACATAATCCTCTGTTCTCTGAGACCATCTAGGCAATGGCCCGGCCCTTCAGAATCTGGATGTCGGCATGGCTTCAGCTCTGCCTTCCGGAAATAGTGGAACAACTCTGCTTCCTTGGCTTTGGGTGACCCCATTCTCCCAGTCCATTTGCGTGATGACACCACCGCCTCAGCCCTGGTAGGGCCTGTTCTTCTGCCCCTTGGACATGGCAGCCTCCCTCTCTCTCAGCTTTGGGTGGTAGCCCCATCCCCTGGCACACCTTATCTGTAGCCCCACACTCCAGAACTGAGCTGGTGAAGATCCAACTCTTTGAAACCTAGGAGACTGAGGCCCCACCCTTTGAGATCCAGGAGACCATGGCACCACCCTTTGAAACCAAGAAGGTCCTGCTTGTGTGCTTTTTCCAACAGTTGTGCTGATATCTGAGCTGCTCCAGGGATGTTTCTTGTCTTTTCTTGAAAGACAGCAGATGTAGCTCCTTTGGCCCTTTTCTGCCTGTAGAATTCCAAGAGATGGATAGTGTTTTCTCCTTTCATTCTTTCTCTTCCCCTTTCAGTCTAAGCTGATGGGTTTTCTGCTGTGGTAGTTGGTTAGATCCATCAGTCACAGGCTTAATCTTTCTTAATGTTTGCATAGCCACATCCTTGGTGAAAATTCTAGGATATAAGTCTTTAGTTTGTACAACAGAATTTGTAAATCTTTAAGTTTATTTTCATTTTGCACAGTTCATTTTTAAGTCCATCTTTCCTCTTGCATTTTACTATAAGTGGCAAGAAGAAAACATGTGGACCCTTTAAGATCTTGCTTAGAAATCTTATCAGGCAGACATCCAAGTTCATTACTTACACCAAATATTTGAACATAATTCTGACAAGTTCTTTGCCACTGCATAAAAAGTATCACCCTTCCTCCTTTGTCAAATCACATGTTCATCATTTTCTTTTAAAGCCTTACCAGAAGCACATTTAATGTCCACACTTCTAGCAACATTCTCTTCCTGGTGCCATATGGCATCATTCTCTGAGATGATAGAGCCTTTCTCTATAGCTCTCCTCACTTCCTTCTGAGCCCTAACCAGAATTCCTTTGATGTCTATAATTCTACCAACTGTCTCTCGAAGGCAATCTAGGCTTTTATTATTAGGCACCTTAAAACTCTTCCAGCCTGTACCCATTACCTAATTCCAAAACTGCTTCAACATTTTAGGTATCTGTTACAGCAGCACCTCACTCTTCTGGTACCAAATTCTGTCTTAGTTATCTAGTGCTGCTATAACAGAAATACCACAAGTGAATGGCTTTAACAAACAGAAACTTATTTTCTCACAGTTTAGGAGGCCAAAAGTCTGAATTGAGGGTGCCCACTCTAGGGGAAGACTTTATCTCTCTGTAGGCTCTGGGGGAAGGTCCTTTTCATCAGTCTTCTTCTGGCGTAGGAGGTTCTCAGAGCGGGGACCCAAGGTCCAAAGGATGTACTTTGCTCCTGGCTCTTCTTTTTTGGTAATAGTGAGGTTCCTCTCTTCTCTGCTTGCTTCTCTCTCCTTTTATCTCTTGTAAGATAAGCAAGGGTGTGACTTGATTAAGGATGTGACTTAAGTGAGGGTGGGAACTTGAGTCACACAGTCTTGTAAGGTCATGACTCGATACACCTTACACTGATCCTACCTCATTAATATCTAGAGGTTAGGATTTACAATACATCACAAAATGGAGGATAATTACATCAGAACATAAAATGGAGGGCAACCACACAATACTGGAAATCATGGCCTAGCCAAGTTGACACATATATTTTAGGGACATAATTTAATCCATGCCAACTACCTATGAACAAGCAAAAGCCGATCATTTCAAACTACACTTACAATTTCAATTTCATTCTTTCATTTAAGTACAGCACTGAGCCAAAGTTCACACTACTACATTAATATGAAGTTCTATCATCCTAAGCTTAATTTAAGAGTTTTCAATTTTGATTCATTTTTTAGGACATTCAAGTGACCCTCTGGAGAAAGGCTCATTAAATAGTGTCATTGGCTGGGAGAACCCAGATGCTATCACAAACACTACCTTTCTCCCTGACCACATACACATGCTTCTTAAATCTTGCTATGTCCAAACTGGAAACCACGTCACCTGAAGACGGCCCTAATAAAAATGAAATAATAAAAATTAGCACATATTGAGCTTTTACTATGTCCAAGAACTTTGTTGCATTTTGTTAAACTTTTTATTTTAGCATACTTATAGATTTACAGAAAAGTCCAGAAGACATTACAGAGAGTCCTCTGATACCCTATACCTGGTTTTCTCTATTGTTAAGGTCTTATATTAGTATGACAAAATTGTCACAACTAATGAACCATTTAGTAGAGACTCACAGGAATGCAGGAGTGGAAAGCTTTATAGTAGAAAAGGGGAAGGCTTCAGGTATGTCCTGATTGGAGGCTGGTGGCATGAGGAAGCTGGAGGCAGCTAACTAGAAGTGGGCATCCATCCTATGTGGTTGGTTACAGAGGCATATTTGACTTTCTCTGGTTGGTCCTAAGTTAGAATCAGAGAAAAAAAAATTAAGGAAACTGTCAGCCATTAATCATGTCTTGGCCATTTTAGGCCCATTGTTACAGGGATTGTTGTTTGGCTTCTTGGACTAGTAGCTGCAGATGGTGGTTTGACTTACTTGACTTGAATGCTGCAGATACTGGGTAAAAGTTGTATTTTTATATATGGTCTAAGCATTGTCCATTTGTTCATTTAGTCTCTCAAGTCCATACTACATTTGCATTTCTTTATATTTTACCTAATATTCTCCCTCTGCCCCACCCTCTGGGTATCCCATTGAGGATACCACATTACACTTATTCGATAATGTTTCCTTAGGATCCTTTAGACCATGACAGCTTTTCAGATTTCTCTTGTTTTGGATGGCCTTGACAGTTTTGAGGAATATTAGTCAGGTATTTTGTAGGATGCCCCTCAATTAGGATTTGCCCCTGTTTTCTCATAATTAGACTAGAGTTATGTTTTTTTGTGAAAAGATCACAGAGATCAAATATCGTTCTCATCACATCATGTCAAAGGGTACATACAATCAACATGACTTTCACAGTTGATGTTCGTTAATCTTGATCACATAGTTGAGGTAGTGTTTGTCAAGTTTCTCCACTAAAAATTTGCTCATTTTACCCCCTTCTGTACTACACTCCTTGGAAGGAATTCATTATGGATAGGCCACACTTAAGGGTTTGTTCCACTTCCTTGAGGGGTGTTATGTGCATTTTTCATAGATTAACTCATTGAACTCTCAAAATAACACTAGGAAGTAGGCACTATTATTACCCCATTTTATAGATAAATGAGGCACAAACAAGTTTAAATTAAAAAAGTAAAAATAAAAATAAAACAGATATCCATAATAACGTATCTAATAGTCAAGTGACTACAAGCCTAAAATACAGCAGAAACTGTATATTTGTACTTGGTACTCCAAAAAAGCTAAACTGAGACCAGTAGCTTACAAAGAGAAACAAATTTCTCAAAATGAAGACAAACCATTCTGAAAAATGTTCAGCAATGAAATTGGAATAAGCTCCCTGAGGCTGGCAGCACTTGGAAGACAGTTATTTCAGAAAGGATGTAGTGATAAGAACAAAAATGTGTATGTTACCCACAATGGTTCTCCCGTTGTTATAAGTACTTTAAATATATTCACTCTGTCAATAATCACAACCCTACAAGGTAGCTAATATCATTATTCCCATTTATAGATGATAAAATTGATACAGAGAGAGTCTACGTAATTTTCTCAAGTCCACACGACTAGTAAATAGCATAGATAAGGTTCAAACTCAAGCCATCTTGACTCCATCCAGTTGCTTTCAAGTCAATTCCAACTCATGGCAACCCCAAGTGTGTGTCAGAGTGGAAGTAAGCCCCACAGGTTTTTCAATAGCTGATTTTTTGGAAGTAGATGACCAGGCCTTTCTTTTGAGGCACCTCTTGGAGAACTCAAAGTTCCAACCTTTGGTTTAGCAGCTCAACGTGTTAACAATTTTACCACCTAGGGACTCTTGATTTCATAGTTTTTGGTTTTACCACTGCGACTGCCTTCTGCATTGGTTTGAAGTCTGAGGGTAGACCTTGCTCAAAAGCACTCCCCAAACACAAGATGTGTGTCTTCAGTTTTCTTAATCTTTACTTTGAGAAGTGCTCTCTGTTTATCATTATAAAATTTGCAAGCTTTTATCAATGCTTGTTAATTCTTGTCATTTTGAATTATAATTCCATTGTATAAGTGAATAGTCAGAATCGACTCCTTCAGTCTTTTTGTAGGGAGTTAATCATGACCTCAGAGGCAAAGGAGAAAGGCATCAGCATAGAAAAAGAGAATATACATCCATGCAAAGGAAAAGAAATGGAAGAAAAATGTACAATAAATGTATTCCTTGACATATACAATGAATTTATTTTTGTAAGTGTAATGAAAAGGAGCCCTGGTGGTGCGATGGTTAAGCACTCAGCTGCTAACAAAAAGGTTGGTAGTTCTAACCCACCCAGCACCTCCACAGGAGAAAGACTTGGTGATCTGTTCCCGTGAAGATTACAGCCTAGAAAACACTATGGGGCAGTTCTACTCCATCATATGGCATCACTAGGAGTCAAAATCTACTAGACAGCACCTCACAACAATAACAAATGTAATAAAAGCCTTATTCCTGGAGGTTAAACATCCTTATCTTGCTCCCATGTGTTTTTGTGAAATGTGTGATAAAAAGATTCATTCATTATTTAACAAAATAATAATTTCGACCAAACACAGAGACCAGGAATACTACTGGGATATCATTCTAGCTTCTTGGGCTAAGGGTTTAAAGCAACATCAAGGAAAGTTAAAAAAGGAAAAACAAAAAAAAAATTAGTTAGCTCTGTTTATTAAACTGAGTCTACCTAACTCAGTAAATTAGAGTGAATCTTGAAATTCCAGTCTTGGCTGAAGAAAGAGATGCAAGAGCAATAAGTTGAGGGCCCAACAAAGCCGATCAAAAAGCACTACCTTCTTCTAATTAACATCATTATTACACTCATTTAAATGAGTGAGAAATCTGAGTTTAAGGCAGAAGAGAGAGGGTAAACAAATTACTCCGTGAGCCTCCATCAGGGCTGAATTGTGGCCTGAGCAATGTTAACAAGCGGAGAAGATAAATGCAATCCTATAGTTCATCTTTTAGCTTTCTGAAGTCGAACATTAGTTCAGGTTTACAGAATTGATCTGGGCGATGCCTGGAAACAGGAGGCCTCCAGGAAGTGCTGGTAATGAAAGGGCTTTGTCTCCCACCCACATACAGTGAGCTGGGCTGCTGACAACGTGGAATCCATTGGGCTTCTCCTGATTGACACATGTGGTTAATTGACTGTCACATTGTGTTCATGTTACCTCTGTTCTGAAGCACACAACAAGAGATCATCCCTGACAAGTGATAGCTCAGAGCAAGCATAAATAAAGTATTTCATTGATTTGAAGACGGCTGTAGATAGAACCCACGGCCTATCTGTCTGACAACCATTGCAAATTGCAAGAGCATTGTAATCTTTTTTCTTTTTCCTTTTCCAATATTTTTAACCATATGAGCACTTAGATTGATTAAGTGGCCATTAAGACAATGCTACTTTATTCTCAAACAGAAGTCTAAGCTCCCTGCCCACCACCATTGCTTCATTAAGTTTGCTTTTCATGAAAAAATGCTAGATGTACTTTTCCAAGACCGTTAAATGGAGCTACACATGAGCTATCAATACTCTTTTCAAAGGGACTGAACAACGATAAAGGAAGTTGGATGAAGAATCGGTGCATTCAAATTGTGGCATCGGTAAAGAATATTGAATATATCGTGGATAACAATAAATCAGTCTCAGAAGAAATACAACCAGAATGCTCCTTAGTAGCGTGGATGGTAAGACGTTGTCTTACTTACTTTGTACACGTCATCAGAAAAAACCAATCGTTTGAAAAGGACAAAATGTTTAGTCAAGTAGGGGGTCAGCAAAAACAAGCAAAACCCTCAATGAGATGTACTGACACAAAAATGGGCTCAAACATACCAAAGACCATGAAGATGACACAGGGCCAGGCAGCATATAAGGTCACCAGGAGTCGGAGCCAACTCGAAGACATCTAACAATAACCACAACAACAATAAATACAAAGTGTACCGGTTGGTAAGTGGGGAGGAGATGAGGGTAAAGAAAATGGGAGACCAGAGTTTTAATGTTGATTAAATACTATAAGCCAGGCATTGTCCGTCAAGTTTTTCCTGATTCCGCCAAGCAGAGTTTGTCACAATGATCATCTGTGTTACCACAGTAACTGAGCATATCAATTTTGTTACAATTATCTCTTTGCAAGTACACTTTCAACAGTGGACTGTGTGCTTTCTGAATGCTATATTGCCATTGCTTATCACAGGAGCTTTACAGAGCAAAGCGGGGAGATGGTCTTCACTAAGATTTGGTCAAAAAATATATGAATGAAAAGGACAGTGTTAAGAAGAATGCATCATTTAATTGTTCACATAAATGGAGATTCTCAAACATTTTAGTCTTAGGAGAGGACCCTTTTCAAATTTTGAAAAGTATTAACCTCCCAACAAGGTTTTGCTTATATGGATTATGCCTATTAATAATTGCTTATTAAAAAGCCTAAGACATTTTGAAAATATTTACTTTTTAGTTTATTTTGAAGCAGTAACAGACTCATTACGTGGTAATATAAATGCCATATTTATTAAGAAAAGTATACTGTCTAAAAGAAAAATAATTTATGAGAAAAGAGGTATTGTCTTTATGTTTTTGCAAATTCCTTTAGCTCTGGCTTTTCATACTGGCCTCTGCAATCATTTTGCTGCAACATCACATGTCATGTAGCCTCTGGAATTTTCCACTGTACAGTCTTGGGAGAATAGAAGTTAAACAGGCAAATAACTTCTTAGTATCATTATGGACTACCACCTGTCTGTCAGTTTCTCATATTATGGTGGATTGGATGTTGCTATGATGCTGGAAGCTATGCCACCAGTATTTCAAATACTACCAGGGTCACCATGGGGGACAGGTTTCACCAGATCTTCCATACTAAGACAGACTAGGAAGAAAAATCTGCTGATCTACTTCTAGAAATTAGCCAGTGAAAACCTTACAGATGACAAGAGAACATTGTCTGACTCGCTTGCTTTGAGCACATCATCAGAAAGAATCAATCATTAGAGAAGAACATCATGCTTGGTAAAGCAGAGAGCTAGTGAGGGCAAGGGAGACCCTCAGTGATATGGATTGGCACATTAGCCTCAAGGATGGACTTGGACATGCTGGAAATTGTGAGGATGATTCAGCAACATTTTGTTCTGTTGTTCATAAGGTCGCAATGAGTCAGAGTCCATGGGACAGCAGCTATTCATTTATCTGTCTGTCTATCTATCATTATGGAAGTAGTTTTGACCTCCTGGAGCCCTTAAAAGGGCCTTGGGGTATCTACTTTGAGAACTCCTGACAAATACTTTTGAAGCTCCACTCAAAGCTTCATGATCATTATTTACCAATGAAATGTTGCTTGGAAAAAGATAAGCCAGTTATATGATATTAATCCTGAGATACTTAACTACCTTCTTAGGACCTATTGATAAGTCATAATATTTTGCTAAGGTGGATCTTCATATTTAACCCTCCTACTCACCTTCTCCATTTTCCCAAATTCTCAGGTGAGAAAGGAATTTTGCCTCAAAATAATACCCAGCCACCCTCCATCCTGTCATCAAGTGACTTCCAATCAGTTTCCCTCTTTTTTCTGAAAGATGCCATTGACAGCATCTCGGCTCTCCAGCAAGGATGATCCCAAGATATCAGAGAAATAAAAAGTTGCCCCTTTTATCCAAAGGATTGAGAGATATACAAAAGAGGCAATGCTTATTTTGAAGACTAAGTATAAACATGGATTAAAAGAAATAATAATAAAACTACCTGGAAGCCTACAGACTGCAGCTGTCAATCTTGGCTCTTTGAGACTGTCTAAATCTAGTTCCAATTAAATAAGAGTGTGATTTCCAATATCCTTAATAGCAGAATCATATAGCCTCTTACAGCCAAGTAGCGCTTAAAAAGGAAAGAGCAAATCAGAAACTCCCACCCAAGGACACGGAAACTAACCCCATTGAATTGACTATCAATAATTAAGGCCTTTGGTGCCTGGAATAATTTAGATAATAAGATTGCTTTGAAGTAAATAAATATCAAATTAGGATTTGTGGCAGTCACAGGTGTTTGGCAGGGCCGGCCTATAATCACAGAAAAAATGAATGCATTTTATTCAGCATAATTAGAAAAAGAAATGAAGTTTATATGCAAATTGTAAACCACTTTAGTCAAAGATAACTGGTCAGACTGCTTTTGGTAATTTAAACTTTCATTTAGAAGAGAATTTGCAAAGCATCTATTTTCAATGCAATTTGAGTGCAGCTGGTTGCACTCTCTCAGTCATCTGAGGGAGAAATTTAAATGTCACTGATAACCCTTCAGTCTTATTTTGGTGCTGACAGAACAACGTATGCATTTTTTAAACTTGATTTTTTCCACTCTTGTGTCTGTACAGGGAGCAGTTCCAGAAGGTTATATGGATTCGTCAGAATCTAGCACTGACCCAAAAGGAACTGGGGTGGGGGCGGTGCTGGGAACCAAGATGATAAAAATTAGGAAGAAGAAATTTGCCTGAATGCATGGAAAATTTAACTGCTCTAAGAACAAGTTTGGAACTGGAAAGCCTTCTTTCTATTTTTTGTATTTTTTTTTTTCTCAAAAGGTACATGCTTCTGAACTTCTCTCAACTCCTTTGTCATATTCATGCATATTCTAGTATTTATTTACTACTTGTTTTATCTTTTTATGAGACTGGAGCCCTTGTGGTGCAGTGGTTAAGAACTCGTCTGCTAACCAAAAGGTCGGCAGTTCAAATCCACCAGCTGCTCCTTGGAAACCCTATGGGACAGTTCTACCCTGTCCTGTAGGGTCACTATGAGTCAGAATTGACTTGATGGCAATCGATTTTGGTTATAAGCTACTTAAGGCCAGGAGCTTTGAGCTACTTATCTCTCTGTTGTCCGAGTAGCCTGGACCATTGCTTTCCCAGGGTAACTTCTTGATAAATATTCCTAAAATTAAATTGAATCATTTCATTTTTAACTAACATCAAAAACAGAATTCAAGGAGAAAAAGTGCACCCTTTTTTAGAGGGGGAATTGTGATATTTGAAATAAAGCATTTTTTCTTTTTTTTTAAACACAGCTGTAGCGTTTAGTTTTGTTTCTTTGGTTTTGTCTTCTGAATACTTGCTGGTTGAATGCAATCCACTCGGCTCTGAATTCCTATTGCCCTTTGTCTGCTTCTCTTATTCCACTAGTTACAGTCTATCACACCCAATCCTTCACATGTCTGATTGAACACACTGATATTAAATCACTGAAACTATACCTTAGGGCTTTTTGCAAATACCAAGTAAACATTGTTAAATAAACATGAGAATCATATTTACCTCTAAAAAATGTTCTGTATCAATACTTTAACCCACAGCACAGTATAGCAAGCCTCAAAATTAAATGGGCATTGTACTAACCTATGAAAATTGTTAGAAATATAGATATCTGTGTTCTGCCCAAGACCAATGAACTTAGAATCTCTGAAAATCAACAGAACCTCAAAAGAGCAGTAAGGATTAAGAGGAATTAATATATAAAAAGTATTTAGCACAGTGCCTGGGACCGTAAGTACTTTTTATATATTATCTATTGTTATTGGGAGCCCTGGTGGCACAGTGATTGAAGCACTCAGCTGCTAACCAAAATGTTGTCAGTTCCAGCCCATCAGCCACTCTGCGGGAGAAAGACGTGGCAGTCTGCTTCTGAAAAGATTTACAGCCTTGGAAAACATATGCGGCAGTTCTACTCTGTCTTGTAGGGTTGCTATGAGTTGGAATTGACTTGATGGCAGTATTCTTGTTTTTTTTTTTTAATTGTTATCATTACGGGGCATCAATGGTTCAGTGGCAGAATTCTTGAATTCCATACAGGAAACCTGAGTTCGATTCTTGACCAATGCCCCTCAAGTGCAGCTACCACCCATCTGTCAGAGAGGCTTGTGTGTTGCTATGATGCTGAATAAGTTTCAACAAATCTTCCAGACTAAGACAGATTACAAAGAAAGGCCTGGCGACCTACTTCTGAAAATCAGCCAATGGAAACCGATGGATTACCATGGTCACATCCATCATCAATCATGGGGATAACTCAGGATTAGATAGCATCTTGTTCAGTTGTGCACGGGATCACCATGAGTTTGGGGTCAATTTGACAGCAACAAAAAAAACGACAATTATTATTATTACACAGTCAACAAATAAAAGAATGAAAAAAATTGGTACATGAAGGAATGCCTAAAGGAAAATGTATATATCAGTAGGAAAGTACCAGAGAAGATGGTTTGAGATGGTCCCTGTCAAATCTTTGAATGAAGATGTCATCTCCATTCTCTTTCTGCTCCTTTTTCTCTATTTCAAACAGGACCTCATCTATATCAAGGGAGATATAAAGCAAGCCCGTAAAATTTAATCATGTAATTCACACAGACAGGTGGGTATCATGAAAATGAGACCCCAATAGAGAGACAGTGCCCAATCAATAAGACACCAGGACCTGAGAGCCACACTTATTTGTTCCAAATGTGAAACTTGGGGACTTTCAGGTAAGCAACTACCTACCTGTCCAGAGAAGTGTGAAAGACTGGGATTCTCTGGATTTCTCCCCTTTTTGGTTCCCTAATTATGTTTTCAGGCCCGAATCTTAGCACACACAAATAGCACAAACCCAAGAGAACCAACCCCTAATGGTAGAATGTTGAGTACTGTGCCAATTGAAACAGAAAGGTTGTTGTTAGATGTATTTGTTATCTATTGTTCTATAACAATTTACCTCAAAATTTAACACCTTCAAGAAATAAAGATTTATGATCTCGCAGTACCTGGTCAGGAATTGGGTGGGGCTTAGCTGGCCCAGGTGCTCTGACAAGGCTGCCATCAAGGTATCAAACTGGGGTGGTAGTCATCGTCATAAGGCTCTATTGGGGGCAGTGGAAGGCCTGCTTCCAAGCTCACTCAATGCGCTGTTGGACTGAGAACCTCAGTTCCTCACTGGCTATTGGCCAGAGACTTCCCTCAGTTCCTTGCCACATGAGTTTCTCCATAGGGCAACTCACAACATGCCATCTAGTTTCAATCTATTCTTGGAAAGACTCTGATCACTTTTGCCATATTCTATTGGTTAGAAAATAAAGTCAGTAAGTTCAGTCCACACTCAAGTGAAAGGTTTTCATAAGGGCATAAATACCGGTAGGTAAAGTCATTGAGAGTCATCTTAGAAGCTGCCTACTACACTAGGGCCCTTTCTCAATACTTGTTTAATCATATTTCCTGGGCACTACCTATCTACTTTATCAGTGCTGAAGATATCAATGGAGAACTTATAAAATTCAGAAGCCTTGCATTTTCTTAATGAGAAAGTTTTAGTCAGTGTCTTAGCTTCTTGGTGCCGCTGTAACAGAAATACCACAAGTGAGTGATTTTCTCACAGTTTAAGAGGCTAGAAGTCTGAATTCAGGGCACTGGCTGTTGGGGAAGGCTCTTTCGCTGTTCACGCTGGAGGAAAATCCTTGTCTCAGCTTCTCTAGCCCTGACATTCCTTGGTTCTTTGATGATCTCCACATGGCATCTATCTTCCCCCATTTTTGCTTGCTTACTTCTGTGTCTATACTGCTCCTTATATCACTCAGCAGTGATTAAGTTTATGACACACCTTACACTATTAGGACCTCATTAACATGATAAAGAAAACTGTAAAACCCTATTTCAAAATAGGATTACATCCACATGTATAGGGGTTAGGATCCCGACACATATTTTGGGGGATACAAATTCAATCACAATAGTCAGTATATGGGCTAATGAGAAGATATGCTTTGGATATCAAGATACTTTTCAAAGATCCCACTGACACTCCATACCACATAAGTTAAAATCTAGAGCCTTAACATATTAAGTGCACCTCTGTCTGAGCTGGTCCTTACCTACCTCTAAAACTGCACATTGTATCTTTCCTTAATTAAAATTTGGCATTCTAACATCACATGGCTTATAGTTTCCCAAATAATCATACATATTTTCTTATCGCCTTCAATTCCTGTGATGTCCCCATATAAATCCTAGCCACCTGACTACCTCTTACTCAAATATTAATAATCTGCCTCAGCATCATCTCTTCTAAAAGTCTTCTTCAACCTCCTCATTGGATTAGACACCCATCAACTCTAATTCCATCATAAAGCATGCCTACCCCTAACACTGCATTGTCTGTCTGTCTCACCCAAGAGTGTATGGGAATTTTGATGGCCGAGAAGAATTAATGCATTCAACTTTGCATTTGTAACACCTGAAATGATACTGGGGCTATAATACATTTCAAAAATGTTTGTTGACTAATGATGAAAATAGAAGGAAGTAAGGAAAAAAGAAAGGGAAGAAAGGAGAAAGGAAAGAAGAGAAGAAGGGAGAACAAGAGAAAGGAAAGAAAGAAGGGACAAAGAAAAGAAGAAAGGAAGGGGAAAAGAAATTAAAGTGCCATCCTTTAAGTAACCTAAAGGACAATTCTTATACACATTGCTGTTAAGTACTATGGAAAGAGAACTCTAAAATATGATAACCAGTGACCAGTTGTTGAGTCGAATCAAAATCATAGTGACCCCATGAATGTCAGAGTAGAACTGTGCTCCATAGGGTTTTCAATATCTGATTTTTTAGAAGTAGATCACTAGGGCTTTCTTCTGGAGCACCTCTGGGTGAACTCAAACCTCCAGCCTTTCAGTGAGTGACCAAACACATTGATCATCTGTGCCACACAGGGAATCATTAAAATATGATAATCCAATGAAATTACTCAGTCCGACAGCCCCATGAGTGAGCATGGAAGCCGACCTACTCCCTGCCTCCCATAGAATCTTAAGATGACTGCAACCCCAGCCTTATTGGAGTGCCTGAGCCTGGAAACCCAGCTAAGCTCCACCCAATTCCTGATCCACAGGTATTGTAAGACCATGAACTTACTATCTAATGAAATTATTAGCTGATTTAAGTTCTTTCCCTGTACTTATAAACTTTTTTAAAAAAAGTATAAGAAGAAGTGGAGATCAAAGTAGTTTGTCCTGCTATGTTTTCAAAATCATGCTATATAAACAGTGTTTTCAGTGCTTAAAAAAGGGACTAGAACTAGAGTTTCAGATCCATTGTAGTAAAATAATACTGCTTGCAGGAATTTCATTAACAAAAGTGTATTTGTATGTTAAAAACATAAACATCTCAGAGCATGTTTATGTTCGAATATATACACATCTCTCATGAGAGGGAAAATCTTTTCTTAAACCAGAGTACAATGGCTCCCACCTATCCTCATCCCTTCATCACTAATTGTTATGCTAAACAAAGTCAGATCACACAAGCTCAGTAGCTATGCTGTTTTAACTCAGCAATTGTTACTGGAAGTAGCCACACTCTTCCCTCCAGTAAAGAGGGCTGTTTCTTTCTTTCTTTTTTTTAAATTGTACCTTAGATAAAATTTTACGGAACAAACTAGTTTCTCATTAAACAATCAGTACACATATTGGTTTGTGAAATTGGTTACCAACCCCATGACATATCAACACTCTCCCTTCTTGACCTTGGGTTCCCTATTACCAGCTTTCCTGTCCCCTCCTGTCTTCTAGTCCTTGCCTCTGGGCTGGTGAGCGATCCCCTTTGAACTCTCATTTTGTATTATGGGCCTGTCTAATCTTTGGCTGAAGGGTGAACCTCAGGAGTGACTTCACTACTAAGCTAAAAGGGTGTCTGGAGGCCATACTCTTGGGGTTTCTTCAGTCTCTAGCAGGCCAGTAAGTCTGGTCTTTATTTTTTTTTTTAAATGAATTAGAATTTTGTTCTACATTTTTCTCCATCTCTGTCCAGTACCCTCAATTGTGATCCCTGTCAGAGCAGTCAGTGGTGGTAGCCGGGCACCATCTAGTTGTGCTGGACTCAGTCTGGTGGAGACTGTGGTAGTTGTGGTCCATTAGTCCTTTGGACTAATCTTTCCTTTGTGTCTTTGGTTTTCTTCATTCTACCTTGCTCCCGACAGGATGAGACCAGTGTAGTATATTAGATGGCCATTCACAAACTTTTAAGACCCCAGGCACTACTTACCAAAGTAGAATGCACAACATTTTCTTTATAAACTGTTATGCTAGTTGAGCTAGATGTTCCCCAAGAACATGGTCCCCACAGCCCAAAGAGGGCTGTTTCTGATAGGGATTCCATTATTACAAGTAACCTCAATCTCACTTTCTAATTAAATCGGTCAATTATAGTCAATAAGATTGCAAACAAATCATGTTGTTAAAGAAAATCCAATAGAATATTTGTAAATATACTCTAATTAGATTCAGAACACATAAAATAGTGTGATATAAGGCATACCAAAATAACATTTCTCCTCTGTCTTCTTTTTTTTTTTATTATGCGATCTGGAAACTGATATTCAACCATCAGATGAATTCCTTTGTATTAATACTTTTTTTCCTATGAGCACTTTGCCTTTTCTTTTTTACAAAATCAGCACCTCCTAGGAAGTGCAGCTCAATGAGTCCTTAACGCAATGTGATTGGGTTTTTAAGGCCCTGTTCCTTCTAAGTGGAAAGTCTGGATTAATCAGACTATCTTGGCAGACTGAACAGATTTGGGGAGTGGTCTGGTACCAGGTGAACTGGTACAATCAGAGTTGGTTAAGGATGGCTCTGGTTAGAAACCATTCTGGAAGCAGTTGCCTTGAGGGAAGCAGAATTCAGTAAAATCTCTTCAAAGTGGAAAATCCTGTCTTGTAGAACCATTATCTTTTCTTTTAACTTAACTTTGCAGGGGTTTTGCTCCACTAAGCATCCCTTATACTAAAGCAGCTGACCTACATTTCCGTCCAGGATTCGTTTTCCTGATAAATGTTGGAACACACTGCTTTCATGCATTCTTTTTTTCCAAACTAATTATGCCAAATCCAGGATCATCCATAATTAATTTTTTCTAGCACAATTTTGATCTACCCAATAACTTTACTTGTTAAATTATCCTTATATCCTGAGTTTTAGTCTTTGCTTAATTAATATATGCAAATATCAAAAGTAGAATAATTAAAGGATTATTTATATTAGAAAAGGAGAAGTGATTAGGTAGCTCTACGGCACTTTCGCTATTAAGCCTTATTTGAAAATTAACGCATCTTTCAGGTCCTCTGTGTGATGTCTAAGTTGTCAGGGTATTTATTCTAATAGGTAGATGTTTAACACTTTTGACTTTGCCTAGTTTTTAAATCATTCTAAATTCCTAAGAAGTACCCTCTAGCTGACAGTGTTTTCTCATTAAGATAACACGATAGAAATTTTACCCCAATCAAAAGGTACCAAGCAACTGCATTTCAAAGATGTAGAAGTTGTTGTTGTATGTCGTCAAGTCAATTCCAAGTCATAGAAACTTTATAGGACAGAGTAGAACTGCCCCTAGGGTTTCCTAGGCTGAAAATCTTTATTGGAGCAGATAGCCAGGTCTTTTCTTCAGTGTAGCAGCTCATGAGTTTGAATCACCAACCTTTCGGTTAGCAGTCAAGGGCTTACTCATTGCACCACCAGGGCTCCTTAGCTTCAGGAAAATGATAGCTTATTTTCATAGAGTGCTTAGTATGTGTCAGTTTTAGTCTAAACACTTTAATTTTATCTACCAAATGCTATCATCACAACAACTTCAAGAGATAGATACTATTAAAGTACCAGTTAACATGCTCTGTTGCTAACAAAAAGGTTGGCAGTTTGAGTCCACCCAGAGGTGCCTCAGAAGAAAGGCCTGGAGATCTATTTCTGAATAATCAGACATTGAAAACCCTATGGAGCACAGTTCTTTTCAGACATACGTGGAGTTAATATGAGTCGGAATCTACCCAATGGCAATTTCTTTATTTTTGTTTTTTTTAACCTCTTAGTAAATAGATAAAGAGGGGAACTGGGTATTTGGCTGTAGAGCCTAGACTTGAGCTCTGTCTAACTCCATATTCTGAGTTCTTACCCACTATTCTGCTTTTTGACCCAGACAGAGTCCTAGGGCCTCACAGGCAAAAACTCCACAGAAAATCTATCTATCTATATATCTATACATATTTTAATTTGGGTACTATATGGTCCTTAATTGTCACTGGACTGAGTATGTTTTTAACAGTCTGAGATCTTTTATCCTAAATCATCTTCTTATTCCCTTAATTAAATTCCAATTCTAGTTTATTCCTTGTATTAAAATTCTCTTTCCATCTGTACTATCTTCAGAAGGTATACCACTCTCAGACCTTAACTTCTTAGTTTGAATGAGTGTTTCCTAGACTCAAAAATCTGAGAAAGTTTGAGGTTTCTATAATTATACAGATGAGTTTCAGTTCTCTGAGTTAAATGTTAGTCCCCAGATAAAATACAGAACTTCAACAAGAAGCAATATGCACAATATTTTTAGATATTTACATTTTAAGTTGATCTTTCAAAAAATAGGAAATAATCTAAATACACTTTTATAAGGTGGCAGAGGTGATCCAAATAAATATAAAGCTTGGCATTCTCACCTGGGCTACTGCAAGGTACGTTCCACTACCGCGTTGCTTAACTCAGTGCTGATCAACAAGGCATTCAAATTCACTTCCTCAAAAACGTGTTGATGACTTTTTGTACACTCTTGCAATTTCCAAACCATTGAGTTCAGCTGAAAAATGAAACTTGCTGTAATTTTCTGCTCTTGTCTTCTTTGTACTGGTGTTTCGGGTAGTTGAAGAGTTGCTGGCATCCTTTGTCGTAATTTTATTTACTTACCCATATATGATACATAGATTTTTACCTTCTCAATTTGGCTTATAATCTATATGGCTAAATAGTCAGAATTTGTTTAGGTTTCCTTGAGATTCTCATGTTAAACTATAAATGCCCATAATTCTAATGCAACAATTTCACTTAGACAGTTCTATACCTTCAATCATGCTCAGCATTGAGAAGAGATTATGTTTTAAGCCTGCTGGGAATATTATTTTTTGACCTTATATTTGGCAGCAAAATGTTAAATTAACATGTGGTAAAACTTCTCTGAAACATGAACTGGTATTGGAAATTTTGAATTTACCTGTTTGTTTTAAATCATGATTTCTAGTCAAACATTTGGTCTCAGAAGTGGCAGCAGTTAATGCTTTCTGGGAAAATAGGTAAATATATGTACCTCAAAGGAGGTAAACTCACAACTTTAGAAAGACATTATGATTATTTTTTTGAGTTTATAATTGATTGTTAAGGATATTATTTATTTGATTTTAGTTCATCCTTCCCCCTCCCTGGATTATGGTCATCAAACCTGAATAAGGAGCAACAAGGGCAGTAGATCATATAGTGATATCAAAAAACAAAATATCCTTGTAATACCTAATACAATCAACAAGAAACTTCTTTTAATATTAAATAAATCACCTTAAGCAATCAAATAATCAAAGAAACACAACCTAATACACACACACACACACACACACACACACACACACACACACACACACACTCAAACACACAGAGAGAGAGAGAGAGAGAGAGAGAGAGGAAAGACAATGATAAATTTGGAGGACTTTGGCATAGAACTTAACCACACTGCCTCATTATGGCAACTGCTAAGAATTCTTTCAAATGTCACCACACCTGAGAAAGCAAACTGAGTTGATTTTCTACATGTTCCCTCTTGTGTCTCTGT
This sequence comes from Dugong dugon, assembly GCA_030035585.1. Lineage (NCBI taxonomy): Eukaryota > Metazoa > Chordata > Mammalia > Sirenia > Dugongidae > Dugong > Dugong dugon. Next base: position 91,734,391 of record CM057472.1, read on the forward strand.
GTAGTGGAACAAGAGCCTACGTATTTCTAGTATCAGTTTGAAATGGGGTAAATCACAAAGCTACTGATGCTATGATGAAAGGGAAGATTACAGACTCTGAACTGGGAAAATGATCGGAAGGTTTAGCATAAGATAATCAGAATTTACTTTCTTCTCAATTGATAAGAACCCTGGTAGACAATATTTATAACAACTCAGAAGGGAGAAAAGAGGGAAAATATTCTTTCAAATATTTTATATAACTTATTTGAGATCTTCTCTGCCCCCATGTATTCAGACTACTAAACAAATGTCAAAATATGAAATACACAAGCCTTAGAGTGGATAAACAATATGTTTCTAACATTTAGGGGGAAGACAAAGATAAATTACCCACACTATACCAAGGTAAACAAAAGATCTAGACACAGATTCACAGATGAAGGAAGATGAAAACAGGAGCACATAAAAAATACATGCTCCTCCTCATCATCATAAAAAAGAAAAGAGTTGAAAGATACCGTATTTTTATGCAAATTACACACGCATTATATCCTTTTGCCAACTGCACAACCCCCTCAAACATTAGTGTCCTAGGCACACTATGCATCTTATATGCGTGAACTCATTATTTGCAAAAAAATATGGTAGTCCTATAAACAACAATGGAATCAAGGAAAGAAGAACAATAACATGATAATGTATATGAACAACACAATCTGAAAGAAAATACATGACTTATGATCTATTCAAGTTATGAAGTACCACACTTACAACCACCTTTTTTTGTTTTTTACATCTATCGTTAGTATTATGTACTACATACAACATTGCAGAGCAAAATTTGCTGATGTAATCATGCTCAGATGTTCACTTGTAGATGTTTATATGTAATATTTCCAACCCTCAAAGATAAAGATCGGATTTATAAAAATACTGATAATAAAAGGCAATTATAATAAAATCTTAAGGAAAAAGAGCAATTTGACTTATGTCAGAACTGACTGACAACGGAGTCATCTGAATGTAACCCCATGATAAGTTGGGGACTACCAGTATAATGCAAGAGTAAAGGCAAAAATGTCCAAAGAATGCTTATGCTATTGGGGAAAAGCTTAATAAAAATTTAAAAAATAATAAAAATGAAATTCAAAAAGATGATAAAACAGCAAAATGAGATTTTAGTGAGTTGAATTGTGGCCCAAAAGATATGTCTACCCAAAAAGCTAGAACATGTGCCTATTTGGATTAAGGGTCTCTGCAGATAAAATTAAGGTAAGGATCTTGAGATGAGACCATCCTGTATTAGGGTGTGCCTAAACCCAATGGCAAGTGTCTTTACAAGAGACAGAAAAGTGTAAGACACAGAGAAAAAGACTATATAGAGAAACAGGGGGTGAAGCCCATGTGAAGATGGAGATAGAGATTGTAGTTATGCCACTAGAAGCCAAGAGAGGTGAAGGATTGCTGGTAGCCACCAGAAACTAGGAGAAATGCATGGAAAAGATTCTCTCTCAGAGTCTCCAGAAGATACTGACTTGGCCAACATTTCGATTTCAGACTTCTGGCCTTTAGAACTGTAAAGCCACGAAGTTTAATTGTTTTAAGCCACCAAGTTTATGGTACTTTGTTACAGAAGTCCTAGGAAACTAATACAGTGATGAAAACTAAAATTGCATAATTAAGGAAGCAAATGAAGAACCAAAGCAAAATTACTGCAGAGCTAATCATTAAATTACAAGCAACTATGATAGATAGGTTGAACCTTGAATTAATGACAGAAAATATAGCAAAAGCTCTTACTTTCCCCCAAATAACTCTATACTCCTTCCCTGAAAAAGGGATGCCTCCTGGAATAAAGACAATTTCTGGTCTCCTTTGCAACTAGAGGTAACCATGTTACTTAAGCTCTGATCATTGGATACAAGTGGAAGTATATGTGTAATTTCTGGAAAATGACCTTAAATACACGATGCATGCCTTAATCTTTCCAATTTAATGCTGACTGACATGCACAGGTTATAGATGGAAACACAGTAGTCATCTTGGACAAAGAGATGAAAGTTCCTCACTGAGCAACAAGATATGCCAGCTGGGTCTCTGAGAGTGTGGGACTTCCAGATCAGCCATGAATGGCTTATGCTTATTCTTTGAAAGAAAAAATGAACTTCTATCTTATTTATACCACTTAAATATTTGAACTTGCAATTTTAATAATGCATCTTATTATGCATAGAGATACCCCTGGAATTATTTTCAAAATATATTAGTGATGAGTTAGTTGCTTAACTTTTTATAATATACATATATTCTATTTATGGAAAAGAAAAAGATCAGGCTTTTTCATATTATTGACCTATCAGTTGTCAAATGATTGATCATAGTTAAATCATTTAATGTATTTGAACCTTGATTCCTCATCTATGAAATAGGGATAAACCTACCTATTTAACCTTCTCTTACCTTAGTTTCCTAATATATAAGACAGCAATACTAATATTACCTCTTGTATAAAGTGTTTAGAATGGTACCTTGTGCACATTAAGCATTATATAATTTTCAGTCATCATCATCATCATCATATAATCATTATTATCATTACTATTATTATTGCCTTGTAAGGTTCTGAGAATGAAACATGACGTTATGGATTGAATTGTGTCCCCCCAAAATATATGTCAACTTGGCAAAACCATGATACCCAGTATCGTGTGGTTGTCCTCCATTTTGTGATCTGATGTAATTATCCTCCATTTTGTGATGTGCTGTAAATCCTAGCCCCTATGCCTGTGGTTATGGTCCCATTTGGGCATAAATTTTCCATTATATTAATGAGGAAGGATTAGGGTGGGATGTATTTTGAGTCATCACCTTACTAGAGGGTGTGACTGAAGTCACTGCCCTTACCACAGTCACCACGCTTACTACCCTCATTTAAGTCACACCTTTACTAGAGTCACACCTTTTATATTACAAGAGATAAAAGGAGACAGAAGCAAGCAGAGAGAGGGGATCTCAATACCACCAACAAGAAGAGAGAGGAGTGGAGCATGTCATTTGACCTGGGGTCCTTGCACTGAGAAACTCCTAGAACCAGGAGACGCAGGGAGAGAACTGTAACACCAGAGATGGCGCAAGACAGTGAGAAGTAGTGGCAGAGAAACGGCAGCAGCAGAGCCAGGAGACAGCTGCAAGATGGCATGGGAACCGATGCACTGAGCAAGAGAGAGAGCTGCGCGCCTTCAGGCAGGAAGATTCCTGGTGGAGTGGCGTGCCTCTGGGGACTTATTAGTGGATCTAAAGAGCTTTGTAACACTTGCCTGAGCAGGGCAGAGATCGGGCCAAGGGGCTGAAGGGCTGAGAGGTCAAGGGCAAGAGAGATGCCTGCCTGTGGACACGGCTGAGAGAAAGTTATCTTGATTGACATGGACCTTCCTCCAGAGACAACAGAGAGAGAGATTTCCTCCCAAGCCGGTGCTCTGAATTTGGACTTCTAGCCTTTTAAACTGGGAGAAAATAAATTTCCTTCTGTTAAAGCAATCTCCTTGTGGTATTTCTGTTACAGTAGCACTAGATAACTAAGATATGTGATAAAGCATATAAAATACTCTAATCCCTGACAATTAATAAACACTGACAAAAGCCCTGGTGAAGTAGTGGTTAAGTGGTTGGCTGCTAACCAAAAGTTGGTGGTTTGAACCGACAACCTGCTCCGCAGGAGAAAGATGTGGCAGCCTGCTTCTGTAAAGATTTACTGTCTTGGAAACCCCATGGACAGTTCTACTCTGTCCTGTAATAGGATCTCTATGAGTTGGAATCGACTTGGCTATAGTGAGTTAAATGATAATCAAATTATTTCTACTATTACTTAGTAAGCACATTAAGCCATGTTTTCCCATTAGTCCCCTCCTGTTATGCTAATTAAGGTCTCTTATGGTAGAGTGTAAATTTAGTTTCCTCTCTAATATTCTGATGTATTTATCTCAGATATATATATCAGTAAAAGTATTTCTTCCCAGTTTAATCCATTCGAGTCATTTCTATCAAATTTATTCTGTTAAAGCTTGGCTCTGGTAAAGTCACTAAATCCTTGTGGCTGAAAAAACCAAATAAATTTCCTCATTCTGTTTACAAATCCTTCAATAAATTATTTCCAAACGTCCTTACTAGTTTGTCCTTTGACCTTTATTCTTGTGTTCTACCTTCAGATCAAATAGACTAGGTGCTATTTCTGTGTCATTCACAACTTTCTCTCTCCACACCTTTCTTTGTTACTGTTTCCCTCACCTGAGATGTCTTCTTTTCTTCTTTCTAAATACAGAAACATTTAAGAACATTCTAAATATTAACTTCTCTACTAATTCTCTCTGGGCATTTTTGAGTATATTTTTTCTGTTATTTGAATTTTGAAACTGTTTATAATAATAATAGCTGTTTTGTATGGATAAAAATGGCATGGTGGAGGCGGCTGACCTCTTCATCTCACGTTAAAAGGGGAAGGAGACAGAATCATTATCAGCAGCTCAAGGCTGACTGCTATGAGGTGGAGGTCAGACATACCTCTTCTCTCCAACTTTTTACCAATTCTAACGCTAGCCATCCCTCCCATAGAACTCTCTGCTTCTCTACTGGGTTCAATAGTTTGTTGCAATGGCCACACAGAACTCACAGATTAAACTCACAGTTATGGGGTTTATTTGGGAAGTAATAGGTTACAACTTCGGATCAGAAATGACTCAGGATATAGTTGTTTGATCAGGACAGCCTCTTTTTAGCCAGGCCCGTAGACAGGCCTCTCTCTGGCCCTAGGTCCCTCAGTCCCTCGGCCCCTCAGCCATTTGGCCCCTTGATCCCTCGACCCAGCCTCTGCCCTGCTCAGGGAAGTGTTACAAAGCTCTTTAGCTCCACCAATAAGTGTGCGGGGGCACCCCACTCTGCCAGTAAGCCTCAGCTCTCTCATTCCGTGGGTCGGCAAGCCTAGCCCTGTGGACAAGTGTCCAGAGGCACCCCAGTCTGCCAAGAAGCCTCCTACTAGAAGGCGCTCAGCTCTTTTCCTCCACGGGTTGACACACCTACTGTAACTGTCTTGCTCCATGGGCTGGGAACTCCACCAAGCTGTTTCTCACCAGTCTTCTGATTCTGCTGCTGACCTTTCTGTGCTGCCACTTCTCACTGTCTCACACTATTTCTTATGTTACAACTCTCTCTCTGTCTCCTGGGTCTAGGAGTTTCTCAGGTGTCTCAAGTTTAGGAGGATCCCGGGTCCAAAGGACATACTCCATTCTTAGCTCTTCTTTCTTGTTAGTATGAAGTCCCCCTTTTCTGCCTCTGGATGACTCATTTTAAGCCTAGTGGGATGGCAAAACTGACCAATCCCCTTATTAGTGTAGGGTTCCATATACCTTATTTGCATGGTCCCACCCCCCACAACAGTGCCATGCACCTTATCTGCATTATTAGCAAGCTGTCCAGTCCCCTTGGTGAGCCACAAGTACCTTATTTGCAGAGTCCCATCCAATCATTTGATAGGAATTACAAGACTATGGAGAGAAAGGCCATATTAAAGTGACCCATTGCACCACAGGATGTGATGAGGATTGGTATCCAAACATGACTGTTTACTTTCCTCCCTCTGGGTAGTATGACAAATTTTCTATATACACACAAAAAACAAATGGTAAATGAAGTATCTCCTCCCACCAATTCCCAGTTACCAGTGGGTCAGATAATAGCATAGACAAAGAAGCCAAATAAGGCTTCTTGCTTTAAATCCAACCCACAATTCATAGATCTGAGGTGTCCCCTCTGAATCTATTTACTCAACCAACCCTGTGAAAGAGGATCGTGCATCTGCCCCATTCACTGAATTTCAGTCAGATAGGTAAGAAAAGATTGAAGGATAAGGATGGAAAGCCTGCAAACCAAGCTGTATCTAAGTTCAGGGTTTCCCAAACTATTAGTGTACATACTTACCACTTAGGGATCTTGATCAAATATAAAATTTGATTCTGTATACCTGAGATGAGTCCAAAGTTCTGCACTTCTAATAAGCTCCCAAGTGATAACAATGCTGTTGGTCTGTGGACCATACTTTGAGTGACAAGTTAGCACCCTAAATGTAGCCTTTTAAATTGTGATTACTAAACAGGAACTTGGGGAGTGAATAAGGAAGCTAGAGGGTCATGCTGCTTGTTTGCACAGTAGCTTTGTATACTATGAATGTTCAGATACGACTAATTAGATGAAGCAATTCTTCATTGAAGAGACGAAAGGTAGGCAGAAAAGACCACAAATTTTCTCTACACCCTCTTCTGAGCAAAGGTTGGTGGAAGATCCATCCTCAAAATTGACAGAGACAGAAATGACACCAATGAACCAAAACTATTTTTGGTTTTAGTATTGTTAGATTAAATCAAGCCTTTGTTTTAGGCTTGCTTCAGAAATCTCATAATTTTCACATTTAGGATGTTAGTAAAAAGAAATGCTATCTTTCTGAACTTAGCGAACTAAAACTACAGCTATCATCAAAAAGCCCCTGTACTGGTAGGCAACTTTTGGGGAATTGTGCTATCACAGAAAGAATGTGGAATTCTGGCTGTAACCAGGATTCAAATGTCAGCTGAGGTTGTTGTGGTTGTTCTTAGCTGCTGTGTAGTTGTCCTGACTAATGGCAACCCCGTGTACAACAGAATTAAACACTGCTTGGTCATGCGCCATCCCATGATAGGTTGCAGATTGCACCAAAAGGCCAGGCAATCTACTCCTGAAAATCAGCCAATGAAAACTCTATAATCCGTAACTACTTATTATTTCAATTTTAGGAGTAATAATATGACCTATGTTGTGTTGTTGAATGATAAAATAAAATAGTATAATTATATAGTGTAGTACCTGAAATAGAATAGGTGATCAATAAATGTTGGGTGGCTTCCACCATACTTCCAAGGATGTCTTGTGAAATTAAAACAAGTTCTTTTTTTATGATTGGTTAAGATGCTTGCTCGAATTCAAATATTGCTTTTGGTTCTGCACCCTTAAGGAAACAACTTAGTGGAAATAGCTTATTGCCAGCTACTACTTAGATTTAGTAAATAAAACTTAGGGGCCATTCCTTAAATCCTACAGGTACCAGCAACTAGGTACAAATGTTACAGAAACTGAACGGCTTCTTGTTGATCAATTTTTGTCCGTAAAACAAAAGTATTTGTAACCTGATTCTTACCGAGGTGCATAGTAATCTGCCAATATATTGCAAGGTTAGACCATAGGGTTAAAAAAAAAAAAAAAAAAAACTCTAGTAGTCTAATCAGCACACTACTTTCTATTGTAAGAATTATAAAGAAAAAAAGGTATTTTGCAGTTTGGAATTAGTCACTGACTACATAAAAAATCATTACTGACCAATAAAATTGAAGCAATTTAGCATGCACAATCTGTAATATTTCAAACAGTGACATGCTGTGATTTGGGCTTGAAATGATAAAAACATTTTCTCTACAACTTATCCCATAAGTTATAAGGGTCATGGCCTTAAAAAATTACCAAAAAGTTTTGCAACCGATGCCACATATTTCAAAGCATGTAAACATGAAAGCAAACTCTGACGGCAGAAAACATAAGCCTTTCTGTTGCAGAAATGGTGGCACCAAACCAGGAGATTGATTTGATAAGCTGACTCTAGGACCCTAGCAAGTGTTTTCTATACTTCTCTGTGAGACAGTTTAGTAGATATAAGCACTGTAAAGTTAAATAAGTTAACTGTTTAATATCAAAGAATCTAGTAGAGAAGACAGAGATATTAGCAGGTCCTAGTAATTTTGGGTGGTAGGAGGGCAGAGAATTCTTAATCTATCTGTTGGGGCACAGAAAGGACAGAAAAGGCTGCTGAGAGGAACAAGCATTTGAACCATGACTTGAAGACAGATCAGAGTTTTGCCAGGCAGACAAAGGGAAGAAAAATTTTCCAGGCAGGACAAATCCTGAGTCTCAAAATTCCTAGTCTATATAGAAAGGTGGTAGGGAATGGCAGACCTTGGTTATGAGCAATGGGACCTAGTGGTAAAGAATGTTACTTATGGTCTCTGATTTCTTGAGTTCAAATCCTGGTCCAACAGAGTATTATGTGTGCATCATTGAACAAGTCACTTAACCTCTTTGTACCCCAGCTTCCTCAACTTTAGAATGAGAATATCTCCCTCACAGGGTTATTGTGAGGAATGAATAAGTTAATACATGGCTTGTGCTTAGAATACTGAAACATGTCTGTTGTTGTGTGTCGTTGAGTTGATTCCAGCTCATAGCAACCCTATAGGACAGTGTAGAACTGCCGCATAGATTTTCCAAGGCTATACATCTTTACCAAAGCAGACTGCCACCTCTTTGTCCAGTGGAGCAGCTGGTGGATTTGAACCACTGACCTTTCGGTTAGCAGCTGAGCTCTTAACCACTGTACCACCAGGGCTCCTTGAAACATGTCTAGTACAGAGTAATCCAACCAAAGGTGAAAATGAAGTGTACTTCTTCATGATTTGCAATAGTTGAAACAGCTTAGCCTTTTATATAAATAGAATATTCTATTCCATATATATGTATATGTATATATGTATTTACTATGTGTATCCTGGGAAACGGTGTGTTTACATAGAACGATGAATGAAATTAATCTGAGGTATTAATAGTGGACAATTGTTTAACATGTAACCATTGCCTGATATACTTTCATTTTAACTTTTCTTATTACACCTGAGCAAATTCCAAAGGCTGAACGCAAGTTATTTCTCTGATTTGTAGGAGAGAGTTTCTAAAATCACATCATGTCCCTGACTTTCCATGAGTAAGACTAGTTCTGCTGTATTATCTTTGCTTAATGCCAAGTTTTCGTGTTCCAAGTCAGGCAATGCCCTTGTACTGAAGCGTATCCCTAACTGTGGTGCTGTTGCTTCCAGTCATAGGAGAGTTGAACTCAGACAATGGCTTGAGTCTTAACACAGAATAAATCATCAACTGAGGTTGGGGATGGGGGAGTGGACACTGATTTCCCTGTGTCCTTTTGGTACCTAAGTTTGAAAATCATATTTCTCTTTAGAAATTCTTTCTAAAAATAATAGAGTTATGCAGATCACAAGTGCTACTAATCCTTTTCTCTCTTAGTGTTTTTTTCCCCATTTTTATAATAATTATCCTGCATCCTATTTATATATTGCTGTAAAAAATTAGCATAGCATGTTTATAAAATTACCTCCCAGGGGGAAGGGACCAGTAGGCAATCAAAGGTAGAAGGCCCTTGTTATTGGGGTAAAAATACAGTAATCTTATTATAATTAGTCCTCTTTGATGCTTCTCTGCTTCCTTAAAAATTACTTTTTTTTTTTAGAACAAGGAAGACATTGATTGGATTGTAATGTTTGAACAAATTACATGTTCCAATGTTCTTATCAAGAGAAACTAATGTCTATGAACATCCACAGACAGTCTTAGGGTTTTCATTCAGACTAGGATCTGGAAGATCATTTACTGTGCTTCTTGGTTCTCTGTTATTCATTATGAAAAATAAAAGAAGCACAGGGCCTGGGAAGACTGAAGGGACAGAAATATGGTTGCTCAGGGTCTCAGGCATTGCAATTTTCACCCATGTTTGTGTTTTTAAAGACATTTAAACTTTTGATGGTTTAATTCAGTTGAACAAGTATTCAGTGTGATTTAGTATATAACTAGGCACTGAAACAGGCATAATAGCTGAAAAATAAAGCTACCACCTTCTTCAAAGATGTCAGAAGACAATTAACTATATTTGAAAGAATACTCTTAAAAAAATGGGAAGACTCTATCAGATCCCTGGTCTGTAAGCTCATATAAGGTCTGGACTCATGTTTGATTTGAGGATGACATTAGAGTTATTGTACATGGTTGCACAGTTTCAAATCTGTCACTAACACTTAAACCCCATTGGCCTCAATATCTGTGTCTGTAAATGAAACAGTTACACTAAATTGACTCTATGATCCTTTCTCCCTTACATTTCATGATTCTTGCAATAAGACTCACACAAGACAGTGAGCTACAGAGTGCCAAATCAAATATAATACAGAGCCATCATGGTTGGGACAGTCAATTGTATGTGTGATCAGGAAATGAGGAAAAGAGCAGCTACAATAATTTGAAAGTCCTGACGGAGTGCACAAAAGCTCAGCAGTCTTGAAGTCAGCCAGGGAGTGGATGGACTAACAGAGAGGAGACAATGAACCTAGGGTATTCCATCAAATGTAAGATGTCATCAGTTATAAGACACACTATTATTTTAAGTGTCACTTAAAGGGAAAATAATTAAATTATTATCCAAAGCTTTTTCATCTCTTTGAATTTTAAATTTTACATTTATTTAAAAAAAGTCTTATACTCTTTTGGATGTAGAAGAAAGGACTGCATGGACACCTATGACCAAGTTTATTCAAACACAGTCAATGACAAAGGCAACCTACCTAACACCTGACCAACAGAGATGATAAGATGCTATTGATTATGGTAAAGCCAATTTTCAGGGATGTTAAAATGTAGCAATAAAAATGTGCATCTTAAAAATCCATAAAATAAGCTAGCGTGCACTTGATAGGTAAGACCCTGGGGCATTCAGTATGCAGCATGGTAAATGATCTGCACACCAGGGGCTGATGGGCCACCAGAGTCCTGATGGATGCATGGAAGTTTCTTAGAAGAAAAATCAAGAAACCCAGAGCAAGTTGAGGGCAGGACATAGAAAAGAAGGTGAACTGAGAACCATGTCAGGCACACAAAAGTTCTGTAAAATGCACATATGCTTGAATGCAAGACATCCCTATAACTTTCTATAATGAATGCCTCATACCTTGATGAACTAGAACTTGTCAAACGTGAAACTGGATTCACAATAAACTAAACAAAACCTCCTGTTAATAGCTGAATATAAAATAGCCCAGATTTATACCAAAGTAGCATTTAATTGTGGACCAATAAGCAACATCATGATAAACGGAGAAAAAATTGACATTGTCGAAGGATTTCATTTTACTTAGATCCACACACAACACCCATGGAAGCAGCAGTCAGGAAATCATATAACATATTGTGCTGGGCAAATCTGCTGCAAAAGATCTCTTTCAAGTGTTAAAAAGCAAAGACATCATTTTGAGGACTTAGGTGTGCCTGACTCAAGCCATGATATTTTCAATCGCCACATATGCATGTGAAAGCTGGACAATGAATAAGGAAAACAAAAGAAGAATTGATGCCTTTGAATTATGATGTTGATGAGGAATATTGAATACACCAGGGACTGCTAGAAAAACAAATAAGTCTGTCTTGGAAGAAATACAGCTGAAGTGCTCCTTAGAAGCGAGGATGGCAAGACTTCATCTCAAGTAATTTGGACATGTTATCAAGAGAGACTAGTCCCTGGAGAAGGGCATCATGCTTTGTAAAGTAGAAGGTGATCGAAAAAGAGGAGGACTCTCAAGGAGATGGACTGACATAGTGGCTGCAACAGTGGGGCTCAAACACTGTGGTAGTCCATGGTATATTCAACATTCTTCACCAACACCGTAATTCAAAAGTATCAGTTCTACAGAACATGGGAGGGAGGAGGAGATTTGTTCATCTTTTCTCACTGAAATAGCTATGAATCATTTTGAATCTCATTCAAATCTCACAACGAAGGTTCTTCTTACACAAAATCTCCTCACGAAAACATCCAAATGCCTGCAAGCAAACTAAAACAGAACAAGTCAAAAAAAAAAAAAAAAAAAAAAAAGCATGTCTTTTTCCAGTTGTTAGCAATATTGAAGCTTCTTCATTTCCCACTAACCTTTCCAAACAGACAGCTCTCTTCACTGGTGATTGGGGAGTGGATTTCATTACTGAACCCAAGGTCACAGGTGGTTTTGCACTGAAGCATAATTAAATTTTGCAGAATGAATTAAAATGGTTTAGCAAATAAGGTCTTTTTATTCAAGCTGAATAGGACAGACAGAATGCAGTGCCATGTGCAGGCTACAGCCAGGCAGCACTTGGGCCCTGGGAGATTAATCTGGAGTGCAATCACTTGATGATCCCTGACTTTGAATGTTTAGTTGAAATTATTCCTCGTCACCCTGGGATGGGAAAAGCAATCACTCATAATTAACAGGTCACTTTTTTTTTGAGGAATATTTATGCAGGGCACAGCCAGGATGGAATAAGAGAAAACCCTTCTTGTTTAGGGAAAAATTGATATGTGTTCTTTGGATGAATATGATGATCAAAAACTATTAAAGAGAAAAGGAAGTTATTAAGCATGAAGAGGTCCAGTTAACTGTATATTTCAGAATGAGCATTTTTGGGGGGTGAAATTTACCACAGCTAGGAAATAGCAGAGTGGTGAGAGCAGTTGTACCAACTTTGGGGGAAATCAGTTCTCTTTGGCTAGGTTTTGAGGAACGATGTAAATAAGTTCTTCTGATGCTGACTTCACGGCCTGTTCCCTAAAGATGTGATAGGGTTTTTGCCTCTAGGAAATAGAAATATAGAGAGAATCATAGAACCTTAGGTTGGAGAAACACTATATATATCTGTCTAGCTCAGTCATTTAAACCATTTCTACACTATTGCAGTTAGGAATTAAAATCTCCAAAATTACGACTTGAAGCATGCCACTGTGATTTTTTTGAACAGTGCCTTCAGAGTATTTTATGCAGTATTGACTTATAATAACTATTTCTATGCATTGTGTATACGTGTGTGGGAGTGTGTGTGTGCTAGTAGTAATAGTAGTAGCTAAGCATCAAAAAAAAAAAAAAATCCATGAGCAAGTGAGAGAGAACAGAACTAGCATTTGACTTCCTGGGTGGGAAAATACAGTTTTTCTTTTAACTATAGTACCAGAAATATTTTAATACAATTATTTCCATAGTTGTTTTTTAAGTAGGTCTTTTGAAAGATTTGGGCCTCCAATCAATCATGAACTAATCAGATAATCAAATTCTAAATTTTCAGTGGACTTACCTATTATACTATGGCTTTATCATTAATTAGAAGCAAGCTCAATGCAGCCAGTTGCCTTTTTTATTATTATTATTTTAATATATGTTGTTCTAGCATAGTAGAAAGGATTCAGGGTATGGGAATTCAAACCCAATTTTTAAAATATTATTCCATTGTCTTCCACTAATTCCAACATCTTTTTTTAGGTCTTCATCAGCAAGTGATCTAAGATTTTAGGAGGAACAAAATCAGATTAAATTAATTCATACTCACATGAATGGCTAATAACCATTTACCTACAAGAAATACGTAAAATTTAAGGATTCTGGTTCATCTAAGTAAATGTGCATACAAATGTGCTAATAAAATAACAATTATAGGTAGTTTGAAAATATTTAGGAGACTCAGGAATATTTTGAAATTGACAATTGCTTTTATGCTAGTCCATCCTTTGCCTTCTTGGCCAACTTCCTTCAGGTATTACTGGTTTTTCCATCTTAGTTTTTTCTTCATGTCTGAACACACCTGTTAAAAATACATGTATTTGCAAAGTTTTTTTTAAAATTTATTTCTTTATTGTAAACATACTGCATCTGTGTTCCTACACGTGTGTATACATTCAATCTAAGTGGCTAGAGGGAATTAATTAGTAATGAGATTGAGAAGGATAGTTTTCCATGAGTGGGGATCAGACCACCATAGCCTATTTACCTGCAATTCCATATATATAGTGTGAAGATATGTCTTAGTTTGTCTGAGACAATCCTAGCTCATTCCTGTCATTCTGCCTTCCTATCCAGTTTAGCATTTGCCCTGATTTTTTTTTTCATTTAAAATGAAGTTTTATTATTATTATCATTAATAGTCACACTTCAGTAAACCATGATGGGTTAGGTAGACTTATACGTTGTACTTTTTATCTAGTAATATATGAAATGCATATGCTGGAATCCAAGTTCCTACTTAACGTCTGGTTAAATCTAAAAGATGAAAAGAACTCATTTCTCTTTCCTCAGCCCCTTTCCAGGCATAAATATGTGCATGCTTATAACTGTACCCTATCTTCCTTTTCAGGGTCAGCATGCCAATTGCTTGTTGGTTAAACTAATGAAGTTGGGAGAAAAAATTGATGCTTCTGTCTTTGTTATTCATTTGGTTTACAAGCCTGTTTTGCTTTAGGCTGTTACATGACCTTCAGCTTCAAGTAAGCTGCCTGATTACCGATGGATGTGGTCAGTGAGAATCGTAGGAAATTCTAGGATAACTCATATTAAATAATATTATTGGGAATAGAGATTGAACAGTTATGCCAGAGTATGTATAAAAAAAATTGGAAAGTTTTTACTAACTGGCTTTATCATTGATTTTCTTGTACCAATCCACAAGAATTTATTTAATTGCTCAATAATTTATTTTTTTAATTTTTAATAAACTCAACAGCAGTGATTTTTTGTAAAGTACATGTTTAATAAAAATCTATATACTGTATTTCCGTTTCTCTGTAAAGTGTATGTCAACGTGTCCAAAAGAAACCAAACCCGTTGCTGTCAAGTTGATTGCAACTCATAGCAGCTCTATAGGACAAAGTAGAACTGCCCCATAGGGTTTACAAGTCTGTAATCTTTAAGAGAGCAGCCTGCCACACCTTTCTCTCGCAGAGAGGCTGATGGGTTTGAACCACTGACCTTTTGTTTAGCAGCCGAGCACTTTAACCATTGCGGCACCAGGACACCTTCTGTGAACATGTCAATTTCATAAAATGTCGACGTTTACCACCCATACTAGGATGGTAGTGGATAAGTGCTCGCCTACTAATTAGAAAGGTCTGCAGTTCAAAACTCACCAGCTGCTCAATGGGAAAAAGATGTGGCAGTCTGCTTCCATAAAGATTGCAGCCTTGGAAACCTTACAGGACAGTTTTACTTTGTCCTATAGGGTCACTATGAGTTGGAATTGACTTGATGGCTGTGGGTTAGAAGGAATGTACTGATTTCACTGACCACCTGGAAGCTAGAAGACATAAATCAGCTGGAGAAGCATGTTCAGCTACATTAAAAAAAAAAAAAAAAAGTCAAATTTAACTTACACCACTGCAGGAGACATATTTAAAAATCATTCTGTAAAACATGGCTTTTCATCTAGATCAAATGATTGTTCTTCTCAATTAAAGTTTCTCGTTTTTAACCCCATGCTTTCTAGTGCAGTTTTAGAAAGTGAAACAAGCTGTGAACATGTTGGCTCTACTAGCAAACCGACCAAACCAAATTCATTGCCATCAAGTCGATTCCAACTCAAAGCGACTCTTTTAAGACAGAGTAGAACTGCCCCATAGAGCAAAAGAGCATTGAAAACAGTCAATGATGCTAGTGGAACATCATTAACAACAAATGCTTCCAGAGAAAATCAATGATGGTAATGTCTACAATATGTAGATTTTTTTATTCAATTCATTAATTCATTCAACTCATTAAAGCTTTTGAATGATCCTATTGTTGAAGGTAAAAATCTGACATTAGTGTTGTATTGTAAATCGGATGAAGAGTTTAACACTGAAGTTATATTATTTGCTTTTGCATTAACAATACAAATAGGAATTTCGGTAGAGGACAGTATCACATTATAGTAAAAACTGTTTTTTTAACTAAATTAATAAACATATATAGACTTGGGCTTAGCTGTATTAAAACATACTTTACAACTGAGTCCAAACAAGCCAAGGTATTTTATAATCTAAATAGAACTTGTTATTTTCAAAGTTTAAAAAGAGATAGTAAAAGAATTGTATGTATATATATATATATTGCTGACAAGCTAATGCTGAATATAAAATTTACATAGGCATAAGGGTCCACAATTTCTCATTGCTGTTCATCAGATTTTGGAAGTATCTGAGCCTTTGAAATAGTACTTTTTACATATCAACCAAAGTGTCCCTCAATAGGACTATGCTTTTTAAATGAGTCTCCTCAATTATAGCAGCATATTGTTCAAAATAAGTTGGAAATATTTAATCAAACTAAACAACTAACAGAGTGCAAAAAACTCAAATTTCCCAGCTTTTAGTAAATTACAGTTATTGGTGGGGAGTACAAAAACAGGAAGGCATGAACATGTATTCTTACATAGCAGGTTAGGAGCTAAATAAACTAACAGACCTTTTATAATACACAAGATTTAATATTAGCATTCTATAAAGACTCTCTGGAATATCTTAGCCTAGGGACAAACCTGTTAGTTGGAGCTCCTTCTGGTAACTGTATAAATTTATACTTCATTGAAAAGATCTATGACTTTGAAACTTCTAAATGTGATCAAATACATTTTTAAAAAGTCATAAATTGAAACAACTTACTCAAATTTTTTTCTAGAAATAAGGAAGTACTTGCAAATATATTTAGGTAAAGTATTTGCACAATTTAATATGAACAGATGCAGTGAAGTGGTACTTGTGGAAATATATTGACTGAAATATTTACACATTTTAGTATAAACACTAGTAAATTTTAGAATATTCTCCATTCACCAGAATTTAATCTGAGTTTAGCAGTTACCTCAGAATCTAAATGATTATTTTCTCAATTTAAAAATATGAAATATTATGATCTATAGAGAAGAATCAATAGAAAGTTAAAAAAATAACTATGAAATGAAACTTGAAGGAGATTACAGGCAATTTTATAGTAAAAAATGAAAAGAAGACTATATTGGAAAAATATATTTTCATAAAAATACGGCTACAGCTAAGAAACTGATAAAATTACATTTACCTAGAGATATATAGTTATGTTTAGAAATAATTTTATTCTTGAAAATAGTATTTGAATAGAATTGAATTTGACATAAAATAATAAAACATATAGTTTTGATGTATACCTTTGATACTTAATATAATAAACAGAATGTAATGTAACAAATACAAATGATAAATATAATGAAACTATTTCAGTATTAATAAAACATATTTCAAAATTTATTAATTTATATTTTTAGTCCATCCATTCTTCTCTCAAAATTGTCTAGTTTGGATTATAATTTATAGGCAGCTCTACATATAAACCCCACACTGATAAAAATTAGAAAAATTAGCAAAATAAACAGCCCTTACAAGGATAAAAGAAAGCAAATCCTTTCCCCTGAACTCTTTTGCCAGTTGTGTGTTTACTGTAAATTACTTTTTGATATATCCTTAGAGGACCCAGAATAATTTTGCTTCCAATTATTCTTGGTTCCAGGGAGCTCATTTCGGGGACAAGATCAACATGTCAATGTTCTTGCCATATGTATAGACAAAAGTAATATTCTGTTAGCATTTTCTGAACACGCACACACAATTAGCATGCTGTTTATTTCTCAAAGTACATTGTTTTACTTTTTAACTCTATTCATCTTTAGGAGCCCTGCTGGTGCAGTGGTTAAGTGCTCGGCTACAACAAAGATGGGTGGTTCAAACCCACCAGCTGCTCTGAGGGAGAAAGATATGGTAGTCTGCTTCCGTAAAGATTTACAGCCTTGGAAACCCTATGGGACAGTTCTACTCTGTCCTATAATGTCGCTATGAGACTATGAATCAGAATCAACTGAAAGACAAGAATATACAGTAATCTTTAAATCAGACGTATATATTTTTCCTGATTAAGCATTTTATTTATACTATTTTTTTCTTGTACTTTAAGTGAAAGTTTACAATTCAAGTTAGTCTCTCATACAAAAATTTATACATACATTATTATGTGACCCTAATTGCTCTCCCTATACTGTGACAGTGACAGCACACTCCTCCTTTCCACCCCTGATTTCCCGTGTCTGTTCAACCAGCTCCTGACCCTCTCTGCCTTCTCATCTCACCTCCGGACAGAAGCTGCCTATTTAGTTTCATGTATCTGCTTGAAGTAAGAAGCACACTCTTCACAAGTATCATTTTATGGCCCATAGTCCAGTCTACTCTTTGACTGAAGAGTTGGCCTTGGGAATGGTTTTAGTGCTGGATTGACAGAGAGTCCAGGGGCCATGATATCTGGTGTTTCTCCAGTCGCAGTTAGACCATTAAGCCTGGTCTTCTTACTAAAATTTGAGTTCTGCACCCCACTTTTCTCCTGCTCCAACAGGGACTCTCTGTTGTGTTCCCTGTCAGGGCAGTCATTGGCGGTAGCCAGGCACCATCTAGTTCTTCTGGTCTCAGGCTGATGCCGTCTCTGGTTTACGTGGCCTTTTCTGTCTCTTGGGCTAATGGCTTTCCTTATGACTTTGGTGTTCTTCATTCTCATTTACTCCAGGTGGGTTGGGACCAATTGATGCATCTTAGATGGCCACTCACTAGCTTTAGGACCCCAGATGCCACTCACCAAAGTAGGATGCAGAACATTTCCTTAATAAAGTTTGTTATGCCAATTGACCTAGATGTCCCCTGAAAGCATGGTCCCCAGACCTCCACCCCTGCTACTCTGTTCCTCCAAGTGTTTGGTTGTATTCAGGAAACTTCTTAGCTTTGGTTTAGTCCAGTTGTGCTGACTTCCCCAGTGGTGTGTGTTTTCCTTCCCTTCACCTAAGAAAATTCTTGTCTACTATCTAGTTAGTCAATAACCCTCTGCCTCCCTCCCTACCCTTGTAACCATCAAAGAATGTTTTCTTCTGTGTTTAAACCTTTTCTTGAGTTCTTATAATAGTGGTCTTATATACAATATTTGTCCTTTTGTGACTGACTAAATTCACTCAGCATAATGCTTTCCAGATTCCTCCATGTTATGATTCATGGATTCATTCTTATTCTTTATCGTTACGTAGTATTCCATCGTGTGAATATACTGTAATTTGTTTATTCATTGGTCTGTTGATGGGCAATCTAGGTTGTTTCCATCTTTTTGCTATCATGAACAGTGCTGCAATGAACATGGGTGTGCATATATCTAGTCATGTGATGGCTCTTATTCCTCTAGGATATATTCCAAAGAGTGGGATTGCTGGATCGTATGGTACTTCTATTTCTAGCTTTTTAAGGAAGTGCCAAATTGATTTCCAAAGTGGTTGTACCATTTTACATTCCCACCAACAGTGTATATGAGTTCCAGTCTCTCCACAACCTCTCCACCATTTATTATTTGGTGTTTTTTTGGATTAATGCTAGCCTTGTTGCGGTGAGATTGTATCTCACTGTAGTTTTGATTTGCATTTCTTAATGGCTAGTGATCCTAAGCATTTCTTCATATGTCTGTTAGCTGCCTGAATGTCTTCTTTGGCAAAGTACCTGTTCATCTACTCTGCCCATTTTTTAATTGGGTTATTTGTCTTTTTGTTGTTGAGGTTTTGCAGTATCTTGTAGATTTTAGAGATTAAATGCTGATCAGATTTGTGGTAGCCAAAAATTTTTTCCCAGTCTGTAGGTTGTCTTTTGGCTCTTCTGGTGAAGTCTTTTGATGAGCATAAGTGTTTGACTTATAGGAGCTCTCAGTTATCTAGTTTCTTTTCTGGTGTTTGTACATTGTTACTTATGGTTCGTATTGTGTTTATGCCATGTATTAGGGCTCCTAGCATTGTCCTTATTTTTTCTTCCATGATCGTTATCATTTTCAATTTTATATTTAGGTCTTTGATCCATTTTGAGTTAGTTTTTGTGCATGGTGTGAGGTATGGCTCTTGTTTCAGTTTTTTGCAAATGGATATCCAGTTATGCTGGCACCATTTGTTAAAGAGACTGTCTTTTCCCCAATTAACGGACATTGGGCCTTTGTCAAATATTAGCTGCTCACAGACGGACGAATTTATGTCTGAATTCTCAATTCTGTTTCATTGATCTATGTATTGGTTGTTGTACCAATACCAGGCTGTTTTGACTACTGTGGTGGTATAATAGTTTCAAAAATTAGGTAGTGTGAGGCCTCCTATTTTGTTCTTCTTCTTGAGTAATGCTTTACTTATTCGCGGCCTCTTCCCTTTCCAAATGAAGTTGATGATTTGTTTCTCTATCTCATTAAAAAATGACTTTGGAATTTGGATCAGAATTGCATTGTATCTGTAGATTACTTTGGGTAGGATTGACATTTTAACAATGTTGAGTGTTCCTATCCATGAGCAAGGTATGTTTTTCCACTTATGCAGCTTATTTATGATACTATTAAAAACTGGAGGAGTAGACTCTAACTTTGCCAGTTAGGAATGACAAAGTAGGAATTCAGTAATGAGACTGGAAAAAAATTAACTTGCCCTTCTAATTAATTCATTTATCTCTTCATGTGCAGGTTAGAAACAGTTACTTGAAATCTAGGCTTTAAGATATGTTTAATCCAAATGGTGTTAAAAGAATAATGATTTCACTTTTTTTCTTTTTCCATTAAAGGCATATTAGATGACCTTCTTCCCATTTTCCCTTATAGTTTAGCTAGCAAGTCCTTTTAGAGAAAAAAATGTTTGGTGAGCAATGCTTAGTCTATCTTCATTTGTTGGCAGAATATATACACTGCTGAAGTCACTTCAGCCTCTGCTGGCTATTGATTTTAATGGATTTAGTTGGCCATTCCCAGTCCACCCGTCTGCAATAAAACAAAGATCCCTTCAACCCCTACAAGAATTTCAGAACTGTGAATACTCAGAAAACGCCACTTGGGAGATTTGTTTCCTACCTTTTTGGCAAAGATTAAAGTGTTCTTCTGGGATTGATTTGTGCTTATCCAAACTTTTGAATAGCTACTTTCCTCACAACTCTTAAAAAATATTTCCAGTGAAACGCCCCCTATCATCAGCCCAAAGACTCTGGGATATCAATAATCAAAAACATGGACTAGTGATTGTCTTTCTCAGGGGAAATATTTATTAGGATCCATCCTTGAAAAATCCTGAGGTACTGTCCTTGCCCCTCTTCTTCACTTCCTCTAAAAATGCATCTCCTATTTTAGTCCTGCATGTATTTAACCCTTCTCCAGTAAGAACACAGGTTGTTTTCCTTCTGTGCATCTTTACACCATGAAACCAAAAGAAAACAGAAGGACGTTAACACCATGCATACTTAGGCTGAAGTCATTTTGTTTCTCATTTATTAACCAAGGTTATAATTCCACAATTCTTCTGCCCTAAACTCCTGTAAGATAGAAGAGGATATTTTCTTCCAAATTACCATGGAAACCTCCAGAAATCTGTTGGCAGATTGTCCCAAGGCAGAGACAATAGGAGCAGGATGTTTAGAAACAAGGATAAATAGGTTTCAATTCTTCTACAGAGACCGAGACTCTGACAACAACTCCAGGCTCTCTCTGACTTACATCTTTTATCCTTAACCTTCTCTCTCAACTCAATAGGAGCAAAGTAGGCTCCTGGCTCCAGAGCTACAAGCCTTTAGTTTCCGGAACAGTTGAGGACATGAGCTTAAGGAAGGCAAATGCCAAGATGCTGTAGCTACCATGATTTATTTCTTTGTTCATTACTATTAATATTTTTCTTCTCCATCATAAATGTTGAAAAATACCGACATGAAATCTAAGGAACTCTACTGCTCAAGCAACAAAGGAAATATTGCAACCTACTGGATTTTTGTCATTTTATGGGAGGCAAACTAAAGTGAATAAGTACCATGCATCATAAAAAGAACTACATTTTTTTAAAGCAAAATAGAGAGGTGCTAATAAAAGTGAAGGCTTTTCTTTTTTTTTCTTTTTCACTCAATCCCTTGCAGAGAAAAAAATGGGAGGCAATGAAACCGAGGGGCTTGGCACTCCAAGTCAGGAATTATGTGCAAATGTCCACATACTGGCTTTCAGCCTTGCCTTCTAAGGTCAAGAGGGAAATATCGGTAGATGAGCCCTTCATAAGGGCTTGGGGGATTAAGTCAGTCTATCAGAGGATAAGGGGATGAAGAAACAAGGTGCTTAAGGCAGGATATCTTCATTGCCAAAGTCTATTGCTCCTACTGGAAGTGCCTGTCTCTTACCTGGTAATCTCTCAGCTCACTTTACTAAAGCAGTTTACTGCCTATGTCTGTTGCCATTAGAAACACTGAGACAGTCCAGACAGGGATTGCCTCTCAAGCAACTGATCAGTGAAGGAGTAATTTGGCATGATTTGGAATCACCTCAATGGCAATGGTTTGGTTTGGTAGTTAATTGACAGTGGCTGCAGAGAAGGTGCAGGCTTCTTTGTGGAGAGCATTTCCAGTTGCACTGACATTACAACAAATGGGAGATTTGCTGCCCTCCATATGGAATGGAGCAAAAACAATCAAACTCATCTGATTTAGGACTGTGAATTTGGATTCCTATGGAGATTTCAAAAGAATAAGGTCAAGACTTCTAGTTTAAAGTAATTCAGCACTCCTTTTTCTTTAGCTACAGATTTCCCTTGGAATTATCTTTAATGTTAGGGTATTTATGGGTTGTGCTCATAAAAGAAAAAGACAGATGATTCTTCCAATCCTCTGGATACAGAATAAACTGGCCAACTCACCATATTTTGCATATTTTAAAATACGATGTGGATATTCTTTTAGAGAAAAAACAATTCCAGGACACTCCACTCAATATTTTGTATTAATGATTTTCATTGGAGAATTGCCTGATTAAATAAGTGAAATAGATTCCTGTGTCTTGCTGCTGATTTCCACCCAATTCACCAGGAACATAAAGGGAAAGTGAAGAGTTAAAGTAAGCTAAGGGTGTAGAAATATATCTGAGGAGGGGAGATGCAATGAACCAAAAGAGGGTTAACTTGAATTCCATGTTGGAAAGGTTTTCTTTTATCTCTTCCTAAGGGAGCACAATAAAACAATTTTTTCTTCTTTCACCAACAATAAACGATGGGATTATGTATTTAATGGAAATATGTGAGTACATGTTTGTATCACTGAGGAATAAAAAGGTGCATTTATGTACATTTGAGTAAGTCTTCTTCATTGAGAAAAATAATAAATTGTGGTGGAAAAAATGAGAAATTGAGATATTCTTTAAATTGATGAGTTCGTTTTTCAACCTTGAAAATGTAGTTTCCCATCTGGCCAGTAGGGGGTGAACTACACAAAGAGCTCAATTACAACTAGCGCTGTACCTACTGCCTCCCATCTGGTTGATTCTGACTCCAAAGGACCCTACAGAATAGAGTAGAACTGCCCCCTAGGGTTTCCAAAGGCTGTAAATCTTTACAGAAGCTGACTACCACATCTTTTTCCCTCAGAGCAGCTGGGTGGTTCAAACTGCTGACCTTTTGGTTAGCAGCCGAGTGTTTTAACCACTGCACCACCAGGGATCCTAAGCCTGTACAGTGGGCCCGTAAATCAATTTGGGTAGTAGGTTGAATTATGCTCTTCATCATGTAAGGATGCTTTTGCTTGAAACTATTCTTACTCGTATTTCTAGCAGTCTCTTATTTATGGGCATACTGGAATCTGGCCAAAGCTTTTCCCCTAGGTAAAATGACAACATCTTAATTAGGAATGTTTGGTGTGCGGCTTGAGTTACCAAAGAGCAGTCTCATTGTTCTAATGCACAGATATCCATCATCGACTTGCTCCAGTGCTCATAGCCTAGTGACAAAAGCACAGAGCTAGAAGACGTTTGAATAGTTTTCCAGATTCCAGCATTGTCTAGTTATATAAAAAAGGCAAATCACACCCTTTCTCTCAAATGACAATTGTAGTTCCTAGCAGGATTTTTGTGAAAATGACATAAGATAAAATCAAAGAAATCACTTAAACATAGAAAAATCATGAGATTAATAAGTAAGGTAATATTAATATTATTCTTACATTGAACAGTATATTATAATACCTAGGTAGGTAAACTAGATACTATATTATGATTTCAGCTATTAAGTTCTTAGCAATATAACAGAGAATGTGAATTTCTTGTGGGAAAACCTGGGGCTGTGGTCTACTCCTCTTTGAAGCTACAGAGAATAGAAGAGTGTCTGTTACATATTATGTGCTCAAAAAATATTTGTGAATGAAAAGGAGAAAACCATAAGTGAAAATGAAAACAAACCTGCAAGTTAACTACAAATCTGTACTCAGAGAGGACTTGAATATCACCACAACAGGCACCAGGGTAGGAAAATATTTTGCCTCTGGTTTTTTTAACATGATATTGTACCTTATAATGAGAAGACGAGCAAGGATCTAAAAAAATTCTCAACACATTATTTCAAACATCTCAAGTATAAAGGATCAGATTATTATTTCTTTTTTACTCTATGACTTCTAATTTCAGAATTTCCTTGGACTGTAAAGGAAACATAAAATGTGTGTACATATGTATGTGTGTGTACATGTAACATTGTATGACATTGTATGTGTGTTGATGCAGGTGGGAGAAGCTCATAATTCGGGGCAAGTGTGAGAAAGTGCTGGTCTGTAATAACTTCTGGTGATTTGAGATTTTATAAAAAATCTGACTTTCTGAAGCACACACTAAGCTACACAGATTATGACAAAATATTTTGGTACTGTGAAGATTGACAGTTGTTAAACTTTGTTCAGAAGTATTTTAATCATCAAGCCTGTTACCTTTGTCAAATCCTTTAGAAGTGCAAAGCAAGTGCCCTAAAGAAAGAACTTGGCAAATATGAAGACTTGCTCTGCTGCCACTAGGCTAGAATGCTGAATTCTGAAAGACCTGCAAAATCGTGTCCTGAGCCACAATAGGAAAAAAAAAAAAAGAATGTAATAATCAAAAACATTAAAGTATGTTTTAGATTAAGAAGATCAACTCCTTATTAGTAATGTTGTCAAATATGGTACCACTTACTGGAATGGCAACAGCTAACGAAATGTAAGTGCTATTTTGTTGAATCTAATACATTTGAAAATGTATTTGAAAAAGTAAGGGACCACTTCTGCTATTCTTTTGCACCAATTTCTGTTTCCCATTGTAATCAAAGATTGAACGACTGGCCACCTTTACCTTTCTCCGAAAAAAAAAAAAAAAGTGAGCCTAAGTATTCTCTTTCTCATAATACTTTTTATTTTGTAATTGGTGGTTAAGACTCACAAAAAATTGTACAGAGAGTACCTATGTACAGCTAACTTCCCTTCTCACAATGATAGCATTTTACATAATTATAATACCCTGTCAAATCCAGAAAATTGACAGTGCTACAATTCTACTGACTCAACTAGAGACCGTATTCAGTTTTCACTAATATTTACATGCCCTCTTTTTATTTATTTATTATTTGAGTAGCCTAAATCTCTAACTGGTTATCAATAATAAATATTACATGATACAGAAACATCTCATTGACTATCAGTGACACTTAAAATGAGCAGTGTTAAACCCTAAGTCCCATCTATTTTCACTTACTTCACAAGGTTCCTGTCTTTGGTCTACTTAATCATTCCTGCCCCTCTTCTCTTCAAAGCTCCCTTCCAACACCAGTATTCAGATAGCAACTGCCTAAAACAAGGTTTGACCTTTTGAGCGTTTTTTCTTTGATAGGCTCTAGGGGGTCGTTTCTATAAATTCAACAGCCCTTTCTGACGTTAATACTGACAAAGTAAAGAAATGAACGTAATTTGTAAGTCTTAGAGCAATATTTTCCTCTAACTTGTCAAGAATAGAGGGTTTGTTTATTTCTACCTAGTGAACACCTGGGTTCACCTAGCTAAGGAACAATGAGTGCCATTGTTTGGAATACCAAAGCAGTCTAAAGGAGATTCTTGTACTGTTGAGTGGGCACCCGGGCAGCACTTTGGGGATGACACTTGAGGATGATATATTTCAAGTGTGTCGTATTTAAAAATAAAGGAAGAGATATAGAAAAAGGGAGCGAGATCATAGCCATTCATGAGCATTAAATATTTCTTACATGTTCTTATGGTTGAATTGTTAACGATTATTGCTGCTAATTATATCATCAGAAGGATTAAAAATGGTTTACATAAAGTGATAACAAGGTACGCAGAGGCCAGTGGGTAGGTGGAAAAAATCACTACTATTGGGAATAAATGGAAGAAAAATAGACCTAGTCACTAAAGTTATACAAACTAGATTGATAGTTTATTATGTCAAATTGGCCAGCTCGTGGCCAGTTTCCTAAAATTCTTCAACGGAAAGGCATGTGGCCAGGACCACTTTTTACAAGCTATCAGCTGAGTGCCATAAAAAAAAAAAAAAAAAAAAAAAAAAAAAAAAAAAAAGGAATCCCATAAAACAGACAGCTAATTTTATTTTAAACTCCTAGAACCCTAGAACATCTTTTTGGGAGCTATATTATTAGCTTCAATGGCAGCCTATATAACCAACTAATAGAGGAAAATTCAGAGATTGCAGTAAATCACTCTACCTTCTAAACCCTACTTTCTCCAAGTTCAGGCCAGTCTAGTTAATAACATCTATTTTCACTTCATTCTCTCTTCCATAAATGAAAGAAAATGCCACTGGACTCTTGCAAGTCTGGGTGGGTAATGGCTGCTTGGGGAGAGGATGCATTTACTTGCTGGACCCACAAGGTTCGGTTTATGACTATGGGACACTAGTTGGGAGCCCGAAAGTAACAAAGGGGAATGAAGATCTCTTTAGAGAGATTTTTGCCTACATTGCAGTAAGTATGTAATTATGTGTGCAGACGTATTTATTTATTTATTTTTCTGTTCACCTTAAATAATATTCCTGATGATTTGATATGGGAATATTGATGCCAATCCTAGGCTTTAAGTTTGGTGAAAGAAAAGAATAATTGGAGCATCTTAACAGTGAAAAGAAATTTACAGAGCACTGTTACCCAACTGGGCCTCTGTGCTTCATGGGACCATAACAGAGTATGCAAATACAGAGAATTAGGGCTTCATCATATCATTCTTGCTGTTACAGACATTTGTCCAGCTAGCTTCATTGGACTGTAGATGTAAGGATGATGAGTTACTGGGTTCAAGAAGTTATGCATTTCAGCCTGTAGGATTCAATTTTGAAATGGAAGACTTTGTTCAACATTATTCGAAATCCAAAAATCAGCCAAAGGCAATCAGTATTTATTGATGGGTCAGTCAAGATGGCCTTTAGATCTGTGCTTGTCAAAATTAGCATCTGTGGGTTTTTTTTTCCTATGAAAGTTCATTTATTATATTTTAGCCATTAAGTAGATAATTAGCATAATTCCTACATAATGAGAAAAATCAAATACTAAAAATAAACAACTTTCAGTTCCAGAGTTTGCAGTCTAGGTTTAGACAGATAAGAAAGCATACAAGTAGCACACAGAGTTCAGAGTACAAGGATAGCAGGTGATGGCCTGGGAATACACACATAGGCAGGTCACCTAAACCTGGAGGGACAGAGAGGATCCAGGGGCTTCCTAGGGCCCTGATACTGGGCGTCCATCATATGTAGCATCTAAAATGAAACTACCTCAAAGCTTTTCTCATAATGATCTCTCTTTTCTGACCCCAGAGCAGTTGTAGCCTATATCTTTCTTGGAGCATTTGCATTATGTTATCTTTCTACGTGTATTATTCTGTCATCTCCGTAACAAGGGGAGCCCTTTGGAAGCAGAGGCCTATTTCTCTGGGCTTCCCCAGCTGGGAGAATAAATGAGATCATGTTAGCAACAAATTACACAGATTCCTACCCCTTCTGTATAGCAGTAGAGACCCCGCTGCATAACAGAAAGTCACAAACAGCAAATTTAGAGTGTCTGGCGAGTTTTTGTGTTTGCTTTAATAAAAGCTTGCATATAATTCTGTCATATAATTCGCAGTTGCCCCCACCCTCTGTTATAGCACTCTGCCACCTGCTGCACCTGCTGTGCTGCTTCTCCTCCTGCTGCTGGTACCCGCCTGCCAACACCAAGGGTGCTGTCTCTCAGTATTCCCCAGTCTTCATTAATCCTGCTCACAGGTCTCCTTTTGCTACTTGAGCAGTGACACTGCACTGACTGTGGCCCTGTGTCTTTGAGTCACAAATGAAACAGCTCTGCATCATTTGGTTGCGTTTACGCTCTTTATGCCTGTGGAGCAAGGCCTGGTAACATGCAGCTAACTTTCTTCTTCTGTGCCCCGCCTATTCCCCAAAATCGTATCCACCTCTGCACTTAGCAGCTTTCTTCTCTGCTGTAAATCAGCTCATGCAAATCAACTTCTGAAGGCCACTTGACATAGTACTTTATTAGGCACAGTTCTTAGATTCAGCCTGGATGCCTGCCACATTAGAATTACTACCCTTTCCTGCATGGTGGCCTGCATATACTCGACTCTCCATCTATAGACACATTTACTAATTGACCTAGTCCAAAACGAAACAGCACTACTGAATATCATGAAGTTGGGAAAAAAAAAAAGACTTTTTTCTATACTTGGAAGTCAAAGCAAATCTATGTGAATAGATGGCATGAAGGGAAATAAAATGCAAAAATGTAACCCACTCTGCCCACAAGACTAACAATATGGTAATACTCTGTGTCTGCCAAATGGCCATCTCTACAAATTAATCTTTCATTTCATCTCTGGATTTACTATCACATTTCAGCTGGGAGTGCAGTTATGAGTGAACTGAGATTATTTTATACTCATGCTACAACATAATAAACATCACTGAAGTTTTCGCTATGTGTGTATTTTTAGAAATCACAGACTTTGTCTCACAGTTGACTGTAGGGAATCAAAAAGAAGTAACATTCGTTAAAGTACAGGGTACCTGAAGGAACCCTTGTGAATATATTAAATGCCATCACACACACACACACACACACACACACACACACACACACACACACACACGCACACAATGGGCTGGTCTCTAGTGCTTTACAAATTAAAATGGCTACATTGCTTGCCTGAGGTTCTATCTCAAAGTTTCCCTAAAATAACTCATATATCCTTCATTAAAATGTTTTTGTTAGCTGTCAATACCAATCGATATGAAGAGTAGAATATCAGTTACTATTTACTGAAGGGATTAGCATTGTATATGAATGTGTTAGATATAATGTCATAGCAAAAGGATGAGGATAATGCTTAATGTAAAATAATGTACCAAAATTCTTCCACAATATTCATACAAATACATTAATATTACAGGAGTGTATACAGAGTGAAAGGCTCCCTGGACAGTACAAGTGGTTTGTGATTTGCTGCTAACCTGAAGTTTGGTAGTTTGAACTCACCTAGTGGTTCAATGGAAGAAAGGCCTGGTGAATTGCATCTGTAAAGTTTACAGTAAATAAAACCCTGTGGGCAGATCTACTCTGTAACACCTGGGGTTGCTATGTGGCAAGATTAACTCAATGGCAACAGATTTGTTTGGTTTTGGGGGGAGGTGACAGATTAAAGAATTTGTCAAAAGCTAAATAACAAATCAGGGATACTGGTGGTATTTGAGCCAGAAGACCCATGGTTTTGAGAAATACAATTATTTTTCACACTTACTGTGTGGTATGGTTCTCCCTGAGCTTAAATCATGGTGTGAGGCCATAGGACCTGTGGGTGGGACTTATTATCATCTTCATTTCACAGGTAACAGATTGAATCACAGAGAGATAAAGTAATTTGTTCAAGGTCATGTAGCTGGTACATGTTAGAACAGAGATATGAACTCAAATCTACAGGCTTCAAAGCCCATATACTAAACTCTTGACAATCAAATCAAACAAAATCCATTGCTGTCGACCCTACAGGACAGAGTAGAACTATCCCATAGGGTTTCCAAGGCTGTAATCATTACGGACCACAATACGTCTGTCATTTTGTCCTATTGTGGTAGCTTATGTGTTGCTATGATACTGGAAGCTTTGCCACCAGTATTTCAAATACCAACAGGGTCACCCTTGGTGGACAGGTTTCAGGGGAACTTCCAGACTAAGACAGACTAGGAAGAAGAATCTGGTAGTCTATTTCTGAAAAAATTGGCCAGTGAAAACCTTATGGATAGCAGTGGAATATTGTCTGATATAGTGCTGGAAAATGAGCCCCTCAGGTTGAAAGGCACTCAAAATATAACTAGGGAAGAACCACCTCCTCAAGGCAGAGTCGACCTTAAGGACATGGATGGAGTCAAGCTTTCTGGACTTTCTTTTGCTGATGTGGCAAGACTCAAAATAAGGAAAAACAGCTGCAAACTTCCATTAATAATCGGAATGTGGAATGTATGAGGTATGAATCTAGGAAAATTGGAAGTCTTCAAAAATTAAATGGAATGCATAAACATCGATATACTAGGCATTAGTGAGCTGAAATGGACTGATATTGGCCATTTTGAGTCAGACAATCTTATGGTTTGGTATGCCGGGAATGTTAAATTGAAAAGGAATGGCATCATATTTATCATCAAAAAGATCATTTCAAGAACTATACTGAAGTACAATGCTGTCAGTGATAAGATAATATCCATACACTTGGAAGACTAGTTAATACAACTATTATTCAAATTGACACACCAACCACTAATGATAAAGATCAGGAAATTGAAGATTTTTACCAACTTCTGCAATCTGAAATTGATCAAACATGTGACCAAGCTGCATAGATAATTACTGGTGATTAGAATGTGAAAGTTGAAAATGAAGAAAAAGGATCAGTAGTTGGAAAATAAAGCCTTAGTGATAGAAATGATGCTGGAGATCACTTGATAGAATTTTTCAAGATCAACAACTTCTTCATTGCAATACCTTTTTTCAAAGACATAAACAGCTACTATACACATGTAACTCACCAGATGGAATACACAGGAGTCAAATCAACTACATCTGTGGAAAGAGACAATGGAGAAGCTCAATATCATCTGTTAGAATAAGGCCAGGGGCTGAATGTGGAACAGGTCACCAATTGCTCATATGCAAGTTCAAGTTGAAGCTGAAGAAAATTAGAGCAAGTCCAAAAGAGCCAAAGTACAACTTTGAGTATATTCCACCTGAATTTATAGACCATCTCCAGAATAGATTTGACACACTGAACATAAGTGACTGATGACCAGATAAGTTGTGGAATGACATCAAGGACATCATATATGAAGAAAGCAAAAGGACATTAAAAAGACAGGAAAGAAAAAAAAGACCAAAATAGATGTCAGAAGAGACTCTAAAAGACTCTCTTGAAAGTAGAGTAGCTAAAGCAAAAGGAAGAAATGATGAAGTAAAAGAGCTGAACAGAAGATTTCAAAGGGTGGCTTGAGAAGACAAAAGTAAAGTATTATAATGAAATGTGAAAAGACCTAGAGTTAGAAAACCAGAAGGGAAGAGCACCCTTCGCTTTCCTTGCCAAAAGAACTGAAGAAAAAAATTAAGACTTAAGTCACAATATTGGAGAATTCTAATGGACAAATATTGAATGAAGCAGGAAGCATCAAAAGAAAATGGAAGGAAAACACAGGGTCACTGTACCAAAAAGAATTGGTAGACATTCAACTATTTCAGGAGGTAACATATGATAAAGAATGTATGGGAGTGAAGGAAGAAGCCCAAGCTGCACTAGAGGCACTGGCAAAAAACAAGGCTCTAGGAATACCAATTGAGATGTTTTAACCAATGAATGCAACCCTGGAGGTGCCCACTCATGTATGTCAAGAAATATGGAGGACAACTGCCTGGCAAACCAACTGGAAGAGTTCCATGACTTTGACCATTGAAAAGAAAGGTGACCCAATAGAAAGCTGAATCTATTAGAAAGTATCAATTAATATCACATGTAAGTAAAGTTTTGCTCAAGATCATTCAAAAGTGGCTGCAGCAGTATATCAACAGGGAACTGCCAGAAATTCAAGCTGAATTCAGAAGAGGATACAGAACCACGGATGTCATTGCTGATGTCAGATGGATCTTGGCTGAAAGCAGAGAATACTAGAAGATGTTTGCCTGTATTTTATTGACCATGCAAAGACATTTGACTATGTGGATCATAACAAATTATGGATAATGTTGCAAATAATGGAAATTCCAAAACACTTAATTGTGCCATGAGGAACCTGTACATAGATCAAGTGGCAGTTGTTCAAACAGAACAAGGGGATACTGTGTGGTTTAAAGTCAGGAAAGGTGTGTGTTAAGATTGTATCCGTTCACCATAAATATTCAATCTGTCCCCCATGTTGTCTGTCAGTTCGTCGTACTGTGGGGGCTTGTGTGTTGCTGGATGCTGGAAGCTATGCCATCAGTATTCAGATACTAGCAGGGTCACCCATGGCTGACATGTTTCAGCTGAGCTTCCAGACTAAGACAGACTAGAAAGAAGGACCCAGCAGTCTACTTCTGAAAAGAATTAGCCAGTTAAAATCTTATAAATAACAGCAGAACATTGTCTGATGTAGTGCGGGAAGATGAGCCTCCCAAGTTGGAAGCCACTCAAAAGATGACTCGGGAAGAGCTGTCTCATCAAAGTAGAGTCGACCTTAATGATATGGTTGGAGTCAAGCTTTCAGGACCTTCATTTGCTGATGTGGCATGACTCAAAATGAGAAGAAAGAGCTACAAACATCCATTAATAATCGGAATGTGGAATGTAGGAAGTATGAATCTAGGAAAATTAGAAATCATCAAAAATGAAATGGAATGCATAAACATCTCTATCCTTGGCATTAGTGAGCTGAAATGGACTGGTATTGGCCATTCTGAATCAGACAATCATACGGTCTACTAGGCAGAGAATGACAACTCGAAGAGGAATGGTGTTGCATTCATTGTCAAAAAAAAAAACCTTTCAAGATCTATCCAAAAGCACAGTGCTGTCAGTGATAGGATAATATCCATATGCCTACAAGGAAGACCAGTTAATACGACTATTATTCAAATTTATGCACCAACCACTAAGACCTCAGAAGAAGAAATAGAAAATTTTTACCAATTTCTGCAGTCTGAAATTGATCAAACATGTAATCAGGATGCAGCAATAATTTCTGATGATTGGAATGCAAAAGTTGGAAACAAAGAAGAAGGATCTGTAGTTGGAAAATATGGCCTTGGTGATAGAAACAATGCTGGAGATTGCATGATAGAATTTTACAAGGCCAGCGACTTCATCATTGCAAATACCTTTTTTCACCAACTTAAATGGCGACTATACACGTGGACCTAGCCAGATGGAATACATAGACATCAAATCGACTACATCTGTGGAAAGAGATGATGAAAAAGCTCAATCTCATCAGTCAGAACAAGGCCAGGGGCCGACTGCAGAACAGACCATCAACTGCTCATATGTAACTTCAAGTTGAAACCGAAGAAAATTAGAACAAGTCCACCAGAGCCAAAGTACAACCTTGAGTATATCCCATCTGAATTTAGAGACCATCTCCAGAACAGATTTGATGTGTTGAACACTAATTACTGAACACCAGACGAGTTACGGGGTGACATCAAGGACATCATACATGAAGAAAGCAAGAGGTCCTTAAAAAGACAGGAAAGAAAGAAAAGACCAAAATGGTGTCAGAAGAGACTCTGAAACTTGCTCTTGAATGTCAAGTAGCTAAAGGAAAAGGAAGAAATGATAAGTAAAAGAACATAACAGAAGATTTCGAAGGGCAGCTAAAGAAGACAAAGAAAAGTATTATAATGACATGTTTAGAGACATAGAGATAGAAAACCAAAAGGGAAAAACATGTTCGGCATTTCTCAAACTGAAAGGTATGAAGAAAATATTTAAGCTTCGAGTTGCAAAAGTGAAGGAGTCTATGGGGGAAAATATTAAACAATGCAGGAATCATCAAAAGAAGGTGGAAAGAATACACAGAATCATTATATCAAAAAGAATTGGTCAATGCTCATCCATTTCAAGAGGCAGCATATGATCAGGAACCGATAGTACTGAAGGAAGAAGCCCAAGCTGCACTGAAGGCACTGGAGAAAACAAGGCTTCAGGAATTGACAGAATATCAATCGAGATGTTTCAACAAACAGATGCAGCACGGGAAGCGCTCACCTATCTATGACAAGAAATTTGGAAGACAGCTACCTGGCTAACCAACTGGAAGAGATCCATACGTATGCCTATTCCCAAGAAAGGTGATCCAACCAAATGCAAAAATTATCAAACAATATCATTAATATCACAAGCAAGTAAAATTTTGCTAAATATCATTCAAAAGCGGCTGCAGCAGTATATTGACAGGGAACTGCCAGAAATTCAGGCCAAATTCAGAAGAAGAAGTGGAACCAAGAATATCAATGCTGATGTCAGATGGATCTTGGCTGAAAGCAGAGAATACCAGAAAGATGTTTACCTGTGTTTCACTGACTAT
Organism: Dugong dugon; assembly: GCA_030035585.1. Taxonomy (NCBI): domain Eukaryota; kingdom Metazoa; phylum Chordata; class Mammalia; order Sirenia; family Dugongidae; genus Dugong; species Dugong dugon. The sequence goes on from CM057472.1 coordinate 91,768,491, forward strand.
TCAAAGGCATTTGACTGTGTGGATCATAACAAATAATGGATAACATTGCAAAGAATGAGAATTCCAGAACACTTAATTGTGCTCATGAGGAATCTGTACATAGATCAAGAGGCAGTTGATCAAACAGAACAAGGGTGGTTCTTCATGGTTTAAAGTCTGGAAAGGCGTGCATCAGGGCTGTATCCTTTCACCATACCTATTCAATCTGTATGCTGAGCAAATAATCTGAGAAGAGGGACTATATAAAGAGAAGTGGAGCATCAGGATTGGAGGAAGACTCATTAACAACCTGCGTTACGCAGATGACACAACCTTCCTTGCTGAAAGTGAAGAGGACTTGAAGCACTTACTGATGAAGATCAAAGATGACAGCCTTCAGTATGGATTACACCTGAACATAAAGAAAACAAGCATCCTAACAACTGGACCAATAACCAACATCATAATAAACGGAGAAAAGATTGAAGCTGTCAAGGACTTCATTTTACTTGGATCCACAATCAACACCCATGGAAACAGTAGTCAAGAAATCAAAACTGCTGCAAAAGACCTCTTTAAAAGTGTTGAAAAGCAAAGATATCACCTTGAAGACTAAGGTGCGTCTGACCCAAGCCACGGTATCTTCACTTGCATCATATGCATGCAAAGGCTGGACAATGAACAAGGAAGACCAAAGAAGAATTGACACCTTGAATTGTGGTGTTGGTGAAGAATATTGAATATATCATGGACCGCCAAAAGAATGAACAAATCTGTCTTGGAAGAAGTAGAACCAGAATGCTCCTTAGAAGTAAGGATGGCGAGACTACGTCTCATATACTTTGGACATGCTATCAGGAGGGATCATTCTCTGGAGAAAAACCTCTTGCTTGGTAAATAGAGGGCCAACGAAAAAGAGGAAGACCCTCAATGAGATGGATTGACACGGTGGCTGCAACAATGGGCTCAAGCATAACAATGGTTGTGAGGATGGCGCAGGATTGGGCAGTGTTTCGTTCTGTAGTACATAGGGTCTCTATGAGTCAGAACCTAGTCAATGGCACTAACAACAACAACAACAACATTCAGTCTGTATGCTGAGCAAATAATCTAAGAAGCTGGACTATATGAAGAAGAAGGAATTAGGATTGGAGGAAGACTCGTTAACAACCTGCTACATGCAGATGACACAACCTTGCTTGGTGAATGTGAAGAGGACTGATGAAGGTCAAAGACCATAGCCTTCAGGATGGATTACACCTCAACATAAAGAAAACAAAAATCCTCACAACTGGACCAATACAAAACATCATGATAAATGGAAAAAAGATTAAAGTTGTCAAGGATTTCATTTTACTTGGATCCACAATCAAAGCCCATGGAAGCGGTAGTCAAGAAATCAAATGACGCATTGCATTGGGCAAATCTGCTGCAAAAGGCCTCTTCAAAGTGTTAAAAGGCAAAGATATCGCTTTGAGGACTAAGGTGTGCCTAACCCAAGCCATGGTACTTTCAATCAGTTTCAGTCATATGTATGTGAAAACTGGGCAATGAATAAGGAAGACCGAAGAAGAATTGACCCCTTTGAATTATAATGTTGGCAAAGAATATTGAATATACCATGGACTGCCGGAAGAATGAACAAATCTGTCTTGAAAGAAGTACCACCAAAATGGTCTTTGGAAGCAGGGATGGTGAGACTTCATCTCATGTACCTTGGATATGTTATCAGGAGGAACCAGTCCCTGGAGAAGGACATCATGCTTGGTAAAGTAGAGGGTTAGTGAAAAAGTGGAAGACCCTGCACGAGATGGATTGACACAGTGGCTGCAACAATGGGCTCAACCATAATAAAGATTGTGAGGATGGCACAGTACTGGGCAGTGTTTCATTCTGTTGTACATAGGGTCACTATGAGTTGGAACTGACTTCATGGCACCTAACAATAACAACAATCTTTAAGGAAGCAGACTGCCGCAGAGCGGCTGGTTTATTTGAACTGTTGACCTGTTGGTTAGCAGCCAAGTACTTAACAACTGCACCACCAGGGCTCCAAACCCCCGACAATACTTCTTTTCCATTTCCTCTCTTGGACTTCAAAGTTTCCACTGCAAATTCCTCTGGTAGGTCCTTCTTCCCAAGAAATCATCTCAAGCAAACAACATGACCATGCCTATCTGAATGCCGTTTTACTCTCTAAGGTCCCTGAACATCAGCATCCCCAAACATTTCCTCCAAAATCTACTAAGTAAATTTTTCTATGTCTTTCCAGCCTTACCTGCTAGACTGCACAAATCCTACGCTCCAACCAGTCTGGATTGCAATTACTTCCCAAGCTTGTCCAGTCACTGCAGTACTGTGGTCCCACAGACTAAATTGTTCCCATGCCAAACCCTCTGGTCTATTTTCTGCTCAAACTTTCAGGTTCAAGTCTATTGCCCCCTCTTTTATGAGACCTTTTTCAATCCTCTCAGGTGGAAATAGTTTCTTTTTCTCTTACACTAATTTGTTTATTATTACTTAGCTGTAGCATAACAATTTACTCCCTGCCTTAGTTACTTAGTATGACCCTAATAGTCCCCGGCATGTTTTCTCCCTTTCAAAAAGGGCAACTGAGAGCTTGACGTAACGAATGCCATGATGAACCTATGAGTTTCTTTTTTTTCTTCTTTGCCTTCTCCCTTTTCTCATACCTTTGTTAATGACTTTGTTTTGCTCTGTCCAGCCACCTGTGACTTAGGACCGCCCCATGGGAAGATTAGAGCCCAGATGTCAGATAAGGAAATGTCAGGCATATATCTGTTTAGTATGATAAAGCGTCTCTTGTAATTACCTTGTAATGAATGACAACACTTCTAACCTCTGTAAAAATCATATATAAGCTCTGATGTAAAAATGCCTCTTGGGACTCCATAGAGACAGCCTGCATTGCTGTGGGATCCTCATTGGTGTACACCTCCTAAATTAAAACTTGCTTACTCTTTCAGACTTGGAGTATGTTTCATTGGCTTGACTGCTCCAGGGCACAGACCCTATTCGGGTAAAACCTGGTGCTACTGTAAGAGAAATACCGCACGTGGCAGTCTTTAAAGAACAGAAACTTTATTTCTCACAGTTCTGGAGGCCAAAAGCCCAAGTCAGGTCTCCGTTGTTTTGATTCCTTCCTTGTCGGTAGCCCTGGGCATTCCTAGGTTCTTGGCTTATAGATGATCCTTATATGGTGTCTGTCTTCTCCTGTGTGTGTGTGCACGTGTCTCTGTGTCTATACCGCTCTTTATAGAACTCAGAAGTGCTTGGATTGATTATATTACATTACATTGCACTGTGGAAAGTGATACATTTGACTTAAGGTAATTACATTAATTTACGTTAGATTACATCCATAGGTATAAGGGTTAGGATTCCAACACATATTTTCAGAGACATAATTCAATCCATAATACTCCTTAATACCAATTCAGCTTTCATAGCACATTGAATACAACATGGGACATGTCTCCTTCACTGTTATGCCTTATACTCTATTTTGGGCCAGAATTTCACAAAACATAGAGAGGAAAAGAGTCATGAGAAGTACACTTCAGTCAAATCATTCTATAATATAAGGTCCGTATACTTTAAATGGAGCCCTGATTTGCAGTGGTTAAGAGATCAGCTGCTAACCAAAAGGTCGACAGTTCAAACCCACTAACCACTCTTTGGAAACCCTATGGGGCAGTTCTATTCTGGCCTATAGGGCTGCTATGAGTTGGAATCAACTCAACAGCAGTGGGTTTGTTTTTTTCATTTTATACTTTCGGTAAATCACTTAAATCTTTCTGGGCCTTGCTTTTCTTATTTGTAAAGTGAATGCATCTGCCTTGCCAACTTCGCAAACTTACTGAGAAAGCCATCTATAAATTTTTTTGAGACTTAGAGTGACAGAGGATCAAGTTTTCATATCTGTTCAAAAACATGATTTGAAATAACACAAACAAAACAAATAATAACCTCAGCCCCATGATTTAGTTCAAAATTCTTTATCACTCATCACTCTATTTTCATACCATATGTAACAGTCAGTTGTTTCCACAAGAATGCCATGTAACACACAAGCTAGAGTCAGTAACTTAAAACAATCATCATTTAGTTCCACAGTTCTGTGAATTAGCTAGGGTCAGCTGCTCTAGGCCTGGCTAGCCTGAAAGACTCCATTTCAGGTGAAGTTGGTTGAAGTAGTTCCACTTCACATTTCAGATCTGTATGGTATTTGGAGAGACTTTGAGTCACATAAGTTCATTTTGGACCCCAGGCTTAAGGGGCAGCAGCTTCCTCAAGAATCTTTTTTCAGTGATAATGACAGAGGACACCAGAAACACATGCGACCTCTTAAGGCCTAGGCTCAAAATTCAGCTCTATCATTTCTGCTGCATTCCATGGACCAAAGCAAGTTTAAATGGCCAGGCCAAGAGTCAAGTGATGGAGAAATTCACTGTGGCCAAGATGATGACATTTGTTTAGAAGAGGGAAGAATGAAGAATTTGGTGAGTATGTCAATCAATCATATTGTAATTTCCTGTCATGTTGCTATTTTTATTTTGCTTTTCTGATGGAGAAACATTATTAGAAAAATGCAGTGCTTTATTCAATGTCATAAAAAAAGTGATACAAAAAAAATTACTGTAATGACTCCCCAAGTATAAGGTCCACTGGTAGACTATGTGGGGCCTCTTGAAAGGCTGCAAATATATCCACAATATCAAGTCTTCCTCTGCTTTTCTTTCTGTCTTTTACTTTTTAAAAGGGTGACCACTACTCCATAAACTTTTAGTACTGTATAACTTTAAGAGAGTATCTAATGTAAGCCACCTAGTGAGTTACTAAATGTTATTAAAAGCTGATATTCCAAAACAGTGTATGCATGTTTTAAGTTCTTTGAGGTCTGTAAGTTGTATTATAAGAAGTCTGACTGTCAAACCATATTAGACAGTGTGTCTTGTGAAGCTCCTAGGGCACACTGACAACAAAATAAAACAACAACAAATTAGAATTCCTGCAATTTGAGGCGAGGATGTTTTGATATCAGTATTGTTGTGAACTGATAATGGTTTTGAATTGCTACTTCCCTTACTTCTCAATTATAAATAACTACTTAATGTTAATGATCATAAATTTAATTTGTAGTGTACTTTCTGATAAAGCTTATACTGTTGGTAAACATATTTGCAACAGAATTTTAGACTTTTAATTTTTTATAGACTATTTTAAGTCACGTAGATTTTGTGGTTCAAATAATAATCACCTACAATTCCTGTTCCATTGTATACATGTACCTGGTTTTCACACACACACACACTCACATGAAGTGTAAAATAGCAATTGTCATGATAGACTGACTCTTCTACTGGAATGTAGGAATGGATTGATTGGAATGGGTGCAATAGGCCCATAGTGTTGTCTGTATAGCCTAATGAGAAGTGGTTTGGAAGCCATTATTCTACATCAACGTATATGATGTGATCAGGGCTAAATCGGGGAAGATTATAAATAGTGGCCAACACCTGAAAACTTCCTTCAGCTCACTCAGCAATCTGGGATTTTTGAGAAATTTATTTGAGAAATCATCTGTCAATGTTTTTGGAGACTTAGAGTGACAAAATTCTGCTTTAGTGTCAGCTCAAGAAAATTGAGTTGAATTAAGAAAAACAAAACAAACAATAACCTCAAATCCATAGTTCTGTTCAAAATTTTAGAAATTTTACCTTTCTAGTCTCACATACCATAGGAAGAACTCATGATTAAATATAATATTCTGGTAACCTGACACAATTGCTATTTATGTAATTCCTAAATTATTAGCAAATACCAAATCATTTGGTCTATCACCCATATGTTTCTAACCACACAGATCCTTCTGAATACATAAATGTTTGATATCATTGGTTGAATTTTTTGTTTTGATCCAAATGTTTTGGTGTTAATTAGTTGCAGTTGTTAATGTAAGTCTGATTCTTCCAATTGCTCTGATACATGTCCTAAGGAAATAGCTCATTGCCTTTCTTCTCCTTCTCTTTACCTCAATGTTATGGAAATGATGACAAGAAATCCACAAAGACTTAAAAGGATGAACTGAGATTTTTAAAGTTTCTTGACAGAAGGAAGGAATGGTGCTAATGGTATATAGTAGCTTGGATGTTTATTTACCTTTATAATTTTTTTACTAGAGACTATATAGTATGCTTTGAACTGATTTGGTAGAGAATTATTTCAAGTTTCTACTTTTAATTCCAGTCTTTGGAACTTGTATGGACTCTTAAGCCACAAGGACAAGATTTGCTATGTTGAAGTCTAAAAGTATTAGGTGAATACAGTGAAAAAAGCCAAGAATTTGGAGTCAGGTAGAAATGTGTTTAAATACCAGTTTAAGAATGGTGCAGTGTGGGTAAGTCACTCAGCTGGGGTAGAATGTAGATTCTTTAGAAGTGATATGGACAAAAAAATGCCTACCTTGTAAGATGGTTGTAGAGATTAATACTGGCATATGAACTATAATTTTATTAAACTCCCTCCATATATACTAGCTTAAGATCATTGCTTTTACTTCCCTATGTTGGGAAATAACTGAATTTTATGTAGGAAGTCAACACGTCAGGTCGCTGAACAGGTGAATGGATGGATTCTTGTATTAGAATGACTATTCCATGTTTGCCACCTCCGTGGCTTTCAGATCCCAATCTTCTAACAATCAGTTCGGAAAATGCCTTATGACGATGACAGCTGGATTCAACTAAGGGGAATGAAAAAGATCATGAGAGAAAGGAATGAAATAAGGTGTATAAAAAATTAAGAGTCATGATTGGAAGGGCAAATTTTGAGGTCATATGTAGTAAGATCAATAAGATTCTTGCTAATACTCCCTTTTCATTCTCTGAAAAGTGTGGGCTAATTCTCAGTTCTTTGGAGGGTTCATCAGTACTCAAAGGGTTGATTCTTTACACAAATGTGCTGACTTAATAGTAATGACTAGTTTACAACTGGAGGAAGTTTATATGAAAAGTTAACATAGAGCTCTGTCTTTTTGTAACAGAAATCTCTTAGAAACTCCTCTGATGTGGAAAAAAAAAACAAAACATGAATTGATGTCATTCAACTTTTCCACATGTTCCAGAATAGGAAAATTTTGTACACTAGATCTTGAGGATCAAGTTTTAGTGGTGTGTCAGTGTTTTAGAGTTTTTCTTTCTGCAATTCTACAGAAACTAGAAGTAAAAATATTTTCATCATTGTTTCAAACAGTGGCTGAGAATCTGTAGTCATGAATACCAGCTGATTGCAACTGATGAAACAGAATTGTCTCGACTGACAGGCTACTAACTGGTTACTACTGAATTAGTGAAATTAATTAGGCTTGGACACAGCTTTTGTGTTCATAATGATACATGTCTTTTAATTATGCACACACACTCACTTAGGCATATATACAAATTAAAATATAAATACATCAACATATGCACTTACAGAATACTTTGTTGTTATTAGTTGTCATTAAGTCAATTCCTACTCATGGAGACCCCACGTGTGCAGAATAGAGCTGCTCCATAGGGTTTTCAAGGCCGTGATCTTTTGGAAGCAGATAGCCAGGCCTATCTTCCGAGGTGTCTCTGGGTGGATTTGATTTGCCAGCCTTTTGGCTAGTAGCTGAGCACTTAACTATTTGCACCACTCAGGAACTATGGACTATAAACAGATATGTTTATAATATATGTCTATTTTTCTTCAATAATTTATTCCTCAGCTGTTTTAGCCAGGATGTGACTTGTTAAGTATTACTGTTCTATCCTACAATATGATTCTTGTTTCAGTTATCAACTGATGCATAAGAACCCATCCCAAAACTTAGTAGTTTAAACAACATGCATTTTATTTGTTCATGATTCTTCAGCCTGAGCTTGGCATCTGTTGGTCTTTCAGGGGTCACTCATTTGGCTCCAACTGTCAGATCAGCTAAAAGATTAACTCAGCTAGGGCTTTTGCACAGCATCTTTCTTTTTAAGTACTTGCAAAGATTTTCCCTCTTTATATGGCCTCTCCATTGGGTTTCTCCATGTGATCTTTACACCACGATAGCAGGACTTCTTACATGGAGGCTTAGGTTTTCCAAGAGCACACACACAAAAAGGAAACTATGAGGTCTTCTTAAGGCTAGGCTAGGAACTGGAGAGCACTACTTTCAACACATTCTGTTGGTTAAAGCATATCAGTGCCTTAGCCCAGATTCAAGGCTTGAGGTTCAGAATCTCATCATCTAAATTATGTCCAGGTGAGAATGAGGCTCCTTGGATGTGTTTCCTCTGGTACAGCTCCCTGTTTATCAAAAGACCTGAACTAAAGAGATATGCTATTTTCCCCATGCCCACTCAACAAGAAATGGTGAAAAAGGGATAGGATATGTGCAATAGACACACACCCACAAATATGGCAGTGAGTGGGTGGGGACAGTAATTCTAAAATCCAGCCAGACACGTATTACCACCAGGGCAGGCACATGTCAGCTTTCATTCTTTCCCTAGGGCAGGAAATATAAATTGATTGGACATATTTATGCCCTCCACTTTATCTAGAAGTGGTTTGACTTGATTCCTGAATTGTAATCTGGGCCCTTGATTCTTAACTGAGTCACCCCTCTTATCCAGAAGAAATGGTCAATATTTGCATCTCAGTCATTTTCTTAGTCTTTTTTCTCTCCTTAGGAGTTTGGGAACCCAGAGGCTCCTTTGCATTTTGCACTGTCTCTGTCTTTTATAGAGCTGTCAATAAATAACTTGAGTCTCCCTTTTTTCAGTGTCAAGTGAAGTGTCTTTATTGCTTTCTCAGACCCCAGTAATAGTCATCACGTAGTCCTTCAGGTTTCTTCTCATTGGCTGGTCCCAGAGTCAGTGTCACAGTGTTTAGATTTTGTGTTAGCAAACCCCAATTCTAGGCACTAATTTCTGTTTCAATTATTTATTGGTGCATATCATACCATCCTAAAACTGGTGGTTTAAAAAACATCGTTATGTTTGTTCACAGTTCTTCAGTCTGGGGTTGGCCTGGGTGGGCAGTTCTGTCGATCTAATTGGTAGGTATTTGTGTAGCTACTTTAGCTGGTAGATCCCCTATGGTCTGGGCTCAGCTGGAACACTAGGTTGGCTAGGTATCTTTCCCTCTAACTCCCTCTCTCTTTCTGTAGTTTCAGGACTCTCCCTCTCCATGTGGACTGTCCACATTATATCTCCATGTGGTCTCTCTGTTAGGGTAGCCATATTCCGTTTTCTCACATACAGACTCACTGACTCAGGCACACAACAGCACCAAAATGGAAGCTGATAGGTTTTTGTGATCATTAAGGTTGTGTGTCAATTTGTCTGGGCCATGATTCTCAGTGGTTTGGCAGTTATGATGTACTTTGGCAGTCATAAAAAGATGTGATCACTTCCAAGATGAGATTTTGATATAATGTGATCACCTCCATGATAGGATCTGCTGTGAGTAGCCAATCATTTGAAAGGGAGTTTCCTTGGAGGCATGATCTGCATGGAATATAAGTGGACTTTCTGGCAAGTCTCATGGGCTTTACTGGCTCTGGATCCTGCAACTGGCTCCTGTTCATCTGACCTCCGGTTCTTGGGACCTGAGCTAGCAGGTTACTTGCCATCTTGCCTGCCGATCTTGGGATTCATAGATCTTCACAGCCTGTGAACAAGAGTCCTGCTCTTTGACCCGCCTATCTTGGGTTCACTAGCCCCTGTAGCTATGTGAATCCGGAAAGGCCTCTATCCTGACCCATGGACTTAGAACATTTCAGCCTCTACAATTGCATGAGCCATTTCCTTGATATAAATCTCTCTATATATATACATATTTATAGCCTTTACTGGTTTTGCTTCTCTAGAGAACCCAGCCTAAGATAGTTTTCTTCTAACTTAGATCTGGAACTGGCACAATATCATTTTTACTACATCCCATGCTTTAAACACATCACAGTACCAGTCCATATTCAAGCAGAATGTGAATCCCAGGAAGCAAGCTTCGTTGAGGGTCACCCAAGTAAGAGAATGCCATACTTCTAAAGCAAAACACTCTTTTCTCTTTTAGTTGGAGTCACTCTTCTACAGTCCTGTTGCCAGACTTAATGTGTTCTTAGCCATAGACAAATCTGCTCTTTGGTGGTTTCTAATTATCCTCCCTGGACAATGAAAAAGGGAGACCAAAAATAGACACATTTGAATTATGGTGTTTGCAATGTCAAAGAGAGAAATTGATAGCAGATATGTTGCTTTTATTTGGGAGTTTTCTTACCCATTAAAACAAATACTCACTTTGAAGAAATCCCTGACCAAAATTAATCCACCAGCAAATTATCTTTCACCCAAAGTTACAAATCCTTTCTTTTCTGTTAGAAGCCAGGCTTACTAACCTTAAATTTCAAAAGATATGACTGGGTGGAGGGCCAGAAACCATCTTATACCTGATACCAGTTGCTCTCAGTAACAGGAGGAAGGCAGGGTTCAATCAATCATATTAAGATTAGCCAATGGTTGATCTTCTATATTTCTCTCTCATCTTCTCTTCATAAGCCTCATTGTACCTAGCTTCTTTGAGTCATTTGCTTTTTCTACAATCAAAACTGTCTCCCTACATGTATATAGAATAACTGCTCAGAATAAACCTTATGCTCAAATTTCACTGAATTTTATTTTTAACAATACAAATATTCTATTTCTGAGACACTAAAGTATTTGTGCAATTTTCTTATAACAAATATTACATTCAGTTTTAAATATGATGGCAGATAGAAATGATAAAAACAATTTGAAGATGCCAGCTATTTATTCTCCCAGATAATAAAGGCCTGGGCCAAATCTGGCTTGTCACCAATTTTTGTAAATAAAGTTTTATTGCAACAAAGCAATTCATTTTTGTATTGTCTATGACTGCTTTCATGCTACAATGATACAGTCGTGGACCAAATGGCCCACAAAGCTGAAAATATTTACTATTTGGCTCTTTACAGAAAAAAAAAAAAATTGTCACTAACCTAGGCAAAATATGAAATAGAAAGAGCTCACTTTTGAAAACCTCACTATTGAGGCACATGCAGCTTTATTTCTATATGGTCTTGTTATCCCGCTAGAAAGTAATTGATAAACTAATCCAGGGGAGTATACCTCTTTGGCATTTGTTCATTTAATCTTTAATTCAATAAAACAAATAGAAAAAAATCTTTCATAAATACCTTGAGTGATAGAATGTCCCAATCCATAATTTCATTTAGAAATCTTAAAAAAAAAAAATCATATTTTATTGTTGAACCAACGAAGACCCTCCTGACTGTCATCACTGAAACCTGTACCAATGACTGTTAAGAAAGACAATTCAAAATGTAGGATCACAGTTTCTAGCCAATCTGTGAAAAGGTAAAGCTTTCAATGGTTTTGCCCATTTGTGATGTTAATACATACTGATGGCTCTGTAATGGTTCCTTGGACTCCGGCAGACATGGCTGTGGCAGCCTGCTTGTCTGTTTTCCCGTTCTCGCCTATTCTGTAATATTCTTCGGACTCAGGTAGATATGGCTCTAGCAGCATGCTTGCTGTTTTCCCACTTTCGTCTGTTCTGTAATGGTTCCTTGGACTCGGGCAGACATGGCTGTGGCAGCCTGCTTGTCTGTTTTCCCGTTCTTGCCTATTCTGTAATATTCTTCGGACTCAGGTAGATATGGCTCTAGCAGCATGCTTGCTGTTTTCCTACTTTCGTCTGCTCTGTAATGGTTCCTTGGACTCGGGCAGACACGGCTGTGGCAGCCTGCTTGTCCATTTTCCACTTTTGCCTTTTTGAATATATGCCAAATAAAACTTCTTTTTGCTTTAAAAAAAAATCATATTTTAGAAATATGGCCCTAAAACACAGAATGTTCAACTCCATTCACAAGTTAATGAGTGAAATTAATTGAAAATTCTGTTCAAAACCTAATTTTGACTTTATTTTCCACATTTAAACTGATAGCTCATTTTCCTGTTATTAATAATTGGTACATCCAAAAAGCTTATAAAAATATTATAGACATCAGAGTAAGTGCAAGAACAATTTTTTTGTCATCTTACCAGATTAAGAAAAAAAAAACATTGATGTTTTCAAAACCCCTAATATAGATAACAGCCAACAATTAAGTCATCATTACATTTTGAGCAGAACCATCAGTACAGGCACATTTTGCTAAATAAATTGCCATTATTTAGCACATATACACTAAATTTTCCGGCCTCCCTTATGGCCAAAGGTAGCCATATGCAGAGTTCCAACTAATGGTAAGTGAGTGGAAGGAGCATATACCAATTCCAGACCTGGCGCATAAGCACCTCCAAGTGGATCTCCTCTCTTCTGTCTTCAGATGCCACTGGACGACAACACCTGGGAAAATTGAGAAAGTAAATGATAAAGATGATGGAGCTTATGCCAGCTTGGTACACTGACTACAACATGGAACAGAATGCCCTCCTCCTGACTGGATTTAACATAAGTGGGAAATAAATGTCTATGTGTTGAGTACGGCGTTTTGTTGTTTAGAGGTTAAAGCATTACTTTCACTTAATTGCAGACCATTAAGACAGATTTTGCCAAAATAGGGTTTTTTTTTCTATTTATACCTGCCCAGAGATATATGATTCACACACCTATCCAACCATTTACTTACGCCCATACAGGTAAGATAATCTAGTTAGCCAGTTATTGTTGTTGTTGTTAGTTACCATCAAGTCAGCTTCGACTCATGGTGACTTAATGTATAAGAGAACGAAATGTTGCTTGGTCCTGTACTATCTTCATGAATGTTGGTATGTTTGAGCCCGTTGTTGCAGCCCTATGTACTTATATATGTTTATTTATATAGAAATGGCTTATATACTTCTATCTAAAGAATCGTGGTTTACTTGTTGTTGTTAGGTGTCTTTGATTCCATTTGGACTCATAGTGACCCCATGTGACAGAGTAGAACTATCCCATAAGTTTTTCTTGCCTGCAATCTTTATGGAAGCATATTGCCAGGTTTACTGGGTTCTTTAAAATATGCAGAGAGAAAGATGTGGCAGTCTGTTTCCATAAGGATTAAAACCTTGAAAACTCTATGGGGGCAGTTCTACTCTGTCCTACAGGGTCGCTGTAAGTCAGAACTGACTCAACAGCATTGAGTTGGTTGTTGGTTGGTTAAAATATACATTATTAAATATACCATACATAAAAAAGTTGTAAAGGCTCATGTATATACCACCTAGTTTAACAAATAAGAAGCCCTGGTGGTGCAGTAGTTAAACGTTTGGCTGCTAACCAAAAGGTCAGCAGTTTGAATCCAACAGCTGCTCCTTGAAAACCCTATGGAGCAGTTGTACTCTGTCCTATAGGGTCACTGTGAGTTGGAAAGTACTCAACAGCAACAGGTTTGGTTTTGTTTTTTAATAAATAAAACATTATAATTAACATTCACATCCCTTATGGACCCTCTTCCCAAACATATTGCCTTACTTTCTTCTCAAGAAAACCAATATCCTGAAATTGTAGTTTATTCCCATGGATTTTTTTATACACTTATTATATAAACATGTCTCCTTAACATTATGTGGCTAACATTTCATGTACTTGAATTTTATATAAGTTGTTTCATCTCGGTCATATTCTTTTCTACTTGCTATTCTTTCATTCAATATTATGTTTGTAAGACTCATACATGTGGATACATGTGACTAAAATTGGCTAGTTAGTATAAAAAAACCTCTTTTGTTTCATTTTTTTCTGGCTGGTGGAGGGTGGGCCATGTAGCTACACTATACTATCCATCCTTCTTTATAGTTAGGTGTGGCCATGTGACTGAGTTCTGTATAATAACATGTGAGAGAAAGTGATGGCATATTTCTGGCCAAGGATTTTAAGCAACAAATGTGTCCTATTAGATGATCTTTCCATTTCTGCTTGCAGGATCAAGATGATGACTAAGTCTTATAGGATCTAGAATGACAAGATAGACAAAGCCTGGTCTCTAAATTATCACTTGAGGATAAGTTGACAGCTGGCAAGAAATACTTGCTTTATAAATTTTGTAGATACAGAAATAAGTTGTATGTTATTGGAGCTAGTGTACATTTTGGGTCTCTCTGTTACAGCAGCTGGTGTTCCTCTAGCTCACACAATGCTTGTAGCTCTAGCTCATTCATTTTTATTGCTTTATTTCAAGAATGAATATACCACATTACATTTATCCATTCTTCTGCTAATAGGCATTTAGACTGAAAAAAAGATAATGACCACGTTCCAGACATGTTGACCTTCTGCTGGCATTCTTGAAGATCCTCTGACGCCATCCTGGTTTCGGTCACGAGATGGATCCTTTATTCAGTTGTCTGGCTTCCAGATTTTTATCACTTGTTTTACCTCCCAAACAGGAACTTAGGTTAATTTTAAACTTTTATAGATTCATGGAATAACAAAAGGGAAAGAGAAGGAAAAGCAAAATCATTGGGGTATGCAGAAATTAACTACGCAAGCTATGCAATAACAATACCACAATACTCAAGATGCTAGGCCCATACAGCTTCTTTCCCACATAGCCCCTTTCAGTTGCATCCTTTTTTTGAAACATCTCAATTGATATTCCATCCATTCCTGGAGACTTGATTTTCACCAGTGCCTTCCGTGCAGCTTGGGCTTCTTCCTTCAATGCTATCAGTTACTGATATATGCTACCTCCTGAAACGGTTCGATGCTGACGAATTGTTTTTGGTACAGTGACTCTGTGTATTCCTTCCATTTTCTTTTGATGCTTCCTGTTTGGTTCAATATTTTGCCCATAGAATCCTTCAATATTGCAAGTCGAGGCTTGAATATTTTCTTCAGTTCTTTCAGCCTGAGAAATGCCAAGCGTGTTTTTCCCTTCTGGTTTTCTAACTCCAGGTCTTTGCACGTTTTTGTATAATATTTCACTTTGTCTACTCACGTCACTCTTTGAAATCTATTGTCCATCTCTTTTCCTTCATCATTTCTTCCTTTTGTTTTAGCTACTCTGTGTTCAAGAGGAAGTTTCAGAGTCTCTTCTCAAATGAAGTAATCTGACATGTAGCAATCCAGATGGAAAATTCTGTATGCTTTGTACATTTCTTGACTTTTAAAGATTACCTAAAACATGTGTATCCACAAGATAGAATCAATTTTTTAAATACAATCTGATTCTCCAAGTATTTTCAGCCCAATCATCAGATATGCAGGGACCATTTGAATAAATTTCTAGTTGCTTCCTTTGTATTCATCCACATAAGTCTCAGATGCAACAGAAGACAAATTTCACTTTTTTTTTAAAAATTTAAGTTGTGCTGAGATAAATTCAAGTCAGCAGGTGATATAACTCAGGGAGGTTATGTAAATAATTAACCTTTGGAAATAACTCTTACTATACTAACACTCCTATCAATAAAAATAATTACCAGATTCTGTTCACCTTTAACCAAAGACTGCAGTGGCTAATTTAAAAAACATTTGAAATATTTGCATGCCACTCAGGGTGCTGCCTTTCTCTAGATCTCACTATTAACAGACCAAGCCTGCAAAGTTTCTATATCATTGTGTAAAAAAGAGGCAATCTCATCATTCAATTGACAAGCTGCAACAGTTCTCTTATCACAAAAAAAAAAAAAAAAAAAAAACCAATATTGGGCCTTATTTGCCTAAGGATTAAAACAATATGCCAGTTTTATATTGTGTCAATGTTTGCTTTTAAATGATGAGATGAATTTTCTAGCAAAAAAGACTGACAAGGAGGGAATGGTGTTGCTATAGAAATAGGTATAAGTTTATTTGTCAATATACGATATTCACAAAGAGGTAAACCATAAGAATATAAACATCAATTTATTTTTGTTGTAAAACATTTAAATAACCTTTCGATATTCAGTTTCTGGTCCTGGCACTACTGAGATTCTGTTAGCTTTTTAATTCTCCAGCAGATTTAGAGATAATTGGAAAAATACTAGTGGGAGAGTTTTTAAAAATGATGATTATGTAAAAGCAGACTTTTAAAACCACTTCTTAGAATTTGATCTGTCAAAAAAGCAAAAAAGAAATAGTTTTGCTATTAAAGAAATCTGAGTGACCATATAAACAGCACACAATTTGAGAGATTTCTGTGTAGAGGTGTCTTAGTTATCTACCGCTGCTACAACAGAAATCCCACAAGTGGATGGCTTTAACAAAGAGAAATTTATTTCTTCACAGTAAGGTAGGCTGAAAGTCCAAATTCAGGGCATCAGCTCCAGGGGAAGGCTTTCTTTCTCTGTCGGCCTTCTTCTCTTTGGTGTTCCCCCGGACTAGGCGCTTCTCTGCCCAGGGACCCTGGTCCAAAGGATGCGCTCTGCTCCCAGCACTAGTTTCTTGATGGTATGAGGTCTCCCTGTCTCACTTCTCACTTCTGTCTTTTATATCTCAAGAGATTGCCTCAGGACACAATCCAGTCTTGTAAATTGAGTCTTGCCTCACTAACCCACACCTGCTGCACATCCTCCCTCATTAACATCATAGAGGCAGGATTTACAACATAAAGGAAAACCACTCAATACCAGGAATCATGGCCTGTCCAAATTGATACACACATTTTTTGGGGGATATAGTTCAATCCATGACAAGAGGGAACTAGACTGAATGAAGTAACAAGGGACTAATTCACAACTCTAATAAAAAATGTCTAACAAAACACTGCACAAAATCAGTAAATGAAGAGGTGAAACTCAGCAATAACCTCTGGTTTGTAGAGCAAAATACAGATGAAGAGAGCTCTGGATGTGTTAAAAACCAAAACCAACCCTGTTGCCGTTAAGTCGATTCCAACTCTTGGTGACTGTAGGACAGAATAGAGCTGCCTCATTGGGTTTCCGAAGGGAAGCTGGTGGATTCAAACTGCCAAGTTGGCAGCCGAGCTCTTAACCACTAGGCCACCAGGACTCCAGGAGAGATAAGGCCAGTTTAACTTTCTTTACCTTTGGGATCTTTAACTTTCAGAATCTTTGAGCATGTGAGAACTCTTGCTGTGGAGTTCAATAATGAAACAAAGATACAAATAAGGCCTGTAATGTAGTAAAGCATATTGAATCAATGTTACTTTCTTGATTTTAACAATTATAGTTTGGTTATGTAACTTTGAATAATTGACAAGCCTGAATGAAGGGTTTATGGAAAACTTTGCATTATTTTAGCAATTTATTTTGGAAGTCTGAAATTATTTAAAAATGAAATGTAATAAAAAATAAAATATAAATTAAAAAATAAATAAATAAAAAGAAACACAAGGATAGGAAGCCTAGTTAGCTTGGAGGCTTTTATCTGACCTGATTTTTTTAAATCAATTCCATAGAAACCCCAACATGGAGTTTTATCAAAATAGAATGTGACCCTCTCCCAAACCAAAGTAAATGTCAGAAGTATCAGTAAAGAAGCTAAAGTGAGAAAGGCAAATTTGCTTTACTGAAGTCATTTCTTGGGCTTGTGGAGAAATGAAGACACTATAAGTGTGATTCTCATGAACCCTAGAAAGATATACAGAGGCAGCAGGTGAAAATCATATATCTTGGAGTGACTTGTTTTAGAGCTATCCACTCTACTGAATGAAGTCATGGTGTCATGAAGGATGACTGGAAGCCTAGATGCTAGGTTCCATCAGTCAAATCATTTATGGGGGATGGGATGTATTAATTCCCTATCTCTTCAGGGCCACACCCCCATACTCTCATGCTCACTCATGTTATATCTGAGGTTTCTGCCTAAATAGATGCTTGTCACCAGCAAAAGGCTGAGATGATATACAGAAGAAAGGATAAATAGATAGAGACACACACATGGGATTGTCATTAGTTGAAGTTGGTTTGACGTCAACTATTAAATACCAGAGTGCTCCACAGGATTTTCAATGGCTGAGTTTTCAGAAGTAGATCACTAGGCCTTCTTCCAAGATGCCTCTGGGTGGACTATACCAGCCAGCCTTTTAGTCTGCAACCTAGTGTGTTAACAATTTGAACCACCCAGGGATTCCCTTTACATGATTAGGTGGTTTAAATTTGTAATCTAGTAGCCAATTGGGTGATAGAGAAGGCCATCTAGTGCTACAAATGAGTCATAATATAATGGTCATGGGCTCTTTGTGACTGTGGAGAGATGAGTGTGAATCCTGTGTTTTCTGTTCCCTCTGAGGTCCGGATAACTGGCTATGTGACAATAAGCCTGCAACTTAACCTTGCTATGTCTGTTTCCTTAGATAAAAACTACAGAGCAAAATGTGATTTCCTAGTTTTGGTTGTTGGAAAGACTCAGATAATGTGCATAAAGCACTTATATACAGTCTGCTTACATTACTTAACAAATAAACCATATTATATTTTTATTAAGGATTAGAATGGGCTTCCTTCATCTTCTCCAATTATATACTTTCAAATCCATTCACCAAATTTTGTTATAAAATTAGAACAGCTATGACATAGGTATTTAGAGGTGATCTAGTCCAGTCTAATTGCCCCATTTTATAGTTGAGGGATTGATGGTTTGTTCCAACATTTGCTGAATACATATGTCCTCAAGTGGAAATTTTGATAAAGAAAAATAATTTCTCATGACAACACCTACAAGGAAAACCAAATCAAAATGTGGATTTGTAAAAGGAGAAAAAGGAAGTGGGATAAGTGAACCTGGTAATAGCATTGATAAAGTCGTGCTTAAAGATTAGGCTGGTATATGAGTGTGGACTGTTGAGAGGAGGGGTGCTGCCTGGTTGTGTTCCTGTATTGACACTGAGTGTCCTTTCAGATTCATGGAAATAAAAACATTTCAAAAGGAAAAGATGTTCTTGCACCCTGGTACTCTTCTCGATCCTACTGGTAGACCCTGTTTTGAAGCGGTGAGGAGGAAAACTTACAAGATAGAGTACATTATAAGCTTTTTGCCTTAATATATGTCTTTTGTTACTATTCTAAGTCCACTCAATTTCTTTGCAGAATAGAGAATAAAATGTCATAATGTTCTTTATTCTCCCAAATCACCGTAAAACAGAGAGGAATTTGGTAGCTTCTTTTACTAAATAAGTTGTAATACCTAGGCTAAGAGCTACAGCGAGCTACAGCTGTTAACCAAAAGGCTGGCAGTTCAAATCCACCAGCCTCTCCTTGGAAACCCTATGGGGAAGTTCTACTCTGTCCTATAGAGTTGCTATTGGTCAGAATTGACTTGACGGCAATGGGTTTTGTGGTTACTCAGTTAAAAATATGGCAATGTTATCCATTTGGGATGACCTTTTGTTTTTGTATAATTCCTTTAAATCTCTCTTAATATTTGGTCATTACCTAAGAAATAGTAAAGATGTTAAAAAGACAGATGCAGTCTGAAACATTTAAAATTCTTTTTTTTTCAAGTCGACTTTGTATCAGGAAACAAAAAAAATCCCTTTCCTGGAGATTTTTTCCACATATCATATAACAATTCACAGTCAGGGAATGGAAATGTGGAAAATACAGGAAATTGTTTTAATTGTTAATATTGATACTTGAATGATCTTCCAGTGCAAACATTATTTCTCTCCAAATAGAGCTTCTCCCATTCCATTCTTTTTTCTTTGTAGCTACCCTTCCTTTTCACCTTGAAGGCTTCATTCTCTTACCTTCCATCTAGACAAATAACAGTAGGAAGAAGAACATCATGTAAAGTCTCACTAGGAACTCGAAACTGTGCTAAACACTTTATATTTGCCAGCTGAGTTTATCCTAAAAACAAATAGATAAAATAATAATACTAGTAGATAACTCCTATTATTTTCAGTTCGCTGTTGAGGCAACTGAATTTAAAAGAAATTAATAATTTTCTATGAACTTGCACAGAAATCTTATATAAAACCTTTTTTACACTTTACCTCATCTCTCCCTTGTCCCATTTTACCATTTCACTGCCTTTTTATTGCTTCTAGAGTAGCAATGGATAAGATTGGATATAACTTTAATACTTTAGGTTTTCGTCTGGAATGATGTGAAGAAAATCCTGTATTCTCAGTAATAAAATTCTCCATAGAAAAGAGAAGTACTTTCTTGGGTGAGTACTTTCATAAGCTACTTAGGATAAAAGTTCCCTAAGAATGTTCTTTAAATAATAACAGATATGCGATTAATTTATTTAAAAAAAATTGTAATAATGTGGAGTGGCTACGTATTTAGCTTTCTTTACATGGTGGGATACACACAGAATCAAACGGAATTATTCAGAACATTCAGAGAAACAGGTGGGATAGCTGGCAACAAAGAAAGCCTTTCAGTGAATGTCAGTGATACCTAATGCAATTTGCTTTTAAGTTTATTCTGTGCACTGTGGTGTGACCACACTGGTCCATATCCTCATAGCATTTTCAATAAAATCTGTTTTTCTTAATAAGATATTGAGAAAACAGATCTGTCATTTTTTTTGGCATAGGATGAAGTACCGGGCATGGTTTTAAGGCTGTCTCAGAGAAGCCATACATACCTGTGTGAAATATCCATGTAAAATGTGAAAGGTGCTCTTAGAGCTCTATCATATGTACATTACCTGTTTCCTTTCTCAATTGTTAATGAGGGAGTAAGGTAAAAAAAAAAAAAAAAAAATCACGACAGAAAACTGTTCTATTTTTATGTATTGAAAAAGATCTAGAGCCAATTAGAGATGTAGGGGTAGCATCTGTATCTCTTGTGTTACCTAGAATTTTGTTACCTGTATATAGTGGATGGATTCACAGATGACTGCTCAAATGTGTATCTGACATAAGGGTCACCTTCCAAGAAGCCAGACACAAAACTTCTAGAAAGTCAGAAGCCTAGGGACCCAATGGTACTTCTGCTGACCTAGAAGTTCTTTCAGTAAATTTCACAAGTGAATTCAAAGCTGATTATTTTGTCAAGACTGTTCTTTTATTGTCCATAAATCCTAAGAGGAACCAGGAACTGCATGGGATCCTTCTGTAATCAGTCATTGTTACTGTTCAGTCTTCAGTTCATCACAGTTTAATTCAGAATAACACACAGTTATTAAGTACCTATAGGGTCGCTATGAGTTGAAATCAACTCGATGGCAACCCATTTGGTTTGGTTTCATTTGCCTGCCAGAAGGAGCTCTGGTGGTGCAGCGGTTAAGAGCTTGACTGCTAACCAAAAGGTCAGCAGTCTGAATTCACCAGCTGCTCCTTGGAAAACTTATGGGGCAGTTCTACTCTGTCCTATAGGGTCACTATGAGTTGGAATTGACTCTATGACAACGGGTCTGTTTTTTGGTGACCTACCAGAGACACTGGTTTGAGCTATGGGATACAGAGAATACGGGGCTGTTTCCCTTCTTGCTGTGCTGATACACTTGTTCTCTTGTTTACCACATTCCGCTATCTTCACTCCTGAGTCTTTTCCAGAGTTTTTGTTTCTCTGTCTCTCTGATTCTGATTAACCTTGAATGTTAATTTTTTGCCTGTCTATTAGTCCCCTGGATTCCCTGTCTTGTCCTGATCACTGGTAAGTTGTTTTGATTTCTGTTTGTTTACTTTGACTCAAACTCATGCCTGTCCTACTGGCCTGGCCGATGTATGTCCTCCATCTTACTTGTATCTGCTCCTCACCTGGCCCTAATATTAAGCTTGATGCACGGTTCATTCAATCAGTATTTACTGACTGGGAGAGAGGGGAAGAAGAATATCCTTACTATTTTTTTCCCATGAGTTTCTGAACAAGTACTCTTCCCTCTGAGTCTTCTCTCCACCTTCCTACAATTTAGCACAGTCCAGGAGACAGGTAAACAGTTCAGTTTTCATGCACCTACTAAAGCACACACAAATCCTCAGGCAAGTCTTAATGAGAAAAAAAAGAAAACATTAGCTTAGAAAAGTCAATAACAGTATTAAAATAAGCCTCCATTTTTCTCCTTTCTTTTAAGATAGTAAGAGTAAGTTTAGCTCAAACATGTTCCTGTTGTCTGGTTTATTTTAGGATAATTTAGGAAATAATTCTCCACGGTAAGACTCATCTTCAAATTTGAAATCATCAGTTTAGCAATGGTGAGCTGTTATCTGCAAGTTAATTTAGATTTAATTTCAGTGGTTAAAGATACAAAATAACTCAAATTGCCATCTTTCTGGTTCACATATTACTGTGGAAAATTGGAGCAAGGTGACGGAAGAAAATTTTCTCTGAAGTTAATTTAAATTAACAGATTCAATTTCATATATGCTATGAGCTATCTAAATTTCCAGATGACGTCTGTAACATTCAAAGAGAAATCCCACCCAGAAGTCATTCCCTACTCTGACATACAGTCTTGGTAAAAATTTCTCTGAGAAATACGTCAACACAGGTGCAGTGGAATACAATCAGCGTGATTTTCCATCACAGACATGACTTTGCTAAGAATGAAGAAAGATAAGGGTTTCCTGAAAATTTCAAAGGTACCATAATTCAAGCAGACTAATTTGAAATGACAGCAACATATGTCTAATATTGCTACTGGAAAATATCAAATAAATATATTACTAGAGGAAACTAAAATCAGAAATCCAATGAGTAATCAAGAATATAAAAAATCTCTGAAGTAAAAAAAATCACTGAAGTATTTGTAAACAGTAGTAGAAAACATAGCTTCTGAAGAGTTTCCTTTACCTCATTTTAAAAACTACTTTATTATTTAAATATTAGCAATATTTGTTTTAATATTGTTGTTGTCAGGTGCCATCAAGTAGATTCCAACTCATGGCAACCCTATGTGACAGAGTATAACTGTCCTATAGGGGTGTCTTGGCTGTAATCGTTAGGGAAGCAGATTTTTCTCCCTCAGATCCGCTGGGTGGGTTTTGGTTAGCAGCCAAGGACTTAACCATTACACCACCAGGGCTCTTCTTTTCAAATATTAGAATTCTGGAATTCTAGATTTGAAGATGTTTGGTTACCTTTCTGAAAATTGAGATATCTAGGTGACAGTAACTAAGAAAAGAAAAAAAAAATTATAATAAAATAAAAACTGTAAATTTAGGACTGTATGTGTTAAGATGTATACATTCACCCACAAATGTGAGTATGATTATTTGTATCTTAAATTGTAATATAAACTATAATTTGTCTTTAAAATAAATTAGGTCAAACATTCATCTTATAATCAAGCTAAAGTATCGGGAATGTTAAAAAAAAAATGATTGCCATTCGATCACTTCTTGAATGCCAATTTCACGTACATTTTCAATTTAAATTCCAAATTAATATTTAGTCATTGACATCCTTGAAGTAACAAGTCATAATGTTTAATGTCTGTTCTTAATTTTACTACTAATCTAGAATTTATTCTCCAAAGTCATTGCCTCTAATTTAACCATATTCATGTAGAATATTCTTTTTATTCTGACTTCTCTTTATCTTTGTAGATGTCATTAGTCCTTTTTCATAATAGTTTAGTAGAAAATCAATAGACTAAGAGGTCTGTAAACGGCTGAATTCTTTCTGATCTATATTCTCTAACCTGTAATCTCTCTAGCATCAGATCCCTATGTCGTTATTTCAGCCAGTGCCATGCTTTGTTACCTCCTTTAGACACCTACACTGGGAACAAGCCAACAAGCTGCATTCACTCTACCTCTCACAAGTGCTTTCTAGCTATTAATTTCCCACAGATTCTTCTAGCAGCTATTAATGAATGTGTAGAAGACCATGTGTCATAGCTGGACTTCAAATATGGTCCCTCAACAAGCCATGCCTCCCAGTATTCTAGCCCTAGTGTACTTGCCTTGAATCTAGGCTTCTACATAGATTATGGACCACATGAATAGAGTTAAGTGATGTCTTAGAACTTCCAGGCCAAAGTCAGAAGAAGCCTTGAGGTTTCCACCTGCATCCCTTTGAATAGTTTTTCTGCAGATAATCCTTTTAAAACCGGCCTCCCTGCTAAGAGTTGTTTAAGTTACATGGAGAGGCCAAGTGTAGGCACTCTGGTCAATATTCCTAGCTGAGCTTCCAGCTGACAGCCAGTGACTACTGCCAGCCAAGTGACTGAATCATCTTGGACATTCAGCTCAGTAGAGTGAGAGGCCCCAAATGAGAACTTTCCAACTGAGAAGAGTAAAGCCACAGAGTTGTGAGAGAGAAAAATAAATTCATTGTATTAAGTCATTAAGTATCCAGGTAATTTGTCACCGAACACATGGATAACCAGAAAACCATAAAAGAAAATAATATTTCTGATATTGATATTGTTCGATTTAGCCCAAATCTAGGAAAATAATAAACATATAAGTACATTTACCTACTAGCATTTTTTTTAAACTAATCATTTTGCTCAATAAGAGTTAAATAGCAAATTCAGAATTTTTTCCATTTATTTTGATTAATTCCTTGTTGAAAAAACAAAGAAATCAAATTTCTAGTAATGGCAAAGCAGGTAAGATGAATTAATTATATAATTCTCAAGAGCGAGATTTTCCATGACTTACTGACTAGTATGTTGTTATTAGGTGCTGCTGAGTCAGTTCCTACTCATAGTGACCCTATGGACAACAAAACACTGCCCAGTCCTGTGCCTTTCTCACAATCATTGTTATGCTTGAGCCAATAGTTGCAGCCTCTGTGTCAATCCATCTCATTGAGTGGCTTCCTTTTTTTCACTGACCCTCTACTCTACCAAGCATGATGTCCTTCTCCAGGAACTGGTCCTTCCTGATTACAAAGTATGTGGGACAAAGTCTCACCCTTCTCGCTTCTAATGAGCATTTTGGCTGTACTCCTTCCAAGACAGATTTGTTCATTCTTTTGGCAGTCTATGATATATTCAATATTCTTCGCCATCTCCGTAATTCAAAGGCATCAGTTCTTCTTTGGTCTTCCTTATTCATTGTCCAGCTTTCACATGCATGTAAGGTGATTGAAAACACCATGGCCTGGGTCAGTCCCACCTTAGTCTTCAAGGTGACATCTTTTTTTTTTTTTTTTTTTTAACACTTCAAAGAGGTCTTTTGCAGCAGATTTGTCCAGTGCAACGTGTCTTTTGATTTCTTGACTGCTGTTTCCAGGGGCGTTGATTGGGGATCCAAGTAAAATGAAATTCTTGACAACTTTAGTCTTTTATTCATTTATCATGATGTTGCTTATTGGTCCCGTTGTGAGGATTATTGTTTTCTCTATGTTGAGGTGTAATCCATACTGAAGGCTGTGGTCTTTGAACTTCATCACTGCAAATACCTTTTTTAAACAACATAAACAGCAACTATACATGTGGACCTTGCTAGGTGGAATACACAGGAATCAAATCGACTGTATCAGTGGAAGGAGACTATGGAAAAGCTCAATATTATCAGTCAGAACAAGGTTAGGGGCCAGCTACAGAACAGACCATCAATAGCTCATATGCAAGTTCAAGCTGAAGCTGAAGAAAATTAGAACAAGTCCACAAGAGCCAAAGTATGACATTGAGTATATCCCACCTGAATTTAGAGATCATCTCAAGAATAGATTTCACGCCTTGAACACTAATGACAGAAGACCAGACGAGCTGGGGAATGACACTGAGGACATCATACATAAAGAAAGCAAGAGGTCATTAAAAAGATGGGAAAGAAAGAAAGGACCAAAATAGTCGTCAAAGGAGACTCTGGAACTTGCTCTTGAACATCCAGCAGCTAAAGTGAAGGGAAGAAATGATGAAGTCAAAGAGCTGAACAGAAAATTTCAAAGGATGGCTTGAGAAGACAAAGTAAAGTATTATAATGAAATGTGCAAAGACCTGGAGTTAGAAAACCAAAAGGGAAGAACATTCTCGGCATTTCTCAAGCTGACAGAACTGAAGAAAAAAGTTCAAGCTTCGAATGGCAATACTGAAGGATTCTATGGGGAAAATACTGAACGAAGCAGGAAGCATCAAAAGAAGATTAAAGGAAAACACAAAGTCATTGTATCAAAAAGAATTGGTTGACCTTCAACCATTTCAGGATGTAGCATATGATCAGGAACTGATGGTACTATAAGGAAGAGGTCCAAGCTGCACTGAAAGCATTGGCAAAATACAGGGCTCCAGGAAAGGACAGAACACCAAATGAGATGTTTCAGCAAATGGATGCAGCACTGGGAGTGCTGATTCATGGTGTATGCCAGGAAATTTGGAAAACAGTTACCTGGCCAACCAAACAGAAGTGGTCCATATTTATACCTATTAAAAAAAAAGGTGATCCGACTGAATACAGAAATTATTGAACAATATCATTAATATCACTTGCAAGTAAAATTTTGCTGAAGATCATTCAAAAGTGGCTGCAGCAGTACATTGACAGGGAACTGCTAGAAATTCAAGCCAGATTCAGAAAAGGACATGAAATGAGGGATATCTTTGCTGAAGTCAGATGGATCCTTGCTGAAAGCAGAGAATACCAGAAAGATGTTTACCTGTGTTTCGTTGACTATTCAAAAGCATTCGACTGTGTAGATCATAACAAGTTATAGATAACATTGCTAAGAATTGGAATTCCAGAACATTTAATCGTGCTCATGAGAAACCTGTACATAGATCAAGAGGCAGTAGTACAAACAGAATAAGGGGATACTGCCTGGCTTAAAGTCAGGAAAGGTGTGTCTCAGTGTTGTATACTTTCACCACACTTATTCAACCTGTGTACTGAGCAAATAATCCAAGAAGCTGGACTATATAAAGAAGAATGGGGCATCAGGATTGGAGGAACACTCATTAACAACCTGCATCATGCAGTTGACAAGACCTTGCGGGCTGAAAGTGAAGAAGACTTGAAGCACTTACTGATGAAAATCAAAGACCACAGCCTTCAGTGGACTACACCTCAACATAAAGAAAACAAAAATCCTCACAAATGGATAATAAGCAACATTATGATAAACAGAGAAAAGATTGCAGTTGTCAAGGATTTCATTTTACTTGTGTTACCACAATGGCGGGTCTGAGCCACCTGCCTCAGAAGCCAATACTGAGACGGGGTGAGGTGAGCAGCAAGAGTGTTTTATTGTATACGGATATACAGGAGACAGAGAGGAATCAGGTCCTCCAAAATCTGCCTCTCCCTCTGGAGGTTGATCAGAGGATTTTATTGGGACAGGGTCAGGGTCCGAAGAATTGGTGGAATGTTAATTCCCCTTTGAGGTGCCCACAATGGCCTCATTCCAGACATGTTGGCCTTCTGATGCCATCCTGGTTTCAGCTAGAAGATGATTTTTCCTTGTTCAGCGTTTGTCATTTTATCTCTCAAAAAAAAAACTTGGGTTAAACTTAAACTTTAAAATTATGGGAAAGCAAGAGGGAGGAGAGGAAGAAAATAAATCAAAATCATGGGAGTGTGCAAAAGTGAAATATGCAAGCTAGGCATTAACAATACCACAATACCCAGGAAGCTAGGCCTATACTAACGGCAATAAACAATAAATGTGAAATTTCCACGCAGCCCCTTTCACTTGGATCCACGATCAACACCCGTGGAAGCAGCAGTCAAGAAATCAAAAGACTCATTGCATTGGGCAAATCTGCTGCAAAAGACCTCTTTAAAGTGTCGAAAAGCAAAGATGTCACCTTGAAGTCTCAGGTGCGCCTGACCCAACCCATACTGTTTTCAGTCACCTCATATGCATGGGAAAACTGAACAATGAATAAGGAAGACCAGTGAAGAATTGATGCCTTTGAATCGTAGTGTTGGCAAAGAATATTGAATATACCATGGGCTGCCCAAAGAACGAACAAATCTATCTTGGAAGAAGTACAGCCAGAATGCTTATTAGAAGTGAGGATGGTGAGACTTCGTCTCACATACTTTGTTATCAGGTGGGACCAGTCCCTGGAGAAGGACATTATGCTTGGTAGAGTAGAGGGTCAACCAAAAAGAGGAAGACCTTCAATGAGATGGATTGACACTATGATCTCTTCTTGGGCTCAAGCATAACAATGATTGTGAGGAAGGTGCAGGACTGGGTAGAGTTTTGTTCTGTTATACAGAGGGTCACTGTGAGTTGGAACCGACTGTATGGCACCTAACAACAATAGCAGTCTGAATAAAAAACTTTATTACAGCTCAATTGTTACCTCCTTGGTGATTCTTTTTATGATGACACTGTTTAAAGATTGGAAGCTCTGGATGGTACAAATGGTAAACTGGCATTTAAAGACTACACATTTACAGACATGCATACAATATCTACCAGCTGCTATTCAGTTTCATTTCTTTTCATAACACTTTTCATTTTCTAGAACTATCTCATATTTTTTGTTTGTTTATTTTTTTCTCTGCCACTTTGCAATGTTAACTCCATGAGAGCAGAGGTTTGGTATGTCTTGCTTTCTATCATATTCCCAAAATCTTGAATGCTGAGGGGGTCAGGTTAACCAGTTTCCATTGCTTCTATTCTGATGCATGGTGACCCCTACGTGTGTCAGAGTAGAACTATGCTCCTCAGGGTTTTCAATGGCTGATTTTTTCAGAAGTAGTTCACCAGGTCTTTCTTCTGAGGTATCTCTTGGTGGACTGGAACCTCCAACATTTTGGTTATCAGCCAATCATGTTAACAATTTCTACCACCCAGGACTCCTAGGAACATATTAGGCCCTCAAAAAGTTTATTAATAAATTAATTAATTATTTAGATTTTTTCCAAATGTTTTAAGTTGTATCCTTTATATTGTAAACAGGAAAAACAAAAATGAAAATAAAACTTGCCTGCAGTAAATAAATGCATTTTGATCCCTTGCTTTGCTAATTTTTTGAATCCCAAGTTTCAAAATATTCTTATGTTTAGTATTTTCTGATAAGTTTAATTATTTAATAGAAATGTAAACTAAGGAATCTAGATCTGAGTCCTGTTTGGAAGTTTCTTAAACCATCTGGTACTAGGTCAAATCAAGTAGGGGAAACTTACTGTATTTCAATATTTTCATCAGTAAACTGTATGACTTTATAACTGTCTTTGTTGCCCCGAGTGCAGTTCTAAATATTTAACAAAACAGTTAACGCAAGCCACTTTTCAAAATTAAAAGTATTATAGCAAATGTGTTGTTTTTGTTGTTGGGTTCATCAAGTCAATTTTGACTCATAGAGACCTCTCATGACAAGAATGGAACCACCCCATAGGATTTTCTAGGCAGTAATTGTTACAGGAAAAGATTGCCAGTTCTTTCTTCTGCGGAGCTGCTGGGTGGGTTCAAACTGCCAACCCTTAACCCTTTGAACTGCCAAATGGTTAACATATGAGCCACCAGGCTCCTTTTATTGTTAACTTCTAACATCCCTGAGTCAAACTTAAAATATATTTTTATTACCATTCTTTTCAATGTTCATGGTATTAAAAGAAAAATCAAATAGAAAATACATTTTTGTGAGTTTATTCAAAAACAACAATGATTCATGAATCGGGACAGTAACCAAATCATAAATGGCTGGGACAGCACTTTTGTTCTAATATGAAAATCAGAACGAAATCCATTGCCATAGAGTCGATTCTAACTCATGTATGTATCATATACCCTTTAATATACACGTATTATATACATATATATACACCCTTATAACAGTAGTGAAAAATCCAATTAACAAACTGTTCTAATTTAGACAAATTTACTTATCACGTTATTTACTTATCTTTGTGTGTGTGTGTGTGTGTGTGTGTGTGTGTGTGTGTGTGTGTAACTACTATGAGCCTAATATGCACTATTTTAGTTGCATGAAATAAATCACCAAACAAAACAGATACATATACCTTTCCTTAAGAATTTACATTCTAGTTTGATTTTAATTTCTATTCAGGCAAGGAAATAGACACAATCATTGCCATTGTTGTTGTTGTTAGGTGCTGCCGAGTTGGTTCTGACTCATAGTGACCCTATGTTCAACAGAACAAAACACCACCAGGTCCTGTGTCATCCTCACAATCATTGCTATGTTTGACCCCATTGTTGCAGCCACTGTGTCAATCCATTTCATTGAGGGTCTTCCTCTTTTTCGCTGACACTCTGCTTTACCAAGCATGATATCCTTCTCTAGGGGCTGTTCCCTTCTGACATGTTCAAAGTATGCGAGATGATGTCTCGCCATTCTCACTTCTAAGAAGAATTCAGGCTGTACGTCTTCCAAGACAGATTTGTTAGTTCTTCTGACAGTCCATGGTATATTCAATATTCTTCACCAACACCACTGTCGTTAACATCAACAGATAACTTAAATACTCTTAAGAGTCTACCAGGAGAGGCCATATTCAACCACCCATGTATTCATTCAACAACCTTATTACTGTGCTAGCTATTGGGAGAAAGATGTGACTAGGATAGTACTTGAAACATAAAGGTCCTCACAATCTAAGTAGGTGTGTGGGGTGGGGTAGAGACAACAAGTACACTAGTATTGTATTGATATTTATTCTCATAGATTATTCCAAGTAGTGTTGGTGCAAAGGACTATGTTAACTAACAAGAAATATGTCCTGGTCCTGCTGCTAGATAGCTCTTATATGAGTAATAATATTGTTATTGCTGACAGTTTTGCAGACAATGTTACCTACTAGGAAGTTTTCTGAATAACGGGACATGGGAACTGGCTTGCAACCTTTGGGCCACTATAAATAGTATTTTTGAAGTAGGTTAAGAAATTAGGTTTTATAATTCTTTTTTTTTTTTTTTTTTTTCTTTTTCTAGAAGCAGGGCAAAATTGTTATTTGGTATAGAATCAAAATGAAAAATATTCTCCAAAGGCTAGTAAAACCTGCAAAGGTAGTGATGTTGAGGAAAATGGTTTTGTAACTATCTCTTAAGGTTTAGACTTGGCTTGTTAAACATTGTTTAACTTAGAATGACAAAAATGACAAACGCTAACATTTCTAAGAATTATGTGCCAAGAAACAATAATTACTTGGGACAGCAAGAAATATTGTCGGGTAGATGGATTTTACAGATGACTCAGATTCACTTGACGTTGCACAAACTAGGAATAAAACCTCTGTGGGTACATCTCTGCAATTCCCACTAGACGTTCTCAGAATGTCTATCCAAAGTCATGAAATCCGAAGTATTAAACCATCTAAGGCATTTGATGAATCCGTGTAGAAATATATTCTTTCTATCCTTTTAAAACTCATCAATCACATGGTGTTGTCATGGGAAATAAGACAAGAATAACAAAGAAACACTGGTTCTCTTAAAAGATTAGCTTCTACTTTGCATAGTGAAGAGGGGGATCCTGTCATTCCCCACTGTCCTGACAACATAAAATTCAAGTAGAGGCAGCCCTAGCAAAAGTACCTCACCAAGACCAACACAGATATCCCTTCCCAAAAATGTTGCTTTTAGTATTTGGTCATCATTTTTAAAAAGCTCTGGTTAAAAATGCAGTGTATTTACTCTCATGATTGGCCTTAATATCTTGTAACAAGTTTATCAAATTTACACGGCAGAATCAATTAAAATGCTATATGAAACAACTCTGTGAATTGTTGAACTCTGAAAAGCTTTTATTAGTAGTCCTTTACCTTTTGAGCATTTAGCAGAAGGAGGCACAAGGAGATTTTGATGGGGATAGTAAAATGACACCTCCATTAAAATGAGCTACTTCTGTAGAGAGGGACCTTGGATGGTGTATCAGTTGAAAAGTTGGTTACTGGAAGGATATGGAGGACAAAATTCTAAAAATAAAGTTAGGACAATGGAAAAAAATGAGGACAGTAACTAATAGGTGCACCATACATGTCTATTCCTTCTCCTTACTTTATAATTTTGATTGACGTCAGAAACAAGCAAGATCAACATCCTTTATATGCATGTGCTAGGACAGTTTCATGAAAACTTTTTGAAAAATGAATGCTGCTTAATAATACTAGTAATATGGTATAACCCTGAAGTACAGTGACCTTGAAGTCAATATTATATACTCAGGTTCATCTTATCTTGCAGAGTTCTACATATTCATAGTCCTTTTGGAACATACTCGCCACTGACAGCTCAACTCATTATAGCAATCCAAGGCAGACAGAAAACAGAGTGCAAACATATATCTCAGGCCCTGCATTGTCAGGGAAGGCCAAAGTAATAACGTAAGGAAATTTCTCCTTGCTCAAGTTGGGTAACATTCAGTCCTACATGTCCCATTCTGGTCTAAAATGCATATTGACATATAACATTCTGTAATTTTGCATGCAGGATTAAAATAATTTTATACAACACACAAGGGTAAATAGGACGAAGAGGTGAAATGGACGAATATAAAAGCCAAAGGAGAGTTTTTTTTTTTTTTTTAAAAGGGATATATTGATAAATAAAATCATTTTGTGATGGTGCAATGCAAATACATTGAGTAGGAGGAGTCTTTCACAATAAGTTATATCCAATAATAATAGATAATTAAATGCAATGATAGGTTCAATTGGTATCTTTTTTGTGGCTCATAATTAACATATTAACTAGGTATTATGCAAGGGGCAAGAGTTTTACATCCCATTATTGTCAAACACTGAAACAGAAAATAGTACTTCTTGGAGGAAAAACAAACAAATGAACTTATAAACAGAGAAGTAGCAGAACACGCATGGCACCCAAGCTTTCAGTATAGTATGGAGAGATACGCTTCTGTTAGGCAAAGCTGGACCACACACTCCATGGCCAAGATTTCCATAGTGAGGCATCATAGCCTGTATTTGTAGGAGTGGGGACAAGACACATCTGTGTGACTCCGAAGCAAGGGGAGCATCTACTCTTTTTTAATCGTGGCAAGTATCTATGTGGTTAAAAAAAAAAAAAGGCATTTGCCATTTCAACATTCTTAATATGTACAACATTATGATAATTGTCTTCATCAAGTTGTGGAACCGTCATTATTATCCATTTCCAACTTTTACCATCACCCTTAACAGAAGCTTAGTGTTTCCAAAGCAGTGAGTCCCCATTTTCTCCTCCCTCCCACTTTTCCCTGGTAACCACTAATAACCTTAGGTCGGTATAAATTTGCCTGTTCTAGAGCTCTGGTGGCACAGTGGTTAAGAGCTCTGGCTGCTAACCAAAAGGCTGGCAGTTCGACTCCATCAGCCACTCCCATAGGAACCGTATGGGGCAGTTCTATTCTGTCCTTAATGTCAATATGAGTCAGAGTCAACTCAACAGCAATGGGAAAATGTTTCATATAAGTGGAATCATACAATATTTGTCTTTGAGTGACTGATTACTTAGCTATAAAGAGAAATAAAGTCCTGATACGTGCTACAACATGAATGAATCTAGAAAATAACAGTGTATCCTTCTTGATCACGAATGTGACCTTATTACAAAGGGAAGTCTTTGATGCTGAGGGGATGCTTTTTTTTCCATTGAACTAACTCAGAGCAGGCCATCTCTACCGACAAAAGTGAGGAAGAAATGAACATTCAGATTAGGAGATTTCTCTCCTCAGTAGGTCTTATTAACACTTTTACAGATGAGAAATACACTACTAGAGGTTAGGTAATTTACCCAAGATCATGCAGGCATTTAATGACAGAGTTGGGGTATTAAGATAGGGTCGCTGTAAGTTAGAATCGATCCACAGCAATGGATAAGGCTGTTAACTGAAAGATCAATGGTTCCAATCCACCAGCAGCTCTGCAGGAGAAAGATGTGTCTGTTTCTGTAAAGGTTACAGGCTTGGAAACCCTATGGGGACAGTCCTACTCGGTCCTATAGGGTTGCTATGGGTCAGCATCAACTCAACAGCAGTGGGTATACTTTATATTTAATCATGATCCTCATATAATGGATTGGGGCACTTTCTTTACTATCCTTTGAAATCATTTGAGTAAGATATGAATTTTATATTTCTTGTTGGTTTTATAAAATTTGTGTGAGGAAACTATAACAAAGTTTGTTTTTGTTTTGTGTGTGTGTGTGTGTGTGTGTGTGTGTGTGTGTGTGTTTTGTTTCTATTGGAGGGTGGTGGAAATAATCAAGAATTGTTGAGTAACAATCCATTTTCTTTAAGGTTGTTG
The DNA here is from genome assembly GCA_030035585.1 of Dugong dugon. Lineage (NCBI taxonomy): Eukaryota > Metazoa > Chordata > Mammalia > Sirenia > Dugongidae > Dugong > Dugong dugon. The sequence goes on from CM057472.1 coordinate 91,802,485, forward strand.
GTTTGTTTAGGTTTTCTATTTTTTGAGTTAATTTTGATAAGTAATATTTAGCTAGAAAAATTTCCATTTTAATTATGTTTTCATATGTATTATTATAAAATTATTCTTATAACTTGAAAGTAATCTCTACTCATCTTAATATGTCCATTTTTCTTTCCTTATGCAGTTTAGTTTTGCCTGCTCACTTTTTTCTTTATAAACCTTCCAAAATTGTGTCTATTTTATATATCTTTCAGCCTTGTCCTCACTAAAATTTCTTTTAAATCTTAAGCATACTCATAAACATATAAATTATATAGTTGTCTTTATGCTGTTTTGTGCTAAATCCATCATCTCTTTTATTTCTGGGTGGGTTTCTATTGGCTGATTTTTCTATTGGTTTTGAGTGACATTTGCTGCTGCTTCACACTCCCGCCCCTAAGAAGCAGCATCCCTTTACCTTACTCAGTATACATGTCACTTTCATTTAGTACTAGCCCTTCCATCTCTAATCTTTAATGCTGGTGTTTCGTTTCAAAGTGATTTTTGAAACTTTTTTTTTTTTTTTTTAAAGATGCTTGTCATATAAAACCCAGGAAAAAAAACCCATTGCCATCAAGTCGATTCCAACTCATAGCGACACTATAGGACAGAGTAGAACTGCCCATAAAGGTTCCAAAGAGCAACTGGTAGATTCAAACTGCTGATGTTTTGCTTAGCAGCCGAGCTCTTAATCACTGCGCCACCAGGGCTCCAAAAACCTGTTGCTGTCGAGTCTGTTTTGACTCATAGAAACCCTATATTATAGGCACCTAATATAACAAACTGTATTTCATCACACAGATTATTTTATCTTTTTTTCCTTTGTCATCTATCAATCCATAGATCAGAATTTCTCAACCTTATCACGATTGACATTTTAGGCCTCATAAATCTTTGTTGTAGGGGTTGTCATGTGCGATGTAGGATGTTCAGCAGCATCCCTGATCTCTAATCACTAGGTAACAATAACAATTTCCTCCCAGTTGTGACAAACAAAATGTCCCCAGACATTGCCAGATGTCCCTTGGGTGGGTGTGTGGGGTTGGTCCTGGTTGAGAGCCACTGCCAGAAAGAATCAATAGATTGTGTGAGTGTGTATATGTGTGCATATACTATGTATAACAGAGTAGAACCTTCTAAGTTAAATCCAACTACAGTTACCTTGGTTGATGTTGATGACAGAAATGGGAAGTTAGTATTTTTTGAGTGGCTACTTAATACAGAAAATGTATACAAAGTATTCAACTGTTAATCTTGGCTCAAAATAATAGAATGATAATTCCTTTGTAATTGTAAAATTAATCACTGACGTTAATAAATATAACTCCATCCTCAAATCTAGCTCTTGGAGGAATGCAAACTGTGATGGTTAGTGTTGAAGACTAGGTTTCAGAGAAAGCCAGCTTTGAGAAGGAGATCAGTGTGCAAGGGATTTAATGAGGAAGACTTGGATCAAAACTTATGAGAGACAGAAGGCAACAGGAGAGGGAAGAAGAAAGTGTTGGATTGAGTTGTAGTTAGAGTAAGACTTCTGTTGGCGCTAAAGGGAGCTCTGAAATTGCGATTATCATTCACAGATGTTCCCACTTGGGACAAAGGAACTGGGCCCTTAACCCTTCTCTCATCCGCATCCTTATTGGGTGGGAAGTGGTCATGGCTCTTTGGCTCCAGGAAATCTCGCAGAAGGCTATCAGCTAATAGCATTTCTGGCAGTTGCAGGAATAAGTCTTTTGGTCTTTAAACATCTGGGCAACACACTACAGTGTCTTCTACAGTATTAATGTTTTTTCTTCTGTACCTTTTTATTTTACTCTAAACATCTCTTTATTTTCACTATAATAGGAAAAAAAATCTCATAACAAAAAAGAGATAATTATATTTCCTCTTCTAATTTTTTTACATGAGAAGTTATTGCAGTATGCAAAAGTTATTTTACTTTCTCAAATAATTTACAACAATAAAATTAGCACATCAATAGGTAGAGTTATAGCCCTCCACTCTTCACATAGCAGGTGAGGGCAGGTAAGCAGCAGGAGCCTGATGTCATGTGCTCAGGAATTAGTTAAAGTCTCTACTGAGAGGATTTCCATCACTTGGTCACACTACTATTTTAGTTAAATATTAGCCTCTTTTCTGCAATTTCTATTGTTAATCTTAAGAGAGTTCAAAGCAAAAGTGAAGGAATAATATAAACTAAAGGAATATTGTGGGCATTTACAAGATAATCAATACCTAGTTTTAATCTCAACTTGCATTTTCATCCTTATAAATCCATTTGCTTTCCAGTCAGTTCTGACTCATGGCAACTCTATGTGAGTCAGGAGAACTGTGCTCCATAGAATTTTCAGTGGTTGATTCTTCGGAGATAGATTGCTAAGCCTTTGTTCTGTGGCACCTCTAGGTAGACTTGAACCTCTAACCTTCAGCTTAGCAGCCAAATGCATGAACTATTTGCACCACTCTGGGACTCCTTTCTTCTTTATACCATATGCCACATTCAGTGGGAAAGCTGGCATAGCAAAGGATGAAAACATAACTACTTAAAACTCCGCTCAAGACATTTCATAAATTAATAATAACATGCCATCATTTTATTCATATATTCAAAAAAATTTGCATTTATTTATATTTAAAAAATCATTATCAATAAAATCATTTCTGAGAATATGAATTTACTTTTCATTTTAGTTGTCATTTTAAATATAAAGCCATAAGTGGAAAATAATCAAGACAGTCTTCGCAATATAACGGGTCTGGATAAAGAAAATTTTAGACAGGAGAATGCTAATGAAACAGAACATCTTACCACAATATTATAGCTACAGTGTAAAAGCATAAAGTCAGATTCAGTCATTTCTTCATTCATTCAATAGTCAAAAATGTCTGCCTTCATGGAGTTTGCATTCTAGTGGGAGAGACAACCAATAAACAAATTAAAACACAAGGACAATAATATGTGTTGTATAGAGATACGTAGTACAGAAAAGAATGTAGCTGTAAAGAAGATAGGATGATAGGAAGGGAACTTTGACATAAGTTGTCCAGAGAAACCTCACTGAGATGTTTAGATGTTTGAGGAACAATCTGAAAGAAGCATTGGCTTAGGCCTTGTTGATATTTGAGGAATGAATATTCTAGGCACCAGATAGAGCAGGTGAAAAGATTCTGAAGCAGGAGCATATCTGCTTCATTTAAAGAACAGCTTGGACATCAGTAGGCATGAAGACAAAGAGGAAATGGGGCAGAGGGACGGACAATCATCTAGCGCAGTATAGGTTTTTAATCTTGGTGAGATAGGATGCATTGGAAGGATTTGATCAGGGACAGACATAATCAGACTTTTGTTTGAAAAGGATGTTTAGATATTTCGTGAAGAATATACTATATGAGGGCAAAGTCAGAAACAAGGAAACCAATCAGAAAAATTATTGTAAAAGCCCAGAAGATGGTGGTTTGGGCGAGGTAATAGAGGTGTTAATAGTGACAAGAATTCAGATGATTGATGCATTTTGAAGAGCAAGTTGATAGCATTTGCTGATGAATTGGAAGTAGTAAGAGTCATAAAGAATGAAAGTTTAGAACTGAGGAATTGGAAGGATAGAGTTATTTCTCTAAAGAACTTAATCTAGGTAGATGATAACTCAAATAATTCAAGCCAAAAATTAATGTGTGAAGTTGGAATTATATACAGTGATTATTGCCAAATCTAAATGAATAACTGAGCCACTGCAGAGCATTATAAAAATATAGAGTCTTGGCCCAGTTTTAGAGAATCAGATTCATTGGAAACTATTGGATTATTTTAAATTAGTAGGATGGGAATAAAAAAGGATTCAACTAAGATGAGAAGAGAAAAAAAAACTGGAATATTGATGCAGTTTTACTTTGAATATTCAAATATAGAGGTTTGCCCAAGACCAGCGATGGGAGAATTACTGCTTATGGGCCAGCTGCCTGTTTCTGTAAATAAAGAATTTTTTGTTGTTGTTGTTGTTTTTAATACAGTCATACCTGCTTGATTATGTGTTGTCTATAGCTGCTTTCATGCTACAACTGCAGATTTAAATAGTCACAACCAGCTCCATACGGCCCACAGGCCTAAAATATTTATTATTTGACCCTTTAAGGAAAAATTATCTGACCCCTGTCTTAAATAATGATTTTCATATACAAACTGGTGAATTTACATGGAAAAGAAAATGATTTATGGATTAGATTGGGTAATTCAGAACAAGAGATGAGACTCTGAAGGTAAATAGTAGACTTTACTACTTGACAATTCAGTTGAATTAATTTAATAAATATGTGCTTTGTGCTCCTTCCTCTGCTAGTTGATCCAAATGTAAGAGCCCAGGGTGGCAATCGGGACTATCTTATTTACCTAGTGTTGCCATAAAAATCAATCAATCAATAGACAAATCACAAGTGAGTAGCTGTAAAGAACTTAAGTTTATTTGCTCACAGTTCTGGAAGCTAAAAGTTCAAAGCAGATCATCAGCCTTAGGGGAGGGCCTTTCCTTGTCCGCAACCATCAGAGTTCCTTGAAGTTCCTTGTCATTTTTTGGTGTACCTTTGTGTTCCTTGTTCCTGGTGCTCTGTCTTCCTGATTACAATTTTTATATCACTCAGAAGTGATTAGGTTTAGGAACCATTCTACACTAGTATGATCTCATTAGCATAACAAATGAGAATAGTGTTTCCAAACAGGATCACGTCCACATGTACAGGGACCAGAAATTCGATAAATATTTTGGAGTGAGACAATTCAGTCCATAACAAGACCCTTCATTGATATCAGCCGTTTAGATTGTGCACTGAATAATTCCGGTGTGCATTTACATAATAGCTTATGATATGATTGATGCTCCCTCGTTTTGTGTAAGAAAATGGCCCTGGTTGGCACTCTCGCTCAAGTGTTCCTCATTTAGCTGAACCTTAACAACCCCAATATTTGAAAGATAAGCTTGAGTTGCCAGAGAATTTCTAAATGTAAATTTCTTTTAATACTACCCAGAAAATTTGATGAAATACCACTCTCTGGGTCTATGATGTTTGAGAGCCTTTATCTTGGACTTTTCCCAGGACTCCTGGAATGGGCCTACATTAAAATGATTTCTGTGACTTAGAAAATTCCAGAAAATGGTGTTTTCCTTGGGCTATATCTGCATGATGACAAAATAAACACTTTGGGAGGAAACAAACCAGTGAAGGGTTGACTATTTCTTCTCAACATAATCTGACCACTTACAAAGTGGTTTACCTAAGCATTTTTGTCCTGTAGAAGAAAATTGCAAAATCAAATTTTAAAAGCTAGTGAACAAACTGTGGCTGTCTCAAGATTATTTATGTAATGTTTGTAAATAAGGTGATTTTTAAAAATCCCATCCATTCAAAGTCTGCCTGTTGTCAGTCAGTATCCATGCTAGACAAATTATGCAGATGGAGGTATAAAGAAGTAGAAAACATGTAGCTCAAGAGTGGGAGGTCTTTTCCTGTGAGCTATGTAAAAGTATAAAGCTCTAAAATCTTGCTCATTTCACGAAACCAGTAAATACTAAAGAAAATGTTTTTTATTTCTTTTTTATCACAAACTTATAGTTTATTTACTCTCACTTTGTTTAGGCATGCACGCCTGAAATGAGTAATAAGCAACTTGTCCTTTGGATGAGCAGACTAGAGTACTTCATCAAAAAGAAATGGAAAAAAAAAAAAAAAAAAAAAAAAAAGAACAAAGCAAACTAACACAAGTTATTAGCTCTTCTAGAAATGCTGATCACTTTCCAGTCACTCAAGACAGGTCAGGTGATTCAAAACATATACAAAAGTCAAGGAATTCTCAGAAAAGTGACTCCAACTCAGATGGTAAAAAAGATGGTAACAGAGGGACTCACAGAGGTGTGGGCAAGTTGAGGGATGCAACAAGAAATGTCGAGGCAAAGGGCTCAGGGACCAGCAATAGCAGAAAGCCATCATGACTCCTGGGCTGAAGAGGCAAGAGGAGAAAATGGAAGCATTGGAAGCACTGCCACCAGGAGCTACACCCAGGGACAAAGCCACTGCCATCAATTTGCCACTGAATCAGGAAACTTCCAAGGTAAGGCATACTCCAACCTCTCTCATTTTCCATCCTCTGAAAACTTCCTGCTGCCTCATACTTGGCAAACCCAATTAGAAATCTGACCAAAAAAAGCCTGGTGATACAGTCCAGGTCAGAAAGCAGGACAGAGAAATGTAGAAGATGGATTGGGACTAACAAGTGTGTGAAACAAATAAAGAATGAATAGTTCACCGGAGAAAAAATAAGAGAGGCGGCACTTTGATTCTCCAGGTAGTAGAGTTTCTCTGCAAATATGTTTACTTCATGGGTCTTTTTTTTGGTCTCTCTTTTTTTGTTATAATATGTACATTGCAAAATTTTGAGGAAAAGTTAATAAAATCATGAACATGGAAGTCATTTAGCTTCTTTTCAAAGCATTGCACTTGGAAGAAATCAACAAGAATGATGTAACATTTACAACTCACTATCCTCTTCCTGCAGAACATCAGGTAGTCTGAGAAATGAAATATGCCAGGTGAAAAATGCCTTGAGTAGAGCCTAATAAATCATAGACTAGCAGACAGTGGAAACAGGAGGAGCTGCTGAGTCTTGATGCAGTAGAGTCTAATCCACTGGATAAATTGTTCCAAGAAGAACTCATCCTTGTGAAAATATATTATCCTTATGACAATACCAAGGCCATTGTCCAAGGCAGTTATTGGCTGGGCAAATGCCAGTAACAAAAATAAAATATATCAGGAGAGTGGAGGTAAAGGATGAAATAGGTGATCAAATAAAACACACACACAGATGGACATGTCCCTGCCTGTCCAGCCTATCTTATCTCTAAGACAAGGCATCCCTGTTACCCGCTTCAGCTTGCACCCCCAAACATCGAGTCCAGGCATATTTAAAAGATAACTTCAGAGAATTTCTCCCTCATAAATTAAGAACTGTTTCCTGGAATAAATAATCTTAGAGGCCAAAGAAGGGCTTAAAAGGAAGGATAGTGGCTTAAAAAATAAAGTTTAGAGGTCAGAACTTACCACAGTCTTGGAGAGAAAGTCTTCTTGCTATTCTTTCATTAGATTATTTGTAAAAATAATCTAATAAAACACTTTTTAAAAATTGTGGTTTACCTGGACTCCTCCTGCAGTGATAAAGTGAGATATAACCAAGTTAATTTCTTGGGTGACTCAAGCAAAAGAAATCTAAAGAAAACAATTTTGCTTTTGGTGGGAGAGGCCTGCTATTGACAAGATTAATTGAGAGATGGATAATGACTGACTCATATAAAATATTCACACTTCATTTTAAGCATGCAGATATAGTTTTAGAACATGTACATGATAATCCTCCCAAAGCACGATTATCGATATTGTATTAAGTTGAAAATTGTGGTAAATCTTCGTATATCTTCAGTGAAAACACCAGCAAAGCAAGTAGAGGTTTTTTGCTTAATTGGCTATTAAAATATTTGTTCATAAAGGTTTGTGAGCTACTCCCCAATATCTCATGAGAATGTTTTACTTGAAGGCAGGCAAAGGAATTAGACTTTTACATGTTGAGAGACTCTACCCTGTACCCCATCCTGGAGACACATGTTCAGTGATGTGATCTGTCTACTTTCATAGTAACTGCAGTGTTATTTCACTACTAGCACCTTACTTCCAAATCACGCCAAAAGAGTCATCTTGCAGAGCATTTCTGTTCAGCAGAGTGGTAGTGTGGTGAATAAAAATGGTGTATATATATTTTTAATCCTGCTGTCTTAGTCAGGATTCTTTACAGAAACAGAACCAGTAAGATATATATATGATGTTATATACACATACATATATATATGTCAATATATATATCTTACATGATATACACACATATGTGTACATACATACATATGTGTGAATACATATATATTTGTGTGTGTATATATATTTATGTGTGTGTGTGTATACACACACACACACACACACACACACACACACACACACCCATTGCTGACAAGTGGATTCCAACTCATGGCAACCCCACGTATTCCAGAGTAGAACTGATCTGTAGAGATTTCTTGACTGTAATCTTTACAGAGGCAGATCATCAGGTCTTTCTTCAGCAGTGTCTCTGGGTGGGTTTGAACCACCAACCTTTAGGTTAGTCCAGCGCAAAACCTTTGCATCAAGGACCTAGAAGATCGATCTGTCTATCCGTCTGTCTATCTGTCTATGTACCTATCTATCTATCTATTAATCATCTATACACACACACACATACATCTTTCTCTCTCTGAGAGAGATTCATTTTGAGGGATTGGCTCATGTGATTCTGGGGGATGACAAATCCAAAATCTGTAGGTGGAGGGACAAGCCAGCAAGATCAGTCTTGTTTTCCAAAATAGGCAGGTCAGGTGGTTGGGAAGAAAGAGAAATTCTGGTAAGTTGTCTATTTCTACTCTGGAGGCAGAATCCTGCCTGGAGAAATCTCTCTTTTTGCTCTTAAATTCTTCTATTGATTGGATTTAGCCACCCACATTGTGAAACTTAATCTGCTTTATTTAATTACAGTTTACTTAAATGCTAATCACATGTAAATACTTCATAACAACATCTAGGCTAGTGCTTGACCAAACAACTAAGCACCCTAGCCTAGCCAGGTTGACACATAAAATCACCCATTACACCTGGTTTTTAATTCCAATCCTGTCACTCTGTGGGTGATTTTGGCAACTCATTTCACCTATCTATGCCTCAGATGGATTCATCTGTATTTCATTACCATAATATGGTTCTGTGGATATACTCTAGTAAAAAGAAAATAATATTTCATAAAACTGAAACGATTGGTATTAATGTGGCATAACTGAAATCTCTAAAATTCCTTGGCTATTTTATTTACTTTTTAAGATGTTTTTAGTTTTTCTTTCTTTTATTCCTAACTAACACATCATTTTTTTTTTTAATTTTAGAGGGAATGCATGTTTATTGAAGGTGATCTGGAGAGTGCAACAATATGAGAAAGAAAACCAAACTTCCATAATCCATAGACACACATTTATGATTATATACTTCTGATTTTTTTTTTTAAGTCCTTTTTTCTAGATGCACACATTGTCTTTTAAACCCACAGATACACATTGCGGTAGGTTGGGATGAAGTTGTTTCATATAACATTTGATCAGATGCATTAAAACTACTTTATAATATTATTTTTCATAATGACATAATGTGTCAATCTATCTACATGTCACAATTTAGTAAATCATCCCATTTTTAGAAATTTATAGATTTTAAATGTTTTTTTCTTGTTCTTAGAAGCCATATTGTGATGAATGCTAAGACTGCAAAAATAATCTGTGTAGACATCTTTGATAATCTTAAGGACAATTTTTTGGCATATATTTATTGCATCAATGATGATAAATAGTTTCGGGATTTTTGTTCATCAAGGCAAATTCCTCTCCTAAAGATTTTTCACTAGTTTTTACTTCCACCTGCATGAGATATTTGCCAAGATCTCAACCAATTATACATGCTTTGCCAGTTTTGTGCTAATTGTTTAAATAATTTCACTCAACATAGTTAAGGATGAGTAAATAATATCATAGTTTTTAATATAGTATTGGGTCTTAGCAGACTCCAATAAAGAATACATATATACACAGAATATATGCATACACACACAGAACATACAGGAATACACACACACATCCACACACACACACACAGACCATGTGAACATTTATTAAAAAGAGTTTTACTTTAATAACTAGCAAAACCAGGGTTATTATTAAAAACTCACAGCAAATATGGTTATATATCTGATCAGAAGACCATGCGTTTTTAAATTGTGTTTCTACCGCAGTGCAAGCACACTTTTGGGGGATACAAAAGTGTATAATCTGGTTATCTGTCTTCAGGATTATAAACATTATATTGAACCTCTCAGTTTAGCAAATATTTCAAAAAGGCTAAAAATAGCAAGTGTTAACATGGATGTAGAGCCATGTGAATTTTCAGGCACAGTTGGAAAAATAGAAGTCTAGAATGGTAAAGGGCGAAACTACTTTGGATAGACTTCTTTGGCAATAGCTCAAAGGATGAAGAGGTGCATATCCTGATTCAGCAATCCTCCACCTAAGGATCTACCCCTGGGCAAGTTAATCATGGGTACAAGTAGGCATGTGCAAGAATTTTTCACTAAAGCACTGATTGCATTTATTAAAAAGCATGGAAACCACATAAATATCCCTCAAGAGGAAAATAAACTAATAAGTGACTATACATTCAAAATTCACACACTGAAGCATTATTTAACAGTTAAACAAATTATATTTCCCCTTAAATTGAGTTTCTCTAATTCACTTTCCATAATCTTACAGAGATATTTTTGCAAATACTGTATTGTTACCAATACATAACTATTTAGAAAGTTTTTTGAAACATGCATGGAAATGATTAAAAAAAGGGAAAAAAATCCTGGAGAGCTGTTACCTTTAAAAGGAATGGAAGGGAACAAGAGCAGGGAAGGTGCAAAGACAATTAGAACTCTATCCTTTACTGTTTAATGCTTTAAACAAGGTGGAATTAAAAACATGGCAAAGGTTAAATTCTGATACAATTGAATGGCGAGTTCATGGTTGTGCATTATCATAACTGCTCTTTCAATAGATTTAAAGTTATTTTTAATAACCTATTGGAAAGCACAGATATATTATCAGACAGAGAGTTTGATTTGCTGTAATAATTCTCTACTCATCTAAGCACACTCTGCACATCTTTCCCCACATTCTTCTTGGTTTCTTTAGTTGCTCCTATGCCTCTGGGGAGGAGCCAGTCATAATGTTGATATATTATTTTATTTAATACCTCCCAGGGCTGCAATACTGCTAGATCCTCATACTCTGAAGGACTTCTACCCACACAGTCTGACCGTCACTTTCTGCCTCTCCACCACACCATCTCGCTGTTACCTGAATTGTTTTTCTGTCATTCTCTTCTAGATGCCTGAGCTTCTTCTCAACCTACCAGCCTATTGGTCCTTTCTGGATCTAACTGGTTTCCCTGGTCAAAGAACTATTTTGAAATGGCCTTCCTATTTCCACTTCAGCCCCACCTCATATCTTGAATGCATGTTTCACCCAGTACCTGCTGTGATCTTTTAAATATGGAATTAGAACATCTTACTTCCACTTCAAATATTGAAGTGCCTTCCAATTTTTCCTAGGATAAAATTCAAACTCCTTCTACTTTCTATGGCTTACAAAGCCCTGCGTGATCTGACTCCTCTGACCTCTAACGGTCTTCCTGTACTTACTAAACTCCAGCCATACTCACCTTCTCTTCCTAGGACATAACAGGTGTATACTCTCCTCTTGATATTTGCACTTATTGTTCCCTTTACTTATTACAATTTTCATCCGGATCTTCATACAAATGGACTCTACCTGTCATTCATATGTCTCATAAAAAGTCACCTTTTCTGAGAACACTTACCTTATCACTCTATCCTGAGGTGTCTCCATCTCTATCATTCTCTATTCTCATGGTCTTTATCATTATACAAAAAGTCTAATTTTAACACTTGGTAATTTCCTGCATTTGCCCTAGAATATAAGCGCCATGAAAAAGAAGACCATGTTTTTTTAATAGCAACTGTAACCTGAGATGGAAAAAGTTGTCTGCCATGTAATAGATGCTCAGTAAATATTTGTTGAATGAATAAATGGGTTATATACTCTCATTGCCACTGAGCAATGCATGGATGTCTTCTCTGGGTGATTCCTTATTTAATTCATCACAGCAGCTATTTCAAAGCTTCTCTGGCTCCAAAAGCTTCCAGGTGTAACTTTAATTCCCTCATTCTCAGCATATCACTTTATTGCCTACTTAACTGTAAACATTAGGGCATTTAGTATTTTTGCCCTTTCTCTTAAATTGTCTTGCTCTATTTCATTCTCTAACTTTCCCAACTTCCTTTCGTTCTCAGGAAGATAAGTAGTTTTTCATTTTACTAAAGTAATCCTTCCATCTTCTACTACAAATTATTATATCCATCTAGTCTTTAGTTTCTTTGCGGTGTTTTCTTTCCCTGCAACAAATGTGCTTAAATTGGCTATGTTCAAAACAAAAGCAAACAACAAAAACAACAAGAAATCTCTTGACTCTGTTTCCTCCTCAAAATAGTGTTATTTTTGCTTCTACTCACCTATAAATTTCTTACGTGAATAATCGCCTCTAGCTATGTTCACTTCCTCTTCTTTCATTTATTCTTCCTTCCATTGCTGTTTGGATCATCTCTACGACCTCTAACTAAAACCAGTTGCCATCTAGTGGATTTCTACTCATGGCAACACCATGTGGGTTGGAGTAGAACTCTGATCCATAGGGTATTTAATGGCTAATTTTTGGGAAGCAGATCATCAGCCCTTTTCTCCCCAGGCCACCTCTGAGTGGATTTGAAACTTCTGGTTAATAGCTGAGTGCTTAACCATGTTTGCCACCCAGGGGCATCTACCATCTCTACTCTCCTGAAAATAGGCTCCCAAGATTTACCAACTAGAATCATCAAACCCACTGGCTTCTTTGAGGAACTCTTACTGAATATTGGTTAATAGTCCTATCCCTACCGCTCTACACCAACCCCTGAAGTCCAAGGCTAGATATCTGTAAACGATACTTCCAGACTCCCTTGCCAGTACAGTTCTAGTTCAATTCTGCCAACAAAACTAAAAACAAAAAACATTGCCAACGAGTTGATTCCGACTCATAGTGACCCTGTAGGACAGAGTAGAACTGCACCAGAGGGTTTCCAAGGCTGCAATCTTCATGGAAGCGGACTTCCACGTCTTTCTCCTGCTGAGCAGCAGGTGGGTTTGAACTGCTGACCTTTCAATTGGCAGCCGAGCCCTCAACCACTGCACCACCAGGGCTCAATTCTGCCAGAGAGAAGCAATAAGGTGAGATTTGGAATGCTAAAAGTAAAGACAAGCCCTCACTTTCCTGAGGCAACTACACTCAGACATGGGGCCTCGCTCCTGTCTTGTGGGTGAGGAGCCTCCTGAGTCACTCACCCATTCTGCAGGCAGCTGAAGCTTTTATCCTGGCTTTTAAAGACTTTTTCTGGGAAGCCTCTTGAAAATCACCCACCTTTCCAAGGATTGCAAAAGCCTCTACTTCTCTGTTCTAAATACGAGATAACTACATGCAATTACATGCGACTTCTTGTTTTCCTTACTGGATCGTACAGGTACAGTCCACATCTTCTTAGAATTCTCTGAGATATTAGAAAAAGCTGCATTTCTCTTCCTCACAAAACTGTATTCTCTTGACTCCTGAGCCTTCCCATGCTCCTTTTTTCTTCCTTTACTTTGTCTTCACGTCCGTCCTTTCCACTACCTCTTCCTCTTCAACTTACACCTAAAATGAGAGCATTTCCTATAGTACTATACTCAGTTCTTTTTTCTTCACACTGTATGGGTTTTTCCCTATTTATCCAATTCTATGATCTAACTTCTTAAGTACATATCAAAAACTTACATCTCTAGGACTCACCTCTCTTCTGAATTCTAGACCATCACTGAGTCCTGCTATTAGAAGCCTTTCTAAGCATATCTCACAGGCCTTTACAATTTTACATAGCCACCAAGCTTTCCTAACTCATTCTGGGCTTGCTGTGCTGATTAATAACACCGACATTTCCCCAGGAGTACATAGTTTATACTGTTTATTCCTAAACTCTAATATCTTCTCAACAATCTCCTAATACCCTTTATTTCACCTTTTCAATTCACCTTTCCTCTATTTTTTTATGTTACTGTTTAGTTCATTTTCTTATTATCTTTTGTCCTAACTAGTTCTCTTGATTCTGCTCATCCCTTCTTACACCTTGCTCTAATAGTCCTTCTGAAAGACCACTTCTTATCGTGGAACTATTAGGCTCAAATGTTTTTTAAAAGCTTTACATTTATGCAAATGGAACTCCCATATCCTCTCCCTGGAATCTGATGTCTTCTTAAAGTAAGGACCCAACTTAACTTTTTATCCATAATTCAGCTCTTACAATCTTCCCTGTTCTTATATAGTTACTCATTTGCATAATATCCTTCACTATCAACCAATTATTAACCCTTCTCCTAACATGACCCATTCCAGTCCTTATGAATGTATGCAGTCTGAAATATACATTTCCTACCAATATTCTGAGTGGTAAACCTATAGTTCTAGGTCAAGTTCAAAAGCCAGTTTATTTATAAAATATTCTTTAATCTCCTAGTAAGAATTAGTCTCTCCTTTTGACTACAGTCTAAACTCAATGAATGTTTATTCCTCTGGAGAATCTATTACATTAATTTCTTTAGAGCTCTACAGTTTCTTGCCTATCTTTCTTACCAGATTGTGAGAGCCAAAGACCTAGAGCTGACTCAGCTTCCCTCTCAGTATCTGCAAATGTCTTAGGCCCACTGCAGGCACTCCATAAATGCACGCTTGTTTTAATTGAATTCGACTGAAACTTTAATCAACCTCCACTCCAGGGGACTGTGACGGAGACACCGTGGAACTAGTGCCTCAGAGCTACCCATGAGTAGCCAGGCCTTGCTCATGATAAAAGCAGCCCAAAGGGAAGCAGATGAGAGAAACCAAAGGGCGTTTCTAAGTGGCAGGCACAGCAGTTGGAGGGCAAACAAACCTGTGTCCTCTGGGAGTGCTTGCTGAAACCGAGAGGCTCCTCCAGCGCCCGCCGGAGAGCAGAGTAGCAGGTGCCTGATTACCTGCTCTAGCACTTGTTTATTTCAGCCTGCAGTCTGCTTGAGGATCTTGCTGCTCAGATGGATGTTTCTCTCCATTCGCTTTAGGTTCGTTGAGAGAGAGACTCAAAAACGCTAAGTGCTATGAAATTTATATTAGGCAGCCAACTTGATTCACTTTACAGGTAATGATAAAAACAAAAAACAGTATGCAGGGAGGAACTTGTGGTTAACACAGCAATTCCATGTACATCATTTGACTTAATTTTTACAACTCCTTTGGGAGGCTTGCAGGGCATATGTGTTTCTCATGTTTTTGTCAAGAATGTGCTGCTTCCTTGTGAAGTTTTTGGATTCTGGAGTCATAAGGACATAGATTTAAAGTTCCTCATTGCCAGTTACTCACATGAATCTTTGGGCCTATTACCATACAACCTCAATCTCTTTCTCTAGAAAATGGATACTAACAACCTTGATTACCCGTAGGGACGTTGAGAGGATTACGTAACTAAAGCCATTTTATACGGCTTGCTTGGATACTTTAAAATAGCGGCACCTGGGTCTCTTGAAAGAAAAAGAACTTTGGGATGGGATCTGTTTTAAATTATGGCTCTAACTGTGAAAACGTAGGTAAATCACAACCCATCCTGAACATCATGTTTGTTACTTGCAAAACTGGGGCTAGTCCTTGCTGTCATGGTTTGTATAAAAATTAAATGATGTAACAAATTTGAAAGTCTAGTATCTGGCATGACGCTGTGCTTGCAGGATTTATTCAATAAATAAGAGTTTCCTTCACCTTTCAATAAGCCTCTTTTAATTTTTCTTCTGTAAAGTGGAGATAAATAAGAACTTCCAGTCTCACGGGTTTATTTTTGAGGTCAATTTAGATAAGAAACATTGTTCTGTAAAATTTTAAAGTGCTTAGTATCTATCAAAGGAGCCCTGGTGTTGCAAGGTTTAAATGCTCAGCCGCTAACCGAAAGGTTGTCGGCTTCAACCCACCCAGTCAGTCCACCGGAGAAAGACATGGCGATCTGCTCCCATAAAGATTACACCCTAGGAAACCGTTTAGGGCAGTTCTATTCTGTCACTCGAGGACACTGAGTCAAAAATCAACGTGAAAGCACACAAGAACTACAGTATCTAGCAGGTTCTTATTTTTCTACTTATCTTGTAATATGTCCATTAGGAAATATTATTGGCTCTCTCTTCAAAATATATCAAGGGTTTGGCCATGTTGGACCACCTTCACTGCTGCCATGCTACCCAAGGCCCTGCCATCTTTCACCTGGGTGACTGCTTCCACCTCCCCCTCCCTTAGACTCATCTCTTCCACCTCCCCCTCCCTTAGGCCCTTCTCACCATTGCAGTGGCGGCGACAAGTCTTACACGTTATTCACGTCATGTCACACCTCTGCTCAAAACCCTTGAATGATTCCACCCAAAGAAAGGAGTGTTACTATGCAATGCTTTGGATGATCATTGCCCCTATCCATTATTTGGATCTTTCTGGTCTCATTAACCATGATTCTCTACCTTGCTTATTCCACTTCAGTTATATTCCATTTGAGAAAATATCAGGTAGACTCCTGTTTTGGCAACTTTACATGGGCTACTCCCACTACCTGGGACATTCTTAACTTAGGTATCAGCTTAGCTAAATCTTCATCTCTTTCAAATCTTTACTTAAATGTCCTCACTTCAATAAAGACTACCCCAGGGATGCTATTTAACATTGACTCCCTCTTCACATTTGATCTGTTTAATCCTGCTCCACTTTTTTGTCTATAGAATTTGTCAACTTACAATCTATCTTACAATATATATTTATGTATAATGTTTATGTTTTATTGTAAAGGAGTCCTGGTGGCACAGTGTCGAGTGCTTGGCTGCTAATGGAAAGGTCTGAGGTTCTAACCCACCAGCCACTTGGTAGGAAAAAGATGTGGCAGTGTGCTTCCTTGGAAACCCTATGGGGCAGTTCTACTCTGTCCTATAGGGTCACTATGAGTCAGAATGTACTCAATGGCAACAGGTTTGGTTTTCAGGTATGTTTCATTGTCTATCCCATTCCATTGGAATGTGAGTCTCATTAGGAATTGTGTTCACTGATGAATACCAAGCTTCTACAACAAACCATTAATAAATATGTACCAAACTGAAATGCATTGATAGATTCATAATCAATTTTCTGATCATTGTCAAAGGATTTAATGCCTAGCACAGTGTTGTGCAGAAATGGAGCAATGACCACACCGTTATCACTTATATTTGCCACATTTATTCTTGGTCCTTACAGACGCAGCCTCTCCCTGCTGCATTTGGAGCTGCTTTTCAAAAGTGTATTGGCATCTCTTGAAAGAAATAGAAACATGGAGCTGAGCTTTCAGAATTCGGATAAAAAAATGCATTGCCTCATGGCTGAGTGCACTTAATTTTCTTATATATTAGAAGTTAATGCTTGCATCCTACTTGAAGGTAAAAACCATATGCCAGGTAGTTATATATCCCTGGAGAATGACCCTCAAAATTTCAAACTAGTTTGCAGTATGGAGGCTATGCTATCAAACTCTACTGACAGAAGTATATTGAATATAAAAAATAAGGAAATACGTATACTGAATCCACAATATAAAAGTTGTCCGATGCGGTTTTCACAAGGAATTGAAAAGCATGCATAACTTCACCTATACTTTGTGATTTGTATTGACAATGCTTGTTTTTTTTGTTTTTTGTGAAACACTTCTGATTCAAGACAGATGTAGTTTTGCCACATCTGGACACAGAGTCTTCTCTGAGGTACTTACAGTGAAAAACATTTGGAAATAAATGGCTCTACCAGGGAACATTAGAAGACTTTCTTATAGACATGAAGCTGTTCGGTAGAGACTATAGGTTGAAATATCAGAAGAATAAGATGAGACACTAAACAACCAAGGGGGGAAATAATGAGACAAAGATGAGGACTTTGACACTAAGACATTAAATGTAGTAATCAGTGATGGGATATGGGACCAGCAGTGTGTGTTTTGATAGTTTTTTTTTTCCTTATCCACATCTCACGGTGGAATTTTTATTTATAAATCTCTTCTTCCCCTGTCCAACCTCTCCTCTCCTCTTATAGTTCAATTCTGTGAGTGTATGTCTGTGTGACTGTGAGAATGTGTATGTTTGTGTGTGTGTGTGTGTGTGTGTGTGTGTGTGTGTGTGTGTGTGTGTGTGTGTGTGTGAATCCATCTTAATTCCATCCTCTACCTCCTCTTTTCACTTTTCTTTCTCTTCTTTCCATCTTCTTAGGACCAATCTTATTTTTCTCTTCATAATAATAATGAAAGTTGAACACCATTGATAGAATGACGTGTCATTTCTTCCTCTCCCAAAAAGCAATAATTCCAGTGAATGTTTTTCAGATATATTTGGAGAAACAACTTGTTTCAATTTCTTGTCTCTTTCTGGGAAAGAATTGTTTCAGAAGAAAGATCTAGTCAGACATGATAGGAAAAGCAAACTGGCCTTTTGTTTATGATTAGTATCATGTGAAAGCAAACCCAAAGGCCGTATTTAGAAATAACCATGGGCAGTAGGGAAAATTTTTATCCTCACAGCAGCCATAAGCCATTCACCTGGTCTGCTAAAACAATACCAGTGGAAGGAGGAGGTTAGAAAGTTGACCTGTGTAGGTTGGAGTCACTGATGACATGCTTTTTGGGGACAGAAGCTCACACCAACAGTACAATAGAACTGCCAATATGATATACATGGATGCCCATATAAGAATGTGCAGAAGGCAAAGGCCAGCTTTACCACGAGGCTTATCTTACCTTAGGCAAGATACGTCAAATAACAGCCATAGATACATTGTCTCAGTTATCTGAAATGAGGCTTTGTTTCATTTTGTTCATTTTCTTGCAAATGATGTTGGAAAAAGGGAAAGGGAAAAAAATGGAAACAGACAAGACAGGGACAGAGAACAAATACAAACATGCCCTCAGTCAAAAAAGATTATGATTAGACATTGTGATTAAAGATGTAATAAACAGATGGTGGAATCCATATATTGGAGAATTCTCAAATCTATGACCAACAGTTCAAGTGACTGTAGGGCACGTATTTATGAAGCAATATAGCAAAGCACTGCTAAATGTCATCTTCCCTGAATGGAAGGAGCAGTATTCTCATTGCCATGGCAATTTAAACCGAGGGGAAGTAGAGGAGATAAAGCAAGGCTGTGTATTAGATGTCTTGTTCATCAAGATGGGAAAGCTGAAATGAGTTACCCCAACCTCTGTGAGACAACAAAAGTTGTTAAGAATGAGATCTTGAAGGATTGTGGAAATACGTGTTATAAGTGACGCATACCTAAGTATTTTACAACTTTTCTCAATAGGATAGTTAAATCATGGACTTAAAAAAAACATTAAAGCGATGGTTTCAATACAGTTATGGCAAATCAACATTTTGAAATATAATTAAAGGAATGTCAATATATAATACAAAATTCAAAGCACAGTGTTTTACAATGCCTTACTCTGTAAATTTGCAAAATACAGGTAGAATTGAAGGCAATATTTCAAAATATGATGCAATTTTACCTAAATAGAGATACAATAAAATATCTATAAAATCTAATTGGAAATTAATCCCTCTGAGTGTTCCATAATTTCCTACACATTCTTACCTTACCCAGATGATCTGTTCTACCTGTTCAACCCTGTGGTTATTTACAAATTCTGATAAGGATGTCAAAAATTAAAAAAAAAGAGAGCTAGTACTTTAGTACTTTATTATATCTTCTTGTTTTTTTTTTTTTTTTTTTCTGAGAGTACAAAATAAGTTCAGTAATAGTTTGTCAAGCCACTCAATACCTTGTGAAGTAATGATTTGATTTTGTTTAAGAAAATCTTGGAGGATTTAACAATGAGACATCAAAACTTAATTGATCCTCCTGTAAATCTTTTTTGGTTAACATGTATATATTTCTTCTGCATATACCAAAAAAACAAAAGCAAACAAACAAACAAAAACCCCATTTCTGTCAAGTCGATTCTGACTCATAGCGACCCTATAGCACAGAATAAAACTGCCCAAAGTGTTTCCTGGCTGTAATCTTTACGGTAGCAGACTGCCACATCTTTCTCCCACAGAGTGACTGGTGGGTTTGAACCACTGAACTTTTGCTTACCACCTGAGTGCTTTAATCACTGTGCAACCAGGTCTCCCAGGTATAGTCATACCAAAACTAAAACCAAACTTGCTGCTGTTGAGTCAATTCTGACTCATAGTGACCCTATACGACAGAGTAGAACTGCCCAATAGGGTTTCCAAGGAGCACCTGGTGGATTCAAACTGCCTACCTTTTGGTTAGCAGCCATAGCTCTTAACCACTACGCCACCAGGGCTCCTAATACAGTCATAGTACATTTTAAATGATTTAGTATAAATATGAATTCATAGAAATAATGAGGATAAGATCAAGATTAAGATCATGGCTTTTTTATTGTAATTGTTGTTGGGTGCCGTCAAGTTGATTCTGACACATAGAGACCCTATGTGACAGAGTAGAACTGATCTATAGGATATCCTAGGCTATAACCTTTATGAGAGTAGATCACCAGGTATTTTCTCCTGTGGAGCAGCTGGGGATTTGAACTACCAACTTTCGAGTTAGCAGCTGAGCACTTAACCATTGTAATTGGCCAGTAAAATTAATTCTCTTCCAGAGCCACTTAAACTTTTCACAAAGATACATACCTATTTTGCCTTACTATATTATAGATCCACCACTCCTCTGTCAGTTTGTTGTACTGTGGTGGCTTGCTTGCATGTTGCTGTGATGCTGGAAGTATGCCAGCAGGGTCACCCATGGTGGACAGATTTCAGCAGAGCTTCAAGACTAAGAAAGACTAGGAAAAAGAACTGGTGGTCTAATTCTGAGAAAACTGGCCAGTGAAAACCTTATAAATAGCAGTGGAATATTGTCTGATATAGTGCTAGAAGATGAGCCCCTCAGGTTGGAAGGCACTCAAAAGACGACTGAGGAAGAGCTGCCTCCTCAAAGTAGGCCAAAACCCATTGCCTTCTAGTTGATTTCAACTCATAGTTACCCTATAGGACAGAGTAGAGCTGCCCCATAAGGTTTCCATGGAGCAGCTCGTAGATTTGAACTGCTGACCTTTGGTTAGCAGCCATAGCTCTTAACCACTATGACACCAGGGCTCCCCCCAAAGTAGAGTAGATCTTAATGACGTGGATGGAGTCAAGCATTTGGGACCTTCATTTGCTGATGTAGCTTAACTCAGAATGAAAAGAAATAGCTGCAAACACCCATTAATAATCAGAACATGAAATGTACGAAGTATGAATCTAGGAAAATTGGAAGTTGTCAAAAAGGAAATGGAAAGTATAAAGATCAATATCCTAGGCATCAGTGAACTGAAATGGACTGGTATTGGCCATTTTGAACCAGACAATCATATGGTCTGTTATGCCATAATAACAAATAGAAGAGGAATGACGTCACATTCATCATCAAAATGAACATTTCAAGATCTCTCCTGAAGTGCAATGCTGTCAGTGATAGGATAATATCTACATGCCTACAAGGAAGAGCAGTTAGTATGACTGTTATTCAAATTTACACACGAACCATTAATGCCAAAGGTGAAGATATTGGAGATTTGTACCAACTTCTGCAGTTGAAAATTAATCAAGTGTGCAATCAAGATGCATTGATAGTTAATGGTGATTGGAATGCAAAAGTTAAAAACATATTAGAAGGATCAGTAGTTGGAAAATATGGCCTTGGTGACAGAAACAATGCCAGAGATCACATGATAAAATTTTGCAAGAACAATGATTTTTCATTCAAAATACATTTCTTCAACAACATAAACAGTTACTATACATGTGGACCTCACCAGATGGAATACATAGGAATCAAATCGACTACATCTGTGGAAAGAGACAATGGAGACGCTCAACATCATCAGCCAGAACAAGGCCAGAGGCCAACTGCAGAACAGACCAACAATGCTCATATGCAAATTCAAGTTGAAGCTGAAGAAAACAAGTCTATGAGAGCCAAAATACAACCTTGCGTACATTCCACCTGAATTTGAAGTCCATCTCAAGAATAGATTTGATGCATTGAACATTAATGACCAAAGACAAGACAAGTTGTGGGATAACATCAAGAACATCAAACATGAAGAAAGCAAAAGGCCATTTATAAGACAGAGAAGAAAGAAAAGACCAAAATGGATGTCAGAAGAGACTCTGAAACTTGCTCTTGAGTGTAAAGTAGCTAGAGCAAAAGGAAGAAACGATGAAGTAAAAGCTGAACAAAAGATTTCAAAGGGAAGTTCGAGATGACAAAGCAAAGTATTATAATGAAATGTGTGAAGAACTGGAGTTAGAAAACCAAAAGGGAAGAACGTGCTTGGCATTTCTCAAACTGAAAAAACTAAAGAAAAAAATTTAAGCTCGAGTTGCAATATTAAAGGATTCTATGGGCGAAATAGTGAACAAATCAGGAAGCATCAAAAGAAATTGGAAGGAATACACAGGCTTACTGTACCATGAAGAATTGTTTGACATTCAGCTATATGAAGAGGTAGCACAAGATCAAGAACCAATGGTATTGAAGGAAGAAGTCTGAGCTGCATGGAAGGCATTGGTGAAAAATGAACCAACCCACCAAACCCACTGCAGTCCAGTCGATTCCAACTCATGGTGATTGAGTACAACTGCTCCATAGAGTTTCCAAAGCTGTAAATCTTTACGAAATGCCACATCTTTCTCCAATGGAGCAGCTGGTAAGTTCCAACAGTGATATTTTCGTCAGCAGCTGAGCACTTTAACCACTGTGCCACCAGGGCTCCAGTGGAAAAAAAAGACTCCAGGAATTGATGGAATACCAGTTGAGATGTTTCAACAAACAGATGCAGCACCGAAGGTGTTCACTAGTCTATGACAAGAAATTTAGAAGATAGCTAGCTGGCCAAATGACTAGAAGAGATCCATATTTGTGCCTATTCTAAAGAAAGGTGATCCATAGGATGTGAAAATCATCAAACAATATCATTAACATAACATGCAAGTAAAAGTTTGCTGAAGAAAATCCAAAAACAGTTACAGCAGTACATTGACAGGGAACTGCCAGAAAGTCAAGCGAGATTCAGAAGAGCAGGTGGAACGAGGGATATCTTTGCTGACATCAGATGAATCTTGGCTGAAAGCAGAGAATACCTGAAAGATGTTTACCTGTGTTATATTGACTATGCAAAGGCATTTGACTGTGTGGATCACAACAAATTATGGATAACATTGGGACCAATGGGAATTCCAGAACACTTAATTGTGCTCATGTAGAACCCATACATAGACAAAGAGGCATTCAAACAGAACAAAGGGATACTGCATAGTTTAAAATCAGGAAAGGTGTTTGTCGGGGTTGTGTCCTTTCAACATACCCATTCAATCTGTATGCTGAGCAAATAATTTGAGAAGCAGTACTATATGATGAAGAATGCCACACCAGGATTGTAGGAAGACTCATTAACAATCTGTGATATGCAGATGATACAATCTTGCATGCTGAAAGCAAAGAGGACTTGAATCACTTCCTGATGAAGATCAAAGCCTTCAGTATGGATTATACTTCAACATAAAGAAAACAAAAATCCTCACAACCGGACCAATGAGCAATACCATGGTAAACAGAGAAAATACTGAAGCTGGATTCCATTTTACTTGGATTCACAATCAACACCCATGGAAGCAGAAGTCAAGAAATCAAATGATGTATTACATTTGGCAAATCTGCTGCAAAAGACTTCTTTAAAGTGTTGAAAAGCAATTATGACACTTTGAGGACTAACATGCACCTGACCCAAGCCATGACATTTTCAATCACATTGTATGCATGCAAAAGCTGGATGATGAACAAGGAAGACCAAAGAATTGATGCCATTGAGTTATGGTGTTAGCAAACAATATTGAATATACCATGGACTGCCAGAAGAATGAATGTCTGTCTTGGAGGAAGTACAGGCCAAAGTCCTCCTTGGAAGTGAGGATGACGGAACTGCATTTCACATACTTTGGACATGTTATCAGGAGGGGCCAGCCCCTGGAGAAGGATATCATACTTGGTATGGTAGAGGGTCAGCAAAAACGAGGAAAGCCCTTGATGTGATGGATTGACACAGTGGCTGCAAGAGTGGACTCAAACATAGCAACGATTGTGAGGATGGTGCAGGAGAGGACAGTGTTTCATTCTGTTGCACATAGGATCTCTATGAGTTGGAACTTACTCCAGGGCACCTAACAACACAGTGTACTATTATTATTGAGCACCTACCATATCCCAGGTCCTGACATTGATTTGCTCGCATTGTCATTAATACTTTTAACATTTCTTCACTTAGGGTATGTTTTATCCAACTTTCTCAGGTAAGGAAATTGAATCCTTGAAAAATACACCCAATCGTTTTTAGCTAATTAGTGGCAGACTAAGAAATCCCACTCAGTCTTATTTACTCCAAAGCCTATAGACTTATCATATATCAACAAAATTGTCAGTCATAAGAAAGATTGTATAAAATTTGGAATGAAATCAGAAGTTATCTTTTTTTTTTTTTAGAAAACTTTAAGAAATAAAATTCAGAATCAAAGTGTTAGATGTAAGTGTGGTTCAAGGTAGCTGATTAAGCATATAAGGCCTGTCTTGGTTTCTAGTATGTTATTTAAAGGATAACCAATATATATAAACAGCTAAGAGAACAGGAGAGGAAGCCATCAGCAGACAAGAGTGTGTGACAAGTTTCTGGAAGCCATAGCTCAGAAGAAAGCATATTTACTAATGCTTAGTTTGTTTTTGACTATACCTCAGAATCTAGAACAGTTCCTGAGACACTGGAGATGCTCAGTATATCTTTATTGAATGGGCAAAGAAATGATGATACTAGTGGCAGCCTACAAAACTTGCAGAAGGTGGCAAATCAGATATGTGTGCTTATTTACCTTGTGGCACAACAAGATATCCAAGATGAGAGTCAGAGCATAGATACAGCTAAAGAGAGAAAGACCATTGAAAATAGCAAGTAATTGTAAGTCTGTATGTGGAATATATGGGGCAATCCATCTCATCATTGTTTCCATAGACCAGTTCTGCTGAGAGACCATCATTTAGTTAAGTTTACTCTTACAAGGCAAAACCTAAGATTATCTCTCTCAAGATATTGACCTAATGTTTTGGGGAGGCCTAGAGCTGTGAGGGTGGGAGTTGATGATCCAGAGTAAAACTGCAGTGTCTCTAGTCTGAATAAATTAAAAAGATAGAAGTAAAAAAAGATATGAGACACAGAAGATTAATCAAGGATATCTGACTCATAGGAGTTCTACAAAGAGAGAACAAAGAAATGGAGGTAAGTCAAAAATCAAAGTTGTGGTAGGAGGATATTTTCCAGAGGATAATGTCACACACAAATTTTATATTAGAAGTGTATCAATAAAATGCCAGCTCAGATTAATAGGTAAAATATTTAGAAATTCCCTCAAGAAATATCAGAATACCAAAAAGAAAGATTCTGAAAGCTTCCAGAGAGAAAAATAGTTTCACACAAAGAATAGGAGTCAGAAGTATTGATTTTCTTATCAGCAAGATTGGATGCTAGAAGAAAATGGGACAAGGATACATAATTTTGAATTGAGAATTCTGTACTGATCTAGAGAATCTATCAAGGGTTATGAACAAAGCAAATATTTTCAGACAGGCATGGACATAGTCTTAGATTTAAGAAACATTCATTCAATTACTTTCATATGCAAAAACTCTTCTAGGCATTGAAGATAAAGTAGTAAAGAAGGTAGGAAAGGTTCTATTTAATAGGACCATGCATTTTAGATTTAGGAGACAGAAAAAAGTCAACAGGTAATATTGACAGATAAAATAGTAAATAATTCCTCAACTCTATCTTGGATTACTGTTCTCTATTACTTGGCTGCTAACCAAAAGGTCAGAAGTTCGAATCCACCAGCCATTCTTTGGAAACCCTATGAGGCGGTTCTACTTTGTCCTATAGGGCCAGTATGTGTCGAATAGACTTTAAGTCAACAGTTTTTTTATTGATGAAAATATTTATTTTTATCTGTATCAAAAATGAAGGTCTTACCTTAAACTGTGGCTGTTCTGGATGCTATTTAATATATCCATTTAACTCATTGGGATTATTTTTGTCCACTTGCAAATCAAAGTGGAGCTGTGGGTATAGGAGTACTAGATGTGGTACATGGTGGACCTTAATCACTGTTATATGGCACAAGTATTATGTCACATACTAAAATTCCTAAATCTCCCAGATAGCTGACATTGATTGTATGAAAGCTAGAGCCAATGTGCATAACATTGTTTTATTATAGTGACATACACACAACAAAACATACAACATTTTAACAATTTCTGATGCACACTTCAGTGACATTGATTACATTCTGGCAGTTGTACATCCATTCTCGCTCTCTTTTTCCAAATTATCCCACCACCGTTGATATACAGTCAATGAATTCTAATCTAAACCCTCTCTATCCTCTTCTCTCCTGCCCCTGGTAACCACTTTGGTTTCTATATATTTGCTTATTTAATATAAGTGGTATCGTATGTTATTTGTCCTTTTGTGACTGACTTATTTCCCTCAGCATAAAGTTCTCTAGGTTCATTCATGTTGTGGCATACATCAGGACTTTATCCCCCTTTGTGGCTGAGTAATATTCTATTTTATGTATATACTGCATTTTGTTTATCCGTGTATCTGGTGATCGACATTTTGACTGTTTTTACCTTTTGTCAATTGTGAATAGTGCCGCAATGAGCGTTGTTGGACATATGCCTGTTTACATCACTGTTTTCAGTTCTTTTGGCTATATACCTAAGAGTGGAATTTCTGGGTCATATGGCAGTATGGTAATTGCATGTTTAACTTTTTGAGGAACAGCAAAACTCTTTTCACAGTGGCTATACCAACTTGAGCCCTAGTGGCACAGTGGTTAAGAGCTCGGCTGCTAACCAAAAGGTCAGCAGTTTGAATCCACGAGCCACTCTTTGGAAACCCTATGGGACAGTTCTACTCTGTCCTATAAGGTTCGTATAAGTTGGAATCCACTTGGTGACAACAGGTTTTTATACCAATTTACAATCTCACAAGGAATGAATGAGGCTTCCTGTTTCTCTACAACCTCACCAATACCTAGGGTTTTCCATTTTTTTGATCATTACCATTCTAATGGGGGTAAGATGGTATCTCATTGTGGTTTTTATTTTCATTTCTCTAATGGCTAATAATTTTGAGCATCTCTTCATGTATTTGTAGGCCATTTGATTCCAGATATTTATTTCTGAAATAAGTCTGCTATTGCAGGTCATATACAACTTCATTTACATCATTTTGATGAATTCTTCATGTGAAATGTATATCACAAAATACATACACCTTTCAAAACAGACATTTCCATATAGTACTGGCCATCCATGGATGAGAATGGGCATGCTATTGGTTGAAAGCAGTGGGCAAATGAAAATGAGGGAAATCCTCAATTAGATGGGTTGACAGAATAACAGGAACAATGTGCTCAAACATACCAATGATCATGAAGATGGTGCAGGACTGGGCAATGTTTCCTTCTATTACACATAAGGTCACCATGAGTTGGAGATGATTCCATAGCAACTAACAACAACATTGAATGAATGCTCAGTTCCCGAAAACTATGAGTTTAAATTCTAGGATTATGTATTCAAATCCTCAATATTTTGCCTCCTGCACATCATTTCTGAGGAAGTTTCTTGAGCAAAATGAAGAAAAGGAATATATGGGCTCCAAGAGGTGGTGGTTTTAACCAAAGATTACAGTGAAGGAATTCCTGTGATTACTAATGTACAAGAGGCCTGCAGAAAAATTTGACTTAATTGTAGCAAAATGTCTCCAGGAGGGATGTCTGCAGAAAGAATGTGGTTTCAATACACTGGATATATAATTAAGATGACAACTAATATGAATACATGCCAAATGCAATACATGAATGCAAATGTGTGTGTGTGTGTGTGTGTGTGTGTGTGTGTGTGTGTTGAGGGGAATGAGAAAAAAGAAAGACAGAAACTCCAACGAAAGCAAAATGCTATATAAGACAGAATATTTTCAAAGATAATGACAAACAAAAGTAGTATGATTTTTGTGCAACTCACATAGGTATAAGAAAATGAACTCATTTGAATTTGAGTTTAGGAAACTTCTCCCTCTGCTCTCACAGATGTTAGAAATTTTGGCCCAAAAGTTAAACACACACATGCACCCATACCTATTTAAACACACACACACACACATACACACACACAGCTGTTACCTGTGTGAATTACAGTTTCAGTATTATACCTAGGACATAGAAGGAAAAGTATAGCTGATAGAAATTCATAGGTGGAAGGAGGCAGGAAAGCAATGGTAGGGAAGATTGTCAATGTCACCATCCATGGAGGGAAGTCGAGGGCTACTAGCCAAACATTCTAGGAAAAATATATATTATTTGATGACTAGTGGAAAAAGTAAAGATGGGGTAAAGTGAGAAAAATTTCTCATCTTTTATTTGTGGGGAGTGAAGCAAAAGTTCTAAAATTGATAAATCAAGAAACGGAATCTTACAATGGTGTTTAGAGGTATGAAGGTAGTGGCTTGAAGTGACTTTTGGAGAAAACATATATCTATATTTTTTTAAGGGGAGTCATGTTTTTTTTTTTTTTTTTTATTGTGCGTTAGGTGAAAGTTTACAGCTTAAGTTACTTTCTCATACAAAAATTTATAAACATTGTTTTGTGACATTAGTTGCAATCTCCACAATGTGATCGCACACTCCCCCTGTTTAATTTTTTAATTAATTATCTTTAATTACTTTTTCTTTTTTAAAAAATAATTTTTTAAGCTGATTTGGTTGATTTAATTATCCTATCCATTCTAACTTCGATAAAAAAAATATTTACAACAACAACAACAAAACATTAAAAATGTAGCACTTCAGAAATTTAAAAAAAAAAGAAAGCCTAAGATAGCTCTCTGGGCACCAGAATATTGCATAAGACAGTTAACCATGCGTAACAATTCCAGTGGAGTTTTTGTTTTGCCTCTTTTAACAGTAAAGAATCAGTTGTAGACGACTGAGCTCACATAACGAAATGAAAAGAATATCAACTTCCCATACAGTTCATGATTTAAAGGGCCAGAATATGTAAATAATAATAATAATAATAAAGTTGACTTCTTTTTAGTGTGTTTTCTCAGCCAATACCCCTTTTGATAGGAACTCCCCAAACACACACACACATACATACACAGGGACACATGCCTTCATTCACATGTTCAGTAAGGGAAACTAGCCCTCCTTTGGCTGCCCATGACTAAACAAAAGTAGCCACGTAAGCAGGCGTAGCCAGCCAATCTGAGGACTCAGCCAAATTAAGCCTCTCCTAGGAATCTGAAATTGGAATCAAACATTTTAAGCAATTACTTGTGGAGCTTTTGTAGTTGGGAAGGTAGACACATTTGGTCTTGTTTTGGCCAGGGTCCCAGAGTAGAGAATAAAACAAAACAAACACACAAAAACACTGTCTACAGTGCTAAACTGAGAAATGAAAGCTATGTATAGAATGAAGCAGAAAGAATAAGTTGTAGGAAAGGAGGTGCTGTAGAGACCTAGAGGGACAGAGTAAGACAGAGAAGGTGGCTGCCAAGCTTCTTGACGGTTTTGTAACTCTCGTTCCAAGTTTTCTATTGTGATCCTCCAGCCCAGTGCTTCTACGAGGTCTTCTGTTTTATTATGTACACTTTCTTATGCCTACACTAACTTCATAGATGGGTATTTGTCACTTGCATCTACCAAGCCTTGGCCAAGATGCTCTAGCTCCACTTATAACTATGAAGCGCCAGATGATTCAAAACTTCCCTCATTGGTTGATAGGATGCACAGAGGTAGGCTGTTTATCTCCTCATCTACTTCTTTTTCATGTTCATTTTCTCTGAATCTGTAATTGTTGAAGTACTATAAAATCTCTTTTGAATTAGTCTCTCATTTTGTATACCATTAACCAGCTGCTCTATTGCTTTGCTACCATTCTCTTTTGAACAAGTCCTAGGGTAACAACTGACTTTGTAACCAAACTAGTCTATGTTACTCTTTGAATTTAACTTTGTTACTGTAGCTATGAGTATTGTATTTAACTTATTATTCATCCTTAACATAATTTGTGGTCTATTACTTTCTTTAAAACAAAAAATATTTTCTTTTCCTAATTCCTCATAGTAATTCTCTCCCATCCTAGGGTATGTTTGCTATTTTGGGCAATGTATGCCTTTCTCCTTCCCACTGGGATTCGTAATTGTTACTTGGCAGATGAATCCTGGCATGCCTAATCATTGCTCTGAACTTCCCACAAGCCCAATTAGCAAACAACAGTAGTGCAGGGGTGCTTCTCAAGCAAACTCCAGAGCCTGCTTCAAAAAAGTTACACATTTGCAGTGAGTTCACTATAATCATAGTTTCCCATAATTATAAATCATTTGTGTCTATAGACATTTTAATCATGATATTATATTATCCTTATACCTTTGAACCTAGATGAGGCCAGTGCTTACAAAGTAGCACTGACCTGACTCAATAAATATTTGTCAGAGATTAGTTGATGGAGTTAATATTTTAAGTAATGATGTCTTTGGTTCATGGAAGACACGAACAGCAGAGGGTTAAAATGTACCAAATGCCTTTAGAAATCTTATCTTAATAGAAAGCAATTTAATAAATAGTCCTGGGTGGCACAAATGGTTAAGAATTCAACTCCTAGCCAAAAGGTTGGTGGTTGGAACCCACACAGAGTCACCTCAGAAAGGAGGCATGGTGATCTGCTTCTGAAAGGTCACAGCTTCTTTGAAGACCATATGGAGCAACTCTACTCTGCACATGTGGAATCCACATGAGTTGGAACAGACTCAATGGAAGCTAACAACAAAAACTTACTGAACTGAGAATGCAACAGTGAGTGAATATCTGATTTACTTTTCTCTTTCCTGCATTGCACTGCTGCTAATGTGTGAGAATTTCTACTTCTAAAATAACAATTCTGCACCAAGTGTCCTTCTCAGGTTATCCTGAGGATTTTACAGACGTGGTTGCGGTTTATTGAATAGTTTCTCTGCAGAAAATCAACATGGTATAGGGCAAAGTCATATGCATGAAAGAGGAGAGATCTAGTTGTGTCATATAACCATTGGGCAAGTATCTGGTATCGATAAGCCTCAACTAACCCAAGATGGTCACCATGAGTCAGAATTGACTCAATGACACCTAACAACAACAATGCAGACTCTTTACAGGGATTGAAGATGATGTGGCTAAAACTCAATGACATCATTAAAGAGTCAATAACTTGTAGTTTATTATCAAAGGATTGTTGGCAGGAAACAGAGGCTTAAAGGAAAGGAAGAAGACTATTAATATTTTGAGTTTTCACTCTTACTTGACCAAAAAAAAAAAAAAACCCATTGCCGTCGAGTCGATTCCGACTCACAGTGACCCTAAAGGACAGAGTGGAACTGCTCCATAGGGTTTTCAAGGAGTATGTGGCAGATTCAAACTGCTGACCTTCTGGTTAGCAGCTGCAGCTCTTAACCACTACGCCACCAGAGTTTCCATTTTACCTGACAGTAATAGAAATATCAAAGAGTTAAAGAAGTTTAAAAACTTTGGACAGGATTGTAATATCTAAGAAATTTATACAGTGTTTTGCTGTGCATCATGAAAACTTGCTATTTTAAACTGGGTATTAAATATGTTAAAACTTTTGCAAAGATGGAAATAGGAATCAGTAACTGTTGGCATTTGGTAATTATCTATCAAGAAAACAGCAACATTAAGTGATCTATTAGGTTGAATTTATAGGTTTAATTCCATATCCAAATCTGAGGTAGGTTCTAGTCAATGAGCACATATATTTGATCTACTATACTAGATTTTACATATTGCATAAACAAAGTCATGAATTTATTTGTGCTACATTGCAAATAATTACTTCCCAGGTTAATGAAGGCAATACTGACAACAATTCAAAATGAAAAATTAAGGAGGAAAGTGAAAATAGTCAAGCTGTATATTTATTCAGAGACATGCTCTGTCTAAACAAATGTTTAAAAAATAAACATTTTGTTCTTATTGATTGATAGGAGTCCTGGTGGCACAGTGGTTAAAGCGCTCGGCTACTAACTGAAAAGTCAGTGGTTTGAACTCACCAGCCGCTGTGTGGGAGAAAGATGTGGCAGTCTGCTTCTATAAAGATATACAACCTTGGAAACCCTATGGGGCAGTTCTACTCTGTCCTATAGAGTCACTATGAGCCAGAATCGACTGGATGGCAATGGGTCAGGTTTGGTTATGTATTGAGTTCATACTAGGTAGTTTGTGTGCATGGGAATAATGGCACTGACATAATGATAAAATGACTACTCTTTGTTTGTGTATAGTACATGCCAACCACTGGGGTCAACTTTTTACACATTATCTCATTTAATCTCACTATAACTTATGAGTTACATAAAATTATCTTTATTGTACAAATGAGAAAACCAAGGCATAAAATTACTTCTTTCCTTTATAATAATGGATTCGTTAGTGTGTTTATTTGACCAAATTTTCTCTTTCCCACTGTGATATAAGCACCATGAGGGCAGGCAACATGCTTACTTTTGTTCCTCGTTGTATTTCTGGCATAAATCTTGGCGTAGGAAACATAGCATATTTCATAAACGGATTGATTAATTCCTATCATAGCTATTGCGACCAATTTTAGTTATAAGGCCGCTGAAATTTAATGATTTAATGTAACTGTTTAATATATAGTCACCTCTTACCAAAAGACAAACTGTTCTTTGAACCACAGTTTGATAATACTGAAAGCTGTGTTAAATTTTTAGGATGGCAGACTACCATTTTTTGAGTTGAACAAGTTCTTCAATTAAATCGATTTATATTTATAACCTGTCTTAATTTCCTGGGGCTGCCATAACAAAGATATCACGGAGTGGGTGGCTTTAAAAAAGAGACATTTATTTTTTCACCATTCTGGAGGCTAGAATTTAGGATGTTGGCAGAGCTATGCTCTCTCTCTGTGGGTTCTAGAAGATGGTCCTTCCTTGTCTCTTTCAGTTTCTGGCAGCTCTAGGCATTTCTTGGCATTCCTTTGCTTGCAGATGGCTTCTCACAAGCTGCCTTCCCCCTGTGTGTGGCTCTCCTTCCCTATCTGTCTTTTACTTATAGGATGTCACTTAGAAGGGATTAGGACTAGGAACTACCTTATTTTGCTATGATATTGTTAACTTATAACATGTGCAAAGAAAAACCCTACTTCCCCAAACATGGTCAAACTCACCAGTGCAGGAGTTAGGACTTCAACATAAGTTTTTGAGGAACATAATTCAATCCATAACATAAATCTTGATGAGTTTTAGTGCAATTTTTTGTAATACAACTTGAGCTTCATTAAGTACCTAAAAAAATTTTAAGAATGACATAGAGGCCTGGATGACATTACACTGAACTTTAGAATGAATGTGCACCATACTTTCTCTACAAGAGTTAGAGAGCTAGAAGGACTGGGAGAGCAAAAGTTCACCCTGGTTGCACTGACCCTTGCAACAATTCTCACAGGTATGGAGCATCATCAAGCATATCTACAATAAGTTTAAATGTTCTTGGAATGCTTCCAGAGTAAGATGTAGGCAGCATTGATCATCAGGACATATTAATCCAAAGCCAACTAATGGTGCTGCCATGCTGGATTCTTACAGCAACCAAATTGGTCCCTGTGATTCAGGGGCAGTGGGAGCCATTAGGTTCTTTAACTTCAAGAGCCACAAATGAGGTAGTTTAATGCTATGGAAAGATGGGAAAACTTAATTAGGACCTGAATTTTTAGCTAAACCCAGTGCTGAGAGCCTATTTAACCTTGGAAAAGGGTAGATGTTTCCTCATGTACAAATAATAAAAGCATGGCCTTGACTGTCTCACAGTTTGTTATGAGAATTGAAAGAAATGTTTAGTCTTTAAGTTGTTTTGTAAGCTGTCAGGCATTATGGTATTCAAGGGTAAGATAATTTTCAGTAAGTGTCCATGGGTACAACAAGTAGGACCAAGCTCAGAAAAAATGTGGACAATTAAAGGGGAGAGAGATAATCAGGGGATGGGGGGAGGGTGGGGTGGGATAAAGAAAGGAGCTGGAAATATATAGATACCATGGTATCTACGTATTTCAATTTCCTTTCTCTAGTATTTTCAACTTCATGTTAACCCTTTAGTGACAAAGGGGTGACCAGTATGTACAAAGGAATCAATGCCTCGGGGAGGTGTCTTTGACATATTGCCTTCCTATCTTAAGCTAACATTTCTATATTGTTCACCTTAACAACACTTTAAACGTCCAGTATGTCCCTTCCATTATAATTAACCCTTAACTTTTTTAAAGGCAGAATCTTCAGGAAGAAAGTCAAATACAGTAGAACTTTCTAAGGTTAATTGCCAATTACAGAGGATGCTCTAAGAAAAAAAAATTAAAAAGCAGTCTGTTTCACATTTATGGAGCTGTTTGAACATAGTGCAGTCAGGTCAGGATCTGTTGACCTAAATTCAGGATGTTCTCTGAAGATAGAAACAATTGGCAGCTACCCTGCAGAGAAGAAATCAAGAGAAATGTCACATTTTGAAGGAGAGAACAAGCTGTTTTTCCACTCAGTTGATTATTAGAATTTTGGCTGTAGAAAGTTGAAAGAGACAAACTTGCTATTAAATATACATTATATCTAATATGATTCTCATACAATCCATATGTTAAATGTCCTAACTGTCCCAAGTCATTATATTTTACTTTCACTTTTTAATTAATTAGTGTTACCCACACTTAAGGAGCCCTGGTAGTGCAGTGGTTAAGAGCTTTGCTGCTAATCAAAAGGTCAGCAGTTTGAATCCACCAGCCACTCCTTGGAAACCCTATGGGGCGGTTCTACTCTGTCCTATAGGGTCACTATGAGTTGGAATTAACTTGATGACAGTGGGTTTGGTTTGGTTTTTTTAACCGCCATTAACATTCTCTTATGTTTCTTTCTGGAAATGTTCTCATAATATATAGGTACATATATATGGGAATAGAAAGTATACACTTCTTTTTACTTTTTTTAAAACTACCTATTAAAATATTGCCTTTATTAATTGTATTCCACAAAGTCAGATTTCTACACGTCTGCTAGCTTTTTTATTCACAGCATCTAGTCTGTCTAGTTGCAAAAACAAAGTCTTGGTCAATTTAGGGGCTACTCACTGTTACCTGTGATGTAGCATCTCAGTTGGAGGTGTAGACAGCATTATAGCTGAGATGTAGAGAGGAGGCCGCTGCTGAGCTTTTTTCATTCTACACGTATTGTTGGGTGTCACGGGGTTGATTCTGACTCATAGTAACCCCATGTGACAGAGTAGTACTGCCCCATAGGGTCTTCTTTGGTGTAATCTTTATGGAAGCAGATCACCGTGTCTTTCTCCCTAGAAGCCGCTGGGTGGGTTCAAACTGCCTACCTTTTGGTTAGCAGCTGAGTGCTTAACCATTGCTTGTACCGTCTGGGATGCATTATCTTCCTGGGTCACTACTAAGCCTCCTCATTGCTGTCTGCCAGGCCTCTTTGAGTCTGGTTTCATGTTCCTCCCACAAACATAGGAATTGTTTTTCTACTTTACCACCCCACTTTGGCCAATGCTCACTGATGCTATCTAAGGCCCTTTTCCTCCTCTGTACTACCATTGAGCTAACCAGAAATTATTCCAATGATCCCTGCTCCAACCTGGGCTTCACAGAGGTTTGCATCAGCAAATATTCCTAGATGCTTCATACAACCATTCTCTGCTGCTCCTTCGTCATTCCAGGTGTGTGTATGTGGTGATGGGGTGGAGAGGCTGAGACTTTGCTGCTTTTTTAGGCTTCATCAGGGAACAGAGATGCAGACCTCTCTCTTCTTTCGGTTAATCTCAGTTATTTTGGGATTTTGGTGATTCTATAACCAATGAGAAGCCCTGGTGACATAATGGTTAAGACCTCAGCTGCTAACCAAAAAGTCGGCAGTTCAAATCAGCCAGCTGCTCCTCCGGAACACTATAGGGTAGTTCTTCTCTGTCCTATAGGGTCTCTGTGAATCAGAACCAACTCAACAGCACTTAAGAACAACATGACTAATAAGTAATAAACCGGGGTGGAGGAATGACAGAGTCTTTCTGACGCTAAATAATTTGCATCTCTTATTATCTTCACTGCTCCTGGGAAGGAGATCAGAGAACTTGACATAGTAATTGACTTCTTTATTCTTCATGTTCTGCCTTCACCTGGGACTATGAAGGCAGTTACTGTACAGCCTAAATCTCGGGAAGGGTGGGGGAAATAGGTCATATTTGGGAGAAGGGAAAGAAAAAGAATATATGTCCACAATTGTATATTGGCAATCTTTCTGTACATATATTATTTTATGTGGTTGATAGTATTGTTTTATTTGTGTGTACTGTGTATTTTGTATTTAACAATTCCATTGACAGGCATTTAGTTATTTTCAGCTTTTTGCTCTTATCAATAATGCTGTAAGAAACAGTCTTACACATGGATCATAATTCACATATGTGAGTACAAATTTCTAGTTAAATCCCTAGAAATAGAATCCCTGGGTCAATATATAAATGCATTTTACACTTTTAAAGTTATTGCCAAAATGCCCTCCAAAAGGGTTGCATCAATTTCAAATCCCATTAACAAAGTGTCACCTGATATTATTTTTAAATGCATATTTCATATGGGAGAATTCATTAATGCTCTCTGAAATTCATATCACAATTTTGACTTTATGAAAGGCATAGAGTATAATTTAAGGGTCAAATTGGACATATAATCTACCTTCAGTTACTTAAAATAATGATAAGCATAATCACCATGCTGCGTTTCCATTTTGCAATCAATTTTTCCACCTAGTCTCTCTTTTGTGTTAGAAAATACATAATATTATTCTTCAAAATTCTTCAAAAGTCACTAGAATAATATTGTGAGGCAAAAAGCTAGTGTATTGCTTCAGCATCGAGACAGAGTCTGGTCAAGGATGTGTGTTTAGTAAATATTTGTCAAATAAATAAAATAATATAAATATCATAAAACTAATAAAGAAATATGTACCATTTTGATCTCCAGCAATATTACACAAACTACAAGCACCTGTGATTCATTTCTTTTACGTAGACAGCTATATGGAGGCAACAGTCAAGAAATCAAAAGACGCGGTGCATTGGGCAAATCCACTACAAAAGATCTCTTTAAAGTTTTGAAAAGCAAAGATGTCACTTCAAGGACTAAGATGCGCCTGACCAAGCCATGGTGTTTTCAATCGTCTCATACGCATGTGAAAGCTGGACAATGAATAAAGAAGACTGAAGAAGAATTGATGCCTTTGAATTATGATGTTGGTGAAGAATATTGAATATACCATGGAGTGCCAGAAGAACAAACAAATCTGTGTTGGAAGAAGTACGGCCAGAACGCTCCTTAGAAGCAAGGATGGAGAGACTTTGTCTCACATACTTTGGACAGGTTATCAGGAAGGACCAGTCCCCGGAGATAAACATCATGCTTGGTAGCGTAGAGGGTCAGTGAAAAAGAGGAAGACCCTCAATGAGATGGATTGACACAGTGGCTGCAACAATGGGCTCAAGCATAACAACAATTGTAAGGATGATGCGGGTACTGGTAATGTTTTATTCTGTTATACATAGGGTCACTATGAGTCAGAACTGACAACACCAACATATGGAAATGATTGCCCAAGCAAGGAATTTTTTAGAGTTGTCCTCGTAAACTTTACTAACTCATATCAAGTTGAAAACTTCAGAAAACTTATTGGTAGGGGAGATAGGAAGAGATGGCAAGTGAGGCATAGCACAAAATGAAAGTGGAAGCAGATATGTCCCCACCTTCCTTGAATATATTTTACGAATAACCCAGTAACTCACACGGAAATAGCTCCGGGGAGGTCTCATTTTATTTTGGAACTGTAGTTGCTGTTGGAAAACTTCTATATTTATTATGCACAAATCTGTCTAAATTTGACCCCATCCATTGGTCCACAAACTTCTTGTAAAGAATATGTACATTTTAGCCTTACAATATTTGAAGAAATACTTATGTTTCCCAGAGTCTCCTCTGGTTCTATCATTCGCATTAAATAGCCCCATATCCTCTTCACTTTCACCATGCTCTGTTCCATTTATGTTCTCAGTGTCCTTGTCTCTACTCTTCACTGAGCATCCTGAACTGATAGGAAAGAATCTTTCATGAAAATCAAAGTTTAGGAATGTGTGTACCACATTTAAATCATGCCTGAAATACTTCAAGACTTTTGGAAGAGAGGTAGGATAGATAAAATCTAGATAACATCTTGGATTTTAACACTGTTATGTGTACAAACAGTTTGCTTTCTTCAGCTACTAACCAAAAAGTTGGTGGTTCAAATCCACGTGGAAGTCCCACAGAAGAAAGGCCTGGTGATCTGCTTCCATAAGATTGCAATCAAGAAAACTCTGTGGAGCACAGTTCTACTCTGAAGCACATGGGGTTACCATGGGTCAGAATTGACTAAACACCAAGAAGTTTATAGAGAGCAAGAGAATGCAACACCATACGTGAGCTTGGAGAAAACTGTTAGAACTGAGCACACATCAAGCCAGGACCCTCAAAGTGCCTTCCGGCATAATATGTTTATCTTATTCAGGCTGGGCTTTGGGTAGAAAATATAATCTCCCTGAGAATTTATAATCATGCGTCTCCTGGTATTGAAGTTTGAATTGTACAGGTGCCTATGTGGTCTGGGAACCCCCAACACCAAAATCTTCAAATATTAAAATAATTTTAAGTGGTTCCTGGGCAAGGATTAAGTCTGGCATGCTTGTGAGAAACAAAAATAAAACCAGTCTGGAGGTTTATGTCCCCATTTACGGACAAGCAGATAAAGTCCTGCTGAAGATAAGCTGACTTTGAATTAACTTGACAACAGAGGGAGTGATTCAACATAAGTGGGAGTAAGGAAATACAACAGTCAGAAGAGCGTCAGGTGATAGAATCATCAAATGGAGACTATAAAATAAATATGTTTAAACAGATTAAAGTCGTGAGAGGGAATAATTAAAAACATTAGCAAAGAACAAAATATTATGAAAATAGAGCCAGTTTTTTTCTAAAAAATCAAATTGAAATTCTAGAAAAAATATGAACAACTGTAGGACATGACTAACCAAGCAAGGAATAATTTTTTAAATAATTAAATGTATTGAATATTTTCAAAAAAGTTAAAATATTTTAATACGAATTAACCTGAAGAAGTGATTAGTGTCTTGGAAGAGCAGGTAGAGGAAATTCTACAGAAAGAAGAATAAGGAGATAAGACCTGAAAATTATGAAAAGAGGTTAAGAAACTTCAAAGTTCAAATGAGATTATTCAGAGTTCATTTATCTTGAGTTACAAAAGATCAGAGAAAATGCAACAGAGGCAATATTGAAGTAATAATTTGTGAGAAGTGTCCAGACTTAATGAAGGAGATAAAGCCTCAGTTTCCAGGATTGTAATGAATTCCTTACATGATAAATATGTGCCTAATGCATGCCTAGTGTATTAGTTATCTATTGTGGTGTAATAAATGACCCCGAAATTATCCCAAAACTTAGTGGCTTAAAACAACAATGAACATTTATTTTTATGCAGTTTGTGTGGGTCAGGAATTTGTGAGTTCCTTAGGTGGCTGGTTCTAGCACAAGGTATTTAGTGTTGTTGCAGCCAAGACATAGGCCAAAGCTGCAGTCCTCTGAAGGCTTAAGTGGGGCTGGAACATCCACTTCCAAGATGGCCTACTTGCATGGCTGCAAGTTCTACTACACAGCGGTTCTCCC
The DNA here is from genome assembly GCA_030035585.1 of Dugong dugon. Lineage (NCBI taxonomy): Eukaryota > Metazoa > Chordata > Mammalia > Sirenia > Dugongidae > Dugong > Dugong dugon. The sequence continues at coordinate 91,842,322 of CM057472.1, forward strand.
AGGAATGCTTGCCTGTTCTCATGACATGAGGTCTGGCTTCCCCTAGTGAATGTGATTTCAGAAAAAGAGAAAGCCGGTGGAAGCTATGTATTTTTTACGCTCTAATATTGGAAGTCACATAACATCAGTCCAACCACAGTCTAGAATATGGAAGTGAGACACTAAGTCTGTAGAGTGTCAAAAAATTTGCAGACATTTCTTAAAGACACCACACCTAGGTATATGGAAATAATATTACAAATTACCAAAGAACTAAAGACTAAGATAAGTTCACTAAAAATCCAATGTTTATAATGAAATAATAGACACACACTCTTCAAGGAAATTAAAGACAGGTTGGAAGACAAATAATATCTTTAAAGAGTTGAGAAAAAATAGTCGCCAATATAGCATTCTAAAACTAGATAAACTATGCTTCAAAAATGAATGAGAAACACAGATATTTTCAAATAGTAAATATACTGCAATAGTTTACCATCATCAGGTGTGTCCTGATGATGGTAAAGTAGTACATCAGGAAGAAGAAAATTAAACTCATGAAGGAATGGGGGACAACAACAACAAAAATAGTAAATATATGATTATATTTGGATACTTAAACTATTTAAAAAATAATAATGGTATTTACTCACCTAGGGCAGATCAAAGCAAAGAAAAAAACACAAAATAAAACAGATAGTATAGGGAAGACTCAAGGTCCTTGCATTGTTTGGAGGTTGGTAATGATATTTTTTTTTTGGCATTATAAACTAAATGAAATAACTCAAACAGACTATAGATATTCCAAACAAAGTAGAAGAAAAATGGAATAATAAAATTTAATTATTGCAAGAGAGGGCAGGAAAACCAAAAGCATATCTAAGAACTGTCCCTAGAAAGCACAAAACAATACATAAGAAACAAATATTAATATATTAATATCACAATCAATTTAAGCAGACTGAACTTGCAAATTGAAAAAAAGAAGAGCATTCTGTGGGCAATCTCAGTTTGTCACAACTAAAATTAAAGGACAGAAATAAAAAAAATGATTAAAGAGATGTACTAAGTATACATTAAGCAGAAGATGGAAAAGTGATATGATATCAGAAAAACACAGATTTTAATGAAAAAGTATTTTTTGCAAAAAGATAATTGCTATGCGATGATGACCCCCACGCTCAACTATACGAAGAGAAGAAGGGGGCATCAGGATTGGAGGAAGACTCATTAACCACCTGCATTATGCAGATGACACAACCTTGCTTGCTGAAAGTGAAGAGGAGTTGAAACACTTACTGATGAAGATCAAAGACCACAGCCTTCAGTATGGATGGCACCTCAACGTAAAGAAAACAAAAATCTTCACATATGGACCAATAAGCAACATCATGATAAACGGAGAAAAGATTGAAGTTGTCAAGGATTTCATTTTACTTGGATCCACAATCCACACTTATGGAAGCAGCAGTCAAGAAACCAAAGACGCATTGCAATGGGCAAATGGGCTGCAAGAGATCTCTTTGAAGTGTTAAAAAGCAAAGATGTCACCTTGAGGACTAAGGTGCGCCTGACCCAAGCCATGGTATTTCTACTCACCTCATATGCATGTGAAAGCTGGACGAAGAATAAGGAAGACTGAAGAAGAAGAACTGAAACCTTTGAATTGTGGTGTTAGCAAAGAATATTGAATATATCAAGGACTGCCAGAAGAATGAACAAATCTGTCTTGAAAGAAGTACACCAAGAAAACTCCTTAGAAGCAAGTATGGCGAGACTACGTCTCACATACTTTGCACGTGTTATCAGGAAGGATCGGTCCCTGGAGAAGGACATCATGCTTGGTAAAGTAGAGGGCCAGCAAAAAAAAGGAAGACCCTCAACAAGATGGACTGACACAGTGGCTGCAGCAATGGGCTCATGCATAACAACTATTGTGAGGATGGCACAGGACTGGGCAGTGTTTCGTTCTGTTGTGTGTAGGGTTGCTACGAGTCGGAACTGACTGGACGGCACCTAACAACAGCAACAATGCAATGATGAATGTTCAATCCATTAGGCAAATATAAAATCCTAAACTTATTTTATCTATTTAGATAATTTCAAATAAAAAGCTGAAATATCTTTCAAAATTACCAATAAATACTAACAAATATTGTAGGATTTTTATCATTTCTCAGTAATCAATGTCATTAGTTGATGTCAAATCGGCTCTAAATCATGGTGAATCATGTTACAACGGAACAAAACATTGCCTGGTCCTCAGCCATCTTCATGGTCCTTGGTATGCTCGACGCCACTGTTGTGGCCACTGGGTATTTTGCATGACTTTCTACCTACAGGGTTCATCTTCCAGAACTATTTGGGCTTTATTGTGTTGTGATCCACAGAGTTTTCATTAGCTAATTTTTGGAAGTAGACTTCCAGGACTTTCTTCCTAGTCTGTAAGATCCACTGAAATCTATCCACCATGGGTGACCCTGCTGGTATTTGAAATACTGGTGGCACAGTTTCCAGCATCATAGCAACATGCAAGCCACCACAGTACAAGAAACTGACAGAGGGGTTGTGGTAGTAATCAATAGGATAAGCTTAAAAAATTAGTAAAGCTATAGATAATTAACAAGCTTTACCTTACAGACATATATATACATATATATATGTATACCTATTGTACACATATACGTATACCTGTTGCTGTCGAGTCAGTTCCAACTCACAGTGACCCTATAAGATAGAGCAGAACTGCCCCACAGGGTTTCCAAGCAGCAGCTGGTGGATTTGAACTGCCATACTTTTGGTTAGCTGCTGAGCTCTTAACCACTATGCCACCAGGGCTCCATATATATATGTATATATATATATTATTCGGTACCCAGTAATTACAGAAAATATATTTCACTCAGACTGTGGAATCTTCACAAAAATTCATCAAGTATCATATCACACAGAAATTCCCAACAAATATCAAAGAACTTACTGCAATCCAGTATGAAATAAAAATTAAAATTTTAAAAAGGAGACACCCATATATATGAATATTTAAAAATTATCCTTACCTTTATATTTGAAAGTTATGTCATTCACTGCATTGTTATGATGGCATATTAGACCAATGGACAAATGGAACACAATAGAAAGCCCAGAAACAGATCAATGAATACATGAAAACTTAAAATATGGCAAAAATGGCGTTTTAAGTCCGTGGGGACAGAAAACCTGGTCAACGTGGTGATGAGACAACTGTTTATCCATCTGACAAATAAACAAAGAAACAGCCAAATAAATATTCTTTTGTCACCATAACTAAAAATCATTTCCATAGGAATTAAAGACATAAATATGAAATAAAACTTAGTACTTTGAGTGGAAAGCAAGAAATTATCTTCATGGCCGTATGGTAGGTATGAATTTCTTATATACGAAAAACAAAAGAAAAATAATGTGAGCTGCTAAGTATTACTATATCAACATTTAAAATATTTATAACAAACAAAGGGAAGAGATATGTTGCATACTGGAAAAATAAATTTTCTACTTGTATACACAAAATGCACTATTTTTACAGTACATTAATAACTCCTACCTCAATAAGAAAAAAGAAAAAATCCACAAAAGCACAAAGCACAGCAAAGTAGACATTATATACGAAAGGAAATGGAAATGGAAATACACAACACACATTAACACACACACATACTTCAGTATGATTAGTAGTCAGTAAAATTAAAATTATAACAGCAATGGAATATTATTTTTTATCCCCTAGAACTATCAAAAATTCTGCATATACATACTGTTGTTGTTAGGTTCCATTGAGTCCGTTCCAACTCATAGCAACCCTGTGCACAACAGAATGAAACACTGCCCAGTCCTGTGCCATCGTCACCATGGTTGTTATGCTTGGGCCCATTGCTGCAGCCACTGTGTCAATCCATCTCATTGAAGGTCTTCCTCTCTTTCGCTGACCCTCTACTTTACCAAGCCTGATGTCCTTCTCCAGGAACTGATCCCTCCTGATAACATGTCCAAAGCATGTGAGACATAATCTCGCCATCGTTGCTTCTAAGGAGCATTCTGGCTCTACTTCTTCCAACACAGATTTGTTAGTTCTTTTGGTAGTCCATGGTATAGTCAGTATTCTTTGCCAACACCATAATTCAAAGGCATCAATTCTTCTTTGGTCTTCCTTATTCATTGTCCATCTTTTGCATGCATATGAGGCAAATGAAAACCCCATGGCTTGGGTCAGGCCCACCTTGGTCTTCAAGGTGACATCTTTGCTTTTTAACACTTTAAAGAGATCTTTTGCAGCAGGTTTACCCAATGCAATGCATCTTTTGATTTGTTGAGTGCTGCTTCCATGGATGTTGATTGTGGATATACGTATTAGGAGTCATGCAAAACAACTTTCTTTACAGTATTGTTTATAATAATAATAAAAAAAAAACCTAAAAAAATCAACAGCAGAAGAGATACAGAAATTGGTTCTTTATAAATTATGACTGCATTGATAAAGTACAGCCAGAATACTCCTTAGAAGCCAGGATGGTGATACTTTGTCTACTGTACTTTGGACATGTTATCAGGAGGGACCAATCCCTGGAGAAGGACATCATGCTTGGTAAAGTAGAGGGTCAGCAAAAAAGAGGAAGATCCTCACGTTGGTGGATTGGCACAGTGGCTGCAATAGTGGGGTCAAAGATAGTAACAATCATGGGGATGGTGCAGAACTGGGCAGTATTTCATTCTGTTGTACATAGGGTCACTATGAGTCAGAACTGACGTAATGGCACCTAACAACAACAACAACAACTGATTACTGTATCAGTCAATCTGGAGTGGAAATGCACCAAACATGTGGAGCTAAATTTCTAAATATCTCTAGACAACAAAATACGTAAAATGAAATGTACATATGGTCAATTCAATTTTTATAAGATATTAAGGTTTATACAACATTATTTGGCAAATCTGTATTCATTTTCTGGTATATTCACCACGATTTGTAGGCTACTTAATATGCAATTTAATACTCCCATGGTTATTTAGCATTTTATTAGAATGTACTATTTTCTTTATTTTTGTGGAATTTTCCATTTTATATGTTCAATTATAGCTATATTTTCACTTGCCTTGTATTTCTAATAATTATATTCTACAAATTAAAAAAAGGGCCTTCTCTTAAGATTTTCCCTTCTTCTCCAAAGCAACTTGGACAATTAAACACTTTGATTATTGAAGAAAGTAATTATTATGCCCTTAAATTGTTTGCAAATTAAAGCCTTTTTTTAAACCAGTATTATGTTTTTTGTTTTTTAATGTTAGTGATCAACACAACCTAATCTAATGTTCTGTCAATAATTTAAGTACTGTGGAAATAGTTAAGAGTGACAGAGGGCCAATTTACAACCAAAGCAGAAATACAGGGGACTTTCTTAGCTTTCCTCCTATTCATCTTACTTATCAGATGAAATTTCTGTAGGACTTGAAACAATTCTCTGCACTTTTCTATTTCCAAAAAGTTTTATAGGCTACTTCCCCGAAATTTAGCCTTCAAGAGTTATTGTTATGGAGACATGATAATGATCTTTACTTTGCTAATATGGCTAATATGTCCTTATCCTTTTCTTAACTAATTGCATATTTTATTTATGGTTCATAAAATTTATATATGAGATTATTTTAATGATTTAAAATAATTTTAAGTAGCAGAGTTTTGAGGAAATCTTATATTATTTAAGTGTTCGGAAGTGATATAAGAGTAATTTGTTAGATCTAGCTATTATTTGACTATTCTCCTTCCAATAAGACTTAGTGGAAAAATATATTATTTTTAGGCATTTTCTTTTAAGCAGGCTTAATAAACCAGTAGTCTCTGAGTGGCACAAATGGTTAAGCACTCAAGTAGTAGCCAAAAAGTTGGCAGTTTGAGACTGCCTAGAGGTGCCTAGGAAGACAGGCCTGGAAATCTGCTTTTGGAAAGTCACAGCCTTGAAAACCCTATGGAGCAGTTCTACTATGCACACATGGGGTCACCATGAGTCAGAATCAACTCAACAGCAGCTAACAACAGCAACAATAAACCAGTTAGAAAATTACCTTACTTATTTCCACAATGAAGTCAGAAGACTTCAGAAAGGAGGAAAATAATCCTTAATATATCAGAAGGTAAAAATACTGCTGTTCTTATCTAAAGTATGTAATCCCGGTAATGTCCTTTGTCTACTTCAGAGAAGACATGTTTTGGGCTGTACTCAGAGCTAAGATAACTCACTTTCTCTTGGCACTAATCTTGTGTTTATCTACTTCTGAGGACCATCATGATGGATGATCGACAACTATGTATTTAATATGTGTTACTGACAGGGATTCTTGCAGTGAGTCTCAGAAAGTCGATCCTGAAAAATAAAAAGGAAGCATAAATGCAAAGAGAAACTGAAAAGTGAGATGAGTAAAAAACCTGAAAGACTTGTAGTTCTTGATTCTAGTACCCTGGACGCCATGAGACGTAATCAGAAAACCAGACAGTAGGAAACACTATAGGAAAAATGACCGGGCTTCTTCAATAAATAAGATGCAAGGAAGATAAAGGAAGCAGAGGAAGATCAATACATTAAAAGATACTTAAACACATATAAAATCGAAATAAACAAAAAAACAAAACCAGGTTCCATTGAGTCAGTTCTGAGTCATGGTGACCCCATGTGTTTCACTTCATGTGTTTCAGTGTAGAACTGTGCTCCCGAGGGTTTTTAATGGCTGTGATCTTTTGGAAGTAGATAGCCAGTCCTTTCTTCCAAGGTGCCTCTGTTTGAATTCAAACTGTCAACCTTTTGGTTAGTACCTGAGTTCTTAGCTGCTTGTGCCACCCAGGGACTCCATAAATGTAAAGAGATAAAACTAAACTATAATGTTTAGGAATAATTAAGTGGCAAAATTATAAAGAAATGTATGAGAATGGTTGCCATAAAACTAAGAATAATGATTATTTACAGGCTGACGGGAATACTTTGTATTTTGAAGTTATTTTCTGGAGGTGTTATGGATGCCTAGGAAGGTTCTAGCCCTAGATATGAATAGTGATTTTAAAAAATCAAAGAAGATAATAATTCATTAAGCTGTACATTTGTTTTACGTGATTCTATGTATTTGTGTTACATTTAACAATACAAATTTAGAAAGCAGTAAATAAAAGGATATTTTTAACATTTGTAATTTGAAGATTTAGATTAAATTTACAAATTCTTAACAAACACTCAACATACAAACACTAAAACAAACAGAAAATCTGAATTTAGCTAGTAAAGAATTGCATGTGCATTAAATCTTTCCCACAGATAAACCTCCAACATCCAGCTGATTTAAGCAGTAATTTCTATCAATCGTTTAAGGAAGAAGTAAAGCAACTCTTATTCATACCCTCTTAGAGAGTTAAAAGAGAGAGAATATTATCTAACATTGCAAGGCATTGATGACACTGATAAAATTTGACAAGAGCATTACAAAGGGAAGAAGAGGAAGGAGGATGAGAAGACAAGGAGAAGGAAGACGAGTAGGAGGAAGAGGAGGAAGAAGAAGAACAACAACAACAATAACGTAATTTCAGGCCAGTGTCTCTCATGAGCGTAGATACTAACACACCAAAACAAACATAACTGTAGCAAACCAAATTCACTGATACATAAAAAAGAGCACATTGTGTGTATTCCAGGAATAAAATAATGAAAGATTAAAAGTCGAAACTCAGGATCGATGAAGTTATATATATATATATATATATATATGTATATGTATATATATATATATATATATATATATATATATATATATATATATATAAATCACCTAAATAACAAAATAAAAGAGAAGAAATAAAAGACAATCTCAATTGATTATCTATTAACACTAATACTTGTAAAAAAGCATGTCATAAACTTTAATATACAATCTTTTTTTAAAAAATGGCTGTGACAACAATGGGCTCAAATGCAGCAACAATTGAGAGGATGGTACAGGATTGGGCAGTGTTTCTTTCTGTTGTACATAAGGTCACTATGAGTCAGAACTGACTCACAGCACCTAACAACGATGACAAGTAAACCTAATAATATTCCATTTTAATAATATAAAAACTGAAATTCTTACAATATTTTTTTTTTTTAAAAAAAACCGACCTCTACACAGATATTTAGAAAACATTACTGAGAAAAATGTTAAAATAACTAAATAAATTGAGGGATATACCATTTTCTCAGATTGAAAAGTCAGTTTTGAAAAGATGCTAATTCTCTCCACATCATTTTATGAAAACTGTATATAATATCAATGAAATAAAAATTCCAGTAGTCCTCCGTCCTTTGGTGGCAAATGAAAAGCTTATTCTAAAATATGAAAATGCAGAGGGCCCGTATTTGCATTCTATTCTTGGTGATGAAGAGCAAAGTTGGAACACATCCACTTCCAGATAGGAAGAGCTGTATAAAGTTTTATATGATGGAGTGCTTTACAGAAATGAAAATGAATAAACTACTTTTACATGCAGCAACACAACAGGAATGAGTCTTCGGAGTATAATGTTGAATGACAAAAGCCAGACATATCGTATGGAAATACAGTGAAAATATGAATGAAAACACATATAGGATATATGTATCTCCTATATGTAAGTGTATATACATGTATATATGTATGTATATATGCATATATGTGTATATATGTATATATGTGTGTGTATATATATATAGTCCAAGCTGCACTGAAGGAATTGGTGAAAAACAAGGCTCCAGGAATTGACAGAATATCCATGGAGATGTTTCAATAAATGGATGCACCACTGGAGCTGCTTATTCTTCTATGCCAAGAAATTTGGAAGACAGCTTCTTGGCCAACCAACTGGAAGGGATCCATATTTGTGTCCATTCCAAAGAGATGTAATCCAAAAGAATGTGGAAATTATTGAACAATATCATTAATGTCACATGCAAGAAAATTTTGCTGAAGATCATTCAAAAGTGGTACATGGACAGCGAGCTACCAGAAGTTCAAGTCAGATTCAGAAGAGGACGTGGAAGGAGGGCTATCATTGCTGATGTCAGATGAATCTTGGCTGAAAGCAGAGAATACCAGAAAGATGTTTACCTGTGTTTTATTGACTACACAAAGGCATTCGACTGTGTGGATCATAACAAATTATGGATAATATTGCAAAGGATGGGAATTCCAGAACACTTGGTTGTGCTCATGAGGAACCTGTACGTAGGCTAAGAGGTAGTCCTTTGAAGAGAGCAAGGGGATACTGCGTGGTTTAAACTCAAGGAAGATGTGCATCTGGGTTGTGTCTTGTCACCATACTTATTCAATTTGTATGCTGAATAAATAATCTGAGAAGTTGGACTATATGAAGAAGAACAGGGCATCAGGATGGGAGGAAGACTCACTAACAACCTGCCGTATGCAGATGACACAAACTCGCTTGGTGAAAGTGAAAAGAGTTGAAGCATTTATTGATGAAAATCAAAGACTGCAACCTTCAGTACAAATTATACTGCAACATAAAAAAAAACAAACATTGTCACAACTGGACCAATAAACTACATCATGATAAACAGAGAAAAGATTGAAGTTGTAAAGGGTTTCATATTACTTGGATCCACAGTCAACACTCAAGGAAGCAGCAGTCAGGAAATCAAAGATGTAATGCATTGGGGCAACTTTGCTGCAAAAAACCTTCTTCAGGTGTTAAAAAGGAAAGATATCACTTTAAGGACTAAGGTGTCCCTGACCCTAGCCACGAAATTTTCCATCGCCTCCTTTGCAAGGGAAATCTGGACAATGAATTCGGGAGAAAGAAGAATAATTGATTCCTTTGAATTATGGTTTTGGCAAATAATATTGAATATACTATGGACTGCCAGAAGAAAAAACAAATCTGCCTTGGAAGTCCTTCAGCCAGAGTGCTCCTTGGAAGCGTGGATGCCGAGGCTTCATCTCATGTACTTTGGACATGCTATCAGGAGGGGCCAGTCCTTGGAGAAGGACATTATGCTTGGCAAAGTAAAGGGTCAGTAAAAAAGACGAAGACCCTCGAAGAGGTGGATTGACACAGTGGCTGCAACAATGGGTTCAAACATAATAAGGATTGTGAGGATGGCCCAAGACCAGGCAGTGTTTTGTTCTGTTGTACATAGGGTCACTAAGAGTTGGAACCAATTCGACGACACCTAACAACACACAACATATGATTCTACTTATATTACTTTGGAAAACAGGCAAAACTAATATATGGTGTTAGACATAGTTTTTATGGTATTTTAGGAGAAGAGAAAAAGTATAGTTATTGGGAAATGTCATGAAGGAAGTTTCTGGAGCAAGTAATATTCTAGTTCTTCAACTGGGTAATGGTTACACAGAAATGTTCTTTTTATGACAATATGATGACTTATAATTTGTGCATTTTTATGTATGTGTTGGATTTCAATTAAGACAATAAAAAAAAACAGCTTTATTTCCCTCAGCCTCTGTCTTGACATTTTCTTTCATACGTGAAGGTGTTAATATGTTTTTAAAACTGCAATAAAACATAGCGATAAATATATAACCAAAGTTGTTTGGAAGTTGGCTGCTGGGGAGTGTCAATGTAGAAAAATTACTATAAAGTCAGTGGAAGCATACCTTTTATGGGCTGTTAGGTGAACATCCTTGTCCTTACGTAGCTTCTTAACTGAGCAGTGGCAGGACAAAGCTGCTAGAGAGAAAGGACTCATTTACAACCCTAATCCCAGGAAATTTGAAAGGCCCCATAAGTCATCAAATCTTTATTGTACAAGACCATCAGAACTGCCTTCATTTCTACACAGTGCCTACATAATTAGGAATAAGAAAAGAGTTAACTAATATCAGCAGGATCATCCCCTCGAACTTGGTGATTTCTATCACAACAGATATAAATATCCATAGTTCAGACATTTTTGTTTGTTTTTGTTGTTCCATTATGTTTACTTTGGGAATGTTGCTGTCTTCCAGTAGACCCTGGAATACCTGTCTGATTTTGAGTCAAGGTTTCAATTCCAGGAAATGAGTTCTGATTTTACAGAGGTGAGGTTGAGAAGCTTACAAAGAGTTGAAAAGAAAGACTGTCAAGTCAATCGCTTCCCTTTCACACGGTGAATTAACAAAATAGCAATGAATATAAGTTTCCTCTTTTGAATTACTCAGAAAATGCAGGTAAGTCCACATCTGAAGCAGTTGTTTGAAAACCCTACCATCTGTTTTTCACCCATAACTACAAGGGAGAAAGGAACAAAGGCAGGCTCTGATTTATTCAGGAATGAAGAGGCTCTGGCTTCCCATCCATATGGTTAGTAATGAAGGAAGACACAGACAAGGTTGTAATACAGTAAGTATTCAAGAGTAGAGGACTACGTAAATCCCTCTATCTCATCTCATCTTCTTCCTCCTGAGTGAATCCTTCAGATGTGAGTCAATCCTTCAGAGGCAAAGAATCTCAACCTACCATTGGCAGATATAGTACACAGTGACAGCATCTGAAGAAATCCTGGTGGCAGAGTGGTTAAGAGCTACCCCTGCTAACCAAAAGGTCGGCAGTTCGAATCCACCAGGCACTCCTTGGAAACCGTGGGGCAATTCTACTTTGTCCTATAAGGTTGCTATGAGTTGAAATCGGCTCAATGGCAAAGGGTTGGATTTTTTGGTTTGATGGCATCTGAACATCCAGACTGACTTTTTATCAAGTTAAATGTTATCTTAATATCCGATCCTAGGCAACGGCTTTATTTACGTCAGTTCTAAGCAATTAAAAAAAAAAATCCTCGATCGCTATAGAAATTAAAATGTCAGAAATAGCTGTTAGAGGTAGTAGTAATATATATAGTCACATTTGATACTCTTACTTACTAGAAATTATTTATGAAGTGTATTATTAATTTCAAATCTGCATTAACATATGTGAAAATAGCAATTGCATAAATTCTCTAAAGCTCTTGTAATAAAAGGGAAAAATGAAGCATTTTGAAGAATTTGTTTTAAGTATTGAGTTAAAAGAGGTACATGATAAAGCTGAATTACAAAGGGAGATTAGAAATATATCAAAATGTGAACGTTAATCCAGTATTTGTCAAGGTATGATAGTTAATCTATTAATTTCAAAAAACAAAATGAAAACAATCTCTATGAATATCACAATTTACTGTTTTGGAGAAGGGGTTTGTAAGAATGATATTGGAATCATTTTTAACATACCATCAGTCTGATGAATATCACAACATGCTGTCGCTAAATAACGCACATTTCTTACTTAAAACTTTGACATTATTTTTGACTCCTTTCATACGTTGGGACTCCTTTCACTCTCCGATACTACTTTATTGGAAAATTCTGTACATTTGGATTTCAATCCCATCCCATTCTTTTTTTTTTAAATAGTATTTTATTGTGTTTTTGATGAAAGTTTACACAGCAAATTAGGTTCTTATTTGACAATTTCTACCCAAGTTAACCAGGGACGATTACAATTTTCACAATGCGTCAATATTCTCATTATTGTGTTCTGGTTGTTTCATTTCTAGTTCTCTAACGTAACTGCCCACCTTGTCTTCTCATCTTTGCCTTAGAGTAATTGTTGACTTTTTGGTCTCATGTAGATTTTTTTAAAATTTATTTTTTTGTTGTGATTCGTAGGGTTTTTATTGGCTAATTTTTGAAATTAGATCACAAGGCCTTTCTTCCCAGTCTGTCTTAGCTTTTTTTTTCTTTTTTTTAATTTTTTTTGTTGTACTTCAGGTGAAGGTTTACAGAGCAAATAGATTCTCATGAAACAGTACTACACATATTATTTTATGACATTGGTTAACAACCCCACAACATGTCAACCCTCTCCCTTCTTGACCTTTTTTTTTTTTTTTTTTTGGTGAAAATATACATAGCCAAAGATACACCATTTCAAAAATTTCTACACGCACAGTTCAGTGACATCGACTACGCTCTTACAATTGTGCTGCTATTCTCACTTTAGATGAAGGTTTACAGAACAAAATAGTTTCTCATTAAACAGTTAGTACACATGTTGCCCTATGACAATGGTTAACAACCTCATAACACATCAACACTATCCTTACTCACCCTTGGGTTCCCTATCACCAGCTTTCCTGTCCTCTTCTGGCTTCTAGTCCTTGTCCCTGGACTGCTGTGCCTCATTAGTCCCATCTGGTTTTATGGGGCTGTCCACTCCCTGGCTGAACGGTGGACCTTGGAAATGACTTTGCCACTGAGCTGAAAGGGTGTCTGGGGGCTATACTCTTGGGGTTTCTCCAGTCTCCTTTAGGCCAGTAAATCTGGTCTTTTTGTGTGAGTTAGAATTTTGTTCTACATCCTTCTCCAGCTCTGTCCAGAACCCTCTGTTCTGATCCTGGTCAGAGCATTCAGTGGTGGTAGGCGGGCACCATCCAGCTGTACTGGACTCAGTCTGGTGGAGGCCTTGGTAGCTGTGGTCCATTAGTCCTTTGGACTAACCTTTCCTTGTATCCTGTTCTATTCACTCTCCCTTGCTCCCAAAGAGATGAGACCAGTGGAGTATCTTAGATGCCTGCTCACAGGCTTTTAAGACCCCAGACGCTACTCACCAAGGTAGAATGTAGAACATTGTCTTTATAAACTGTGTTATGCCAGCTGAGCTAGATATTCCCTGAGACCATGGATGGTCCCCACAGCCCCCCGCCCAGCAACTCAGTCCCTCAGGAAGTTTGGAAGTGTCTATGGAGCTTCCATGACCTTTCCTTGTACAAGTTGTGCTGCTTCCCCAGTATAGTGTACTGTCTCACCCTTCACTCCAGATACCACTTATCTATTGCCTATTTGGTGTTCCCCCCACCCCCACCCCTCCCATTCCTGGTAACCAACAAAGATTGTTACTTTTGATGTGTGAACTTTTTAATGTGTTTTTACAATAGAGGTCTCATACAATATTTGTCCTTTTGTGATTGACTTATTTCACTCAGCATAATGTCCTCCAGTTTCATCCATGTTATGATATGCTTCACAGATTCATCATTGTTCTTTCTCATTGCATAGTACTCCATTGTGTGTATGTACCATAGTTTGTTTATCCATTCATCTGTTGTTGGGTATCTAGGTTGTTTCCATCTTTTTCCTATTGTGAACAAAGCTGCCATGAACATAGGTATGCGTATGTCTATTCAAGTGATGACTCTTATTTTCTTATATTCCTAGGAGTGGGATTGCTGGATTGCATGGTATGTCTATTTCTAGCTTTCTAAGGAAGCGCCATATCATTTTCCAAAATGGTTTTATCATTTTGCATTCTCATCAGCAGTTCTTAAGAGTTCCGATCTCCCCACAGCCCCTCTGACATTTGCTATTTCCCGTGTTTTTGATTCGTGCCAGTAATGCCGGGCTGAGATGGTATCTCATTGTGGTTTTATAGATTTTTTTTTTTTTAATGGAGTCCAATAGCCTTTATTTTGTATTAAATACTGTTATTTTGCTAAAAGGTGACCTCAGGGGATAGTTTTGGTTCAAGGTTTAAATATTATCTCAGGGCAACAGTCTCAGAGAGTCCTCCAGTCTCAACTAGTCCAGTAAGTATGGACTTTTTAAGAATTTGAATTCTGTTTGTGTTTTTCCCCATTCTATCTGGATCCATCTACTGAGGCCTTGATCAGAATGGTCCATAGTGGTAGCCAGGCACCATCTAGTTCTTCTCGTCTCAGGGTAAATGAGGCCGTGGTTTGTGTAGGCTATTAGTTTTGTAGACTACTTTCTTCTCTGAAACATTGGTTTTCTTCTTTCTCTTTTGTTCCCAACGAGTAGAGGCCAATAGTTGTATCTTAGATGGCTGCCCACAAGCTTTTAATATCCCAGATGCTATTTACCTCAGTAGGAGGCAGAACGTGAAATTTGTGGTGCCAATTGATTGTGTTGTCCCATGAGAGTAAGGACCTAAGCCTTCAAATCCAGAAAATCATTCTTATGAGGTGTTAGTTATGTCTGAGAAGTATCAGTACCTGTGTCCTCTATGAATATATATGTGTGCACACACATATCTGTAAGCAATGTACATATAGGTATTTCCATTAATGGAGCCAAAATAGTTCAAATCCTCTCCTGACTTTTACAAAGCACACCCTAACTTCTTTCAAACCAGATCAAGTTTTGTCTTGGTGATTAAGTCACTCCTCAAATAATAACTAACACTTATTGGAAGATTGTGATATTCCATATAGTAAAATATTTATTAATAGCCCTGGTTTAATCTACAACCACTTTAAATTTGACACTAAAATTACTCACCTTTCATGAGGTTATTAAAATTTGGTTTAGAAAGATTCAATATGCTTGAACCCAGGCCATTTCCCTTCAAAGAGCATGATCTTCAGCCTTGCTTTGCCACTGCCTTTAAACCATATTCTTGAAAAAGTTACAATGGTTCGTTTGCTATTCACTTCCGTTTCAAAATTGTGTTTTAGAGAATTTTAAATAGACACAAAAGTAGACAGGATGATATAACAAACTCATACACCCATAACCCAGCTTCATATATTATCAACTCAATGGCCAGTCTGATTTTATAACCATCCCCCCCTCCATGGTCATTTCATTATTTACATATTATTTTAAAGCAAATCCTAGACATAATGTAACTAATGAGTGTTTCAGGAAGAAAATGGTGGAAGCTTAATTGAGTCTATATTCCATATATGGTATGTACGTTTGTACGTATCTATCTATATCTCATATTGTTGTTGTTGTTGTTAGGTCCGTTGAGTCAGTTCCGACTCAGTGACCCTGTGTACAACAAAATGAAACACTGGTCCTGTGCCATCCTCACAACTGTTGCTGTATTTGAGCCCATCATTGCAGCCACAGTGTCATTCCCTCTGCTGAGGGTCTTCCACTCTTCCTTTGACCCTCTACTTTCCCAAGCATAATGTCCTTCTCCAGGGACAGGTCCCTCCTGATAACATGTCCAAAGTACATGAGACAAAGTCTTGCCTTCCTCACTTCTAAAGAGAATTCTGGCTGTACTTCTTCCAAGACAGATTTGTTCCTCCTTCTGGCAGTCCATGGTATATTCAATATTCTTCACCAATACCATAATTCAAAGGCATTAATTCTTCTTCAGTCTTCCTAATTCATTGTCCAGCTTTTACACGCATATGAGGCGATTGAAAGTACATGGGTCAGGTGCACCTTAATCTTCAAAGTGACATCTTGTTTTTAACACTTGAAAGAGGTCTTTTGCAGGAGATTTGCCCAATGCAGCAACTCATATGATTTCTTGACTGTTGTTTCCATAGGAGTTGATAGTGGATCCAAATAAAATGAATCCTTGACAACTTCAATATTTTCTCCATTTATCATGATGTTGCTTATTGGTCCATTTGTGATGATTTTTTTTTCTTATGTTGAGGTGTAATCCACACTGAAGACTCTACTCCTTGATCTTTATCAGTAAATGCTTCAAGTCCTCTTCTCTTTCAGCAAGCAAGTTTATGTCTTCTGCATATCACAGGTTGTTAATAAATCTTCCTCCAACTCTGATGCTGTGTTTTTCACCTATATTACACTAAACATTTTTTACATTGAATGGTGCTATTAGAATTATAATGTATTTAATCTCTCCCAGTAACCCTGTCTCCTTCCAAACTGAAAAAATTTGAATTATATTCTTCTCTTCCCATAACTTTCATATTCCATTTAGCATAGATAATCCATTATCTATTCTCATAGGGTCTATAAGAAGGTGAAATTATGAAGAGTTCCCTTTGCATTTTTTTTCTTTCCTCCCCTTAACTTTAGAAAAAACATTTTCTTTGACTGTGATAACCATCTTATTAAGAAAATACATTCATGTGTTGATACAATTGTACAATTTGAATTACTGCATTAATGCCTTTCTAAAACTCTTTACTGTTTTTAACACATTTTGGAAGATATTTGAATAGAGCACTCTACTCTCTGGTTTCTAATATAAAAATTATTGCTAAAAATATTAAAAGAATTAACAAAGATGCTGCTGTATGCTTCTGATATAATCTGTGCTGGTAGACGCAAATTTGTTGTTTAAAATAAATTTAAACTCATCTTACATTCACACTGGTAATAGACTAACGTAAGCATCTTTTTTGCCATTCATTGCTTAGAAAAATAGTACTTTTCTTACTCTTCAAAAGTTTCCTTGTGTGTGTTGTATTTTATCTTACTACCATATGTCTAAACCATCGTAGAATTTATCCTTCTGCTGCTTTGAAATTATTTGTTTATTATTTCTCTGTCTTTTTGTATCTTTCCTAAGACTAACAAAGTCTTTGAGGTCAAGGACTGTATTGTATTTTTATATGTGTCTTCAACACCTAGAACATCAAGGTTATGAAATAAATATAAGTTCAATGTTAGACCAATGAAAACTTAGTTCACCTTCCAGTATTATTTTCAAATATATCAGGTAATTATAATTGAACGTGTTTGCTCTTGCTCTTAACCTTATGCTGTGGTCATATTTCATAAGGAAACTTGAGGAATTATATCATATACTACTGGGGTTTTCAGTGTTTCAACAAATACAAGTGACACCTGTGAGAGCCGGAACATGACAATTTTGTTTTCTCCTGGTCTCTCAATTTTCCACCTTTGACAGGGTGCAGTCTTACCACTTTTTTATCCCTCATTTTAGTGGAAAATATTTGAGTTTTCTTTCTCTGTCAGGTCTCCCCCTTACACAGATTCTGGCTTTCATAGGTTTTACTGTAGATCATTGACATGTGTACTTCTGCTATTGATATTGTATAAGAGCATCCTCACATAGCATAACATTTAGAAATAAGTATATATATATAAAATTATTTTACCTAAAAATAACCTCTTAATTGCATATGTGTGTATTTCTGTATCACTATGGTTACCATTTACCGTGGACTCTATTCTAGCTTATGGCGACCCTATGCATGTCAAAGTAGAATTGTGCTCCAAAAGGTCTTCAAGGGCTGATTTTTTGGAAGTAGATTGCCAGGGCTTTCTTCTGAGGCACTTCTCGGTTAACTCAAACCTCCAAACTTTTGGTTGGCAGCCTAGCACATTAACCATTTGCACCACCCAGGGACTCCTTAGAATTGTTATTTCCTGCATCATGTCCTGAGAAAACAGGTTACCTCTCCAGAAATTTGGTATGTTGCACATGTTATCAGGAAGGACCATTCCCTGGAGAAGGTTATTGTGATTAGTAAAGCAGAGGGTCAACGAAAAAGAGGAAGACTCTCAACGAGATGTATCAACACAGTGAGGATGATGCAGGACCGGGCAGTGTTTCGTTCTGTTGTACATGGGATTGTTGTGAGTCAGAGCAGATTCAAGGACATCTAACAACAACAGTTCATTAATGATGAAACTGATAGTATTTTTACTATAGCTGGATTTGTCTTTAAGACAAAGTCAAGGGAGCACACATTTAATATTTTTCAGTCGTCTTACTCTTGTTTTGTACAAATTGAAAACATAAAAATCAAGTTTCTGAGAGAGCTGTAATTAAAAGTTGGGCATTACAAATAGGGCCTGAAATTTGAAGGAATCACGTGTTAATGACAACAGAAAAGGACAATTATTTTCACTGTCTCAGTTTATTTATAGAAACAAAAATTTTGTGTTATAGCTTTCAATAAAACAAAACAAAAAGTTGCTGAATTACGAACATCTGGCTTACGGACAGCTTGTAACTACCTTTAATTTTATGTAAATTTGCCCTCACTTTGAAAGGAATCTTCATTGCAACAAATTCTTCTTCACAATCACCTAAATTTTGCTGCACACGCAGGTCTGAATCGTTGAAAAAGCTTCGAGCCTTTTTTTGCACTGAAGTAAGGCTAAATACAAACTATTAAGTACCTATTCTGATTTGCCTACAAATTACACTTAAGACTTAAAGATACAGTTAGGAACAAATCTCATTCATGATCTGGGGATCGCCTGCAAAACAAAAAAATGGAAACACAGACATTCTAATTTCTAACTGCATGGAAGAGAATCACTAATACTGTAAAATATGTCTTAAAAAGCAGATATGAGAAGGTTAGTAGAATCTGTATGAATCAGAGAACTTTTTTTGGACTAACTTAGAAGAGGAATAGAAACTATAAGAAAAATTTTAAAAAAAGGTATCTTGCACATGTGGTGGAATTTTATTTCCCTGTATTAATTGGAGAAATGTTTTACTTCAATTGTATTGAATAATGCATTTCTGTAAAAATATGTATGTACACATCAGGACTAATTTCCACTGATATTTGAGCGTTAAGAAATTTACCTATTTCCAATTAGAATGCAAAGTGCTATGCAATATTAATGCACACCATAAAACTAAATGTACAGAACAGGGTAACAGAATCTAATAATGAACTTCTCTTTGTATACTACTTATTTTAGATAAAATTAAGCTATTTAATTCAGAGTGAAACAGGGTATAATTGCTATTAACCCTTCCTTGCTCAGTCCCATTGCAGAAAACCTTCTTTGAAGTTCAAGTAGCTTATAATGAGAGATTTGATATTCTAGATTTCACCACTTATTTATTTTGTTTTATGCAAAAGACATAGCAACATTAAATTCAATGCCTTCCTAATACCTTTAGATAAGACTTCTAGAGTAATTTTCAAAATGTTTGTCACAAATTATACTTCTTTAGCTGTTTGTTTTTTAACTGTCTCAGGTCTACTCCATACTATGTTCTCTTTCAATAAATTCTTTATAATATTATTTTCCTCATATTCCCAGTATATAATTTTTTTTTTTCATTCTGGCATTTTGTTTTTATTATTACATGGTTGTTTAAAGCAGACATATCAATGCTGAATTAGCCCAAGAGGGAACAGAAGTGGTCAATGCCACCTAGGTTCAAATCCCAATATGTCAATTTATGGCTGCATGATACTGGGTATTTTACTTACCTGTACCTCAGTATTATCATCTCTAAAATGGAAATAATAATAGTAATCATGTCATTACATTGCTTTGAGGATTAAATAAATAAATACATGTCAAACATTTAGAATAGTGTCTGTCAAATAAGCTCCCAATAAGTATTAGCTATTACTAGCCTGCCTTTCCATCACTCATCTGTCAGTTTGTCATACTGTGGTAGCTTCCTTGTTACTGTGATGCTAGAAGCTATGTCACTGGTATTTCAAATACCAGCCGGATCACCCATGATGGACAGGTTTCCGTGGAGCTTCCATAATAAGACAGACTAGGAAGAAGGACCTGGTTATCTACTTCTAAAATTAAAAAAAAAAAAAAAAAATCGGTCAGTGAGAACCTTATAAATAGCAGTGAAACATTGTCTGCTATAGTGCTGAAAGATAATCCCCTCAAGTTGGAACAAAAAATAAAACCCACTGGCCATCGAGTGGATTTCAACTCAGAGTGACCCCATAGGAGAAGTAGAACTGCCCCATAGGGTTTCCAAGGAGCTACTGGTGGATTTGAACTGCCAACCTTTTGGTAGTAGCCCAGCTCTTAATTACTGTGCCACCAGGGGTCCTCAGGTTGGAAGTCATTCAAAATATGACTGGTCAAGAGCTGTCTCCTCAAAGTAGAGTTGACCTCAATGACTGAGATGCAGTATAGCTTTTGAGACCTTCATTTGCTGATGTGGCACTACTCAAAATGAGAAGAAAAAGCTGCAAACATCCATTAATAATCAGAACATGGAATGCACAAAGTATGAATCTAGAAAAACTGGAAGTCATCAAAACCTAAATGGAACACATAATGATTGATACACTAGGTTTTAGTGAGCTGAAGTGGGCTGGTATTGGCCATTTTTAATCAGACATCATATGGCCTACTATGTCTGGAATGACAAATTGAATAGGAATGGTGTCACATTCATCATCAAAAAGAACATTTTAAGATCCATTCTGAAGTAAGTACAATGCTTTCAGTGATAGGATAATATTCATATGCCTACAAGGAAGACCAGTTAATATGACTATTATTCAAATTTACCCACCAAACCTGTCTTAGGCTGGGTTCTCTAGAGAAGCAAAACCAGTAAAGCATATAAATACATATATAGAGAGAGATTTATATCAAGGAAACAGCTCATGTGATTGTAGAGGCTAGAACTTCCCAAGTCCATGGATCAGGGAGGAGGCCTCTCCCAAGTCACACAGCTGCAGAAGCTGGCGAGCCCAAGATCGACAGGTCAGTGAGCAGGGCTCCCACTCACAGGCTGTGAAGACGGACGAATCCCAAGTTCGGCAGATAAGCTGACAGCTCAAGTCCCAAGAACCGGAGATGAGACAAGAGGCAGCCGCAGGATCCAGAATGAGCAAAAAGCTAGAAGTCTGCTTATATTCAGATGCAGGTCACACCCCCGAGGGAACTCCCTTTCATCTGACTGGCTACTGACAGTATATTCAATCATGGGAGTGATCACATTTAAACACTGAGAATCATGGCCCAGCCAAGTTGGCACACAGTCTTAACTATCACAAAACCCTAATGCCAAAGATGAAGAAACTGAAGATTTGTACCAGCTTCTGCAGTCTGAAATTGATCAAACATGCTATCAAGATGCATTGATAATTACTGATGATTGGAATGCCAAAGACGGAAACGAAGGATCGTCGGTTGGAAAAGATGGCCTTGGTGATAGAAATGACACCAGAGATCACATGATAGAATTCTGCAAGACCAACAACTTATTCATTGCAAATACCTTTTTTCAACAACATAAATATATATGTATGTGATCCTCACCAGACGGCATACACAGGAATCAAATCGATTACATCTATAGAAAGAGATGGTGGAGAAGCTCAGTATCATCAGTAAGAACAAGGCTAGGGGGCGACTGTGGAACAGATCATCAATTGCTCCTATGCAAGTTCAAGTTGAAGCTGAAGAGAATTAAAACAAGACCGCAAGAGCCAAAGTACAACCTTGAGTATATCCCACCTGAATTTAGAGACATCTCAAGAAAAGATTTGATGTATTGAACATTAATAACCAAAGAACAGAGAAGTGTGGGATGTCATCAAGGACATTATACATGAAGAAAGCAAAAGGTCTTTAAAAAGACAGGAAAGAAAGAAAGAAACAAAATGGACATCAGAAGAGGTTCTGAAACTTGTTCTTGAACGTAGAGTAGCTAAAGTGAATGGAAGAAATAATGAAATAGAAAAGCTGAACAGAAGATTTCAAAGGGCAGCTCGACAAAACAAAGTAAAGTATTATAAGGAAATGGGCAAAAACCTGAAGTTGGAAAACCAAAAGGGAAGAACACGCTCCGCATTTCTCAACCCGAAAGAACTGAAGAGAAAATAAAAGCCTCGAGTTGCAATTTTGAAAGATTCTATGGGCAAATTACTGAAGATGCAGGGAGCATCAGATGGAAGGAATACACAGAGTCACTGTGTCAGAAAGAATTGGTCAATGTTCCACCATTTCAGGAGATACCATATGATCAAGAACTGATGGTATTGAAGGAAGAAGTCCAAGCTGCACTGAAGACATTGGTGAAAAACAAGGCTCCAGGAATTTAGAGAATACCAGTTGAGATGTTTCAATAAATGAATGCAATGCTGGAAGCACTCATTCATCTATGCCAAGAAATTTGGAAGACTGCTACCAACCAAGCAACTGAAAGAGGTCCATATTTGTTCCCATTCCAAAGGTGATCAAACAGAATGCAGAAATTATAGAATAATATCATTTATACCACACACAAGTAAAATTTTGCTGAATATAATCACAAACACAGTTTCAGCAGTGCATCGACAAGGAACTGCCAGAAATTCAAGCCAGATTCCGAAGAAGATGTGGAAAGAGGGATATCATTGCTGATGTCAGATGGATCTTGGGTGAAAGCAGAGAATATCAGAAAGATGTTTACCTGTGTTTTATTGACTATGAAAAGGCATTCAACTGTGTGAATCATAAGAAATTATGGATAACATTGTGAAGAATGTGCATTCCAGAACACTTAATTGTGCTCATGTGGAACCTGTACATAGACCAAGAGGCATTCCTTCGAAAAAAGCAAGTGGATACTGCGTGGTTTAAAATCAAGAAAGATATACATCTGGGTTGTAGCCTTTCATCATACTTACTCAATCTGTATGCTGAGCAAATAATCTGTGAAATTGAACTATATGAAGAACACACAACAGGAATGGAGGAAGGCTCATTAGCAACCTGTGATATGCAGACGACACAGCCTTGCTTGCTGAAAACGAAGAGGACTTGAAGTACTTACAGATGAAGATCAAAGATTACAGCCTTCAGTATGGATTATACCTCAACGTAAAGAAAACAAAAATCCTCACAATTGGACCAGTAAGCAACATCACGATAAACGGGGAAAATACTGAAGTTGTCAAGGATTTCATTTTACTTGGATCCACAATCAAAGCCCATGAAAGCAGCAGTCAAGAAATCAAACAATGTATTGCACTGGGCAAATCTGCTGCCAAATACATCTTTCAAGTGTTAAAAAGATTTCACTTTGAGGTCTAAGGTGCACAGGACCCAAGCCATGGTATTTTCAATTGCCTCATATGCATGTAAAAGTGGACAATAAATAAGGAAGACTGAATTAGAATTGATGTTTTTGAAGTATGGAGTTGGCAAAGAATGTTGAATATACCATGTACTTTCAGAAGAATGAACAAATCTGTCTTGGAAGAATTACAGACAGAATGCTCTTTAAAAGTGAGCATGGCGAGACTTTGTCTCATGAACTTTGGACATGTTATCAGGAGAGACCAGTCCCTGGAGAAGGATGTCTTGCTTGGTAAAGTAGAGGATCAGTGAAGAAGAGGAAGACCCTCAACAAGATGGAATGACACAGTGACTTCAACAAGGGGCTTAAACATAGCAATGATTGTGCAGATGGCACAGTACTTGGCATTGTTTCGTTCTATTGTTCATGGTGTTGCCATGAGTTGGATAATACTCGATGGCACCTAACAACAACAACAGCTTGTCTTTGCTCCCTGGGCAGATTCTGCTTTAGGCACTGTCCTTCCTTGCACACACATTGTCAGCATCTTAGCTGCTGCAGAACTGGGACTATGGTTCGTTTATGTTTGTGTTCCTAACACCTCCTATTTGTTCTGTAACAGCCACTTAGGATACACAGGTTTCAAATATAATCAAATTTCATGAAACAACCTATAACATCTGCTTTAGTTATCCAGTGATGCTTAATACAATACCACAAGTGGATGGCTTTAAAGGAAATAAATTTATTTTGTCATGGTTCAGAAGGGTATAAGTCCACATCAGGGTCTCAGCTGTGTTGATTTCTTACTTGTCAGTAGCCAAAGGCATTCCTTGGTTGTATTCCATGGCTTGTAGACAGTCCTCACATGTCATCTGTCCTCCCCCACGTGTGTCTGTGTCAATTCTGCTATTTTTAAAACTCAGAAGTGAATACCTTTAGAACCTACAGTTCTCGGGTATAATCTAAGTAACATGATAAAGAAAATCCTATTTCCAAACAGGATCATATATACAGATTTAGGGTCCAGGATTTCAAAACATGTTTTGGGGGCACACAATTAAATCTATAACATTAACCTTCTCATGAAGCCTCTTCATTCTACCAAGATTTTACAACTTCTTCCTTTGTGTCCACCCTACCTGCTTCCCGCCTTTCTTATAGTACCTTTAGAACTGTACTACATATATTTGTTTGTCTTAAGGAAAACTTTAAAATTCTGCCTACCACAGTCAGTTGGTACTCTGTGAGTTAATAAAATTAGGAATCATATACAATGTATCTCTTCATTTCCACCATCTAGTACAGAGTCCAATAAATTGATGCCCAGTGAATATTTGTTGAACAAACTAAAGAATGAATGAGTAAATAAATACTGTTCTCACGGTAATCTGTAAATGCTAAAGATAACAAGGACCAAGAACGTAAGTTTTATGGGTTGCCAAGATACCTTGAACCCATTTATCTTGCCAAGATTTTGGACTTTGAGGCACTGGTAAAGCAGCCATTTTAAGTTTTTCTTAATTACTTGGAGATTTTGTGCTGCTTGTTAAGGTCCTATTTTTCTCCATAAATCAAAATCTTTACGGCTTCTCTAAGTATGGATTGAGAAAGATCAGGCTAATTTTCAAGCATATTGTCAGACTGCATTCACTGTCTGAAAATCCACATCAGTCTGGACTCACAATGTCTTTGACTGGACGGATGGTGTCAGGATGATCCAGTAGTTAACTGGTGTCTAACTGGTTGTCAATCAGAATATACGAATTACATATGTACAGATTTTGATAGCAGGATTTGTAGAAACACATATTTGTGTGTGCATTTTTTTTTTAATTTCCTCAGAAGTGTCCAAATGAAACAGAATTGAATCCAACCTTGATGAAAATTCAAAGCAGGCAATGGCCAGTTGGCCTCTATGTATGGCATGAACTTCCCATATGTCCTATACCAGGTGTATAGGCAAAGTGGCTTGAATCAAACCTTTTAGCTTGTTTCAATGTTCGCTAAATTCAGAACAGCTGCTTCAAATTCTTCCTTTCAAAATAGTGTGAATAACATGAGCTGCTTATACACAAGGACAACTGACTCTTTTAACTTTCCAGGTGTTCTAATCGGCTTTAGAAGAGTTCAAGAAAATGTTATATCCATTTTCAGTTTTCCCTCTTCCTCCCTGAGACAATTCTTTTGATCTGTTTTATAGGACACATCACTATTATTGTTTTACATTTTGAGGAACATCCTAAAACTAAAACGTGATAACATAGACCAAACCAATTTGGAACAATGTTAAAAAAAAAAAACAAAAAAAACAAAAAAAACAGTGACACAGTAACACAAATAAAAGAAAGGGCAATAGTGCTTGAAAGCGTGTTTTCTTCTTGCTTTTGCATACTTCTGCAAAATTGGCAATTAACCTTTGTTATCCCTCAAGTCCTTACCTTCAAGCTGATTTCTGTTCTGAAGGGTGTAGACTGACTTTTTTTTAAATTCCCCAAATTTGGCCTTTTTACACTTTGTCCAGTGAGAATAATTAATATTTCCACTGAAGATTATGCATTCGCAATCTACTCATACTAATTTGCATCTAGAAGAAGCCACTTTAGTAAAAATCAATTTAGTAGGAGGGCATAGGTAGTACCATGACTTTTCCTTTGGGCTTTTTATCAGAAAGATTTTAAGGAGGGAGAGCTATGAGGTTGCTGCAATACTTTCTAGAACTGTAGATATTCAGATACCTAGCTCTCTTGTATTTTTATGCACCTCTACTTATTTGAAAATTTTGCCTCCAGTAATCCCAACTTTACAGAACAAAAAAAAAAAAAAATCCAAAGTTGCCTAAAAACTTTTTTGTAAGGCCATTTTATTTCTTGGCCTTTCCTAGAACCTTAGTGAGTCTGACTTAGAGTCACAGTTTTAAACAGGCATAGATATTTGAAGGATTAATTTGTCATTATCTCAGTAATGTATGTGGGGGTTAATCCCATTTCTAGATGATTCTTGGAAAAGATTACTTGATCTGTATTGTCAAACTTCTTTGGTAAACAGAAATATAACTTCTGAGGCATATGGTAACTCATAGAACTCTTAATAATAATATACTTTATTTTGCTATTTTTTTCTTTTTCCAGGATTCCTGTGACAAAACCAGTACTTCTGAGTACTATCTCTACATCAGAATCACATTATTATTATTTTAACAATGCCTGTGCCTGGTCTTGACATCATACCAATTAAATAAAAAATTCTGGAGGTGGGGCCCAGGTATTAATTTTTTTGTTTTAATTTCTGAGAGGCTTCTAATGTGAAATCAATGTTTAGAATCGTTGGACTAAAAAATATGATTCAGACATAGAAAACACACATAATTGAAAATAACCTTATAATCTATAGGTACACTTTTAGGTAATAAGGATGTCAAGGATATTTATTTTATTGGAGTAAATACATTTGATTGAATATATTAACACAGTGCATCTGGGAAGACAGTGGGTGTCACACACACACACACACACACAGAGCCAGGCTGCTCAAGAATGCAGAACTCTGAGTGAGAGTTTCTGTAAGTAAAGCAAGGAGAGATTCTGTAAGAAATATTAAATTGGGAAAGTTCTTCTTTTGTATGAGCAACACACCTACAGCCAAATTGTGCCTCATTCTCTCTTCCTCTTTTCTACCCATCTACACTTCCATCCAGCTATCTATTAAAGGAGTCCTGGCGGCACAATGGTTAAGTACTTGCTTGCTAACCAGAAGACTGGCTGTTGGGACCTACCCAGTGGCTCCGCAGAAGAAAAGACCTGACGATGTGCTCCTGTAAAGATTACGGCCTAGGAAACCCTAAGGGGCAGATCTACTTTGTCCTATAGTGTCGCTATGAGTTGGAATCAACTGGAGGGCACACAACAACTACAAAATCTATTGATCTATCTGTCTTTCTGTGTTCTTTCTATTCCTTAGATTTATATGTGAGATGGTGGTCGTGTAGGATCATTAACTCATTTACTTTAAATTTATTAACTTGTTTATTTGAAATTAAAAAAGAAAAACAAGCAACTCAGAGTTTGTTTTTTTCCCTACAAGAAGTGAGTCTGATTTGGCTAACTGTTGACAATGTGAGCTGAGTGGTGGTTTGGATTATATGGCAGCCGACATTCTCCATACATTGAATTAGCTAAATTGACTCCACCAATATTTTGATAAAGATATATTAAAATATATGTACAGTATGCAATTCATGATATATTACATATTCTATTAATATTGTCCAATTGTTTAAATGCCAATCTAAAATGTACTAGGCAATAAGTCTTTTTACCAAGCAACGTTTGAAAACTGCTGGTCTAGCTTACTCTACCTTGGAGGATTATTTGAGATGGAATTTTAGAATGTTAATTAAATATAAAAATAAATCCTGAAAAGATATATTTTGGTTAAAAATAAAAGGGATATTTTTATCCTTGAGCAGGACAACCTCTTGGATATTGCTGATGTAACATGGACAGAGGAAGTGAACATTGTCTAAATGTTAATCGGTAGACAGAGCCTATCTGTTCTAGCTAGTTCCATCACTACAAAAGAGGAGATGTCAGAGCTCATTTTCCTAAATGGATGCTTTATGAATAGACTTATGTGATAGCAACTGAGGCAGAATACTGCCTGGAGAGGTTTCTCTGTCTTTTACCGCCTCCACAGATAACAAGCCAACCAAAATGAGCCATCATAGCTTGAAGGAGCTGTCAAAATCAATTACGGTGAGTGACTTTCATCACCTGTGACGTTATCCCAGGAATTATAGCTTGACATCAAATGTCTCCATATATCTTAGTGTTTATCATAGGAATTTGTCTTTATATTAAACCCAAGGGCAGTTCCTCCCGTTCTAGTAACATAGTAACATTCATGCTATTTAACTAATGGAATTATTTAATGCAAGTTTCTTAAAGTACTACTCACTTTGCTTGTGAAGTCCCACATATCCTCTCCTTTTGTTAGCTTGAGTCTCTGGGTGGTGCAAATGGTAAAGGCACTTGACTGTTTACCAAAAGGTTGGAAGCTCCAGTCCACCCAGAGGTGCCTCGAAGAACAAACAGCTTGACCATCTACTTCTGAAAAATAAGCCATTGAAAACCCTATGAAGTGCAGTTCTGCTCTGAAGCACATGAGGTCACCAAGAATCAGGATCAACTCTAAGTCAAATGGTTTTTCACTTAGTTCTTGAACTTTCTCAGCTTAGCTGATACTATGATAGGCTTAAATAACTTAAACCATGACAAGTTTCTCCCTTATGTTTTTGCCCCTCCCCTCAACGCAGAACTCCAGACTCTTGCAAAGTCCTTTATCCCTTTTTCCCCCTCCGGAAATTTCTGTGGATCTTCAGGTGGTCTCTCAATTTTGCTTAAAACATTGGGTTGCTAATTTCACAGTGTCATTTGGACTTGGGACACTACCGCCACTTCTGCTTGGTATCCCTTGCATTCATTGGGCACCATCATTTCCTGGCATGGCCGCCATTTCTGCTGTGGAATACTGTTCAACCAGAGCAACACCGAGCCTTCCACTGGAGACTCTGCTCCCACTGGGGTCTCTACCTCTGACTTGACACTTCTGTACTGAAGAGATTAAGTGCCAGTGCTGGGAGTTTGCTCAGAAGCTGGAGCAAAATTTCTTCTCCTCTTTCATGTTAATATTACTACAAATATTTCCCAGCTACTTTTGTAAGCCCTGGTGGCTCAGTGGTTAAGAGCTCAGCTGCTAATTAAAAGGTTGAATCCACCAACCGCTCCTTGGAAACCCTATGGGGCAGTTCTACTCTGTCCTATAGGGTTGCTATGAGTCAGAATTGACTCGACAGCAAGGCGTTTGTTTGATTTGTTTTACACTTTGCTTTTACTGTTTCCCCCTTTCCATACACTATGGGACTACGCAAGGATAAAAATCTGAGCAATAAACAACAAGTTTTATTGACAATAATTTCTGCCCTCCAGTGGTCCCTAAGAACAAATTCTCCTTTTGTAGCTTCCTCAGTCCTTTCTGCAAATTGGCTAACAGGTAAGACTTGGCTGCCATAAGACTGACAGACACACACTTCTGACTCTCAGTGATAGACACAAATTGAATATATGTTTGGAGCCCCATGACATTCATAAAGAACCTAGAATAGTTCTTGACATATAGTACAGGCTCAACAAAGTTAAGTTTCTTTCTTTCCTCACATCTCTTTACTCTTCTGCAAATCCAAAAATATGTTAGGGAAAAAACTCTCAAAATGAGACATGAACATATCAGTATTATTTCTACCAGCAGACATCAAATGCAAACAAAGTGCAACAAAAGAATCGTTAATTTGGGCAAGCAATATCACAAAATAATTTCATCCTTTAAAATGAAGTGTAGTAAATTTTTAATAATAGGAAAGTACACGGGCTATAATTCTGAGTAATAAAGCAGTATACTGAATTATAAATACGTTATGATGTCAGCTATGCTATGTGTCTAAAGAAAAGACTGTATGGAAAGATATTTCAATTATTAACCATAGTTTTCTCTGGATAGTAAGACTTTGCATGACTGCTGTATTTTTTTCTTTGTTTTTTTTTCCTTCGTACTTGAGAATATTTTTCAAAAATTCCAGAAGGAAAGTATTATTTTTTATATTGAGGAATTAATAATTTGATTAAACAGACATCCTAAAAACAATCTATTTTCTGGTGTGCTCCCGAAGTGGAGATTTTCCTGACGTGTTCTTAAGAAGTCTTTGAGACACTCATCTTTCTCTCAGCCCTTTCCTGTTGTCTGCTCCTCAGCTATCTTTAGGGCAAGCACAGTGGATGTATCTTTTAAAAAGTCTTCATTCTCTTACTCCATGCCTAATTTGGAAAGTTTTCTGTTTTTTTCAGGTCCCTCAAAACTCTTGCTTCACCTGATAAGCTGTTCTGGTATAGTGCTGGTTATTCCTTTTTTCAGGATTAGAAGTTTTCTTGGTTCTTATGTATCCCATTATTATTTCCAAACAAATCTCCTTCACAAAGCTACACAATATTTTACAATCAGAGCTCACACTGACTTAATTTAACTATTTACCCCTAGACTAATGCTAATTTAAGGACGTTTGAACTACCTAATAATTACACCCACTTTTGGAAGAAAGCTTCCCATTTCAAAATCCAACTCCTGAATCTAATACATTCTATCTCCTCCTCAACGAGTAATTGACAACTATAGTTGAAGAGATTCATATTTCACTGATCCTAGTCAAATAGCAAAATTAAACCTGGCTGCAAAATACGATCAATGCAAGCCTGCCTGCCTAAGGTATAATCAAAGACTCTTTCACAGGATACAAGGTTCTCTAAGCCTGTCCTCACTTCCCAAGTGTATGGAGGAAAGGACTTGCTTTGGTCTTCTGTTCTACCATTCCTTTTAGAAATCCACGTATGTATAATCAGCCTTCAACCATTGCAAATTTATTGAAACCTTCAACTTCTGAGGTTTAGAAACAAACTAATTTCCTTCTAAGAAAACCATGCTACATAACCATAGTTTAACAATAATTACGAAGTTTTTTAACCAAAGTTTAAAAATTTGTAAACAAATTGACTAAAACTGCAATTGATATGGATTTCTAAATGATGCTGCATAATCAAGAATTATCATTTTATTATCAGAGTGATAAAACAAAATATGTTAGCAGTCTAAAGTTCAGCTGGATCCAGATGACGTTCTCCAGCCTAACTTCAGAGAATGGTTCTCTTACCCCTTAGAGAGAAACTTCTGGAACAAGTTTAAGGGGACTCCATTCTCTAGAAACCGTGTAACGCTCCAAAAACCAAAACCAAACTCATTGCCATCGAGTCAATTTCAAATTACATTGATCCTACAGGACAGAGTAGAACTGCCCTACAGGGTTTCCAAGGCTATAAATCTTTAAGGATGCCAACTGCCACATCTTTCTCCCTGGAGCGACTGATGGTTTTGAACCACTGACCTTTTGGTTAGCAGCCAAGCACTTAACCACTGTGCAACCGGGTCTCCTTATGTAAAACTCAGAAAGTAAGTAATACTGCATTGATACAAGGCGATTGATACAATATTTTGCTAGTTGGAGAGGGTAGTTCTTATTTATGCATGAAACTCAGCATCATGGTGAAGATGGAAAATAACCCAATAGCATTTAGCAGCTTTGGTATTGCAGCATTGGTAACACTGGGAATCAGCCTTCCAGACAAGGCGACAAATAGTGCAAAGATTGTTCTCATGGAAAGCACCAGCAGTAGCAGTATATTGTCTTGATAGGGAGAAAGGCCATGGGCCAACTGGACTGGTCACGAGCATGGGTGAAATAAATGGTGCCTCTTAGTAATGAGTAGTCTGGCTCTAAGGCAAAATTCTGTATGTGATTTCCCAGGCCTGACCATAAGAAATTATAAGGCTTTTCTTGGCAGGCCTCATGAGAGGAAGCTGTTCTCCCACACCAGACTTGGGGCACACCCAGTGCATTGCAGTTTTTTAAAAGGAGTTGCAGTCAATGACTCATGCTCCCCTGAGCCAGCCATGCTCATAGTCATAACTGCAATCCTATCCCAGGAGATTCCATTTGGAGGTAACTTATTCTTGGCCTTGGCTGAGGCACTTTCCAGGCAATTCTATGTAAACTTTCTTTTTTTTTTTTTCCTCATACAAAAATTTATACATACATTGTTATGTGACTCTAATTGCTTTCCCCATACTATGACAGCACACTCCTCCTTTCCACCCGATTCCCCATGTCCATTCAACAAGCTCCTAACCCTCTCTGCCTTCCCATCTCACCTTGGACAGAAGCTTCCCATTTAGTCTCTTGTATCTACTTGAGCTAAGAGGCACACTCCTCATGAGTATCACTTTGTGTCCCACACTCCAGTCCAATCCCTGTCTGAAGAGTTGGCCTCGGAAATTGTTTTAGTTCTAGGCTGATAGAGAATCCAGGGGCCATGCTTTCTGGGGTTCCTCCAGTCTCAGTCAGACCATTAAGTCTGGTCTTCTTACTAGAATTTGAGTTCTGCACCCCACCTTTCTCGTGCTACATCTGGAACTCTCTGTTGTATTCCCTGTCAGGGCAGTCATTTGTGGTAGCCGGGCACCATCTAGTTCTGCTCTCAGGCTGATGAAGTCTGTGGTTTATATGGCCCTTTCTGTCTCTTGGGCTAATACTTTCCTTGTGTCTGTTGTGTTCTTCATTCTCCTTTACTCCAGGCGGCTGGGACCAATTGATGCATCTTCAATGGCCGCTTGCAAGCTTTTAAGACCCCAGACGCCACTCACCAAAGTGGGGTGCAGAACATTTGTTATGCCCATTGACCTACATGTCCCCTGAAAGCACGGTCCCCAGACCCATACCCCTGCTACTCTGTCCCTCAAAGTGTTTAATTGTATTCAGGAAAATTCTTAGCTTTGGTTTAGTTCAGTTGTGCTGACTTCCCCTGTAGTGTGTGCTGTCCTTCCCTTCACCTAACATAATTCTTATCTACTATCTAGTTAATAAACAACCCTTACCCTTCCTCCCCACCCTTGTAACCATCAAAGAATGTTTTCTTCTGTCTTTAAGTCTTCTCTTGAGTTCTTATAATAGTGGTCTTATACAATATTTGTCCTTCTGTGACTGACTAAATTCACTCAGCATAATGACCTCCAGCTTCCTCCATGTTATAAGATGTTTCATGGCTTCATTGATGTTCTTTATTGTTGCATAGTATTCCATTGTGTGAATATACCATAATTTGTTTATCCATTCGTCCATTGACGGGCACCTAGGTTGTTTCCATCTTTTTGCTATTGTGAACAGTGCTGCAATGAACAAGAGTGTGCATATATTTATTCATGTGAAAGCTCTTATTTCTCTAGGATATATTCCAAGGAGCAGGATAGCTGGATTGTATGGTACTTCTATTTCTAGCTTTTTACAGAAGCACCAAATTGATTTCAAAGTGGTTGTACCATTTTACATTCCCACCAACAGTGTATAAGTGTTCCAGTCTCTCCACAACCTCTCCAGCATTTATTATTTTGTGTTTTTTGGATTAATGCTAGCCTTGTTGGGGTGAGATGATAACTCATTGCAGTTTTGATCAGCACTTCTCTAATGGCTAATGATTGTGAGCATTTCTTCATGTGTCTGTTAGCCACCTGAATATCTTCTTTGGCAAAGTGCCTGTTCATATCCTTTGCCCATTTTTTAATTGGGTTATTTGTCTTTTTGTTTTTGAGATTTTGCAGTATCTTGTAGAATTTAGAGATTAGATGCTGATCAGATTTGTCGTAGCCAAGTTTTTTCCCAGTCTGTAGGTTGTCTTTTTACTCTTTTGCTGAAGTCTTTTGATGAGCATAGGTGTTGGATGTTCAGGAGCTCCCAGTTATCTAGTCTCTCTTCCAGGACTTGTGCATTGTCATGTGTACTTTCTTATCAAGGGGCCTTGATTAAAATAAGTTTCTCTTCTCAGACTCAGTACTTTCCCACACCTATCTTTTTCTCTTCTCCCTGCCCCATGCCCACGGGTCCTTAAGAAGGCAAGCAGGACTCCTGAGTAGTGAGATAATTCTCCCATCTGCTCTGCATCTATCTGATCCTCCTCTTGTGCCGTTTCTCAGGGAAAATGCAACACTGGTGAGCCAGCACCTTTTTTTTTTTTTTTTTTTGCCTCTTGCTTTCACTGTTGCAACAAATGAGTAATAGCTGGAGTGTTACTTTCAGTTTTACTCACTGTCTTAATTGACCATCTTGAAACCTGGTTGCTTGACAAGAAATACATGGAGAGTTTTCATTCTCATGGAGAAGTGATAGCTTGTGGTGTCTGGCATAAAGACTTCCTTCCTACCCATAGATTCCTGAGGCCAATGGACATTAATTGACACAATAACTGGTGTCACTTGACCAATCTGTTAGGGGTATCACCTGCAATTTCTAGAAAACTTGAAGTATATTCACCTTTTCATTAAAAATTCTGCACCTAGAACAGTTGCTGTTGTTAGGTGCCGTTGAGTTGGTTCTGACTCATAGCAACCCCATGTACCACAGAACGAAACACTGCCTGGTCCTGAGCAGTGCTCATAATCGTTGCTACGCTTGAGCCCATTGCTGTTGTCACTGTGTCAATCCATCTCGTTGAGCGTCTTCCTCTTTTCTGTTGACCCTCTACTTTACCAAGCATGATCTCCTTCTCCAGGGACTGATCCTTCCTGATAACATGTCCAAAGTATGTGAGACGTAGTCTTGCCATACTTGCTTATAAGGAGCGTTCTGGTTGTACTTCTTCCAAGACAGATTTGTTCATTCTTTTGGCAGTCCATAGTGTATTCAATATTCTTCGCCAACACCACAATTCAAAAGCATCAATTCTTCTTCAGTATTCGTTATTCATTGTCCAGCTTTTACATGCATATGATGTGATTGAGAATACCATGGCTTGGGTCAGGCACACCTTAGTCTTCAAGGTGATAGCTTTGCTTTTCAACACTTTAAGGAGTTCTTTTGCAGCAAATTTGCCCAGTGCAATGAGTCTTTTGATTTCTCGACTGCTGCTTCCATTGGTGTTGATTGTGGATCCAAGTAAAATGAAATCCTTGACAACTTCAATCTTTTCTCGATTCATTATGATGTTGCTTATTGATCCATTTGTGAGAATTTTGTTTTCTTTATGTTGAGGTGTAATCCATACTGAAGGCTGTGGTCTTTGATCTTCATCAGTAAGTGCTTCAAGTCCTCTTCACTTTCAGCAAGCAAGGTTGTGTAATCTGCATAACACAGGTTGTTAATGAGTCTTCCTCCAATCCTGATGCCTGGTTTTTCTTCATATATTCCAGTTTTTCAGATTATCTGCTCAGCATACAGACTGAATAGGTATGGTGAAAGAATGCAACCCTGATGCACATCTTTCCTGAATTTAAACCACACAGTATTCCCTTGTTCTGTCTGAACAACTGCCTCTTGATCTATGTACAGGTCCCTCATGAGCACAATTTAGTGTTCTGGAATTCCCATTCTTTGCGATGTTATCCATAATTTGTTATGATCCACACAGTCGAATGCTTTAGCATAGTCAATAAAACACAAGTAAACATCTTTCTGGTATTCTCTGCTTTCAGCCAGTATCCATCTGGTATCAGCAATGAAATCCCTGGTTCCTCATCCTTTTCTGAAACCAGCTTTAATTTCTGGCAGTTCCCTGTTGACATACTGCTACAGCTACTTTTGAATGATCTTCAACAAAATTTTACTTGCCTGTGATATTAATGATATTGTTCGATAATTTCCACATTTGGTTGGATCGCCTTTCTTGGGAATAGGCATAAATATGGATCTCTTCCACTCAGTTGTCCAGATAGTTGTCTTCCAAATTTCTTGGCATAGACGAGTGAGCGCTTTAGTGCTGCTTCCATTTGTTAAAACATCTCAGTTGATATTCCATCAATTCCCGGAGCTTTGTTTTTCACCAATGTTTTCAGCGCAGCATGGACTTCTTCCTTCAGTACCATCGGCTCCTGATCATATGCTACCTCTTGAAATGGTTGAACATTGACCAATTTTTTTTTTTTTTTGAATAATGACTGTGTATTCCTTCTATCTTCTTCTGATTCTTCCTGCATTGTTTAATATTTTCCCCATAGAATCCTTCACTACTGCAACTCAAGGCTTGAGAAATGCTGAACGTGTTCTTCCCTTTTGGTTTTTTATCTCCGGCTCTTTGCACGTGTCATTACAATAACTTTACTTTGTCTTCTCGAGCTGCCCTTTGAAATCTTCTGTTCATTTACATCATCATTTCTTCCTTTTCCTTTAGCGACTCTACATTCAAGAGCAAGTTTTAGAGTCTCCTCTGACATCCATTTTGGTCTTTTCTATCTTTCCTGTCTTTTAACGACCCTTGCTTTCTTCACATATGATGTGCTTGATGTCATTCCACAACTCATTTGGTCTTTGGTCATTAGTGTTCAACACGTCAAATCTATTCTTGCGATGGTCTCTAAATTCAAGTGGGATATACTCAAGATATAGTCAAGGTCATACTTTGGCTCTTGTGGATTTGTTCTAATTTTCTTCAGTTTCAACTTGAACTCACATATGAGCAATTGACGGTGTGTTCTGCAGTCAGCTCTTGACCTTGTTCTTACTGATGATACGAAGCTGTTCCATTGTCTCTTTCCACAGATATAGTCGGTTTGAGTCCTGTGTATTCCACCTGGCAAGGTCCATGTTGATAGTCAACGTTTATGTTGGTGAAAAAAAGATATTCACAATGAAGAAGTCATTGTTCTTGCAAAATTCTATCATGTAATCTCCGGCATCGTTTCTATCAAGAACACCATATTTTCCAACTACCAGTCCTTCTTCTTTGTTTCCAACTTTTGCATTCCAATCACCCAGAATTATCAGTACATCCTGATTGCATGTTTGATCAATTTCAGACTGCAGAAGCTGGTAAAAATCTTCAATTTCTTCATTTTTGGCTTTGTGGTTGGTGCATAAATTTGAATAGCAGTAGTATTAACTGGCCTTCCTTGTAGGTGTATGGATATTATCCTCTCACTGACAGCATTGTACTTTAGGATACATCTTGAAATGTTCTTTTTGACGATGAATGCAATGCCATTCCTCTTTAAGTTATCGTTCCCAGCTTTGCAGACCATGGGATTGTCAGATTCAAAATGGCCAATACCAGTCCATTTCAGCTCACTAATGCCTAGTATATTGATGTTTATGGATTCCATTTCATTTCTGATGATTTCCAATTTTCCTAGATTCATACTTCGTACATTCCACCTTCCAATTATTAATGGATGTTTGCAGCTGCTTCTTCTCATTTTGAGTTGTGTCACATCAGCAGGTGATGGTCCCGAATGCTTGGCTCCATCCACGTCATTAAGGTTGACTCTACTTTGAGGAGGCAGCTTTTCTCCAGTCGTCTTTGAGTGCCTTCCAACCTGGGGGGCTTATCTTCCGGCACTGTATCAGACAACGTTCTGTTGCTATTCATAAGGTTTTCACTGGCTAATTCTTTTCAGAAGTAGACTTCCAGGTCCTTCTTCCCAGTCTGTCTTAGTCTGGAAGCTCAGCTGAAGCCTGCCTGCCATGAGTCACCTTGCTGGTATCTGAATACCGGTGTCATAGTTTCCAGCATCACAGCAACACGCAAGCCCCCACAGTAGGACAAACTGACAGACAAGTGGGGGATCTAGAGAGTGATAAAACATAAGGGTTCTGCTGCTCTCTAGATAGTAGCAGAACCCTTATGTTTTATCAAATGCTCATTGTGAAGTTTCATGAGAAAATATTTATTTTTATTCTTTGAATAAAACAATAATAGGTATGGAATTTCAGAGTTGTCCAAAGTAGATGTTTATTTTACAAAAGTATAAAATGGGATATATAGAGAGATAGAGATGGAAATAGAGATAGAGATGTATGTTTATAATATATATTTATTCATATATATATTCAGGGTATATATTCAGGCTATATATATATATATATATATATATATATATATATATATATATATATAAAATCTGTTATGGTAAATAATATTCCATGAAAGGAGCTATAGTAAAGGAATATATTTAGTTGAGAAAACTATTTATAGGCTCTTATTGGGAAGTTGAGGGAGAAAGATGTGACAGTTTGTTTCCATAAAGATTTACAGCCTTGGAAACCCTAGGGGGCAGTTCTACTCTGTTCTATAGGGTCGCTATGAATTGGAATTGACTTGATGGCAGTGGATTTGGGTTTGGTTATTGGAAAGTCACTACTAGAGTTTTAAGTATTCTAAATGAATACAAAGGAACATGAGGGAATTTGGTATAAATTAAATTATTTTCTGTAAGGGGCGACTGTGAAATTTGTACCTAGGTGAAAAGGGATTGATTATTGCAGTCATTGCCGGCTTCATTACCAGTAACCATACATAATTAGAGCTCACCAGCCTCCACAAAAGGTAACACTGAAATTAACTAGCTTGTTTCTTCTATGCTTGAAATTGGAATGTGATGAATATTCTAAAAAAAAGTACTTTTCAAACACCCTTCAGGTGGAATGTATCCACGCAAAATCACTCTAGATCAGAATGAAATAGGAATCATTAAAGTGATTCTTCTTTAAGAAAAAAAAAAAAAAAAGGAAATCCTCAACTGTCCCTTGGCAAACTCTTGTAGGTGGACAACTTGGCATTGCCTCAGGGTTGCCCTGTCAGGTCACCTATTAGTGTTTTTTTGTTTTGATTTTTTTCTTTCCCTTTTCTGTGACTCAGGGAAAATATATGATGCTGCAGCAGTTTCACTAATTCCCAAAATTCTCCTTAATACAAGCTGAAAGAAACCATGTGAAGGTAAGCCATGAACCCCTCTCTAGGACAGAACAACAAAATGCCATGATCCAGCTGAGGTGTTGTGAGTCT
The DNA here is from genome assembly GCA_030035585.1 of Dugong dugon. NCBI lineage: Eukaryota > Metazoa > Chordata > Mammalia > Sirenia > Dugongidae > Dugong > Dugong dugon. The sequence goes on from CM057472.1 coordinate 91,881,259, forward strand.
GTCACTTTCTTAGTTATGTGGTAGAAAATCCCGGATCTGGAAGAACGTGAAAAAAACTCTATAAAAATCATCAAATGTGATTGCTAAGGTGTTCACAGATTCAAAATAATTTATTGTCCTTGCAAATGAGAACAATATTGATGATATGAAAGATATTTTTGACATTATTATAAAAATGTGGAGTTATCTTTTACATGCACTTTTCGTAATTTCTAAAATAAATGATTTTGAAAACACTGAAAAGATGAAAAAAAATAATTTATAATCCCATCACCTAGAGGCAACTATTGATAACATTTTGGGGCTATTCTTAGTCTTTCTCTGATTGTGTCTCCATGTATGTAGTCCTCATTTTATAATAGAGGACTCGTATATAAGAAAACTAAATATTTATGTAAAACTTATATATAAATGATATATATATATATAGTATATCATATTTTATATTATATATATACATATAAAATGGAGCCCTGATGGCAAAGTGGTTAAGAGCTCAGGCTGCTAACCAAAAAGCCAGAAGTTTGAATTCACTAGCTGCTCCAAACCCTATGGGGCAGTTCTACTCTGTCCTACAGGGTCGCTATGAGTCGGAATCAACTCGATGGCACGCAACAACAATATATATAAAATGCTTATTGCTCTGTATCCTGTTTTTCTCATTGACATGAGAAGTACCAAATTAACATCAGTTGATCACATGATGTTTTTAGGGATACTTAGTATTTATGTGTACGTACGTATATATGTACACACGCACACACACTCATATACCTAGTACAACAATCCTTAATTCTTGTACCCTTTAGGCATTTTGAAAGTTTTCCATATTAAATACTTTATATTAAGCATTTTTCTCTTCTCTGATACTGTAATTCTTTTTATACATTTTAAATTTGAATTTAGAACAAGTCAGACAGAGATTTGAGACTCTTGATAGAAGTGATGTTGAATTTTAGTAGGAATACCACAAGAATATTTTCAATATTGATGTGGTGATTTGTTTGCTTTTTCTATCAGTATGTAGTACTCATTTGCTTATTTGCTCATCTCCTACATGTGATTTTAAACTCCCAGAGGCAAGGACTATGTTCCTTCAGTTCATCATTGTATCAGAAGCATCTCACACTATATGTCGCACCCAGTAAGAGTTCAGTGCTTATTACTGATTAAATGGAAGAATGGTCTAAGTTGTCTGAGACAATAAGAAATAAGACAATAAGACATTTCAAAGGTAAAGTCACATATATTTAGCACTTCCTATATGCTGACACTATGCTGTTTTAAATACATTATCATACTTCACACACTTCAGAGCTGTATTATCGTTCATTTTATGATGAAGCAACAGGTTCAATCAAGGTAAGTAACTTGTCCCAGTTTACAAAAATACTAAGTGGTAGATCCAGAATGCAGCATCTTATTTGCAAGTCCATATTCTGAATCACTATGTTAATCGTAGTAGTTTGCAATAGAACAGATTCCCAAATTGAGTTCATAGCATCCTGAAAGATATAAATTGGTATTGCTCACAAAGTGTTTTCCCTATGCAAATACTTCTCAGAAACAACTAATTAAACAAAGTTAAACTCATTTTTCTTTTTTTCTGTTGGGGAACATTGAAAAGCATTTATTATACTATTATACATAGTAAACCATTGTTCTTTCTCTTCCTACGCCTGCTCTCCTGGTCCCCTAATTCACTCCTCCTCAAGAGATAATGTTATGGAACCAAGAAACATCTTACTGAATATACATCTTTGGGGAAACATGTTCTTGCTTCTGCAAGGCTAAATATTTAACAGAAATGTCATATCCCTTTGTCTTTGTTGCTATTTTTTCTGGTTCTAGACAGTCTTCTTACAACTTTTTACATTAACACATAAGGGTATATGAATTAAGACTCTAATTCCATTTCTGACCATATGCAAGTGTTCCCTGTCCCCCAGTGAGGGCCAACACTTCTATTTGTTTAGCATCAACATGCTAGGGTTGTCAAACGCGTACAACCATAAAACCTACAACCAGATGAGTGGGATTAGCAGATTTAGCAAGGGTAGGAGTCTTATCTCCAATCAGCATGTTGAGGTTTGCTTATGTGCATATAGACAAGGGATAGACAACAACATCTCTAGACAAACTAGTCACAGATAGGGAATTTCCCACTGCACAATGTAAGAATGATGAGCTTTCAATGTCTCATATTACTTGCTCCTACTACAAGGGTTTAGGTTGTCCTTGCTCTTGCATAATGCTTGAAAGCTCACACTGATTGGATGCTCTGAATCTTGCTCTGACAAAGATCACTTGTTAACAAATCCAACCAATAGTTTTGGCTTAGGTGGCTGCTGGAGAAAGAAAGATTGTCCATATTTGCAAGGTGACCCATGGACGAAGCCAAGATAACCAATGGGCCACCGCAAGCACCTCTCTTGAGATTAAAATCCTGGGGTGTTTTATCCTTACTGTTACCCCAATAGAATATGTGTGTGTTTGTATATGTGTGCCTATGGATGTGGAGGAGGGAGAGGATGTATTACTAGAAAGATTTAGTCAAGCTAAAGTAGATAATTTTATTTTGGATACACTTTATATTGAATAATCCTACAATAAATATAATACAGTGACGGATATAAAGCAGGCACACGAAGTAGACCCTTTGTGTGTTCTCATTTGTATCTCCTTATATGCTGCCTCCAGATACTGTGAATTCTACACAAGATGCTTATTAGAAATTTCCAGCTCTCTAAAAATGCTATAGTATGTAGTATACTTCCCAGGTAAATCTTTGAACTTGGTATTATTATCAACTGTCTGAATATTAGTTGTTTACTATTAAAATGTTGTTGTGCTCATCTCTTCTTGTGCTGTTGTTATTGTTAGGTGACATCTAGTTGACTTCAACTCAGCAATTCCATGTGACAGAGTAGAACCTCCCTACAGGGTTGTCTTGGTTGTAATCTTTATGAAAGCAGATCACCAGGTCTTTCTCCCATGGATCTCTTCTTGTAGCCTCTATTTTATAATTGAATCTTAATCATAAACTCTAGTTTACTTGTTCTACCTTCTCCAAAATAGACTGTGAGCTTTTTATGGTCAGAATCAGTAACGTATACTTCATTTTCTTCCCCACTTGACAAGTATCACGGTACACCCATAGAAGGAGTCTAGTTTTCATTTGGAATTGATTGTTTGAGCAGATATAATGAAGTATCTTTTATTTTCTCTCATAAGTATAAACAACACCTGAATTATCTGTACTTTTAGAATAACTGAGAATATTTTTATTTTTGTTGTTAACAAAGGGAAATTTGCTTTGGTTTGAACATTTGACTTAAGTTTTCAAAATCTCAGCTGTTTCACTAAGACAAAATAACCATAGACAAAAAACTTTTTTTTTTTTCCACTAAAACTTTCCTAATTTCTTGTAGGAAAATATTGTTTATTTTGTCTTAGTTTCGTGAAAAAAATCTCATTAGTAACAATGTTATTTTGTAATTACGTAGAAATCTATCTGTGAATACTGAAATTGAGGGCCTTAATATTCTTCTAATTTGCTTCCTTAATTAGAGTAAATATCATTGGCTGAGACTTCAAATACTCAGACCTTTAAGATAATTATATCTGAGTTAGTCTGATCTTTATTTTTGCATTACTTATAAGAAGCCAATGTGCTGAGAAAATATAAACAGATATGAAATTTTATAGAACATATTTCTATTATGAAAGAGCTAATGCTAAGGGTCTTAAAGTTTTCAGTTATACTTTAATTTTCCAGAGGACAAATATTAACTATATATAAAAGAACCAAGAATGTGGAAGAAAACAAAAATGGTTTCTAAGCAGCCAAAATAGAAGTCATACATCTTTACACTCATAACTTACACCTTCAGATAATCATTCCAAGACTATTCATACAATTCTAGAAAGCCCCATCACTTACTTACCAGTCATACAGAAGAAGAGGGTATTGTATCACAGTGCGTCAGGGCACTACTAGAAGATGGATCAACAGGAGGAAAAAAATATGTGACTGGCAGGCAGACGTTAGACGGGGGAACCATAAAAGAAAGAAATGGCTTACATAAGAATCCAAGGAGCGGCCATTTAGTACTATTAATATAGATGAAAAAACAAATCTGTAGAAACATAACTGTCCCTTAATTTCACAAAGTACCATATTTACCTAGTGATAACAAATAATTCCTAAGAACAGAATGCCACATTTTAAAAAGCAATTTTCATATACATGTGGGCCGGATGGCTGGCATCCATTGTGATTGGAAATTGCCATTTCCCTACAGATTTTTGAAAAGTTTTTTTAGTATGATCACCGTATACATTATCTCTTGTAATCTTAAAATAAAATCCCTACTGTAATTTCATCAGGCTACATTCTGTTGAAAATAGAAAATATATATATATATATAATTTAGAGATTAAGAGCAATGAAGACTGTTATTATCACATAAAACAAGAAGTCTGGAGTTAGAGCATGCTTTAAGAATCCAAGCCATGTTACACTTCGAAATATTAAGCAGGTTATCTTTGTCCTTGTGTTTATTTCCCCCACATTTCAAGATGTCTGCTACAAGTCCAACTCTCACATATATACAGGATAAGTTCTAGCTCAAGAAGAGGGAGTATTCTTCACATATGTCTTGTGTCAGAGATGGGTAGCTGTTCACTGAAGATCTGTGCTCCTATTACATTAGTAGACTGGTTGCTAGGAAGTAACTGCTCAGCCAGGGACAGCGTCCTCCATGCCCAACCACCTACCCCCAGTATCTAGCTCCTTTATTTGTGTTGTTTTCTGGCTACAATGTAGGAAAGTATGTCTTCTCCAATTTTCATTTCCGTATTTATATGTCTAGATATACAGGGTACAGCTGAAGATTTAACAAATACTTGAGTTACAGATAAAATCCTGAAGTCTAGAATCTCCTCATAGAAGGCAAACTGTCACTCAGAAATAGGCATTGGACTATTACTTGTGAGAGAGTAATATATTGTGTTGACACTAAAAGTTTGGAGCTTATCTACTAGAGCAGCTGGTGTTTAACCAATACTCATTCTATTTAATTAGATACTAAACCTTTTCCAGAAGCTGCCAGCCGACTTCTCCTCAGGAGCAGTTTACAAGGATGGGATCACATGTCCCTGCCCATGAGAAAGCAGACAGTAATATAGATTTAAAATTCACTTATTTAGCACCAGGGAGTAGGCTACAACTAACTCATTTCTAGCAATCAGTAAAACTTCTAACCGATTCTCTGTTAAGTTTGGTGTAATCTTGTCTTTGTGGACAGAATAACCACACTAGTAGAGACCAAACCACATGTTAGAGACTTTTCTAAATTTTAATATCCTGCACAGCATGTACTTAGTTGCAATCACCAGAAAAATAAAATCTAGCTATAGAACATCCTCTTCATCATAAAGACCGTACAAAATGAACCAAGAGTTTGTTTTTTTTTTTTAGTCTTTCACAAGTCCAATGCTTTTGTTCTCTCATTTTAAAATTTTAGATATTGTTCAACTCTGTCATTCTCCAGCTGTGACTTTTTGGCATATTTCTTAAGTTCTCAGGCTTTTGTTCTCTCTTAATAAGAGAATTTGATAAGATTACCTCTAAATTGTCCTCCAGCTATAAGCGTTTGAGAATTTTTTATTATGTTGCTTATAAATGTGTGATATATCCTATATATGTGTGTATATATGTGTGTGTGTATATATATATATATACATACATATATATATATATATATATATATATATATATACATACATACATATATATATATATATATATATATATATTTATGAGCTTGACCGTTAACCAAAAGGTCGGTAGTTCAAATCCACCAGCCACTCCTTGGAAACCCTGTGGGGGCTGTTCTACTCTGTCCTATAGGGTTCCTAGGTCAGTAGTTCAAATCCACCAGCCACTCCTTGGAAACCCTGTGGGGGCTGTTCTACTCTGTCCTATAGGGTCCCTATGAGTCAGAATCGACTTGATGGCAATGGGTTTGGTTATATGTATATATACACACACTACATGTATATATGAGCCTTGGTGGCACAGTGCTTAAGCCTCTAGCTGCTAACCTAAAGGTCGGCAGTTCAAACCTACTAGCTGTTAGGAGGGAGAAAGATGTGGCAGTCTGCTTCTGTAAAGATAGCAGCCTTGGAGCCCAATGGGGCAGTTCTATGGTGTCCTATAGGTTCTCTATGAGTTGGAATCGATATAGATATGCCCATACATATATTCATGTATATTAATATATATATATTAATATAAACTAATATATATATTAATATAAACCAAAAAACCAAACCCATTGCCATAGTCGATTCCAACTCACAGCGACAGGGTAGAACTGCCCCATATGGTTTACCAAGTAGTGGCTGGTGTTTTGCATCTGAGCTCTTAACCACTGCACCACCAGGGCTTCAACCCCTCTTTCAATTCATGTTGTGTTTATTAACATTCTTTAGCTATTTATTGGAGATGTTTTCTGCTCTCAGTATTCTTGGATAACTCTAAAGTTAGTTTTTATTTTTTGTTTTGTTTCAGTCTACTCCAACCTTAACAGAAGACAATTGTTAAACTTTCATGATAGTCACTTGTGCATTTCCAACAATGTAAAGTGTAGATAAAGGCTAAGAAAAATACTGCAAGCCTACATGCATATTTATACACTTGTATATTCTTTGAGGGTGTGTCTTTTCTCTTCTGCCTTAGAGTAGAAAAATTTTATAAGGACTCAATAAAGCTGTTAAAATTTCTCTGTCCTAAAAAAGATGAAAGCATGTTAAACTTCAACCAGAAAATTAAATTAACTAGAACACCCCATTCTCCAAGCATCAAAATAATTTTTTTTTTTTTTTGTAATTGGTTTTAGTTTGCAGTACTTGGACCTGTTTACACAGGGGTCTCCAGAAACACTTAGCACTGTTAAAATGGCCCAATCCAGTAAGCTCTGCTGTTGAGCTCTTGAGGAAATAAAATGCCTAGTACTTACACTATGGAAATGAATGTGCAATTGTTTTCTAAGAATGAGAAACTTTGAGCTACTGAGACAAGCTCAATTAAACTTTGTATTTAATAGGTAACTTAGCTGAAAATGTAGTGAAGTAGCAACCCAGGGTAAACCATTGTTAGAGCATCAGGAAATAGCATAAGAGAGTTTCAGTCAAAAAGCTTTCAGTGAAAACTCTGAGTAAGAAAAGAGTGCAAAGTGCGGCCCGAGATAAAGGATGAAAAGCAATGAAATTGGAGAATTGCTTTATTTTGAATATTACAAGTACTGCATTATTTGGTATCTTCCTTAACGTGGTTGCTTGAAATGACTGTATAACATTCTGTTAGCAATCATGCCTCTAGTGAGGTTTGCAGACATTTGCTTTGGAAGCTGTCAAAAGGGTCATTAATTTGAGACAACCCCTCAATATTGTTCTTATTTTATAAATGGAGTTAGGTTTGTTGAATGGAGGTCCACATATGAATTGTAGGAAAAGGCACATAGTGTTCTAGCAATTTTAGAAAGTCAATGTCTTTGCTGTGCCTTTAAAGATTTTAAAGATTCTGTCATCTCCCAGAAAGCAAATAGTAGTAATAATGTTATTAGCAAGTTTAACCACCAGGAAAAAAACTTTAAACAATGGAAAATAAGCATAGATACGTACATGTTCTGATTGATCACCCCACAATTCCAATGCCTAAGAATATTGAAATCAAGTAGTTTTTGTTTATTCTTCTCTTGTCAAAGAAGATCTACAGTTGGCACAGTTGAAATTCTTAGTTTTGATTAGAGATTTTCACACTTGGACACAGCATGAAGAAAGTGAGAGCTCCCTTAGAATCTCAGCCCTACCATTCTCTTCCTCTGAGATCTTGGGCTTGATAGCAAAGCCAAATGGTATTAAACACTCACCACATGCCAGACACTATGCTAATGACTATAATTATACATCTGATTTACTCCTCATTATAACCTCGGCAGTAGTTACTACTACTAGACCCATTTTAGAGATGAGGGAAGAAGCTTAGAGATACTTGTCATTGGTCTCTGTGGGATCGCAAGGTCAAGGAAGAAAGAAAAAATGATGGGAGGTGGTGGTGGTGGTGGTGATGGCAGTGGAGAAGCGGGTATTAAATTGCCTTCGTGTTCTTATTCAATATCATTTTGTCAGAGAGCCTTTCACCTAGTAATATTTAAATAAGCCCCTCCTCTGTTCTGTATCCCTTTACAATGCTTTATTTTTCTTTATTGCGCTTATCATCACCTGGTTGGCTCTTCTCACTAGAATATGAGCTAAATGAAGGTAACTGTATTATTTTTCCCCCTACTGTTTATCCTGAGCTTAGAACGTGCCTGCAGAGTAAGACCACAATAAATATTTACTAAGTAATGTTTTTTATGGTGTGCCAGGTAAACACTCCCAGAAAGGTCTCCAAACCACCATAGTAAGTCACTATAAATTAGTTGTTTTGATCTTGAAAATTAGTAATGTCACAGAGTAAGAATGCGTACTCAATCACAGTGAAAGCAAAGACATTTGTTGGAGGCCAAGAGACAGTTTGAACCAGGCACACGAGTGATCTCACAAGCTGAAACCCAGCACTCCCAGGAACTGAAGGTGAATAGGCATATTGAGTAGTGAAATCAGGAATTAACAATGCAATTTTTTCTTATTGATTTTCAAGCATTTAGGGAAGTAAGAGGTGGGACAACTTAAAGAGGGGATCTTAATATGATTGGTTTGAAACATGTATGTGTGCTTCTTACATTGATTACATGGGATAATTGCAGAAGAACGTGAGAAAACTGGCTTATAGGAAGACCTTGAAACAACTACAGGACATTGTTTTCCTGAAAACACTGTTCAAATAGTATCTCTAGCAAACGTTTCCTGACAGTTGCCAGTGCAGGGGATTTTTGATAAGGGTTTGCATCAAGACCTTCCGCAGCAGTACTCTTTTCAAGTCTTTTGCTTAACCACAGAGAAAAACATTTCCTTAGCTGCATGATTAAGTCGGTTCAAAGGTTAATGTTTGCTGGAAAACAAGCAGAAGTCAAGGTTTATATCAAGACGGAGTTGGGGCTCAGAGCTAAGCCAACTTTTCTAGTCATGTCAGGTACCTCAAATTTGGAGCTCTCACATGATAATGAAGGTTTATGAAAGTGTATGGTTGGACTTTTGGGGGTGATGGAAATGTTCTTTATCATCACTGTGGTGATGGTTTCATAAGTGTATATATATGTCATAATATCCAAGTGTACACTTAAATATGTGCAAATTATTGCATATCAATTATACCCCAATAAAACTTTTTTTTTTTTTTTTAAGAAAAGGTAGATGTTATTGTAGAACAAAAAACAGAATGAATTAATTACATTTACTTTAGGAGACTATCACCAATTTTTTTTTTAATTTTATAATTTCCTCATTTACCAATCAAGCTATGTAATCGACCAGCATTTGAAACCAAGTGGGTTGAAAGTAAAGATCCAATAGCTGTGATTCAAACCCAGGGGCACTGACTTCAAAGTCAATGAGTTTACCAACAAAATGGAAATATACCACGTTTTTAGGAACTTAAATTACATTTTATAGAAATTGAGTTACACTAAAGAAAATAACAAAATAAGGTTCCGGCAAAATAGCGCTCTAGGCAGAAGCACCAAGCCGTCCCTCCACAGCAAAGATCCGAAAAACTAAGCGGAACAGAGAACACAACAATGCTGAAACCCTAAAACATCAAATGAAGAGATAAAGAACTCAGCCAAGCACCAAATGGAATGAGAAAACTGACAGAGAACGGAGAGCGAGGAGAGATTCATGCAGAGGTTCCCTACCAGATAACGCAGTGCGGATCCACCATCTTGGACTCCTATCAGAGACCAGCAAATGGGGGTATGAGAAAGCAGCCTCACAGAGTGTCCAGTGGGATACAAAACACCCGGTAATTTGCGGTGTGCGCTCTCCCACCCTCCACCCCTCTTCGCCCCGGCTTGGCCTCCTCTGCTTCCCGTGGCCACGGTTTCTTGACCAGGAAGCGCCGGCTGCTTGGATTTCACACACCCAAGCAGGCGGCTCTCTGAGTGCCATTTCTTGGCTGCTGGTGTTTTTTTTTTTTTCCCTGCTTCTTTTGATTTCTTGCTTGCCTCTCGCTGCCTCCCCATCTTTTCACTCAAGTGCCTGGCTCCATGCACCATCTTTGCTTCTTTCTGAGGGGCCACGGAGCTCCATTTGAGTGTGGAGCTGCTTCTGGTCTGGGCTACTGCACTGGTGGGGTCCTGGGGTTTTTGTTCGTTTGTTTGTTTTGAATTGTTTGTTTGTTTTCTTTTCCTTTTCTTGAGTTGGGAGCCCTTTCTGGTCAGGCGGTGCTGCATAGCAAGGAACTCCCCTTCAGCTTCCACAGACGTGCAAAGAGATCCCTGAAGGCATTTCTTTTTTTGTTGGTTTTATTTTCTTGTTTTTGGGGGTGCCTTTCTTGTTCTTTTTTTATTTTTATTTTTAATTTGTTTTCTTTTCTTTTCCTCTTTTTCCCTTTTTGTCTTTTTTCATTGCTCAGTTTCTCGACCCTCTATATCTTCCTTCTCTTTCTGATCCCTGAATACCAGGCGTTGTATACCTCTATGCCTTCTAGCCAGGATGTATTGCAACACCTGAGACTGACTTCCCCAGACCTCATAGCTGCATCAGTGGGATCCCTGGGAACTTTGCGGTTCTTTAACCTTTCTCATTTTTATTTATTCATTCTTTTCTTTTCTTCCTCTTCTCCTTCCTGTTTTTCTCCATTTCATAGTCTCTCATCTCTCTATTCCAACGGCAAACTCCCCTAGCATTCTTTTTTGTTTGTTTGTATGTTTTTGGCTCCTGTTCATCTCTCCTTTATCCCATAGCCATCTTAGCTCCACACATAACAATCTCCCCACTGCATCCTGTCTACCTGCACCGTACACTTGACATCACACCACCAAGCAGCACAGGCACGGCCTACACTGATTACTGACCCGCTCTGGTGGCTGTAGTAAGTGCCACAAACAACCCGTCCCAGTAACGCCTCTATAGCTAGACCTGCCCTGCTGTACCATGTCTGAGTGACTGACCCTGCCAGTTGGAGAAGGAGGCGAAAAGTATTGAGCGCACAGATGAGCAAACAACAAAGAACACACACTCCGCCTGCTCAGACATAGTCAAACTTTTTTTCATAAAAAAGGGATGAAACAAACAAATCTACAATCAATAAACAATAAAAATAACTACTGAATGCCCCGAAAACAGCAGACAATTTCAAAACATTTACAAAAACAGGACAGGATGGTTCCAGTAGGCATCCAAAATAAAACACTACATGACTCTCCTATGGAAGAAAATGCACTAGAACTACCTGATAGGGATTTCAAAACTCTAATACTCGGAATTCTCCAAGAACTGAGGCAAAAAGCTGACAAACATGAGGAAAAAAATAGACAAATTCATGGAAAATACAGACAAAAAATTGGAAGAATTCAGGATGATGATGCAGGAACAAAATGTCAAAATAAATTCACAGCTAGAAATTATACAAAAACAACAATTAGAAATCCAAAAGATAAACAACAAGATTTCAGAGATGGATGATGTCATAGAAGGGCTGAGAAGCAGATCTGAAACAGTGGAAGACAGGATCAGTGGAATTGAAGACAAACACTTGGATACAATTTTGTTAGAGGAAAAGTCAGAAAAAAGAACAAAGAAAAATGAAGACACCCTGAGAGTTATGTGGGACACAATTAAAAGCAAAAATTTATGAGTGATTGGAATTCCAGAACAGGGGGAGAAAACAGAAAACACAAAGAGGATCATTGAGGAACTGCTGATAGAAAACTTCCCCAATATTATGAAAGATGAAAAGCTGGTCATCCAAGATGCTCAACAAACCCCATATAGAAGAGACCCCAAAAGAAAATCACCAAGGAATTTCATATTCACACTTGCCAAAACCAAAGACAAACAAACAATCCTGAGAGCAGCTTGTGAAAAACAAGAAGTCACATTCAGAGGAGAAACAATAAGACTAAGCTCAGATTATTCGGCAGAAATCATGCAGGCAAGAAGGCAATGGGATGACATATATAAAATCTTGAAAGAAAGGAATTGCCAGCCAAGAATAATAAATCCTGCAAACCTCTCATTCAAATTTGATGGTGAAATTAGGTCATTTCCAGATAAATAGAAATTAAGGGAATATGTAAAAGTCAAACCAAACTGACAAGAATTATTAAAGGGAGTTCTTCAATCTGAGGACAAACAGCTTCAGCTCACAGGCAGAACCTAGGATGCAGGATGGTACGAGCCAGATACCAATCCAGGAAATGAACTCTCGAGGACTATCCAAAACCAAAAGAAATACAACAGGAAATAAGATTGTTAATCAATAAATGACAACAACATCAAAATAATAAAAGAGGGAATAAACGGCATAGGTATAGAACCCTCTAATGGAGAGGAAGGCAAGGTGATACCAAGTAATGGTAGACTGCTTCAAACTTAGAAAGATAAGGGTAAAATTCATGGTAACCACAAAGAAAGTTAACAAACATACTCATAAAAATAAAGATAAAAAACATGAAGTCTCAGCAAAAACAAAACCTACAAAAACAAAAGAAATGAAAACAAAAACAAAAGTAACTCAGCACAAGAGAGTAAGAAGAACAAAGAAAACTTCAGTACCACAAAAAAAAGCACTACCCAATGACAGCAACAAACTCACATCTATCAATAATTACACTGAATATAAATGGACTCAATGCACCCATAAAGAGACGGAGAATGACAGAATGGATAAGAAAACAGGATCCATCAATATGCTGTCTACAAGAGACACACCTTAGAAACAAAGATGTGAATTTATTAAAAGTCAAAGGTTGGAAAAAAATATATCAAGCTAACAACTACCAAAAAAGAGCAGGAGTGGCAATTCTAATCTCAGATAAAATAGACTTTAAAACAAAATCTACCATAAAAGACAAAGAAGGACACTATATAATGATTAAGGGGATGATCCATCATGAAAACATAACCATAATAAACATCTACACACCCAGTGACAGGGCTCCAAAATACATAAAACAAACTCTAACAACACTGCAAAGAGAAATTGACAGTTCCACAATAATAGTAGGAGACTTCAACACACCACTCTCAGTAAAGGACAGAACAACTAAGAAGAAACTCAGCAAAGATACAGAAGACCTAAAGGGCACAATCAGCCAACCTGACCTCATAGACATATATAGAACACTCCATCCAACCACTGCAAAGTACACATTCTTTTCCAATGCACATGGAACGTCCTCTTGAACAGACAACATCTTAGGCCACAGAGCAACCCTCAACAAGATCCAAAACGCTGAGATAATTCCAAGTAACTTCTCTGACCACAATGCCATCAAGGTAGAAATTAACAATAGAAAGACCAAGGAAAAGAAATCAACTACATGGAAACTGAATAATACCTTGCTTACCCATTACTGGGTAATAGAAGAAATCAGAGATGGAATCAAAAAATTCCTACAATCAAATGAGAATGAAATCACATCCTACCAACACCTTTGGGACACAGCAAAGGCAGTCCTCAGAGGACAATTTATAGCAATAGATGCACATATCAAAAAAGAAGAAAGGGACAAAATCAAAACATTAACTACAGAACTCAAACAAATAGAAAGAGAACAGCAAAAAAAGCCCACAACCACCGGAAGAAAGGAAATAGTAAAGATCAGAGCAGAAATCAATGAAATAGAGAACAGAAAAACAATAGAAAGAATCAACAAAACCAAAAGTTGGTTCTTTGAAAGAATCAACAAAATGGACAAACCACTGGCCAGACTGACAAAAGAAAAACAGGAGAGGACACAAATAACCCAAATAAAAAATGAAATGGGGGACATTACAACAGACCCAACTGAAATAAAAAGGATTATAACAGAATATTATGAAAAACTATACTCCAACAAATTTGAAAACCTAGAGGAAATGGATAAGTTTCTAGAAACATACGGCCTACCCAAACTACAACAAAGTGATGTTGAAAATCTGAACAGACCCATAACAAGAGAAGAGATTGAAAAGGTAATAAAAAAACTCCCAACCAAAAAAAGCCCTGGCCCAGATGGCTTCACTGGAGAATTCTACAAAACATTTACAAAAGAGCTTGTACCAGTACTACTCAAGCTATTTCAGAGCATAGAAGAGGAAGCAACACTTCCAAATTCATTCTATGAAGCCATCATAACGCTGATACCAAAACCAGGCAAAGACATCACAAAAACAGAAAATTACAGACCAGTATCTCTCATGAATATAGATGCAAAAATTCTGAACAAAATTCTAGCCAATAGAATTCAGCATCATATCAAAAAAATAATACACCACGACCAAGTAGGATTCATACCATGTATGCAAGGATGGTTCAACATTAGAAAATCAATCAACGTAATCTACCACATAAATAAACGGAAAGAAAAGAATCACATGATCATCTCAGTTGACGCAGAAAAGACATTTGACAAAGTCCAACACCCATTCCTGATAAAAACTCTCAATAAAATAGGTACAGAAGGGAAATTTCTCAACATAATAAAGGGCATCTATGCAAAACCAATGGCCAATATCATTCTTAATGGAGAGAGGCTGAAAACGTTCCCCTTGAAAACAGGAACAAGACAAGGATGCCCTTTATCACCACTCCTATTTAACATTGTGCTGGAAGTTCTAGCTAGAGCAATAAGGCAAGAAAAAGAAATAAAGGGCATCCAAACTGGTAAAGAAGAAGTTAAACTGTCCCTGTTTGCAGATGATGTGATATTATACATAGAAAACCCTAAAGACTCCATGAGAAATCTACTGGAACTGATAGAAAGATCAGCAGAATAGCAGGATACAAGATAAACATTCAAAAATGAGTTGGATTCCTATACACCAGTAAGGAGAACAATGAAAATGAAATCAGGAAAACAATACAATTTTCAATAGTCCCTAAAAAGATAAAATACTTGGGAATAAATCTGATCAGGGATGTAAAAGACCTATACAAAGAAAACTACAAAACACTACTGCATGAAACCACTACTGCATGAAACCCAAAGGGATCTACATGAATGGAAAAACATACCTTGCTCATGCATAGGCAGACTCAACATAGTGAAAATGTCAATTCTACCCAAAGCAATTTAGAAATACAACGCAATCCCGACCCAAATACCAACAACATTCTTCAAAGAGATGGAAAAACTAATCATTAACTTTATATGGATAGGGAAGAAGCCCGAATAAGTAAAGCACTACTGAAGAAGAAGAAGAAAGTTGGAGGACTCACACTACCTGACTTCAGAACCTACTATACAGCTACAGTAGTCAAAACAGCCTGGTACTGGTACAACGACAGATACATTGACCAATGGAACAGAATTGAAAACCCAGATGTCAATCCATCCACCTGTGGTCACCTGATCTTCGACAAGGGCCCAAAGTCCATCATATGGGGAAAAGACAGTCTTTTTAACAAATGGTGCTGGGAAAACTGGATATCCATCCGCAAAAAATGAAACAGGACCCATACCTCACACCATATACAAAAACTACTTCAAAATGGATCAAAAACCTGAATATAAAGCCTAAAACTATAAAGTTCATAGAAGAAAAAATAGGACCAACACTTCAGGCCTTAATACATGGCATTAACAGGATACAAACCATAACCATCAGTGCACAAACCCCAATAGATAAGCTAGATAACTGGGATCTTCTAAAAATCAAACACCTATGCTCTTCAAAAGACTTCACCCAAAGAGTAAAAAGAGAACCTACAGATTGGGAAATAATTTTTGGACAGTACAAGTCAGACAAAGGTCAAATCTCCATAATCTACCAGAAAATCCAACACCTCTACTACAAAAAGACAAATAATCCTATTAAAAAATGGGCAAAGGAAATGAACAGACACTTCACCAAAGAAGACATTCAAATGGCCAACAGATACATGAGGAAATGCTTGTGATCGCTAGCCATTAGAGAAATGCTAATTAATACCACAATGAGATACCATCTCACCCCAGCATTACTGGCAAGAACCAAAAACACTGGAAATAACAAATGTTGGAGGGGCTGCGGGGAGATCGGAACTCTTATGCACCGCTGGTGGGAATGCAAAATGATACAACCATTTTGGAAAATGATGGCACTTCCTCAGAAAGCTAGAAATAGACATACCATTTGATCCAGCCATCCCACTCCTAGGAATATATCCTAGAGAAATAAGAGTCATCACGCAAATAGACATATGCACACCCATGTTCATGGCAGCATTGTTCACAATAGCAAAACGATGGAAACAACCTAGATGCCCATCAACAGATGAATGGATAAACAAACTATGGTACATACACACAATGGAGTACTATGCAAGGAGAAAAAACAACAATGAACCTGTGAAGCATCTCATAACATGGATGAAACTGGAGGACATTATGCTGAGTGAAATGAGTCAATCACAAAAGGACAAATATTGTATGAGACCTCTATTGTAAAAACCTATGAAAAAGTTCACACACAAAATGTAACAATCTTTGTTGGTTCCCAGCGATGGGAGGGGTGGGGGGGAAATACTAAATAGGCAATAGATAAGTGGTATCTTGGGTGAGGAGTGAGACAGTACACAATACAGGGGAAACTAGCACAACCTGTATAAGGAAAGGTCATCGAAGCCCCATAGACACATCCAAACTCCCTGAGGGACTGAATTGCTTGATGGAGGGCTCTGGGGACCATGGTCTCAGGGAGCACCTAGCTCAATTTACATGACACAGCTTATAAAGACAATGCTCTACATTTTACCTTGGTGAGTAGTGTCTGGGGTCTTAAAAGCCTGTGAGTGGCCATCTAAGATACTCCACTGGTCTCATCCCTTTGGGAGCAATGGAGAATGAAGAGAACAGGATACAAGGAAAAGATGAGTCCGAAGGACTAATTGTCCACAGCTACCAAGGCCTCCACTGGACTGAGTCAAGTACAGCTAGATGGTGCCTGGCTACCACCACTGACTGCTCTGACCAGGATCACAACAGAGGGTTCTGGACAGAGCTGGAGAAGGATGTAGAGCATAATTCTAACTCACCAAAGAAAAGAGCAGATTTACTGGCCTAAAGGAGACTAGAGAAACCTCGAGAATATGGCCCCCAGACACCCTTTTTGCTCAGCGGTTAAGCTACCTCCTAGGTTCATTGTTTAGCCTGGAAGTGGACAGCCCCATAAAACCAGATGAGACTAAAAAGGTACAAGAGTCCAGTGACAAGGGCCAGAAGGCAGAAGGGGACAAGGAAGGTGTTGATAGGGAACCCATGGTTGAGTAAGGCTAGTGTTGATGTGTTGTAAGAGTGTTAACCATTGTCATAGGGCAACATGTGTAGTAACTATTAAATGAGAAACTATTTTGTTCTGTAAGCCTTCATCTTAAGTGAGAATAACAGCACAATTGGAAGAGTGTAGTCAATGTCACTGAACTGTGCATGTAGAAATTTTTGAAATGGTGTATCTTTGGCTACGTGTATTTTCACCAAAAAAAAAAGGTTGAGAAGTTAGAGGGTTAATATGTTCTGGGGTTGTTAACCAATGTCATAAAACAACATGTGCACTACTGTTTCATGAGACACTATTTGTTCTGTAAGCCTTCACCTGAAGTACAATAAAATATATATATATATAAAAAAAGAAAATAATAAAGTATTTTGCAAATGCTCTAAGTATTAGCTCCGTTCCCTGCTCTGAATTGCTAGGAATTCACACACACTACTGCATATCATTAATGTTTCAATATGTACACCTTAAAACAAAGAACAGTGCTTGACAGTTAAAGTGTAAACAAGATCTTATATATGAATTTGAACTAGTTATTCCCTGCTGTGTTTGAACATCAAGTTTACAACTCATCATTAACATTATTGTTCATTATTATAATAATTACAGCAGTGCATGGGACAGATAACCCAAACAGAATAATGTAAAAATCAGTCATATTTGGTGTTAGAATATAGTGGAAGCAAAGGAAACGTAAGTTTAGATTCAAAATGGAAATCCACATATGAACCACCACAATTAGCTGTGTGCCTAAATTAACAGAGAATTCCTAATTTAATGTTTAGTTTATTGAGTTAATTGTTGAAACCACAAATGATGTCATTTAACAAGCACACATTTCTGGAGTATGCTTTGTATGGTAGGTATTATTTTTATTCTTTTTCTTTGTTTGGTTTACAGATGTAGAAGTAAGCAGTCATTCCCAGCGTTTCAAATCATAGGAGCCGGAGCCAGGTTGCATGGTTTCAAATCCAGGGCTGAGGTGTTCTGCCTTTGGGTCTGGGAATAAGTAACTTAATCTTCCAAAATATCTGTTTCTCAGTTTCATGACATGTAAAATAATTTTCCCTCTTCACAGGGTTGTTGGAAAGAGTAGACGAGGCTATAAGAGCAAAGCCCTTAGCACAGGGGCGGCAATAAATATGAACTCTCATGTTGTTGTTAGCTGCCTTCCAGTCAACCCGGTCTCATGAGGAGCCCATGAACATAGAACCAAACACTGTCCAGTCCTGTGCCATCCCTGTGATCAGTTGCAGATCTGAACATTATGATCCATAGGGTTTTCATTGGCTCATTTTCAGAAGTAGATCACCAGGTCTTTCTTCCTAGGCTTAGTCTGGGAGCTCTGCTGAAATATGTTCCACATCATAGCAACATGAAAAGCCTCCACTGACAAACGGGAGATGGCAGCTTATGAGAAGCACTGGCCCTGGCCAGGAATTGAACCCTAGTCTCCTACATGGAAGGAGAGCGTTCTAACACTGAATCACCACTGCCCCCATATTAGGTCTTACGGTGGACGTTAAATATTGGAGGGTCTAGGGGTTAATGAGACAATCCCTGGTTGCACAGTGGTTAAGTGCTTGGCTGTTAACTGATAGGATGGCAGTTCAAACCCACCAGCTACTCTGTGGGAGAAAGATGTGGCAGTCTGCTTCTGGAAAGATTACAGCCTTGGAAACTCTATGGGGCAATTCTACTCTGCCCTACAAGGTCACTAGCAGTTGGCATCAACTTGATGGCAGTGGGTTTGGTTTTAGGGGTTGGTGAAGGTGGCACTGCACCCTTTCCTTCTCCCAAGCAGTATCCGGTTTCCTTTGTTTGGTGGTAGCCCTGAAAAATCTGAGGCATTTCTGGTGCCCTTTTTCAGCAGGCCTTTGTCTGAACTGTTAGGGCCCTGGCACAACCAAGGAGCAGGCTTGCCACCTAAACTGCCAAATAGACTTTACCAGCTTGCTGAAGACACCAAAGAGAACCAGGGGCGGGTCAAGGGCATCAGAGGGATGGGATGGTAGAAATCATCATTTCTAGGATGGAGTGTTCTGTTTCTATAATATTCTCTCTCCCATGTCTTCCAAACCCATTTGTCCTCCTCCTCTTTCCTCCTGTGAATTTCTGATATCTTCCAATAAAATCCCCTTTAGCTTATCTTAGCCAAAATTGGTTTCTTTACATTGCAGTGAACTCTGACTGATAAAACAATCAATATTAAAAATTAAGGCTCTAAGAGATGAAATAATATTCCCTAAGCCACGTAGCTAGAAGTATTCTGTGCACTGTCATTAAACAAGAAAAGCTAAGTTTAAACTGATGAAACTTTAGCTTGACCTTTAAAAGAGATGATTTGTAAATAAATCCGGTCTGATTTAGACCACTCTGAACTCAGACTTTCTTGTTCTGTTACAGGTTTCACTTAGATTCTACTTTATGCATACTCTTCCAGAATATCATCCTAATTATTTGTGTTAAGAGATAGATATGTATTTTTTGTCAAGACAAAGTATTACTCAGAAATATTGTACTGAAAACCTTCCAAACAAATTCCATCTAGTTTGGTTGACATTGCTGGATCCTGGTCATGCTATTAAACACTTGATTGAAGTTGGGCTTCATTGGTGGTTTTCATATTTTCTTGCCATATCTTCATCTGCCCTTTCTAGTGTGACCATTCAGTGTGGTCCAATTACAGGCTTTCTATTTACAATGAAGCCTGAGTCACATTAATTTGCTAATGAACAGATATTGACTTTATTTTCTGCAAGCTGGCAATGCTTCAGAAGCAATTGTTACCTCATTTTCAAAATGAGCTCAGTGAATTTCTTCTGCTGCAGACATTGCAAAGGAAAAAAAAACCAAAAAACTCAATTATAAAAATCTAATCGGTTTAATAATACCTGGTTTAGAATTACTAGCGTGCTGGAAGCCAAGTGCTCCTAATCCCTGAGAAATATGTCTGTGTGCTTTGATCCAGATAGGATGCCTGCTTACCTAGCACAGGTGAATAAGAGACCTTTGATGACCAGGAAGTCATACTGACCTTAAGGAGAAGTCTGCATTTCCTAGCCTGCCCCAGGTGATTGAGTTTTGATTCTATGGTAAAATTCAGTTATGTAAATATTTTGGAAAGCCTGCTATATCAAAGTTTGAGGAAATAGCTTTTTTTTTTCTCCTCCCAAAACACTGGCTGGTTTTTCCTGTGGGTGAAGAGCCAAATTAACTAGATAATTATGGCCCTGTTGACTTCTCCTGCCGGTGTCTGTTTCTTAGCTGCCTAACATTTAATTATCGTCAGGTGTGTTAACTGGTGAAGCGAGTTAAATACTGTATACTAGCACAGAAAAAAAGGTCAAACACCAACTTATGGAGATGATTTGATTTTTACTCTATTACAGGCACATTGGGGGATTCCACCTGGCAGTCCCTGAAGTTAACTCTTTGCCTACAGTGTCACCTGGAGTTTTAGCAGGTAATGTCCTATAGTAAACAACAAAACCGTTGAGAGACTAGGCTTAATTCTAAACAGAAGTGAACTAATTTTGTGTAACATTGGGCCTTAGAATCAGCCTTATCCAGTTTTGAAAGTGTTCTAAGTGAATTCTCTGCCCTTTGTCTGATTAAAGCACTGAAGTTTTAATAAAAAGGCCAATTAAAAACTCTAGGGAAGGGTAACTAGCGACAATATAAAAATGCCCCAGGAGAAAGCCTAATCAGATCACAATGTCACAATGTAATGACTGCTACTTAATTCCTCTGAGCCTCTATTTTCTCATGTGTAAAGCAGAGGGTAAGGCTGACCCTGGAGGACTTCTGTGAGGATTAAGTGAGAATATGTGTAAAGCACCTAGAATCATGTCTGGCATATAGTATGTGTTTGAAAATATTATTCCCACACAGTCTCACCTGCACAATAAAAAAAAAAGAAAATAGAAAACTCACTATAAGCACTTAAACCATATTACAATAAGTTCTTTTGATAATGTTCTGGAAGTGTTAAATCTTTTACTTAGGATGGCCTTCCCAAGTTCAAATTTTAGGAAGATAACCCAAATCCTAACCTTTTACTGAATTAAAATATAGTAGTCTTCTGAAGATATACGGAGAAAGTCAATGATGGGAGAATGTTAAAACAACCTGGCAAACAAATGATTAACTTATCAGCCTTTAAAAAGTATAATGTTTGCATATTTTGTTGACCCAACAGATTCAATTTTTCCTTGCAAATAATTCATAATTTGACTGTAAAGTAGACATAAGTCTTCAAATTCTTTTTTGCCTTCCCACCAAAGTAAAGATAGATTTAGAAATTATACTGAATTGAATTCCTCAGCACCACAGAGGTACTGAGATCTTCACATTTCTTATAACCTAAAGACCGAAACAGCATGAAAATGAGACCTCAGGCTCCAAATAAATTACAGTGATAAGTCACAAATATGTAATAGACAGATAAGAGGAAAAGAGTAGGAAGAACATCCGGTAGCTTTCAATTGGCAAGACAGAATCTGAGAAACGAGTTCCATCAAGAAAGAAAGATGAAAAATGTGATACATTTTATAGTTACCTATCTTTGCTTTTCATATTGAATGGGGAAAAGCTATCTTTTTTTTTTTTTTTGGTTCTATTAGAATGCAGTAAATAGATATTCATCTGTAAATTTGACTTAACATTCATAACTAACACCTTGTTCATCAAGCCTTGCTTCTAAACTCTTGCCCCACTTTTCCTACCAATAAATTCTACCCAAATCCCAACTATTTCACTACTTTACAAGACACATCTGAAAATCATTCTGCTCGGGCTCTAAAACCCTATAAATATTCTTCCCTAATTTATCCTTTTTCAGATACCAATAGAGCTCTGCAAAATTAGTACTCACTATTACTACATTTGGCCTAATAAACTCAGCTTTTTGGGGGAGTCTGAGTCCAATATTTTGAAAATGGGTCTTCCTTTCCAATGCTCTACCCTCTTCAGATTAAGGTGTTATCAGATGTCACTGGAACCAAATAATTTAAGCCATGGAAATTGTAATTATTACAGGAAGATCACATCCTGAAGGACAATATAGAGAAAAAAAGAAAGAACAGTGAGAAGGATTCCAAACACAAAAATTACTCTAGGTTCTGGTTTTGAGAAGAGATTATTTTAATTCTGAGTCTACAGTTATAAGGTTCTGTAGGTACATGAACAGTCTCTTTCCTCTTCATATTTAACTCTGAAAATCGCTAATCTATGAACCAGGAACTAATTTAAGGATCTTGCCTATTTCATGTCATCTTTATAACAACTTTTTAAAGATTTTTTTCTCCCATTCTGTGGCTAAGAACACTAAGTCACAGAGAGGTTAAGTAACTTGTCTTTAGGCACAAAGTTAGTAACTGGCATAGTTAATAATGAAATCTAGGCTGTGTGAAGCAGAATTTAGGCTTTAAACCTCTATGGTGTACTACCTTCTTGGAATATATGAGGTTCAGGTTTGCCTTACAGGGCACATGGGCACACTGATTGTGACCACACTTGAAACATACACCAAATGGATGATTTATTCATTTTATGGTATGGATTTAAACATAATTTAATAGCTCTCATTGTTATCCATTGCTCACATTAATTTCTTATATAACAATTTTAAACAAAATACATGAGTATCTTTTTTTTAAAATCATATCTCCATATATTAGCAGCATGTAACATTTTCTGATTTTATGTTTCCATGTTAAATTTGAGTGGTTTAAGATGAAAATAATGCATAATATGTTTAAGAAAGAAATTCTTGACTATAGTAGTAAATCTGAAGTTGTCAAGGATTTCATTTTACTTGGATCCACAATCAAGGCCCGTGGAAGCAGCAGTTAAGAAATCAAATGACATATTGCATTGGGAAAATCTGCTGCAAAAGACCTTTTGAAAGTGTTGAAAAGCAAAGATGTCAGTTTGAGGACTAAGGTGCACCAGACCCAAGCCACAGTTTTTTCACTTGCCTCATATGCAAGCAAAACCTGGATAATGTATAAGGAAGATCTAAGAGGAATTGATGTTTTTGAAGCATGGTATTGGCCAAGAATATTGACTATACCATGGACTACCGGAGGAACAAACAAGTCTATCTTGGAAGAAGTACAACCAGAGTGCTCCTTGGACTTCGTCTCCTGTACTTTGGACATGTTATCAGGAGGGACCAGTCCTTGGAGAAGGACATCATGCTTGGTAAGGTAGAGGATCAGGGAAAAAGAGGAAGACCCTCAATAGGATGGATTGGCACAGTGGCTACAACAATGGGCTTAAACATAGCAACAATTGTCAGGATGGTGTAGGACCAGGCAGTGTTTCATCTTGCCGTACATAGAGTTGCTCTGAGTCAGAGCTAACTCGACGGCACCTAACAACAACATAGTACCAAAACTAAAAAACCAAACCCATTGCCATGGAGTCCATTCTGACTCATAGCGATCATATAGGACAGAGTGGAACTGGCCCATAGGGTTTCCAAGGAGCGGCTGGTGGATTTGAACTGCTGGCTTTTTGGTTAGCAGCCAAACTCTTAACCACTGTGCCACCAGGGTTCCATCAACAATATAGCAGTGACTATAAAATGCTTAGTTATTTCCTAAAAGTAAGGATTGAATAGCTAATAACAAATGACTAGAATACTGTTAGATTTTTTTTTAACCTGTCTTCATTTCCAAGTTCATTCTCTCTGATATTATGATTTTAATTATCTTTATGTTTATATTACTAGGTATGATAGATTAAGAAAATAAACCATAGTTATGATTAAAGTTTGAGAGGGTGGCTTATAATTAGCATTACTAAAGTGTGCAAACAGATGCATAGTATGGTCATCACTTAATATATAGAAGAATTGCATTTCTATAATACGCATGATTTTATTACATAAATATTTGAGCTGTGATTTTTTTCTTCAACTTACATTAAATATTTGGTAAGGGCAGCATAATCTATTTTAAGAACAATAATATAAACCATGTTTATAAGATGATGCTCATTTCTTCTTGTCTATGTAATACTGTAATATTTGCTATTTTCCTTGCCTCTATTTTCTTCTTAATTTCTTCCTAAAATGATGGCAAAATGATCTTTCTAAAGTGTAAGAGCAAACTTAAAACTCTTATTAAATTATCTACGCTCAAAAAATAAAATTCAAAATTATTTGGATGACTTCCAAGGTCCTCTACAACTGGACAGTAACTACCTGATATTGGAACCATTTAGCATTGTTTCTCTGAATTCATATTGTTTCTTGATGTTTTTGTACTTTGCTCCTGCTTTTTCTTTATCCTGGAAGTTGCTCTACTCTCTGGTATGCAGATATTGATTATTATTCAGTGTTTACTACCAACAACAGCTCTAAGTTATCTATTTAGCCAAAATTAGATGCTTGAGCTCCCACAGACCCTTTTGTACCTTTTTATTTAGCATGTGATTTGTTCTGTCTTATTGACCTAAGTCATTGCTTACATTGTTTACTCTTAAAGATTCTAGTAAGTTTTATTTGCCTTATATTTAAACAAGGTCCCTAGTTGAAGCAAATGGTTCACACTAGAGTACTAATATAAAGGTTGGCAGTTCAAATCCACCCAGAAGTACCATGGAAGAAAAGGCCTGGCTATCTGCTTTCATTAAGATTAAAGCCAAGAAACACTTATGGACCAGTAGTACTCTGTAACACATGGGGTGGCCGTGATTCGGAATTCACTCAAAGGTAACTAACAACAACATATTCAGACATTGCCTTCACAATACCTTCATATAATTTGTTTTTATATAAGCTTTGTCAAAGTTAAATTACACTGAATGACAGATTTACACTTATTCCCTGGGATGCTATATAAATATTATGGCATGTACTATTTTTCTGGAGCTCTGGTGGTGTAGTGGTTAAGAGCTTGACTGCTAATCAAAAGGTTGGCAGTTCAAATCCACCAGCCACTCCTTTGAAACCCTATGGGGCAGTTTTACTCTGTCCTATAGGGTTGCTATCAGTTGAAACCAACTCTACAGCACCTAACAACAACAACGCTATTTCCTAATGAATATCTAAATAACTTCAAAATGTTTATAAATTGTTGTACTATCAAAGATACTAAAATCAAAACAGGGATTATGTCATTTTACTTAAATAAAAATATAAGACAAAAATAGGTTTTCAGTTTCTATAGATGAAAGCTGAAGGGAAGCACATTAAAATGCAACATATTTTTTAATAAATCATTGATATGAGAAATCAAAGTTAAATGTTTCAGTATGTATTATGATTCCAGTAAAGGAGGTCAAATATTAAAATTAGAATATTTTCTATTAAGATTAAAAAAAGAAAACTTTTGTTAGGATGAATGAACATGTAACATCGGCAACAGCAGGTACAATATGTATAATTTCTGGAAAGATTTAAAAAATGTTATGGATTATGATCTTGTGAGTAGATACATAGAAATTCTGAAATAAAAAGAATATATATTTGGATTATTTTGATAATATAAAAGATAAATACAAAGGTATATCTGATTTTCCCTAGTGCTGCAATAACAGAAATATCACAAGTGGGTGGCTTTAAAGAACATAAAATAGTTTTTTCATAGTTCTGGAAGCTAAAATTCCAAATCAGAGTCTCGCCCATGCCTACTTCTTCTGTGAGCCTCTCTTCTAGATTCTGGTGTCTGCCAGTGATTTTTGGTGTTCCTTTGCCTGTAGACAATCCTCATAGGTCATCTGTCTTCCCCTGTGTATGCCTGTCTCTGTGTCTAATCTGTTCTTTTTATAACTCAGTGATTAGATTTAGAATTCACCCTACACTGGAATGGCCTCAGCTGATGAATTGACTATATCACATAAGATTGCATTACGGAAAGTGATTACATTACACTACATTACATCAACACTTGTAGGAGGTTGGATTACATATATTTTGGAGGTCACAATTCAATCCATAACAAAAAGTAATGCACTAATGAAGGAAGAAGTAATGACAGTATTAGTACAAATATTTTAATTCCAACTCTTATCCCTTTAAATTAGTCTTATAAACATGGTATCTTCAAGGCAGCCAAAAACAATGGTAGAAGCCTAAATCCATGCCTCTATATACACCAAAAATGAAACAAAACATTAAGAACACAAAAAATAAATAAAACAACACAAAAACCATGCCTTCATCACACCTAGAAGACAAAGAATACCTAAACTTTAAATTGCTTGCGCATAGAAAATGAATAAAACACTAAATCCCAATAAGCAATCTTCTACACTATTTCTACAAGGTTCTGTGGCAAAGAAAGTTACTGTGAGAAAAATTATGTGGAAGAAAGAATAGGGAAACTAGCAGAAGTTCTCAAATAGTCTATAACTAGCCCATAAAGAGCATTTCTACACTACTTGTGAAAATACTAAGAGTGCCCTAATTGATCATAATATTGTTTACAGAGATGAAAAATACATACAATTTGAGGTGGCAGTCTTTGAAAGGTATAACTTTTGGGGGAGAATGAGGCAAAAAGATATGAATAGGTGCTGTTTGGCAATCGGGACATGAAAAGAAAAAGAAACAACTAAGAAAAAATTAGGAAAATAACAAATAAATTACAAGAAGCTGAAGGGAGAATAGACTCAAGTGAAAATATAATAAGAACCATTGAAGGACGTTGTAATACAACCATAAAAATTTTACTTTAAAGTGATACAAAGAAGGAAGAAAAATCAGAGATAAAGTGGTAGAACTGGAAGACAAGAAATAACATGCATAATTGGAGGCCCTAAAGCAGAATAGCAATAAAAGAAAATTATTATGAAAATTCATAATCCAAGACAACTCCCAAGATGATAGAATACCTGAGTAAATATATTGAAAAGGGATAAGGATAACTGGAAAAGATTAACCAAGAATAATCATTATGAAGACATATAGTATAAAACTATTCAACTTCAAAGACAAAGAAAAAATTTTCAAGCCTGTTGCCAAAAATATCAAACAACTTACCAGGACAAAAGTAAAAGGCTGGCAATGTTACTGCATGAACAGTGATGACTCCTAGTGCCAATAGCTTGCTTTCTAAATGCCCATTCTCCAATAAAAGAAACCAGGGCTCCTTGGAAACATGGGCAATTCTACACGGGAGAGGAAAGTACAAGATGATTCTGGAACATCCTGTTGTCCCAGAAAATAAGAAAATGCTCCAAAGCTGATGGGGACATGTAAAAAACATATAGGAAAAGCAAAAACAAACAACCAATAAAAAGCAAATTTTAGCTTCCTGCCAAAATGAAGAAACGGGAACTGGATTAACTTCGTATCTGAAACAATCACAATACAATATCATCAACCACATAAACAACAAAACAGATAAAATATATGAATGAATGGTTTTTGAGAAACTGGACATCAGAAAAGGAAGACAGTGATCACTGGGAAATGGGAAACAAATGAGGTGATTACAATGATTTTCTCAGTTTACTGCCTTGAGAAAGTGTCTTAGTCATCTAGTGCGGCTGTAATAGAAATACCACAAGTGGATGGCTTTAACAAAGAGAAATTTACTCTCTCACAGTCTAGGAGTCTAGGAGTCTAGAAGTCCAAATTCAGAGTGCCAGCTCTAGGGGAAGGCTTTCTCTCTGTTGTTTTGGGAGGAAGGCCCTTGTCATCAATCTTCCTTTGGTCTAGGAGCTTCTCCTTGCAGGAACCTCAGGTCCAAAGAACAGGCTCTACTCCTGGTGCTGCTTTCTTGGTAGTATGAGGTCCTCCTGTTTCTCTGCCTGTTTCTCTCTTTTATATCTCAGAAGAGATTGGTTTAAGATACAACCTAATCTTGTAGACTGAGTCTTGCCTCATTAACATAACGGCCGATAACCCCATCTCATTAACAACGTAGAGATAGGATTTACAACACATAGGAAAATCACATCAGATGACAAAATGGTGGACACTCACACAATACTGGGAATGATGGCCTAGCCAAGTTGACAGATATTTTGGGGAGACATAATTCAATCCATGAGAGAAAGTTTCTAGGTCACAGCCCAAGGAAGGAAAATTTAGGCAGAATTCAGCAGACTTCTTGAGCTGAGAATGTGAAGCTAAGAGTCTACGAAGATTAAGACAGGTAGAGTTTGCAGGGCAGAGTACTGCCAATAGATCTGTGCATGAGTTGAGAAACAGCAGTTTACAAGTGCTTCCTGGATTTTTTTTTTTTCTTTAATGCAGACTTTATGTTTTTCTCTGTTCATGCACATGGTCTCACATTCAACCAGGAATGTGTGGATAGCTGAGTCTCTTCATTCTCTTGTAAGAGTATATGCATTCTTGCTCATGCATGCAGCCTTCCAGACCATCACAGTTTTACATATGCCTCTCTCATTCTACAGACTGTCCTAATGAACTTCTGATAAGTCTGCCAATCTCTTGCTTACCCCACTTAGGGCTTGCCCCAATCAGGATTGCCACCTGAGATTAGATGCAGCAATGGCCTTCTCCATTCATTTCCCATAGACACTTCTATTGTTCCCAGCACACAGGGACATGGGACTTTTCTGCCCTCCACTCCATTTCCCCTCAGCCCATTCTGGGTGCAAATCTGCTGGTTTTCACTGAACAACTTACCCTTACAGAACTACCTTGTCAGTGGAACTTGGGTAGGTACTAGGGAACAGGCACAGGCTAGAAAAAAACTAATGACTCCCATGACTCTTGCCTGAAATTCAGTAGTTTGTCTTGAATAAACACTTCTAAATTTTTTACATGTCTTAAGTTAAATTCCAGACTTGTTTTTGATACCCTTGCCCAGTTTCATCATTGCCTTTTGGGGAGAGAATTTTTCAGGTTTTTTCTCCCCCCTGCCACTTTGGGATTCACTTACTGGTCTCTAATCCCAATTGCTTGGCTGGAAATATTTTAATAATGGTTTGAATCAAATCAGTCTTGGATCTATCCTTTAACTATCACACCCTTTTCTTCTTTTTTTGCTAGCTTGGGCATTTGTTAACAGTGTTCCAAATGCTAAATACTACCAGGCCATTTATAAATGAACTATGCTCTTAGATTCCACCTTGGTATAAAATACAGTAAGTCTCACGGTTACAAACTTCTGATTTATGGACTACTCATACTTGCCCTTTAATGTAATGCAAATTTGCATTTTAAAGGATTGAACCAACCCCTACTGGCAACAAATTCATCACAATCACCTTCACTCACTGCACCACTGCATGTGCAGCTTTAAATCATCTAAAAGTCTTCGAGCTTTTTCTTGCACTAAAGTTAAGGTTAAATAAGAACTGTATGAACTTGTTCTGACTTACCTACAAATTCAACTTAAACACACAGAATCAGATCTCGTTCATAACCTGGGGACTGTTTTTACCAGGATAGCAGAAACACTGAAGAAAAAAAAAAAAGTAAAATGAAAATCGAAACTTCATTAGAGTCAGTTTTTCTCTGGGGATTGGTAATCACTTCAAAATTGGTAATCATTGCAAATCACTAAAAATGTTACTCTTAAATAAGTTGATTATAAACAACAGGAACTCTTGGGGCAAATTCCCTAATGAATGAGTTCACCTTACTTCCCAGACGACCAAGAGTTAGCGGAGCTCTGGAGACAGCAGTCCTTCCCCAGTTGATTAAAAGTTTGACTCTGTAACTAAGCCCCCGTGGCGACCTCAGAAAGATAGGCAGGTGGAGGGCTCAAAAATGCAGAATATCACAATCAGGAGTAGGGTAAGGAGAACTGAGAGAAACAAATCTTCCTCTCTTTGGGGACAAGATGAGGGGAAGTAAATATATTTTTATAGCATCCAGTACTCAAATTACTTGTGTTAAGATTTCAATGGAGTCTCATTAACTCAGATGCATGCAATTAAAATTTTTTGGTTCAATATGCAAGAAAAAGGACTCATGAGAAAAACATTAAACGAGAGGACAAGGCAGTCAGGTCAGAAAAAAGTAAACCTCATAGTCAGGTGGAGGTTTGACCCTCTGGCAAAGAGGCATTTTTTCATTGTTTGTATAGATCTAACAAAGCATTGAAATCCATGATCTTCTGAAAAATTCACTTGGCTTAATGAAGTTCTAACACACACACAGAAAATTATTCTGTCAATCTTCTAAATAATGCAATGCTGTTAGCTTCTTTAAATAGAAAGAAAGAGCAAAGGGTTCACATCAGAGGGAGAAATTTGTGTTACTGTTTATGCAACAAACGGTAAGAAGTTATTAAAATTTTTTTTTTTTTTAAAAACTGATATTTCAAGTGAAAGT
The DNA here is from genome assembly GCA_030035585.1 of Dugong dugon. Classification (NCBI taxonomy): domain Eukaryota; kingdom Metazoa; phylum Chordata; class Mammalia; order Sirenia; family Dugongidae; genus Dugong; species Dugong dugon. The sequence continues at coordinate 91,911,935 of CM057472.1, forward strand.
AATGTATTTTCTTCCTCTAAGTGAAATGAACACACGGAGGCTAGATGACTCTGACAGAGTTAGGAGGGCAACAACTGGTTCAATTCAAATATCTGTAGGGTCATTTCCACGACATTAATGGGTGAAGCAGGCCAAATATGAGAAGGCTTTGTTTTCATAAGAAAAAAAATTTGTATGCATATTATTTACTTCCACAATACCCATTTTTCTTTGGGTAAGCAGAATTCTGAGAATTATGGAATCACCCCACACCCTGGTGTGTACACTCTGTACAATCTCTCCCCTTGAGTGTGGGCAAGACTGTGAATATGATAGATTTCACATCCATAACTAGGATATTACATACGCCAAAGCCGAAAGTATTTTACAGATTGTAATTTTTGTCCCAATTCAACTGACTTTGAGCTAATCTGAAGGGAGATTATTTTGACATAAAAAAGTGGGCTCTTCAATAGGACTGGGCCCTACCTGAGGTAAAAGAGACTCCAAGCATGAGGAAATTTTTCCACCTAGCTTTGAAGAAAGAAAGAGCTATGTTGTGAGAGATATATGGAGGCAATTGTGAGGCAAAAAGGCAGAATCTAAGTGCTGAGATTGGACCCTTGCTGACAGCAATCAAACAAAATGGAACCTTTGTCCTACAACCACAATGAACTAAATTCTACCAGCAGTCCAAATCAACTTGGAAGAAAACTCTGAGCCTCAGATGAGACACTAAACTAGCCCAGTTGACACCTTGACTTCAGTCTCATGAAACCCTGAGAACCCTGTAGTGGGTTGAATGGTGGCCCCCCAAAAAAGATATATTCAATTCCTAAATACCAGAATCTGCAAATGTGACCTTATTTGGAAAAAGGTCTTTGTAGCCGGGCTTTACACTGGTTTGAACCGGTTCAATCATGGCCAGTGAAGGGAAACCAGAAGAGACCCCAATCTTTACAATTTGGATGATCTGGAATGGTAACTGGAATGGGAAAAATTACAGGTTAAAGCCCTGGAAAGTGAGACTCAGAAGAGGCATAGTGAGCCATTTCAGGAGCCTGATGCATAAGACTGAGTTATTGGCAGGACTGTGGAGAGCAGAGCACATTCACAGCGGCGCTGTCGGCTGCAGTCTTTAAGTGGTACTCTGCTGCTTCCAACTCTGCGCAAAATCTGAAGGTCAAGAGATTTGGCTGCTATGCAACATGTATGCTGCTCTTGTTTTCTAAGAGGGAGATTAAGTTTCTAGCAGGGCTTCGACCCATAATTTTTCCCATTGTAGTTACTGTTCCAGTTCACTCAAATTCTACAAATTCAGTTCTGTTCCAGTGTTGCTTTCTTGGCCATGACTGAACTGTAGAGAATGGTTTGAAGTCCTACTTTGTAGATGTGATTAGCTTAAGAATCTCCAGATGAGATCATCCTGGGTTTAGGATAGGCTGTAAATCCAATGGCAAGTGTCCTTATAAGAAAAATGTTCATGGAGACATGGGACACAGACACACAGAAGGAGAATGTCATTTGAAGAAAGAGGTAGAGATGGGATTTATGTACTTACAGGCCAAAGAACACATGAAGCCACCAGAAGCTGGAAGAGGTAAGGAAGGATTCTCCCCTAGAACCTTTGGAGGGAGTGTGACCCCGTTAACACCTTAATTTTTGATTTCTGGCCTCCAGAACTGTGAGAGAATAAATGTCTGTTGTTTTACGGTACCAAGTTTGTGGTATTCTGTAATGACAAGTCTAGGAAGCTAATATGCCACCTAAAGTAAGATGGACTCCTGACCTCCAGAATCTGTGAGATAACAAATGTGTGTCTTTTAAGCAGCTAAGTTTGTGGTACTTTGTTGCACAACATAGAAAAATATATGTTTTTCAAACAAGTATCCCTTTCAGTCTGACTTTATAGACACAAGGACATAGAAAATATATCTTTTTCCTCTTACTTCTGCTAGTAAAAATAATATCTCTTAAGAGAATGAAGAGAAAAACCACAGACTGGGAGGAAATATTTGAAAAATACATATCTGATAAGCACGTGTATCAAAAATGTACAAACAATTCTTTAACACAACAATAAGAAAACAATTATCCAATTAAAAAAGGACAAAAATATCTGAACAAACACTTCACCAAAGAAGATATACAGCTGGCAAATAAGCATATGAAAAGATGCTTAGTTTATATTGTCATTGTTGTTGTATGCCATCCAGTTGATTCCAACTCATAGCGACCTTATGTATAATAGAAGGAAATATTGCTTGGTCCTGCGCCATCTTCACAAGAATAAGTGTGTCTGAGCCCTTTGTTGCAGCCATTGTGTTAATCCATCTTGTTGAGGTTCTTCTGTTTTTTACAGATCTTCTACTTTACCAAGAATGATGTCCATCTCCAGGGATCACCCATTGCTGTCAAGTTGATTTCAACTCACAATGACCCTATAGGACAGAGTAAAACTGCCCCATAGGGTTTCCAAGGCTATAATCTTTATGAGAGTAGATGTCGAGGTCTTTTCTCCCACAGAGCTGCTGGTGGATTTGAACCATCAAACTATGGGTTAACAGCCAAGCACTTAGCCACTGTGCCACCAGGGTTCCTCTCCAGAGATTGGTCCTTCCTAATAACATGTCCAAAGCAAAGGAGACAAAGTCTCACCAAAGTCTCATTCTGGCTGTACTTTCTCCAAGACAGATTTGTTCATTATTCTGGCAGTTCATGGTATGTTCAATATTCTTTGCCAATACAATTCAAATGCGGCAAGTCTTCCGTCTTCCTTTTTCATTGTCCAGCTTTTGCATACATATGAGGCAATTAAAACACACAACTATTGGAATGGCTATTGAAATACACAACTATTGGAATGGCTAAAATCCAAAACACTGATGACACCAAGTGCTGGCAAGGATGAGGAGCAACAGAAACTCTCATTCTTTGCTGGCAGAAATGCAAAATGGTATAGCCACTTAGGAAGAGTTTTGGTGTTTCCTACAAAGCTAAACATAGTCTTATTAAAAGATCCAGCAATTAAACTCCAGGTATTTAACCAGTTGAGTTGAAGACGTATTCCCGCACAAAAACTTGAACATAAATATTTATAGAATCTTTATTTACCTTCGTCAAAAACTGGAAGCAATCAAGACATCTTTTAATAGGTGAATGTTTAAACAAAGTGTGATATACCAATACAGTAGAATATTGTTTAGCTATTTAAAAACAAAAAGAGCTACCATGTCACCAAAAGACATGGGAACCTTAAATGCATACAGCTGAGTAAAAGATAAACCAGTCTCAAGAGACTACAAACTGTATTATTCCAACTATACGACATTTTCAGAAAGGCAAGACTATAGAGACAATTAAAAGATACGTGGTTGCCAGGGGTTAGGAGGAGAGGGAGAAAGATGAATAGGTGAAGCACTGGGGAATCTTGGATAATGAAAATATTAGGTATGATACTATGATGGTAGATATACGACTGTATGCATTTGTCAAAACCCATAAAAAGAGTGAACTTTATTAAACTATGGACTTCAGTTAATAAAAATGTATCAAAATTGGTTCATTAATTGTAACAAATATTATACACTAAAGTCAGATTTCAGTGTATAATATTTGGAAGACAGCTACCTGGCCAACTGAGTGGAAGAGATCCATACACACGTCCATTCTAAAGAAAGGTGATTCAAAAGAATGTGGAAATTATCAAACAATATCATTAATATCATGAGCAAGTAAAAAGTTTTGCTAAAGATAATTCAAAAACAGTTGCAGCAGTATATCAACCAGGAACTGCCAGAAATTCAAGCCAGGTTCAGAAGAGGACATGGAACAAGGGATATCATTGCTGATGTCAGATGGATCTTGGCTGAAAGCAAGATTACCAGAAAGATGTTTACCTGTGTTTTATAGACTATGCAAAAGCATTCGACTGTGTGTATCATAACAAATTATGGACAACATTGTGAAGAATAGGAATTCCAGAACTCTTCATTGTGCTCATGAAAAACCTTTACATAGATCAAGAGGCAGTCATTTGAACAGAACAAGGGGCTACTGCGTGGTTTAAAATTGGAAAAGGTGTGTGGTGGGGTTGTATCATTTCAACTTATTCAATCTGTATGCTCAACAAATAATTTGAGAAGCTGGACTATATTAAAAAGAACATGGCATCAGGATTGATGGAGGACTCACTAACAACCTGTGATATTCAGATGACACAATCTTGCTTGCTGAAAGTGAAGAGTACTTAAAGTGTTTACTGATGAAGATCAAAGACTACAGCCTTCAGTACGGATTACACCTCAACATAAAGAAAACAAAAATCCTCACAACTGGACCAATAAACATCATCATGATAAATGGAGAAAATATTGAAGTTGTCCTGGATTTCATTTTATTTGGATCCACAATCAATGCCCACGGAAGCAGTAGTCAAGAAATCAGACAACATATTGCACTGGGCAAATCTGCTGCAAAAGACCTCTTTAAAGTGTTAAAAAAAAGATATCACTTTGAGGACTAAGATGTGCCTGACCCAAGCCATATATTTTCAATTGCCTCTTATGCATGTGAAAGCTGGACAATGAAAAAGCAGGACAGAAGAATTGATGCCTTTGAATTACAGCGTTGGCGAAGAATACTGAATATACCATGGACTGCCAGAAGAATGAACAAGTCTGTCTTGGAAGAAGTACAGCCAGAATGCTCTTTGAAAACGAGGATGGCAAAACTTTGTCTCATGTACTTTGGACAAGTTATCAGGAGGGACCTGTCCCTGGAGAAAGACATCATGCTTGGTAAAGTAGAGTGTCAGAGAAAAAGAGGAAGACCTTCAATAGGATGGATTGACACAATGGTTGCAACAATGGGCTCAAACATAACAACAATGGTGAGGATGGCACAGGACCAGGCAGCATTTAGTTCTGTCGTACATAGGGTTGCCAGGAGTTGGAAAAGTCTCAAAGGCACCTAACAATAACAATAACAAAGTAAGATGCTCATAAAAGGAAGGACTGTATAGGGGGATTACTTGAGAACTCTCTGTACTATGTTCTTAATGTTTCTTTAAATCTAAAGCTCTTCCAAAAACTAAAGTCTATCAGTTAAAACAAAACAAAAGAGAAATTAATAATAAAGAAAACTGTGTATGGTGGGGGAGGGTATTTGGGAACTCTGTCCTATGTGCTCAGTTTTTCTATAAATCTAAAACCGTTCTAAAAAATAAAGACTTAATTTTTTTAAAATAACATCTCAAATTGATTGAATCTTGGCCTCAGCAAGAGGAAATGACAAGTATGTGCCAAACTGGAGATTTATATCTCCTCAAAAGAGGGTTCCTGCTACTCAATTTTGGAATTTTTGAAATATAGGAACATGGGACCAGTGTTTCAAACTAGTCTGATTTATCAGGAAAAACAAGAAAGTTAGATTTTTATGCATATTACCCTGATTGTGAAATGTTGGAAATAAATTTAATAAAAACTTTTCAATATGTTTTGTAGCTGGATTTAGACTAAACCTGAGTAACTTTTCCCATTGCTTACAGAAAATTTATTGGTTGGCAAAATGGCAACAAACTAATGTTGGCATCATATATTATTTTGCTTGATATTTTCTATAAGTAAAAATTCAGTATTCAAGCAAATCAATTTATTGTGGGTCAGTGTCCTGTCCTACACAGGATGATTACCTAAAAGTTGATCACTTTTGGAAGAAATGATCCAAACAAATGCTCTCTGGTTGTTCAACAAAATCCAGTTTAGTGACAATGAACATTTTTTCCTAAGTACAGGAAATGCTCTACCTCTGCCACACAAGTTACAAATTATGCCATTAAAAAGATATATTGTACTTACGTAAGTCAAATGGTGAGTATACTGCAGACTATGGAGACATTTCTAGAATGAATGGTGGCCTTTAAATCCCCTGATGTCCATCTTAGCATCAGTTAAGCAATAGTGCTATAGTATGGCCTACTCACTGTATTTTTCAGGCCATAGGACTAATGAGACAGAAATCCAGTTTGACTTAATGAAAAATTCAAGTTGCAGACTACTTTTAAATAAGTGCAATTTTACTTCCAAACACATAAAGGAATTGCAAGCAATTAAACAAATCAGTGCTTAACTGAGATTTGTAGGCCATGGACTGTCATGGAAATGTAAGTATGAATTACAGAAAGTCATGCACTAGCTGTGTAAGTTAAATAAGTGATCCTAACAATTTTGAAAATGTACTCCATTTGATTGTGCTTTAAACCTGTACTTCTTGTAAATAAAACTAATTTTAAATAAATATATACTTCACAAGCAATCTCAAAAATGCTTATAATTTGGATATAATAAAATGTTTACTGAGCATCTGCTTTGGAAAATAACTGGCTGAGATTCTACAAATGATACAAAGATGAAGTTTAGTTTCTTCTCTCAGTGAACATACATTACACAGAAGTGGCATATATGTGCAGTGATGCATTTTGACAGAAGTTGACTAAAAATCATGCTTTGGGAGCTCTAACATTGGAGGAGCTAATTCCAAGGAGATATGGGGAAGGAGTCCTTAAGAGAGGTAGCATTTGTGAATCATTAAAAATAGATATGATTTTAATAAGATGAGATGGGAGTAAACAAATGATAGCGTAGAGTTTGGAAAATATAGACAAATATTTGGGTCCAACATAATGTATCTGATGAAGGGGAGAAGTGCAGTGACAAAGAAAACTGGAATTCTATGCCGTTTCACGGGACCCTTTCATTATAAAATAAAACATAATTCTTTTGCATAAGATTATATTGTCATTCCTGACTCCCACCAGATCTTGGGTATCTGGTTTATGTCTGTGTGTATTTCCAAAGAAGCTGCCAGAATTAAATGTACATAACGAATTTTAACAGAACAGTTTCATGATTGTGAAATTAAAATGATGCTTTCTGGGAATTTCGGGGAATAGGACTGTCACACGATTTTGGTCAGGATGTGAATGAGTTAACAAAATCTAACCAAAGAAAGTATTTGTTATTTTCAGATGCACAAGAAAGCTAAGACATTATCTTATCAGAATCACTGGCAAGGTTATTAATCTAGACAACAACAACAACATCTATACCAGAAGGAGTACCTGGGTGGTGCAAAAGGTTAGCACACTCAGCTGCTAACAGAAAGGTTGGCAGTTCGAGTCCACCCAGGAGCATTTTGGGAGAAAGACCTGGCAATCTAGTTTTAAAAACTCAGCCCTTGAATATCCTACAGAGTACAGTTCTATTCTGACACAAATGGGGTTGCCATGAGTCAACTTGATGGCAATTGGTTGATATGTATACCAGAAGCTCAGGGCCGTAAAACCGACCCCACAGAAAGAGTGAAAGGTTCTTGAACTACGTGAAAGGTTCTTGATTAGTCTTAATCAGGTAAGTGCAGGTTTGTGTCCTGTATAAATTAGGATACTCTTCCTTCTTCCTCACCACTGTGGAATTCAGTTGCTAAAATCAACGTTATATCAAACACAAAAAGTGTTTCTACATGTGTGGAAAAATGTATTTTACTAGGCCAACTAATCAGACTTATGATAAGTAGATGTCAGAAATAAAATAATGCATATGAAGTTGCTATTCCCTTGCATAAAGTTAAATGGCATACAGCAAAATCTCACTAAAGTTAGTGGCAGATCAATGCTTTGCTTGATTTTTATATTTATCTGAGAATAATGTGTAAATTAATATACACTCATTACAAAGCTCAGAAAAAGAAAAAAACAGTACTACGAAGGAAGCAAGAGATTATTAAATATTAAGAGATACTTTTGGACTTCCGGGCAACATGGCTCTATAGACAGAAGAACCACACCTTCCCTCCACAGCAAAGATACAAAAAACTAAATCAAACAGAGCCACATGTCAATGTTGAAACCCTAAGCATCAAATGAAGAGATAAAGAACTCAGCCAAGCACTGAATGGAATAAAAAAGTGACCGAGAAGAGAAAGCGAAGAGAGATACATGCAGAGGTCCCCTATCAGCTACCGCAGCACAGATCTGCCATCTTGGACTCCTATTGGAGATCAGCGATCAGGGGATGTGAGAAAGCAGCTTCACGGAGCTTCCAGCAGGAAACAAAACAACTGGTAACCAGCAATATATACTTTCCCACCAGTCACCTTTCTTCACCCCCACTTGGCCTCCTCTGCTTCCTATGGCCAGTCTCTGGGCCAGGAAGCATCAGCTTCACCCCAGAGTCACTTGGATTCCACCTGCCCACACTGACTGGCTCACTGAGTGCCATTTGTTGGCTGCTGGTGTTGCTTTTTTCTGCTTCTTTAGATTTCTTCCTTACGTCTCACCACCTCCCCCTCCTTTCTCTCAAGTACCTGGCTCCAAGTGCCATCTTTGTTTCTTCCTGAAAGGTTGCAAAACATCACTCCACTGTAAAACTGCTTCTTGGCCAATGCTGCCAAGCTGATGAGACCCCTAGGGCTTTTTTTTGTTTGTTTATTTGTCCTGTTTTGATTTGTTTGTTTGTTTTCTTTTTCTTTTCTCAGCTTGGGAGCCTCTTGTAGCCAGACAATACTGGTGGCTTGAATGATGTTCCATTACTCTGTGCAGACACACAGTGACATCGTTGGGGGAATTTCTTTTTTCTTGATTTTTTTCTTTTGTTTTGTTTGTTTGTTTGTTTCTTTGATTTGTTTTCTTCTCTCTCTTTTTCCCATTTTGTCTTTCTTCATTTCCAGTTTCTCATCTCCCTATCCTTCCCTTCCCTTCCTGTCTCCTGAATATTTGGTGCTGTGTGACACCTCTACCCCTTCTAGCCAGGCTGTACTTCACATCCTGGGAGCAACTTCTCCAGTCCTAGCACCCACACCAGTGGGATCCCTGAGAGCTTTTCTTTCTTTTTTTTTTTTCCTCTAATTTTTATTCCATTTTTTTTTACACTTTTTCTTTTTCTCCATTTCTCAGTCTTTCATCTTTCCACTCCAGTAGCAAGCTACCTTAGCACTCTTTTTTGTTTGTGTGTATGTTTTTGGCTCCTGTTCCTCTCTCCTCTCTCTCATCTTTCCCATACTCATCCTAGCTACACACATCACAATTTACCCTCCCCCCCCACTTCCTGCCTACCTGCACCGTGTGCTGAACATCACACTCCCAAGCAGCACAGGAACAGCCTACTGGAACCTGCCCTGCACTGATTCCCAGTGTGCACTGTCAGCCCTAGTGCATACCACAAACAACACATCCCAGCAACTCCCCTTCAGGTGGACCTGCCCTGCTGTACCAAACCTGAGTGACTGACCCTGCCTATTTGAGAAGGAGGTGAAAAGTATCATGCCCATACATGAGCAAACAACAAAGAATGCACAGCCCGCCTGCTCAGACATAACAAAATAAAACAAAAAAGCAGGATGAAACAAACAAAACTACAATCAATAAATGAGGAAAATAACTACTGAATGCCCTGAAGACAGCAGACAATATTAAAACATATACAAAAACAAGACAGGATGGTTCCACTGAGCATCCAAAATAAAACACCAGATGACTTACCAGTAGAAGAAAAGGCACTAGAACTAACTGATAGGAATTCAAATCTCTAATACTCAGAATTATCCAAAAGTTGAAGCAAGAAACAGACAAAAATGAGGAAAAAATAGACAAATTCATGGAAAAAGCAGACAAATTCATAGAAAATATTGACAAAAATGTGAGAATTCAAGAAAATAATAAAGGAAAAAAATGCTAAAAAAATTCACAACCAGAAATCATACAAAAACAACAATTAGAAATCCAAAAGATAAACAACAAGATTTCAGAAATGGATAGTGTCATAGAAGGCTGAGGAGCAGGTTTGAACTGATGGAAGACAGACACTTGGATACAACTCTGTTTGAGGAAAAATCAGAAAAAAGAGGGAAGAAAAATGAAGAAACCCTGAGAATTATGTGAGATACAATGAAAAGCAAAAATCTGCCAGTGATCAGAGTTCCAGAACAGGGGGAGAAAATAGAAAAAACAGAGAGGATCATTGAAGAACTGCCAACAGAAAACTTCCCCAATATCATGAGAGATGAAAAGCTGACTATTCAAGAAGCTCAACGAACCCCATATAGGATAGACCTCAAAAGAAAATCACTAAGTCATATTATAATCACACTCACTAAAACCAAAGACAAAGAAAGAACACTGAGAGCAGCTTGAGAAAAATACAAACTAACATACAGAGGAGAAACAATAAGACTAAGCGCAAATTATTAGGCAGAAACCATGCATGCAAGAAGGCAATGGGATGACATATATAAAACCTTGAAACAAAAAATTGCCAGCCAAGAATAAAATATCCTGCAAAACACTTGTTCAAATATGATGGTGAAATTAAGACATTTCCAGATAAACAGAAATTAAGGGATTATGTAAAAACCAAACCAAAATTACAATAATTATTAAAAGGAGTCCTTCGATCTGGGAACAAACAACATCAGACCACAGGCTGAATCTAGGACACAGGTTTGTACCAGCCAGATACCAACCTAGGAGCTGAACTCTTAAGGACTATCCAAAACCAAAAGATTTACTACAGGGAACCAGAGAGGTTACTCTGTAAATGACAACAGCATCAGAACAATGAAAGAGTGAATAAATGGTGTAGGTATAGAACCTTCTAATAGAGAGGAAGGCAAGGTGATACCAAGTAATAACTAACTACTTAAAACTTAGAAAGATAAGGGTAAATTTCATGGTAACCACAAGGAAAGTTAAGAAACCTACTTATGAAAATAAAGAGGAAAAACATAAAGTCTCAGCAAAAACAACACCTACAAAAAACAAAAGAAATGAAAAAAAAATCAACAAACAAAAGGAATTCAGCACAGAAAAGTAAGAGGAATGAAGAAAATAACAGCACCACAAAAAAAAAAGCACTACAAAATAACAGCAATAAACTCACACCTATCAATAATCACACTGAATGTAACTGGCCTAAATGCACCCATAAAGAGATGGGGAGTTACAGAATGGATAAAAAACAGGATCCATCAATATGCTGTCTACAAGAGACACACCTTAGAAACGAAGATGTAAATTTATTAAAAATCAAAGGTTGGACAAAAAGTATATCATGCAAACAGCTACCAAAAAAGACCAGGAGTGGCAATACTAATCTCAGATAAAATAGACTTTAAGACAAAATACACCATAAAAGACAAAGAGGGACACTATATAATGATTAAGGGGAGATCCATCATGAAGATATAACCATGATAAACATCTATGCACCCAATAACAGCGCTCTAAAATACATAAAACAAACTCTAACAGCACTGAAAAGAGAAATTGACAGTTCCACAATAATAGTAGGAGACTTCAACACACCACTCTCAGTAAAGGACAGAACAACTCAGAAGAAACTCAGCAAAGATACAGAAGACCTAAAGGGCACAATCAGCCAACTGGACCTCATAGACATATACAGAACACTCCATCCAACCGCTAGAAAGTACCCATTCTTTTCCAATGCACATGGAACATTCTCCAGAATAGACCACGTCTTAGGCCACAGAGCAATCCTCAACAAAATCCAAAATGTTGAGATAATTCAAAGTATCTTCTCTGACCACAATGCCATCAAGGTAGAAATTAACAATAGAAACAGCAAGGGAAAAAAATCAACTACATGGAAACTGAATAATACCCTGCTTACACAGCACTGGGTAATAGAAGAAATCAGAGATGGAATCAAAAAATTCCTGGGATTAAACGAGAATGAAAACACATCATATGAAAACTTTTGGGACACAGCAAAGGCAGTCCTAAGATGGCAATTTATAGCAATAGATGCACACATCAAAAAAGAAGAAAGGGACAAAATCAAAACATTAGCTATGTAATTCAAACAAATAGAAAAAAAACAGCAAAAAAAGCCCACAGCCAGTAGAAGAAAGGAAATAATAAAGTTCAGAGCAGAAATAAACGAAATAGAGAATAGAAAAACAATAGAAAGAGTCAACAAAACCAAAAGTTGGTTCTTTGAAAGGATCAACAAAGTCGACAAACCACTGGCCACACTGACAAAAGAGAAACAGGAGAGGACACAAAAAACCCAAATAAGAAATGAAATTACAACAGACCCAACTGAAATAAAAAAGATTACAACAGAGTATTATGAAAAACTGTACTCCAACAAATTTGAAAACCTAGAGGAAATGGACAAATTTCTAGAAACACACTAATGATGCAAACTAACACAAAGTTATGTTGAAAATCTGAACAGACCTATAACAAGAGAAGAGATTGAAAAGGTAAAAAAAAAAAAAAAAAAACTCCCGTTAAAACAAAAGTACTGGCATAGATGGCTTCACTGGAGAATTGCAGCAAACGCTTGGAGAAGAGCTTATACCAGTACTACTCAAACTATTTCAGAACGTAGAAAAGGAAGGGACACTTCTGAATTCATTTTATGAAGCAAGCATAACCCAGATACCGAAATCAGGCAAAGATGTCACAAAAAAAGAAAATTACACACCAATATCTCTAATGAATATAGAAGCAAAAATTCTCAACAAAATTCCAGGCAATAGAATTCAGCATCATATCAAAAAAATAATATAACACAACCAAGTAGGATTCATACCAGGTATGCAAGGATGGTTCCACATTAGAAAATCAATCAACGAAATACACCACACAAATAAGAGGAAAGAAAGAATCACATGATCATCTCAACTGACACACAAAAGGCATTTAACAAAGTCCAACACCAATTCCTGACAAAAACTCTCAATAAAATAGGTATAGAAGGGCAATTTCTCAACATAATAAAGGGCATCTATGCAAAACCAATTGCCAACATCACTCTTAATGGAGGGAGGCTGAAAACACTCCCCTTGCGAGCCGGAACAAGCCAAGGATGCCCTTTATTACCACTCCTATTTAACATTGTGCTGGAAGTTCTAGCTAGAGCAATAAGAAACATGAAGAAATAAAGAGTATCCAAATTGGTAATGAAAAAGTTAAACTGTCCCTGTTTGCAGAAGATATACTATACATAGAAAACCCTAAATACTCCAAGTGAAAACAACTGGAACTAATAGAAAGATTCAGCAGAGTAGCAGGATACAAGACAAACATACAAAAATCAGTTGGCTCCCTATACACCGATAAGGAGAACGATGAAAAGGAAATCAGGAAAACGATACCATTTATAATAGCCCCTAAACAAATAAAATACTTAGGAATAAATCTAACTAGGGATGTAAAAGACTTACACAAAGAAAACTACAAAACACTATTGCAAGAAACCCAAAGGGATTTATATAAATGGAAAAACATACCATGCTCATGGATAGGTAGACTCAACATAGTGAAAATGACAATTCTAAGGAAAGCAATTTACAAATACAATGCAATCCCTATCCAAATACCAACAACATTCTTTAAAGAGATGGAAAAACTAATCATTAACTATATATGGAAAGGGAAGAAGCCCTGGATAAGCAAAGCTCTGTTGAAGAAGAAGAATAAAGTAGGAGGACTTGCACTACCTGATTTCAGAACCTGTTATACAGCTACGGTAGTCAAAACACCCCGGTACTGGTACAACGACAGATACATTGACCAATGGAACAGAATTGAGAACCCAGATGTAAATCCACCCACCTATGGTCACCTGATCTTCAACAAGGGCCCAAAGTCCATCAAATGGGGAAGATTGTCTTTCTAACAAATGGTGATGGCAAAACTGGATGTCTATCTGCAAAAAAATGAAACAGGACACATAACTCACACCATAAACAAAAACTAATTCAAAATGGATCAAAGACCTAAATATAAAGCCAAAAACTCTGAAGTTCATAGAAGAAAAAACAGGATCAGTGCTAGAGACCCTAATGCACGTCATTAACGGGATACAAACCATAACCAACAACACACAAACCCCAGAAGATAAGCTAGATTGCTTGGATCTTCTAAAAATGAAACACCTATGGTCTTCAAAAGACTTCACCAAAAGAGTAAAAAGAGAACCTATAGACTGGGAAAAAATTTTTGGACATTACAAGTCAGACAAATGTCTAATCTCTAAAATCTACAAGAAAATCCAACACCTCTACAAAAAAAAAAACAAATAATCCAATTGAAAAATGGGCAAAGATAATGAACAGACACTTCATCAAAGAAGACATTCAAGCGGCCAACAGACACATGAGGAAATGCTCACCATCACTAGCCATTGGAAAAATGCAAATGAAAACCACAATGAAATACCATTTCACCCTGGCATTACTGGCACAAATCAAAAGCTCTGGAAATAACAAATGTTCGAGAGGCTGCGGAGAGATCAGAACCGTTTTTTTTTCCCCCATACAAAAATTTATACCTACATTGTTATGAGACTCTATTTGCTCTCCCATAATGTGAAAGCACACTCCTCCTTTCCACTCTGATTCCCATGTGCATTCAACCAGCTCCTAACCCTGTCTGCCTTCCCATCTCACCTCTGGACAGAAGCTGCCTGTTTAGTCTCTTGTATCTACTTGAGCTAAGAGGCACACTCCTTACCAGTGTCACTTTATGTCCCACAGTCCAGTCCAATCCCTGTCTGAAGAGTTGGCCTCTGAAATTGTTTTAGTTCTGGGCTGATAGAGAATCCAGGGGCCATGCTTTCTGGGGTTCCTCCAGTCTCAGTCAGACCATTAAGTCTGGTCTTCTTACTAGAATTTGAGTTCTACACGCCCCTTCCTCCTGTTCCACCCGGGACTCACTGTTGTGTTCCCTGTCAGGAAGGTCACTGGTGGTGGTCGGCCACGATCTAGTTCTTCTGGTCTCAGGCTGATGAAATTGCCGGTTTATGTGGCCCATTCTGTCTCCTGGGCTACTATTTTCCTTGTGTCTTTGGTGTTCTTCATTCTCCTTTACTCCAGGTGGTTGGGACCAACTGATGCATCTTAGATAGACGCTTGCAAGCTTTTAAGACCCCAGATGCCACTCACCAAAGTAGGATGCAGAACATTTTCTTAATAAGCTTTGTTATGCCAATTGACCTAGATGTCCCTGAAAGCTTGGACCCTAGACCCTGGTACTCTGTCCCTCAAAGAGTTTGATTGTATTCAGGAAACTTCTTAGCTTTGGTTTAGTACAGCTTTGCAGACTTCCCCTGTAGTGTGTGCTGTCCTTCCCTTCACCTAAGATAATTCTTATCCACTACCTAGTTTGTAGATAACACTCACCCTCCCTTCCCACCCTTGTAACCATCAAAGAATGTTTCTTCTGTGTTTAAACCTTTTCTTGAGTTCTTATAATAGTGGTCTTATACAATACAATATTTGTCATTCTGTGACTACTACATTCACTCAGCATAATGACCTCCAGCTTCCTCAGTGTTATAAGAAGTTTCACAGCTTCATTGTTGTTCTTTATTGTTACATAGTATTCCATTTTGTGAACATACCATCATTTGTTTATCCGTTTGTCTGTTGATGGGCACCTAGGTTGTTTACATCTTTTTGCTATTGTGAACAGTGCTGCAATGAACATAGGTGTGCATATATCTATTTGTGTGATGGCTCTTATTTCTTTAGGATATATTGCGAAGTGTGGGATACTTGGATCATATGATACTTATATTTCTAGCTTTTAAAGGAAGTGCCAAATTGATTTCCAAAGTGGTTGTACCATTTTACATACCCACCAACAGTGTATAAGTGTTCTAGTCTCCCATAACACCTCCATCATTTATTATTTTGTGTTTTTTGGATTAATGCTAGCCTTGTTGGGGTGAGAAGATATCTCATTGTCATTTTGATCTACATTTCTCTAATGGCTAATGATCATGAGCATTTCTTCATGTGTCTGTTAGCCACCAATACGTTCTATGATGAAGTGCCTGTTCATCTCCTTTACCCATTTTTTAATTGGGTTGTTTGTCTTTTTGTTGTTGAGATTTTGCAGGATCTTGTAGAGTTTAGAGATTAGATGCTGATCGGATGTGTCGTAGCCAATTTTTTTTCTCAGTATGTAGGTTGTCTTTTTACTATTTTGGTGAAGTCTTTTAATGAGCGTAAGTGTTTGATTTTTAGGAGCTCCCATTTATCCAGTCTCTCTTTTGGTGCTTGTCCTTTGTTACTTATGGTTCGAATTGTGTTTATGCCATGATTAGGGCTCCTAGCATTGTCCCTAATTTTCTACCATGTTCTTTATAATTTTTATTTTATATTTAAGTCTTTGATCCATTTTGAGTTAGTTGTTTTGTCTCCCTCTGGAAGCTCTGTGAAGCTGCTTTCTCGTACCCCCTGTGTGATGGTCTCCAGTAGGAGTTCAAGATGGCGGATCCACGCTGTGTTAGCTGGTAGGGGACCTCTGCATGAATCTCTCCTCACTCTCTGTTCTCTGTCAGTTTTCTCACTCCATTTGGTGCTTGGCTGAGTTCTTTATCTCTTCATTTGATGTTTTAGGGTTTCAGTATTGTTGTTTTCTCTGTTCGGCTTAGTTTTTCAGATCTTTGCATGGTGCTTCTGCCTAGAGCGCCATTTTGTCAGAAGTCCTCTGTCTTCATTTTTTAAGTACCTCTTTTTGTTTTAATCTCGTCATCTTTTACATATTGACATCTGTTTCCCTATTTTCAGTGTTTTAGCTTTGCTTTACTTTTGTGACTTCCCTACCTGGGTTGATATCTGGTTGCTCTGTCCTGTGTTCTTGTCTTGGGTTGTTATCTGATGTAACTGATTTTCTAACCGGAGGACTCCCTTTAGTATTTCTTGTAATTTTTTTTATTTTTGCAAATTCCCTAAATTTCTGTTTATCTGGAAATGTGCTAATTTCACCAGCATATTTAAGAGACAGTTTTGCTGGATGTGTAATTCTTGGCTGACAGTTTTTTTTCCTTCAAGGCTTTATATATGTCATCCCATTGCCTTCTTGCCTGCATGGTTTCTGCTGAGTAGTCTGAGCTTATTCTTATTGACTCTTCTTTGTAGATGACTTTTTGTTTATCTCTAGCTGCTCTTAAAATTCTCTCTTTATCTTTGTTTTTAGCAAATTTGATTATAATATGTCTTGCTGACTTTCTTTTGGAATCTACCTTATGTGGAGTTCGATGAGCATCTTGGATAGATACCTTCTCATCTTTCATGATATCGGGGAAGTTTTCTGCCAACAAATCTTCCACAATTTTCTCTTTATTTTCTGTTATCGCCCCCAGCCCCCATTCTGGTACTCCAATCACTCATAGGTTATTCCTCTTGGTAGAGTCCCACATAATTCTTAGGGTTTCTTCATATTTTTAATCCTTTTATCTGATTTTTCCTTAAATAAGTTGGTGTCAAGTGCTTTATTTTGAATCTCACTAATTCTGACTTCCTTTGCCTCAATTATGCTCCTGTGACTTTCTATTTAGTTGTCTAATTCTGAAATTTTATTGTTAATCTTCTGGATTTCTGATTGCTGTCTTTCTTTGAATTCTTGCAGCTGTTAAATTTGTCATTATGCTCTTATCTGATCTTTGTAATTTCTTCTATTGCATGTTCTGCATTTTGTTTAATTTCCTTCCTAATTTCTTGAAGAGTTCTGTTTATTAATCTTCTGTATTCTGCCTCTGGTAAGTCCAAGAAATTTTTCTCCTCTGGAAAATTTCTAGGTTCTTTATTCTGGGAGCTTGCTGAAGCCATCATGAATTGCCTCATTATGTGATTTGATATTGACTGTTGTCTCCAAGCCATCAATAAGTTATTGTATTTATTTATTTTATGCTTGCTTACTGTGTCCTAGCTTCTTGGGGTTTTTTTTTTTTTTTTTTTCTTTTGATATGGCCAAATAGGCTATTTATATGAGCTAGTTTGATTATTTTCACCTTTGAAGCTCTAACGTCCTATCACCAGATGGTTAGATCTGTTACTAGGTATGTGAGCTCAGGAGTCGGCCCACTCCTTCTGTATGGATTCAGCTAAGATGCCCAGGTAGATATCCACCAAGTGTGTAGTGTAGGTTCACGCTTACAGTCCTAGATAGGCATGGGATGATTGATGTAGGCACAGGCATCTGGCTGCATCAGGGGGACAAACTCTGAGCAAGGCAGGGGGCTGACAGCTGCCCCCAAGTGTCCAGGAGGAAGGCATGTCCCTGTTCCCTAGAGCATGTAGGTGGGTGGGTTTTGCAGCTGGACTATGAGCACCTAATGCTGCTGACTGTAAGGACTTGGGGGCACCTCTTATTCATGGGCCCCTAGAGCCGGTGGCTAGGTGGTGTGGGTGGAGCCCCCAGTCCTCAGGCCCCTGATATGAGTAGATAAAGACCCTGCTTAATGGGCAGTGTAGTGTCAAATGTCAAGAACCTGCCACTTCACAGCTGAAACAGTTGAAGTTAGTCTTCTGGTATATACCCTGTTGTATTGGGGTAAGGAGGGCTTATGCTGTTGAGATGGGCCCACAGAAGTCTGTGCAAGGGGAAAGGCACTCAAAGTCTGTGGCTCTCTTATACCTGTGCCTAGGTAAAGGATATGTGTCTACCCTGGGTTCCTGGGTTAGGGGAGCCGGCAGTTTATTTTTCCCCTTTTTTGTTAATTTGTTCCCTTTCCAAGGCAGGGAGAATGGCTCCGGGCATGTGACGGATCCTACTTCCAGCCCAGGGGACTCGGCAATTGCTGAAGCCTGTCCAGGACCCGGTGCAGAGCAGGGAACAGGGAGGTAAATGGGAGACAGTCTTTTCCCTAAGGGGGGGTGTTTTTGATCTATGCCATAGGCCAGACGCAAGTACTTGTCTTTAGTCAAGGCTTCTTTTCACTTGTTCTGGGTGGCCATGTAGACTCTTAGTGGCCGGGTCTCTCCCAGAGTGGAAAATGCACCTCCTGAACACGGCTGCTTGCCTGCCTCACCACTCACCCCCAAACTGCTTAGGCCTGAAGGTTTCAAGCTCTCGCCAGGTCAGGTCTGGCAACTCCTTGCTGCTTCCAAATCATCTCTCCCTCCCCCTGACATTCAGTCTGGTTCCTCAACTCTGCCTTTGTTGATCAGGGATCCCAGATTGCCATATATAATCGAGTTACTTGTTTTTTCAGGTCTTTGTTGTAAGAGTGTCCACCAGAAGCATCCGACTACTCTGCCATCTAGAGATCAGAACTCTTAATCACTGCTGGTGGGAATGCAAAATGATACAACCATTTTGGAAGATGATATGGCACTTCCTTAGAAAGCTAGAAATGGAAATACAATACAATCCAACAATCCCACTCCTAGGCATATATGCTAGAGAAATAAGAGCCGTCACAAGAATATACATGTGCACATCCATATTCATTGCAGCATTGTTCACAATAGCAAAAAGATTGAAACAACCTAGATGCCCATCAACAGATGAATGGATAAACAAACTATGCTACATACACACAATGGTATATTATGCAATGATAAAGAACAATGATGAATCTGTGAAGCATCTCATAACATGGATAAAACTGGAGGACATTATGCTGAGTGAAATAAGTCAATCACAAATGGACAAATATTATATGAGACCTCTACTCTAAAAACTCATGTTAAAGTTTACGCACAAAAAGAAACAATCTTTGTTGGTTATGAGGGATGGAGGGGGACTAAATAGACAATAGATAAGTGGTAACTTTGGTGAAGGGTAAGACAGTACACAATACTGGGGAAGCCAGCACAACTTGTACAAGGAAAGGATATGAAAGCTCCATAGACACATCCAAACTCCCTGAGTCACTGAACTGCTGGGCACAGGGCTGTGAGGACCATGGTTTCTGGGAACATCTAGTTCAGTTGGCATAACACAGTTTATAAAGACAACGTTCTACATTCTACCTCGGTGTGTAGCGTGTGGGGTCTTAAAAGCCTGTGAGCAGCCATATAAGAGACTCCTTTAGTCTCACCTCTTCGGGAGCATGGGAGAATGAAGAGAACAGGATACAAGGAAAAGATTAGTTCAAAAGATTAATGGACCACATCTACCTCCACCAAACTGAGTCCAGTATAGCTAGATGGTGCCTGGCTACCACCACTGACTGCTCTGACTGGGATCACAACAGAGGGTTCTGGACAGAGCTGAAGAAGGATGTAGAACAAAATTCTAACACACAAAAAGACCAGATTTACTGTCCTGACAGACTGGAGAAACCCCGAGAGTATGGCCCCCAGACATCTTTTTAGCTCAGTGGTGAAGTCACTCCCGTGGTTCACCGTTCATCAGGGTATTAGACAACCCCATAGAACAAAATGGGACTAATGAGACACAGCAATCCAGGAACAAGGACTAAAAGGCAGGAAGGGACAGGAAAACTGGTGATAGGGAACCCAAGTTTGAGAAGGGACAGTGTTGACATGTCATGGGGTTGTTAACCATTGTCATAGGGCAATATGTGTACTGTTTAATGAGAAACTATTTGATCTGTAAACCTTAGTCTAAGGTAAAAAAAAAAAAAATCTATTTGAGATCAAATTGACAACAGCAACTCAAAAGGTTTGATGGAAAGCCCAGGGGACAGCGAGTTGAAGATAATATTGATGGAATTATTTGGAAAAGGATAGTGAGAATAGCAGCGCTACTGGAAGAATGTAATCAGTGTCACAGAATTGTACATGTAGAAATTTTTGAGATGGTGTAACTTTGGCTATGTATGTTTTCAGCAAAAAAAAAAAAAAAAGTCCTCCAAGGTCCAGAAGGGAGAGTGTTGACATGTAGTGAGGTTGTTAACCAATGTCACAAAACAATATGTGTACTGACTGTTTAATGAGAAACTATTTGTTCTGTAAACCTTCATCTAAAGTAAAATAAAAAAAAAAATTAAAAATTCATTTTAATTGCCTACTTCAAGTTATATAGTTTCAATATCTTGTTATGAAAGAGTATATAATTTGCTCTCCTATTCTTCCTCCCATCTCCTGTTCTTTACTATTTATTTATTTTTTATTGTTGTTAAAAATATGCACAGCAAAAGGTATGTTAACAATTTCTACATATACAATTCAGTGACATTAATTATGTTTTTCAATTTGTGTAACTATTATTACCCTCCTTTTATGAAGTAGTCCTCCCCCATTAACATAAATTCACTGCTCCCTGAGCTTCCTATCTCATCTTTTGGTTGCTTTTGTCAATTTGATCCCACTTAGATAGTTCTTTAAAAGAGCACAATACTCAAGGCAGACATTCTTTACTAATTAAGTTATTTGTTTGGTGCGTGCAAAAGCTAGACAATGAATAAGACAGAAGAAGAATTGATGCCTTTGAATTATGGTGTTGATGAAGAATATTGACTATACCATGGACTTCCAGAAGAATGAACAAGTCTGTCCTGGAAGAAGTACAGCCAGAACAGTCCTTGGAAGTACGGATGGCAAGACTTCGTTTCACATAGTTTGGAGATGTTAGGAGGGACCAGTCCCTGGAGAAGGACATCATGCTTGATAAGGTAGAGGGTCAGTGAAAAAGAGAAGACCCTTGACAAGATGGATTGACTCATTGGCTGCAACAATGGACTCAAACATAGCAACTATTGTGATGGCGCAGGACCTGGCAGCGTTTTGTCTCTTGTACATAGGGTTGCTATGAGTGGGAATGGACTGTATTGCACCCAACACAAGAAGAAGAAGACTTCAAGGGATATTTTTGGTTTAAGGTTTAAAGAGTATCTCAGGACAATTGTTTCGGTAGTTTATCTATCTTCAATGGCTCCAGAAAGTCTGAATTCCATGAAAATTTGAAATTTTGTTCTACTCATTTTTGCTTTGTCAGAGATTTTAGTATTTGCATTTTTCTTTAACCACAATATTCTGTTATTTAATCTTAGTTTTGTATTTAAATAAATTTGATGCTCACACCATTTTACACATCACCCTTCAATTATTTAGTTATTCTGGTTGATTCCTACTTCATTTCGTCTGCAAGTGGCTTTCTTTTTTCGATTATTCAATGGTGTAATATGTGAATACTTATTTTTATGATCTTGAATGTCTAGTGTTGTCTTTATCTTATAAAGTATACTTGCCTGCATATAATATTTATAGATTACCTCTTTTTCCTCTTCCATCTTTATAGACATTAATCCATTGTGTGTGGCATTGGAAATTACTGAGAAGTCTGAGGTCAGAAAGATTTTCGCCCCTTGCAGGTGATTGGTTTTTCCAATTTGGAGGCCTGCACAATACATTCATTGCCTGTGAATTTCAATAAGTTAGCCAGGTTTTATCTCAATGTTGAGGTATTGTCCAGGAATATATAATACTCTTATTTTTATACATTATTTGTTTGTTTTTTGATGCCTAAATACTGCTGTTTTTGTCTTATTTTTGAAGTAAATAAATACAGATTATTTTGATGTTGAACATTTTGAATCATCCTGTTATTATATGTGCAATGTGTCTTTTACTGTATAGACTCGATTATTTATTTCTTAACAATGTTTCTGTATTTTATTTCTGAATAAATTTTCTGTTAAATGTATGGAGCCCTCAATTTTAGGGATACAATGAGCTATAAGACTACATTGTTTTTATATGGTCTTCACATTTATCATATTCTCTCTAATTGTTTTATTCCCTTTTTCTCTATCCATTCACAGTGATTATCTCAAGTTTTTCTTTCATTCCATTAATTTGATTTCCTGTCACATTTATTTTTTTCCTCTTATAGTTTTTTAATGAATTAGTACATGACTTATTTTTACTGTCTTCTTTTTATATTTCATTTTTTTACAGTATTTTTTCTGTCTTTCATTGAATTTAAATTCCCATCACATTCTTATCAAATTGTACTATCATGAGAAGCTCTTTTGTAGAATTTGTTTCTATTTCTTTGGTTATGTTTTACTTCAGGCTAGATTTAAATAGTTGCTAGCTCATGTATTTATTATCTTGTTCAACCTTAATAAATTCATCTCAGTTCAGATTAACTATATGTTTTACATAAGGAGGGCAATCCTTCTTAACAGCTTCTCTTGCTTCATGCTAGATCAGTAGACATGGCCCCAGCTTTTCAAAATTTGCGACATAATACTGTACCCGTTTCTTCATTAGACTGTTGCCGATGAAATTTTGGCTGTTTTACTATTTTTAAACTCTTTCTTCTTCCATTTAATTAGTAATTAAAGGAGGAATTATTTCTGAGTGAGCAAAGTATCATTAAGGCCATAAAAGTGGAGTTACTATTGAGAAAGTTTTCTCCAAGTTAAGACCCAAGAAGGGGAGTGGGTAAGAGAAAAATTTCTCTTAACTAAGTTTAAGAGAAAGGAATAAATGCTAGGTTTTTTGAAGAATTTGATATGAAGAAGAGAATTTGCAATTCATGTAGATAATTTCTGGAGACATTAGAAAACAATAATAATTTATAATTAAGTGGATTTCAGTTGTGACTATGAATGATGATGCATTTTATTTCTGCCTATGAACTGACAAGCATGACTAAGTAAGAAATAAATGTTTGTTTGATAAAAAACTACGTGGAAGATTCATTTATATCTAAAACCGTATGCATGCTAAAAATCCATGATAAACTATGCAAGCATTTTCTTAAGGATATCGGCTTAATAATAAAAACAATGGCGGTTATGAACTATGTAAATTTATATCCAATTAACTTGCTGCAGTTATCTTATTAAATGCCAATTAAGTGTATTAACATTCTCTATAATTTTATATATCTATATGAATTTAACTGTACCTTTATGGCCATTGTAGTTTTGAGTTAATTACATGGCAAGATGATTTATCTTTTGCATAATTATTAAGACTTCACCCCTATTCCCCAAAAAATTAGATTAAATTAAATGAATAGCGTTATAAATTCTGAAGATAAGTCCCCAAAGCTGCACTAATTTCCTAGCTTTATTCAAATCTGTGTTTTGAAGCAAAATGCAGATTTCACATGGTTTGTGGTAGCAGGATAGTGCCTCTAATTCTTCATTTAAAATAAAATACGAAACACCTATCTAATGTGTTCCCAAAGCCACTATTAGGATTTTCAAATTGTGTTCTTTTTTTTTTCTTTTCTGTTATGATTGAGGCTAATACCTGTCTAATTAGAGGAAGATTTTCTGACAACTAATAGGTTTCTAATTAAACCAGAATTAGAGCTAGCCTATCAGGGCCCAAGTCATTTAAATATTTTTGGTGAGACATGCTTTATTTTTCTTTGACAGTCCCCTAAATATCTAACATGATAACAGGCACTTACCAAGTTTGATATAGCTGAAAAGATCATGGGCTTTGTAGTCAGATAATTTGGGGTTCAGATAACTCTCTCAATTTGTATTCATTTTGTGGTAGAAATGGATGACATTTGTGGTTTTTTAACTTATTTCCTCATTAGAAAAATGTGGATGATAACTTACTGCATATGGGTATGTTGAACATTTAATCTAATTATATGCATGTATGCATGAAAATATAATACTATGCATACTATGCATGAAAGTCCATCCTCACTAAATACTATTTTTATTCCTATCATTTTTACATTTCTCATTTTCTAAAACTACTTAGTCCATTTTTTATAGGTCATGAAACTATCCCCCAAATAATTTTATATATGATTTTCAAATGAATGTGGATCTCAGGGCATCTAGTAGTCTTGAAAAAGGCACATTAAAAAAAAAAAAGGCAAATGAAGAACAAATTGGTGATTCAACTCTGGGCATTGTACAGAGCTATCAGCTTATTTCTTTTACCTCATTAATATAAAATTTAAAAGTCTAATGATTAACCCTATATTTAAACAAAGATAACCTTTTAGACATATATTTACTTATGGCTCAATTCAGTGCATTGGTAAATCCAAATTCTAATTACTGGGAGCAAGGAAACCAGAAAATCAATTCCTCACTCTGGGTCTGCAGTCAGCCAGCCATTCTGCAGAGGCACTCTAGTAGTTTGGTTTTGGTGCATTTTACTTTTCTGCTTTAGGTCCACGTACGTCAGCAAATGTGGTCTATTCATCACTAAGGTGTGTGAGATGCAGATCTAAATTTCAAGTGAAGAGACAAAAAGTTTTCTATGGACTATCCTCATTCAGAAGCCCCGGTGGCCAGTAGTTGGCATCTCGAATCCATCAGCCGCTCCTTGGAAACCGTATGGGGCAATTCTACTCTGTCTAATAGGGCTGCTATGAGTCGGAATCAACTTGACTGCAACGGGTGTTTTTTTTTTTTTTTAATAAATCCACCTGGTGTCACCTTCCCCAATCTTCTCAGCTCTTGCATTACTTCTCTGTGGAAAGACCGGTGAGCGGAAGTCAGACTCCCCACCTTTCCTCCCCTTTCCCTGACTGAGCAGTGATGATTGCTTCTTTGTTTGACAGTGTACCTTATTTCTTTGTTACTCTGTGCCTGTTTAAGTCTTCTATAAAATCTCCAATAAAATCACCCTTAAAGCCATCAGGTGTCAGAGACAATGATACATGTCCCTGGAAATAAAACCTTCCTAATGAAATAGAAGGAAATCTAAAATCCTTGCCCATGTGCTTCAGTTAAATAAGTTTCCTCTGGCTAGCCATTATTTATAGCACAGTTAATGATGAAATTCACACCTACATAAATGTCTTTCTTGCTGATGATTATTCGCGAGACCCATGTGCACATGAACGCCTCAAACAGAACTTTCTACATGGTGGTTTGAGATTGGAGGTCAATGGGAGTTGATGTGAAAGGCTGAGAAAGGATTTCACCTGTAACTTCACAATAGTTCCATGGCGCTCTGGGTCTGACTGATAAGCGGAAACAATTGTGACCACTAGAGGAAATTTATGGAAATTAGTTGAACAGTCCTGTGTGTCTCTGCAATATCAGAATTATAAATTGTACAGATGTCAACCCTTTCCAGTCAACTAAGCAATTAAAAAAAAAAAAGCTGCCGCTACTTGTCAGCCTACTAGCATTTGGATAAAAAGCTACTGTAGCACCCTTAGCCTACAAGGCAGGTAAGGAACAGGCAGAGGCCTGAGTTGAAAGTCGCTATTTTTTTTTTTTCCCCTAGACTTTAACAGCTTGGAGGTATATTTTATTTTTTTCCCCAGAGTTCTTAATTTAAATAGGAATCTCAGTGATTTCTCTCCATTTCATGATCTCAAAAGATACTCATAAAAAGAGGAAGTTATTATTAGTCCTAACGATAGCTTTCATGGTTGACTACTACTTCTTAAAGTGCTTTAGATATTTATAGTTCACAAAATAGCTCTACAATGTAGGTATTTTTACAGTGATTTTACATGTGAGAAGGCTATTCCTGAGAGCTCAATCACTGAGGAAGTTGTTAGTCAAACACAGACTTAGTTGTCCGTGGAGCTCAAATTCTTTGAGCTACATCATTCTGCTGGTGAGTTAATTGACTAACCCATGAGTTCATCTGTTCTACATCATCGTAGATCTAATTTCTATTAACATATATCCCTAAATCCCTACAATTTTCTTGCATAATTGCTTTATACCTTCTTCTGGAAGAGAGTGTATAAGTTTAGGTGCTCAAGAGTTGTTTTCAACTGTGTTGCCAGTGATATTTCTGTGGTTGTTTTTACAGTCTACGTTACCTTCTAATTATCTTTGAAGGACTCTACCTGGTGACTTAATTCTCCTGGAATCAATGTGAAATGAACACGTGAATGCTGTGCAATTAACCTAATTAATTTTGTCTGACAGTGTATGGTATGGAGAAGTGAGGTAAATGTTCACAGCCCCCAAAACTTTGTTTCTCTAAACCTATGATTTAAAGGTTTAATGAGTTAAAACTCTCATGTATTTTTTTTTTTCACATTTTTATCTCCAGAGGGCATAGGTTTATATATACGAGTAATCAGTCCTCAAAACTATCTGTATATTTGGAAATAATGATAACTGTGCCCGTGAGAAGTTTTAATTTACACGAATATTCTATTGAAGTCTATTTTATTTCATTAAAACATCCTTGAAAACACTCATCTCTTTAAAAAGTGAATATTTGAGCCCTTGGATTTGCTTAAAGTTTGCTCAATTTATGCTGGAAAATCCATTCAAATTTTCAACGCAGCATTCTCTCTTAGCTCTCTTTTTTAAAGTGTATATATAAGATTTCAATTTGTAACATCTTTAATTTTTTCTCCTACATAAAGGTTTCCATTAAATAGTATTTAGTGTGATAGTTCACATTTTCCAACAATGCTGGCAATGTCTAAAAATTCAGGGAAACCTTATTGCCACGAAGTTATTTTAAGTATTTAATTGAAAGAAAATGCTACGTGTCCAACATTAACTCTGTTAACTATATATATAAACAGTGAGATTTCCAAAGGGGATTGAGTTTCATACTTGACTTATCTCCTCCAAGTGGGAACACAGGGAGTAGGGACTAATTCTTCATTCAGATCTTACCAATACGTGAAAGTCATGGAACTAGGTAAATGTGTTCTCTTTAGATCTCTCCAAGAAACTGTTATTGTCATCTACCCTAACACAAGCCAATATTCTGAGTTTCTTGTATTGTAACAACCTATGTAAAAATATCTGTGGATCTCGCAATGTCATAAACAAACTATTTTCCCTCTACTAATGCTTTTATCAGAGCCCTGGTGGTTAAGCATTTTGCTGCTAACCAAAAGGTCGGCAGTTCAAACCCACCAGCAGTTCCTTGGAAACCCCTATGGGGTAGTTCTATACTGTGTCCTATAGGGTCACTATGAGTGGGAATCCACTTGTCGGCAATGGGTTTGTTTTTTTTTGTTTTTTGTTTTTTTGCTAATGCTTATCAGCTGCCAGAAACAATTACTAATACTGTGAAACGGTCTGGGGAATTAGCTCTAGTTGGTTTAAGGCCATGACCTTCCTTTTCTAAAAGTGATTTCGTGTGACCACTGAATAATCCGTTCACTGCTATCCTAAGTTTTCTACTAGGCACATTCTTGGATTTAAGTTTTCCTACATTTATAGACATAAACAACGCAAAAGTAGAGGATTAAGTGCAGATTTAAAAAGTTTTTCATCATAGTGACACACATTACTCTTTCCACACGTTGCCTATTATTGGATGTCGTTGTTGTTGTTAGGTGCCATGGAGTCGATTCCGACTCATAGCGACCCCTATGTACTACAGAACGAAACACTACCTGGTCCTGCGCCATGCTCACGATTGTTGGTATGCTTGAGCCCA
This sequence comes from Dugong dugon, assembly GCA_030035585.1. NCBI lineage: Eukaryota > Metazoa > Chordata > Mammalia > Sirenia > Dugongidae > Dugong > Dugong dugon. Next base: position 91,940,012 of record CM057472.1, read on the forward strand.
TTGTTGCAGCCACTGTGTTACACCATCTCGTAGAGGGTGTTCCTCTTTTTTGCTGACCCTCTACTTTACCAAGCACGATGTCCTTCTCCAGGGTCTGATCCCTCCTGAGAGCATGTCCAAAGTATGTAAGACATAGTCTTGCCATCCTTGCTTCTAAGGAGCAATCTGGTTGTACTTCTTCCAAGACAGATTTGTTCGTTCTTTTGGCATTCCGTGGTATATTCGATATTCTTTGCCAACACCACAATTCAAAGGCATCAGTTCTTCTTCAGTCTTCCTAATTCATTGTCCAGCTTTCACATGCATATGATGTGATTGAAAATACCATGGCTTAGGTCAGGTGCACCCTAGTCTTCGAGGTGACATCTTTGCTTTTCATCACTTTAAAGAGTTTTTTTTGCAGCAGATATGCCCAATGCAATGCATCTTTTGATTTATTTTATTTTATTTTTTAACTTTTTTAAAAATTGTACTTTAGATGAAGGTTTACAGAACAAATAGTTTCTCATTAAACAGTCAGTACACATAGTGTTTTATGACATTGGTTAACAACCCCACGACATGTCAATACTTTCCCTTCTCGAACTTAGAGGACCACCTTTTGTGTGTGTGTGTGTGTGTGAAAATATACATAGCCAAAGTTACACCATTTCAAACATTTCTACATGTACAATTCAGTGACATCGATCACATTCTTCCAGTTGGGCTGCTATTCTCACTATCCTTTTCCAAATTATTCCATAACCCTTATCTTCAACTCATTGCCCCCTAGACTTCTTATAAAACCTTCTGAGTTGCTGCTGTCAGTTTGATCTCATGTAGATAATTCTTTTTTTTTTTTGTACCTTACAGGAAGTTTTGCAGAACAAACAGTTTCTCATTAAACAGTTAGTACACTATTGCCCTATGACAATGGTGAACAACCCCACAGCATGTCAACACTGTCCCTTCTCTACCTTGCGTTCCCTATCACCAGCTATCTTATCCCCTCCTGCCTACTGGTCCTTGTCCCTGGACTGCTGTGCCTCATTAGTTCCGTTTTGTTTTATGAGGCTGTCCAATCCCCGGCTGAACAGTGAACTTCGGAAGTGACTTCACCACTGAGCTAAAAAGGTGTCTGGGGGCCATACTCTCAGGGTTTCTCTAGTCTCTCAGGCCAGTAAATCTGGTCTTTTTGTAAGTTAGAATTTTGTTCTACATCCTTTTCCAGGTCTGTCCAGGACCCTATATTGTGATCCCAATCAGAGCAGTCAGTGGTAGTAGCCCTATACCCTCTTGCTGTACTGGACTCAGTCTGATGGAGGCAGTGGTAGCTGTGGTCCATTAATCGTTTGGACTAATCTTTTCCTTGTATCCCGTTCTCTTCATTCTCCCTTGCTCCTGAAGGGGTGAGACCAGCATTTTTCAACTACTTTAATTTTATGTCAAATGGCACAAATGGTTAAGTGCTGAGGCTCAGATACTAACCATAAGGTTAGCAGCTCAAATCCATCCATAAACCTTGGAAGAAAGTCCTGGTGATCTGATTCCAAGAGATCATAGCTATTGAAAACCCTATGAAGCACAGTCCCACTCTGACACATATGGGGTCACCATGAGTCAAAATCAACGTCATGGAAACTTTTTCTTTTTTAATTTATATTTGTAGGTGAAAAGATTTATAGCTTTCATTGGAGTTTTAATGGGTTCTGTGAACCAAAATAGGGCCAAAACGAATTTTTGTGCAGATGTTTAGATATGTTAATAGGAGGTAGATTTCCAGAGGTACTTAAAATTTAATAGTGAAAATAATAAAGCTCCTAGAAGATGATATTGGAGAACATCTTCATAACTTAGGGTGGGAAGTATCCTCTAAATAGGACACTATTCATAAAAGAAGTATTTGAAAAATTGAATGTCATTAAAATAAAAAATTCAAGTTGATCAAAAGAGACCATTAAGAGGAAAAAAAATGCAAGGCATAGAAGGGAAGATTTTGCAATACATACATCTGACAAAGGACTTGTATCTAGAATATATGAAGAATTCCTACAATGTAATAAGAAAAAGACAACACAATTGGAAAAGAAATAATCAAATAAACAGACAATTCACAAAATTATGTAACCAAATGGCCTTTAAGCCTATGAAAAGTTGTTTGAAATCATTCTGCATCAGGCAAATGCCAATTAAAATCCTAATGAGATCAATAAAGCACTAGTATACATTCACCAGAATGGCTAAAATTAAAAGAAACAGAAAAGAAACTGACCCTAACAAGTGTCTGCTAGCATATTGAACGAATGTAAATCATACTGCTAATGGGAGAGTTAATTATTGCAAACACTTTGAAACACTTGTTTACAGTATCGTTTCAAATAATATAAATAACCTAGCCTTTCTATAAGGGGCCCTGGTGGTGTGCAGTGGTTAAGTCCTTGACCAACCAAAAGGTCGGTGGTTTGAAACCACAAGCCAATCCATGGGAGAAAGATGTGGCAATCTGCTTTAGTAAAGATTACAGCCTTGGAAACCATATGGGCAGTCCTACTCTGTCTTACAGGGTTGCTATGAGTTGGAGTCAACTCAATGGCAATGGTTTCAATGTGTATCATTTCTATAGGTCACTAGATCTAGACAGAGATATATACATATATAGATAGATGCATATACACATATGCACACATATATGAATAGAAATGTTAGGTTATAGTGGATATGTGTATCAATCAATAGACACGTACACATATGTTCATCAAAACCTGCAGGCAAGAAACGTCGTTTGTAATAGACACGAATTGGAGTTAAAATCTTCTAACTTTCATCACCTATAAAACCAAAAAGCTATGTCCATTGACGTTGAGTATCACTATGCTACAGCTTATTTATCCAATCTATGGGTGTGTCAGGAGGGACAATCTGAAAATTCTTTTGGGCTCTGCAAAACATGGTTAATTAAACTGAAACAAAATATCTCTGTATACACTTTTTGTAAAACACAAACACACGTATTTCTTATCAGCAAAACACCTGTATTATTTATCTCTAACAAAGCAAGCATCCTTGGCCTAGAACCAGACAACTATTCAGAACAACTCAATAAATGTAGCCCTATTACCTTTTATGAGCATTTCTTACATCGTGATAACTAATTTACGTATATATTCCATGAACCTATTTTGGTCAAACTGTTAGTGCTCACATTTTAAGAGTAAAGCAAACTCAAAACTCCTGTGTAGTAATGTAATCCATCTCTAGCACCTGGAAATTTTAAGAATCAGTTGTATTTTGTTACCTGTATACTTGTATAGTCCTTGAAGTTTGCATCTTTTATTCATAGAAGATGTATTTTTAGGACTGTTAGGACAGTATACATCACAATCTAACAGCTACTTTTCATGATACAGAGAGAAAACTGAGGGTCCAAGATGCTAATAACTTGCTTTGGCTCCTTCTGTGTAGGACAGAGATAGAACTAGAATCCAGGTCTTCAATGCTGGTTTCACTGCTCCATTTTGCTCTTTTTCCCTTCTCTCTGAGACGGATGTTAGAAGACATATTCAAAGAGCCGAAGAGAAAGGATCCATCATTGGCTTGTTTTCCTTGAAATAGACTCTCTAACTCAGAGAGGTCTGGTTTTAGCAACTGTGATCATAACGCAAGCTTGCAAGCTAAAGTCACTGTAGTACACTCTTGCTTTAGACCATGAATTAGCCATACTGCAATATAAATATAATAACTTACATAGTCTTATTTAGAAGGGTCTCTCATTTTTCAGAAAGTTTTGCTAGTAACAGTTTGGATGATGATTTTCTTTTTGGGGAAGTGTTAAAGGCAATGAAAGTGAATATTTCATATAGTGCCCTGAGATTTGTGCTGTGTTCGTGGTATTTCTATTCAGAGGAGGTAGAAGGGATCTACACAGTAAATGCATTATGCAGTAGGCAGTGAAGGAGTAAAGCCACTTTTTCTGTAATCACAATTCTTTCTAAAGTCATATTGTCCCTATAAATGAGATAAATTAAGTCCACATTGGTTCCTCCAGTTCCCTGGAGTTTAAAGTGTATTAATGGCTATTGGATTCAGAATAAATAAACTCGACGGAAAAATCATTATGTGAGTTCTATTTTCCAAATATCAATTTGGTTTCCAAGCACTTCAATAATTTACCCTTAATTTCCAGCTTGAAGCTTCAGAGAAAAATAGTTGAAATTTGGGGCATCATTTATTTTTCCCTTCATAATAATGGGATGTGAATTTGGTCACTGAATTTATTGAATTTGGCATTAGAAGCTGATTCAACTCTTAAAAAAAAAATTTATTTTACATATTGAATTTCATCCTTAGGGGGATAGGGAACAATAAAAATGCATTGGAAAAAATTAGTTAGAATGGTTGCATGAATAGGCCCTTTCTTCCCTTTATTGAATTCAATTGTATAATGTGAACCCCAGGTTGCTCTGCAAGGATTTTATATTGAGGATCAGTGCACAGAGTCGTTAAACAGAATTATATCCTTCCTGGAATAAATGTTGAAATGTCCTTATTTTAAGTTTACATACACTGGGACTTTTACATTCCTATACTGCAAGAAAGAAAGATGAGAGATGGTGAATCGTAGGATTAGGATGCTGAATTGTTGTGATATATAGGGTTGTATGTGTATTCTAACTGCATGGCTGTGCATAGAGCTTAAGCATGATTTGCTGACAAAACCACATTTGTTTCATCAAATCTCCTCTCCATGGAAATGGAAGCAATTAATTGGCGACAGTGAGAAAAAGATGAACTACAACACAACAATAACAGACCAATTACGCATATTCACAGTCCAAGGTCTTGTCTGTGGTCCACATATTTATAAAGGGCAAGTTTTGATCTTCAACAAGCAGTCATTTGTTGTTCCTGCTCATGTAACTTTCTCCTGAAGTTTATGTTCTTCTTCTCATAACCTCCTTTTCCATTCAGGCAAATAATGAAATAATTTGCCATTTTTACCGCCCTTTTAAAAAAATGTTATCTAAGCTTCTTTCAATGGTAACAGAAATCTTACAGCAAAGAAGTTACAGAACATATACATACTCAAAATATATTCATCTTCTAGTTCAGAAACTCAATGGTTGTTTCTTTTTCCCCTTCTTTACTTGTTTCCTTCCTGCCTTCTTCCCTCCCTCTCTCCCTCCCTCCTTCCTTTGTCTCTTCCTTTCTTCCTTCCTGTTTCTTCCTCCCTCCCTCTCTTCATCCTTCCATCCCTTTCTCCTTCCCTCGCTCCTTTCCTTCTTCCTATCCTGGCTTTCTACCTTGTTGTAATTTTTGTAATTACAACATTATTGCATAGCTATTGAAATGCTAAAAATTAAATAAATACCCATAACCTTACCTTCCAGAAATAATACAAGTAAAATTTTGATGTAGTTTTTTTTTAAATTACCTCTATATGTTAAATGTCTGTTGAGTACAGAACTATAAAGACATGTAATAATTAAGATCATAGTATACATTTTTTGACTTATTTTCTTTTAGTAATTATGCATTCTGGATTATATGCATATAAGTGATTTCTAGAAGCTGAATTACAGTATAAATTTTTAAGCTGGAATATTGATTTACTGATGTTGCAAGCAATCACCTCAAGTATTTTGCTTTACTTTGAGTTTAAATAAAGGTTTACAATACACGTTACTTAAGTATACAGACATGACAGCTGCACATTTCTTCCATAATGTGGATTTAACTCACTTGTAGTATTGATAATCTTGATCTGTTACTGAGTTAGAAATATTTTTGTTACAGTTATTCAGGTGGAAGACATATGTCTTGAGATACACTTCTTGTAATTACTTCCTCTCTCTATCTTCTATACAGAAACCAGATATACTTTTCTGAAACAGAGACCTGATATAACACTTCTCTAAATGCCTCAAGTTCTTTTTAGAATAGGGACATGCATAAATTATATCGTTTAATAAGTATTTCTTCACTGTTTAACTTTTCTCTAGTCTCTCTTACTTGCCTGCTGGATGTTCCTTAAAGAAAATGTATCATGCCCTTTTATGTCTACAACATGAGACTACTCAAGAATTCTTAAACATACAGTGCGTTTTTATACCAAGAGATTTTTCTGATACTTTTCCATTTGTGTGAAATTCAAGTTATTTCATCACACACACACACACACACACACACACACACAAATCCATGACACTGTACTCTCCCCAAACTTTCTATCCTCCTCCCACTCACACAGACACACACTCATATACAAACTCATTTTCCTGTTTAGTGGGATCTACTCAAACATTCTTCAGAGCCCAAACTCAGGGATTGCTTTCCTGTCCAACTTAACCAGGCAATCAGAGTGGCTCTCTATTTTGGGCATATGATTATTATATATTAATCACCACAAGGTTGGAGGACAAGTCTGTATCTTACTTATTGTGTGTTTGACATTGCAATAGGACCTAGATTTTTACTGAATGAATAACTTAATATGATCAATGTTTATATTTATGACATAGAACAAGGCCTTTACCTCTGTGTGAGGCAGAATTGTTTTGGATGGAGAAAATAAAAAACATCATCAAACTAGACCAGGCTGAAGGAAAATGAAGGACAGTTAATTAAACAATTTGAAAATGATTTGATTCATTCACTGGAGTTCATAAGACAGAAATAAAACCATGACCACAGTGACCTTCTTGTATAAAGGGAAGAAGCAAGGCAATGGTGAATCTGCTGGTTTATCAAGAAGCTAATGAAAATTCATGACCAACAGTTAAGTGATCATAGTTCTGCTGCCACCTGAATGTATCTATACATCCCAAATTCTCCAGGCTCCTATAATCATTCCTTTAGCAAATGGCATTTTTAACAAAGAAGAATGTTCATTACAGCCAAGATATTCTATGGTGATATCAGGTATTTTTGCAAAATAATTATACACTTAAAAGAATAAAACATTTCATTTAAATGTTTGCCTCCCTTACACTTGTATTTTTCATTTCTCAAGATGCTTGTGGTCACTTTCTAGGGGGAAGGGAGGGAAGGAATACATTTAAACAGAGATGAATAAAACTGGAGAGAAGAAAAATGGCCACAGGCTAAAAAGTTTGGAAAAAAAGCTAAAGGGAAACCAACACAGCTGCCCTGAACCCTGGAGAAAAGCCTTTTGGGGATCCGTAATAAATGAACATAGGTGATTAAATTTAATTCAGTAGTTGATGGTTCCCAGGGGCCAAGCCTGCCTCTCAGCACATAAAATATATAACTCTGTGTTGGCTTGAACCTCCACTGCCAGGCTGTAGGAAACACTTAATTCTACCCCAAACCGTCTTTCACGTGAGAGGTAATTTATTAAAGACCTTGCCCTTTCCTTTGCTCATAGCTCTGGTTGCCTGTTTCTCTTCTTTAGCCAGTGTATTATTTTTCCCTCAGAAATGGTTATTTTGTCAGGGAAACATCCAGGGTCAAGGGATGAGGCAGATGGCTTCATCATTCTTTCATTATTGTGGCCCCTTCAATGAAGTGAGGCTTTTTGTATGTAACTTAAGGCTACATAAAAATAAGAAGTCTCATTCTTTCATTTAGCCAACATCTTTTGAACACCTGGTAGGAACCAGCCCTTAGGGATATAGGACTGAATAAGGCAACATTCACACCCTGGAGTAACTTACATTCCATAGAACAGAGTGGCATGGAAAGAAGTATTTCTCTCTCCATATGCTGAATTCTAGATATGACCAACCACAAGAGTGACCAGAAACAGAAGTTTGATTTGTTTGTGGCTTGGTTTTACATTGTGTCTATTTGTTAATTTGTTGGTTTTTACCCAGATAAGTGGTGAAGAAGCTTCAAATTTTTAGAAAACTGAATCCAAAGAACTTTAGCCAATTACTGTTATTGGGAATAAGGATGTTTATTATACCACTGATTTTCATGTTATGAAGAGAAGGGCAGTGCTTCAGTATGGGATGTCCTTTGGAATCAGACCTGATTTTTTCTGTTTTAAGTTGTTTGCATGATGGCAGGGAACAATTAGTTACTTCCTGCTGAATGATTGACTGATTGGCAGATAACTGCCCAAACGCCTGTCCATATAACTTGACATTGTATCATCTTTTTATTTTTAAGGCCTTGGGTCAGAATTTACTAAATGAATTGTTGGTCTAAAATTAATCTTTTACAGTCATTACTGCTGTAAGATATGATTGCAAATGTCTGACTATAAAATGAGTTTAGTTTGTTATGTGAATATATCCAAATGGCTACATGTTAGGAATCATGTGGATTAATTTCTCCCCTCCCCCTTGAATTATGACCATATATTGTAGACATAACTTAAATTTTCCATGAGTCTTATGAACGTTAGCAATATTAGAGTTATATCTCAAGAGAGTAAACTGTGGCTCTGAGTACCCAGAATGACGTACCTTGTCTATAGCAGCTCCTTCTATATATTAAATATGTAATACTGTTTTTAAGATTTTAAGTAATCAAAAGGTATAAATTTCCACAGATTTAGGTGTTTAAAAAGTAATTATATCAAGCCCTTAAAAATCATCTCAGTATATTAATTTTAAGCATTGCTACCGAAGTTTATTTAATTTCCTACCCAAGGGTCTCTATAGAGCAATAAATTGAATTTTTTATATTTATGTATACAATTGTCATATTAATCTAAGATTTTTACTCAATACTATCTCATATTAGTTTTGCTTAACTTAGTTCTGTATTTCATAAAATCTGTTCCCGTGTTCTACTTTTATGACGGGATAAAAGGTAGAACATAAATGTCCTTCTAAAATGATTCAACATTTTATCCTACAATCTTTCTTGTCAACTCTTTTGTTCCTTGCCACCTCTGTTAATTCCATCAGCCATTTTTGTACACAGAAAAAAAAAATACTTATATGCTTTTGTTAAAGAAAAAGAAAGAGGCTAAATACTGAGTGATGAATGGAAAAAATTTACTGCCATGCAGGGAGCCCAAAGGAGAACAGAGTTAAGGTTCAGGGGAATGAGGTTGAGGGGAGGAAGACTTTGGACTGTCCCTGTCCCATATTAGGAAAGCAAAGTCTCCAAGTGTTGCCAATTAGGCTTGTCTGTAGGTAATCACTGAGCTGTCTGGAGGTAGTCTATTGCATACACGAGTGCCCACCTTGAGATTATAGCATCTAGTTGCCCAAATTGATATCATGGTGGTTATTCATATAACCTGAGAGCAAGCTAGATGGCTAGGTTAGGGTCAGTCTCTTTCTTTCATATGAACTGAAAAATACCAAGTGCTTAGTTGACCATATAATTTACCTTCAGGCTTATAACATTTGTGTTTCATATATTCATTCCATGAGCAAAAACATCCAATCCCATAACTATATGCATTTGAGAAACATCATTTTTTTTAAATACACATCTCTTTTAACTCAAATATATAAAAATCAAATTTGAGTGTTGATAAGCTATAGTAGCAGGTATCTCTTTACACGCATAATATTGAATATAAAAGAAATGAGATATTCCTTTTACTTTTTGTCCTTTGAAATTTAATGAAATCCACTTTAGAACCATTCTCCTAGGGCACCAGGATTTTTCAACCTGATCTTTGAGGCCAGGTAATTTTTGTTGTAGGGGGATGTCCTAAGAGGTTGGACTGTGTATTGTAGGATGTTTCACAGTATTCCTGCCTCTACCCACAGATGTCGGTAACAATGTCCCCCAACGTGGCCCTCAAATTTAGACAATCAAAAATGTCTCCAGATATTGACAGATGTCCTCTGGCAGGCAAAATCCCTTCCTCCTGAGAACTATCATGCTAGGCTGATTAAAATGCCAATTCTCTGTCATTTTTTGGGTTCCCTTCTATCTTCTGTACAATTATGCGAAGGTCTGAAAAACTTATGAGCAAACTATTTGGAAAGATATCCATAGTCTTGGGTGATTACGCGACCTCCTTAAAACTCAGTGACTCTGCTTTTGAGTCTTTCTGTGGACAGAGCAAGCTCTGCTGAAGTTGAAAGCCCTCAGGCCTAGGATAATTCTTTCCAGTCCCAATCCACAGCTATTCTCACCTGAGCTCTGTGCCTTCCCAGGTCTGCCACTGGGCAGCAAAGGGGTCTATCAGCTGAGGAAACTGACAACCCCCTTATCTGTGGAAATTGGTCTCTCTCTCCTCTTTAGGTTCTCAGATGCCTGCCCCTCTCTCTCTTCCTTCTCCTGAACATTGTAATGATTTTGTTTGATAATTTCTAAGTATCTAATCTTATCTAATTATCTGATCTAATCTAATGTTTTCTAATCTTGGGAATAGTTTTACATTTGTAAATGAAGAATAAGGAAAGTTAAAAGCAAACATCTGTCTTTTCCAAAGTGCTAAAGTCCTTGTAGCAAGTGATTATAAAGGACATGGTCAACAATTAAGAATGGCAAGAAGGGAAAAATATATATAAAAATACATATATGTATATGTCATGGATTGAATTATGTCCTCCAAAAATGTGTGTATCAATTTGCTTGGGCCATAATTCCCAGTGTGGTTGTCCTCCATTTTGTGATTGTAATTTTATGTTAAAGAAGATTAGGGTGGGATTGTAACACCCTTACTAAAATCACATCCCTGATCCATTGTAAAAGGAGTTTCTCTGGGGTGTGGCCTGCACCACCTTTTATCTTACAAGCAATAAAAGGAAAGGGAAGCAAGCAGAGAGTTGGGGACTTCATACCACCAAGAAAGTAGTGTCAGGAGCAGAGTGTGTCCTTTGGACCTGAGGTTCCTATGCAGGGTAGCTCCCAGACCAAGGGAAGATTGACGACCACAAGGACCTTCCTCAGAGCCAACAGAAAGAGAAAGCCTTCCCCTGGAGCCGACACCCTGAATTTGGACTTCTAGCCTACTAGACTGTGAGAAGATAAATTTATCTTTGTTAAAGCCATCCACCTGTGGTATTTCTGTTATAGCAGTACTAGATCACCAAGACAATATATATCTTGGCTCCAGGAAATGATGGAATACCAATTGAGATGTTTCAACAAATGGATGCAGTGCTGGAATTGCTCACTCAACTATGCCAAGAAATTTGGAAGACAGCTACCTGGCTAACCGAATGGAAGAGATCCATATCTGTACTCATTCTAAACAAAGGTGATGCAGAAATGCAGAAATTATCAAACAATATCATTATATCACACATAAGAAAAATTTTGCTAAAGATCATTCAAACGATGTTGCAGCAGTACATCAATAGGGAACTTCCGGAAATTCAAGCCAGATTCAGAAGAGGATGTGGAACGATGGATAACATTGCTGATGTCAAATGGATCATGGCTTAAAGCAGAGACACCCACCTCATATATTATGCCTGTGTTTCACCTGATACCCCTGATTGTCCACAGACTGATCTGTTAGAAATAAAATACTTATGATGTCCAACACTGAGCTTAGCTTGTGTTCAATAACCCTAAAACTTGTTTGTTAATACAAATTTCCACCTGACCTCAGCTCAACCAAAAGCGTGCATGAGCCATTCCTTGGGTTACAGCCAACGAGTCAAGAGCAATGCTTAGTTAGAGATGTCCTTGAATAAGGAAATATTTCAACTTCATTTAACTCAGATTTTTCAAACTTTATTTCACCAAGGAATGTGTCTTAGGCTGGGTTCTCTAGAGAAGCAAAACCAGTAAAGCATATAGACATACATATATAGAGAGATTTATATCAAGGAAAATCTCACTCAATTGGAGAGGCTGGAACATCCCAAGTCTGTGGATCAGGATAGAGATTTCTCCTGATTCATGTAGCTGCAGGGGCTGGTGAACTCAAGATGAGCAAGTTGGAGAGCAGGGTTCTTGCTCATAGGCTGTGAAGTTTGACGAATCCCAAGATCGGCAGGCAATACTGCAAGACTTCTCCTGATTCATGCAGCTGCAGGGGCTGGGGGACACCAGACTGGCAGGTCAGAGAGCAGGACTCTTGCTCGTAGGCTGTGAAGATCAACAAATCCCAAGATCAGCAGGTAAGCTGCTAGTTCAAGTCCCAAGAACCGGAGATCAGACAAACAAGAGACAGCTATAGGATCCAGAACAAACCAAAAACCTTGGCAAGGCAAGCAGGAAGGAAGTAGGAAGCAGAGGGTGGAGAGAAGAAGGCTGCAGGGGTGGTGAGCTGCCACAGGCCCCACCCCCACTGGTACTATTTAGCAGATTCCATCATTGTGGTGATGACATATCAAATTTCAACAGGGAAGTGATCACAACATTATACAACTGCCAAAATACTGAGAATCATGGCCCAGCCAAGTTGCCATAAAATCTTAAGTATCACAGAATACATTTGTATTTTTCATCAAGGGGCTATCAAGTTCTAAGGAATAATACTAGAGACATTCACTTCTAGATGCATTCATTCATAACAATTAAAACATGTACTGCTCTCTGGTCCCATTTGTGAATCTTGGCTTTGCACAGTCTATGAGTTCTTCTTTTATTAGCCTTTTGCCAGCCTATGCGTATGATGATGTTATCTCATGACACTTTCATTAAATTGTCTCCATTGGTTCCATATATTATACTAATATATGGTCTTATTTACTGCTCTTCTAGAGAAGAGTCCTAACTCAGAGCAGATACCTCCTTACCTGCTATACACCTACATGATCTTTCTTTAGCTAATGGTGTGCATCTACCTCACTTGTATCTACCCCTGAGGCAGAGGACATTTGTAGGAGATTAGTGCTTCATTATTTAATCAGTTTGACTTTAATAAGAATGGACCAGGAAAAGCTCACCTTAAAATTATACCTAAATACTAATTTGCTTTTCCACAGCTAATGAGCCACTTGTGACTCAAGAGAAGAACAAGCAAATACTGCTGGTTTTGTGAAAGATTGTTCAGCAGTCTCAGCATTCCTTGTTTATGGATGGGATAGAAACAGCTCTGATGTATTCATTATTGAGATATTTCAGAATGCAAGGTTTTGGGTATTTATTTACTTATTTTTTTAGTAGTTCTCTCCTATTCTAAGTCCACTGGGTTTAAATGGAGTCAGTCAGTTGAGTATGTGACCAAGACTGCCAGATTAGAGCACCACATCCTCCCAATCACACTTGTTTGTTGTGGGATGTTCCATGTGATCAAAGCCAGACAAATGAGAGTCAACCATGGGAATTTTGCTGGGAACTATTTGGAAAGAAATGTTCTCTTTTGCTGAGGTTGCTCCACTGATAATAGAACACAAGTAGCAGACTTACTGCATGACTTCATTCCATGAGAAAGCCTCCATCAACATGAAGCCAGTCTAGCAAAGAGAGCACAGCCAAAACACTCAGAGAGACTGAGTTGTAAAGATACTGTTAGAGCTTCTGTATTAACCCAGACCTCACTAGAACTACTCCCTGGCGTGATCCAATACGGTTCCTTTTGGCTTAATCCAGTTTAAATTAATGTTTCTGTCATTTAGAAAATAAAAATGCCTGGCTATACAGATTCTAATATATATAATTAAGGATAAAGTCACCCTCTTGAAACACAAAGCAACACAATAGTGAAGCAAAACTTAAAAGAACAAATGGAAACATAGCTGCACTTACATGTAAAAGAATCTTCTATAAGCATTCCTTTACCACTTGTCTTCAAGTACTTGGATTGTATTTCACAGAAATATATTCATGTCATTAGATAATCTTGATAATCTTTATGTAACTAAGAACTGTTGTTTGTCTTTGAGCCCCTTTCTATTGTGTGGAAGTTATTATGCTGGAAATTATAGGAGAAAGATTAATTTTTTTGAACAAATATTGTGATGACATATTTTAAGTGACGAGTTAGTCGATTACAATTTTTATTTCAAATGAATCTTAGAGAGTAAAACATTTGTATCACTAAAAGTTGTTTTCTAAAGGTGAAAATATTAAAACTTGATATTTATAAGCATTTTGTTCAAATTTAGATTCATATATTCAGTTTCCATTTGTTTCTCTTTGTATTCTGTTGTTGCCACCCTAAATATTACTTTACGTTTCGTCAGTTTATTGCATTTTCTAATGAAATAATAAGTTACTGACATTGATCTGGCTAAAACACTGTCCTTACTACCTACTGTACGACTCTATAGTCATTAAAATATATTCTTATCCTAAAAAAAAATACTATACTTTTATATATTTTTGTCTCCTGAAGGAAAATACCCATTGCCACTCAAGTTTGCCACAGAATTTGCTTCATTATTTTAGAGCCAATCTTCCCAACGCTTCTTGTGCCCATTGACCAATAGTATAAACATATTAAGTGTCTTCTCCATGGGAATGTGTGATGAAAAAGATGAGGACCCAATAACAGAACTAGAGGAATTCATGAAATGCCAGAAAAGTATTTTGATTGGAGATGGGAAATAACGTGATAGTGGTGCAAAGCTGTTTTAGCGTATGTATTGCTTAGAGTATACAAATGATTTAAAGAAAATTCTGAAGAAGCAAGTTGTAAGTTAAAAAAAAATCATACATGGAAGTATAGAAATCTGGGTGGAGTTACCAGAATATGGTATCAAAGAGAGATTCACACACATACATCACAAGTGAGCAACATTCACATTTCCTCTTGTTTCCTATCTTTGACCTCATTTCATTTCTGCTTATTTTTGCATTCTTATCATGGAGAACTATACTGAACTATAAATGGTATTCCAATTCCTAACTGCAATTCCATACAGAAAATCATTGAAATTAACTTTTTTTGGGTGATAATAAAAGACAAGCACCTAACCATAGAGACAGTTCATCAAGGCGTAATAGTGCTATTGTCATTGTCATCCTCACCATCATCATCTTCAATTATCATCAGGCATCCTGCTCAATGAATATGTATTTAGCAACATGACAATGTCAGATGCTCAAGGTTGCTCTAAGGTAATAAAAATGCAGCAAGGTAAATAGAGTATAGAAGCATTCTTTCTTGAATTAATTTTAATTAATCTTTCCTACAAAGAAAGTATGATAATGGACATTATAGACTTAGGCTTTGTCAAACTTTAAGAAGGCATCATTAGGAGTTTCTCTGGTTTTTCTTTTCTTTCTTTTAACTGATTCATATATCATAAATTTAATTGTCCAATCCTGTCCTGTTACTGTCGAGTTGATTCTGACTCACAACAACCCTGTAGGACATAAGGTTTCCAAGGAGTGGCTGGGTCAAACTCTTGATCTTTTGATTAGCAGCCGTAGCTCTTACCCACTGCACCACCAGAGCTGCCAATAGTTAGATGCAAAAGTTGTCCAATTGTTACATGCAAAATGTTTCTCCCTCTAATAATCAACTGCATGTAAAGTAAAAAACATTATTTTTTCATTTTATTTTCAAACTGATAGCAATGTTGAAAAAGGGTTGGTAGATCATACACTCTCATACAGTATGGGTAGGAGTAAAAATGTCTACCTGTTACAGAAGTACTTATCAAATTGAAAATAGGCATAGTCAGTGATGCAATAATTCCAATTCTAGAAAAAAGACAATAGCATAATGTTTATGCACAAAACATTTATTGCAGCATTGTTTGAGATAACAAAAAACAAACAAACAAAAACAGGAAACAATCTCCATGTTCTTAAATCCAAAGAGTATCAATTTGTCTTCATAATAAATGACCCCTCAGTATTGTTCGACACTATTGCCATCACATCTCTGAAAGACTTCCTTTAATTGTGTGCTGTTCCACCTTCTTCTTTGCCTGCTGCTTTTCTATCATTTTTAGGATTATTTTATCCAGTTGAGAGGCTCTGGGGCCAGACTATGAGCTCTGCCACAGTCTAACCACATGACTTTGGGTAAGGCACTCTGGCTCCTCTGTGGCTCAGTTTTCTCATGACTAAAAGTATATAATAGGACCTGGATCAGTAAATACAGGAGATATATATATATATACATGTATATATACATACATATATACATAAAAGATCAAAAAATGTCAGAATTCTCCAAAACTTGATTCTAGGCCTTTTTTTAATTTTTATTTTCATGCTTTATCTCTCATAATATCCATAGATTCAGTTTCCTCATACCTGTAAAATTTGTATCTGTAGGCGTGACTTCCGTGTTGAGCTTTGTACTCCCAGATCCAGTCTCCTACTTCTCATTTCCATGTATATGTTAGTATGATGCAATGTATCTTATCTGAATCAACTCTACTCCTCTCTCTCACCCTGACTTTCCTATATCTGTTCCCATATCTAATTATCTTCCAGGTTGTCCTGGTACAGGTAATATCCTTACCATTTGTGTAAGAGATACATCAGCTCATTAACACAGCAATGAAAAAGTGCGAAGCACTTGGATCATGTACGAAATCCATCCATTAAATTGATGGCATCTACAGATGGAGTCGTTTGAAGAAAACTTAAGAATGGATCTGTTTCCACCAAAGTGATTAGAGACTCGGATAGAGTAGTACCCCAGAACAAGTATTTCCCCCTCCTAAATCTGAAGGATGAAACAGGAAAAGGCATGCACCAGAACCCCATAAGGTGGCAAGGGGAAATAGCCACTCAACAGAGGTTATGACTTTTGGCTATGGGCTTATCTATAAAGATTAGCCCCAGGGGCACAGAGCAGGGGCAAGAGGGGTGGGGATTGCATCTGAAAGAAGCATGGAATATCTTAAGCACATCTCTCTATAGTCCTGCTACCTAGCACAGTTCTTGAAACATCCTTGATTGAATGAATAAGTGAAGTAATACACCCCTTATTTATGTATATATGTGTGTGTATATACATATATGAAAATATATATTTCTATACTATATACTAATATATATATATTGTTGCTTTTCTTAGGTGCCATCGAGTTGGTTCTAACTCATAGCGACCCTATGTACAACAGAACACAACATTGCCCAGTCCTGGACCATCCTCACAATCATTGTTATGCTTGAGCTCATTGTTTCAGCCACTGTGTCAGTCCATACTGTTGAGGGTCCTCTTCTTTTTCGCTGACCTTCTACTTTACCAAGCATGATATCCTTCTCCAGGGACTGGTCCCTCTTGATAACATGTGCAAAGGATGTGAGACAAAGTCTTGCCATCCTTGCTTCTAAGGAGCATTCTGACTATACTTCTTCCAAGACAGCTTTGTTTGTTCTTTTGGCAGTTCATGGTATATTCAATATTCTTTGTCAGCGCCATAATTCAAAGGCATCAGTTCTTCTTTGGGCTTCCTTATTGATTGTCCTGCTTTCACATGCATATGAAGCAATTGAAAATACCATGGCTTGGGTCAGGCTCACCTTAGTCTCCAAGATAACATCTTTGCTTTTTAGTACTTTCAAAGAGGTCTTTTGTGGCATATTTGCCCAATGCAATATGTCATTTGATGTCTTGACTGCTGCTGCCATGGGTGTTGATTGTGCATCCAAGTAAAATGAAATCCTTGACAACTTCAATCTTTTCTTCTTTTATTATGATGTTGCTTATTGGTCCAGTTGTGAGGATTTTTGTTTTCTTTATGTTAAGGTGTAATCCATACTGAAGGCTATGGTCTTTGATGTTCATCAGTGAGTGCTTCAAGTCCTCTGCACTTTCAGCAAGCAAGATTGTGTCAGCTGCATAACAGAGGTTATTAATGAGTCTTCCTCCAATCCTGATGCCCTTTTCTTCTTCCAGCTTCTAGAATTATTTGCTCAACATACAGACTGAATAAGTATGTATTCATTAATAAGTATATTAATCTCCATTTTTATGCCTCTTGTTCAGATACTCTTTTGGTTCTAAATACTACTGTAAAAGGATCTTACCTGTTTTTTCTACATTTTCTGCATATATTTGCAATTCTTTCCTCTCTCTCTCCATTTCTCTCTTATTCTTTCTTTTACTCCCTAAAGTGTTAAATTTTGAAAATGGAAATCTGATTCTAAGAGCTGTCTGCTTAATAAGTCCCCTTTGGGGACTATTGCTGTATGACTAATTCCACAAACTTCGTGACTTAAAACAATACTTTCTTATTATCTCACAGTTCTCTAGGTCAGTAGTCCAGGCGGCTGGACTAACTCTCTGCTTAGGGTCTCAGGCCAAAATCAAGGGAAAAATGTCTGCAAAAATAAATAAATAAATACACTTCCAAACTCATGCTTATTTTTGGCAGAATTCAGTTTTTTTGAGATTGTGGTTTGAAGTCCTAATTTCTTTCCTGTCATCTAGAGGGCCACTCTTAGCATCTAGAAGTTGCCTAGATTCTTTCAAAAGTGGTGCCTCCTTCTGCAAAGGTAGAAATGGTGCGTGAAGTTTTTATCATGCTTCCAATCTCTTTGGCTTCCCCTTCTGGTACTAGCTGAAGAAATGTCTCTGCTAATTAAGGCTCATATGATATGATTAGGTCCACCCTTTTGTCACATTATTTTACGTAATCCTAAGAACGATATCATAATCACAGGTTTTACCTACACTTATAGGGGACAGAACTAAACAAGGGTGAGGGTAATTGGAGATCATTAGAGTGCTGCTTACCACAACACTGATCTCATAATAAAGACCAAGCATCTCCCTCTGGCCTTTGTGACCTGGCACTAGTCTATCTCTCCAGCCTAATCTAAAATAATATTCCACATTTTTCTGTATGTTAACCACACATGCCAGCTTTCTCAGGGCCTCTTCTGGATTTCAGCCTCTCAAGTATCAATACAATAGGGCAGCTTTTTCTACTACCTCCCTAGTCTCCAAGCAGGCCCACTCTCCCTGAAACACAGTACTCTGTCGATGATTTGCGGGGATATGTATGACGGAGTGTAAATAGAAAATGGTTTAGAAGAATATACTCTAAAATATTAGAGGTTGTCCCTATAGTGAGCTTATTGATGATTTTCAGTGGAAGCTATATGCTTTCTGCATGTCTGATCTATTTTATGAGTATAAATTACCTTTGTAATCAGTTCACTGTGGATTTTTTTATAAAGTTTATAATAAAAACCTAACATATATTAAATGCCCCAAATATATTGTCAAAAATCTACAAATCAGCAATAGTTAAATATGTGACATGACTTTATAACTAGTATTTATAATTCCCAGATACCAGCAAGTTCAATTGTATGTATATTGAAAAAATGAAAGTTAACGTTGACAAGTTATTCAAATGCTAGCCATTCTAACTAATGATAGAGGGTTTTTTCCCCTCCATAATCTTAACTACAAAGGAATCTCTTTAATTTTAAACTTCTGTTTACATTATTTACTATCGTACTTATATACCGACCCTTAATTCGTTCAATTCTCATTATCTTAAAAAGTTTTGTAATCATTAAAGAGCTGATATTCTTGAATTTCAGTGAAGTGTATGCTATCATTTTATGTAACCATGTGGGACTTCTTACTGAAGTTATTATGAGTACCAGTTGACAAACTTTAAACATTAAATGGAGTCATATCACATTCAATTCAACAAAATTTCCTGGCCATTAAAAAAAAAAAAAAAATCCCCTTTATGTTACTGAATGCTGTAAAGAAAGGAAACTTTTGCCATTGTGGGATGATATAATAGACACAAAGTTCTTACAAATCTTCCTTCAAACATGAGAGAGAGAGAGATGAGGTGCCAAAAGAAAGCTACAATTTTAGTTTCTCATTTCTCTGTCAGTCTTATTACATACCCAGAATAAAAAACTGCAGAAGCAGCATAATTTATTTCAATTCTTGATTTAATGAGAAAGAGCTAATGGTAAAAAAAAAAAAAAAATAGAAATCTTAAATACATGTGAAATTTGATGAATTCCTGGCATAGCTGACATAGGCTTATTTATAGAATCAAAATGAAGTTTGAAAAATGTTTGAATTTGAAAGAAGGATAAATTTTGACTACTGTATATTATGCCCTGCTATAACACACACACCCACACACCCACACACACACACCAGAATAATTTCCCTTATACACCTTTACTCAGATTCCAATTAAGCAAACTTTTATCAAGTGCCTCCAATGTGCTAGGCATTGGGCTAGTGACTCAGGATGCCATAATGATCCCAAAGCACAGAGAGTTTATAGATTAGTTCTAGACACTTGCATATACATAGTCTTAATTAATTACCAAGCCAGTCCTACAGGTAGATTTTCTTCCTATTCTACAGATGAAATACATACTTCAAAAGGTCACTTCAACTAAGTGGCCATGGTTTCCTGACTCAAATTCTTCTAGAGATACAAGATTTGGGGTTTACTTATTTTCCTGTTGATTTGTTTATCCTCCCATATGTATGATTGACTTTACCAGAAAATTACCTTCAAAGCCTAAAATTTGTCCTGTTCTTTTAATACTTTGTATAGAAAACATTTTGATCTATGTGTCTAAAACATTTACTTTTGTTCACTACTTTGTTCATTTATTCATTCATTCTAATTTTAGGAATTACTTACATGGTGCAGTTTTTATGGCAAAATAAAATATATTATAAGACAAGTTGCTAAAGGTATTACAAGACAAGTTGTTGAAGTTCAGAAGTTTACTATGAAGGAAATGGAAAGGTAAAATAAAGCATGCATCGCTCAGATGTCAGTTGATGTCATCCTGCTCTCTAAAATCTAAATCAAGATACAGTAAGTTTAAAGTTGATAGTGCACAATTGCCGAGTTTCTGTTTTCTTTCTGTTTTTCCTTTTTTGGCTATGAAGTATCATAGCCCTTCTTTTAGAAACAATACCCCAATTTCTTCTCATTATTTTTGCTCAGTTGTTTCCACATGAGTTGACTCTGTCTCTAGTTCCAACTGTGAGCATATAGCTCAGATCTGGCCAATAAGAACATTTCGCCCCTGTACATATTATCTGGTTTAGGGATAAGCATGTACTTCCAGGAATACCAAAGATAGCCAATGAAACTTCTCTGGAGCTGTTAGGGAGAATAAATAATTTTCCCTGCTCAATCAGAACATGAGAAATGGAACACCGGAGATGCTCCAGCCACCTTGCCACCTTCAGAATGGAGCAAGTTTTAAAGAAATATAAGGAGAGAAATACAGTCCTGGTGACATTTTTTGCACATTTGACTTTAAACATGCTAAGGTCAAGACTATAGAGTATTTTTAAATTATAGGATAAGACAATTTCTTTATTTTTCTTTTTTCTGTAATTTTCTTTATGATAATCCATCATGCCATTAAACTACTTACACAAGTTTTTTGCAGTGGACTTTTAATGGACTATTGGGCTCTCATTGACAAAGGATATATCATGGCACCATAGAGCCTATAATTTAAAACTGAATACTAAACCTCATTTTTTTTTTTTGATGTGTCCAATATGGTCTATTACCATATTGCATGCACCATCTTTTCTCTTCATCAACTCTCACCTATGCTTTCTCTTACCTAGATTCTATTCCAGGTAGTATTGCCAGATAAACATAGGAAACCAAATGAAATTTGAATTTCAAACAATCAACATATAATTTTTTGGTTAATGTGTGTCCCAAATGTTGCATAGGGTATATTACTTAAAAAATGTACTTGTTTATCTTAAATTCAAATTTAAGTGGCCATCTTATATTTTTATTTGCTAAAAAAGGCAATGCTAATTCCAGAGCTATTTGTCCCTACTCATCCCTTGCTCTCAGGGCCTTCCTTAATAGAGTATTTTTTTTCCCAAACTGCTCTTTTCTTCTTTTACTAGCTTAAAAACATGTCGGTATCAGGTGCCATCAAGTTGGTTCTGACTCATAGTGACCCTATGTACAACAGGATGATACACTACCTGGTCTTACACCATCCTCACAATTGTTGCTGTGTTTGAACCCATTGTTACAGCCATTGTGTCAGCTAAAAACATAAATAAGTACAATCTCATTTCATTACAATTATGAAATTATTACACTGCATCCATATTAATTTGATGTTTTATATTTCTTTGTTTTCAGGTACAGAAATAACCTCTTGTAAAATGATGAAGTAGGTGAAGCCTGCGTCTAATTTTCCTTTTCTATTTCTCCACCTCATGAGGCTCCTCATTTACTTCTGTACACCCCTCAGCACTCCCAAATCTCCGGCACACAACATACACAAATTTACCCTTTCATGTAGCCAATGTGTCTGATGTTCTTTCAACTTTTCCCTCTTCGGTTGTTTCAAAAACTGTCTTCAGTGACAAGATGTTTTCAACTCATTGACATCAAAGGGGACACTACTGTTTCCATTCTTATACCTGAAATTTCTCCAAAAGTTATCTATATCAGCTTATACAGATGAATTTTCCCCAAACCTGAGGAATGCATCAGCTATTTTTAATTCATCCAGCGATCTGAAATTTTTCTTTTAGGCTAGCTTGAACTAATGGTAGAAAAATCAAAACTTTTATTATCTCTGTCCATTCTAGATGTGAAACCTGCTGACCTCTGCTTGCTGACATCTCACACACAGAAAACTGACTTATGCCCCTTTTCTGCTCAGTCCGAAAACTAACTTTCCCCTGCACTCAGCTAAAAAACAAACAAAACTCAGACAAACAAAAACATTCTGATCCATCTCCTCTCCTATATTTTAATTTTTTTTTTTTTGGTTCTTATTCCATGGCTGTTTACACGCTAAGTTTCTAGATGAAAGACAGGGTTCCAGCATGTCTCACCTTTGTACTGGCAAGTGTTCTGTGAGACATAAACGAAGGTTTGCAGAAAATGATGGTGGCAATTTTGCATACAGTGCAATTCAAGCGACAGCATTTCAATGTGTTTGGTAAGTGTGTAGTGTTTCTTTAAAAAATACTGATATTTGAGGCCATCTCTTCAGACACAGATTAGACTGGACTATGGGACATAAAATGATACTTGTGAAGAGTGTTTCGTAGCTCAAGTAGCTACATGAAACTAAATGGGCAGCTTCTGTCCAGAGGTGAGTTGAGAAGGCAGAGATGGTCAGGAGCTAGTAGAATGGACACCAGAAATCCGGAGTGGAAAGGAGAAGCATGTTGTCACTAGGGTCACATAACAAGATGTATAAATTTTTGTATGGGAAACTAACTTGAATTGTAAACTTTCACTTAAAGCACAAAAAAAGACTAAAAAATAGTACTGATATTTAATGAAATATCAATAGCAAATCTTTGACATTTATTTCTGCAGAATCTTTTGGGTCATTCTGAAGTAGGTAAGACTGATTACTAAAGCATTTCACACCTAGAATCTCCTTTCTGCCCTTCATTATATTCTTCTTCCTGAATTTTAGAAGCCCAGAGATTTTATAGTTTCTCTCCTATCAAATACTCCTTTTCAAACTCCATCCTAGGAACTTATACGTTATTAACTCTATAGATGATGATCTGGTAGCTGCTCCTTAATTTGAAAGGATATAAAGTAAAAGGTTATATTTTCCATAACAACTTGCATTGAAGTAAGGTCAAAGATGGTTTGTCTTAAGTCAAACCAATGAAGTTTTTAATTGTGAAATTTGTGTAATTGGAAGGGTATGTAGAAGACTTATTTGTTTTTTGTAGGAAGGACTTTATTTATTGATGACTCAGAAATCACACCAACAATGGAACAGAGAAGATCGGACACCAATCTACAAATGCACCAAGACATCGTTAATATGCACTCTTGTGAGGTCAGCCCTGTGAAATCTCAATACTTAGAACCACATCACTGAGCCCATCTAAAACAAGACGAAGAGATCTGTTTTTTCCCCACATTTACTTTCATTCATGCATCCTCAGGAGTATTTTGATGGTATTAATCACTTCCCAAGGGTCCTTGGGTGGCACAAATGGTTAAGGTTAACAATTCAAACCCACCCAGAAGCATCTCAGAAGCCTGGAGATCTGCTTCTGAAAAGTGACAACCTTGAAAACCCTATGGACTGCAGTTCTACTGTGCACACATGGTGTCGTCCTGAGTCAGAATCAATTTGATGGCTACTAACCACAACAGCAATGACCTCCCAATCTCCTCTAAGAGGTTTAAGTTCTAAATAGACCATCTTACTATGGTCAAAAGATATTGGAGAAATAATAAAAAACCTAAAATTCGTTTGAACCTTCATTGAAGCAAAAATACTACAGAAATGATTTTCTTAGATTTCTAGTTTATTCAAATGTTCGACAAATATTCATTGAGTTTGTAATATGTGTCATATGTCAGGTGCTAGTCTATGCCTTCAGAATATAAAGTAAGCAAGACAAATTTCATCTACTTTGACAGAAACGTTCAGAAGAAGTTAGACAATAAAGAAGTATTTAAAAATACATAACTGTTACAATATGAAACACACTAGGAGAAAAATAAAATTATTTACTATTTATTTAACATTTATTTATTGAGTGTATGTTACTCCAGGATCTGTTCCATATGGAAAGGGTATAAATAGGTTCCTTGAAGCTTTTTATCTTAGAACCAAGTAGGTATCCCACTAATAGCTCATGAAATAAATTTTCTTGTGGCTGCAAGAAATTTAAAAAAAAGTTATATTTCTTTGTTGATTGGGGGATTAATTCTTTCAACAAATACTGAGCACCTTCTATTCATTTATTAAGTCATTCATTTAATAAACGTCAATGAATCAATTATCAGGGGAAAAGAAGTAGTCAGTTATTTTGAATGCTGCTGAGAAGCTGACTATGTTGGAGACAGAAAAGTGTCCACTGGACATGGCAACATAGATTGGTTACCTTTACAAGAACAAATGTAGGAATGTTATGGAGACAGGAACCACATTAGAATGCAATATGTTTTTGTTAACAAAGAGATATCATTATACATCCATCATATTGGCAAAAATGTAAAAAGTGAGACAAAATCAAATATTGATGAAGACGTACATGCAGTAGAAATTTCCTACATTGATCTTAACAGTTTAAATTGGTACAACCTTTTATGAGCAATTTCAGACTATCTAATGTAATTCAAGCTATGCACACACTTCAGATCCAAACATTCCACTTCAGAACATATACTCTAGAAAACTCTTAACCATGTCTGTAAGGAAACATATATAAAAATTTACTGAAGAAATTTTAGTATACAAATAGCAACTAAAATACATCTCAAAAACATGCTATTGAGCAAACAGGCACCTTGCAGAATTATAATATTTATGTAAAGTTTTAAAATATGCAAAACATATTCATGTATATAAAAACGGTAAAAATATTCATAGAAATGCCAATATCAATCTCATGATAGCCCTTAAGGCCAAGAGGAAAGGTAGAGAAGATGTAGTGAATTTGAGGGAGGATGGGGCTAATCAAGGAAAATGATATGACCGGGAGATAACAGTGTTGCACAACAAGCTATTTATTGGGGCTAACGTGTTAATATTTTCCATGTGGAGGGCTGTTACCTACAACAGGAGTCCTCCAGAGACAATTGTCTCAAGGGGAGCCACCAGCAGGGGAAGAGGGCAAGGAAATTCCCAGCAAGTTGGGAAATCTCTGGGTGATTGAGCACTGAAGGGCGGCAGCAGCTTGGGGTCCTTAAAACTGCAGTTTTATCTTATCTATGGCTAGCAGATGTTGGACACAGTTGGGTATGTAAAGCAGACAGGTTCTAAGTGATTAAAAATCTGCTTGTTTGGGCTATTTTTAAAACAACTGGATGTGTAAATATTGGAGATTGATGCTAGAGGACTTTTTGGCTAAGTGGCCCAGTCTGTTTTGGAGAAATAAACAACCTGGGATCAATACACAGAGGCCATCTTTGGCTCAGTTATATATCAGAAGAGCTGAGGGAGGACCACAGGAGATACCACTTTACCTGAAATGTTTTATTTCTTAAAGAGAAAGAGAGGGAGAGAAAAGAAACTAGAGGAGATGAGAAGGGAGGGGCAGGAAGGGAAGTGGAGGGGAGTGGAGGAGAAGAAAGGGAAAAAAAGGAAAGAAAATAATTTTAACAAAGTGTTAAAATCTGTTAAAACTAGGTTTTTGTGTATTTGAGTTTTTATGTTATTCTCTGCCCTTAATGTTTTCCATATTATTCTCTGTCCTTATTGTATTTTTGAAATAATCATTTCTAAAGCAGTGGGATGAAAAACTGGAAACAGCATAGGTAGACAGCTCCTTTTTTCATCTTTGAATACATCGACCTGAGTCCCAGTGGTGAGGGACAGAGACAAGAAGACATAGTTTAAAGGAGCAAGATTTTATGTGTCAAAGGGAAGATAAATGCTTTGGAGTGGAAAACTGGTAACAGAAAACTACCTATCCCTTTTCCTGCTCATGAGGTACATGGAGTATGAGAGAAAAATGTGTCCTGCTGAGAGAGAGCTCTGTGAGGAAAAGGCATTTTGTGGGATGGCCCTTTAGATAAAGCAATGATGTAGAGCGAACATTCAGAGAAGACATTAAGGGTAGCGAATGGGTCACACTGGGTGAATATGATTTGCTTTCTGAGGATTTAGACATTGTAATAACTCACTAAATAGGTGTTCACAGAACACAACATTTTGTCAGGATAGACTTCCTGAGAAAAATGGGTAAGAAGCAAAGCAAAGAAAAACAAAACAGAAAAACAAGATTCATAAAGTCAGGGCTGCAATGTTTTTTTAAACATAATTTAGAACATTCAAATTAAAATAAGGGGTAGGGAGTGCTCTGGGACAATTAAAGTTGTCACAGACAGGGGGACCAGCTATATTTAGCATGATTAGAAGTTCATCAGGTAATACCCTCACAAGACATGCCATCTTGTCTGTTTTTTTTTTTTAATCTAAAAAGCAAAATAAACCAGGTAAAGTTTAATTTAAGTAACAGCTAAAACAAATTCCATGAATGTTGAATATATGTTAATACTTTTACATGAATTTAAAATTTAGACATAAAACAATACATGTGGTATGCATATACTAAGGAAAATAATATGACTGATGGTATGTGGGTGTTATGTTCATTAAAATTAACCACAGCTATTTGATCATAATCCTTTATTTTCCTAAACTAAATTGTACCTACAGGAAAATCTACCCTCAAAATAGTCATAAGTAGATAAAAATAGAAATTTATGAGTCGTGGAGAGCCATAGGCCTAGAAGATCATAGATAGTATTTTGTAACCAGTCTCATATATTGGAATCATTCCACAAATTAAATGTGGATAATGGTAACATAATAATAGCTATAATTTATTGAGTGAGATGCTAAGTGCATTGCATACATTATCTTTTTCTATTCTTTTATAAACTTACTAGTTATGAACAATTATTCCATTTTACATAGTAGGCACAATGATATATGATCACATTCCTAGTATGGCACAGTTAGTAAGGCTCAAGGAGCCTCTGGGTGGTACAAATGGTTAAGCACTTGACTACTAGCTGGAATGTTGGTGGTTCAAACCCACCCAAAGGTTCTTCAGAAGACAGGCCTGGCAATCTGCTTCTGAAAGGTTACAGCCTTGAAAGTCCTGTGAAGCAGTTCTACTCTGCACACATGGGGACACCACTTTGAATCAACTCAACAACAACTAACAGCAAAGTAAGGCTCAGAGCTGGGATTTGAACTTGTGCCTTTCTGATGCTTAAGCCCAAATTTATTCTACACCTTTACTTTTTCTCCAAAGTAAGATCAATAAAGGCAAACTACTTAATGTTCTATATAGATAACTAGGTAGCTCCTGGAAAATATTTTCACTGAGCATTGCAAACAATCAGGAGTATAAAGTTATTATAGACAGTTCCAGAAAAGATCATTGAATGAATGATCTGATAGCACTGTAAGGAAAATGTGAATAGCACATAATCTCAAATGAAAATTCTTTCTTTGGTTGTACTTTCATTTTTACAATTGATCTTTAAAAATTTTTTAACCATTCCCTGTTCTTTGAGTATCACAGTGATGACTGGCCAAAAGTAATAGAATTATGACTGAACCTCTCATAAGGGAGTTGTAATATTCCTAATATTAAGAAGACTTCCCAGGAGCATCAACTAGAAAATCAGGCTCCCAATGGGCATTGTTAAGGTTTAGTTTCCGTGTATAATTAAAAACAATAAACAAAACTTAAACAGACAACAGACTTTCTCTTTCATTGTTGCTATAGATACACATTAGTGGTCAAGTAAATGCTAATTTCTTGTAAATTTCCATAATTTGATAATGCAAACAAATTCTTGGTGTCACTCAAAGAAAATTTGATGGCGCACATACTTAGCTCCGCCATAAAAACATTTCAACATGATCCCTGTGCTTAATTTCTTCATAAAAAATGTTTAACATGTAATGTAAGCTATGCTCTTGTTGTGATTCTTATAGGTAGCCCTGGTGGTATAGTGGTTAAGAGGTAGGCTGCTAAACAAAAGGTCAGCAGTTTGAATCCACCAGCCACTCCTTGGAAACCCTATGGGGCAGTTCTACTCAGTCCTATAGGGTCGCTATGAGTCGGAGTTGGCTCCATGGCAATGGGTTTTTGGTTTTGGTTGGTATGTTTCTGAATGTATATTTCATAGTCCCTGCTAATGGATTCTGAAAACATATCTGAATGAAACGAAGTGTAATATCATAGCCCAGATTCAGTGAGGGGTCTTAACTACTGGATGTATTTGATAGTTTCTTCTTAAGAAGAAAAAATGTATGTATAAGATTCTATTGCTTAAGTTGAATGATGCCTATTCACATAGTAGAGAGTCGGTAGATAAATCTGTAGGAATAAGGCTTGTAAGTGGGGATGGTTTTCTTTGAAATACCAAGAAAGACAGGTTACCTCTGGATGCTTGTTTCTAATTAAAATGTACACTTACGAACAGTATTGCAAGGAACAACCATATTGAAGTACTTTACCTCAGCCTCAGTCACTTCCTAATCTTAGAATTTTGTATTTTACAGTTTATTTATTAATATAATAATATATTTGAACTGGACCCAAAGTTAAGGATCAAAAAGTAATTACCCCCTCGGCTCGGAGGACATCTATGTCAAGTGACACAACCCAGTTCTTAAAGACAATGTTCTACATCCCACTTTGTTGAGTAGCATCTGGGGTCTTAAAAGCTTATCAGTGGCCATCTAAGATACAACTGTCAGTTTCTTCTAGTCAGGAGCAAAGGAGAGGGAAAAGTACTAAAGACTAAAGGAAGTAATTAGTCCAGAAGACTAATGGTCCACATGAACTACAGCCTACACAATCCCAAGGCCAGAAGAACTAGATGGTGCCTAGCTACCGCTACCAACCGCTCTGACTGGGATTACAAAAGAGGGTCCCAAGCAGAGTAGGAGAAAAATGTAGAACTAATGATCAAATTCATAAAAAAGACCAGACTTACTGGTCTGACAGAGATTGGGGTAATCCTCAAGGCTGTGGTCCTCAGACACCCTTCTAACTCAGACTTGAAACCACTCCGAAAGTTCGTCTTTCAGCCAAAGATTAGGCAGGCTTATAAGACAAACAATAACATATGTGAAGAACGTGCTTCTTAGATTAATCAAGTATACGAGATCAAATGGGAAACACCTGCTCCAGAACAAAGACAAGAAGGCAGGAGGGGACAGGAAAACTGGACCAATGGATATGGTAAACCCAGGGTGGAAAGGAAAAGGGGAAGGTGCTGACAAAATGCGGGATTGCAGCCATTTCCATGAAATAATTTGTGTATAAATTTTTGAATGAGAAACTAATTTGCTCCGTAAACTTTAACCTAAATCATAATAAAAGAACTAATTATCCCCTAGCAAATATAAACCCTTGTTTCTACCAAGAACCACAGAATAACTTAATGTTTATAATATTAATGAGTATTGAAAAGCTTGTTTATTTTAATGAGAAGGTCAAATGGTACATGTACTAGAATAATACTGATATTTAACATTAATTTCACCTTGGCCTAATCGATGGTAAGGGAATAGGGAACACATTTTTATTTAGGCCAGAGAGAAACTGACAGTTTGATCTAAGGTACAATCAATAACGCTGAAATTGTGAATAACATAGAACATGTTGAAAAGTAACACTTGGATCACCGTTTCAGAGCAATAACTTTAATGAAATATATAAGGCTAATGTTATTATCAATAGCAATTTATGCAGCTATTGAATTGTTGGTTTTATTTTGATTATATTTAATTTATAAAGAGGAGAAGAAGATATTTCATATTTAATTTTAAATTTAAATGGAATCCAGTTCTTATGACATTACAGGAAACTGGATAGCATGCTTTTTGAAACAGTATTAACAAATATGAATGGATGACTTAATTATCACTTATTTTTCATTGAAAATCATTAAATAATCAACTGAGTTTTAGATGACTCCTTAACAAATAAATGTGAAATTAAAATGGATGAATGATTGCAGTAAGAAATGTTTATCATATTTGTGAAATCTTACAATGTCTAAAAGGTACATGATGGATGTCTTTGGAATTATAATGTTAATTATGTAGTGAAAGCTAACATTATGTCAGAAGAATAGTATAATGTATTAAAAGTGCGGTATAAGACCCAGCCAAATCCATGGGCTTTCCCCTTGAGGTTTGTGATCTATGTAAGACAGGTGTAAATGGACAATAATGGTTATTAGCTGTATAAACTTTCATCAAGTGAATAATCAATTCCTATAGTTATTGTTTTACAGTCATTTGCATACAAGACACACTGCTACAGTACTACAGATGAAAGAGACATGTTAGGTTGAATTTGGTGTATTTCCTTAAAACTGGTTGTTTTCTATGGCATATTTTTTAAAAAGTTCAAGTATATTTTATACAAATCAGCCAATGTGTCTTTCACTACTTCTTAGAAATAGGTATTTTGGTGGTATAGATTTCGCTCCCTTCTTAGTAGTTAAAATCAATAGAATTTTAATTAATTTCCTCCACTCTTGTGTGTTAGGATTAAGGTAAATTTGACCCTTTATTTTTTATGTTTTATGATTACGTCTTTTTTCCGTATGTATATTATTAGAAAAAATAATTTATTTTTGCATTTAGAGACAAGGAAAAGACATTTAATCTAAAGCTGTTAAGCCACTCGCCTTATGTACAAAATATGTATTTTTTTCCTCTGTGGTTCCAAAGAAAGTGTCTTTGCAGGTGACAGAAATAGCAGAATGAAATAAGTAGATTAATTAAAGGAAAAAATTATGGCATGCTAACTTGTGTCTAAGAATTTATCTTGATCTAAAATGGTTTAACTTGAACAAAGAAAGTTAGTATTTTTGAGCATAAAAATTAAATTTTGGACTAGATCAAAATAATCTGTGTTGTAAGCCACTTTAGTTAGGGGACTGTTCAATCCCAAAGTTCCACAAATGGGAAAATAGCCTCTGAAGCCCTGTTAACCTTTTTAATAGTTTTTCAACTTTGTACCTATTGGAAAATACAAACCACCCCAACTGATATGGAAATCACTTTTAATTACATAAAAAGCAGCAGAAGTACAACTTGTACTAAAAAAAAAAAAGGCACTAAATGTTTAAATCAGAGAATCTGGGATGCTACAGCCAGAGGGAATATTTAATAACGTTAAGAAGGGAGAATGTTGACACCCATATTGACTCCACAGGAAATCATTTTTAGTTCACACCTACTATGGTGATTAGCATAGTATTTAATCAAACAGAAAAAAAAACTCACAGAGTAGGACATAAGCACTATACAAACAGAAAACATTTATGGCATAATAATAAAAATAGTAGCAGGCATTTAACAGAGAATACTGGGAGAACAACTCCCTTTATAAATGATGAATTAAAAAAAACTTTTTTTTTTAATTAAAAACTTGAGCTTTGGGCATCAGGTTCAAGATAGTAAAATAAATGTGCACAATTAACTCTCCTTGCTCCCAACTGATATCAGAGCAAATATGTACTAAAGATAAGATATCCATTATAATGCACAGAATGGAAGGTGGAAACCACTAGTAGATATAGGGTTTCAATGAATGGCAATCTGAATGGAGGCTATCACAGCCCAGAAGATTCTTAAAAAACGTGTTTACTGCCACTAAAATCCTTCTAGAGTCCAAACTAATATTAGCATGTGTGGATACCAACTATATCTCTATCTCTATCTCTGTCTCTGTCTCTATCTCTATCTCTGTCTCCATCTCTATATTATTCCAAGAATGTGCTTTTTAGCTGTTGGGTTGATTTTGGTGCCTGTAAAACATCAGTAGATCAGCTGACCCTACCTAGGTTCACTCCCTTCTACACTTATAAATCCACCCACTAGCTACAATCTGGACTCCTGGTGGTACAGTAGTTAGGAGCCTGGCTGCTAACCAAAAGGTCAATAGCTTGAATCTACCAGCCACTCCTTGGAAACCCTATGGGTTAGTTCTATCCTGTCCCATAGGATCACTATAAGTCAGAATGGACTCAACAGCAATAGATACTCGACGGCAACAGGTACAGGTAGCTACTATCTTGTGTGTCCCTAGGCTAAAAATGGAGAATCATTTTCTAAAGATATTCAGTTGGGTAGGGCTGGTGATTCTTTTTTGATGGCACATCTCAACTATAAATCAATTAAATCTTTATTCATAATTAAAATGCACAAACAGTTGAGAAAGCTAACAGCACCAAAGGAAAGAATCATGATAAACAGGTAAAAACCAGCCCCAGAGAAAAGAGGTAATTGAGCAACCAGACGAAACTTTAGAAAACCCCAGTGAGTAATCTCAGAGCTATTCTAGATGATTTTTTAGTATACTAAATCAATAGCATGCTGCTACAAAAGGGATAAGAGGAAACAAGAGTAGGCTCTCAAGAATTAAAAATGTATTTGTAAAAAACACAAAATATTTCATTTAAAATTTAAAGTTCAGGAAATTGTCTGAACTTTCAACTTTGAGACATCTTTTAGAACACAGAGTACGGAGGGAGATCCCAAGCAAAATGGAGTTGTCTTGCTGAATTAAAAGAGATATTAAACTGCAGGGATTCTAAGATGTCGGCAATGGACTCAACATACAACAATGGACTCAAACATAACAATGGTCATGAAGATGGCACAGAGCAACAACAACAGACTCAAAATGAAATATATTCATAATTTTATTAAATGCAAATGTTCTAATCTTTCCACTTAAAAAGCAGACGTTTTCAGATCAGATAAAATGTAAGCCTAAATTATATGCCTTTAAGTAACTCCTCTTAGATATAAAAACAAAGCTAAATAAAGTCTAAAAAGATAAGCAATGAAAACATTAATCATAAGAAAGCTAAAGTAGTATTTAAAGCAAGTAATATTACTTGCAACGCTTCACTCTGTTATATTTAAGGTTACCATGAGTTGGACTGGTGGAAGACTGGTTAACATCTTGCAATATGCAGAAGGCAAAACCTTGCTTGCTAAAAGCAAGGACGACTTGAAGCACTGATAAAGATCAAAGACTACAGCCTTTAGTATAGATTACACCTCAACATAAAGGAAGCAAAAATCCTCACAACTGGACCAATAAGTAATATCATGATAAATGGGGAAAAGAGTGAGGTTGTCAAGGATTTCATTTTACTAGAATTCACAATCAATGCTCATGGAAGCAGTGGTCAAAAAATCAAATGCCATATTTCATTGGGTGAATCTGTTACAAAAGAGCTCTTTAAAGTTTTGAAAAGCAAAGATATCACTTTGAGGACTAAGGTGCACTTGAACCAAGCCATGATATTTGCAATAGTCTCATATGCGTGGGAAAGCTGGACAATGAATAAGGAAGACCAAAGAAGAATTTATGCCTTTGAATTATGGTGTTGATGAAGAATATTGAATATACAATAGACTACCAGAAGAATGAACAAGTTTGTCTTGAAAAAAGTGCAGCCAGAATGCTCCTTAGAAGACAGGATAGTGAGACTTTGTCTTATGTACTTTGGACATGTTATCAGGAGGGACTGATCTCTGGGGAAGTACATCATGTTTGGTAAAGAAGGTCAGCAAAAAGAAGAAGACCCTCAATGAGATGGATTGACATAGTGCCTGCAACAATGGGCTCAAACATAGCAACGATTGTGAGGATAGCTCAGGACTGGGCAGTGTTTCCTTCTGTTGTACAGAGGGTCACCATGAGTTGAAAACAACTCAAAGTCCCCTAACAACAACAACATGAGTTCAAGCTGACTTGATGGGAACTAACAACAGCATCCCAGAAGTGTGTATAACAGGAAGCCTAATACTGTTGCTCTTCTAGAGTGTAGAAAGTATTTACATCAATAAAAATTATCATCGACAACCTCTGAAAAGATATATGGTTCTCCTGTCAAAAAGAAAAAAAAAATAGTGGACTCACAAGTTAAATAATAAAAACTATTAAATAACAATTTAAAAGTAGTATTATAAATAAGCTTCCAAATATTAAGTCTTCTAAAATAGTATTTCTCAATCTTTTTTTTTTTTAATTTTTCACTATTGTCTCCCTAAGGAACCATTTTTTTGTAATGTATTTCCTAATGTCCCTCCCTAAGATTTTACGCTACAGGTAGTCCCTGACTTACAATGAGGTTATGTTTGGATGACTCCATGGTAAGTCGGTTCTGATGTAAGTCGAACATCTCATTTTTTTTTTTTTAAAGTTTTCGTTATTATTGCCTTTTATCTTTGTAAATTTGATCTTTATTTGTCTTTCGGGTTGGAACTATTACATATAAACTTATAGATATATTTTAACATTATATGTAGTACACATACTAACAATAAGATGTACAAAAAAAGTACAAAACAGATTGTCATAAGTGTTGTTTGTCCTAACAGGAATATGTTGTAAGTTGGAGACTACCTGTACATATGTTTATGATACAGTTTCTATATATGTATATATTTATGATATACTGTATATATGTTTATGAGACATAAACACACTTTTATATATACACATATAAAATGAATCCATAAAAATGAATGTTTGGAGGAGGGGCCAAGACGGAAGTGTAGTCAGACACTTCTTGTGGTCCCTCGTAAAACAAAGTCCACCCCTAAAAAGTGAATCAATTATATATGACAATCTAGAAGCCCTGAACATCAAAGACAAAGTTGAGGAGTTGGACTGAGCAGTAGAGGGAGGAAGAGACAGTTCAGAAGCAGCAAGGAAGTGCCAGACATGACCTGGCCAGTCTCCTGCATGCTGGATCAGCCGGCGTGTGCAAAATGAGGCTAGCAGTAGCAATCAAGACACGTTTTCCACATAGGGAGAAACCGAGCTGTGGAGAGTCGGCACAAGCCTCTGGAGTCAGGGGGAAGCAGCACTGAATCTGCGAAAGTTAAGTGCAAGCTTCTCCCCTACAGCAAGGGATCAAAATAACCTTTCCCACCTCTGGGAAGTACCTCTCTCACCTTCATCCGCCCCCTCCATGCTCTGCTCTTGTTCCGGTTCAGCTTCAGCGATTGCTGCACCCCAAGGGCCAGAAGTGGGACCCATCGCATGCCCTGAGCCATTCTCCTGGCTTTGGAGAGGGAACAAATTAACAACCAAACAAATAAGAAAAAAATAATCTGCCAGCTACCCTAATCTGGGACCTCAGGGCAGGCAGAGCCCCTTTGCTTAGGCAGAGGCATAAGAGGTTCATGGACTTTGAATGCCTTTCACCCCTGCTTACACCTTTGTGGGCCCATTTCAACAGCATGGCCCACATCAGCATAGGTATATACCTGAAGCCTATTTTCAACTGCAACAGCTAAGGGGGAGTGCAGATTCATGACATTTGACACTGCCCTGCCCATTAGGCAGGCCCTCACCTATCCACATCAGGGGCCTGAGGATTGGTGGCTCCAGCCACTCCACCTAGCGACCCATGACAGGGTCCAAGAATAAGTGGTGCCTCCCAGTCCTTACAGCCAACAGTACTGGGTGCCAACTGCAAAACCCACCCACCTACGTGCTGTAGGGAACAGAGACACACCTTCCACCCAAACACTCAGGGACAGCCATTAGGCCCCTATCTTGCTCAGCAAGTAACCCCCTACTGCAGTCAGATCTATGCCTACTCCAGTCACTGCTATATAGCCCTGCCCATCTAGGACTGTAGGTGTGAGTCTGCAACACACACTAGGGGACTGACGACCTGGACACTAGAGCTGAATGCACACAAGAAAAGTAAACAAACTCCTGGGCTCATATACTTACCAGTAGCTCTAACTACCTGGTGACAGGATGTAAGAGCTTCGAAGACACCAATAATCAAAGTAGCTCACATGACGAGCCTATATGGGCATATTAGAACAACAAAACAAGACCCTAGGACACGGTAAGCAAACGTATAATAAATAAATATAATAACTTACTGATTGCTTGGAGACAACAGTAAATAGCAAATGACATAAAAAGGCAGACCATGATGGCTTCAGCAAGCAACCAAAACAAAGAGCCAGGAAACCTCCTGGAGAAAGAGAAGGTCTTGGAATTACTGGAGGTAGAATTCAAAAGACTGATATACAGAGCTCTCCAAGAGATCAGGAAAGAGATTAGACAAAATGCAGACCAAGCCAAGGAAAACACAGACAAAGCAATAGAGGAAATTAATAAGGTTATAGAAGAGCAAAATGACAAATTTAACAGATTGTAAGAATCCCATAGAGAGAAAGCAAATAGGAATCCAAAAGATTAATAGTAAAATTTCAGAATTAGATAATTCAATAGAAAGTCATAGGAGTAGAATTAAGGCAGTGGAAGTCAGAATTAGGTTGATGATAATGAACTTGACACCAATTTATTTGAGGAAAAATAAGATAAAAGAATTTAAAAAAATGAAGAAACCCTAAGAATTATGTGGGACTCTATCAAGATGAATTTTAACCTATGTTGTGGATTGAATTATGTCCCCCCAAAAAATGTGTGTATCAATTTGGCCTGGCCATGATTCATGGTATTCTGTGGTTTTCCTATAAATTGTAAATCCTGCCTCTATGATGTTAATGAGGGAGGATGGGCGGTAGTTGTGTTAGTAAGGCAAGGCTAAGTCTACAAGATTGGATTGTATCCTGAGGCAATGTCTTGAGATATAAATGGCAGAAGTGAGCAGTGAGACAGGAAGACCTCGTACCATCAAGAAAGCAGTGCCGGGAGCAGAGTGCATCCTTTGGACCAGGGTCTCTGCACCGAGAAGCTCCTAGTCTGGGGGAACACTGATGAGAAGGCTGAGAGAGTGAAAGCCTTCCCCTGGAGCTGACACCTTGAATTTGGACTTTTAGCCTACTTTACTGTAAGGAAATAAACTTCTCTTCGTTAAAACCATCCACTTGTGGTATTTCTGTTATGGCAGCACTAGATGACTAAGACAACCTATAAGTGATTGGAGTACTAGAACAGGGGGTGATAACATAAACTACAGAGAGAATTGTTCAAGATTTGTTGGCAGAAAACTTCTCTGAGATAGTGAAAGACAACAAGATACATAACCAAAATGCTCATTGAACTCCACACAAGGTAGATCCCAAAAGAAAGCCACCAAGATATAGTTAAATTTGTCAAAATCAAAGATACAGAGAGAATTTTAAGAGTGGCTAGGGATAAACAAAAGGTCATCTATAAAGGAGAGTCAATAAGACTAAGCTCAGACTACTCAGCAGAAACCATGCAGGTGAGAAGGCAATGGGATGACATACATAAAGTCTTGAAAGAAAAAAAATTGTCAACCAAGAATTATATATTCAGCAAAACTGTCTCTCATATATGATGGTGAAATTAGGGCATTTCCAGATAAACAGAAGTTTATAGAATTTGTAAAAACCAAACCAAAATTACAAGAAATACTAAACAGAGTTTTCTGGTTAGAGAATCAATAATATCAGTTGACATCCCAAGACTAGAGCACAGGACAGAACAACCAGATATCAACCCAGATAGAGAAGTCACAAAAATAAGTCAGAGATAAAACACTGAAAATAGGGAAACAGAGATGTCAATACATAAAAGACGAGAACATTAAAACAAAAAAGAGGGACTAAATAATGTAGTCATAGAACTTTCCTAATGAGAGAAAGTTAAGAAGATATCGAGAAATAAAAGATTGGTTTAAAAGTAGAAAAATAGTGGTAAATTTTAAGGTAACCGCAAAGGAAGCTAACAATCCTACACAACAAAATAAAAAACAAGAAAAACAGGAAGACTCAGCAAATACAAAATCAACAACAATGAAAAAGATGAAAAGAAAATACATAAAGAAAAACAACTCAGCACAGAAAATTAAGTGGAACAAAGAAACTCTCAACAACATTAAAAAAAAAAAAGACATCAAAATGATAGTACTAAACTCATACCTATCAATAATTATGCTGAATGTAAATGGACTAAATGCACTAATAAAGAGACAGAGAGTGGCAGAATGGATAAAAAAACACAAACCATCTATGTGCTGCCTACAAGAGACTCACCTTAGACTTAAAGACACACACAAACTAAAGCTCAAAGGAAGAAAAAAAAATATATCAAGCAAACAGCACTCAAAAAAGAGTACAAGTGGCAGTATTAATCTCTGACATAATAAAATTTAAAGCGAAATCCACCACAAAGGATAAGGAAGGACACTATACAATGATTAAAGGGTCAGTACACCAGGAGAAAATAACCATAATAAATATTTAAGCACCCAACCACAGGGCTCCAAAATACATAAACTCTACTAGCATTGAAAAGAGAGACAGACAGCTCCACAATAATAGTAGGAGACTTCAACACACCACTCTCAGTGAAGCACAGAACATCCAGAAAGAAGGTCAATAAAGACAAGGAAGATCTAAATGCTACAATCAACCAATATGATCTCATAGACATATACGGAACACTCCACCCAACAGCAGCCAAGTATACTTTCTTTTCCAACACACATGAAACATTCTCCAGAATAGACCACGTATTTGGGCACAAAAGAAAACCTTAACAGAATCCAAAATACCGAAATATTACAAAGCATCTTTTCTGACCATAAAGCCATAAGAGCAGAAATCAATAACAGGAAAAGAAAGGGAAAAGAAAAAAATCAAATACATGGAAACTGAACAACACCTTGTTCAAAAACTGTTGGGTTACAGATGAAATCAAAGCTCAAACATGGAAATTCATATAATCAAATGAAAATGAAAACAGAACCTTTGGGACATAGCAAAAGCAGTGCTCAGAGGACAATTTATGGCAATAAATGCACAAATCCAAAAAGAAGAAAGGGTCAAAATCAAAACATTAACCATACAACTAGAACAAATAGAAAGAGAGCAGCAAAAGAAGCCTTCCGGCACCAGAAGAAAGGACATAATAAAAATTAGAGCAGAAATAAATGAAAAAGAGAATAGAAAAACAATTGAAAGAGTCGACAAGACTAAAAGTTGGTTCTTTGAAAAGATCAACAAAATTGATAAACCACTGGCAAACTGACAAAAGAAAAACAGGGGAGGAAGCAAATAACCCAAATATGAAATGAGGTGGGTGATATAATAACAGACCCAACTGAAATTAAAAAAGAAATCATAATAGAATACTATGAACAATTGTATACCAACAAATTTGAAAACCTAGAGGAAATGGACAGATTTCTAGAAACACACTACCGACCTAAACTAACACAAACAGAGGTAGAAAAATGAAATAAACCTATAACAAAAGAAGAGATTGGAAAGGTAACAAAAAAACTCCCAACAGAAAAAAAATCCCGAGCCCTGACAGTTTCACTGGAGAATTCTACCAGACTTTCAGAGAGGAGTTAACACCACTACTACTAAAAGTATTTCAGAGCTTAGAGAAGTATGGAATACTCTCAAACTCATTCTATGGAGCCGGCATAACCCTGACACCAAAACCAGTTAAAGACACCACAAAAAAGGAAAATTACAGACCAATATCCCTCATTAACATAGATGCAAAAATCCTCAACAAAATTCTAGCCAATATACTAAAAAGACCAGACTTGATGGTCTGACTGAGACTGGAGGGACCCCAGAAGACATGGCCCCTGGATTTTCTGTTAGCCCAGAACTGAAACCATTAACCAAACCAGCTCTTCAGACATCGATTAGACTGGGCTATAAGACATAAAATGATGCTTGTGAAGAGAGTGATTCTTAGCTCAAGCAGATACATGAGACTAAATGGGAAGCTCATGTCTGGAGGCAAGATGTGGAGGTAAAAAGGGAAAGGAGCTGGTTGAATGGACACGGGAAATCCGGGATGGAAAGGAGGAGTGTGCTGTCACATTATAGGGAGAGCAACTAGGGTCACGTAACAATGTGTGTATAAATTTTTGTATGAGAAACTAACTTGAACTGTAAAGTTTCACCTAAAGCACAATTAAAAAATATTCTAGCCAATAGAATTCAACAACATATCAAAAATTAATTCATCATGAAAGTAGAATTCATATCAGGTGTACAGGGATGGTTCAATATTAGAAAAACAATCAATGTAATCCATCACATAAATAAAAGATAAGAACCACATGATCTTATCAATTGATGCAGAAAAGGCTTTTGACAAAGTTCAACACCTATTCATGATAAAAACTCTCAGCAAAATTGGAATAGAAGGGAAATTCCTCAACATAATAAGGGGCATTTATACAAAGCCAACAGCCAACATCATCCTAATGGAAAGAGTCTGAAAGAATTTCCCCTGAGAACGGGAACCAGACAAGGATGCCCTTTACTACCACTCTTATTCAATATTGTGCTGTAGGTCCTAGCCAGAGCAATAAAGCAAGAAAAAAAAAAAAAAAAAAAAGGAAAGGGCAACCAAATTGCTAAGGAAGAAGTAAAAATACCCTTATTTGAGATGATATGATCGTATACACAGAAAACCCCAAAGAATCCACAAGAAAACTACTGGAACTAATAGAAGGTTTCAGCAAAGTATCAGAATACAAGATAAATATACAAAAATCAGTTACATTCCTCTATATCAACAAAGAGAACTTTTTTATTTTTATTTTTTATTTTTTTTATATTTTATTGTACTTCATGTGAAGGCTTACAGAACAAATAGTTTCTCATGAAACAGTAGTACACATGTTGTTTTATGACATTGGTTAACAACCCCACAACATATTAACCCTCTAACTTCTCAACCTTTTTTTTTTTTTGGTGAAAATACACATAGCCAAAGATACACCGTTTCAAAAATTTCTACATGCACATTTCAGTGACATTGACTACGCTCTTCCAATTGTGCTGTTGTTCTCACTTAAGAAGAAGGTTTACAGAATAAAATAGTTTCTCATTTAACAGTTACTACAAATGTTGCCCTATGACAATGGTTAACAATCTCACCTCAACAATATCCTTACTCAACCTTGGGTTCCCTATCACCAGCTTCCTTCTCCCCTTCTGCCTTCTGGCCCTTGTCACTGGACTCCTGTACCTCGTTAGTCTCATTTGGTTTTACGGGGCTGTCCACTCCCAGGCTGAACAGTGAGCCTAGGAGGTAGCTTCACCACTGAGCTAAAAGGGTGTCTGGGGGTCATACTCTCAGGGTTTCTCCAGTCTCCTTTAGGCCAGTAAATCTGGTCTTTTTTTTTTGTGAGTTAGAATTATGCTCTACATCCTTCTCCAGCTCTGTCCAGAACCCTCTGTTGTGATCCTGGTCAGAGCAGTCAGTGGTGGTAGGCAGGCACCATCTAGCTGTACTGGACTCAGTCCGGTGGAGGCCTTGGTAGCTGTGGACAATTAGTCTTTCAGACTAATCTTTTCCTTGTATCCTGTTCTCTTCATTCTCCCTTGCTCCTGAAGGAATGAGACCAGTGGAGTATCTTAAATGGCCACTCACAGGCTTTTAAGACCCCAGACACTACTCACCAAGGCAGAATGTAGAGCATTGTCTTTATAAGCTGTGTCATGTCAATTGAGCTAGATGTTCCCTGAGACTGTGGTCCCCACAGCCCTCCATCAAGTAATTCAGTCCCTCGGGGAGTTTGGATGTGTCTGTGGGGCTTCCATGAATACTAAATAGGCAATAGATAAGTGGTATCTTGGGTGAAGGGTGAGACAGTACACAATACAGGGGAAACTAGCACAACTTGAACAAAGAGAACTTCTAAGAGGAAATCATCAAATCAATACCATTTACAATAACCCCCAAGCAGATAAAATAGTTAGGAATAAATCTAACCAGAGATGTAAAAGATCTATACAAAGAAGGCTAAAAGACACTACTGAAAGAAACCTAAAGAGACCTTGTTGTTGTTGTTGTTAGGTTCCGCTGAGTGGGTTCCAACTCACAGAGCCCCTGTGTTCTGCATCCTACTTTGGGGAGTGCCGTCTGGGGTCTTAAAAGCTAGCAAGTGGCTATCTAAAGTGCATCAATTGGTCCCAACCCACCTGGAGCAATGGAAAATGAAGAACACCAAAGACACAAGGAAAGTATTAGTCCAAGAGACAGAAAGGTCCACATAAACCAGAGACTCCATCAGCCTGAGATATGAAGTACTAGATGGTGCCTGGCTACCACCAATCACCACCCCGACAGGGAACACAACAGAGTGTCCCTGACAGAGCAGGAGAAAAGTAGGATGCAGAACTCAAATTCACATAAAACGACCAGACTTCATGGTCTGACTGATACTGTAGGAACCCCGGAAGACCTGGTTCCTGGACACTCTGTTAACCCAGAACTAAAACCATTCCCAAAGGCAACTCTTCAGACAAAGATTAGACTGGACTATAAAACATAAAATAATACTCCTGAAGAGTGTGCTTCTTGGTTCAAGCAGATACATGAGACTAAATGCGCAGCTCCTTTTCAGAGGCAGGATGAGAGGGCACAAAGGGACAGAAGCCGCTTGGATGAACACGGGAAACCTGGGGTGGAAAGGGGGTGTGTGCTGTCACATCATAGGGATTGTAACTAGTGTCACATATTAACATGTGTATAAATTTTTGTATGAGAAATTAACTTGAGCTGTAAACTTTCACCTAAAACACAATTTAAAAAAATGAGTAAGTATTTTTGTATCCCTGGGCAACTAGTTTTTGCCATCTTGGGGACAATATCATCCCTGTTGAGAAGGTGTGATAAAAAATGTGACATAGCTTTGAATAAATGATGGCATTCTATTAGACTATGATGGGACATTTGAATAATTTTAATCTGGATTTTTTTTTTTTTTTAAATACATTACATTTCCTTCTCAGTGGTCCTCACTGAGTCTTAGATCCGATTAAAATTGAAGACTCCTGGAACTTTCCCCAAACCTAGTTAATCACAGACTGGGCCCAGAAACCCTTACTTTAAAAGTTTCTGCAGTAAAGTTTATGAACTCCTAATTTTTGAACAACTGTTTTGAAAGCATAAAAAATTCCCACTACATCTAACTCAGGATTTACTAATTCCTAGAGAGGAATAAAAGGCAGTTTCTATAAGAACATTAAGATGGATTATCCATAATTGGAGTATAGTACTTTCTTCATATTTATTTTGAAGACAGCTGCTTTCTCATGCCAGGGCACGTGTTGAGTCCACCCTGCTACTGCATCCACTCTGATGCCCAATAGACAGATCAAGTCTTGAAGCTTAATCGGATTTACTTAGGCATTGCTTGCATTCACTACACATAGCATAAGCTCAGTTATTCACTCAGTAAACATGAATCAACCAAACAGCATGTGCTCAAATGTACTTTGATGGCATGTTGTAAAAATATTGGAAATAGTTATAGGATAAGATTGTTAATAAAGTATAACACCCACTACTATTCACTTAATAGCTAATAGAATTAGAAATTTTTTTAGGAAGTAAAAGCTAAAGATTGATTTAAAAACAGTTGTAAGTCGGGGGGATAATTTTGGCTAGGTACAGAATAAGGAACAGTCCTCTCTTTGGTTTCTGCTTTTCCCTGGATGGAATAGAGTGATATAAACTATGGAGACTGAGTGACATTGGTACTCCAGGAAAACAACAAACGCCAAGGGTAGGGAATCTTATTTGGAATAAGAAAGAAATATATTGATGGAGTGGAGTAGTCCTTCCCTGTAACTGAGTATTTAGACTAAATGTTCCCTCTTTACAAGAGTTGCTGATATGACTGCCTATAACTTGTTGTGACACTGTATTTCACACAAAATCAAATGCCTTAGAAGGAAATAATTGAAATAATTTAGGAATAATTACAATTGTACTTGTGTCCAAGCCAAATACCTAGGTGAAAATACTAAATACTTGGATTTATTTATTTCTCATTATTGGGGAGCCCTGCCGGCACAGTGGTTAAAGCACTTGGCTGCTAA
Source organism: Dugong dugon (assembly GCA_030035585.1). Classification (NCBI taxonomy): domain Eukaryota; kingdom Metazoa; phylum Chordata; class Mammalia; order Sirenia; family Dugongidae; genus Dugong; species Dugong dugon. The sequence continues at coordinate 91,984,058 of CM057472.1, forward strand.
TCAAAAGATCAGTGGTTCAAATCCACTAGCCTCTGCATGGGAGAAAGATGTTGCAGTCTGCTTCTATAAAGATTACAGCCTTAATAGCCCTATGGGGTAGTTCTACTCTGTCCTATAGGATCGTTATGGGTCAGAATTGACTCAACGGCAGCGTATTTATTTCTTCTTATTATGTGATTGAAATATAACGTATACAGGACAGAAGACCGCCCTAACCTGCAAAAGTTTAACCTCAGTGCTAGGATATTATACTTGCTATGATCTAATGCTATTATCTTATGTCCTTTTTTTATACTTTGCTTTTGTTATGTTAAAAAAAATCACTTGAGTCCCATTTTGTTGATAGCTTCGTTTGTTATTCACTGAGGTTAACAGATATTTTGGTATTCTTGAACTTGGACCTTCCCCTAGGGCTGTCTTGGTCTCAGCCAGATATGGACTGGAAATACACTAAATCCTGAATTTGGTTTAAGGCTCAAGAGCTGAAAATAAAATGTGAAACTCTTAGTGCTAAGGAGCTTCTCAGCATGAGCAAAATTTAGTAATAATAACATAGAATGGTTGAATGACAAAGGGTTCCAAAGTGCAGCTTAAATAAGCGTGCTAGATCTGGGATGCTTACCCTGATGACTTTGTTTTGGAAATGCCCCAGGAACAGTCATCTCTGGGAGATTACTAGCATTTACTAACTCAGAGAAAAATCATGAGAATCTCATGGCCATGAGATCTGCTTAGCTGTTAGCCCGAAGTTCCTCACCACAAAATTTTAGAGTGTTTTCAGGTCACAATAACACAGATTTCAAGTTTGTTCATTATTTTTTAAAAATAATTCCAACATCTTACTTGTAAATTTTTTTTCACTAATATAATGTGTCTTAAACTACTTTTCTTTTTACTGTGCTTGTCTTTTCAGTGGGAACTATTCTGTCAGACATCCAACAAAATCATTTTTTAATCACATTTATAATGCCTTGCTGTTATTGCAGAATAGCAGACATTGGACAGATTGACTTCGAGGTGAAGAAAGGAATCAAGACTTTGCCTTCCATATAGTAACCATAGGGTACATTCTTTCCATAATGGCATTTTCAGATTGCTCTGTACTTGCAAATAATACACGTTCACATCCAGGCATATGCGCTAAGGTAGTGTTTCTCCAAGAGAGGAAAACATTCTTCTCCACATGGCATTCAGTAATCCAGCATCTTAATTCTTTTATTTCTACTGATGACCTGTAAATCAAGTTTGCCAGAGGCTGAGTATTAAAAAAAAAAAAAAAGAGGATAGAAATATTAAATTAGTTCCTTTGCAAAGCATTCATTAGGAAATTTAGATGATATGTAACATATTTGTATTGGACACATGAAACAGGCAGAAGTTAAAAGAAAGAGAACTTATTTTGCATATTAGCAAAATTAAAAAAGAAAGAAAGAGAGAGAGAACTTACCTGCAACCTTTAGTTCCACCAAATTTAGCCAATAAAAGCCTTGAACTAAGTGGTAACAAAATAAAAAAAATGTAACTCTTTTGTAGAAAGAAGACCCATAAACCTAGGCACTGAGTCTCCATACTAAAATTCATTTTGCTATTCTACGAAAATACAATTTGATACTCAGTGAAAATGAACTAATATTTTCAGAAGATAGACTCTTCCTTGGGCATCATGGGATAGGGCAGGAGAAGGAAGTTCAAATCAAAGGAGGAATCACAGCACCTTAGGAAATAAATAAAAGTGGGAAAATCAAAGATCAGACAAACACTAAAATCCGTGGCATAGGGAGTAAACTACATTCACAGTATCTATGATTTTTTTTTTTTTTACAATATACCAAAATTGTGAATTTTAAAGAAATTTGAGGTTAGTAAATGAGCAATTGTTTGAAGTTTATTAAAAAAAGGAGAAAGAGACTGTTATGCAACTCATGCATCCACCTTTAAATATCAGAATACTTATATCTAGTTTCAGACTAAAAAAATATTATGGGATTAAGCATTTATTAAAATCTAAACTCCAATTTTACAAGAACATTTTATTTTTAATTGTTTTTTAGATAGTGATTTAAAAACAAGCAAACAAACCCATTGCCATTCAGTTGACTGTGACTCACAGTGACCCCATAGGACAGAGTAGAAGTGCCCCATATGGTTTCCAAGGCTGTAAATCTTTACAGAAGCAGACTGCCACGCCTTTCTCCTGCATAGCAGCTGCTGTGTTCAAATCACTGACCTATTGGTTAGTAGCCAAGTGCGTAACCACTGCACCATCAGGAATCCTCAGATAGTAACAGACTGTTCTAATCATAAGTTATTAGTCTGCATTTGAAAGTCAAAAACAGACATTTCCAATAATGCAATTATATTTTACAATATTTATAATTCCTATAATTCCAGCAATAACCATTGAACAGAAATATAGTTTTAGAGATAGAAAATAGCATCCAATTGTATTCTGATCCCTACGTAGATTGGGCTTTATAAACTAATGACTCATTTGTGAAGATCTGATAGTCACTTATGATTTCTTATGTCTCTATGCAGACATTATAAGCTGCTTGGGAGAGGTGATGACATTTTACAACTGCTTCCTGTTGTTTACATGACAACCCCATAGTGCTAGATGGAAACTGGGGATTTATGAAACTTACATTGTACTCTAGATTGGGGTGACCATCTATGAAAAATGACAAAGAATAAAACTTTGATCTAAATTTCTTGTTGAACTATTTCTCAAAAATGTATTTCTGATATTAAAATAAAAAATCAGATTTCTTCTTTCAACCAAGATGAAGTAATAAGGAATAGATTTACTCATTTAAAAAAAAATGAAATTATGAAACACTGGTTTTTATTTATTTATTTTTATAATCTTTTTTATTTCCGCTGGGTCTGTTGTAATATCCTCCATTTCATTTCTTATTTGGATTATTTGCATCTTCTCCTGTTTTTCTTTTGTCAGTCTGGCCAGTGGCTTTTTGATTTTGTTGATCTTTTCAAAGAACCAACTTTTGGTTTTGTTGATTCTTTCTATTGTTTTTCTATTATCTATTTCATTTATTTCTGCTCTGATCTTTATTATTTCCAAAACACTGGTTTTTAGACATATGACACTAGCCAGTGAAAGGCAATTCCTACAAGAAGGGAAATGAACAAGATGAATCCTACAATTGTCTCAGGTTAATGTCTGAAAATAGTTCTCAGTAATCAACACAAGGAGAGGGAACTCAGGTGGACTCTGGCAGTTACTCACATTTGAGCAGGTGAAGTTGTGAGTCCAGGGAGGTTAAGGCAGCTAGAATTCTCAGGAAGAAAATTGTAGTGGATAAATCTGCAAAGAGAGTGTTTCAGAAATCTTCAGCAGAGTTCTTTTGAGTCTTCAGCTGACTTCCAATTAGCACATACATGCAAGCAGACTACTGAGGCTAGTTAGGGAAAGAACTACTCAAAAATATGAAAGGGACAATTCTTTAGAGCTCACACTGCACTAAAAATAATTTATGTTCCTACCAGTCATAGGAAGAACAGAAATATCTCTCAATTCATGGGTGAAGAATACTCAGAAGATCATCAAAAGACTCCCAACAACAAAAAACGTCCCAGACGAGGTGGTTTCACTGGGGGAATTTTACCAAATATCCAGAGAAGAATTGATACCAACTTTACTCAAACTCTTCTAAAACACCGAAAAGGAAAGAATACTCCCTAACTCATTCTATGACACCAGCATTACTCTGATACCAAATCCAGGTAAAAACATCACAGAAAAGGAAAATTACAGACCAGTGTCCCTCCTGAATACAGATGCAAACATTCTCAACAAAATTCTCGCCCATAGAATTCAATGGGATATGAAAAAAATCAAAACATCTTGATGAGGTGGGATTTGTACCAGGAATGCTAGGGTGGTTTAACATTAGAGAATCCTTCAATTTAATTCACCACATAAATAAAACACAGGAAAAGAATCACATGATCATATCAATTGACGCAGAAAAGGCATTTGATAAAATCCAACACCCTCTCCTGACAAAAACTCTCAGTAAAATAGGAATAGAAGGGATAGTCCTCAATATAATTAAGGACATATATACTGTGACAGTTAATGTTATGTATGAACTTGGCTATGTCATGATTCCCAGTGTTGTGTAATTGTCCTCCATTTTGTGATCTAATGTAATTGTCTACCATTTTGTGGTATTGTGTAATTACCCTACATTTTATGTGTTGTAAATCCAAACCTATATATGTTAATGAGGTTGGATTAGTGTGAGGTGTGTCTTGAATCATGCCCTTACTAAACGGTGTAACTCAAGTCACATCATTACTCAAGCCCCTGCCTTACTCAAGTATCTGAAGTAAGGGGAGTTTTCTCAAGGGTGTGACCTACATCCAATATATATGGATGCTCTGCAAAGCTCTTTATTACTCTGAATCCTACGTCCAGCTCCTCCTCATCTAACCTCTAGTTCTTGAGACTTGAGCTAGTAGCTTTTCGTCTGACCTGCATACTTGGGGGTACACCAGCTTCTGCAGCCCTGTGAGCCAACAGCCTGTCATCTGACCTGCTGATTGTGGGTTCATCATCCCCTGCAACCACTTGAGAAGCCTGATGCCTGATGCCTGACCTATGGATTTGGGACTTGCGGGTCTCCACAACCACATGATCCGTTTCCTTTAGATAACTCTCTCTCTCTCTCTCTATATATATATATATGTTCTTTTGAAAACCCAGCCTAAGACATATACTAAACCAGCAGCCAATATTATTCTCAATGGAGAAAGACTAAGAATTTTCCCAATGAGAACAGGAATGAGACAAGGATGTCCAGTATCACCATTCTTATTAAATATGGTACTGGAAATCCTAGAAAAACAATAAGACAAGAAAGGAAAATAAACAGTATCCAAATAAGAAAGTAAAATGATCTCTACTCGCAGATAACATGGTTTTGTATGTAGAAAATTCTGAATATTCCACAAGAAAGCTACTAGATCCAATAGAAAGATTCAGCAAAGTGGCAGGATTCAATCAACACGCAAAAATCAGTTGGATAACTTTACACCAACAAGGAAAATGATGCAAAGGAAATCAAGAAAATAATACCATTTACAATAGCCCCCCCAAAACCTAAAATACCTAGGAATAAAACTAATCAGGGATGTAAAAGACTTACAAAATAAAAACTATAAATTGAATTGGCAAAAGTTGTGTGATAGATATATTTACAACAATGACAAAAAAAAAAGAAACAGGAACTTCTGAGACTGATTATGTACAACTAAAAACCTCATGGAATTTGGTTTCTTGGTTTGGAGGTTTAGGTTCATAGTTTCATGGTACATTCCAGTTAATTAGCCTAATAACATGTTTAGTACTTCTGTTCTACCTCCTGGTTTTATGTGTATTGCCTGGGGTCTTAAAAACTTGCAAGTGGCCATCCAAGGCATAACAATTGGTCTCTAATTGCCAAAACAACAGAGAAAGAAGAGTCAGGAATAGTAGGAGGTTATGGAATTTGTGGCTAATTGCCTCCCAAAATAACCACCTTCTTTGCCATGAGACGAGAACTGGATGGTGCCTGGTTACCATTACTGAACTTTTGACAAAGATTCCATAAAAGAATCCTGATCAAAAGGGGAAAAATGTAGAACAGAATTCCAAATTCTCATGGAATCCAGACGTCCTGGAGCCATGGAGAGTGGATGAAGCCCTGAAACTATTGCTCTGAGATAACCTTTAAATCTTAAACCAAAAATATCCCCTGAAGTCTTCTTACAACCAAACAATAGTGTAGCCTAACCAGTAAAAAAAAAATCTGCCTTGAGCATTATTCTTTTTTAAGAACTGTCTATACAGGACCAAACTGGCAACAGTAATCCAAAAGATTAGATAGGAAACTTAGGGGGCAGTGAATTTATGTTAATGGTGGAGGAACAACTCAGAAAAGGAGGGTGAGAATGGTTACATGACTCAAAAAATGTAATCAATGTCACTAAATGGTACATGTTGAAACTATTGAATTGATGTATGTTTTGCTGTGTATATTCTCAACAACAACAAAATAAGTGAAATTATATATATGTATGCATGTGTATATATTTATATATACATATATATATATATATAGAACTACAAAAACTACTGTGTCAGATTGAATTGTGTCCCCCCAAAATATATGTCAACTTGGTTAGTCTATGATGCCCAGTAGTATGTGGTTGTCCTCCATTTTGTGGTTATAATTTTTTTTTCCCCATACAAAAATTTATACATACACTGTTATGAGACTCTAATTGCTCTCCCTATACTGTGACAGCACACTCCTCCTTTCCACCCCTGATTCCCCACATCCATTCAACCAGCTTCTAACCCTCTCTGCCTTCCCATCTCACCTCCGGACAGAAGCTGCCCATTTAGTCTCTTGTATCTACCTGAGCTAAAAGGCACACTCCTCAAGAGTATCACTTTATGTTGCATAGTCCAGTCCAATCCCTGTCTGAAGAGTTGGCCTCGGAAATTGTTTTAGTTCTTGGCTGATAGAGAATCCAGGGGCCATGCTTTCCTGGGTACCTCCAGTTTCAGTCAGACCATTAAGTCTGGTGTTCTTACTAGAACCCCATCTTTCTCCTGTTCTACCCAGGACTCTCTATTGTATTCCCTGTCAGGGCTGTTATTGGTAGTAGCCAGACACCATCTAGTTCTTCTGGTCTCAGGCTGATGAAGCTTCTGGTTTATGTGGCCCTTTCTGTCTCTTGGGCTAATACTTCCCTTATGTCTTTGGTGTTCTTCATTCTCCTTTACTCCAAGTGGTTGGGACCAACTGATGCATCTTAGATGGCCGCTTGCAAGCTTTTAAGACCCTAGATGCCACTCACCAAAGTAAGATGCAGAACAATTTCTTAATAAGGCTTGTTATGCCAATTGACATAGATGTCCCCTGAAAGCATGGTCCCCAGACCCCTACCCCAGCTACTCTGTCCCTCAAAGGAAACTTCTTATCTTTGGTTTACTCCAGTTGTGCTGACTTCCCCTGTAGCGAGTACTGTCCTTCCCTTCACCTAAGATAATTCTTATTTACTATCTAGTTTGTAAATAAGCCTCACCCTCCCTTCCCAGCCTTGGAACCATCAAAGAATGTTTTCTTCAGTGTTTAAACTGTTTCTTGAGTTCTTATATTGGTGGTATTATACAATATTTGTCCTTCCATGACTGACTAAATTCACTCAGCATAATGACCTCCAGCTTCCTCCAAGTGATAACATGTTTCATGGCTTCATCGTTGTTCTTTATTGTAGTGTAGTATTTCATTGTGTGGATATATCATAATTTGTTTATGCATTCATCTGTTGATGGGCACCTAGGTTGTTTCCAACTTTTTGCTATTGTGAACAGTGCTGCAATGAACATGGGTGTGCATATTATCTATTCGTGTGAAGGCTCTTATTTCTCTAGGATATATTCCAAGGAGTGGGATAGCTGGATTGTACGGTACTTCTATTTCTAGCTTTTTAAGGAAGTGCCAAATCAATTTCCAAAGTGGTTGTATCATTTTCCATTCCCACCAACAGTGTATAAGTGTTCCAGTCTCTCCACAATCTCTCCAGCATTTCTTATTTTGTGTTTTTTGGATTAATGCTAGCCTTGTTGGGATGAGATGATATCTGATTGTAGTTTTGATCTGCATTTCTCTACAGGCTAATGATCATGAGCATTTCTTCACGTGTCTGTTAGCCGTCTGAATATCTTCTTTGGCAAAGGGCCTGTTCATATCGTTTACCCATTTTTTAATTGGGTTATTTGTCTTTTTGTTGTTGAGGTTTTGTAGTATCTTGTAGATTTTAGAGATTAGATGCTGATCAGATTTGTCATAGCCAAAAATGTTTTCCCAGTCTGTAGGTTGTCTTTTTACTTTTTTGGTGAAGTCTTTTGACGAGCATAATTGTTTGATTTTTAGGAGTTTCCATTTATCTGTTCTCTCTTCTGGTGCTTGTGCATTGTTACTTATGGTTCATATTGTGTTTATGCCATGCATTAGGGCACTTAGCGTTGTCCTTATTTTTTCTTCCATGATCTTTATCATTTTCGATTTTATACTTAAGTCTTTGATCCATTTTGAGTTAGTTTTTGTGCATCGTGTGAGGTATCGTTCTTGTTTCAGTTTTTTGCAGATGGTTATCCAGTTATGCCAGCACCATTTGTTAAAGAGACAGTCTTTTCCCTAATTAATGGACTTTGGGCCTTTGTCAAATATCAGCTGCTCATAGGTGGATGAATTTATGTCTGGATCCTCAATTCTGTTCCATTGGTCTATGTATCTGTTGTTGTACCAGCACCAGGCTGTTTTGACTACCGTAGTGGTATAATAGGTTCTAAAATCAGGTAGCGTGAGGCCTCCCACTTTGTTCTTCTTCTTGAATAATGCTTTACTTATTCGGGGCCTCTGTGGTTGTAATTTTATGTTAATGAGGATTAGGGTAGGACTGTAACACCCTTACTAAGGTCACATCCCTGATCCAATGTAAAGGCATTTTCCCCGGGGTGTGGCCTGCATCACCTTTTATCTTACAAGAGATAAACGGAAAGGGAAGCAGCAGAGTGTTGGGGGACCTCATACCGCCAAGAAAGAAGCACTGGAAGCAGAATGCTTCCTTTGAATCTGGGATCCCTGTGTTGAGAAGCTCCTTGAGCAGGGGAAGATTGATGACAAGGACCTTCTTTCAGAGCTGACAGAGAAAGCCTTCCCCTGGAGCTGATACCCTGAATTTGGACTTCTAGCCTACTAGATTGTGAGAGAATAAACTCTTTGTTAAAGCCATCCACTTGTGGTACTTCTGTTATAGCAGCACTAGATGACTAAGACATACTAGAAAAAACTAAAAGAGAGAGAAAAGCATTTAATGAAAAAACTAAAAGAAAGAGAAAAGCATTTAATGCAATCCCAATCCAAATTCCAACATCATTCTTTACTGAAATGGAATAACTTATCACCAGCTTCATATGGAAAGAGGCCCCAAGTAGCCAAAGCAATATTGAAGAAGAAGAAGAAAGTATGAGGCCTCACACTCCATGATTTCAAATTGTACTGTATACAACCACAGTGATCAAAACAGCCTGTTACTGGTTCAAAGACAGACACATAGATCAACGGAATAAAATTGAGAACCCAGAAGTAAATTTATCCGTTTATCAGAAGTTGATTTTTGACAAGAGGTCAAAGTTCATTCAATGGGGAAGAAACAGCCTCTTTAATAGATGATGCAAAACTGGATATCTATTTGCAGATAAATGAAAAAGGATCTATAACTCACACCATACACAAACTAACTCAAAATCGATCAAAAACCTAAACGTTAAGGTTAAAACTATAAGGTTACTGGAAGATAATACAGGGACAAAGATACGTGACCTACTTTTCTTTAGAAATAGATTATCAAACACAATTACAAATTCGTGAAAAATAGAAGACAAATTAGATAACTAATACCTCCTAAAAATTAAATACTTAACACTCATCAAAATACTTTATCAAGAGTTAAAAAAGACAACAT